>OX421973.1:2284427-3584427 GCA_949128135.1 Parasteatoda lunata
CAACCAGACCTTATTTCAAGCTATGATGCCTCTAGGAAACCAATTTAGATTGTTTAACGAAATATCATGTATTATGTGCTTAATTAATAATAAATAATAATTAGGAAGTATTTAATTTTTTCTTCAAGAAACATTCATATAAATACAGAGTTACCCGTAAGCGTATAAAAAAAGAATTAGAATAAAATCAACAATCAATTCGTATAAGATAGAATTAATTAAAATTATGAATTAGAATAAAATTATCAATTAGGATAAAATAGACTGAGTTTGGCAAAACGTTATCCAAGATCAATCACAGTAAAGATAAAATTAAAATTTTCAAAACCTCTTATTGGTGGGTTAAAATTGAAAACCAGTCCCAATTCATTAGTTTAGAAGCATAATCTTAACATTTATCCAACAAACATTAATTTTAAACGGTTAATCTACAACGCAATTTAAATAATTATATGGTAACAAAAAATCAATCTGATTTCACGTAACTGGAATTCTTACTGTCCTAGAATTGTTACATTTTTAAAAACTCGAACAAAAATTGTTGCTTGAGTAAAAAAAAAAAATACATATTTTAAGTGATGTCCTTCATTTGTCCCACCAGGCAATCCATTTTTTTTTTTTTTTTTTTGAGGGGTAAAAAGTAAATACAAGCTGCCAGTTATACAAACAATCTACGATATGACAAACTGATTTAATCACCGGTATTTATCAGTCTTCCTCGAGGGAAAAAAAAGAAAAATAGAAAAATAGAAAAAAAAAAAAAAAAAACGACAGCTAAGCGTAGGTGTTGAGAATTTTTTTTAACTGTTAACTTTCAACCGATTTTAGACTCAAAAAAGGTACTTCGGATTGTTTGTGTGTTTAAAAGAAAAACTTTCAAATGGCGCCTCTTATGACGTCACTCTCAAAGACTTCATTGTCTAGGATATGCACTAGCATTAAGTATATGCTTACGGTTAACTTAATTGGGTGAAAAAATTATTCTGAAGAATACCGAGAAGACTGTTTAAAGTTAAAAGATTCTTTCAATTCCCATATGGGAACCCTTGTCAGACGAGCAAAACTCCACTTTGAGGAGCATTCATCGGGCTTTATAAAAGTACACATCTTTAATGGAATTTTATTATTTTTCCAAAAAGTATTTTCTAATTTTCCCCAGGTGGGATGCTATCACAAAACTAAACAGAGCATTTTAAATAATTTTTTTTTTATAATTCAACTTAAAAGATAAAAGTGCCTCGGAATATTATATATTGATTACCATCGCTAAACAGTTTATTCAAGTACCTAGTAGAGTTGGAATCAATGACACACCGATTCTTCACCGATTCTGAACTTATATATTTACAACAGTTCAAATTGATACAGTTTTTATTTCTCTTGAATTTATTATCTATTATTTTTAATTGTTAATTTAATTACGCGAATATTGAGGGAAAAATTGCAATCTTAGAATATGTTGTGTCCTTTCATTTATAAAATGTAAGGGGGGTAAAGCCCCTTCTGTACCCCCTCTCCCCAAGTTGCGTGGAGTCTGTACATTTTCGAAAATTTCGATATAAGTAAATGGTTGCATTTATATCTGTGACCATATCTTACCTCTCACACACTTATTTTTTGTTCTATTTATTCTTTTCTTTTGCCATTTTCGACATCAAGTGCGAGTTTATAGAATAAAAATATGGAGAGAGATAAATAAACTTTTCTACTACAATGGATAAAATAATCCCCATTTAAAGCAAAAAAAAAAAAAAGAGAGAGAAAAAAGTTCTCAAAAAGCACCTAAAAGTGCAATAACTTTAAAAAAAAATTGGAATTTCGAAAAGTAAAATAAAAAACTGGGGTAAAGTTTATAAAAAATGGCTTTTTTAGCACATCAAATTTCAACCCTGCAGTTGTATTTCTAGAGTGTTTCAGATGGTATTTTTTCTACAAGTTTAATAATAGTAATCATTCTTGACCAAATTAAAGACTGTTTAATTTTTTTCAATTCCCTGCTTATTTTTCTAATCACCTTTGTAAGTTCAAGTTATTATATCTTAAAGTTTTTGCATTGTAAAACAAAATATAACGTTAAGTTAAACACCTAAAACTGCAGCTACGTTTTTTGCGTTATTTTGTGAACAAAGTAATACAAACAATGCATATCCTTTCAAACAGAAAATAAAATATTTACATCTCGTAGTTTTTTGAGTAGTCATTTTGTTGCTTCTCTGATTTAGAGTAACTTGTTCGGGGCGTATTAATTGCAATAAATGGCCGTTTCTCCTTCTCACTTTTACAGTCAGCAGCAGCAGCCGGATGTTCAAAAGCTATTTAATTAGTGTGCAACGGAGCGAACAACTTTTTACCACGCTTTTATCTAAACCTGGTCGAAGACCCCTCTCCTTAACAAATGGAACATTGTCCACCTTAAAGCATTTTCAATCAGATCTTACAAAACGGACAGAATTGTTGTAGTAACTGAGATTTGATGGATAGACTTTTCATTGATTGTTTTTTATATATTTTTCTAAGTAATATTTTTTAACCTCGAAGAACCTATTATAAAACTTATCTGCTTGATTGATAATTGCTTGGTTGCTGGAGAACGAACATTATCAATTTGGTAACTATCAAATGAGATTTTTTTTTCAAATTGTCAGTACATCATAAAAATACACTGCTTAATGTAGTTAGTAACCAAAGATAATTCTCTTCTGTAACACTCCAATTGGAAACTTGCAAGTGACGTCACGCGTGGGTCAGTCATTCAGACGCATGAGTGAAGTCACGTACAAAACTGTCATGTTAACACGCCATGCACAGCTTCGTGATTAGACACAGCCATGTTATACTAATTGCAAGTATCTAATTCTAGGAACCCAGATGTAGAATCAATAGAAATAATGCCAGTAAAGTATCTCACCTTCTTTACCCAGTAGAATTTTACAGGCCCATTCTATGACACTACGTCAAAATGATATAAAGCGGATGAAATGTTTAAAATTTTTTCTGTCTTTACGATATTTTAATTCAATTAATTGCCGATTGTTTATTATTTATTGTTTTTATTTAGTAGCGGTAATACGGTCTATCAGCATTGTTAACTGGAAAGTTAATGAAGAGTTATACTTTCGGCGAAAAATGTTTCGACACCAATTGATATGTTTTCGCAGTAATTGAAAGTTAAAAATTAAAAAACAGGACTTGATGTAATGGAATGAATGTAGAATTTAATTAATCACGACAAAAAAATGCACTTTATTTCTTTTTTAATCTACCTATTTTAGTTTCTAAGTTTCACTTGAGTAAGGCAATAAGTGCTTTACAATTTCAATTCAATTTTTTCAATTTGAATGAAAAATTTTAATGATATGGAATTTTTGACTAATTTCTTGCAAAATTAAAATGATCCCCATCAACTGAATATTTTTAATTACTGAAGGAAAGAGTTTGGCAATACTTGTATGACTTAACAATACTTGATTTTTGATGCATTTGATTTTTGATTAATCATGCGAATAGATTTTAAATTGGTTTAATTCGATTCAGCGTAAAAAACTACACTTTAAACTATACCTTACTTATATTATAATAATATCAATATTATAATAATATCAATATTATAATTCCTCACTTTTTTTGCCAGCTCCTCTCCACTCATAGGCTACAAATCTCATCACTGTTTTCCGTTATTCTACAATGCGTACAAAATGAGATTTCTCACAATATTTAATCATAAAAATCTATACTAGGCATGTAATTAAAATACCCATTTCAAATAGCGTAAACATAAAATAAAATTATATTTTGTACAATTTTTATATTTTTAAGAAAAAAAACCCGTTTAACTCTAGATAGTCACGAAGACAATTTTAATGATTCACTCAATACAAAATATGGAGCACTTCTATATTAACTTATATAAGCAATCTTTCTTTTACATAGCGAAACTACTGGCACAATTTAAAATATCATGCTTGCATCTTTTTTAACATTTTTTTTTCTTTTTCAAAGGTATTCTTTTTTTTTAAAAAGAGACAGAATTTTTTTACCGAATGCGAAATTCGGATCGATCAAAATGAGGAGCAGAAGTGAAGCAATTTTGAAATAATTCTATAGGATTGTAATATTTATATAAGAATGCTTTTTTTTAATTTAAAGGAAACTTAGCATTCGTAAATATTAATACCATTTTTAAATGGTTCCGCCATGTGAAATCATCCAAAACATTTACATTGAGTTAGAATAGAAGTGCTTCCATTTTTTGTCCCACCTCCATATATTTATATTAGAAAATGTGTAATTCTGATATGGAAGTATTTTGGTAACGACTTATTAAAATTGAAGAAATACTAAATTAATAAACTATACTTAATCATACCTCACACTCTTCTGAAACTATTAAAACAACCATGTTTTTTCTTCAGTTTCAATTTTCGCAGTTTGCCGTTGCATCGTGCATCTAGATCAGAGCAGCTAATTTTTGAAAAAGATAACATACTGGTAGTATAAACATTAAATTCTTATCCTATTTTAAAATGAAGTAAACTACTTGTCACTACCACTATTTATTAACTGTTAATACGTATATAAAATTTTTTATGAATTTCTACATGTACAGATTTGCTAACTTTCTGTGCTTTTTGAGAAAGTTTCTTTCACAGATAGCTAAAATATATTTTAATGTATAATTCGTTGTTTGGTTTCAGTTGATTTTAAATTATTTTCCACTCCACTGTATTTAAATGATTCAAAAGTTTATATGATGCTGAAATAGCCTGGTTGGTAGGGCATTGGGCCCACGTTCAAGTGGTCGTGAGTTCTATTCCGAAGACTCCCAATGTAGCAAATGGTGACTGATACACGTTAAATCTGTCGGTTCACAAAATCCACTATAACAAATCAATACCTCTAGGGCAGAGTTTCCCAAAGTGTGTTACGCCCAGGGGTACGAGAACAGTTTAGCAGGGGTACGCGTTCTTATGCGAAATATCTTGCAACAAACGAAAATTTCAAAAACTTTTATTTAAAAACAAAGCTAGCCGTGTATTTTTCTATCGGCTATTTTTTGCAGAGTTAGTTAATAATTAGTGGTGTTAACAAGCGTTACGAAAAATTTAGAAAAGGTACACAAAAGTCATAAGTTTGGGAAACACTGCTCTAGGGGTTCTAAATTAGAAATAGGTCGTTCTTTGGTTCAGGTCAAAACTATGATCTATGTATGAATGTATGGATGAATGCATGGATGGGTGCATCCTATGAACGAGCTGTGACGTGTGTGTGGTTGAAGTCGTATTCTTGGCCATAGATGGTGCCACTGCAAAAATAAACAGCGCACCCTCTGCCTTCAATCCGCTTGGTTCCCCTAAACAGGCTTGCTGGTATTTGAGAAGTGACATTAGAAACAACAACAAAAGTTTATATAAAATGCCACTTTGTTCCAGCTCTCTTGTGATGAGACTTTTAAAATGTCGGCAAAATTACTAAAAATTCCGATAACTTTAGTTTTTAATTGCCTATCACTTTATATAATATTTTGTTTCAAAGTGTAGCAGCCCTGCAAGTAAATAAATTTCTATACCATTCGATTTTCTCACTTTAACGAAATAGAAGTTAAGGATGAATGGGGGTATCGAACAGTCCAATTATACATTCACCAATGAATATATGTGTTTTAACTGATATTAACTGATGTGGTAGTCATGGATAGTTTACTTGTCCTGAAATAAAGGAGATTACCAGTACTTTACATTACCCGTCATACCTAATCTTGATTTACAATCTTCAACGCACTATATATATTAAAAAAAATTTAAAATAGAGATAAGGTAAGCAATTCTAAACTTACCAAACACTAAAATTAGCCAACGAAGAAGAAAAATAGAAGTTCTCATAATTTTTTCTAAAAATGAATTACCGTCGGTTCATCGCATTCCCTCCATTTTGATTCCATAAGTGTTTGGGCCAGATTCAAATTGCATATAGCGTTTAGAATAAAAATAAAATTACAGCTCTTTCGAATCATTCAATTCGTGTAGTTTATGTATAAAAAAAAAAAAAAAACAGCGCAAGTTTTACGCTCTGTGTTATGACATAAAATATCTACATAATTGCATTTTTAAACTTTTTAAGTTCTAAAATTAAAACCACTTGAAAGTTCCATAATTTTGGGGAAAAAAACCGTTTCCAAGGTCACGGTGTAGTTCCGTATCCTACGTACTCTGAGTTAGCTGCATAAATATTGAATCAAGCTTAAGATAACGCCGTGTTTCGCTTTAAATCACCTAAAAATAATCACAAAACATATTATAGCTCCATCACCATTCGTTGAGTTTTTTTCTTCATGTTATGGTATCCTTGTCTGGAAGGCATCCAGAGACTTCTCGAACACTCTTTTCCACTCCAACATCTACATGAAAAAATATAATATCCCTGTTACTCGATTTGCTTCGTTTCTTACCATTTCTTCGAGACAGCAGTTGTTTTTTATGTTCTTGTTTAGGATGTTACAATCATGCCAGTAGGCATGTGGCATCAAAAGTAGTTCTCAATTTTTATTGATAGAACACAGCGAAAACTATTGAGTCAATTGAAAAAATAAATAGATCCATAAAGATTTTCTGAATGACCCAGCGTACTTTTTGCTGTATTAAATTCATGTAGGTATTTAAAAAATTTTCAGGACCATGAAGGTTCAATCATTCGAGTGACATCAATGTGACTGTAGATTCATATGCGATTACGTTTTTATTACTTAATTAGATACCACTCTAAGTTTCAAAACTCAACGCTTATATAAATTTTGAAGATCTATATAAATAATCAAATGCGACAATCCTTCCTATGTTCTATCCAGGTAGGCTTCCCCGTGTTGAGCAAGAAAAAAGAAGAAAAAAGTTTTTGCTTGTAATTCTTCGTGTTTATGTTCGTGTTGCCCCTTTCTTCTCTTTTCCTATTTTCATAAACCACTAATTAACCACTCACTTCATTTTAATCCACCTTCTGAGTCAGCAACTATCACTTAAGTACTGAAATAGCCTCGAAGTTCCCTAGTAACCACAGCTTTCAGTAAAATTTATCTGAACATCCCCTTTGTTGGATTTATTCGTCATCGTTTGAAGACTAAAGACCGGCTAACAACTTTTTTTGTTGTCACGTAAGACTTCTGAACAAATCTTAAGTTATTTTTGTGTCGCTGATTTCAAATTTGCAATCAGTTTTTCTCTATAAGCTACAATTTTTATGCAATTCAATAATATAGTCCTAACCAGGATATTTTAATATTCACTCGAGTGAACACTAAGTGTACTCACTTCTTTACAACGTAGGGAGGAAGAAGGTGATAGTGCACTTCAGTTTATGATTTAGATACGTTAAGATCATGTTTTTTGTCTTAAGTGTTATTTTAAAAGACTAGTGTACCGTTCTTTATAAACTTCTACATTCAGACAAAAAATGAACTACATTAAAAATATCATTTTGGAAAAAATATAGAGCTTTCGGAACAAAACTCATATCAGATTTGAAATATCCACATCCTAATTAGATTTATGCAACAAAAAACCCAAATGCAATCCATTTTGCAAATAATATGTAAAAACTGATAGGATTTCATAATTAGCATTTATCTTAGCAAAGGAAAACATTTATATCCATCATAATGTAGCTAAAACTTAAAAAAAAAAAAAAAAAAAAAATTGGCGGCCTCATACCATTAGATGGAGTGGTATATTTTTTTTTCCCGTTATAGTATTATCTTCTTTAGCGTGATAATAACGTTTTTGTGTTTTTAACATCTAGAGTTTTGCTCAGCGTCATATGTATCGCTACATTTTCTACTCATTCAATAAACAGAAAAGGAAATAATTCTCCACTACTTTCAGATTACAAAAAATAATACGATCAAAGTCAGTATTATGTATTAAAGTGACTATTTGTCTGGAATTAACATTAGTAATAATAGCAGTTAGTCATGTTACTAATAAATTAGAGGAAATAAGCATAAAATTTTAAATTTATTTTATTATTCATTTTAGATTTTTAAGTTTCTTGAAATTATAATTGTTACTGAAAGTATTATTTTTTCTATTGCTTGGGGCTACAGTAATTTAATTTTTTTTTTTTTTTTTTTAACTTTCCGATTCCTTTTCTTAAGTAATAATGGTTTATAGATAACAAACATATCAAACTGTTTAAAGGTAAAATAAATATACAAGTAAAAGAAATTCACAAATTTTTAAAAGAAAACTCAAGATAATTCATAGTTTTTTAATTGCTGCATTTTGAGTGATACCTAATCCTCTATTACTATTTATAACTTATCTTATTGTATTCTAGTACCTTTCTGTTTTGTTTTTTTTGTATTATAATAGATAGCCTTTAAAAATAGTGTCGGAACCAAAGGAATTCAGTCAAAAAAGTTTAATCCGAGCGAAAAAATTTTATGCTTGAAAATTTCAACCACTGCAAATTGAACATTTGAACAACGTTTCTGAAATATTTGAAATAATGGTAGGCAACTCATGAATTTGTCAACTGTTGATTTGTCAACAGGTTAACAGCGCCAGCTCCCTGAAGATTTCCCCTGGAATGAAATAACTATTATGAGTTAGCAAGATTTTTTTTTAATTACTCCCTTACGGAGAAGGTTTCAAAAGTCGAAATAGGTTACTTTTCCAAAACTGTAAGTATATAGGGCAAAACTGTAAAGTCTGGATAAAAACTTAATAAATGCATTTCCTCTATAAAAAAATTACCAATAAAAACTTATTTTACATGCAATTTATTTTTAAAACATCTGTATTAAATTACAACTATTCCAGAATATTCCACTTAATTTATATCTCTACCCTCAGGAATGAGATGAAGGCAATTTTAAATTTTCAAATAAAAGGATTACAATTTAATCTTTCAAATAATGATTCATGTTTGAGGAACTTAATATCATGAGGACTCCTTCCATCTTCTTTTATAGGGTGTTTAAAAAAAAAGTAAAGATTTGCAAACGCCTTCAAGGTGTAAGCGCATATAATCACATATTAATAACACTGAGGCTGGAAATGGCATATTGATTATTATTATACTTAAAGTTTATTTTCTTATAACACAAAAATGGTAAATTAAATTAACAACACTGCCCAATTTTTTATAAACTTTTTTATTATAATGTGTCCTTAATAAGTCGAGCAACATTAACTTAAAAAAAAAAAATTCATAGCACTGAAAATTTGGTCTGTTTTTTACTTCCCAAAATCTGTTGTGATCAAAATTCTATTAGGATCTTGAAACTGTTTTAAGCATCTTAGTTGCTCCTAGAATAAAAGTTTAGGAAAGGATAAACAGGACGGAATGTTAAAATTATGAATCATTCCTTAATAATGCATTTCAAAAGAATGTGAGTAGCCATTTCTTGTTATCTCGGAAGTTAAGCTGAGAAATGTGATACAGTTACAACTCCAGAGAAATCCAAGATTATTTTTCTTTGGACAGTTTTCATAGTTTGGAAATCGGCCAACTATCAAACATTCAAGCGTGGAAGATTCCGTAAGAGATGCAAGGTTCAAGTACCTGTTGATGGCTCAAGATTTAGATGTTGTAACACTGTAACGACTCATTAAAATTTGTTTCCATAAAAAAGATTTAAGCCTAACTATAACATATTTATTATTTTATTTAAATATTAAACCACCTAGAAAAGTACCGACCATTCGCATATTGCATTCATTTTTACTAAAAACGAAAGAATAGCTGCCATTTCAAAGAAATATATTTCCTAGTGGACTGATCGTTAAGACACGGTTCCCAGCAGATGGCATCACTGGCTGCGGTCAGTGTGCGGGTGGGTCTCCACTTGGATCAGACTGCGTAGGGACCGAGGGTGTGCGGTATGGGTCCTCGTTAAACTGTTCTAGCGTAAAATGCTCGACTTCGCGTGCAGGTCGTCGGGCTACCGAAGCGGGGGTGCCATCCCCTCTGCAGAGGATCAAAATTGTGATGGCATGTCTTCGGATCATCCTCAAGTATGTTTCCCAGACAGTCGCCAATAGCCCATTGTGCAGCTCTAGTGTGACGTAAATGAACTACAACTACAACTAGTGGGATGCGAAAAAAAAACAACAACAATTGCATTCATAACTATAAACAGAAATGTTTTAAAATTTTGTCAGCTTTTAAAACAGCATCAAATCAGACCTTTTGAATTATTTAGACATGGTGGCCAATATAATTATAAATCGAATTTAATGATTAAACAAAGAATACAGTTTAAAAATATAAATTTTACCGCTCCTTTGAATTTTAAAATAAAATTTTCTGGAAAAAGTGGAAACATTGCCAACTATCTGAATGCTTAAGGCTAGACAGTAAGAATCAATTTTTGGATGTTTTTAAGTAAATGAATAAATAGATTAGTAACGGCTCAACTTCCTTATTTATTATCAGTTCCTGGAAGAGTAAACATGCAAATACTTGTAATTAAAAAAATATATTTGACTATTTATAGCGATTTAATATTTCACAGACATTAATTTTTAAATTAAACAAAACGATAAACTGTTCACTTACACAATATCTTAAATTTGCTACCACTTCTTTTTATTAAGTTTTTTTTTCAGGAACGTCTCAACAATTTTTTTAAATGTAGATTTGTGTATAGCAATGTTTAAAATTGGAATATTTGTGTACATTGCTCGTGTTTATAAACTTGTACACTATAAAAAAAAAACTTTGGTGAATAGTTGCCACCATTTTCGGTGTCGAGGTAAACTAAACATTTTAACAGTGCATTTTTTATTTACTTTTTTACTGTTATAGTTTCATTTATTTATTTGTTTGCTTTCTGACACTATATATTTTCAATCGCATTAGAATTAATTTATGGCTTCATTTCAAAAACATTTAGTTTAAGAAACAAGTATAGTTTTAGTTGCACTTATTTTTCGTAGTTATTTTTATAAGTTTTTACTGCTCTGTAGTTAAAAATGTGTTTAGTTTACCTCGACATGTTGGCAGCTAAACACCAAAACATTTTATAGTGTATACGTATTTTAATAAAATTAGCTTTTTGTTATAAATTGCAGCTTTGTAGTTTTTAATATTTTAAAATAATTCTAAGTATTATCATAGATAACACTATATTAAATAATGTATGATTTTTAAATGATTGTCCCCATTAAGCCAAAGATAACTTGTTTCTTGTTTTTTTTCTTGTTTTGACATAAAATTGTTTTGACTTTGAAATGAAACGTTTCAACTTACTTGATCTGAGTGTCCATATTGTATTTTATAATTTAACTGTAACTTTGATTGTGTAACCACCACTAAAGAGATCCAACTTATTACTCGAAGAAGAATTTTATGTTCGAAGAGATTCAATTTATTAGAGCCCAATTTCTTCAAAAAATTAAATATAGAAAAAAAAAAAATGATAAATGAATAAAACTAGATGAAACTGGTTTCCCCTCTTAATTTAAGCAAAACTTTAACTGAGTAGTCCTATAGTTTCAGATTATTTTTTTATTTATTTTTTATTCTGTCTTACCTGGCTGATCTTTCTGTAATATTTTTCTTCTCCTTTTTTCTTGTTGGTGTTCTCGTTCCCTACTGTTTATGTTGCGTAAAATAAAATATAAAAAAATATCTGTATAAGGTTTTTAAAAAAATGAATTCTTTATCAAAGTATAAAGTTTTGTTTGCGCCATAAACAAAATAGTTTTAAACAACTGTAAAACGAATATTATAGTAAGAAGATTATAGTTATTGCTCCCTATTATGGCTATATAATTAATTTCGAAAAATTCTTAGACCGTTTTTGTAACTTTTTAACATTATAATTAAAAAGAAGCCAGTGTTACCCATACCTTTAATAGTCAATTTAAATGTGTCAAAAAATCATTGCCTCCCGGTTTATAAAAATCTAGCTGTTTTTTTTTAAAACAGCAATAAATTATTTAAAAAAAAACCGCCATGCTTTCAATTCACGTGCACCTCTAAAAAATGTTTTATTTCAAATGAAAACCAGACCCACAGATATTACAAAAACATAAAGTGATGGAAAACCGAGGAAAACATATCACACATATGGCAACTGACAGCTGCAAAAATGAGAATTGGTGGCATTCCTTAAAACCAATCATTTCCTTATAAAGATATTCTCTCCTTCCCACCACCCCTAAGTTTTGATATGCTAGCAATCATGTTTACTGACTCCATCCTTTTCTTATTCTTCTTAAAAAATCTGTCTGGGTACTTAAAGGAAAGATGACATCATCTTCATTTCCAATGAAATGTGACGTCATAACAGTGACGTGTTGAACAACTATTATGCGGTTGGGGAGATAAATTTTCCGTTGGTATCCTAAACGCCTACGATCTAGGGAGATGATATGTCTGGGAAATTAACTTCAATTATATTCAGTAATTTAAAAGCTTTACACGTACCTTTGGACCCCGATCTATCGCACCCTTAATTAACGAATTTCTCTGTTTAAGGAACATTTTCCCTCTAAATTAAAATGAACGCAAAATTCCTGTTTAACTGACGGATAATGCATTCAATTATTACATTCGACACATCAAAATTATTTCACTGAACAATTTTCTTTCTTAACTTTATTTTATGTATTTATTTTATTTTATTTATTTATTTTTAGTCTGGATAAAAAAAATACTGAATTGATTTTCAAATAACGGAGTTTATCTCATTCGGAAAAGAAAAAAAAAAATTTCCTTTGTGCCAGCAAAACGGTTTTGTTTGATAAAATCTGATCTGACAAGAGCTTTGGACCACAAAACTAGGTTTGTATAATTTGTTTCATTAAAGCTAACTATAGGTTTCCAGTGGCCTAGCCAGAGGGGACATATGTCCCCGGGCGCAGCTTCAGAGGGGCGTTAAACTCAATTAACACAATTAGAAAAAAATTAAAGCTAAAATATTTTTATAAATATTATCTATTTCATTTGCTAACAACGGGCCTGAAAGTTCACAAAATTTTTTAACCAAGCTTCCTAATTATTAAATAAAATGTCTAATTTAATTGCAGTTTTCATTTAATGATGGGTTTTTAAGACTTTTTTTTAGAGAATGAAAGAGTGAAATATTGAATGAAAAATTACTTCAGAATAATTCTTATTATTCAATTAATCAAAATCATGAACATTCAAAGTGTAACAGAAACTTCATTCATAATAAAGTTTCAAATTAAATAAATAAAAAAAAAATCGAATGAAAAAGCTTAAAATTACCGAGTTACGTTGTTTTACGAAACAATATTAAAAGTTAGTAAAATTTTATTTAATTTATATTTTACAATCCGAATCCAGTTTTTAAATAATTAGAAATACAAAACGATCCCAAAAAGTCCATTAATAAAGGATGTAATTGTATTTCGAGGGGAGCAAAAACTGAATTTGTTCCCGGAGCGCTGTAAGTCTCGCTTCTACAGACTACACCAAATTGCTTATGAGGACAAAACTACGAAGGAAAAAATACCAAAACTTGGTTTAGAATATTCTATATAGAAAGTAATCTTGAGATCGAATTTCTAAAAATACAATTGAAAATTGCAAGCAAAAAAAAAAAAAAAAAAAAAAAAAAAGGAATTTCAAAAGAAGAGAGGAATTCTTCCCATTTGAATTGAACCCATAGAAAGAAATTGTATGGAAAAAAATTACTATAGTCATAAATTTTAACTAAAATATCACACCATGGTGGATGACGGATTGTCTATCTATGCTCTTTCGATTCGTTAAATCAGGGCCCGACTCTATACCATGCAGTATTAATAGTGAAAACGTTTCCCCAGTTTCGAAACATTTTTAAAACATTTGCGTTGTGCAATTTAAAGATGAAATTTAAATAATATCCTGGAATTGAAAGTTCCCGGAATGTTTAAGTTTTTGTATAAACTATTCATGAAATTGAAATATCTTTTATTTTTTAAGCAGCATAAATAAGATCATTTGAGTAGTAAAATAACCAGGCAAAGATGGAAGTATATAATACTTCAAATATTTGAAGAAAACGAAATGCTTTCACTTTTAAACCTTGAATAGAATGACTTTTTGGCTTAGTTGATTAATTCTTTAAAAGAATTAATAAACTTGAAGGCATATTTATTTAAATGCACATCACACTATAAAAAACACAACTGTCCTAATGTTTTTTTTAAAAATAATCTTTTATATTTTAACCTATAAGGATTGGAGTAATATTTTATAAAAACTGTTATTACTATGTGTTCAGCAACTCTGCGGTCTGTGAGGATAAATGTTCGCAATTTTGACCATTTTCGGATTAGCTGGAGCACTCACATCCTCATGGAGCTGCGGCTGATGCCTATGCATGCCTTAGTCATTTTTTTTTTTTTTTTTTTTTTTTTTTTTTTTTTTGCGTTATAAGCAGATTTTTTTTTTGTCATTGCCTAACAGAATTTATCGTCAATCAATAATCCGATCCCTTTCCGACTGGCTAAAATTTTCAAAACTTTGCTAAAGCTCTGTGTCCGATAACAATAAAAATTTCTATAGTGTCCTGACAGCTTCAAACAACACTTAAGGAATTTATATATAGTAATTCAAAATTTTGACAATTTTCCTACTAACTAGTGTGCTTAAATTTTATCAAGAGCTTTGAGCTCAATGACAATGCAAGAGTTTCAATTGTTTAATGACCTTTATTTGGAGAATTCATCGTTATATTATCGCCAAATAAAATGTATAGCTAATCGAAATTTTGACTACTTTCATAAACAATTTATCAGACACAAAATTAAATTGAAGAATAAATTAAATAAAATTCTTTAAACTACGTTTAGCCTACATACTACTAGTTTAGGCCTATATAGGATGTTCCGTAATTACTATCTTTAAAAATTTTGATTCATAAAAATGCGATGCACACCGGCAATTAATATTATATGAATTAAATTGTCTCAACTTAAATTCAGTTATCGTGCTTTTAATTTGACGAGGAATGTTGGTCTAACGCAAGAGTCTGCTGATTTATGTATGTAATGAATAAGCTGGGGTATTAATTATCCAAGAGACTATGATAAAGACACGCTGAAGTCCCTGAAGTCATTATAAATAAATTAATGAGTACGCGAGTACTTTATTCAAGCACAAGAGCTAGAACTTTTTTTATGAATAAAAATAGCATATTAGGTATTTTTCGTGAAATTTATTTAATATTCATTGACATTTTTTATAAAAAATATTAAATTGCACGTTGCTTTTACGGACCCAAAAAGGTTTCATTTTATTCATTTCTTTATTTAATTAAATCAAATTTTAAAAAAAAATAGTGACAAAAATTTCTTCGGATTATTTACTAAAGGCTGTTACAAAATACAAATAAAAACTATCAGTCATATTTTTAAAAACAAATAATAAACACTGTAGTATATTTTACTTCCATCTTTTTGCAGAGAAAAAATTATTGAAAGAAATTTGAAAAAACCGCTCTTTGAAGGAAGAGAGGTCACTAGTGGCGTTTGGAAGTGAAGTGAAAAACTATCAAAAATGCAGCAACAGCAGACGACTGCAAATGGAAACCTGGCTCAGGGTGGACAACAAGTGGAGAACGAGCCAGACGAAATGGAACGTGACTTAGCCGAGGATGCTGTGTGGAAAAGAATACAACAGAACACCTTCACGAGGTGGGCGAACGAGCACCTGAAAACAGTAAATAAGACAATCTCGAATTTGGAATCAGATCTTTCTGACGGACTAAGATTAATTGCTTTAGTGGAAGTATTGTCCGGCAGACGATTACCTAAACACAACAAAAGACCCTCTTTTAGATCACAAAAATTGGAAAATGTATCAGTTGCTTTGAAATTTTTAGAAATAGATGAAGGGATTAAAATTGTAAATATAGGTGAGTGTCTCTTTTTTTTATTTTTAGACAAATTGAACCCATATCTAAATATTATTTCTTGTATCTCGGATTAGTTTTAATGCTTTTAAAGTAGATTTGATGTCAATCTTGCGTGTGAGTTAGGATATTTATTGGTTAATATTATTTTTGATGTATATATATATTAAAAATTACAATTAAAAACAATTTAAGTATACGCGATTAGTCAACAAATGAAAATTACTATTAAAAAATAATAAGTATATTTTTATGTAACGAATTCTATGAGACTTAAAAGAATTTAAAATATCGAAGTTCTAAATTGCTAAAATTAGGATAAGACAAAAATATTAAGTATTTTAATGAAAAATTAATTTTAATATCAACTAAAACAAGTAAATTATTATCTCTAACAGTGATTTAAGTAATACATAATTATATATAAAACTTTTTGCTGAAACATTAATTTATTAAGTAATTTTAGTCTATTTACAAAATCTCAAAATTTTGGAAAAGATGGTCCATATTTTATTTCCGATCTTTCAAGTTAAACCATTATTTTTTAAAAATCATTATCTAGAAAATATTAAAATTTTTTCAATGCAAGTAAATTATTTAAAAAAAAAAAAAAAAAAATCTGTCTCAAAGAATCTCATTTTTTATAGAAGGGGGGGGGGAGTATATCTTAAGATAAATACGCGTCACACGATCCCAATTTGCCTCACTGGTCTTTCATCCAAGCGGTCATCTCAGTGGTCGTTTATCCATTTGGTTAGTGGTTTCTTCTCATTTGTGTTTCGCGTCAGACACGGTATATGGTTTCGTTTGATTTCGTTGCTTTTGATTCGTCGTATTATGGCATTTCCCCCTTAAATGTTAGGTTTTAATCAGCAAAATCTCATCTGGCTGCTATGCCATTAAACTACACTTAAAAACAAATAATCGAAAGTGTGTAAGACACGTTTTACATCAATATCTTCCCAAAAATTTAGAAACACAATTCCTAGCTCTGGTTTTTATTACTTTGCTTAGAAATACGATCAAAAAATTAGTAATGTAAAAAAATAAAGCAAATAATTTAATTTGCTCTTTTTACTTTATTTTAATTAAATTTAAAAAAGTTTAATTCTTTTTAAATGTAAATCAATTTAGTCGTTCACAAAAAAAAAAAAATTTAAAAGAAAACATTGGGAGAATTATTTTTATTAATTCGAGTAATTTTTAATTCAAAATCAATGCAAAGCTATTGAGGAAAAATTAATTTTTAACACCTGATTAGTAATGACAAAATACTGATTGCTATCTTTAGACAGGTAATCAATAAATATGTACGTACTTTATTCTCTACGCTATGCTCTACATAAGCTACGTGATAGAATAAGGAACAACATTGAGAGTGTAGGAAAAAATGTTTCTCGGTAAATTCTTTTATAATATATAATTAATAAAATATTAATATTGTATAAGAAATTCTGCGGGACTAAAGCAAAACTATCTAGAAAAAAGGTATCCGCACGGGTTATCAAAAACAGAAATCCGATCCTTTAGTTATCCGAACGTAATAACATATTTCGAAAAAACCCCACTGCGCAGTTTAGTAGCTCGAACAGTAGCTTATTTTTCCCTGCTGGACAGTTTATGTTGGTCACGTCCGACTTCTTAGTTTATCCGTACGGAGGCCTTCTCTCTTCTAAGAGGTGTTGATTAAACCTGTAAATGATAGATAAAGTAAAAGACTCCTCTTAGAAGACACGTGCTTACAGCAGGCTTTATAACTTCCCATTTAATCCAATCTGCTTAAAAATTGAAAGCAAACGAATTATTTATGTAGATTCAAGAATTTTTTTTCTTTTTTTAAAAAATTTTTTTCGCTAAGATTTTTTGCGTGTTAACAATGTATGTAAAAAAGTGGTTTTATAAATTTTTTTCCCTTTTAAATAAAGAAAGAAGTCAGTCTACAGAATCATTTTGAAAAAGCTAAATACATGAAAATTGTTATTTTAAGTACACAGAATTTACTTTAAACAATTTAGAACTGTTAAACTTGGAGACCTGTATTAAATAAATTGCTCAAAAATTCTAAATAAAAAAAATATATTTAAATGTCATTTTAACATCCGCGGATATTTTATTTATTTATATCGAAGGGGGCTGAGATTATTGTTGTCTGCTTACGGTTTTGAGAACTTTAAAACAATTTTTTTCTTCTTGAAAGTATATGCGAGTGTTTTTTTTCCGTCCCATTTTTGGCAACAATTTATTGTAACTTTGATTGTCCTATTGTTTTAAACTAGAAACTACATCCATCTTTAAAAGCAGTTTGCTTCATAAAAAAAAATTAAAAAAAAAAAAATCTGCTATTTACTCTTGAGAAAAATTATTTAGTTATCTTTTCTTCCTTTGAAGACAGAACTTCAAAAGAAGTTTAAAATAGTAAAATATTTTGATAAAAACCGAAACTTAGATTGTCTTACACAAGTGTGGATCTTACCAAAGACAGGGAAGGGATCTTACATTTATCCCAAACACTGTAAACTCTAATCTAAAATTTTTTCCTTTGAAATAACAACCGATAACTTAATATTAGACATAAGTCTTGACGTTTCGAACGCTTTGTGGCATCTGCACAGCAGCATAACAACATCTATACTTTTTTTAAAATTAATTTAAACTAAATTTGGTTGATATAAATTGATTTTGACTGCTTCTGGCCTGTTAGTTTAAAAAATAAAAATCCTGGAATAAAAATAGAGTATAAATTAAAATTACAATATCGCATATCATAAATATCTAATTGAGAAAAATCCTGTTTGTTGTAAATAATTAAAATTATTAAAAAAAATTAGTCTACCTATTGTTAAAAAGTTGAAGAGTCGGGCGGCGAAAATTCGAAATAACCCATTTTAGCATGCGACAGACTTTGAATACACATCGACGTTTTGGCAGGTTTGATCAGCGTTTTCCAATTATTTTCCGACAACGGAACTCTAAATAATCAAGCATCTTCCGGTGGAACCCCAACTTCATAATTAAAGTAAATAAAGAGAATTGTGTACACTATAACCATTAAAAGATTACTGTATTTTGAGATTTTTCTTTTATCTTTTTATAGAGTTAAATTAAAATATAAAAATTAAAAAAATAAATAAATAATTTTTCAAAATTTTTTTGAAATAATCAAAAAATAAAATAAATAATTTTAAGGGGGATTTCATTTTTGGAAAGTATAACAAAAATTAAATACTTATTCATTGGGTCATTAAATAATTGTTTCTTGGTGAACGAATCACAAACTATCTATTTTAGTGAATGCAGCAGAATAGTTATGAAGGAACTAGTCATCACATTGCGATTTATTTGAGTACTATTGTAGATTATAAACACTGAGTTACAAAATATTTCATTCTCTTCCTTTTTTTTTTTTTTTTTTTTTTTTTTTTTTGGAATCACTCCAGTAATGCATACTCTTCAAGTTTAAAGTCCTTTGTTAACATTTAAGGAACTTTATTAAATCTTCGTTTTGTTGTATAGATGGAGCTATAATTATAGCATTAATAGCTATATAATAATAGCATTTATAGCTATAATTTACCAATATTTGTATTTATTTGTTTCCCAATATTTGTTGTAATTTTTTTAATAATAATAGAAAAAAAAATTAAGAATAATGTTCCTATTTTTGCATACCTTATTGAGCCCTAACAATGCAACGTTGGAGCGCTCTACGCAAATATAAAGAAGAATCGATCACAAACGCTTTTCTTTTACTGTAGCATATTAATAAATTGCATAAAAGGCGGTGCCTAAATAAGGGCTAAACTTAACGTAACAGTCATGAGTAACTGTTACAAACTCACAATAGGTATAAAAATGGCAAATAATTCGCTAGAAAGAGTTATTTCATGAGCCTTCCGAGCAATCAGGCATACATTATTGGCAAAACTGTTCATTACAACGGAAACAGTACGGAAACAGTTTTTTGTTGCATTGATATAAATACTTGATCTCGCTTAATTTAGGTGTGGGAATCATAAAGTTACATAAAGAAAATTCAAAAAAATAAATATATTTTGTCGAAGTTTAAAACGGTATTTCTAACAAGGGGTCACGTAAATGTTAGCGCACATCAGGATTAAATTAGCATTGGAACCAGTGTCCGAAAATATCGTCATACGCTGCTAAGGGGGATTTTTATTATGATCAGGTCAGAAGCAAATAAAGAAACAGTTCATGATGGGGAATCTCCTGTAACTGCGGATGATTTCATTTTACATTATAACCGTCGTTGAACAGCCGACCCAATGTTCGGGTTTACGACTACTAATGTTCAACTCCGTCGGCATGTAATTTTGAGCCCAATACGGAAGACAAGGGAACTCCTGGATCAAGTATTGGGAGAAATTTGTCTTCGTAGAGGACTTTTTGATGGAATTAACCCGCATGTGCGTTACGCGGAGAGGAAGACCACGAGAACATCCCACGGTTACCCATGATCTATCCGTCTACCACTGAGGATATTTCACGTCATCACGGTGGTCGGAGCAAGCCGGATGCGGAATATTTATCGATCAGCCATCACCGGGATTCTAACCCGGTTCACCTCATTGGAAGACGAACGCTCTATTCCCTGAACCATCTCGACTCAGCGGTGTATGATGACATTTTTGGACATTGATACCCATGCAGTTTTAATTCTGAATATGCATCATAAATCCTCTAGAAATTTTTTTTAACATTGAAATAAACGTTGTAGATCTGAAATCTGTGATTCGAAAGTATCAAAGATCTGTTAAAAATCTCATACAACCAAAATATATATATAAAAAAATAATAATTGCTCTTTATTTTTATTATCAAGTGTTATTCATTATTATGCATGGCACAAATAACAACCCTTTAACATCTTTGGCTAAGCCCTGATTTAAATCGTAATTATAAAAACATCCTGCCAATGTATGTATAATTAATAATTTTGTTTGCAACTATTTCTCTCATAAATTTAAAGATAAAAAATGACTAGCAAACAAACATACTTTTACTAACTAAGCAAATCAAACTCCTCTCATTAGGTCAGGAAAAAAAAAAAAACTATGTTAGATATGTAGGATCCCGTTATGCTTCGCCAATAAAAATTTTTGGAAAAAGTTTATCAAAACTTCTTGCATTGATCCGAGACGCTTAAATGAATGCTTATGAAAGAGGCGGCATGTTTAAAGCAAAATCTTCTTTTCCGAAGAAAATTTCGATTTTTTTTTTCCTTTTCCAACGGATGTGACACATTGATGTTCTTTCAGTAACGGTCCACCGGTTATGGACGCTACGCTTTGTTTCAAGTACTACTAATTCTGTAACAATTGTGTTTCAGGTTAGTTAGATTTCTTCCATTTGTCATCCATTCCGCTAAATTATTATATGACAATGTGCATTCACCGTTATGTTTCTAGCGGAATGAAACCATCGGAAGTTTCCTCTAAGTTTTATTTTAAAAGAGGCTACCATGCAAATTTTTAATTTAAAATTATACATTTTTAAAAAAGATTCGAATTGATCTCTGTGGATTCTTCTTTCATTTTATTTCTTTATTTATTAATCCATTTTTTTTGCTTTGTTGTCAGAGTTAGTTTTCTACATCGTTTGATTTCGTTGCAATGAGTATGTAATATCGTTCTTCAACACCATTTATCTCTAAAATCATTCATTGTAATTTTTTAGAAATCTTGAATATATATTTTTTTTCAGTTAGCAAACAATCTAGGAAATTTTAAGCGATATAACTTTTATCCCCACATTGTAGTCATTTTGTATCCAAACCTTAAGATGTGAAAGTATATTGTTAGTTAGCTTAATTGAAAGAATTCAAGGGTAGTGGGCTTAACTGAAGCCTGGATCTTTTTGGGTTTTCAGCAAATTACCCATGTTCACATTTTTTAGTTTAATACTTTCTCATATCGAAATTCTTTCCTACGGGTTGTGTCAGAAAACTGATCAAATGATGAATAGTATCGTCCAACTACTTTTGCAGAAATTATGATGTATATGCAGAAAATATGAAGATATTATAAATATCTTATATTAATTTCTTAATGCAGTGGTACTTCGAGATACGAGTGCCCCAACATACGAGTTATTTGTGATACGAGCTGTCGAGGGAGCGAAATTTTGTTTTGAGATACGAGCGACATTTGAGATACGAGGAACGGCCGTGCAAGCCCTTCTCGTCCTCGACAATGCTCCTGCTCACACAACGAATCTCGAACATGACATCCTCGAAGAGTTCAAGTTTATAAAGGTTCTCTATCTACCACTTAACACCACTCCTACCCTGCAGCCCATGGATCAGCAGGTGATTTCTAATTTTAAAAAGCTGTACACTAAGTACCAATTCCGGCGCTGCTTAGAGGTGACAGAGAACTTAAATCTCACACTTCTAGAGTACTGGGAGGACCACTTTATAACATCCTGATATGCCTCAGAATTATAGATCAGGACTGGCTGAGTGTTACAACGAGGACCTTGACCTCTGCATGAAAGCTGTAGCCTGAGTGAGTATGTAGCCGAAAATTGTGCTGTTGCCCGAGTCTGTAGCTTTAAAGGATTCGAACCCGAAATGCCAATAGAGGAGGAGATTGTGTCTCTAGGAAAATCCTTGGATCTGGTGATGAGTGAGAGAGACGTGAGCGAGCTCACCGAGGAGCGCTTTCAGGAACTGACGACCGAAGAATTACAAGAGTTACAGTCGCAGCAACATTCGGGGGTTCTGCAAGAAATTGGTTTCGAGGAAAAGCCAGAGGTGGAGGAGGCTATCTCTACAAGTGAGATGAAAGAGTTCTTGGGAATGTGGGAGAGAATTTCACAGTTCGTGGTAAAGAAACACCCCGAAAACTTGCAACTGGTCGTACATCGGAGCTATTCAATGACACTTGCCTAACTCATTTCTGCAGCATTCTGAAAAGGAGGAGGAAACAAACCTTCTTGGATAGTTTTTTTTTTAATCCGGCTAAAAAAGCGAAGACCAGTGAAGAGAAATGCAGTGACTAAAATTAAGCACACAGTAGCATTTAAGTTGTGTGTAAGTTGCATTTAAGTGACCAAAATACAAATATGTATGTGCACTTTATAAAACCAGTTTTTTTTCTCTTTACATTCTCTTTTATTATGTTTTTATACAATATTTGTCATTTATAAATACATTTTTCTTATTCAAAAAAACGTAACAAAAACAATTGGGGGTAGCATTTTTGGGGCTGGAACGGATTAATGGCATTTCAATTAATTTCAATGGGGAAAATTGCCTTGAGATACGAGCAAATTGACATACGAGCAAGGTTACGGAACGAATTAAACTCGTATCTCGAGGTATCACTATATATATTAGACATAAGACATCTAATAAGATATTTATTCTAATATTATTGCTGAAATATGAAAATTTAACCACTATTATTGAGTGATAGATGTAGTATAACCACTTGTAATCCGCTGGCAATGAACGCGTTAAACTTTTTAAATCAATACAGTGTGGAATAATTTACTTCTTTTCTTACAATTTTAGTCTATCATTCAGAACTAAAAAATTTTATATTTTATTAATAGGCTAATTGATTAATTTTGTCCCTAGTGAAAAGTTACTTTGTGATTTGAACCTGATGGCCCTTTCCAAATGTGTGCCCACTTTTCGAGTCAATAAAGGCGCAGGGGAGATAAACGAAATGCTTTCCTGCCTATAATTTTATACTTTTAAATTAAAGTTTTCAAATTTATCATTCGATTCTAAAGCATAATTTAAAGTTAATAATAGAGAATCAAGTCTACCTATTTTTCTCTTGTTTTCACAAGCGTCATACTATAGTATATTTTACTTCATTTCAGGACGTTGCTGTAAAGTATTAACATTACTCATATCGAACATTTCTCATGGAACGTGAGATGTTAGTACAGCTGCACACATAGAGATTTCCACTGTCTGATGGAAAAATGCATAACAAACAGTAGAAATTCTCGGAAAGTTTCGAATTCTTTTGAATTGAGTGATCCGATTATTCGACTTTAAATGACTCAACAAATCAAATACCTTAGGAAACTATCACTTTATTTCTCTACATTACATAATCAGGCATTTCTGATTTATAATGTTGACAATAGGATCGACACTATTAACATATTGTGTTTGAAATCATATCTAATTGTCCGGGGGGGGGGGGTAGAGAAGTGCAGATTTTCCCAAATAACAATTTGCGCGTTACGAAGAAGTATATTATTCTAAAATAATAATTGCATTGATAATTGTAAACATTTTTTCTAATGTTTCTACTGACCCTGAAATTTGTATCGAAGGACTACCAGACATTTTCTATGAATGCTTTAGTTATTTAGATCTAATGGTAATCAAACTAATTTAGAATTAATGTTATTAAACCATATAAAAAGCTGTCTGAATTTTAACTTCCACTTTAAGTATAATAAGAAAATTTTTCGGTAAAACTGTAAAAATGGCACCTATGTGTGCCGCTTTACCGTGGGTTGTGACGGTGTTAGTCAAGCGGTGCCCATCTCTTAAAGTCTAATTATTAATCATTTAATAGTAATCTGTAATCCTTTAATAATAGAGTGTTAGATAAAATATTTTAATATCGTATCTTGAGTGAAAAAGCTATGAGATTTTTCATTCACTGCGCAAAGCTTCTTTTTAAGAAGTTGCTTTTCTAAAGAACAAATATCGCTTTTAAAAAAATAGAAAGCAAAAGAAATGCTTTATTCCACGATTTGAAAAAGTTTTGTAATGATTACCAAACAAGGCCTGTAGTTGAACTGTTCGATTCCAACTTGTGTTTTCTTTACAGCCGGCTTATACTCAATTAAAATTTCAAACAAATTGCTGGAAAGCATTAATATTATTATTAAGTAGATGTTAATTTCAAATTATATATTTATATCATTTATACATATTTCATGTAATTATATATAGTATATAATCATAGTAGTTGTAATAAGAATCCATTTTAAGTATACTGCACTTTATTTAAAATCGCACTTTTATTGTAACATAACAGCTAATTAAAAAATTTAAAAAAATATATCTGTAGAAAATATTGCTCTTGTGCAAAACCATTATACGAAAAGAATCTGACATCACTATTCATTAAGCGATGCGATTCATTAAGTTCCTGATAAGTTATAAATATATTCACTAGTATTATTATGTTGTTTATTGAACTAATATTTTTGTTTACATAATTATAAATGTTCGTCTGACTAATTTTGATGTGATCAAAAACTTTTTTCACTCCAACTTTTTTCACTTTAAATTACAGGATCTAACTATTAAATAACTGGTACCGACTGGTATTTCCAGGAATCAGCTATCATTCTTTTTAGCGTACTAATGAAAAATTTGAATTCATAAAAAATTTGCGAAATATTAAAATAGCTAGACTCTAGTTAATAAATTAAAAATAGTAAAATAATTGTTTCTAAGGGTGTTAAATTATTTTAAAAAATATTAGAGGAAAAGAAATCGTTATTTATTGCTTGCTTGTTGGTAATTTTATTTAGTCATTTCGTACGTTTAATGAATTCTTATCATGTGACTAAAATTTAAAAACTTATGATTTAGTACATTACGCTATTTTTTTTCCATTGGACCTCTATTTCTATATAATTTCAAACATATTTGTTTAAACATTTAAATAAATTTTCTCAGAATATTCCATTTTATCTAAGTATAGATAATTTCCGATAACGAAGTTGCAAATTCCAGCTCTGGTTTAATAGTTTCCTTTTCAGATGAAATTAAGATGATTTTACTCAAATCAATGAAAGAGTAACGATAGAGTGCTTATCATGTTATGAAAGGATGATAACAACTTTTTCTAATTATGCGCGTGATCAATACGACTCAAAATTTCACGGAATTTCTATTTGTTAAAAAGAATCTAACGTAGCCTATCTCTTAATTTACTATTTTTTTGGCAAATTTGTTTCGTAACGCATGCGTAAATCAAAATTCTTTTTTTTTTATGCGTTATTGTTTTAAATGACTTTATTGATACGAAAAAAAGCTGTTTCTTGGGACAAATTTTAAAAATACTTTTGATATGGTTGATGATTATCATGACTGCTTACCATACATGATAGAAATTAATGTGATAATTAAATTCTAAATATTGTTATTTTTATACCTTTTAAATCTCTGTTAAGTTACTTAGCGCATTTAAATGAAACTTTGCTAAGCAGTCCTTGGCAAAGTTTCTAAGATGTCACACTTTTTTTAAAAAGGTTTGACATCTTAAATTACGTAACACTATTAGAAAAAAAAAAAAAACATCGACACCTTTCCTCCTTTTTTGTCACAAGGTGTCACATTTGAGCCATGCTAGCTCAAGGGATAGAGCGTTCATCTCAAACTGAGGTAACCCTGGTTCAAATCACAGTTGTGGTTGGTTGATACGAATTCTGCTTTCGACGTAAAATATGCTTAGCGGTTGGCGAATCGAGGGTTTGAATCCGTCGAGCTGTTTTGATGAAAAAATATTAAATGTCATAAAATTAATAATATAAAAATATTTAATCAACTGATTTTAAAAATTTTTTGTTTCAACAAAAAATGTGGGATCTTTGTCACGAACATTTCCCCACCCAGTGGGATATTATTCATAAATGGCCTCTTTCTTTTCCACGATTTTTTATTTTTTTTATATATTTATAATTCAGCGAAAAGATGGCAAAAAAAATTTATTCTGAAAATCAGAATTGGATCAAAAAATGAAATTATGAGCTTTATTGTTGTCAGTTTATAGGTAGATTTATTGAGGTAAAGGAGATTTTCAAGTTAAATTTCGCAAAGGAGAAAAGACTTGGGATGATGTATTTAAAAAATATTATTTGCTAAAGATAGAAGGAAAAAAACTTAGCAAACTGATAAATTTTAAAATTTATTTGAAAATTAAAATGTTATTGTCTTACATCGTAAAAGGAACTAGAACATTTTGTAATTCAATAATACTATTCTATAAATTTAATTAGTGTTAAAATAAAGGGGATTGAACCGAAAATTTCGTCTAAAACGGAAATTTCAATATCCGATTTCGTAAAAAAAAGAAGAAAAAAAAATCGTACTGGGTCATTTATTTTTTTTTACTCATTATTTTAATTGTGTGAAAGTACGTGAGGAAACATTTCTTTTTCTGCTTCCCCAAATTTGATTAATCTGATCATGGGATATAAAAGTTGTGCGAGGATTTTAAAAAGAATGGCTCAAATTAAAATCTCAGCGTGACATTATTTAACTTAAGACATCTTCCTTCCGAGAGTCATAATCATACCTGCGCTAAGTAGGTTGAAGGTGGAGTTCCGCAAATAGACAATGAAAAAACAACTTTCATAAACGAATTCTTGGAAATAGCAGTTTTTCCCATCAAGAGAGTTTAAAACGTCCATACCAAACCGCCCACGTACGTTTCTTTTGGCCACTTCTCCGTTAACGTGCTTATGACTTTTCGACCGTGCACATTCAAGGAAGTTCCTCTGAAAATAAAAAGAATTTAAAATTTGAATAAGCACCTTTTTAGCGACCCTGAACTGCAAGGAAGAACGCTGTCTGGGTCTCAGTCGATAGCGATCGTTTAGCTGATTATCTTTTTACATTTTTATTCCTTTTTTTATTTAAAGGGAGAAGCGAGATTGGCAGACGAGCAAAAAAAAAAAAAAAAAAAAAAAAAAAAAGCACTTAAATTTTTTTCCTGATTTAATATTCTGTTTATTTCTTTTAATAATTGGAGAATAAAGTTATGGAACAAAAACACAGATACTTCGGAAATTTTAAGAAAAACAAATAACTAGTTTTATGCATCTTACATTTGAATTAACAAAATAAATATACTGTATGTACGTTAAAAATTTTAAAATAAGAATTAATAAAGAATTATTTATCACTTTATTTTTATGTTCTAATGCTTTCTAATTTAATTTAAAGTACTTTTTCAGGAAAGAGGAGCCTCAGCGAGCTTTCTCTCAGACTAAGTTTAGAGCACCATTTGAAATTTTAGCATTTTTGGAGTATTTATTATCGTTTCATGTTTGGAGCGAAATAGTTAATTCCCGTTCTTATTTAATTATAACTCTTCATTTAACTCAGTCAGGGAAATCATTTTAATCACAGAATGATTAAATTACAATTTTCATCCTATTTCTCTCTGGCTCTGAAGCATTCTCACAGCATTTATTTTTCCGATTATTTTCAAGTCTGATTTATTTCTAGATAATACGAAGCAATGCTGAAAGAAAAACAAAAAAATATATGTAGTTCACATAAGGGGGATTAAATACAACTCTAAAACTTCGAGTTTTATCATGCTCGAAAAATCTTTGATTTATTAGGTACTTCAAAGTAGCAGAAGTAAAATGAAAAAATAAAATAAAAATTAGAGTCAGCCCTTGAACTCGCTCTTGAAATCACAGGAACGAGTCATCATAATGTATACATAGATAGGTCAAGAGAGGCGCAGGATTGGATAGTGTTTCTTCTGCGATAAAAACGTGAATTAAAAAGTTTTTCCGATTACGAAGCTTCTGTCTCACTCTCATAATGACCCGTTGACCCTAACATTCCAAGAGTGCGCTTTTTACGATCCGTTAATTACAAGAGCAAATGACCTCCGTGTCTTTACTAGATTTGGTTAAAATACTTACTTTAGTGATTTCTTTTTTTTTTTTTTTTTCCAACCAAAGAATTTTATTGTCCCTCTTATAATGTGATGGTGTTGACATAATTTTGTAGGATGACTAAATGCTTCTTATTGTTGGAAAGAATGACGCCATGTTTTAGACACTTAACTTTTTTTATGACTCATAAGAATTTCAGACAAATTTTTCATGTCTGCCTGTGATTTTTTGCAATGCTTTCGTAAATAACGTTCTCTTGTAGAACACCCGGTTCATTGCCTGCATCAGCTTTTAAGGCAGCCAGGAACAAGAAAAGTTCAAAATTTTAAGCATTTTATGATCTTGACGCCTTACATCAGAAAGGTCCTCGGTTCGAATCTCGGACAAGCCATGGGATGCTCTTTCATTCTCTGTACTATTTGTCCTTACTGTGGAAGCAACGTTGACTCTTCTAATAGGGTGCCCATGAAAGAGTGGCCAACAAATCTGTCTTACTGATACATAAATGACGAGTGTCCGTAGGGTGGGCGCTGCGGAAAAATGTCTGAGTTGAGAAATCGATCTCTGTATTCCACTGCAGCCAGAGTACTCTTTCGTTGCCATTTTTTTTGTTTTTTTGATGATGTCAAATACGCGCGTCTCTAGAAACTTTAATATACCTTAGTATTTATAATACCGGTCGCTCAGTTTTCACACTTCACTCTACTTTTTAATGTTTCAACCAACTCAATAATAAAATTATTTTTTATTTTTTACTCATTTATTTATTTTTTAAACTGTTTAGTTTAGAGCTAAACTGTCACCCTTATTGTTAAAATCAGTGGCAGTCATCAGTGGCAATTTATGTTTTTATTTTATGTAGATCATATTTAAATTTATGCCTTTTCAAAATATTAGATCCGAAAAATTTGTAATAGAATATTCTACTGATAAGTACTTTGTTGTGTTTGTGATTATTGTGGTAAAACTAATACTATTGACTTGTTTCTTGACACTTTAATAAATATTTAACGATAAAAAATCAATATTTGTCTGCATGAATAAAATGTCTGTATTGTCCAAAAGACCTTTTTTATTACGATCGTATGATATTCAAACTTTTTGCAGCAAATATGGCAAATACGAATACTTTATCAATCTGACGTCGCGTCGCACCTAATTAATAAGACTATTTTGTCAGATCTCAATTTTCTATTTCAATTTGAGAGAGATTCATTTTTGGTTTATAGTCAACGTAGTTTGTAGTCCTTTTTTATTATTTTTTCTCTTTCATTTTACTAATAAAAAAAATTTAACATTAGTTAAGCGCTCCCTTTTTTTAAAAATGTTTTGACTTATAATTCTATTTAAAATTCATTTAAAAAAAAAAATATGAACGTATAAATGGAAATCGCTGTTAGAAAAAAAAATTGAAAGCAATGGAATGAATAGTCTTTTTTGCCATTCAAAATGAATACGAAGCAGCTTCATGTGAAAATAAAACAAAAAAGTTTTTCTATTTGCTGGAAGGAAAAGGCGGATGTTTAGCGAACATGTTTCATTAAATAACATCGTTATAATTGCGATACGTCATAATTGAGAACCGCAAAGGGTGACATTTTGTTTTACCGAAAGTTTTAAGTTTATCTTAACAAACATGTTCATTAGTTCATCTTGCCAAACGTTCTGGTTCAGCAATAGCTGTATATTATACTGTTTTATATTTTTATGAATATTTTTGTACCTTAGTCTGTTATATTTCAATACGGCTTTCAAAAGTGTAAAAATTTATAAAAAAATTAAATGGGATTGTAAAAAAATTTAAATAAATTAATAAAAATTTAATTACACGCTTGAAGTGAGGACTCTTACTTAGGATAAGTACTTAGGATTACGCTGTATAATATTATGTACTTCATCAGTTAATAAGTGTTCCCTGAAAAATTTACCAGAAATTTGTTTCATTCACTTTCCATTTTTTAAATTTATGTTTTATTTAATTCAATAAGTGATTTAACGCAATGAAGCCTCTAACTGATTTAAATTTTTTATCAGGGTTACATTAAAAGTAACGAAGGAAAAAAACCTGTTTACACTATATCACTTTCTTTTTTTTATTTTTATTGAATGAAACATCCTTCATTGTCAAATTCCTTAATTCATAGGGTGCCAAAGTGCTGCAATAATAAAATACATAGTTATAAGAACCTCACCTGTAGAACCGGATTTTTAAAAGTTTCTAGCCCAGCTTAAACAAAAATAAAAAAAACCATGTTCTTTTGAACATAAAAGGGGTCAATAGAAAGGTGATGCTGCTCCCAATTACTGTTGAAGAATGGAAGTATTAAACGGCTTTTTTTAAAAATTTAAATAAAGACTTAATCAGCTCTTGGTTAGGGTGATGTTTCAGATTTTAAATTTCCGATCTAGCCCTTTACGTAATATTTTAACATATTTTTGAAAATAAATTAAAAAATTTTACAACTTTATTATTATACATCTAAAATATTTTTTTAAAGATTTAAGTACTTATTTAAGTACGTTATATTCTTTTTGAAATTAAAAAAAAAACGAAGAGAAAACATAAGAGAAGAGGATCAATCCCCCTTGGGAAATTAAAAAAAATTCTTTTGCATTTGAATAATATTAATTTTTGTTCTATTTGAACAATTATCAATAATATGCTTTTTGCGTGCCATATTGAGTCTAGTTTATGACTGAATTGCATCTACAAATTTATTAATTTATGTTTTCATTAATTAAAAGGAAATATATGTAAAACAATTATTTTACATAAGATTACAGAACACGAAAACTCCAGTTTTTTGTGCTCATATCATATTTAATTTAAAAAAAATAATGAAAAGTATACGCTATCTTATTTTTTTGTTTTAAAATTTAAATGTTGAAAACGTATTTTTTTATTTTATTTATTTATTTATAAAACATTGAACTAAAATTAAATTGCATGAAGTTATAGAACTTGTTTATGAAGTTTTTCTGTCGTGCCCATTTAAAGTATGTTTTTAAACTAACTAAAAAAAACAAACATGATTTTTGAAATATTTGAAGGAAAATTGATACTCGTGCCATTAAAAAAATCCTCTAATTAGTATTGACTTCAGTGATGCATCATTAATTGGGATAATAGGTACCTCATATACTATTATAGGTACATAATATAAATGTTATGCTTTTATTTATAACTGTCATTGAAAAACCGACCAATTTTTGAGTTTTCGAACTCCAATGGTCAACTTCGTAGCCTTATAATTTTGAACCCAATCCAGAAGACAAGGGAATTCCTGGACGAAGTATTGGAGAAAATTTCCTTTCGTGGAGGACTTCTTGATGGAACTAATCCGCATTTTTGTTACACGGAAAGAAAAATCTCGAAAAACTTCTTCGGTTAGCCTGACAAGGGCACTCTGACCCATGAGGATATTTTGCACTAGCACTGTGGTTGGTGCGAGCTGGGTGCAAAATTAGTATCGCTGGGTGCATGTCGCTGGGATTCGAACTTTGTCATCTCATTGGGGGGGGGGGGGGGGCACTATCTCACTGAGCCACCACGACTCATATGCTATAGTTAGATGCTTTTCATACCCCCAAAATATAGGTATAGTTTGTTTATAGAAATAATTCCCTCGTCACAAAGTCTGCTGATATGGAAACAGAAAATAACGCATTTCAAAGAAAGGAACTACTCTTAATCCAGGGCTAAAGATAATAGAAGGACTAGTTCACTCCGCTCTTAGAGCTGAAGCTACGATTTCCCTCCTCATGACGTCACTGTGTCCACAGGTATCGGAGATCGCAAGCAAAGATATTATGATAACTTTGCATCTTTCTCTTTGCAAAAATAAGTTGTACTTTTTCTGGTTATTAGCTTTCAAACTTAACGTAATTAACACATTATTTCTGTTCATAAACATAGTTCAAAAAAACGTTCTTGGCCATTATATTAAAAAAATACAATTTTAAACTTATAAAAATATTTTACTAGTTGGCGAAAATGACACTATAAATACTTTATTTTAAAAAGTTCAGTTTTAACTTTAATTATTAAGAAAAGCATATATCGACACTTTTTTATCTACATATTCTTTTATAACAATAAGTTGAGTTAAATTTAGAATCCCTGATTTTAAAATATGCCGCTAATAGCAATTTGTTCATACTTAATCATTAGGAAACATCAACCTTAAACGCTAATTACTGAAACAAAATAATAATTTATGTTCATAATGACATTAGAAATTTTACAATTGTTTATAGATATTTAAATTTAAGATGATATAATTTATAGATATTTAAATTTAAGAGAATATAATTTTTTAAAAAATCATAAATATTTAGAATAACAACCTTTAAAAAAATATGTTATGAAATTAGGACAATTTCAACTATACACTATATATTTTATTTATACTTTTTACTTACGTTTAAATTTTCTTTGACTTTATCCATTTTTTAATTTTTTTCACATGCCTTTCTTTTTTAAATAACGAGGCGGTTTCGATTTAGATACCCCCAAATGCTGTTTTATGTTAACTGTGTCATTTCGGAATCCATTCTTTACATAGTTGTTCATTTACTTTAGGGAACACGCCGAAAATTATATTTTTTCCTTTCGTTTTTTTATCAGAATTTTTGCAAGTTGCAATCGCGCAAACTGGCATTTCGTTAATAGTTTTAAATTTTTGTAAATTCACTGCAAAAACAGAGGAAAGTCATTATAGAAAATAACAAATGTCTTATAATATGCCACAAAAAGAAATGCTCCAATATTAGTTAGAGCTAGCAAGGCCGAAAGCTCTGTTCTTGAAGTAAAAGTGCGAGCTTTGCGCCAAAGTGACGTCAATAGAGAAAATCGGAGGATTGGCGCGGCGAGAGTTCATTTACTTTAGGGAACACGCCGAAAATTATATTTTTTCCTTTCGTTTTTTTTATCAGAATTTTTGCAAGTTGCAATCGCGCAAACTGGCATTTCGTTAATAGTTTTAAATTTTTGTAAATTCACTGCAAAAACAGAGGAAAGTCATTATAGAAAATAACAAATGTCTTATAATATGTCACAAAAAGAAATGCTCCAATATTAGTTAGAGCTAGCAAGGCCGAAAGCTCTGTTCTTGAAGTAAAAGTGCGAGCTTTGCGCCAAAGTGACGTCAATAGAGAAAATCGGAGGATTGGCGCGGCGAGAGTTTCTTCAAAGGAGTGAACCAGCCCTTCTTTTCTCTTTAGCCCTGCTCTTAATCACTCTCACGCCATCCCTACTTGAAGTAGTGAAGCCTCGTAACCATAATCCCCGCTATTGCTCCAGATGAATGATGAGGTGAGTTCTTTCCATAGACAAATTTCCCTGGCTGCACTCCCTGATAAAATTTCTACGGATGCCCTTGGAAGAAAAAATAAATACCTTTATGTAAATTATAATGACAGTAGAATCTATTTGTTATTAAGTTTAAATAATACTTAAAATATGTGTTTTTTTAATTGATACTATCTAGTTTGACTTTATTATACTTCATTGATTTGGAATGATAAATAATTGCATCGTTATCCAAATAAATCTTTATAAATAATTACGTCTTTGCTGTTTGGCCAAACTGATCCAGTCAGTTCATTATGAATCCGATAAATCTGAAACCTAGCTGATATTCATGATTACTTTTCTTGAAAATTTGTGACGTATTAAACTAAAAAGGGATTTAATTGGGTTAAGGGATTTAAAAGGGTTCCCTTTCCATTCATTCATATAAAAATCCATGACAAAAGATAATTTTGCGAAGAGCGGGATTGAAAGACATTTCTGAGACATTTAACTGAAGTTCGTTGTTCAAGATTTGTTTGATGCTCGCATTGTTGTCGAGCTAACCGTAAAAATTTTCATTTTCTGTTTTCCTCTTCGTATAAATCAAATGTAAAAAAAAAAAAAAAAAGCTCTAAAAAGTACGTTTGTTTTTTCTCAATACTAGACTCAAATGTTCCCACATCGTCTAAGCTGGCCTCAAACCTACATGGCTGCAGAGGGTTTAAAAATATTTTCTTGAAACCTTGGTATATTAACTGCACATAAGAAGTGCTATCTAAAATAAATAGTAAAAAAAATGTCTAGACATGTATTCAAAAGGAATAGTTCCAGAAAAGAAAATATGACTTTCTCAACAGAAACTAAAACTAAAGATTATCAAGAAATCAGTTGAATGTTTGTTGTCTGTAGACTCTCCTAAATATTATTTTGAAATATTTTATATAGAGCCGGTATGATGGTAATCCATTTTTATAGAACAAGAAAAAAAAATTGTTGTTTTCTTTGAATTGCATTCATTTCAATACCAGGATGAGTGGTGTAGAATGCTAAAAATACGCTGGTTTCTCAGAATTATTTTCTCGTATCGTTGAATTTAGGGCAAACCACAAAGTAAAAAGAAACGATTGTGGTTATAGCTGCTACACATTTTTATTTATATTTTTTATTCCGTAATTTTATGAACTCGCGTGTTTTCAAAGCTTTTTTAAAAAATTTTTTTTAATTTTTAATTTTTCTTTTTTATCAGTTGAGGTGAAACTTTAAAATAGGTACTTTAAATCTTTTTTTCATATTGAGTACCATTTTTGATAATAACGTAAGAGCAGCTGTTAACGTCTTCTCTTAATTTTAAATTTAAAAACCTAGTTTACAGTTCATATTTTTAAAAAAAATTCTCTTACTTGAATTTTTTCACCTAGAAGAAAATTATCAAAATCACTGCCTTAATCTCAATTTTTGCAAGTTTTGGAGCCCCCCAGATAATATAGCATTGAAGTTTTTAAATATTAAAACTTAAGCGCTTCTTAGTTACAAAACTGTGGCTTTTCTCCATATTGACATTTTGCGCCATTTTAAGAATAAGCATAGACAGCGTTAGCTTTAGATAGGCTAAACTTGTCATAACAGTGATTAGTAACCGCTGCAAACTTACAGCAGTTATGAAAAGAGCATATTATTCGCAAAAAAGCATTTCATAAGACGAAGAAACCTTCGAAAACAGCCTTAAGATGCCTTTACTCAATGTTTCTCATTAAAAACATATTAAAGTCTGTCTAAAACATCATCTTTAATATTAACTCCATTTCTATCTAAAAATGTTGCCTAAAGCTAAAACTATGGAATCTTGCCGAGTTTTCATTTTGGCTATGATTTTTCAGCATGATACTGCTTTCCCCAGAGGCGTAACATAGGATAAATAACACAATTTTAGTCAATTAATATGAAGTTGTTGATAGTTTAAAGCAAAATCAAATATGCTCCTATAAATAAATGATCATTTAAAAGCACAATGAAAGAAAAAAAATGGAAAAATTTAAATGGAAAAAAAAAAAAAAAAACATGTAGAAATTTTTTGAATGAACTATAACTTACCTGAACTATAACTGTAAAAAAAAAAAAAAAAAATTGGTGTACAGTTGCCCCAGTTTTGGTGTTTGAGGTAAACTAAATAAATTTTTAACTGTAGAACTATAGTTATCGTGAAAACATTCATATAAAATTGTCAAAATAACAGTTGTTTGCGAGAATAAATGCGAATATTTTACCAAAAATTTGCTGTTTTTTTTTTAATAAAATGCTTTTGCAATGAGCCCATTAAATTGATTCTGATGCACATAAAAATATGTGTTGTCAGTAAACAAAGAAACAATTATGTATAAATAAATATACAAAACTATAAAAGGGGAAAAAAAAAAGTGTGACTATATGCACTGTAAAAATTTTTAGTTTGCTTCAACACCAAAAACGGTGTCAATTATACACCAAAATTATTTACAGTGTATATTGCTTGTTTTAAACCTAATTACTTATCGTAAATACACAGGGAATATGTTTTCAGGTAAATTAATAAATATGTTTTTCAGGCAAAGATATAAAAAATATGTTTAATATTTTTTCTATCCAATATATTGAAATTTTAATTTCACTGTTTATAAATCTGTATTACTATAGTGATTTATTTTGTCTCTTTTTAATACATGCAAATTTTGAGTTGTAAAGAACGAAATATTTATCGAACTACTGTAAAAATGAAAATAGTTGAACATTTTTATAAATTCAACCTGACAAGACGAAATTTTTTTGTCTACGTTACATAAAACAAATTATTTAAAACGTTACATGAAACAAAGTAAATGTTGCCACAAATTTCTAGCGGAGTTAAGGCACTTCATCAAAATAAAAACAGCATAGGAACCCATGCCCGAAAATGTCGTTATACGTCGCTACTCTGTTATGAACTGTTTCTTCGCGTGCTTCTCAACAGGTCATTAATTATACGGAAGCGACAACGGCATTCCCAGACATGGGTTCCTATGCAATTTTAATCCTGATGAGGTGCCTTAACTCTCCTAGAAATTTTTCGTTACATTTACGCGCCTCCTTGTTTGAAAGAACGATTTTAAGCATGTACATTTCGAAAAAAATATAGACTAATAAAGCTATTTAAATAAATTTTTTTTAGCTTTAGACGCAAAACTAATTTCGGATTTGAAGCTCCCCACCCGAATCGAACAAGTATTTGTATAGGTGCAACAAGAAATTTGTTTTCCAGTGTTATCATTAGTTTATGTTTGTTCAATTTTCAGACAGTACAGATATCGTCGATTGTAAATTGAAGTTGATTCTCGGTTTGATATGGACCCTCATCTTGCACTATTCCATTTCCCTGCCAATGTGGGAAGGGGAAGAAGGAGATTCGGTGTTCGACAAGAAAGGTGGGCCATCTCCAAAACAGAGGCTATTGGGATGGATCCAGAGTAAATTGCCTGATCTGCCTATCAACAATTTCAACTCTGACTGGAATGATGGACGAGCTGTTGCAGCTTTGGTCGATGCTTTGGCTCCAGGTACGCTTTTTCTTTTCTTTTTATCTTCCAGTTTTGAAAGTGAATAATCTAGTGTTGATATAATAAGTTAATAATAGTATTTGAAGTTAATATATGAACTCATTGCACGTATAAAATATATGACTCAATTTAACACTTCCTGATTTGAAACTATGTAGCAAAGATAAACAATATAGAGTTTTTGATAAAATAATATAATATACTAAAGTTTTTTATTTTTTAAAACTGCTGTTTCTCAGGAAATATGCGGGGCTCCACTCTTGATTATGTTTCGCAAAAAAAGTAGTTTAAACTGGCAGTATAACAGTGTGCGCGATTTCTTATAGCTTTACACTACCGTCAACAAGTAGTGTAAGTTGCTTTTGCTTCAATAAAAAATTTCTGAAAAGAAATACTTGCCGGTGGCATCGGTTCGTTTATAAGTTCGTCTGCGAAATTTAAGTGCTTTTTTTTTTTTTCAAGTTTCAATACTGAGCTCAGTGTAATAATGATATATATTTCAATTTGATACTGTCCTGAAAGTTAAAACAAAAATTACGCTAATTTACAATTTTTTTTAAAGATACAATCACTTCCAAAACTTTTGTCTTCTACTTTTATGACAGATGAAACGAGTGAAAAATGTTTTATTATCACAGAGGTTGTTAATAGTAGTTTGGTCGAAAAGAGTACTAAAATTCTCACATTTTTTTTGGCAGTGTTATAAGGCTCTAAAGTTTGTGTTGTACTGGCAGTTATATGTTATTAATCTTTTTAAATGTATGAACTTATATATATTTATATATATACGTTAAATAACTCCCCTTTGCTGTAATGTCCCAGTTTATTTGAGTAACCAATCTTTTTCTTTAATGACTTTTTGTCTTTATCATATCCTCTTCAAAAATTTGTTCTAAACTTCGTAACTTATATAAGTTTGTTATAAAATAACATTTCGGTGTTACCAATAAACCTTCAATAAATTTTTATTTCATATATGCCCTGTAACACTATCTTGCTTTTAATAAAAATTGTTTGTTATAGACTTTTTATTAAACATTGAAGTTAAATGCGTGTGAATTTTTGTTTGTTTGAATTTTTAGGCTTATGTCCTGACTGGTGTGACATGAAACCTGAAAATGCTCTTAAAAATGCGAAGGAAGCCATGGATTTGGCAGATAATTGGTTGGGAATTCCTCAAGTAAAAACATTTTCCTTCTTTTTATAGAAATTAAAGTTTCATATTGTTTTATTTGTTAGTGAAAGTTTTAGTTATTTATTTATTGAAATTAGTAGTATTAGGATCAAAAATAAATTGATGCGTGTGGCATGTAGGAGTATATGTTTCCAAAAATACTTAAATTTTAGGACGCAACTCAGATGTGTTTATATCATTTTTGGTCTCTAGAGTTTGTCATTTCTCATTTTTCGTTCTAGAGTTCTCAAGATATGAATGTAATATTATTATTACATTCATATCTTGATATCATTACAAATTGTCCTCATAATTTATATATATATATATATATATATATATATATATATATATATATATATATATATATATATAAATTATGAGACTTTAAGTTCAAACCGGTTTCAGCCGTGTAAAACACACACACACATATATATATATATATATGAAAGAGATCAGTACAGAATACTCTGTGTAAAAACAATTAAATGTAACTTAAATTTTCCTCAAAATCGGTCACTCTCACCTTATAATTTGGAAATTAAATTGAAACAGCTCTTGTTGTTAAAGTAAAAACACTTGCAAAAGTGAAGTTGTTCTTTGATGATGATAAGGTTTTGTTTAATGGAGGTTGTTCTTTAACTTACTTGCGATGATCTGCAAATAATTTTATCAAGAACTATAAAAATTCCTTCATAAAAATAATTTAAAAAATTCAGAAGAAAGGATTTGCTAATGTTGAAATTTTAAAACACACGTTAATTATGTTTTCTGTATAAAATATAAATACTCATTTACCTATGTAAAAAAATTTAAAAGCAAATTTGACTTCCTTGCCTAACAAGTTAATGGTTTAAAGTTAAAATGTTTTTGGAAAAAGGTTAAAAATAATTAAATATTATAAATGTTCAGAAACTAAATGCAAATTTTATGAATGTTTCATTATTCTGTGTTCATCAATGTTTCATCATCAATGTGTTGTTCAATGTTTCATCCAAATTATTGTGATTTTCTAATGTTTTTTTTCTTCCCAATTACATATCTTAATGTTTTTTAAAAAAAATTTATAGCTTGTGAAGCCCGAGGAAATGGTGAATCCTAATGTAGATGATATGTCGATGATGACCTATCTTTCTCAATATCCTAAAGCTGAACTTAAACCAGGTGCTCCGTTGAGACCCAAGACCAATTCAAACAGAGTTAGGTGCTATGGTCCTGGAATTGAACCCACTGGAGTAAACGTTGGGGCACCAACCATGTTTACTGTTGAAACTTTCAGTGCCGGAAAAGGAGATGTGCAAGTTTTTATTGAAACTCCAAAGGGAGGAAAGCTTGAACCTGTAAGATTCTATTTACATTTTAAAATGTTTATTCACTTTCAAATTAAGAAATACTTGATTTGTTTTACACAATTGCTACTTTTAATCTGATTTATGTTTTATTTTTAAAAAATTCAGATTAAAATTTCAATTTAAAGTAACAACTTCTTGTCAATCAGATGAAATTGCAGAAAGCAAAAATTATTGAAAAACTCTTTAATAGAAGTTATAATTCGGAACATAATCTAAAAATTTTTGTGAAGAAAATGCTATAGCAACTTCATTTCTTTTTTAATTTCTTATTGCATTGTAAATTGTATTGAAATTGAATGTGTAGTTTTTTTTTATTGCATTCACAACTTATTTGAAGTTTAATTAGTATTTATTGTAATAATAAAAAGTACGTTTTTATGCAATATTATGTTTGTATTCAGATTTAATGTGGGTATCAGGAAAATTTTAATAAAAAAAAAAGAGTGAAGCATCACTTGTTCTATGACAAAGTATGATTTTTGCAATTTAACTACTTAAATAAAGATATTCAGTGAAGGCAAAGAAAATGGGGATAGCTAGGATAGAACCTCCTATTTAGTAAATGCTAATGGAAGGTGATTATTCAACCTATACCTGCTAAATAGTTTGCAACACAAAACAGTCAGTCACTGAAAATAAAGTCATAGAATAATTGGCGTACTAGCTAATTTGTATGTTAAGTGACATATTATATATTTGATTGTATCAGTGAGTGTTTAGAATATTAATTTATTTTACTAAGTTTTTAATAAATTAGTTTCCAACGAAAGTAAATGCTTTGCAATTAACCTATAGGTAATTTCTATACATTCTAGTATTGGTTGCTCTAAACCACTAAAATCTCATTCAACATGTTCTTCTTTGTCTAAAATTTTTCTTTGTTTTTTAAAAAAAAATTAAATGGCAAGGGAATATCAGTTAGTATTGCGTAAAAGCTTTCCCGAAGTACTGAAAACCAGTATCGAAATTTTTGAGGATTTGAGGAAATTTTAGAAATTTTTTAGTGCAGGAGTACATTTCAAATGTAATTCAATTTATGTATTTTATAGAAAATAAACTTTTTTATTATTCTCTTTTAGGTAGAAATAAAGTTTAATGATGACAGAAGTAAAACTTACACTGTAAAATATACTGCTCAAATGGAAGGACAACATAAAGTGAGAATAATTTTATAAATTTAGAATCATACTGAATAAAAGTAAGTTACACATTTTTGTTATGTATTAGGTGAAAGTTTTATTTGCTGGTACAGAAGTTCCTAAAAGTCCATTCTCAGTTATGGTTGAAGGTCGTGCTGGGGATCCTGCTAAGGTTACCGCATCTGGACCTGGTTTAGAGCCGGTGGGGGTAATGGCTGGAAAGCCCACTTACTTTGACATTTTTACTAAAGGTTAGTTTAAATATGAATCTAAGTTATATGAATTGCTATTATGGTTAAAAGGAGTCTTCTTAAAAAAAATTATATTAATGTGTAAGGAAGTTTAATATTTATTGTTTTAATTATTTTAGATGCTGGACGTGGTCAAGTAGAAGTAATTATACTAGATCCAAAGGGTAACAGGAACACAGTACCTTGCAGAATACGCAAAACTGAAGATAATGTATATCGTTGTGAATATGTTGCTCAAACAACCGGAATGCATTCCGTAAATGTTTTCTTTGCTGGCCAACAAATTCCGAAGAGTCCGTTTGGAGTCAAAGTAACTCCAGGTAATAGGGCTTTAATTGAAAATTTTCATTTATTTATGTGATTTCATTTAGTTTTTTATCCTGTACAATATCTATTGTTTTTTATTAACTTTAAAGCCAGATGATTATTATAGCAGAGCTGTTAAATAAAAGGAAATGCCATCATGTTGTCTTTTCAGCCCTCTAATTATTGACCTCAAGCTCAATTGATAAAGGAACACTGTTTCTAAAGTTTTTTTCCCCTAGCCTACTCAAAATAGATCCCTTAATATATAGTATAAAGAAATTTTTTGTTGCTCAACTCTGCTTATTTCCTTTTTATTTTCCTTCCACGATAAAATCTACTTATACAAAGTAGAATTTATTATTTTTGTTATTTAGATTCAGATTACTATATATATTCAGATTACTATATATATTCAGATTACAATATATATTCAGATTATTATATATTCAGATTACTATATATTCAGATTAATATATATTCAGATTACTATACATTCACATTATTATACATGATTCATATTATATACTATATTATTTTCATATTTGCTCTGCATTTACAAATTTAAAGAACCTTATATTTTAAAATTTAAAAAAAAAAAAAACTTGCAAGAATTTAATTAAGCATATAAAAAAAATCACGTCAAAATCTATTCCCAACTTTCATCGGAGATTTCTGTAACTGAAATTTATGTTTTTCTAAAATAGGTACTACAAGTGAAAGAAAATTTTGAAAACTGCAATATTCCAGAGACGGCAACTTAACTCTAGACAGCGGATAAATATTTTTGAGTGATAGTCAATTTTAAACATGATTTTCGCTTTAGTAATTTCGATTTATACGGTTTTTTACTCATTACTTCTAAATAATTCTTTATGTGATGCGCCATTTTGTTACAGTTCAGCTGTTTAAAAACTTGGCGAAATTAACCAAAAATCTTTAAATTTTGGTTTGTAATTCTCTATCGTTTTTAAAAATATTTTCTCGTATACGGAGCAGTTTGCCTCTCTGATATTTGTTATACCTATATATTTAAATTATTTATTATGATTTGTTAATTATTTTGTAATACATAATATTAACCGTTTTTTGTTAGTTTGTGATGCACGAAAAGTAAAAGCAACTGGTAGAGGATTGCAGAAGAATGGTATCCGGGTGAAGGATGTTGCTGATTTTAAAGTCTTTACAGAGAATGCGGGAAATGGACAGTTAGATATTAAAGTGATTGGACCAGGTTTAAATATTTTTATTCAACATTTTTTTTCTAAATTTTCTCTTAATAATATTTATAATCGAAATGAGTTCTTATGAATTTAAAATATATTATGTTAATTATGATTTACTTTTTACTTCTTACAAATTCTTGTGTCCTTATAGTTCCCTGATACTTTACTTCAGTCTGGTGAATTTAACTGATTTAATGTTTTAACATTAGGAAAACTTTTAATTTTTTTGTACCAATCTGTTCTTTTAAGTCAAATTAATTTTGCTTTTTCTTACTAAATATTTTCTGGCTATTAATTATTAGGTGGTGTTCAAGAAAAAATTGATATTCGCAAGGTTGATGAGCATACATATGAATGTGCGTATTATCCTAATCAAGAAGGACGTTATATTGTTACAATAGCATATGGTGGTATGGAGATTTCCAAGAGCCCATATGAAGTGAATGTTTTACCTTATAAGGAATCAAAAATAAGAGTATATGGTCCAGGTTTATATGGAGGTGTTGCTGGTTATCCTGCCCGATTCACAGCCGAAACTAATGGAGAAACTGGAACTTTAGGTAGCAGCTTATTTTAATATTGATGAAATTAATATTATTCTAGATCACATGAAAGAAGAAGATATAAAACGTATGATACTTAATGATAAGTTACCAATAAAACTTGACATCTGCAATTAATATTCTTTTCTAGGTTTTGTTGTTGAAGGACCTTCACATGCTAAAATCCAATGTTCTGACAACGGAGATGGTTCTGCTGATGTTGAGTATTTGCCAACTCAACCTGGTGAATACGCTGTTCATATACTCTGCGATAAAGAAGATATTCCTAAATCACCCTACATGGCACAAATTTTACCCAAAACGGATTATCATCCAGAAAATGTAATTTTATTTCTTCGTATCATTTTATAATAATAGAATATGCTTATCCACAATTGACAAGCATTTTTTTTTAGTTACTTCAGTAATGAATTTTGTTTTAAACATTTAAAAAAAATTAAAAATACAAAAAACAAAACAATTCTGTTTAGTTTAAAGAAATTAAAGTCTTGAATATAGCTAAAAATATCTTAGCATCTACTTCTTCTCCTAATAACATCTAGAATAAAAGATGACTTAAACAGGGTTTTTAAGTATTCATAAAGATATTTTTCATTTTTCCATACCATGCCTAGTTTTAAAACTGAATTAGATTTTTTAGATGAAATGATTATCAATTTAAATGGAATGATTATGTAAAAATATAATGTCAATAAGAGCTTGTAAACATTTACTTAGTTAATTCCATTAAAAAAATTGTAAAGATTAATTGACATTCTTCCCGATAATTATTATGTAATTTTTATTATAAGTACAAGATTTTAAACTGTAAAACTTAAAAAAGTGATCACCAATAATTAATTATTATATATTGAACAGTTAGGAGTTCGAATTTATTTTATTTGTCTTGCACATTACCTAATTCATATTTTAATTTAAATGACTTAAAATTTGTAATGAAGTTATGATACTAAGCATTTAATGTGAATGAGGCTTTGATATCTGACCTGACATAGGCATTGTAGGAGAAGTACAAAAAATTTACTAATACTTAGTTGCTGATCATTTTTCTAAGTAAAATGAAAAAAAAAATTTTTTAAATTGGATTATAATATTTCATAAGGTCAAGGAAGCAAAGACAAGGCTCTGAGTACTATTCTGAACAAAAATTTTCTATTATGTGTAGTCAAGTTACTCAATAAACTAAAAATTGCAGCACTTACGTTAATAATTTGTCAAAGTTTTAAATTATTTTTGAGTATTTATGTTATAAGGTCATGGATATTACAAGATTCCTTTCTGTTTCATCTAGGTACAAGCGTATGGTCCTGGTATACAACCTACTGGAGTAGTTCAAAATCAGCCTACAGATTTCACTATCGACTGCAGAAAAGCGGGCGGACATGCTCCATTGGATGTAAGTGTTTTGGATGTTGATCTTAAACCAGTTGACCTCAAAGTTGTTGACAATAAGGATGGCACATTTAAGGCTTCTTACCGTCCAACTAAAAAGGACAAGCATACAGTACAAGTGAATTACGGGGGTGTGTCCATACCAAAAAGTCCTTTCAGGGTATATATTTTAGCATTTGTTAAAGTTTTCCATTTCAAAGAAATACCTTATTAGTTTTCTTTTTTTTTCATTTAATTTTATTTGTTACTGTAGATAAATGTTGGTGAGCCAACGGATGGCAATAAAGTGAAAGTATTTGGGCCTGGAGTTGAACCGGGTGTGAAGGCTCAAGTTCCTACACATTTCAACATTGACTGCCGTGGTGCTGGTACAGGTAAAGGGAATTGATTCGTCCTTTCTTAACATTTTTCAATGATGAGAATATCTTTGTAATCTTGCATATGTTTAGATAATCTTTTAATTTGGGTATTTTCTCAGATAAGTCAGAATTAGAGAATAAGAATCTACCAATAGGATATCGATGGAAATTTTTTTGTTTTTTTTTTTTTGTTTTTTTTTTTGTGTAGGAAATGAGAGAAATCTAATAATGTTTGCAAATAAAATTTTTTAGAATACTATCACCTGCTTTTCTAAAAGTGATTTATGTTTCTGAAATATTTTGTTTAAATTTTTTGAATAGATTACAAAAGAAGAATTATTATGCAAAATCAAAGAAAATTTTTCATTCTTCTTTTCAAATAGTTCTCATTATTAGCATTTGAGACATCAAATAGGAGAAAAGGTGAAGAAGGCTGGTGTGAATATTTTTATAAATTTGACAAAAGCATAATTTTTTGTTGTTGTTGTTCATGATGCCTTAAATTATTTTTATAATTTCTTAGGCAATGTGCAAGTCAAATTAACAGATGAAAAAGGTGGTCTAGTTCCGATTCAGATTTTAGACAATGAAGATGGTACTTATTCTGTTGATTACAATGCTCCTACTCCTGGAAATTATAAGGTATTTTTTCTTAGTTTCAATTTCATTTGTATAGGTTGTATTAAAATTTGCAAGTTGCATTTTTTATTTAAGTTACATATACTTACTTCATCTGAATATCTGTGCGATGATTCTATAAATATCAGAGATGTTGGTTTGTGGAATCTGTATTGTCAGTCTTTAAGAGCTGTGTAAAAACTTTTTTTTTATGAAAAGTGTAGAAAATATTTCTTTTTCTTTGACAATCCGGACTGGGTGTATTCTTCAGATTTTCTTTCTGCCTAAAAAGTGTTCGAAAGTAATACCGGTAGATCGTTTCCATGCCATCTCAAATTTGGCAGTCCATTTCTTCAAGTGCCTGTTAGATTGAAGATTTTTTTGATGGTGCGATATTCACCCATCTTGATGTTGTGCCTTGCACATTTTATTGTCTCTGCTTTAATGTAATTATTGGTACCACGGTTCTTTATATGAGTGTTATAGCTATAAATTGAATCTTTTGAGGAATACTTATAACTTATGGCATCATAATAAATTGACATATTTCGTGTTTAATGGTTTCATTAAGGGTCAAATAATTCATGTATCCCTATAAATAAATATATATTTCTTGTTATTTCTTCCTTCATTGCCTTTTGCAGCAATTTAACACATTGTTCATGTTATCCTCTCTTTCAAAACTTTGTAACAAAAAGTTTCAAAATATTTATTCTTTTAGTGAGGAAGCAAAAAAAAAATGTCTCTAAATTTTGACATAGCTTAATTAAAATAAAGCACATTTAAATCTAGTTATAAATAGTTCTATTTATTAAGTGTATCAAAGAGTTGTTCTGTTTTCGGATGTTTTCCAATAACTCTTAGAAATAAATTAAACGAAATGAAAAATGAATAATCAATTTTTTTTGAAATAATTATAATTCAAAAATTTTAAAAGTTTGGAAACTAAGTTCAAACATATTGATTTTTATATTAATTCATTGAATCAATTAGCATAAATGAAGCTTCTAATTATATATAGAAGTTGAATATTATTATTTTTCGAAAAAGAAAAAAAGAACATTTTCAGGCAGACTATGTTTTGGTATGAATTGGAAATATTTTCTCTAAAAAATCTATTGAATGAATTAATATTACATATTCAATTTAATTTTCCAAAAAGTTTCATTTTTCAAATGTAATTCACGATGAAGGGAGGACTCATCACTTATTTTCTAGTTTCAACTAATTAGTTATAGTCTGCTATTTGTAGATTTTTTTTAAAGTTAATCTAATTACATTTGAAAAATGAAACTACCTAATACAACATATAATAATGTATTTTAAAGATTTAGGGAATCATATTGTTTAAAATGTATAATTTTTAATGATTAAAATTTAAATATACTCTGTCTTACTTTGAATGCATATAGGTGTCTGTTTCATTTGCTGGAAAGGAAATCCCTAACAGTCCAATAAAAGTGAAAGTTGAACCACAAGTTGATGTTAGTAAGGTTAAAGTTGATGGACTGGAACCAAGTAAATATTTTTTAATAAAATAATTTCTGTTTAAAAAGTATAAATTCTTGCTAATACTCAATTTTGCGTAATTATTAATTAAAAAAAAAATCCAATTTTTACTGATCTTTTTTGGACAAATAGGCAATCAGAATATTTTAATTTCCTAATCGATTGGGCTGAGGCTAAGAGGCTTTCTTAATAAAGAGTAATTTAGGTCCAATTGATTCTTAAAAAAAAGTTAGAAATTTTAATTTGGATTAAAGAGAGAATATAAGTAAAATGTTTGAAGGGCAAAAAATTTAATTATTTTTTGTATGCTTTTTATCGATTTATTTATTTATATTTTGTGAAATTTGATTTCAACGAAGTTAAAACTAATTGTGCATCTGTATCTAAATAAGAAATTCATTTATTTCATTCTTCGAAAAATAGTTGAACTAAAAAAATAATCCTAAGCTTTCATTTTATAGATCATAAAAATTATTTGCGTAAAGTGAATTTTCTCCTGTATCTCTCAATATTAGTTTAATTTTAATTCAATATCATAAAAGCTTATTGATAAATAACTGCTAAAAATATTGATATTTACTTTAGCATCTTTTGTTCGTAATGATGTTTAGTTTTCATTATTTGACCTTAATATGGCTAAAATCAGTTTTCAAACATGAGCTTTTAAAAAATTAAAATTCAAGTCTAATTTTAAGTTTTAGAAATTATCTTGTATAAAAATATTTGTTAATCCTTATAAAGAGTTGAAATATTTTTCAATGCTAATGTCAATTGCTCATGATTGCTTCTGGAATTTGCATTTTTTTAAATTTATAAAAACTTTTCTTGAATAAGAAATATATATTGTGAATAATTTAATGCAAATAATAGCGAGAGTAGAATACTTTAGATATGTATATGTTGTTTTCAATACAAAAACTTTATTTCAATGTAATTTAGGATTAGAAGAAATAAAAATTGCGAAAATTGTTTTTTAGTCTAATGTTATTGTGCATATCTATTGTACCAAATATTTGAAACTTAATACATTTAACTGCACTTAACAAATCAAGCGCTAAGTGCTATTTTAAATCCAAATCAGACACAATTAAGCCTAGAGAGAATTATGGTAAATATCATTAGTTTTGGATAATTTCACAAATTTTGCATATATTTTAAAACTAAATGTGCAAATTAAAACTAAATGCATATATTTTAAAACGTTTTATTGATTAATCAGTAGTAAAAAAAATTCACCATTTAAATTGCTGTAATGAAGTAAAGAATTTTTAAAAACACATAATACCATAATATTACGGTTTTAATCCTTAAATAAAAAAAACGAAAACCTATAATGATTTGACTTAAGATTAAGTTTTTGAAGAAGTATGAATATATTTAATATTTGAAGTCTAATTTTAAGCAAACTATAAAAACACATGTTGCTATCATACTCAATACTGCACCAAAGTTTTTAACAAACTTTTAAAAAAAAGTTTTTTTTAAATTTACTTTTTATTGCTTTTTACAAAAGTACACGAAATTTAACTTTTCTGGTTTAAAAAGAATCAGTTTTATTTCTTTCATAATTTAAATTAACGTTGATCCCAATTTAAAGTTCAAAATTTGCTAACATCAATCATTCAGAATTCTATATTTTTTTTTAAAAAAAAAATGAAAAAAAATAAAGAAATATATGTTTATTTCTTTTTATCTTACATTATTTTATGTTCAGAAAATTATTTTTACTGTGTTGTATTCTGTCATAATTTTACTTTTTCTCATTTTGTGCATAGCTGTTGTAAATGTAAGTGAAATAGTTCCTTTGATATGTTTCCTCCTATTTAGGCTTTTGCATTATTATTTTAATAAGCATGCTTCTATATCATTTTTTTAAAATAAATCTTTCTATATATGCTTGACTTTTATATGCATTGAGCTTGGCTTGGTTTATTGTTCCAGATGCACTCAAGTTTTTTTTAATTAATACTTTATTTTTTGTTTTGTCGCATAAAATGGAAAATAAGTAAATAACATTCTTTATAGAAGCTTTTTAATTTACTTATTTTTTCCAAAGACTATTAAAGCTTATACTGTAGACATATTTGTTAGTAAAACACTATTGCTTATCTCTAATAATTTCTATAAGGTGTGAGTCTTTTTTCTTAGAAGAGTACAACAAAATGTTTCTTAAAATTCTGTTGTGTATCATTTATTATCAAAAGTTATTAACACCAAATTATTTATACTAAAATTATCAAAATAGAAAAAATAACTAGTTAAAAGGACTTAAAAATTATCAATTTTATCTCCATAATAATAAAATTTAACAAAGAAAGCACCTATATATTTAGAAAAATAGTTTAATTGTCAAAGGTTATTTGTTCCTGGAATTTTATTTTTTAAAAAATATAAATGCCGTCTGGTAAAAAATTGTCAAATTCCCCCCCCCCCCTCCCTAAATTAAAGCTTTTTCGAATTTCTCAAGATACTGAAACATCCAGTAATTTTTTACCTTTTCTTACTCTCAAGCTTATTATAATAAAATTCGTTTTGTTAATTTGAGAATATGGCTGATTCTGGCTCTTGTAAAGTACATTTAATCCAATTCTCTATCAAAATTTATGGACTCAACATCTATCATTATTTTATAGTTATGTACTATCATCATATAATCATCTACCTATAAAAAGTAAAAAATATTTAAAAATAATTTGAATTCCAATAGTCAAGTTTTACTTTTATACTAAACATATTTTACTCACTTATGTGATTAATTTTCTTGTCTATATAGTTTATACACAATATATATTTTTTTAAATTTTCTTTCTTTTTATTACTTATGTTTAAATTTAACTGAGAATTATTCGTATAGTTATCACAGAAATATTCTTTACTCTTATGTGTTATTATATTAAAAAGAAAATGGTTGAATTCTAAATGAGCTATGCTGCGTTTCTTCCTAGCATGAAATAAATCGCTATTCTTAGCTTCGATGTATTTGTTAATAAATGATTTCATTGAAAAGTACACGGTTTAAACAGTATACTTTTTCATAAAAAATTTCTTATTTTTATGATAATCTTTATGTATTTTAACAATCTATTAAGATAAATTTTATAATTGAAATTTTATAGCATAATTTACATATCTTAATAAAATTAGGCTGCACTTTATTTTTTAGGGCTTAAGTAGTCACATATTTTTTCTCTTTTTTATATTCCTGTTTAAAGAATTATATTCAATCAACAAATTATTTTTAATTATTACAAATTAATTTTTGTTTTCACATACTTGTCAGTACATAATTTGTAATTTTCAAGCATAGTTTTATTCAATGTAATATATTACACTTTAAAAGTTTTTCCCGGGAATGCTTGTTTATTGCTAAATATTTAAATATTGAAAAATAAGATGATTTTTCAATCAAGTTTTTATTATCTTTTTTATAGGTTATAATTATTAGTTCCATAAATTATTACTTTACTTAATGTTTCCTATATTCAATTTAATTGTATGCATAACTTATATATACTGTGTTTATATAAAATGTAACTTGTTATGACTATTTAAAAAAGGTTAAAAATATTTTCAGAATCAAAAAGAATGTAACATTAAAATTTTTTGAATATTATTAGAGCTTGGAATGTTCATTTTGTGCATTTTTCTTTTCAATCAGTTGTGAAAAAAGAGAAAAAAACTAACACTGCTTTTTAGAGGGTTTCTCCGCATTTTGTTCTATTTTATTTCATTTTATTCTTTAACGACTTATACTCTTAAATGCTTAAAATTTTGTAGAAAACTTTACTTTGAATATATTATTTTCTCTGTATCTTTTTAAATTTTCAGTTTTTATAACTATTCAACTGTAATAAAATTTGCAAGTTGCCCACTCTTCCAGATACTATCCAAATGTTCAAATTCAGCAAACAGTTTTTGTAAAAAGGCCTTTTTTGTGACGTTTTTCTTCAATTGGGTATTGATTCATTTTTCATTCAGGCATAAAAATTATTTTTTTAAATACTTGTTGTGGAAAATATGCCTGCAAATTGTAAAATACAATCTTGTCTTTAAAAAGTTAGCTCCTCTTTTTAAACTAGTTCACATACAATTTTTGTGGAAGCGGAAAATTCATACATTTAGGAAACATACAATCACATTATGACAGAAATTTCAGAAAGATAAACTGCATTAATGTTGTTTATGTTTCTCTAAAATAATGAAGTAAAGATTATTGAGTTTTAACTTATTTAATTAGCATCACTTCCGGTAAAATACAAACTGTCCTCTTGATATACATCAATTGATTAAAATTGGGTTGCAATGGTATTTTCATCCATCACAATAAAAGTGAAGTTTTAAATAATCCTTTATTTTCTGAAACAATGTTTGCGTTTTTTGTACCACTCTACCCAGCCTTCTAAATTAAGTTTCTGTTTGATGTTTCTGTATTTTTATAAGTGTATATGGCTGAAATATAAAAAATATCTGTAATAGATTATGCATTTTATTAAAGGATACAAAGAGAACAATTCCAATATATTTATCTTAAATATTTGGCATGTTGTAGCTTTATTTTATTGTTTCCTTAAAATTAATCGCTGATTATAGCAAAGTAACTAAATAATTTCTTTCATTATCTGCCTTGAACGATCTTAAAAGTCATCAAAACTTATTTATGTTTAACCATCTCTATTTAAATGTTATTAATAAAATCTCTATCAGCATTGTATTATAATAAAAGTAAATCAAAAGATTCAATAATTTTTTGCTGTATTTTAAAGTCCATTTAAAATTAAGGAAATTGTCAATATTATTATTACTACAATTTGCATATTTAAACAGATTTCATTATTTTTAAATTAAAAATAAAGACCTACAACTCAAAATTAATTAATTATTAATCTTAAAATGTGCATATATTATGCTGCTATAACGTTGCTGAATTTATTTTCATCTCACGCTACATGTGTATGAAATTACATCGCATCATAATTTTGCATGTTTTGAAAAATGAAATTCACTGTATTAAAACTAAAACCTTAAAAGAATCCTTGTTTTTGCTCTTGCATGTTAAAAGGATAAAAATCAAAAATTGCTCACTCCAACCTGTTACAAAGAAATTGGTTTGAATTTACATTTGTTATAAGTTTCATTTCCTAACTGAAAGATATGATATGGCATGTATATATATAAACATAACCCTGCATACTACCATAGTGTATTAAATTTAGTCTTGAAGATGACTTCTGGCCTGATCCACTCTCGCCCAATCAGCAGCCCCAATCAATTCTCTGCAACAATTCAGAGTGATTACCAAAGGTGCTGGCTGCAATCAGGCTGACTTTGCTGTTTCCATAACGAGTCCATCGGGTCGCCGAGTGAAAGCCCACATCATCCCTACAGCTGAGGGGTTTTTGGTCAACTTCACTCCCACAGAACTTGGACATTATTTACTTAGTATTTCCTTTGGAGGCATACCACTGACTCCTGTGCCTTATCGCTTGATGTGCATGTCAAACGCCGATTCGAACAGAGTTGAGGCCTACGGTCCTGGCTTAGACCAAGGATTAGTGAACAGGCCTGCTGAATTTGTCGTTGATACGAGAGGAGCGGGACATGGTAGTTTAGGAATAACTATTGAAGGTCCTTGTGAAGCGGCTATTAACTGCAAAGACAATGGTGATGGGACTTGCAATGTAGCTTACTTTCCAACCGAAGTTGGGGAGTACCTAATCAATATTGCCTACGACCGCCATCACATACAAGGATCTCCATTTGTGGCTCTCATCACTTCAGATGTGGATGTTTGGAACATCAGAGTGCTGGGAAATGGCATACAGCCCCAGGGTATGATTATTCATCCCCTGGCCAGGCTCTTAATATGCATGATATTGCCTAAATAGCCTGGCTTATTATGAATTATTTTTCTAATTTAGTCTTAAAGCAACTGTGAATATTAATTGAACTGCATGCAAATATCTTAATTTTACTAGAGAGTGATTAAAGCTTATTTTAAGTGTTGGCTGCAGACATTTTATTTGCTTCATTTTTAATAATTCCAGCTGTAGCTATCTGCTTAACGAACTTTTATTTTCAACATTCATTCATTTTAATAATTTTTTTAAATTCAATCTTTAGTACATTTCAATGTGCTTCGAAAAATTCTTACTTGTTTATTATTATTTTTTTCTTATGTAATTTATAAAAATTTTTGAATTTTTCATTTGTTCTACTAAGTTACGCTGTTCTATTCTTGCATTATAAAAAAGAAACTATTTTTTAACTGAACTGAACCATTTATAGTTATAAAAATTTATTCCTCAAAGTATTTATGTTCCCCAATATTAAATATACAACGACACTCGTAGGACTGAGCAAAAATGAAGTAAATAACGGGATCGAAGCTATGAAAAATCCCATGAAAACTAAAATTTTAATGAAAGCAAATTTAATTATATTTTGTTTAATACTTAAATACAGTTTGAAATTTGAATGTAATTTATTTAGTAAAGAGAAGAAAAAAAATGAGATTATATTAATAAAAAAAAATCGGACATTTATTTTTTATTTTTTTGGTCTTGAAGTTATTCTCATTGCGTCTTGAAGTACACAATGAATTTTTCTACGATCCAAGGCATTTCTCTTCACGTCTTTAAAGAAACTTTTCAGTCTTGCTTCATTAAAAGAGGAGATTCATCACTCCTGAAATTACTCCTTCTCTCAGTATTGACATCATGTTTTGAAATATCCAATGTCTGATGAAAAATTACATTTTCTGATACCAGTCACGATGCAGTCTTTGGAAACTTCTTTCCAGGAGGTACTGTCCAAGCTGAGACAGTACTTCAGGCAAATATAGTATTAAAGGAAGGACACTCTAAATACTGAAATATTTTTACATTATAGATATAGGTTAATAGGGGAACTAAGCTGAAAAGACGTTAAAAGTGGGATATCTCTATTGATCAGTGACGTTGAATCAGACTTCTACTGTAATTATATAAAAAGAATTTCTACGGCCGATGATTGTTTTGCTATGCACATTTCTTCTATATTTTCAAATATTTTTCTAAAGGAAAGTCTTGAACATTCAAAGCATTCTTTTTTCCTTTCTTTAATTTTGCCTTGAAGTCATAATGATAGTCTACCTTTTCAGAAATTGAAATTATCTTAAAATACTTTTTAAAGTAGAATTTTTAGTTTTCTGAATGTGTTGTCAATGTTAGATTATTAAGCATATTGATTCATACTACTTAAATTTTTTTCCCCAAAGTTATTATTTTTTTCAATTGTTTTTATCTTGATTTATTACTACTAAATGCAAAGTTGAAGAAAGTTAGTGAATTTTTCTTGTATTTTGATTTTAGGCAATTTTTCTTTTAGATATTTTCTTGTATTTTGCCATTCTTTATTGGCTATTAATAAAAGATGTGTATATCTTATTGAAAAAAATCTTTTTGAATTTTAAAGAATTTCTTTCTTTTTTTCTTCCTATTCTCAACTTTTGAAAATTTGTCTTGATTAGATAAAAATGCATTAACATGAAAGTATATTACTCTTGTTTATCGAAACTTTACTAAAATAACTATTATTCCATTATAATGTTCTACTCTAAATAGTACACAAATCTTAACTACTATAATGAAAAAAATCCTGTTACTATCTCTAACTTTGGATTTACTTCTTCAAAAATTCACTGAATCCTGTTAGTCCCTGGGATTTTGTAAAAATTATCTTCTAGAGTGAATACTAGTTTCTTGTTCACTGCTTTGATTTCCAGTAATATTATTTTATATAGTATTTTATTTGGGCTGTTCCCATACCTTTCATAATACTATTAAACTTTATTCTCCTTCAATTTGTTCTTTTGTTTCAATGATTGTTTAAAAGAGTCCCTAAAATCCTGCCATATTAATACCGAGTTCATTTCTTAGTAGTCTTAAGAAATGGATAATTAATTTAAAAGCAAAATATAATTTTATTCAGCATTCAAATGTATTGATATTTTATTTTATGCAAACATTATTTTAATTTTAAACAAAAAAATATTTTAAAATTATAGAGACATTGAATGGTGAGAATTGTAAACTGAACCATATATGTTCTTTCATATCTTGTCTAATTATTATTTTGAAAAATAGCTTTTTTAAAAATATTTTGCAAAAAAAGTAATCAGATTATTATTTGATAGGAACTGTATTTTGTTAAGGCTCTGGTACATTTTAGTAGTTAACATAACTTCTTTTATTTGAGTTAAAATAATTCTTTTTCTAATCCTAAAATATCTCCTAAAATTTGTTACTAATCATGATAAAAAATACATTTCAGGTGTGTACATCGATTCACCAACAGAATTTACAGTTGATGCTCGTGCTGTGTCAAAGCGAAGTGATGCAAAAGTTCAATGTAAAATAACAAATCCATCTGGTACTAAAACTGATGCTTTTGTTCAAAGTCAAAATGATGGGACCTATAAAATATGTTATACTCCTTTTGAAGAAGGTATGTACGTGTTTAGATAATCCTAGATCAGACATTTGTGATCTTTGTTTGTTTTAATTTATTTTTTTAAAATTAACTAAAAAAGATAATCCCCCCTTCCTTTCCAATAAGTAAGAAATTAATTCTTGCCTTCAATTTTATATTCAATTTTTTTCCATGAGCTTGATAAATATACTAGGGAAAAAAATCAAAAATCTTTGAACTTTGTGCACTGTCTGTCTAATTATCAAACAATCTGTATAATCGAATAATTCTTTTTCTTGCAGTAGCTTATTTCATCATAATGTTTTCGATCGAATTCAAAACTATCAAGAGTTTTTTTACTTTTTTCAGCCAAAAAGTTTTTCTTTCAAAAATCGAGGGGAAATCACTGTTCTAAAAATATTGGGAGATGGAAATAAAAGGAAAATCACTATTGTAATAAAAGGTTATGAAACATATTGTTTCAAAAATCAGTATTAGTCACCTTCAAAAATGTTTTTTTAAGTCTAATTTTTTATTAATTTAATTTTATTTCAATTCTTAGATAGTTCACCTTTGCTAAGGTAAATAGCGTAGATCATCCGTCTGGTGTTTAATAAGATGTTTTGATCAGGTATTTCATGAGCACGGAGCCACCAAAGTGTTTTATCTTTTTTTCAATCTGTTATTCATCACACTCGGGTTATGACACTTTCTGTTTTCACTACTTTGAGTAGATTAAGTTGTCTATGTAGTGCAGTATATCCAGCTTTTATGTCTTTATCTCCTGCTGAGCCACGATGGCTCAGAAGATAGAGCCTTTGCCTACCAGTTGGGTGACTCAAGTTCGAATCCTAGCGGTGGTTGGTTGATTCAAACTTCGCTCTCGGCTTACACTGATCACAGTGCTGATGAAAAACATTCTCAGCGATAGACAGATCATGGTTTAGAATTCTCTTACTGTCGCTCTAACCATGGGAGGTTGTCTTTGTTTTTTTCTGCGTGTAATGCAAAAATGGTTTAACAAAAAGTCCTCCACAAAGACTAGTTTCTCCCAGTGCTTGGTCCAAGAGTTTCTTTGTCTTCTGGGTTGTGCTCAAAATTACAAGGCTGCTTAATTGAACGCTGATAGTCTTAAACTCAGAATTGGGTCGGCTGTTCAATACCGGTTGTAAAATAAAATAAAAAAATTAAAACTTTACATTCAGATCAAATAAATTCATTTATAGTATTTTATCATTACTTACCTATTTCTACTTTTATTATTACTTACTCATTTTCGTATCTGTTTGTGAGGGGCAAAAAACTTTGACTAGCTTAGAGTTATCAAATTTTGGTAGGAGTTTTGTGCTCAATACAAGTGTCACACTTTAGTGCTATGTTATATTGACTCATTTATAGAAATATTTTCATCTTAAATTTTTATTTACACTTAATTTAATAATAGTTTTAATTTATTCTATGCAACATTTTCTCAAGGGAATTCACATCTCTTTTAGAAAAGAATTTTAACTCTTTATATGCTTTTCTTTGCGAAAGCGAAATGGGATGCGAAATTCTGTGTGGGTTTACATTTCATGGGGTGAGAAAGACTAACCTCTTTTTGGTCATTGTCGCGCCTTTATTAGGAAAAAATTGTTTAAATTTCACAAAGAATAAATTAAAACTGTTATGAAGTTAAGAGTAAATAAAGATTTAAAATAATGCGATGGAAAGATTCAAATAAATGAGTAATTGAAACATTACACTAACATAACATAACTGTGACAACACGTTTCAATCATTTCCAGTCCCCTAATATCAAAATGAATTGCAAATCAAAATGTTGATCTTCTGTCATAGTCCCAGTGTTGCCAGGTGCCGATAACCATTTACCCCCAGATTGCGTTGTAAAATTCGCTAAAAATTAAAAAAAAAACCAAAATTTTTAACTTAATCTATAAGTATTAAAAAATAGTACAATAGTTAAATAACGTATAGAAAACGCTGCTTTAATACTTTTTGATATTTTATTATCAACAAATTAATCTTTTACATTTCAAACGTTACATTATCTTTAATTTCTACTAAAATATTTAAGATATTTTTTTCAATACTTTTTGACTCGCACATTTTTTCATAATTCATTTATTATCAACGATATAGTCTTTTTAATATTTTAATTCTAACATTATGCTTAAATTTCTGATAAAATATCCAACATATTTTCGTCAATACTTTCTGATTTGTATATGTTTTTGCTGTTAAACATTTTTAACATAGAAGAAGTAGGTACAAAATTTTGACAACCATTAGAAAGTTCATATCGAACGCGCAAAATAGCATCAGCTGTAGCTATAGACATTTTATTTCTCAATTTGTCTTTAATAATACTCAATATGGAGAAACATCTCTCCACAGCTGCATTTGAAAACGGAATACTTAATGAAGCTAAAACAAGAGTCGAAATATGTTTGAATTTTAAATTTCCACAAGAATTTTTCATTTCACTGATTTTTACCCATAAATATTCTGTAGAATCACAATTCAAATCATCTACATTCGAGAGTAATTTCTACTCAGCAAATGTTTCATCGACATGAATACAAATTGATGAAAATTTAGCAACAATATCTGTAATATTTGCCTTCACAAATTTGCATGCTGAATCCGGTGAAAACTTTTTTATAGACTCAATGTTTCAAAATTACTTGGTATTCTGTTCCGAATTTCTTTGCACAATTTAACAACAAAATTTATGCATCTTTCTTTAACATTACCATCTCACACATTCAGTTATAAAATTTGATATTAGAACGCAACCAAAATGAAACTAGTAAAATTCACAAATAACCCTAAAACAAACCCCTAAAAACAAATTCCCCTGAAATACCCACTGAAGATAAAAAAAAAATTCCCCTAAATTTAGGGGGAAATCCCCTAATCTAGCAACACTGCATAGTCCTAGTACGTTTCAGACACAAAATTAGAATTAAAAAAATGATAAAAGAAATTTTTTTTTTAAATGTAAAATCCTGCTAGATTTAATAATTTGCATTGTATTTCATAGGTAATCATACAATTGATATAACATATGATGGATTACCAGTTCCTGGAAGTCCTTTCAAAGTGAATGTGTTGAGAGGTTGTGATCCTAGAAAAGTGAAAGCATATGGTCCTGGTCTAGAGCAAGCCATAGTCAATCAGGTAAATTTAAATGAGTTGCTTATAGTTTAATGAACTCGAAGGATTTTATTCAAATATCTTATCCGTATCTAGGTGAATTCATTTACTATTGAAACGAAGGGAGCTGGTAGAGGAGCATTAGGTTTGATGATTGTTGGACCTGTTGAACCCAAAATGACTTGTAAAGATAATAGAGATGGTTCTTGCACTGTGGAGTATATCCCAGTTGAGATTGGGCCCCATGAAATCGGTGTTAAATATGCTGATCAGGATATTCCAGGTATTGTTATGTTTGTGTGTATACAATTAAATAATAAAAAGAGATGTGTGCATGTTAGTTGACTTTTGTTTATTTTTATTAAAATGTTTCTGTTTGTAGTTGATAGTTTTTAGTGCTGTACTTTATTTGTATGTAACTAAAGTAACTTGAGGTATATGCCAGTTTTCAAAGAACACACTTATTGCTAAGTCATGCAAATAAAGGTATTTTAACAAATGTCTTTCATTAGTAAATGTATTTTCGGGTCAGAAATTATTCTGTGAATAAAATTTTAATTAATAATAAAACTTATTTAACATAATTTTTTCTTCTTCTGAAATAAATGTTTTTTTTTTTTTTTTTTTTTTTTTTTTTTTTTTTTTGCTGATCATTCTTCTAAGAGTAGTGATACATAACCGATTCATTTTTTAAAAATTTTAATCCATTTCTAATTTGCAATTTAATTAATCTTAATTATTATTGATTAATTTAATTAGCTTTGAAAAAAATTTAATTTTAACATTTAGTATAATTATTTTAAATCTCATTTCTATTTAAAGTTATTATATATAAGTTTTATTTCTAGATTAATAAAAAAAGTAAATATATTTTTTGGTAATCCATTGTGGAAAAAAATTTAAAATCATAAGAACACAAAAGAAAACAAAAACAATTGTACATATAAAAAAGGAAAAGCATTTTTAAAATTGTTATTAAAGAATTACACGATGCAATGCTTTTATTGATAGAACTTATAATGGATCTTCGATTGAATCATAACAACTGTATATTTTTTAAAGAAAAAAAGTCGTTAAAAAATTCATTTATGATTTAGTTCCTTACTAAACGAAAATGTACAGTTTTTACTGTAATGCAAGTCAACTAATGTTAAAATTCAAATGTCAAGAAGTAATGACTTAATCGCATTTTAAATGCTTAAGAATTAATTTAAGAGGATGGAAGTAATATTTTTAATCTTTTTTTCTTTCCTCTGCAATATAATGAATTTTTTTCTATTTTAATTTTTTAGTGTATCCCACATTTTTTTAGGGAAATATCAGTTTTTTTATTTACTCTATGTTCATGATTTTGTTATAGTAATAATAAGAAAACTTTATTTACTTCATATAAAAAAATCTAATTGCTAAACAATGTGTTGTATTTATTTTTCATTGCTTCTAATGTATAGTATTGTAGAGTACTTATTTTGAATTTTTTATTTACAGGAAGTCCATTCAAAGTGAATTGCACCGCCAGTGTTGATGCGAGTAAAGTCAAAGCGTATGGACCTGGTGTCGAACCTAACCAGTGTCGTGCTGCTGGTAAACCGATTCCTTTCACAGTTGATGCTACAAAATCTGGAAAGGCACCACTGGATGTTCAAGTATCTTCAGAAAAAGGTGATTTTTCTTGAAATAACAATATCTTCTACATCTTTTAAATTCCTTTTCTTACTTAAATTGTTTATGTTAATTTTGTTAAAAAATTTTTTTTTATTATACTGTGTATTAATTTTAAAGAGTATTCAAAATTGGATGTAATGTAAAGTGTTTATTTCATTAAATAAGAATTTTATATTATACAGGGTGCGTAGCGTTTTTAAAAAGTGCTTAAAGGTGCTTATTTTCGATTTTCGTTTTTTAAAGGTGCTTTTTTAATGGTTGTTTTTAAAAAGTGCTTAATTTCCCTTTTTCTAAATGAGATTTTTCCTTTACCATGTTGATTTTCGATACGAATTATGCAGAAAGACACAGTTCACATTGTTCTGTTCAACGTTTTCACAATTAATTCAATCCCAATCTATTTCGGCGTATTGTCAGTTCGTAGCGTATGAAATTCGTTTTACATGATTCAAAATTTCATGATTTTTGACAATTATCAAAAACAAGGCCAAAAGATTTTTTTTGACATGTCGGTTAAAACAATGTAAAACCGTCAATTATCAAAAACTTTCCTATCCTGCCTAATTATGAAATTTTTTAAAGTGCTTAAAAATATGTTTTGAGTGCTTGAAAAGTGCTTATTTTTTGTTCAATAATTTGGCTACGCACCCTGATTATACCAAAAATAAAATATTTATACAAAAGTCAAGTTTATACTTGAGGCTTTATTAAATTTCGTTTTTGTTGTTTTGAATATAAATGATACCTTAATGTAACCTTAATATTACTGTAAATTTTAATATATTTTAATTTTGTTTGAGAATTCTTCACAAAAAGTTTTGAAATAAACTTGTTGAAACTCTTATGTTATGACATTAATTTTAGTTGCCATATTATTAAAGTAGAATTATTCTATTTCATTGTTTTAGTTGCTATTTTTTTTTTCCTTTTAAGTTTAACAAAACTACATTAAATCATAGTTATAAATAGGATTAATTTATATACATAACCTACCAAAAATAAGTTTATCAAAACATACATTTTAATTTGCTCAAAATCATTTGTTATTTTATTAATCTGCACTTCTAGAAATTTAATCGTTCAATTAAATTTCGATATTACATTTTAACTTTTTTTATACAAAGAATGTGACGCCCGGTGGCTGAGTGGTAGCGCTTCGCGCTCCCGTGCCACAGATCCTGGGTTGGATCCTCGGGCCGGGCAAGGTTGACTCAGCCTTTCATCCCTTCATTGGGTCGATAAATGAGTACCAAGCATGATTGGGAACTAAACACTGGGGGTTCCACGTTCGGCTGACCACCTGCTCCGGAACATCTGCTCCTGCACTCCAGAGCCCAAGGTCAAGAAAACTGAGATGGGCACAGTAGGCCTTGGCCTTCTATGGGCTGTCGCGCCACTGAGTTTAGTTTTTATACAAAGAATGCGGGCATAAATAAATAGTAGAATGTTTAAAGATTTTTTTTCTTCTGTTATTGACATGTCTTTCTTTAAAACAACTTTTTAACTACTAAACATTCAGCAGATGTGTTTTTTATATATACAGTGGTGTATATTTTCAGTGTTTATTTTCAAGATATTTTGTTTTAAACATACTTTTATTAGAGAAGTAGGAATTTTATGACTATACATTCTATGGAATGCCCGATTTCAAACTTTACATAGTCATTGAATGTGTGCTGTATCATTTCACCTTAATGCTAATGTCATTAAATACGATGATTTATATAATTATATAAAAAAGTTAAATATATTTTGTAAAGTTTAAATTTTTAATAATGTTTCATCATTATTTGTATAATGTTGATGTTTAAAAAAATGAATTAAATGCATTTTAAATGTGTAGTTTTAAGCATTAAGATGTAATTTTAACTATGGAATTTCTTGAATAGGACCCATTCCTGCAAAACCTCAAATTAAGGATAATGGCAACGGTACTTATGATGTATCTTATGTACCTCCTCCTGAGGGTAGCAAATGCAATGTCAAAGTTGCGTATGGTGGGAAAGATATTCCTGGAAGGTATATTTAAAATATTACATAATTGTTTAAAATGTAGAGTTGACATTTTGTCATTTAATGGATCATTTTAAATTATCTTTGATTAATATGATTATTTATATTATTCTTATATATTTCATATTAGCCTAATACACACGTTGACTTTTAACATAAGAATTACTGAATAGTCATAACAAATCATTACAATTTTAGGAAATAAATGTTATGTTCCTGCTTATTATGCAAAGTTTTTATGGTCATAGAAATTATTTAAAGTTATCAAGATTTTGGTTTTTATGAATTTCTAATTTGTTTTTCTTTAAACTAGTTATTTTTTTGCATTTTCATAATCTGAGTATTCATAGTTTCATTTTAGTTTTTTCATGTATTTATATTTTTTCTGCAACTATAAAACAAAAATTTAGTACTTCAATGGTTACAAATATGTATTCAGCTATTTTATGTAATAGTTGCAATTCATTTTTTGAGTTTTAAAATGTTTAGAAATTGATTCTAAATGTATTGTCTAATATAATGATTATCATGTTGAAGATGTGATCGCAAACATGAGCAATAAACCTGTTTTCATTTAATAAATTGATTTCCCTATTTAATCACACGTTTTTCTTCCCTCTTTCAGTCCATTCCAAATGAAAGTTAAACCAGCAGTTGAACCTAAAAATGTAAAGCTTTCCGGACCTGGTGTACAAAATAAGGTTCCAGCTAGTCTTCCTGTTGAATTTACAATTGATACTAGAGAAGCAGGACAGGCAGAACCTGTAGTTGACATTAAGGTAAGTAACTATTGCTTTATTATAAGAATGGCTTCAAGTAACAAGACTATTTAAAATCCTAAAAATTTCATGAAATGTTTTTTATTCTTCCATTTCTTACTTTTTTATTCCTTATTATCAATCCCAAACTGCGATTAGATCTGCAACTAGATTTGGTTACATATTTCTTAAAAAAAAAAAAAAAAAAAAAAAAATTTATGGAAAAGTTTTTATGTATATTTGTCTAAATAGTCTTAAATGTTACAGGTTTAAATAGCTTAAAAGAACATTGAAATTTTTTTTATTCATGTAGTGTAAATCTCGATAACAGAGTGGCTTATACTGTTAAAAGTTGAGGCGTAAAATATTTTGAAAAAAGAAAAAACAAAAAAAAAAAAAACAAATTTCAATTAAATAAACTTTTATATTAAGAAATATAAGATTTTTTATTTTTTACCTTTCCAAATTTATAATAAATAGACTATTGAATTCAATATGTTAATGAAAAAGTATAATTAATCTTAAAATAATTTCCATGACTTTTGTAGTAGATGTGGAAGAGTTTGAATCTTTATTTAATAAACATAAATATTTAGAATTTCCCTATATTTTTTATTACTTTATTTGGTTACTTTTGGAATAAAAATTTAAATTAAGACTAGTAAAATAAAACATAGACATTTTTAATTATTTAGATGTAAATTCTTTATTTAATTTGTTCAGGCATTAAATTTAACGATCGCTAAAAATGTAAGTTAATTTCTTAAGTTGTATGTAAATCTTTTAGATACTAAATTTTTTTCTTTACTACCCAGATAAATTGTTGATTGTTATGAACTTTTTTTAGTTTTTTGTCAAATAAATAACATATATGCTGTTTAAAAAATTTATTTTTATCTAACATGATCAAATACATAATACTTTTCTCTTGTCATCTTTTATTACGTAATTAAATGTTCCTAGCAAATTATCAATAATAAATTCCGTTAATATCTTTTTTTAACAATACTACTTATATGTTTTTAAAAATTAGTCTTAGATTCCTAATGATATCATTTACTCTTTCAGAAACCAGACAACAAGCCTTTGAAAGCACAAGTAATTAATAATAATGATGGCACCTACAAAGTGCGTTATATTCCTGAAGATGTTGGACCGCATAAAATTTCTGTTAAATACGGTGGTCAAGAAGTGCCAAACTCACCCATTACAGTTAATAGTTACGCTGTTGGCCAGGCTGATAAATGTAAAATAACAGGTTTGTGAGAAATTTTTTCTCTTTTAAACTATTCAGCATTCAAGGATGCAAACTTTTAATCTTTCCATACCATTTCTTTGAACAGAAGGCATTGAAGACAAAATTTCGATCGGTGAAGAATATTGCATCACTGTAAACACAGAACAAGCTGGTATGGGTGCCATTACATGTAATATTACGAGCAGTAACATATCAGGGGACGTTGACATTCACGTGGAAGACAACAGTGATGGAACATTTTCGATATTTTATTCTGTAAAAGAAAAGGGAGATTATACAATTAATGTGAAGTTTGGTGGAAATCCGGTTCCTGGTGGTAGTTTCACTATACAGGTAAGTTTTTGATTCATTTTTTTTAAACAAAAGACTTTTAAGCATTTTTCATGAAGTAAACTCAGAGACGCGAAAGTCCATGGAAGGCCTAGGGCAACTGTCAAAGTTTACTTGATCTTGGTGCTGGAGATGTTCCTGTTAGATGGTCAGTCGAACGCCGTGTTTAGCCCCCAAGCATGCTTAGGTATTCATTTCACGACCCAAGGGGTGAAACGCTGAGTCGGCCTCGGAAAATAGAACCCGGCATGGGAACGCTACTAAGTTTTTATGAACGCTAAAAAATTTATTTCACTAGTTCTTTTTTTAATAATATTTAAAATTGATTATGATTTTTACATTATGATTTTGGTAATCACCCAGTTTGAATTATTTGATAAGAAAGCAATTTAAATATTGTAAAATCTCCCGTTTCTTTTCCATTATATATTTTTTTTTACTTTTACCCAGTCTTCAAATCTTGCTCTTAATTAATTTTTGATGTGCTTCATTTCAAAAATAATACTGCGTGAAGGAAGAAAAAATTAGAACGATCTGTGGTGAAAATTCTAAAAAACATACTAAAGGAATTAAATTTTTAATTTCTTAGTGGAAATAGAACATTAGTTTTTTGGAATATTTACATCTCTGTATGTTTCATTTCAAAAATAATACTGCGTGAAGGAAGAAAAAATTAGAACGATCTGTGGTGAAAATTCTAAAAAACATACTAAAGGAATTAAATTTTTAATTTCTTAGTGGAAATAGAACATTAGTTTTTTGGAATATTTACATCTCTGTATGTTTAATGATTTCAATTTTATAAACAGCAAAATTATCAATATGCTTTTATACGTTAGATTTAAATGTTTTAAAATTTTTTGAGAGTTTGAAAATTTGAATGTATCACAAACTTAGTAAAAATAATACCTACCAACATTTTTAAATTCTTTTGTCTAGCACTACTTGTACATTTTAGCAAATGTTAGAATTGCATGCATACCAGTTTGCTTCAAGAGTATTCCTCAAATTTCTTTAAGTAATAATGAAGTATACAAGAATACTTTGTTTCTAGTTGTAAAATATTATGCATTAAGTAGCATCATTGCTTTTGTTAACAAAATTCATATATCTTTAATGGCTAGTCATTGAACATTTTTATAACAAAACATGTTCTACCTAAAAATTTGATGAAAACAATTAATTTTATCAAACAAAGTAACATTTTTAAAGGCATGTAAAAGGCCACACAAATTAATGTTTAGGGGAATTATTGAAACAAATTTAGAGACAGGACTGATTCCTATTGGAATCATTAAATAACAAATAACTAGAATGAATAAAATGTAAAAAAATGGTGATAAAAAGTTTGAATTTTAGCAATTGATTTTAAGATAGTGTGAGTATCAATGAACATAAATGATTCATAAACTCCTCATTATCAGCAGAGTTGGTTGTCTCAACAACCACATATTATTTATACAAGTGTTTTGGACAATCTACAAAAAGATTAAAACATGTTTTAAGACATGTTTAAATCAGACTGCTTTAGGATTCTGTGTAAGAAATCCATTGATATTTTTATTTAAATATTATATGAACTTTACATCTATTAAAAAAAATAAACAATAAAAGTCATATTAAAATTGTTTTTGAAATGATTAACTTTTAAAAATTTTTTTATCTTCTCATAGATAGAACTTTTAGGCATATGTCTGATATTCCCCCCACTTTTTGGTCTAAATATTTTTTTCCATTACAATTGTAATTTATACCATAAAATGTATTATTGAATAAAAACAACTTACATAAAAGAAGTAGTTTCGCTCAAAAGTAATGGTCATCAAACAGGACTTTAAAATGTATTAATGATATATAAAATATGAACGAATCTCTCACTGAAAAAAAGTCTCAGAGTGTTAAAGTTAAAATAGTAATGACAGGGCAAGCATAAAAAAAGAGCAAAAATATCTTTTTGGCAACTTTGAGAGATCGAGATCTTAGATAAGGGAACCCTTGGGTTCCGTGGAAAGGTCACAAGGGTTCTGAAAGTTAGGGCAACATTATCAGTTACAAAGTCCTGTCATAAGATTTATATCTAATTTTCCATGATTTAAAATTGATCTGATTTTTCAAAAATTATTTTCTTCCTTTTTTCATTTTTGTTTAAACGAGAACCGCATTTCAGCTCATTTATTCATTTTGCTCATACAAGAAAATCAAGTTATGAACTAGATGCCACTTTAGGCCTGTCAATTGAACTGCCTGAGTTGGAACACAATTTTAAGGCTAGTAGTGTTAAAACTACACTATGAAAATATTTCATTTATTCATTAAATATTTTTAAAGTAATTAATAAAATTTTAATTTAATGGATATTTTCAAAATAAACTATGGTCTTTAGTTGATAAATATTTTTCACATTAGCTTGTGAAATTTCATCGTAGTTTCGGGGTTCCGGTAAAAGAAGTTTCATCATTTAGGGTTCCGTAGCCTAAAAAAATTGGAAACCGCTGTGTTGGATGGTGTATCAATAGTATCAAGCGAAATGCCCTGGCTAAAAGTTCTATGGACGAACCGTATGAAACCCTGTCTATTTCTAGCCATTACTATTCATACAATTTTTAGATGCGTGTTTTGGTATTGTTGATATCACTACAATCAAATATAAGTTAGTTATATTATATATTATAGTTAGATATATTATACTACTAAGTTAGCATTATTGAATTACTTAGTCAAAATAAATAGTGGTATCCAGATAATTTTAGCCTGCTTTAGCCATAAACGCTCTTTTGAAAATGTAGATTGTCATTATTTCACCCCAAGCTCCTCGTAATTACTTGCTATTTAAGTTTGTGATTTGAATCATAAAAGGAGTAATAGAGCATTTAATAAAACACACGTTTTTTTATGATGAGATACGAAGATTACTATAAAATGTTTCGAGTCATTTTTATCTAAAAGCTTTTTAAAAAAGGAGAAAAAAAAATATGTGTATTTAAATCGAAATAATAATTTGTACTTTTACAAAAGCTTGCTAAAATAAATGACTTCAAAAAAATCATTAACACGTTGATAGCGTTTTACCAATATATCTTATGATAAAAAAAAGTTTCTAAAAGACGAAAGAATGCCTACTTAAGTCCCCAGTTTATTAAAATAGGAATTTAATTATGTGACAGCGTTTTGTAACTTCGAGCTATAAATCCAACGCCGAGTGATACATTTACAGCAATAATATTTGCCAATGCTGGAATTTTTTTCTGAGATATTTATGACGATCTGTTTATTTATAGTTCTTTTTCATGTGTCGTTTTAATTGCCTAAATGTTAAAAGTTTTCTATAGCCGTGGAGGAACTTGAAGTAAATGTCGTTCTTTATTGTGATTCGGGTGAAAGTATTTGACTGGAGAATTTTCTTTTGTTTCCTTCAAGTGTCACCCTTAGTTTTATCATCCAAACAATTGAGTTGTCTTATAAATTATTTGCGACAGTAAGAGGGTACAACCTCATAAAATAGTATTCAGATTAAAAGAATCTCCAGAGTCGAAAGCTAGAAGTGGAGGTTAGTTTATCTGCAGGGGACAGAAATAGATACTGCAAGCTCTTCAATTGTTGCTTAACAAAAGGAAGATTCCTTCTCTAAAGTCTTTAAAATGATGCTCTTGATAAAAGACAGCGTTTGATTCATTGTAATTTTCATGTCATTTCAGAAATATTTCTCTACAAAATGAACTGTTTAAGGAAAGCTTGTTTATTTGTTTGTTACAATTAAATGAAGGAGATAAAACGAATTTTTTCATTTAAATATGAGAACTTTTCCATTTTACGTTCAAAATTTATTTGTGGTTCGAGAAGTAGCATTACTAGACTAAGAGTCTGTGATTATGATACTTTTTATGATTTGAATATACAGTACCCTAAATCCATGATTACTTTTTTTTTAAAAAAAATATGTACTTATAAAAACTTTTTTTTACTAAAAACGGAACATTTAAAAGTTTTAAAAGCTTTTATTTAACTTTATATATGCATAATAATTGAGAATCAAACTTTTCACCATTAAATATCTTTTTTCTTCTTTGATTAGTTGCCTATTAATACACTGAAGAGAAAATACTTAAGAGAAAATACTTAGAGTAAAAGTACAAATGTCAGACCCAAGGTGTTATGCAAAAAATAATTGTTCCCCAATTCAATAATGAAATGTATGTTGTCTCTCGACCGTGGTTGCCCATTGGTTAGACAATCGGACCTGATCTGCCGGGGTTCAATCCTCGCTGAGACCCATCGAATACATGCGATATACATGCTCGTAAAATCTGTGGAATCGAAAATCCCTTGGTCGGTCTCTAAGCAGTGGATACAGAGATCTGGAAAAAATTTCCTTCCCCTTCAGATCTATTCCTAAATTAAAGAAGTGGCCTCACAAATGAATGGTACTACCGTCTATTTGTGGGGCCCGGTGCTAAGACGTACTTTCACGTTCTCTTGCCAAACGAAAGGTGCACCTTAACTTAATTCGCTGAAGACCAATGGCTGGCAAGCTTGGCTTGTCCAAGCGTCTTTAGAAACAACACGTTTTCTTTGATCCTTTTCTCAACTAATATTCATGAAAACTTTTTCCAGCATTTTAGCAGAAATCAAATAATATAAATAGATTACCTTTCTAAATAAAGCGGTTACAGAAAGAGAGAGAGCCGTTAGAGGTTTGCTGTAATTTAAAGTCAGTCATTATTAACTTCCTACCACCAACACGTCAAAAAAAGTTACTCAAAGGAGAATTTTAACTCTGATAATAATCAATGGCTAGACAAATTATGAAACCCTTATTCATTCTTTCTTGTTACTGAGAGATTCGATAGCAGGAGGCTGTTTACTTTTGTTACATGTGTTATAAATTTGTATTTCGATAACTTGGACCTTTCATCTCATAAATATGGAGCTCCACTATTCTTTTCCAACTGGAATAAAGAATTATTTCTTTAAACTTCATCATATTATTTTGTCTTCTACATTATCTACCTCCAATATCCCATGAGGTGATCTATTCTAAAATAAGTATTATTCTTCCTAAATTTTCACTGCAAAGCCTGATTCTTTTATCTTTTTTAAATAAAATTCATCATTGGGATACATTCAATAATAAATGATTAGGCAGGTCCAAAATTAGTCTTTCTTAAATTTGCTCATGATCTTCTGCTGATTTTGAATTGACTGACTATACCTCTTTACGTAAATCATTGGTTCCATTTTTTGTTCTGAATCATTTGAGTTATAGATTCTCTTTCAAAGCGATAAATCGGAAATATTCGAGTATTGCTGGTGTAACTATTGTTCTGTCATAACGTTGGAAGAAGGGAGAGATGTGACAAAACATCTAGGATTTCATCACGCGATATTTTTTTTTTTTAATTGTGAGGGTGTGTTTTTGCTGTTCCTCAAATCTAAAATGGGATGCCAAGTGTGCTGTCTTTTATTCTGTCTGAACTTGGAAAATGGTGAGGAAAATAACGGCAGCCTCCTACTCATTAACCTAAAAGAATTATAAATGGAATTCAGATCTTTTGGACAGAATCCAGCTACTTATTTCGCCTTGTTTTTACCTGCACCACTGTTTCAAATGTCAAGAATTAACTGTCTGCTTTATAATCATTATTGATTTTATCAATATTTTGAATAGTATCTACTGAATGTTGTTACTTCATTATACGTACTTAACAATGATTATTCGTTCTAAACCACCTATTTTTCTACAATGAAAAAATGTTTAGTTGAATAGGTGAGAATTAAGGTGTAAGTTAGATCATTCTGAATGAATCATATTTGAAAATGGAGTTTTGTAGAGTGGTGTGTCTGATTGATGTGGTCGTGTTATTGAACTGGTGTAATGAATTAAAGCTTGGCGTAATGAATGTTTTACAAGAAGCATTTTAAAGATATTCGATGCATTGTAAATCTAATAATGCTGCTTTTGATAAATTAGTATAGACTTTAAATAGACTTCTTATAATGCGCTGTAAGGAAAATTTCGTAAAAGATGCGAGAAAATTCTAGTTTATATCGAAGTGCGAAACAATCATTAAACCATCTATTTTCTAGGCAGAAACCACCTATTGCTCTTGAAATAATACTTATTTATTGTTGAGTTGAGATGGTTATATGAAGTAGAATTTAAATCGGTGGTGAGTTTTTTTAATACTGGATATATCATATCGAAATCAATCATATCGAATCGAAAATATCATATCGAAAATATCATATCGAAATAGAAACTTTCTGATAGACGTGTCGTTATTGTATTTGCTTTGCTAGAAACATTTCAATGACATTCGATTCATTTTAAATCTAGTCTCGCCTTTTTTTTTCTTTTTTTTTTTAATTGCTATTAAATCTTTTGGAGACAAATAGTTTGAAACAATTACACTTTTTATGATGTGCTAGGAAAACAATTTCATAGAAAAGGAGCAAGATTTCCAGTAAATTGCGGATAAATTTTTTTTTTTTTGTTGATAGATTGTCTGAACACTAAATTAACAAAAAACTGTCTTAATGTTATTACTGCAAAGATAAAGTTTCTAAATCTTACTCAAAATCTTTAAAACAATGGGTGGTTTGGAACACCGAGTCGTTCCAAACCATCTCCTACAATGAATGCTTATTTTTAAGTGGAATTCAGGTAGGTTGCCAGGTCAATAATTTAAATTAATCGCAACGAAACATGAATTTCGAGAGGGGTGTGTCTAATAGATGTGGTGTTATTGTATTTGTTTTGCCTAAAACATTTCGTTGGCATTTGATTTAAAATATCGCTTTTTTAAAGTTGCTGTTAAATCTTTTGGAGACTAATAAATTCAATTTATTAGGCTTATCTTTTGCTACTAAATTGTAGCTAACTTTTTATTGGAAAATTAATTATCTACATTTTTTCAAAATATTCTGAATGTTACTTTGGGACGATACATTTTCTAAGTATTTTCTAATTGTCGCTATTATATTTTTTAATATTCTTTCCAGATGAAATTTATAATAAAAGGAAAAACATGCTTAGTGTTCAGGTTGCCATTTTTTTGCACATTATGAAGTAAAATATTGATTACAATGAACAATTCTTTCAGTTTTCTAAGAATTAAGATAAAAGAAGAAGGAAAAAGAAAAACGATTTTTATGTGTTGATTGTGAGGGTATTGTCAGATTTTTATTAAAAAAAAAAAAAAAAAAATGAAGCTAGAAAAAGTAAGTTTTTGAAATTCAAAATACACTAGTACGTTTATCTAACTACTATCTGGAATTCTCTGAATAACGTCTAGGTTTTCATGCCCTCTTTTACATGCTACAAGGCTTGCAATAAGCCCACTTTTTTGGGGGAGGGGCAATTTTCCTCAGTTTTATAAAACTCTTTTTTTTTTTTTTTTTTTTTTTTTTTTTTTTTTTTTTTTTTTTTAGGACCTCGTATTTAACGTTTCTGATTTATCACGTACCAATTTTTTAGTGCAGTTTAAACATAGTTTTACTTTAAAAGAAGCATGTACGTTTTATAATATTCAAATCGAAAATAAAAAAAGACACTTAAGATTGTGTTTTTCGAACTGTAGGGCGTTAGCATCGTCCTAAAGAAGCGCATACTTATTCTTGTTTACTGGCAAAAATGTGAAAAGACTTGCAAAAAAAAAAAATAATAATTCTTTGTTTTTATTTATACTCACTGTTAACTGCGCCACCCAGCCACTAATACTCACTTAGTGGCTGGGTGGCGCAGTTGGTTTATCGTCGGCCTTCTGAGCCCAAGTCTGCGGGTCCGATCCCCGGCCCAGACACCGGATTTTCGGGATGCAGAAAATCCTCAGCGGCCATGCCGTATGATTATGAGGCATGTAAAAGATCCCTGGAGTGCCTTATTGGCTCTTGGCATTTCCGGCAAAATTAAATTCCTAGTGCACTTTAGCATCCAAATAGAGTCTTGGTGCAGCCATTTAGTGTGGCAGAAACTAGACGTCCAAATTAACATGGCCAACGGTATCTTACCCATTGTGGTGGTCCTGAAAGAGTGGATACCACTTCTGGAGAATGCGCTAGGTCTGCTCATCGGGAAGACTGATTGCGCAGCTCATAGGAAATAAATAAAAAAAAAATTATACTCAATTTAGGCCTGGAATTTTTTATAAATTATTTTTTAAAGGTGAAATGCATTTTTGTAAGAGAATTTCTAAAATTGTAAGAGAATTTCAAGCATGCATCGACGTGTATAATAACTGGAAATTTGCTTCATTACATTAGAGGCTTTATGAAATGATGTGCTATAATAGTAGTGGTTTTTGTAAGAATGTGATTCAAACATTTGATGAATCCACTCCCTTTGTTCTATGCACTAATATAACTATAACAACGACGCCAAAGGTTTAGTGTCTTGGGTTAGATGAAAGAGTTAACAAAGTACAAACATTGGTTTAAAACAAAGCTATCCGAATGTCTACTTATTAAAAGAACATATTTTGAATTCATACTCAGATCAGACTCTCTTTCTCAGGTGGTTTACCTGAATTCATCATTTCTGATCAGCACATTTTTCATCAACGTTTAAAGATCGAAACAAGCATATAAGTTATTATCTGATACAATATCGTATTTGACCACAAGACGTGGATTTCTGCTTTTGCATTTTGGGCTGCATTTTCATCTTTTTTTAATTGTTTTCACAAGATGATAGAAATATACTTATTTCAGCGGACCATGGGAAGGGTTGGTGGGTAAAAAACTGACTTTTTCAATGTTTCGACCATACACCACATTCAATCAGTGAAATTTTCTGTTTTTCAAAGTTTCCATTATTGTGTTTATCGTTTTCTCAATGTACGGCACGGAACAGTATTATAATTAGGAACATTTTGCTACTCATTTACAATTACTGTTTACGATTCCAAGGTTAATGAGAACCAATGTCGTTCGAAGTATAATGCAACGAACTTAAACTGCTTTAAAACGATTTGCATTTTGCTTTTCTTCTAATGAAGTGGTAGCTGAAGAATAATCTGCACGCCCTCTTCTCTTCCAAATATCTTTCGTTGTTGAAAAAATCTATTTTCAACCTTTCCTTTAATTATTTTTCTTTTCTTGTACGTCTCCCTCCAACAAAATGGCACAATTCTGCTATCCATTTTCGGGTCCTCCTACCCATCCAATGGGAACAACGCTTCCTCCCCTCATCTGCGAGACGTTGTTCCATTCTACTCTGATTATCAGGATCTAAAAGTCTACTCCACACTCTGGATGCCATTTCTCACATATTAAGATTGAAGTGTGAGTATTATTAATGTGCCCTCCCTCACTTTCATCCCTTTCTGACCATTTATGAAACATGTGACATTTCATTTTTTTTTTTTTTTTACCCATCTGCATGATTAAGTGAGTTCCAGATACCGTAACTTAAAGACTATTCCTATCTACCCTTTGTTATTATTTTATTCATTGGGTGTTTTTAGTTATATCATCAAATAGTCATTGAGTAGATTATTAACATTAAAAATGGGTTTTTCGTCATTTCTTCAACTCTTACTTCTGATATGGAATTGTGACATTTTTTGAAAGTAATGAAAAAGTTCAGATCCTGTTTTTTCACCATCTAAATGTTGTTGCTTTTCCCCCCTCCAATTTATGGACTACCCTTTCATTCGTTAAAGATTTTGTAGTTTAAAGACAAATCCTTATTTTATGGTGAAAGGGTGAACTTATAATTGTTTTTATTTTTTACCGTATAATTTATATTTAGCCATTGTTAGCTTTGTACAATTAGATATATATTCCAGCTTACTATTTTGTTTGTTAAGAATATGACTTAAAAATATCAGTTCAACTCATATTTTATATGATCAGTATAAAAAATATCAGTTGAATGCTTTATTTTGTATTTAATTAATTTGCGCGACTACGAAAAAGAAGGGTTACAGGTTGGCATGCATCGAAAACATTAGCATTAGATGAACATTATTAGCATATTTGTGAGATTATAAAATTGTTTCAAAACAATTCTTGGTTATTAGTCTTATGCAATGTAAAAAGTTTTCTGGACTTTTCTTTACTTTATCGTTCAGACTTCCTGAACTAACATTGACTCTCTATTCAATTTAATTTTTTCATTTAACTGTTTTTTTTCTCTTCAAGATCTAATTTCCGGAATTTAAGACCCACTACTCAAATTTTTTCGCTCTTTTTCTTAATCATTAAGTCTCGAAAGAGTATTCTCTGGGGATACTTTTAGAAGTGAAATAGTCATCGCTTAAACTTAAGTATATTTTATTCCTTTTGTCTTAAAAACCATAAAAAGAACTTTTGATACTCGCGCATGAAAACCAAACATACCTTTGATTTTTGTTGTTTAACTCTTCTTGATTACAATGTTTTAAGTTATGACTTTCGAAGAAAGCACATCCTTAGTTTATTTTATTAAATGTGTCATTTACAGCTTACTAGTGTCTACAGAAAGAACTTAGCTCCATTCGGTTCTATACCAATTGATGGCTAAATCACAATTGGTCAATTGTATAGTAATGTTAGAAGTCGTAAAATCGATTCGAAAAAATTCCTGAAAACTATGTATCATTTAAGGGGAAAAAAGCAAATTTAAATTTATGTAAGATTTGAAAAAAACGAAACTAATATTTTTACAATTTAAGTTACTAAATATTTAATTAATATAAATTATGAAATAATTAAATGTCAATATTTTCTTTCTGGTCATTGCGATTATGGTTACATTACTAACCGAACGCTTCATACGCACTATTTATAAAATTAAGAAAAAAGAAAAAAATCGAAATAATTTTTGTCAAATGTATGAAAATCATTTTCTAATAGCTTACCATGCATTTTTACACCAATCTTTCCTAAAAAAAGGTAGCGTAGGTGCGCTAAATTAAATAGAATGTGAAAATAATAAATATTCATCTTCGTATACAGTATTTTGAAATAAAAGTCATGTTTTAAAATTAATAAAATACCTATATAAAATCTACACATGCTAGATTTCGAAATTTTTTTTAAAAATAAATCATTTCTGTTTTTTTGTTATCTATAAATCAACATACACAGTTTTCAAAAATGTCAATAAGAATCCGTTTGTTATATTTATTTAGAAACAAGTGAGCTATTTATAGTGTTTGAATTTATTCATCTCTTATTATAACTATTATTTTTGTTATCATTTAAATGTTTGTACCTGAGGAATTTTGAAACTATTTGAGCACCGAGAATATTTCATTTTGTTAAAAGCAAATACAGCTCTGTTGAGCTGTATATTCAGACTTATGTAAGCATAACTAGATATTGACTACTGCTTAAGGATTGTTGTTTAACTCTACCAGTCAGAGGCATTGTTTAGTGCGCAAAATAAAAAAAGAAATACCTGAATAACTTTCAATCTCATCATCAGATTTCCACGTACTTACATACAAACATTGTATGGTTTCATGTCTTTAAATATGCTCAAAAATTTGCGTACACAGTTTATAAATTACGAAATCAGATTTTAAAAAAATCCGAATACAGAGGCCTTTTTTCTATGGATCATTTTTTAATTTTACATTTTGTGCATTTTACCGTATTTCTAGAACGTTTCAAGCGAATCAAAAAGTTTTTGAACACACAACTATAAAACTTGTTTTTACAAAGATGCAAAAATTATTATTTTTTTTTATAATTATTTATTATTTGGTTAAATAATGATCCTAAAGTTTACAAATCGTAAAGTATAAGAAATTTTAAAAATAATATTAAACTATATTATTAAAAGACAAAATTTGAATGGTTAGAATGGATTGAATAGTTTCTGAGCAATTGCAGAAAATCATATTTTTAAATGTTTATTTCTCCTGAACTGATTTCTTTGAACTTATGGATTTAGTCATTCATTATTTCTTAGTTAAAATTCTTTCAAAAATGTGTACGTCTGACTATTAAAAATTTTCGATCAAATATTAAAAAACTTAATAATATTTTTCTTCCTTTTTTTTTTTTTTTTTTGCATAGACGTTAGATAAAATGACTCCGTTGCTCCCTATGTAAACTTATATTAAGGGAAATATAACGTGACACATTTTCTCCATATTCCGGTTCTCCATATTCTGGGTTGCTAGGTTCATATTCGTAAATATACTGATGTAAATTTTTCTCGTTTTAGTAGATCGTTGATAAAACAAGTTTTATTATAGTGTTCACGCTTTTGTATTTGAAAATTCAACTTTGATTCTCCTGATACATTACCTTTTCTGACTTCTATTGTTCGTGTTATCTAGCTATACATTAAAAAAATTCTGTCCGAATCTTGAAGGGGCTTAATGAAGTATCATTGGTATCGGCTTGATGTCCACCCAGCCTCAGATGTATGTATACCAGTTTAGCTGGAAAATATAGACCGCCAACGTGATATGTTGGCCACATTGTCACCATCATTCTGTTGGTCGCGGTATAGTGGAATCTCAGCCTCCATGACCTCCTGTTCTTCAACGGGATTTTGCGGGAATGGTTTACTTTTTTTAAATAAGTCAAAAGAAAAAAAAATGCACTGCAACGTCAAACAAGTGCAGTGTAGTCATGAGAGGTTGTTTTGAAGCCTGAAAATATTGACCTACAAGTTGATATTTTGTGTCCTTTAGCAACATTCTCGATACTTTTCGATCACATTGGTGTATGAGATAAAAGTCAATTTAAGTAATTTTCATACATAGAATCGGATAATACTACGTATGTGAAATCTCAACTCTAACTGCTGAAACAAAACAAACTTTCATAGATGTAATTTTTCGTAAATCTAATGTTTATTCTATCTAAAATGTTAATGTATCGATTCATATACTTTTCTTGCTCAGGAACAAACAAAAAATGCCTATCCCTTTATTCCGATTATCAAGAATTGTTTTGTAAACAATCGCAATTTCACGTAGGTATGCACTTCGTTTTAAAATGCGGATATTTTGTTTTGACGTATTTCAATCAATTTCGTAATCTCTTGCATATATTGACAGCAATAAAATTTAAAGAAGTAGAAAACTTTGTTCTTTATTTTTACCAAATAATCAGATAATAATTTAGATAAAGCTGTGCTAAGTGTTAAGATTTTTCGAACGCCATAAAGATGTCTAAGCTGACGTCACTGCTTCACTTACCTGTCCACTGGCAATCCAGCCATGAGCTATCAGTTAGATAGCAACCAGTTTCCATTGGGATGGAAATACGTACCGTCCAATTGGAGTAGAGCAAACAGCTAGATGCCATTCACAATCACAAAATTAAGACAATTGATTCATTTATTCTTCTCAAGGATGTAGTTCAGTATTCTGGCTTGAACATCTCTATACATTTTATATAAACTATGTAAATCATTTCAATATTTTATGCTGAAGTTAAATACAATTACATACTAAATGATTACTAACATCGCTACAATCCATTGAGAACACTAACATCATGTCTATCAATTTTTAATTATGCATTAAAAATATCAAAGAATGGCTATTTATTTTTTTAATTGTTAACTTAGTTATTTGAAATCTAAATTTTGTTCTATAATCAGTACTTTCCTTTCTTCTTTATATTTTTACCATATACGCAGATCTTTGGGATTTATGTATCAACGAGTTGCAAGTACACTATTAAAAAGCTTAGTGGAAGTAAAAAAGCTAGGTGTTATTTTTGTTAATTTAGAGATTTCTCCCGAAGGGGGACGACTGTATTTTTTTTTTTTTTTTTAAACTATGCGTTATTTAGACTTTTAGTTTAAGTTGTTATTAAATTTTTGAGATCTTGGGGGAAAAAAAGGTACTAAATGACAATATTATATTGATTTCTGGGTGAAATAAGTTGCAAGCGCTTTTTGCAACAAACAATCTTAAAAAACCTGTCGTTTGATTAACTAAAAGTCCACTGAGAATTTTCATAATCTCTCCCATTTAACAAACAATAAAAAAAAAAAATTTCAAACCGCGGACCACAATATAATAATTATTTTAATCTAATGAAATCGTTTAGTGAGATGCATTGTGTTTCATATTCATCTCAACTAATATGTTTCAAAATCACTCTACCATGAACTTGAAGATAGCGATGCGATGGTGCTAAAGAAATAGGGAAGAAAGAAAAGAGGAAATTCTGTTTTGTGGCCAATAGTTTTTACAGATACAAAAGTATCCGATCCCTCGGCTCTTACCTGAAATAGAATCGCGGCGTCGAATGCTTTCTGACTTACTGCCAAAATAAAACTTCACTGAATCAGTCACAAAAAAGTTTTGCGGCATTTGTTCCATTGAACTGAAGAAAATTTTCTTTAAAACGCTGCTTGTAAATCAACGCCGACTTTTTAAACGCAACACTTATTTCGAGGAAAGTTTTGTTGTGTTACTTATTCAAACATTGACAGATCTAACAAAATAAAGAAATTATGGAATTTTCAGAGATTTTGAAAATTATGAGATAAATTTTTGAAATGGGAAATCGAGAACAATTTTCAAACAATGGTCTAATGATTGTTTGTTGCCCTAATCTTATTTTGAACTTAAATACTTTCATTTGCTCTATTTGTTACCGAAGCCCTAAATATTACTTATAATAAAAAGTGCTTCTATATAAATTTTGTATGTAATTTTTTTTATGTTTTAAGGTTGTCCCACAGAGGACTGATTGTAAAGACATTGCAGTAGCACACCGAATTCAAGCATCACTGGCTGCGGTCAGTAAGCGGGTGGGTGACCACTTTGATCATCCTGCATTGTGACCGCGAGTTTTCGCGGAATCGGTCCTCATTAAACTGTTCTATCGCTCTGTTCTAGTGCTCGATTTCACTCGCAGATTGTCGGTCTACCAAAATCAGGGGAGCCATCCCCTCAGAAGAATGAAATTATGATTGCTTGTCTTCGGTTCATCCTCAGAGATGTTTCCCAGACCTTCGCCAATATATCAAATCTCAGCGATGGCTGGATTCCGCAGCCGGCTCGTATTGACCACGATGCTCCTCAATGGCAGACGGATCATGGCTTAGTCCCCTTGCCGTCAGGCTAACCGTAGGATGTTTTCGTGGTTTACCTCTCCATGTATCGCAAATGCGGGTTAGTTCCATCAAAAAGTTCTCCACGAAGGCAAATTTCTCCTATTACTTGATCCAGGAGTTTTCTTGTCTTCTGGATTGGGTTCAAAATGACAAGGCTACGGAATGGAACAAGAAGTTGTAAATCAAAAATTGGTTCAACATCAGTCATAAAATAAAATATAGCCCATTATGCACCTCTTGTGTGATATAAATACCTACCTACCCTATTTTAAGGTTAATTTATTATTATGTAATTGCCTTAAATTTCGAGTATGGTAACTATTAATCACCTATTATTTTAAATAGTATCAATTATTTTAATGAATCAATTATGACTTAAATGATTTACATCCCAATTTTATAATGAATTTGAATGATGAATTAAACATTTCGTTTTTAATTATTCCTGAATTTATGAAATGTCTTAAGAATCTCCCGTTATTTTTAAAGGTTATTATTAAATTTTTTCCACCTATTACATAATAAGAAGTTTTGGTATTGATATTGAAGAATACTGATCGTGTCTGTTATTTCTCACTATAAATTTATTTTCTTTTTAATTTTAAAACAAAAGTAAATTCTTGGATTCATTGGTGATCAAAGGAGTTTAACAGGAAAAACTAGATATATTTTTCTAATCATAAGGCAATAATGACTCGCAAATTATAAAATTTGTATTTTTATATTTTATTTCAAAGATTTTTTTAAAACCAAAATATGCTGAACCATTTACGATCGTATAACATAGTTGTCAGTAGCTGGGAAATTATTATTTCTCCTAAGTACAGTATATTTTGAATATTAGTATAGTGCTTTTCTGTGGTGGCTAACATTTAAAGATAAATATCATTGTCTGGCTCATCAAGAAAGCGATTTATAACTGATAACATTTTTGCTCCAATCCATAAAATAAAATCAATCAAATATTTTTTTTTTTTTTCTTAATTGCACTTTAATTTAACTCTTTGAATACCTATTCAAATGATCATTCCTATCCAATAGCAAAGTTAAACCCAGTGGTTTTTATATTTGATTTGTTGTAAGTAGAGCATAAATTTATTCTTCCCATTCATGAATAAGACGATTTTAATGAAACAAAAGTAATTTATTAAAGGTTTTCTGACAGATTTTAATGATTCAAATGTATTAAAATGAACTGTTGAAATAGACTATTCATTTTCAACTGTGACCTTTTCGCTTATAATCTTAGAAGCACGTCTAAATTTGAACGCATCTGCACTGCCAGAAATTTTGGACCTCGTTCTACCATAATATCATTTAAACTAGCCGTCATCTTATTACGGTGACCCTATTATTGTGCAAATGAATCCTTTTTGATGATACACGATAATGTCTCAGGAAACATTACTAAATTTAAAAGATTATTCATTCTGAAGAGAATTCGCACGATATTCTGAAGATTCTAGTTCAGCACTATTCAAAGTTGAACTCATCTTTCAGTGAGTTTAAGGAGACTCCAATCTCGATGAAATGGATGCGAAGTACTTTTGCTTAGTGATTCAATTACACTTATTATAAAATTTGAAACACCGGATAATAAATATAGATTCGTTTTCAAGAGCTATACCAGCATAATTCTATAAATTTCATTTTCCAATAAGATGATGCTAAAAGTCTTGTACTATACATACACCCCGAGAAAAAAAGAAGGAATTAAGTGCATAGCGCGTTTATAGTATATCTACCCCCCCCCTTGCCTTAATGTGAGATATGATTTGCATGAGGGAGCAATAAGCTTCTCTGGCCAAAATGTGAGTGTCTAAACGTCTTTAAATAGTTGAATGAAAGAATTAAATGACGTATCTCTTTAATATACTTCAATTTTCTGCAGTTCGCGTAAATCTAAAAATAAACTGATTATGAAAGAGGAATCTCAGTGTTTGCTACTAAGTCTCAGCTCATTCATAAGTGAATTAATATACGTCTTTTGCAACGCATCTATCTTAATCTTTCTTTTTTTAATTCCATTAATGAAAAAAAAAAAAACATTCAACTTCCTAGTGCGTGAAGGTTAAAAATTCGTGCCAAATTATCCACTTGTTATTTGAAAACTGTGAGCCAGGTAAAATAGACTTAAGAATAAACCTCAAACGCCTTTATTAAATAAAATAAAAAAAGAATCCTTAATAAGTTGCGTTTAATCTTTTTTACGAAATGAAATGAAATATTTTTTACGGCGTTAATACTAAATAGGTTGCAAATACGTATTAAGATATTATCTATGCATCTTCTGTGTGATAGCTGAAAAATACTAAACCGATAATTTGTTCAAGCAATGGTTTTTCTCAATACAAACCTTTCATTTTTGTCTTTTTACTTTGTAATTTTGTTTTGTTTTTTTCTTAATTAGTTTTTATTTTCTATTTAAATTCTTTCCAAGATTATGAAGGGACCCTTTTTTATTAAGAGTTTTTCAGAATGACTTATTTAAAAAAAAACTTGTTTCTTGAAACAAACGACCAGGTAGTGCTTATTCCTAAGAGAGTAACTTAATAGACTGTATATGTTGACTAAATATGCAGTTGATGGTTTATATAAACTGTGTTGTTTTATATCTTTGTCTTTATATTAGCTCTGTTTTTCTTACATCTTCCTCGACACCAACTGTGGCACACCGGATTTATTCGCATACTCTTATAAATCCAAACTTTTAAAAGGCTTCTTAATATTCTTCGCAATGCAAGGATATAAGATTTTATCTTTTGTGAAGTACAGATTTCAAACACTACGTTCTTTCGTGGTAATAAATAAAATTCAAACTTTCAATTAAATATTTTTTTCTCATTCAAGAAAAAGTGCTTTAATGTAAGTAATTGCGGAAACCTTTTAGTAAACAACGCTTAGGATTTAAATGATGTATATTCATCATTTAACATCAGGAAGAAGCACTAAGCAAATGTCAGTAGCATCCTTTGTTTTGCTCAACCGTATCTTTTCCTAGAGCGATTGTTCTTGAGTTGGTTGTTGGTGAAGAATCTTTTGTGGTTTTCTGCTTATCACATCCACTTGAATAAAAGCCAGGTTACAAATGATACGACAGTTTTGAGTTGAATCCAAGGTTAACTTCTACAAAAGTAGATCAAATTCTAATGCCCTTGGAATCTCATGCATAGAAATGCAGGTGCGTGAGATCTTGTTCACACTCTGATCCATGTCTGCCTCATTTGTAAATACTGCCTACCTTGAAATAACAGTGCTGATGTGGGTTAATGGAACGAAGAAGAATGTGATACTAACGTTTATGGGTTTTGAGAGCGGCAACACATGGATTTAGAGATTTTTAAATACCGCACTCCTCGCTTTAGAGACTGCACAAAGTATTATCAATTTTAAGTTATAGGCAAATAGTACCACAAATAATAAATTTAGATGGTATGGTAAAAATCTGCAATGAAATAAATTTTATTTCATGTATCGTCGTTTCCTGGTTCGATATTTATAATGTAAAACCCCCATCTTTTTATTTTGTTCAAATACGATACGTACCTATACTAAATAGCACGCATGAATTTGATTAATTAAAGTCAAACTTAATTCTTTTTCTTTCTTCACCATTCGGGATTATATTAAAAGATTCTTTAATTAACGGTGATGCACCGTTTTCTTCATTTCTGTATCCTATTTATATGTCTCTCTTTAAATATACTGTTTTTACTAGCGTTTTGTAATGCACCAGTTTTATTAGATCTGGATAATAAGTTCTTTCGAACCTTGCTAATAACCGTATATTTACGAGTTAATAGCAAATCCTAAAATTGTTTCGTTTTCTTAAGAGAATACGAATTCACCTTATGCAAATTTCACCAACTTCAAAAGAGCAAGAAATCATGTCTCAAGATTCTTGATGTACATAAAAACGACTTAAAAACAAGCTTTCTTCATATTAATATTGAACTTCATTGCAGTAAAACTTCTTGTTTTCTTATCAGTTTAATAACAGAGTAGGTTTTATAAATAAAGATTATAGAATTATTCTTTATTGTTAAAGTTCTTAAGTTTATGTCAATTGTTAGTTTGCTGGTAAGATGAATAGAAAGAAATCATAGCAATATACATACATTCAATTACAATATACTTCAATTCAATTGCAATATACATATCCATTCAATAGAATCAAAACTGATTGCCAGTTTTGGCTGTACTTTTGTTCTTGAAAGTTTGAATTAAAAAGGTCTAAGTAAAGTTAGGTACTACAATTTCTATTTAATAGTTTGGCAACTAATGTGCAGTATAATTTCTGCAACGTTTTTTCTAATTATTAAAATTTTTTTAATTATGCACATTCCAATTACAAAATTGTTGCGTTATAGTAAATACACTATTTCTTTATTCCTTATAAGAAATCACATTATACTATATTTATATTTATAAGATTGTTGGAAGCAAATTTATCTCTATGCCTCGTAAAAATCAAATCCTCAAACTTTCTAGAGATTAATACTAGTTCACTTTGATAGGATTAATTACTTACTAGACACAGAAAGTCGAGAAAAGGCGTCATTTCTAGAATGAAAATTAAAGGCAAAACGAATCGAAGAATTTTGCTCATTAAAAATATTAGGTGGTTACATACGAAACATAGGGAAGGAGCACTTTATTCAGTCATTTAAGTCAACAATATATTTTATGTGGTAGAAACAATTGCCATGTTTATTTTTACGCATCCTCCTATTTCTCGAATCAGTGCTAAAGGAAGAAAGAGTGAAATGCTTAAACAGACTGTAAATTTTCATCTTGAATAAACAAAAGCAGAAAAAGACACTAACAATGTTTATGGTTAACATGTTCAGGGAGTGTTAAAAATTCAAAGATGCGCCAGATTTATTTTCGCTATTTGACTAGTCTCTTTACTGTGTGTTAACGTTTTGGATGAAAGAGTACTTAAAGAGCTCTATAACTTTGAATAGCATATATCGAAAGAGTTTGCAAAACTATTAATTAGTTCTTTTTGTAATTTTTTTTTTCGTTTTCGTCGTAGAAGCACTATATTTGTTTATACATTAACCGTCGTTGTGACTCCTCACTGAGTAAAATTTTCTATCGGTTGTCTGCATGTCCTGGTGTCGACTTTTTAACTGCCCAAAATTTAACGAAAATCAGGGGGTCGACTTATTTACCGGTTACGGAGATTCTTGATCAAGAAATATCTATTTATTATAAATAATGAGATAGGGCCGTCTGCTTCGTCCTTCAATAAAATATTGTAATGTTTATCGTCCAGTAATGTAATTAATATCGTCCAGTAGAAGAACTTCAATTCTTGATTCACTCACTAAACACGTCTGTTAGTAAACGTCTTAAAGCAATTCGTAAAATTCAGAGCGTCTCATAAAAAATGCAGAACGTCTATGCACATTTTTCTGCAACCAGCTTCAGGTTTCTAGGGTATATCGTCTTAGGAATGCAGGAGGATAGGCCGAGCCCCCAAAATATGGGAAAAGGCAAGAGCTTAACTACATTAACAAACATTTATTACAGGACACATAATACAAAACATTTTTACTTATCAGAAGAAGCCGTCTGCTTCGTCCGCTACCATCACATTCGATGCGTGTGGATAGGTGCGCAATGATATGCGTGCGCATGACGTGTGGAATACGCTTCCCACAATATGAAAAACTCTGTATAAATTTACCCCTTTCAAAAATCGTTTTTAAATGCGTTATTTTCAAATAATATACCAATATATTCAATTTCTTCTCTCAAGTTATTTTCTTCACATATAATTTTTTTCTTAGAAATAATTCATTGAGTCACGTTCAGAAAAAAAATTAAAAATAAGAAAAATTGAGATAATTTATTAGAGTACTTCAAAAATTAAACTATAATGAAAACTTTAAAAAAAACATGCCGTAAAGCTACATTTGAAAAGTTAACGTAAAGCTAAACATCATCTGTGTCGAAATCAATAAGGTTAGTAGTATCGTCATAGGGATCCCACTTTGCTATGAGACTTCATCCTGATCTGCTGAATTCCATAAAAAATTCTCCCCCCCCCCTCCCATCCAAAGAATTCGAAATTTCACCCTTTTTTTTAAATAATTTACAATAACATTTTAAACTCCACATTTTGCCACGCGTCTAGTATCATTTAAACACACGATGTCTAAAAGAACATCTGTTAATACGTCTTTATATGAGGGCAAATGTATCATATTCAGAGAGATCAATGCGAAACATTTTAAACTTTAAAAAAAATTCTAGACTTAATAATTCTTTTTTTTTTATTTTTATGTTTCTTTAATTTTAAAAGTGTTTATATTTGGTTTTTCAGTTGTCGAATTACACACCCGCTATACCAGAAGCTTGCTATCTCGTCATCAAAAGTAGGAAATCTACTTAAACAAAGAATCCGAGATACGCAGTATCAAAATTTTCATAAAATATTTTTTTTAAAAATCTGTATATTGGTGCAGTCCAAGTTACAAACATAATAAAATGATGAAAATGTAATTTTTTTTAGAAAATCTCTTAGCTATTTATTTATTTATTTTTTTTTTAATTTAATTTCATCAAACTTTTTTTTAGCAAACATTCTTGAATTAAAATTAGATCGAAATTTATTAAGGATGCTTTCTTAGAATTCGTTTTCTTTGCCAGATACATTTTTAAATTTCGTTAATTAGTCCACGCAAGAGAATGAATGGGACAGAACGCTATTTCCATATTAACTGAACCTTGATCTATTTTAATTCTGGTAAATACTGCGCCATTGAAATTTGGCTGAAGTATATTTAATTCTTCATGCATTTTGTGATCAGGTGTAACTTTTTTTCGCGAGTTGTTAAACTTCATGAACCATTCTCTCATCATTCAACATTAAAATTCCCTTCCAGTATCTTAACCTGTATTTTGATAACTCCCCAACGACTAACGATATTACTGTGTTCCTCTTCATGATGGGAAGTCATTGGCCGTCTATATAGCGTTATTCATAAGACAGTGGCCAATTTCTCTTCACTTTATTGCTATTCGCACAATGTCGACTCGACAAAAGTTTCGTTTTGTTAAGGTGGCGGCAGAGCCTACAGAAAAACGCCGTTATGGACTAAATATAGAATATTCCTCCATTTAGATGCCATAAATCAATTAGTTTTCTTTTTCGTTTCTTTTATTTTTTTACGTACCCTGACAGCCGAAAGTGTCACATTAAAGCACTCGGAAATAAACTGAAGAAAATATTTTGAGAATTAGTCATTGTCGTTTTTAAAAGTCAAATAAAACAAAAATACGAACGCTATTTGAGCTTTGTTTCACGGATAAGACCATTGTGAGGGGTGAGTATTCTCCATACAGAACGTGACGCATCTCTTAAGTTTATTTTGGAAAGTGTTGATTTTTTCCACAGAATGTTCAACTACGTAAAATAAGTAATAATACTTAAAAAAAAAAAATCTCGGAATGCAAGCATTGCAAAATCACTTAACATTTGTTGATGGGAGGTTATCAGCACATGCCTTAAATAACGGTAACGTTTGGGAACAATATTTCAGACATAAAAATCTGAGGCCCAGACGGTGTCTGTTGTATGTTTCTGACAAAAAAGGTATTCGCCAATCTCAATTCTTTTGGAAATTGCGCAAAAACGTATGAAAAAATTTTTAGTCTCAAGAATTTTTGTATTTTGATCACGAAAGCGGAAGCTAGATTAGTCAAGAATATAAAAAAAGAAGAAAAAAAGAAAGAATGAAAATTGTATATATATATAATATATTTTTTAAGCGTTTTGAAAGAAGTTTCGATTTTTAATTATTTGACTATCGCTAAACACTGCGTGTATTGTGCGTCCGAATACTGCTTAAGCTCAAACACTTTAAGCTAAACAATTTCTTGCAGTTCATCATAGAAAGACATAAATCTATTCACATTATCTATTCTTTTTTATTTATTATATTTTTTTTGGACCATGTGCCATTTTTAAACCCAACATGTAATTCATAAATAGTTTTTTTTTTTTAAAGCGTTTTAAAATATTTTCTGTCCACATAGGGACTATTAGACATTTAGTAACTAATATACACTTTAATATACACGATTTTAGTGTTTAGCAGGACATAGTATAGGGGTAATCTTCGTGAGGTTAAGAATTAATCTCCCAAATTTCTAAAAACCAATAATTATATGAAATCATTAGTAAATGGCTCTTAAATACACAAAGACAATTATGTAGTAAATGTTTAATTTAGAATTCTTGATTTTAACCTTTTCAGATTGGTTCTATTTTAAGCTAGTGCGATTTTTAAAGTGGTAAAAACTGAAAAATGTGCAAACTCTGAGATACCTGACAAACATTTTAAATTCGGTTATATTGGTATGAACACTTCGAAATTGAGTATCTGAGATTAAACTGAAAGCATACTATAAAATTTTCTATAGTTTTAATAAAAAAATTTCACCCATTTTTTTCAGGTCTTAGGTGTACCTTGTATTTGGTATTATTTAAAAGTCTGGGTTTACCACCCAATTATACAATACCAAAAATTATAAAGATGATTAAAAAAAATTTAAGGTTACTTTAGATTAAAATTCGTGGTAATCTTGAATCCATTTTTCCAGATTCTTTCTTTGTGTTTTGAAAAGTTTTATTTTCCTTTCATTGAAATGAGTCGTATTTAGTAATGAGATAGTGAATTTATGACATTCAACTCTTACAGGCTGTTACTGAAGAGGTTCAAAGAAAGAGTGTTACTAAAACACGCACAACTCAATCTCGAACCACTCAGTTCAGAAGCGTCGAGTTACACAGCATAGTTCTTCCTGGCGCAGGCCAAATAACTGGTAACAAAACTTTCGCTTCGCAAAACATTCTTTAAATTTTGTTTTTTTTATTTAACAAAAAAACTTGAATTAATAAATATGGTTTTGTCTACAGCTGATATCAAAATGCCATCAGGAAAATTCGATAAGCCGGTTGTCATAGACAACCAAGATGGGACCATTTCTATTAAGTATGATCCAAGAGAAGAAGGTTTACATGAGTTGCACGTGAAGTACAACCAAGAACATATACCAGGTAATAATTCATGGTTCCTAACAAAATAGTATGATATGTTTAATGAATGTGTATTTATTTATTTGTGTTTTGCAGGTAGTCCATTCAAAATTTATGTGGATTCAATTACAAGTGGTTTTGTGACTGCACATGGTCCAGGTTTGAGCAGAGGCATTGCTGGTGAACCTGCTAATTTTACAATTTATACAAAGGATGCGGGAGCAGGTATATTATTCATTATTTATAAAATGAATTTTTAGTATCTATTTTTTTTTAATTGGTGATATGTAATGTAGTGAGAGTTTTAAAATATAGATATGTGATTTTTTTTTTAAAAAAAAAGAGGCAAATATATTTTTAGTTTCAGTTTTGTTATTCTCAAATCATTTCTTTCTTTGTTTCTTCTATGGCACAAAGAATAGTTTTAAAATTAAATATTTATTTGTTTATCAGTGACTTACAATGCTTATTGCATCTTAGCTTTTACTTTATTTATAATGATAGGTTTATGATACATAAAAATTTAAAAATATTTTTTTTTTATAAAGAATGTATGTAAAAGTAATTTTTTTATTTAATTTTGTCCAAATAAAGGTAAATATTTGCATTAAAAATTTTTCTGACTCATTTAAGACAAATTTCAGTATTATTTTTTTAAAGTAAATTTTTATTAACTTGAAACCACTTTTCATTCTATCATATTGTATTTATCTGTATAACATTGTTATATGCTTGTTTCCTTCATATTTTTCTAATAATGTTAATAAAAAAACTAACCTTGAAATCATTATCCCGTGATCTTTTACTAAACTCTGAAAGTCTTTTAAATTGTTAGAAAATACTTAGACAAAAACTGTCGTATATTTTTTTACATACATTGTTTTTATTCACATACCAAATAAGTAAAGAAATTAAGTGGGTGATAGTTAATTAGTAATTAATTAAATTAGCTATCACCTACATTATTTCAAATAATAAATATATCTGATGGATAAATTCATTTAATTAAAGCAAATAAATGTTTATCTCATTACAAAGAGCTAAGCTGTAATCTCGCTTTAAGTTTTTAATTTTAATTAAATTCACGTAAACTTACATACATATTTTAGGTGGGCTCGATGTTGCAGTCCAGGGACCTTCTCAAGCAGAAATAACGTGCCACGATAACAAAGACGGAACAGTTGCTGTTAATTACTTGCCTGCAGCTCCTGGAGAATATAAGATTTCTGTCAAATTTGCTGGCAAGCACATTGCAGGAAGTCCTTTTACAGCAAAAATTACAGGTTTGCTAATTTTTTACTAAATTTTGGTTGCGAAATTTGGATTTTAAATTCTAATAAAATCCTAGGAATATAGTGTTTATTGAAAAGAAATGCGGTTTTCAAAGCTTTTAAAGTTTTTTTTTTATTCCTTTAGAATGATGCAATGTAAGATTTCTTATTGACTTTCGATGTAATACTAAATTTTTTGAATCAGAATGCAATAAATTAGGTTTCTGCATTGTGAGCTAAAACATGAAAGAGAAACTATTGATCGAAATATAATTTGGTATTGGCATTAAACATAATTTTGTTTATGCACCTAACCTAATTACATTTTAATTTGGTAATGTAATATTTCAATGCATTGAACGTTTACTATGGATTAACCTTATTAACTAGAAATGTGAATGTTTTTTAGGTGAAGGCCGAAAAAGAAATCAAATCTCAGTGGGTCACTCTAGCGAAGTTTCACTAAAAGTACAAGAAAAAGATGCCAGAAATCTGAATGCTAGTATTGTCTCTCCATCAGGTCTAGAGGAACCCTGTTTTCTGAAAACATTGCCAAATGGTCATTTAGGTAATATTCTGGACAACAATCTCTTAATACTGTTCAGTAACATTCACTTAATTAATTAAATTTTCTTTGTCGAATGGCAGGAATTTCCTTCACTCCCCGTGAAGCCGGACCGCACATGGTTAACGTTAAGCGACAGGGCAATCATATTCAAGGAAGTCCGTTCCAAATCAATGTGTTAGATCAAGAGATTGGTGATGCCTCTAAGGTGAAGGTCATCGGCAATGCTATCAAGGAAGGAAAGACTCATGTTGAAAATCAGTTCACAATTGATACAAAGGAAGCCGGTATGATTCCATACTCTTGTGTGATTCATTTCAGATTTCTAAAATGTTTTTCTAGTAACAAGATGGAAAGAGCAGTTTTGTTTTGTATCAACAATATTTGTAAACTAAGTCTATAAAAACAAAACAAAACAAAAAACGGTTTTTTTATAACAATCTGGATCAATTTTATATTGAAATATAATAGCTTCTTATGTTATATTTAAGCTTAGGGTGTTTAGTAGGTATATCTGGATGACTTATAATCTATTAATAATACTTTATTATCAATGACCATCATTTATTTATCAATTAACAATTAATAATATAATGTCAGAAGTTTAAAATTATAATTCTTACAGATATGAATATAGAGATGCAAAAACTATTTACTTATTAAACTATAAATAAGAATAGTGTTACCATTTCTTTTGGGAAACAATGTTATGGAATTATTTTAAAAGTGTTATAGTGCCACACTATAAAAATGCTTTCACCGCAAATTATTTATTACAATTAAACTAATAATTTTTTTTTTTTTGAACAATTGTTTCGAAAAATATTTTTTTCTTCATAAATGCATTTCAACGGTTACGCGTTTATTATTCTTAAAATGATATAGCAAATATGCATTGGTAATTTTTTTCTTGTGACTTTTGATGCAGGTTTTGGAGGCCTTAGTCTTTCTGTTGAAGGACCCAGTAAAGCTGAAATTAACTGCAAAGATAATGAAAATGGCACATTGACTGTAGGCTATAAGCCCACTGAGCCAGGATATTACATTGTAAATCTAAAGTTTGCTGATCATCACGTACCAGGTAAGTAAAAAAATGAATAATAAAATAAAGTCTAATAAAAATGAAATTGACTCTATTGTTTTTCGACAGGAAGTCCTTTTACTGTGAAAGTATTAGGTGAAGGGTCCAATATTCAGAGAGAATTCATTAAAAAACAACGAGAATCTGCACCAGTTGTTGATGTTGGCAATGAATGCAAACTTACTTTCAGGCTACCCGGTATGATTGTTTCATTCAAGATGTCTGCTTTTCTATCTACTGTTTGATAATTTATGAAAGTAAAAATAAAAATTATGTTGCTGCATTATCTTCTCTTAGGATCTAGTGCATTTGACATGTCTGCCAAAGTCACATCACCATCTGGTGTCACCGAAGATGCCAGCATCGCTGACTGTGATGAATGTAGTTACAATGTTCATTTTGTTCCGAAGGAGGCGGGTGTGCATACAGTCAGTGTACGATGCAAAGATCTCCACATTCCTGGATCACCATTTCAATTCACTGTTGGCCCTTTCAGAGACCATGGCTCCCATAAAGTTCATGCTGGAGGACCTGGCTTATACAGAGGATCTGTTAACGAGATATGTGAGTGTCTATCACTTGATTTCATCATTAAAAAGCTAAAAACGCTAATCATGTAGGCTACGCTTAGGTTAAAAAGTGAGGGAATTCATATATTAATTTTTACTTTTTCTAAATTTTATTACTGGCTAAATCCCATTTATATTATTCTCACTTTAAAATATTTTTTTATAATTTAAAACTTTGTGAAAATTTTCACTTTCCATTCTAAAGAATTTATGATTTTATATGAAGGCCTTTATTATAATAAGCCGACTCTTTCTTTTTTCATTTTGAAATACAGATCTTATCTTAAGAATGTTTTTCATTTTGTGTGATTTGTAGTGCTCCTGTTTAGCTGTAAAAATAACCTTGAAGTTTTAAAATAGAAATTACTTGAATGAATGAACGTGGAAGGGATGCTTACTCTGTTTTTTAAATAAATGGAATTGATTCACTATTTGAATGAGATCTTTATTTGATCATATCTTATTATGGACGAAGCTACCTAGATAGCATTCAAGCAGGAATGTTTGTAACTTAAGACTTATGCTTTATAATGAGATTTTAAAGCTAAAATAAATTTCGAAGATTTTTTTAATATGCCCCTTTAGTGTTTCAAATAGTTCTTTTATTCTAACTGGTTAGTTTGCTTGAAAAAATTAGAAGCCCAATATTGTTATTTATTTATTTATTTTTTGCTATTTAAAGATATATAATTTCAGATCCAAATGGATGCAAGCAAACTTTAATTTATTGAAAAAACATTTTATTTATCCTTTTTGAATAATATACCCGTAATATATATGAATTATTTTGAAGACTTTATTTTGAAATGGTCTCTGGTGTTCCATTTATTAAAAGATTAAATATTCAAAACATACTCTCACTTAAAGATCTCAATTATCAGCAATTATTGCAGATATTAAAAATAAGTTTTGTTTTGTTGAATAATTTTCTATTTATAGTAAGATTAAATGTCATTGCACTATTTGTTCAAAATGATTTATATTTAGAAAATAAAATATTTCTTTATAAGTTCCCTTAAACCCTTAAAATGAATTGTACTTAAAGATAGTGTCATAATAACTAGTCATTGAATATTTTAAGGTGAGTTTAATGTTTGGACGAGAGAAGCGGGTGCAGGAAGTCTTGCTATATCAGTGGAAGGTCCATCCAAAGCTGACATTGACTTCAAAGACACTAAAGATGGTTCGTGTTACGTGAAGTATAAAGTGACTGAGCCAGGTATAAATTCAAAACAGACCTTATGTATATATATATATATATACATATATATATATAGAGTTATTTCTATAGTTAATTCCAATAATGTTCTCAATTAAAAGGTGACTATAGAGTAGGTATCAAGTTCAATGAACAGCACATCCCAGACAGTCCATACCACGTGTACATGCTGCCTTCAACGGGTGACACCTCTAAGATAGAACTGGCTCATATTCCAGAGAGTCATAATCAAATTAACAAACCTGTAGCCATTGCCATTCTCATGAATGGAGCCAAAGGGAATTTAGATGGAAAAGTCATTTCACCATCTGGAACAGAAGATGATTGCTTTATTACTCCTTTAGATTCTGGTAGGATTCCTTTATTTCAGCTTTCTTGTTTCCTTTGATTTTTTATGGGATGATATTTGATTCCGAAATATCTTTTAAATATCTTGCATCAGCAAATACTGTTCAACATTGAATACACTGAATGTCTGGAATATCATAATGTTTCACTTACAATGTCGACAGACATCATCCATATTCAGCATGGTGAAAATTAAAAGAGGCTTTTGGCTACGTATCTATTTTTTATTTATAATAGCAAATATTTACATTTAACATACACCAATGGCATGGATATAAGAGAAAAAGAATGATAATGATACACTCTCAATGCATGGTGAACGTTGATAAAATATTTCTGACATACATAAAGCAACTCTGTGATTGTTGACCAGATTTTTTTAACTTTCACACTATTTTGGTGAAATATTAGATTTCTGTGAGCAGGTAGAGTACCCAGGGAAGCATAAGATTTAAAAATAATAAATAAAGGATATAAATTTCATTATTTTAAGAATATTCGTAGTTCTTCTGACTACTTTACGAAGTATAGTCGAATTTATATAATTATTCATACTCATGTTTCTTGTTTAACACTCTATTGATTCTTGATGCGCCTTTCATTATTATCACTCGATAAATTCTATGTTATATTTTTCCTGAATATATTAAAATTATCACAAGGAGTCTATCCAATATTTGTTTCGAGTAGATCTGAGTAAATAATTTTTTCTTTTAGTTGAATAATGCATATGTGTCAGAAATACTTAAAATATGAAATTTTGTTTAGTGTTGCCATGCTATTTTTACAAAGATTGATAGCTATTGAAAATTGTTTTTCAGGGAAATTTTCTGGTAATTTAAAATTTAGTTTATTAAAAGCTGTGAAATGTAAGGAGAGTTATTATTATTCTAATTGATACCTTTATGTAGATCAATGGGCATTAAGGTTTGTACCACGTGAAAATGGTGTGCATCTCATTCACATACGTTGCGATGGTGTTCATATTCCACAAAGTCCTCTCCGTCTACTCATTGGCAAGGATGATTCAGATCCAGCAGCTGTTCAAGCGTACGGTCCTGGCTTGAAAGAATCTAAATCTGGTAATTTAGTTTCTTTTTATGAATCACGAATTATGAGATCATCGTTTATTGAAATATTATTTTACTTACAGGCACCAAAACAGATTTCATTGTTGATACATGCAGTGCTGGTACTGGAACTTTATCTGTTACTATCGATGGACCCTCTAAAGTATCTATGGATTGCACTGAAGTTGAAGAAGGTTATAAAGTACGTTATACACCATTAGCCCCAGGAGATTATTTCATTACAGTAAAATATAATGGATATCACATTAGTGGAAGCCCATTTAAAGTTCCATGCACAGGTAAACAATTCTTTGTTCATAGTTTTAGCGTGTCTTGATTTAAAAAAAAAATATGCTTTAATAAACATGGCTGCACTCCAGTCATTCCTTTTAATCATTATTTTAATAATTTTTAAAAATTAGTCATTAAATTTAGGTAGTCATTTTTGATTCACTTGTTTTTGATTGTACAGCTCAACACTTAGTCGTTTGGAATCATCTTTTTATTCTATTATTTAATGTTTTGGAGAATTAAAGAAATATCTTGAACAAAAGAAATTTTCAAAACAATGAATGACACTATTTTTATAGTCCCTCATTTCTCCTTAAAAATAGCAAATATGTATTGCTCTAAAAAAATATCTTGATATTTTTTTAAATATTCTCTTGATTTTTATTTTGAACAACTACGAAGCCTGCATGAGATCTTGCTGATAAAATTCCAGACATCCAATGAGAAAAGTGACAAAGCAATGTTGAAAAATGTATTGGTTTTTTTTAAAAACTTTATAACTTCTAATATTTTGCCAGCTATCTTTATATTAAAACTTTGTGTGATTCAGAATGAACCCAATGAGCATCTATAATTCTGTTCATTCAACCCGTTCTATAACTTTTAACAGATTGAAACAGTTATAAAAAAAAATCATATCCACACCCAATAAAAATTTAGCACTATTTATATGGGTCAAAAACAGCATATATTCATTTTTATAAATCTCGTATTTAAAAAGCATTGTACAATCTATGAACGAGAACTATTTTATAAGGTAATATGATGCTTTCCTCTACTTTATGACGAAATTCCAACGTTTTACTTTAGGTAGTGCTGTGACAGATATAGGAACTAAGGAACAATCTCAGGTTGTTGTTGAGACAAGTGCAAAACAAGCAAAGCAGAAAGCTGATCACTTACCCAAGTTTAGGTCCGATGCTACAAAAGTAACGAGTAAAGGAATGGGTCTAAAACGAGCTCATTTGCATAGGTCTAATCAATTCACTGTCAATTGCACAGATGCAGGTAAATTTAGAGTTCCTTTTTTTAATACCGGATTAAAAACAGAATTCGTAGAATAACATACACAAAATGACACTGTAAATATTTCATAACGTACGAAATCTGTTCACTTGAAATGTATGCTTGGTTACAATGAGGTTGCTTAGACTTCTGTTATAATTATTTTATATGTAATAGTCTTGAAATTGAAATATTTCAAGTGGTCAGTTTTCGTAACTGGGACTACTACATACTTAATGTCACAGTTATGCTTCTATGTAAAAAAGACCATAAATGAAAATGAAATTTTATGAAACATTATGAATTATAATATCGTTGAATTCAAACATGTTTTGAAAAATATTGAATTTTTATTGGGCAGTAAAAAGAGCGATATAAATTAAAAATTAGATTCATGCCTGATATTGATTGAAGGCAGTTCTAGTGTTGTAATTTTAACATTTCATGGGTGTGCACACATTTTATTAGGATGGACTGCTACATTAACTATTTTCAATTTCATTAAAACGTCTTAATCCCTTAAATAAAGGAAGAAAATGTGTAATTGAAGCAGAAATGGTTGTATAAACAAGAACCTTCTTCAGTGTCTAAAACACCAAATGATGGTAGAGATGTGGAGAGACGTGGTTTAACCAATACGGACGAGGTAAAATATTTGTACAACATCATGATAAAAAGGTGGAGATAAAAAACAGAACAGGAGTGAGGGGATTTGGACTTACGCCAGTTCTTAGCTCTCTTTTTTTATTATCTTGTTTAAACTTGTTCCTCTATCTCTATTGGTTAAACCACTTTGTGTTTGTCTCTCGACTTCTCTACCATCATTTGGTGTTGAGACACTGAGGAAAGTTCTTGTTTATTGAATCGAAACTATAGCATGTCAATTTCTGTGCTTTTGTCTATATAGCACGAAGCTATCTTTTTAGGATACATTAAAATGTAATTGAAATCGCAATTTTTATTTCAGTACAAACACCATTATCTAACATTTAGGTATAGTGCATTTCAGTAAACCAAACCCATTATATATCATTTTAATGTATTTGTAAATTAACTTTTCACGAAAAAAAATTTTTTTTTACTTTATTTTCGTAGACATTGATATAAGATTTAAAAACATAAAATGATGTGATCTTTGATTATTTACAGGAAATAACTTATTCTTCTGTTCTGTGTATGGCCCCAAAGGTCCATGTGAGGAGGTATTTGTTAAAGCTATCGGAAAAAATATGTATCAAGTTAATTACACAGTGAAAGAAAAGGGTGACCATGTAGTTGCTGTCAAATGGGGTGATGACCATATCCCCGGTAGTCCCTTCAAAGTAGAAGTCTCTTAACTTTTTTTAAAGGAAACAAAAACTGCTTGAAGTTCTCGTTTGTTGTCGTGAAGATATGTTTTTATATTCATGTTGCCAAATGTTTTGTTCTTTCGCTTCTCCTCTCCCTACATAGTCTGTTTTCTCATGTAAAACTACTCGTGATTTGTTTAGGATACCTGCTTTGTGTCGTTCTATTTAATTTATCCAACTTAAAAAACATTAAGTGCCTCGCTACACATGAAATTTTGTGTCGAATGGAAACCTACTTTAAAGGAATATTATATATTTTGATGTTATGTTGTTTGCAAAGTTTATGAATAATTTATATTTATTAAGACTTTTAAATAAATTTTAAAAATTTTATCCATTATTCGATTCATAATTTATGAGCTCAGAAATCTCACAGCATTGCAATTTGGGTTTAAGCTGATCTCATTCAAAGAAAAATGTGTACTTAATCTCTCATTTTAAAAATATTTCATTTTTAGAATTTAGGATGTTTATATTGTGGCATTTTATAAATTTATTTTAAGACAAAAAATTGAGTGTTCTCCGATGAAGCTATTGATAATGTATTTGAGATTTTGAATTTTTTTTAAAAAGAAAACAATTTTATTTTGCTTGTTTATTGCAATTTTATTCTTTAAAGATCAAATAAATTTTGTTCCTTTCATTGTATGTGTCAGTTACTCTAAAATTTTAACGCATTTATTTTTGTGATAGGCACAGAATGACAAAAGAATGCTTTTATCCAATTTCTACCTGAAATAGTGGACAAAATTTTCATGAACATATGATTAGTTAATGTCGACTTTCTGATGGAGTCAATAAGCGTTTTTTTTTTTTTTTTTTTTTTTTTTTTTCACCAGAAAATAAGTCAACACAATCTATGCCGAAACATAAGTGCGATTAAAAAACAGACACAGCTCAGAATGTGTATTTAAGTAAATGGATAAAAATGCGTGTTTAAGGAAATTAACTTAGCATTTGACTTGGATAAAACAATTTTTATAAGAGAAATTTGAAAAACTCTCTCTCTTTTTTTCCCTTTCTTTATTTATTTTTTGAGAATAAACTAATGGATAAAAATTAATCCATCCTTTAGAACACGCTTTTTGAGCTGCAATAAAAGAATAAAAATAAAAAGCTCGCCGACGTAGAACTGCAGTGGTTTGTAAAGAATTGTTTAAGATTCAACAATCTTTCCAACTTACATGAGGCCGGGGACCACAATTAAAAACACAAACCAAATGGTGGGCCGCAACTTTATCAAAATTTTATTTAGGACTCTTTTTATGTTTGAAGGAACATTAAATATTACTGTCAGATTTTTACCAAGTTGTACAAAATAAAAGTATTGAATTACAAGTTAAAATAAGAAGTAGATTTTTAAAAATATTTAATTACATTTTAAAAAATTCGGGCTACAATAACTTTAATGTGCACCTATGTATTAAACAATTATTGTGCAACAGATGTCTAATTGTTAAGATATAAAACTTCAAAATGGTTGGTATTAAAACTTACATAGTAGCACACAAAATGATTAATGAGAAAATTGAGGTTTGTCTGCTGCAACCACCAGAGAATAGAAATTTACGGTTCATAGTAGACCTCGCCTAAAGTTAAGCTGTCAAGATAAGGATAATTGCTTTCAGGTGCGTTAAAAAGCCCCCCCCCCCTAGATCGGGCTTGGCTTAATACTCTCTTGGCATGATATAGCTATTTTCTCTTGGCGCTTTTCTTATAACAAGGTTACTATTTTTCCTGGTATGAAGAAGGATTTTTCCTCTCCGCAAGAGAGAGATCCAAGTCTTAGTCATGAGAGGGAAAAGTCTTAGCTATCAGAGGGAAAATTTTCTAAGAATGAAAGACTGTACCTTGACTTACCACCATTTCATGAATAGTTTTTATCTTGTCTAGCGAATTGAAATAGATTTATGTAGTGTTTTCGCAATTTTAAATAAACTATAAAATTAAATAAAATTTCAATTATCAGAACATTTTTTTTAAACATTGGAAGTCGTTATTAACAATCGCATTAAAGAAATATTTGAAATCTTTTAGAATTTTTTTAATTGTAGTTCAAATCTAATTTTCATTGAGTACAATTATTACGTCAATTAAATTTAATGAAATCGATCATAATGTTATTATAATTAATAATTTTAAACCATAAAATTTATCGTCTGTATGTATGAGGTTTGAAAATGTAACACATATAAGAATTTAACATCATATAGTAACTGCACCGTAAAAACATAATTATAAATAATTAATTTTTTTCTAGATTTTATGGGATAAGGATTGAAACTATTTCTATTCAAGCCGTGATACAGACTTGCGAACTAAAGAACTAAATTAAATTCATGTTCAGTACAGAACTGAGAAATCATTCAATAGTCTTTAATGGTATTAACAAAATATTTTCACAGCAATTTTATTTATTATTATTAAGCACAACATTGTTAAATGCGGTTTTATAATTAACTCTCTTTTTTTTTCCCAAACCCAAAGTTTTTTTCTTACTTTTACAAAAATCTTTATCCTGAAGCTTTTCTTTTTAAAACTTAGTAGTTCTTTTTCGCAAAAAAAATTTTCGACAATTTATTAGTGTTCAGAAAAATCACCTTTTTCTAAAATAAATTAAATATAGTTATTTGGTTTTTGTCATGTAAATCAATTTGCTCAATCCAAAATTTTTTTAAAATTGAAATGAAATTATATTTTATACAAAAAGAAAATAAATGTACAGAAAGATTTTTTGACACATGGAATATCCTAATAAACAACGCCTGTAAACTACATTTTTAAAATTCTTTTAAAAGTAAAGTTGAACTTAGTTTTTATTAGATGGCACAAAATAACATTGAATCATGGAAAAATCAAATAAAAACTGGACCAATAATTTATGAGGTAGGAGACATTGAAAAAAGTTAGAATAGCAGAATTAAAAGAAAGTAGTTTAAATCCAATTAGAATTATTTCTCAAGAAATACTTTAGTCGTGTTTAGGTCATGAAATTTCTCATACTTAAAAAAAATATTTCAAAGAACAGCAATGAATTACAAACGAAAACAAGTATTTTTGAACACCCTATGCCAAAAAATAAAGCAATTAATTTGAATGAAAGATTAAAAAAAGATTGATGATGGATAGATGAAATAAAAGATTTTAATTTGCATTAATTACTTTGGTTGTTGTTTGCAAACCCCTCCATACTTAAAATTTTAATAAAATAGTAATTTTTTTCTTGCATCTTTTTGGGCTATAACTCCACAGATAATCAATGAAATTTTCGGAACTATTTTCAATTATTATTGAAATTGCTATTTTAAAGTTTATATAAAAAATTGTTAAAAATTTCTCAAGATATGTGCTTTTAAAGTAGTTTTTTCACTCTATGCATGCGCGGAATAATTTTAGAAATGTTTTTATATATTTAACATTTTCATCCACTTAACATTTTTATACAGTAAAACCTCTTTTTGTGCGGTCCTTTTTTATGCGATTTTGGTTTTGTGCGATTGGTTTTGTGCGATTTTATTTTTGTGCGATTTTTTTTATGCGGCATATGAATCTTAGCGGCGTTGGCACCAGTTTATGTTTATTATCAATGCACAGTCGGCAAAAAAAAAAAAAGATATCATCCTGAATAACTTTCGTTCTAATGATCGGATTTTCACGAACTAAGTGTCAATCTTAATGGTTCCTGAGGGTGACCTCAAATATGCTAATTAATTAGTGCTAACTATTAATTAAGTTACGAAATCAGACACAAAAACGTACTTTCTCTGAATAAACATATATTTTTTTTTACATATTTGCAATCTAGACACTTGAATTAGGGGGGGGGTAGGCAAAATTTAAAAAAAAATTGGGTTGCAATAAAGGTTTATATATTTGGCGATAGTCCAGAAAACCGCCAAAAAAAGTCGCCAGCGCAAATGAATATTTTAAGATAACCCATTGACTAATTCAAAAGAGGAATGCGTAATTTTACTAGGTTGCTAGGCAACCAAACTGTGACAGTAAAAAAAAATTGAAATAATGTTCTGTGATTGCTGGGAGAGGTTTAATTAATTGTTAATAGAAAATATCTCGAAATTTCTAGGCAATAGACAATTTTTAAGCTGATTTCTGTCTAAAAAGCAAAAAAAAAAAAAAAAAAAAAAAAAAAATTTTTTTTAATCTCCTTTGAAAAGATAATTTGAATCGATTTATAAATTATTCATGATTTTCTAAGTTTTTCGAATTTAAATACATGAACTTTTTATCTGATATTACTTAGATTATGTTGTTTTTGCTATATTTATTCGAGGATTTCATACTAAAATCAAATTAACATAACTTATTATAGCTATATACAAAGTTTTAGGGATAATAATTTTTACAGCTTTAATCGAGTCTTCTAGGCAAGAAAGTTGGAAGGAAAAAAAAGTAAATCTTGAAAAATAAAAAGCTTGAAAAATAAAATGTAGATTGTATAGTAATTCTAATGCACAACGTTTTCTATAATTTACGATATTTCTTTTTTCTATAGCTCAAGGAATTGCTGAATGTTTAGTGGCATTTTAAAAACATTGAAAGTTATATTTAAGAATAAGATATTGAAATAATATGTTAATTACGATAAGCTACATTTACCACCAAATACTGCTACTATGATTACTTTTGTTTTCTTTTATATATCTGATACTCTCTTTTTAAACAGAGCTAATAAGGTCCTTAAGATACTGAAATGGGGGCACAAAAACTTAAAGATAAAATATTTAATTTCATTAACTCAAAATATCTGGTCTCAAAATTTTAATTTTTAAGTTAAATATAACTTTTTAAATATAACTTTTTTTATAACTTTTTAAACTTTTTATCTTTTAAAATATTGATGCTCTTACGTTTTGAACGTTTTGACCACGTGAATCCTGTTAAAATATTAAAATGTATATGTTTACTTTAACGAGTGTAAAATCCTTATTAAAATAATGATCAAGACCCAAATCTAAAACAGTATAATTGACGATAAAAACTCAACTGTCTTCAAAACATATGAAATGGGAAGTAAAAGTCGACATGTTTCGAGCGTTCAAATATAATCGCCCATTCTCAAGACTTGTCAGGCTTGAATAACTTGTGACTTTTATTATTGGACGCTCAAAACATGTCTATTTTAATTATCATCTATTATTTTTTAAATCAATGAAGTTTTTATATTTTCGATTCAGTTTTTTGGGATTATCCATTTAGTTACACAACATATTAAATTATTTCACTCGATATTAAAATAAGTTTTACATAAGTTATAGGCACAGGTTCTTAGATTGAAAAAAATAATAATTCACTACTTTGTAAAAATATCAATGCAGTAAAAGAATTTTTTTTTTTTTTTTTTTTTTTTTTTTTTGCTGCAAGCTTTAACATTTTAATTTAAGGACATAAAAAAATTCCGTTTATAATTGAAATTTCAAAAGTCGAATGTGAAAATGGAATGTCCACTAGCACCAGGAATTGAAATTAAACAGTTAGCGTAAACAAGTTAGCGTAAACAAGTTAGCGTTTCCGTTCTACTCGAAGTTGTTTGAAAAGGTATTTTTTATATATCGATTCCAAAGTTAATTCTACATATATTTTAGGATATACTTTCGGAGTATTTCGATCGATTTTATTTTTACACCCTTATTTGCTTAAAATTATTAAATAATTTGGTTAAAATAAATTATTCAAGCTCCATGATTTAATACATTTATAGTATAATAGTAAACAGTGCTTCCATCGCATATCATTAACCTTAATACCGCTATCATTAAATAAATGGAATAAGCTTAAATAAATAATAAAAGTTAATTTTTTCCTCGTTTTAATTTTCAAGGAATAATATGTTTTGATCAAACAGATTTCATTCTGGAAATAGCGAAATTATTGAGTAGGTCCCTTGGAGCAATATCATTCTTATCCTCTTTTGACGAAATATAGGAAAAATTGGTTTTCACAGTTTCTGTAAAAAGTATGTTAACCTTCCTGCCACGTTTTTTTTTTTTTTTTTTTTTATTATTAAAATAAGTTCGGATATTGCGTATTTTTTATAGCATTTTTTTAAAAATCAGATGATCTAAAATTGGCACGGATTCGGAATCTTCTTACAAATTTCAGTTTTTAGTATTTCCTGCTTAACAAAAAAAGGCATTTTCCTGATAACAAATTATACTACAATAATATCTTGGGAATCATGCTAAAGTAAAAAATTAAACAAAATAGTTTAGTATATTATCAGGAAAAAAATCGACTTGGTATCATAAAGAAAGAGAAAAAGATATAATGAAATAATTAATGAATCAAACGTGGTCTGATTATTAAAAATTTAATTTTACAGCTAAGATGTTAGGACGACATTTAAGATACTGAGATATTTTAAGACGCTTAAAAATTTTGGTTACGTATTCGACAGCTTTTTTTGTTCGGTATCTTTATGCTCTTTGTAGTGACTTATTAGTGTAGTGACATCAATACTATTTTAGATAATCTCTGTTGAAGTCACATGAAACAAAAACAAACAAACAAAAAACAACAACAAAAAAGATAATCAATAATTTATATTCCTTTTCTCGAAAAAAAATAGTATGCTTAGCAAATAATCAGCAGTTTTGCATTAAATAATTTTAAACAGCGGAATGTTTTTAATTTCTTAACAAGGTTTTATTCTTAGCTAGCAGACAATAATTCTTTTTAAAAAAAACTTGACTATAATTTAAAAAGGAACTTTACTTTAAAGAAAACCTAAATTAAAGTACTAAAAAAATTGATTAGTATATTAATGAAGAAATAATAAACGTAAAAGGGTAAAGAATAAGATTTTTAAAAATGTTAAAATTTAATTAAATAGTTGGTACAATAGTTTTGCGAAACACTTTCGGAAATTTCTTTTAATATTAAGACGATATAGGGTAAACCAACCAGTGAAGGAACATTTCATAGATATTTTTTTAAACATAAGATTTTAAACGTTTTAATTTAGATTGATTGGTAACAGTAGCTTACTACCTAACAATAGGAAGTCATCTAACAATGCATTGAGTCACCTGGTCTTAGAGTCTTCTCTGGGAAAAGTTTTGAATTTATTAGTATCTGTTCAACGCCTTGTTTCTTTGACAAAATTATAAGGTCAGTGTTTGTAGTTATCCGTTTAAAGTACAATTAATTGCATATAATAATTTTTTTTCTTCCTCATTGTGAAAAAGAGAATTCAAAATATGGTTATTGAAGTTATGCTTTATTTATTTTAAGCATCATAACATAAGCAAGTACTGAGATTAGGGGGTGTTTATTAACTGGATTACCAAACGATGAAAAACCAATAAATAAACAAGTGTTCCTTTACTGGAATTTTTTCAAGTAAATGAAAATAAAACAAAAATTTTAATTTTCTTGTACCTTTAGTCATATTATACATCAAAATTCTGTTAAAAATACAAAAAACAACTTCTAACCAGTGAAGGAACAGGCATGTTCTTTCACTGGGAATAGATTTCCCAGTGAATGAACAGTATGGGTGAAATATGATTTTACATGGATAATTAATAGTTCTGCGATATAGAGGACTCCTAAAATTCAGTTAATAGTTCCTATAACAATTTCATTTCAAAATGCAAATTTAATTGATAAATTTATTTAAAGAATTATAATAATAATTTATTTATTATTTATCTTTATAAATGTAGTGATTAGTTATTACATCATACCTTAGACACCTTAATAAACTACGTTTACTGACTAAATATAACAACTAAATATAATAATAAAAGCTTGAATAGAAAATTTCTTTGCAGGCTTTTGTGCCAATAATTAGCTAAATTACTATCTTATTGCGGTCTTTAACGTCCTGACGGGAACTGGTTTGAAAAATCAATTTAAAGACAATCATCCAGTTGAAAAATGGCTGAAGTTTTTTTTTTAACGCGACATCCACCGATAACTCAGTTTTAATGCGAAGATAATTTCAAAACGCAAAACTTCCCTTAGAAAATAATATTGGAAATACTGGTTTTAAGATCTTTAGGAGGGAAGTAGCCCTGGCATCCTTTTAGAAAGTGATTGCATTTACAATGCGAACGAAACAAGAGTTGAATACTGCCCCAAAACGAAAAAAATCTTTGGTCCTAAAAATTATAAAGATTTATATTCTAAAGTACCTAGGAAAGAAAAAGTACCTGCATTGGTAGTTTTTCCTTTCTGAAGAATTCTTTGAGTTATTACAAAATCAGTCTCTGCTATATATTTCATTGGAAAAAGCGATTCATGAAATGAAAATATGATCGCAGCAACATTTTACAAATATATTGCAAATGTTTCTACCCATGGCTAATTAAGAATGCTATCAAATTCCCTATTTTGCTTCTTCTGGATAGGTATAAATCTCATATCAATTTGAAACTGAGCAAGTTTTGTTCATCAAAACAAATTTTCTGGTTTAGTTTTCTACCTAATTCATGGAAATCTCCCGTTGGATCTTGAAAATAAAAGAATTGTAAAATAATACGTCGAGAAAATTTTACATCCATTATTAAATAAGATTTTGAGGCATCAACTTATGGAGTTAAAATGCTTTTATGAAATGCTATATTTTTCCATTCGATGTAGAAAACGTTTAATTTAACAAATGCATGCAAAATTGACACCAAGAATTAAGGAGCAAGACAGCTTATCAACAAAGCACATACTTCGAGAGTAACGATGCACTATTTCTTCAGAAGCTTGAGAAAGAAATTTCACAAGTTATGTTGTAAATTTTTAAAGGAACATTGACAGACAAGTTTAATCTCCCAAATATCTAATAGCTTGTGCTTTTCTCAATATGGAAGTATTTATTTCAAAAAGAACATTTGGTTAAGTCAAATTTTGGCACTGAAGCTGATACAACTAACATTGATAATGAAAGTATCTTGAAAACTGACTTTGAGATAAGTCCTCTTGAGTCATTGTTAATTGCAAAAACAATTAGTTCCATAAGTAAATGGTAAGTACTGATGAAGATCCACTAGATATATGTCAATGAGAGATGGATTTTACTCAAGCTTCGAAACTCCTTTTTTAAATTTATTTTCCAGTGAGGAATTCCAGAAATGGTACTGGAAAATCAAAAGAAATTTCGAAGATACATTTACATTGGCCAAAAATTTGGTAAAAGAGGAAGGTTAAATCAGAAGAAAAAGAAATAAATGACTTTTTTGCATTAACTTCAGAAAAAGAACGAAAATTTAAAGAGATTGAAAGAGCTGGAAAAAAAATTGTTAAAGCAGAAAGTATGTCGAAGAGAAAAAAAAATACCTAAAAAGATTTTTTTAAAAAAGCTTCAAAAAATATGGGGGAAAGAGTAAACAAAAAAGTGATCCAAATATAATAAAATTAAAAAATCATCGGATTACACAATGATAAACATTCATAATTTAGAACGGACTATTAAACTGTGAGAAAAAAATGAAAAACATTTTTTTTAAAATTATGTATTCAAACATATTTTACTTTCCATTCCATGACTGAAAAGTAACAATTTCCACGTGGTTGTATGTTGTAATTCCAAGAAAAATCTTATTTTTAGACATTTGTGTGGCCTATGGATTTCTAAAGAGCATCCAACCTTCTCAAAATTAAGTGTTCATTCACTGGAAAATTTAGTGTTTATTCACTGGTAAGAACTATTGCTTCACTTGGTTATCTTACTACTTATTATTTAAACCACCAAAAGCTAAAAACAATATTATGTAAGTTATCTAAAATTTGTTTACATAATTTGCATTTAATAACAAATATGTCGACACCATCATTTAGCTAAAATTACAAATTTTGAAATTTTTATGATTTTTTTTTAACTCAAGCTAAACTTAAGTTTTCTTTCACTGGTTAGTTTACCCTATAAGATGATGAGAAATTTGCGATGTTGTGAGAGATGCTTAAAAATGTTCACTACGTATTTTTATTAATATTTATAAAGTATATATTCAAGATATTGATAAATATTTTATTCCAAATCTATTCATACGTATATATATTATTGAAATTTATCAGTTACGGAGAAAAAAAAACTAAAAAATAATCTCATTAAATAAGCACAATCTGTTGTATAATCATATTCTATCAGAAGCATGCTTTCATAAAACTCGACATTCGTTGAATAAAATGTATTTTATTCAATAAAATGTTTTATTTTCAGTAAAATGTTTTATTTTCAATAAAATATTTTATTTTCAATAAAATATTTTATTTTCAATAAAATGTTTTATTCAAATTTCTTTACTAAATTGCAAATAGATTTTTAGACGACTAAAAAAGAAACATCGCATTTTATAGTTTAAAAACAATAAAAATAAAAAGATTAACAAACGATTATTAACGAAAAAAATATGAATGAAATTTTACGTTAAGCGCTAAGACAAGTTCCTCGTCAGATTATCACATTTTAAGATTTATCTCCCCATTTAATTATTTCTTCATTGTCGTCAAATTACTTTTTTTTAAATATTTAATTTTAATTTTTCTCATCTTCTAATTAATAAAAACAGTTGAAACTTTAGATTTTTCAATTGAAAAATATGTAGATTAATATGGTATAAAAATATACATGCCTTATAATTCAAAAATTTTTCATCCTCAATTTAATAAAATAATAAAAAATAATTACTAAAAATTATTTTTTTCGTGAAATTATCTTTGGGTAAATGAGTTTTATGAGTGGGTGTAATTTTTTTTTGAATTGCTTCATTAGTTTTTAAAATATGACTGAAAACGCAAAAAGTGAAATTAACATTAAGGGGTCCAAACTTTGAATCGCTCTCCTGACCAAACTATGGGGACCACATCTCCCAGATTGCGGCTACCCCCTATATTTTGAAGATAAGGAATTCAAATATGTAAAAAAAAAAATATATGTTTATTCAGAGAAAGTACGTTTTTGTGTCTGATTTCGTAACTTAATTGATAGTTAGCACTAATTAATTAGCATATTTGAGGTCACCCCAAGGAACCATTAAGATTGACACTTAGTTCGTGAAAATCCGATCATTAGAACGAAAGTTATTCAGGGTGATATATTTATTTTTTTTGCGGACTATACATGTTGTGGACGAACTCTGATTACGTGGCCTCCTTGACAACGATGTATCTGGACTTCGCGATGCTCTGTTCATTTATTTTAAACGATCTCCTGACAAGGCAGAGTCAGTTACGTACATATTGTCGCTCGACGCGAGAACAGTATACGCTTCGTATTCAGAGTTTTATACACGATTCACGCGATTAAGGATTCATTTTATAGTGAGATTAAAGATAAATAAGTTAGTTACTTTTTCTATTTATATGTAGTTTTAATGATTTGTATTTTATTTTTAGACATAAGTACTCCCTTAAAATGAATAATTATAGCCAAAAGAAAGTAAAAAGGCAGACAATTCCACTATTTAATGTATAATTTGAAAACTTCTCCAGGTATATGTACAATGAAGAATGAAATATTTTTACAATTTCTTTAGGTCTAATTTAATTATTTCATTCAATTGAAAGCATTCTCTCATCTATTTCATAAATTATTGATGTATTTTCTAAGTCCGGCTTTTTTTATGCGGTCCCTATCAACCGCATAAAAAAAGTTTTAGGTAGTATATCGTACAAACTTGTTTATTACATGTAAGAATTTATAAAATTTTCGAATTTTTTTTTGTGCGATTTCTTTTATGCGGTCCCTATCTACCGCACAAAAAAAGGTTTTACTGTATATTTAGTATATATTAAACAGGTGATTAAGAATTTAATGCGTTCTTTAAAAAGTAATGAAAATCACGTCTCCACTCCAAACTAATCATCATGTAGATTAGGGAAAAGATATACCATGTGATTGCTATTTTATCATGGAAGCCAACTCAGAAGACAAGGAAACCCTTAATTTCAGAACTAATTTTTTTGTGAAAGGCTTTTAAGAACAGAGTTTGCGTTACTTGAGTGATAATTCTATTAATATTATATTTATTTTGTTAATTTTTCATGTGTACTATAAAAAAATATACAATTGTAAAGTTCAATTTTTTAAAAATTTGTCTACCATATTAAATTTAATGACAATTAAATGAATACCAAGGTGGCCCTTGGACGACTAAATTTATATTGCTAAATTAAACCCTACGAATGACCTAAGTGTCTCTAAAGTTATAAAATAATCTTAATATTTTTTGAGAAATTAATATAAATGTCAAATTCTGAAAGTGTCTCGCCCATCATTGTATGTATTATTGTTACTCAATAGTTGTATTCTCTGTTGAATAATTACTCGCATAAACATGTGGAAGTAGAGCGTCTATCAATAATCCACAGTAAATCATTCTTATCTCTAAGAATATTTTAAAGTCACATTAAATTAATTTTGAGAGACTATAATCAAATGATCACTGACAAAGTGTCCATCTTAAGGGTTTAAAAGACCTAAAAAATTAATAATTTATGTTTTTTTTTTTTTTTTTTTTTTTTTTTTTTTTTTTTTTAGCTTTCCTGAGCTTTATGACGTATTACATGATCATTTTCTAATTTAGGAAGCTTTGCAATCATCTGAAATACACTTATAATATATTTTCGTTCTGTGTTTCCTCCTTATTCTAAATAAAAATTCATTAAATAAAACTAATTTACCACCTCGAATTGATTCCACATACTCAAACTGAGCCATTTTGTTTGCATGTAAATCTTGGAGCCAACCATAAAAAGTTATAAAGATAGTGGTGTTATCTCTCTGGTTAACCTATCTCTCCCCTCTTTTACAAACAAAACTGGAAATTCAACTCCTTATCAACCCATACCCAATATAACAGGTGTTCATAAAAGAAAATTTTTTTGTTTTGTTAATTTTTAATACTTTTTATTCCTGTACTGATTCACTCTTACTCTTTCACTTATTTTACACTACAATATTTTAAATCGTTAATTTTTTAACTGGAATTTTTATATTTTTCTCATTATTTTAGAATAATTTAAGTCAAAATAAGTGAAAATATTATATTTAGCATTTTAATAATTTATGATTACGAAATACAAAATGAAACACCGTTGAGGTGCGTTAAAATTAAAATTTTCTAAACATGACACTTCCAAACAATCTTCAAATGTACACTTATTTAGATTTAAATTAAGAAAAACAATTATTCATAATTGAAATTACAAAATTAATTATTGATATACTTTTTGAGTAAGAATTATTGATAAAATTTTATACATATAAAAAAATAAAAAAACTTTCGAATAACGCTTTTTAAAAAAATAAATGCACAAGGTATTTCCTGATAATCTAAACGAATTTTTAGTAACTATTCGAGTGTTTTTTATAAATAAAAAATACCTAAATATATTTTTGATTATAATTAGAGCGTCAGAATTTTTTTTTTTTTTTAAACGGACATCAGTCTCCAATCTACGTCAAAAGATTATTAATATGCTATCTTTGTAATTTTTCGCTTACACTTTACGACGACTACAAATGAATCAACAGCAACGAAAGCACTCTTTAAAAAAGGAAAAAAAAAAAAAAGAAAAAAAAATTGAAAGCATTGCTTTATAAAACTGAAGTGCCACGAATATCTTTTTTTAATCTTTTTTTTATTATCTTGTAAAAAAAAAATTTCTAATCGAGTCTTTTAATGTTTATGAGTTTTTTGAATATTACATAGTAAGAAAATTTTAATCATAAAGCATCTTTTATGGTAATATCATGTTACTATTCATAAAGCACCTTTTATGAACGGTAGCATCTTCACTTAAATTCCATAAATAACTATCATTGTGGTATACTGATTATTATTTTTTTTTTTTATCATTTTCAGGTTTCAAAAAAAATAAATAAAAAAGCAAATGCTACAGTTTGATTATTCCCAGTATTTTCAATCGGATAATGCAATGCAGTATGCCCTTTAAATTTAAGTATAAAAAATGCACGAAGACACACGATATGTATAGATAATCTTCAAAAAGTTAGCATCGGAGTCCCCCCCCCCTCGTCATTTGAACGGTACCCATGACAAAAACACTCGGAAATGTCCTGTAATGTTTTAACTCAAATCCCTTGCGCATCCGAAAAATTCCGCAAGTTTCACTCTTCCACTAAAGGAAGAATTAATCAACTATGTCTCTCAAATCCGAAGTAAATCGGTTTTCCATTTGAGACCCTTTATCGTCGTTGGCATCATAAAGATTTGGCGAGTAATGATCTACATGAACAGGTGCGGTTTTTCAATAGAGCTCCTCCGCCCACTCCATCAGTCATTCAGGTAGGGGAGAAACTTTTAGGCGAGACCTTTAAGACAGCGATATTTACATTTTAAAATTTACAAATGTGTGCGTAAATATTTTTGTCCAAAATGAGTGGTTTCAAAAAGTTGCAACCAATTGTTGCAATGACAATGACAATGCAACCAATGTTAATGACAACATTTTGTCGTACAACTCATAATATTATAAACAGTTGTTCCCCACCCGACTGTCAGACGAAACATGTATGTAATGATGAAATTTTAAATGAATATCGTAAAAATTAGAAGGATAAAAAAAAAGGAATGATAAATTATGTGTAGAACTTTAGTAGTCCGAAGGAACGAACATAAACTGCGCTGTGGAGAAGTGTAAAAAAAAAAAAAAAAAAATCATTTTAGGAACGGATTTCTCGTTCATGGACATTTCTCTTTCAGAAAATGTTTCTTCAATGGGCAGAAATATCACGAAAAATCATGGAAAAATTTCTTGAACTGAAATTTCTAAAAACTAGTCAAGAATCAGTTCTCGAGAAATATCTGTCTACTTTGTCTCAAAATTTGTAACTAAAAAATAAAATTTTATGCTTGGCACCCCCTGGATTTACCGTCAGTCACACATGCTTTGTTTTATTATGCGCAAAGAAAGACACTGAATATGTCTTCTATAGTATTTTTATTAAAAAATTCTGTTTTTGAAAAAGTTTCATTGAATGAAAACGGTATATTTTATTACATTGCTAAATACCAAACGATGAAAATTACATTTTATGTTTTCTTTCATTCTTCATTTTTGTTTCTTCTTTTTTGACGCTTTTTTCTTTTTCTTCTTGCTTTTCTTGGCTTTCTCATCCGATTTTTCTTCCACAGCAGGAGGTGGTGAAGGTTCTTTAACAAGGGGACCTTTAATCAACTTCTTAGCAGTATTAAAATATTCTAAACGATTGAATATATGGTGTTCGATATCTTTGAATATTTGTCTTCCTTAAAGAGAAAAAAAAAAAAAAAATACTATGAACTGAGTTCAACACAGAGCAAACTATTTTTATCCTTTTTAAGATCAATTCAAACCCTAATTCGTTTAATTTAAGCTGTTTGAGACTTATTAGATTTTAAAGTATTTTTGCTTGATAATTACTTTTTTTAATAACTATAAAGTTCCTCATGCCAGGATTGCTTATGATTCATTAAAAAGCAATATTAAAAAAAATAATAAAAAAATCAAGAAAATTGCTTTTTTTTATTTTGTTGTATACAATTATTATATTTTTATGTAATAAAATTTTGTTAATACATGTTAATCGTAAATGAAATAAAAGATTTTCTGGATTTTAAAAATAATAAACTGAACTTGAAAGTAAAATTCAAACTTAAGATCTCTCTAAAAATGAAAAAAAAGCACTTAAATTTGTAAAAGCTTTCGAACAAAACTCATGTAGAGTTCATAAAAGGCATCTCTCTGCATATAAAATTTTGACTTCGTAGTTGCATTTCAGCGGGCTGCAGAGTGACTCGCATGATAATTTTTACTACAAAGTTTAATAGTCGATTATTCTCCAACTGATGTTTGAATGTTCCATCATATTCCCAATCTATTTTTCTTCTCATTTAAAATTACTTAATCTTACACAGCTTTTGAGCTGCAATACAAAATGTAACGTTAAGTTAAACACCTAAAGTGCACGATTTTTTAAATTAAAAATTTTTTCAAATTCACAGGGGGAAAAAACCATATGTGTTCTGTGTATTCTAAAGGCAGAAATAATTCTATGTAGGATTAGAGTTCTGAATTTCTTTTCTTTTGGTCTGCAATCGATTTAATAATTTTTTTATGATTTTTTTTCTTCCACATTTTGTTTTTATAACAAGATCAGCTGTTAAATCTATGGTATCATAAACACAGAATAGAATTAGAATAAATAGTGCTATAGATGAACTGCGATGCTGAAACAATTATTTATGCTTTTGCCGGGAATGTGGCTCTAGCTTAAGTCTATCTTCACAGCACTTTTGAACATTGAAGTACACCGCATTCACCCATAAGCTTCTTCTCTAGTTTATAGATCACCTCTTAGAGCATTGTTACTCAATCGCCTGTCCACAGATCAATATTTGCATTAAAAATTAAAAAATATATATTTAAATAGCAGAAAAGCCAAAATATTTTTGATTGTCATTTCAATGATCAGAAAAAAATTGGCTTAACATTTATTAAAGTGCTATCATTTTGTAGAGACCAAAATCATTCCTCTATTCAAAATTACTCACCTTACCGATCTTCGATGAAAACGTTTTTTTCGACAGATTTCGAGAAAAGAAGTTTGACAACTATCGATTTTCTTTCCAGTGCAACGCTAAAATAGATTTTCAGAAAACTGATTAAAACGAATTGACTATTTAAAAATTTTTATTTTTTATAAGTCAGTTCCCGGACAGGGTGCTTTTTGGAGGCTGCTAAAAATTGTTCAAACGATGCCGTTCATAAACAAACTGAAAAGTTGAATCGATATTCCTCTTCAAAGAAGCGAAGTATACTTTCTTTTTCTTACAAATAAACGACTTTTTTGTAAAGAATTAAATTTATTTTTAAAACAAACGTTTCATTTTAATGCAAAACTTTTGCCCCTTTTTTTTTAAATAAAAATTCAGATACATTTAGAAATTGAGAATTTTATGGGTGCATTTAAAGTAGAACCATATATCCACATGCATTAGGAATGCTCCCCAAGTTTGCAAAATCTTGGAATCTATATTTTATTATTATAAAAATTGTAACTTTTTAATTGCAATTTAATTTTCTGAAAAATGAATGCAGTTTAATTTTCTGAAGAAATAGTTAAAATATCATTTAAAGAATTATCATTAAGTAAAGAAAAATAACGTCAACAGTGAAGCGATTCACAACACTTCAACGATATACTTCTCAAAAGCTGACGAAATTTGAGCAAGCTGCAAAAGATCCCTGTCATCGAACAGACTAAAAATCCCCATCTGGAATTTTCTTATCGCTTACGTTGATCACCTGCCTGATACACACTATTTTACAAATAAAATATTTTATATCGTAATTTTTTTTTTTTTTTTTTTACCTATTTTGCTATCAGGAGCTTGATTGGCCAGCTCTTGACTTGATTTAATGATTGATTTTTGTCCTTTTTCCAAGCAATCCAGAATTCGTTTCAGTTCTTCAACATTATGAGGATCTTCTGGAAAATGTATGGTGGAAGGCTCTTCTAATATGGGTGGAGGAAACCCACACTGTAATTCACTTTTCATCGACTCCAAATCTTTTTCTACATCATACTGCTTCGTGTGCAAATCGCCAACTCTAATTTCTAAATCTTCTATTTTGTTTCTTAAAGTATTCAGTGAGGAAGAAATTTCTTTGGATAAGTTGCTTCCGTTTAGAGATTCACTCATTGTGCTAAAATATAACACAAATGTATTTTTTAAAAAAAATAAATAAAATATATGGACATAAAGTTTCCAAAGCCTTCATTTTAGGTCACACATTATGTCGATTATTTAGTAATTTAATAAAAAAAAATGTTTGAAAGTTACATACCTTTTTAAATGGACCAGTGGATTCATATTAGGCACAACATATACTTTGAGGATAACATACCAAATTTCGTAAATCACTCATTTAAATAAGAATTAAGTCAAGTTAGAAAGATTAGATAAGAAATTTCAGAATTCAGTTCAGGCAGAATTTTGAACTGACATTGAAGAATCCACTAAATAGGGGGTAAGTTGAAACAAACTTTGTGTCTGATACTCTTATTGATTTTTGAAGACAAGTTTGGTTGAAGCATGCATATTTTTTGATTCCTTGGCCACAATTTAGGCGATTAGCAGCCGGTCATTGAAAGAAACTCCCAGTGTCGACAACATTTGCGACAGTTGTGTCTAAAAATGAAACGTCATACTTCAGTGGATACCTGGCAATTGCTTCATTTCTGAGAATGAGCAGGCTGGCGGCCTTGCAAAAAGGAACTCTAGACTTCTTCAAATGAGATCCTCACCACTATAATTCCATTCTATCAAGCAAACAATAAATTGGCATTTAGAATCCCTGATTCATGACAGAATAAAATCGAAAAGTTGGAGGTTTGAAGATCTCATGAAAATCCCTAGCAGTTTCTTCCTTTAACTGGACATAACTGGCAGTAAACCTGCACCCAATTCGAATCTTTTCAAGTCCTTGCTGTCCTTTCCGTAACTCTATTGACCTTATGAATCGACACTACCTACGCCAATCTGCAGTTCTTAAAGGAAACACTGAAAGAGCGCTTTATTGGCAGGCCATGCTTTTGGCCAATTCTGTTCTATCATCTTACTTACTTTACTTACTTTATTTTTACTAGATTTGGATAGTTATTTACCTTGCCATTAGAACTAAAAAAATAAAAAAAAGATAAACTCACGAGATCGAAAAAACAATCCCCGTAATACTACCTTTATGTTCTAAGTCTGAAAATAACTGCATTTCGCAAACATAAGCACTTCATTTTTTAAAGTTTGTTTGTCTACAGAAAGGTAGACTGTTCAAAAATAAAAACTGAAAAACATTTTTACACCTCGTTAATCTTTCATTCCTTTATTCTTTTTACGTGTAATCACTCGGGAACTTTTTAAGAAATAACACTGTGAAAACCCATTTTTTCTTAATGAAAATTTCTTTAGATTAATATTAAGTATTTCTCAGAAAATTCAGGATTTTAAAAAAATCAGGTCGAAAACAAGTGTATTTTAAAATTATTATAATCATAGCAAATTAATAATGAAAATAATGTATAGGGAAAAATACATTGTGCAAAAATAGCTTCCTTTTTACATTTTCACGCACAGTTTCGGTTTTATTATTAGAAAATAGATTTCCTGCCAAATGTATTATATTCCGTTACTAGTTAAAAGACCATTGCTGTATAATATTTAAGTAATCATCCGTAACTGCATTCCGTTTTATTTCGTTAACAAATTATACAAACAGGCTTTCAAAACAATATAAAATATTTTAAATGTTAAACACGTCAGACAGAAATTTAATGTGTGCTACAATTTACGATATATATGATAGAATTATTAAAAGAAGCCCGCATGATGCTTCGGTATTTCACACATACTCTTTTACCAGTATGAAATTGGTATTCGGTTTTTTGTTTGTTATTAGAAAATTACCATTAATGGAAAAAATAGTCAAGGTATCTAGAAATATTGCAATGCGAAAACTATTTGTTAGTATGCCAAAAACTGAATTGGAGAAAAAGTGTGGATACGGAAAAATGGCCACTGAAGCTTAAAACCAAAGATGTGATGGAGGATTTTTCTGATTTTTCAAAAAAACATCTACTAAGATTCAGTAGAATTACATTTATCAGTGGATATTTGCACACATTAATATTTGTATGCATTCGTGGCAATCCAATCTTTTTAATGTCCGGTGTCAAATTTTCGAAAGTATTTTTATAATCTAATAAAATATTTTACAACACATTCTATTCAAATATATGTGAAAAAATTGAACGATGTATTTAAAATTATTTAATAATACAAAACAAGAGTATTTCATAAAATATTAACCCTTTTCAAAACGAAATTTGCACGCTTCACAATTAGCTGAAAAATAAACTTTTATAAGTGGAATTTTTTTGGATTATTAATGGAAATGGGAGGTCAATACTGGTATACTTTTCAAAAACAATTTGTAACATTCAAAAATCTTTAAGAATGGATGAGGTTAAAGAGTAGATCTCATATTTGGCGATTTGAAAACATGCCTATGTATATGAAAACAAACCAATCACACAACGGTAAATAGAAATTGTGTTAACCAGATGCTAACGTCATTAGCAAGAAAGAATACCATAACCAGAAACTAGTTTTCAGCAAACTTTCACAATTGAAATTTGTTGCCAAATCAAGGGGGCCTCGGTTATACACTTTAACGAAACTGTATAATCTGAAAAATTCATCACAAATCTTTTTTTTTTTAATATTTTTATGTAGCCTTTTTATTATACTCTTCATAATATTGGTGTAAAAAGGTTTTTAGAATTTTAAATGCATTTTTTTTCTTCTTTTAGATGTTCTTAATAAATGACACGCATTTATATTTCTTTACAAAATAATCCATTCAGTTTTAAAAAGAAAACTTTTACTAGATAAATAGATCACTTATTACTACATAAGCATTACACTTACCGTATTATTTGAATGTTAAAATTTTAATAAAGAGCTTACATTACTTCTTAAGAAAAAGTAACCGGCATAATTTAGAAATACATTTCAAAACATACAAATTCAAAAAAGAATTTTAGACAAGTTAAAACATAGAATTATTATTTGTGAAATGATGGTTAATTGGATACATTGTTTTGAACTTAATCGCTGAAATCTTTAACCATGATAAAGCAAGCCTTGAGTTCCCTAAAATTTAATGGAGGTCAAACATTTTTTCGTTATACTTTCCATTCAGGATGTGAAACGAGTGGCATTAACTGCATAATCTAAGTTAAAAATGTCTCTAAGCTAGAGTCTGAACCACATCATTGAATAAAATAAATTGTCATCATTTTGCGGCTATGAACGACAACTAGCCATTTGCACTATTCCCATAGGCAAACACGTATTCCTATTGGTTGATTGGCATCGTAATCGATGGAGCGTTTTTTGAAGCCTCACTCTAATCTTTATTTTTAAAAACTAAGTAACAGTGATAATTTAGATATGAAAAATAATAATAGGATAAAAAAATTTACATCACTAAATTATTTAGAAAAATTGAAGGGTTGTTAGATAAATTTTGTTTTATGCAAATTCCAGCAAAAGTTTTCAACATAACATCGTAATCCCGAGGCATTTGTTTACGTTAGTAACTGTTCTTTTCATTCTATTTAGAGTAAGCCAAACCATTCAAATATAAATTCTCTTAAGTGACTCATTCTATATTCTTCCACAGAGATTCCATCAAAATAATAAATTCTATCACTATATGTTTTTCACTTAACACCAATACAGACATGAAGCCATGTAGAACATAAATAAACTAATTATGTATCGAAGTTACCGGGTACACGAAGCAAAAATATATCACGGTTGGAATAATAGATAAACAATAAATTTAAGTAAAAGACGTAGACAAGAAAGAATTATATTTCAACCAATTCGATGGGCGATACGGCACTGTATTTATTTAACTTTACGTTAGTTAACATTCTAGCTTATGTGGAGAAACTTAGCTCAACTTTAACATGTCATTTTGCTTATAAAAGATCAGCTGGTTCTGAGGTCATAGGTCACATGTGTGGGTATTTGTGATCTTTTTGAAGTGCAAGTAACCAATTGAAGAAGGTGACAATAGTAAGAAAAAAGAACATGCATTAGAACTTCAAATAAAATAACACAACTCATAAATTAGAAACTTAAAATGGCAAGTTTAAATTTATTTAATACACAATGAATACATTCGTACATTTTTTGAATTAAAAGTTGAAGCTAATCTATTAAACAATTCTTGGCTAAGATATTTATACGTATCGCATCAATGCAAAATAATTAAAAAATTATAAAATTGAATCATTGCTAAGAAATTTTACAATTCTCTAGCATTCAACATCGTCAAGTGCAATATAATGCTTATTTACAAAGAATTTTTCCGAAAAAACAAAGTTATGGGTCGCTTCAAGGGTTAGGATCATCGATTGCGATCATTCTTTGCAGCATGTAGTCTTTCTTTAAAACATATTCGCGTCTTACATGAAATATGAAGAATTTCATCAATGAAATTGCCAACAAATAAAGTCTCCACGCAAGAACAAATAGGTTAAACACATTTGATCCAATGTCCTCGTCATGATACATCATTTCTGTTCGATTTGTAATAGCTCTTAGTCTTCTACTCATTTCATTATAGAGTTTTCGGCAATCTCGTTCAACTCGTGTTCTGTTGGTGACACACAATCTCCTGTGGTGACGTACCAAACTTCGCCGAATATTTCGGTGAGTGAAAGTGAAGGGGAAGAACAAAACATCCTAAAAAGATTTTTTAAAAAAATAATCAAAACATGTTTCCAGACATAGACTGCAAAAAGGAAACTCTTATTTTAAAGTTTTAATACGTTGATTGCCGCCGCACGCGTTTATAGTCTCCTCTGCTAAGTAATCCCATCGATATTTTAATAATGCGAGCAGCAACAATCTGTTTCTTTCCATGGTATAATGTTTGTTTATTTGTGTCCGCATCTGTTTCTTATCTTTACATCGATCAGTTTGAATCTTTGCCGAGTAAAGAGGACTAAAAAATCTTTACCTTAATTCGTTGAAATTTCGAAAAGAAAAATGAAAAACTCATTTCTTAGTGAGTCAAATAGCAGTGAACAAGATTTTACGAGGCTCACAATAATTTTCCTAATAAATCATTTTTGTATTACTTTTATAACAATTCAATTGTTTCATTACTTCCTGTGAAATATTTTTTCAAATATATACGAATATCCCTCGTAAGTAGCCGGGTGACGCGGCCCGATCAGAAACTTTGCTGTCACCCGAATCTGGGTGACGCAGCGGTCAACGTGTTAAAACACTGCATAGCCGAGGGCAGTTTTCACAGAGCCTGATAAAGGCAGGGTAGGTAGTTGCCCCGGGCCTCACACCAGAGGGGAGTTCCCAAATCGAATTTAAAGTTTATTTTAGGTTTCCTTCATTAATGAACTTTTTTTAAAACAAAACATCAGTACTGTGTAGAATCCATCAGTTTTATGTTAGCTTCTTCATTAATCTATCGTATGAACACAAAAAAATCTATATTTCGTAAATCCATGGCTTTCTAGAGGATTTCAGCTAAACTTTCTCAATGACGAATCGCAATGACAAATTTGGTTGATGAAAAGCCTGTACTTTTACATATCGTAAAATGCGATTTGTTTACAAAAATACAAGCTTTTGATTGGCTTAAGTGAGCCATCTTAATTGCGAAAATTTAGCTGAATTCCGCCCAAGAGTCAGCAAGGTTATGTCTTTTTCGCAGCAAGATGACTAAGTTAACAATCAAAAACCTGCATTCGGCATGATTGGCATAGAATTGTCAGACAATCAATAAAATGGACAGAACGATAATTCGTCTGACCATTGAAGGGACTTTATAGCTATTTTAGGTTCCAGTCAATTTTCTTGTTATAAATGTATAATGAGGTGAAAAATTTAAATACCTCCATAAAGTTCAATTTCTCATTACTGAAGTAGTGCTTGTGAAAGCAATAGCTTAAGTATTAAGTTAAAGACGAGGAATAAGATTCTTTGTGGCAACGTTTAAAAAAGTTCATAAATTTAGCCTCCTTTTTGCAGAATACTATTTACATATTAAAAGCGTGCAAGTAGAGCAAGAAGAAAAGTATATATATATATAAAAAAAAATACTGCATTTTTTATAATGCTAAGTAATTACTATGTTTCGTCAATTAAAAAAAAAAAATTAGTTCAAATACAGAAATTAATGTTTTTAAAATCCGCGGAGAAGCTTAGTCATTAAAAAGTTGTAATCTTCGCTTTGACATTGACAATCTTTGAACTTTTAAAACATTTGATGATTGTATTGTTTTGATAAGCTTTTAATAGCTTGAAAATGAGCAGCGAAAATTTAAAGACGTTTCGTGTGTTATACGGAACAGAGGGGCATGACTGGACACGTTTTCATTATATTTTTAGGGAAGCGGTTTCCAAATGCAAAACCCTAGGGATGTTGATATTTTTCTTTCTTTTTTAACATTTGTTATTGTATTTAGATCCTATCAACCCATTTTATATTTTGGTTGTGTTTGTGAAATTACTTTGAATAAAATGCCAATAGAAAAGAATATTTCTTCTAATGTCTAATAACATTCATTTTTAATAACATTTTCAAATAACATTTTCAAATCACAATAAAATAACTAAATTTGTTAACAAAGAAATGTGTTTCCCTAATAACTATTTTTAATCTATAGTTATTTTCAACGCCCTATGCAGTTCTTTTTAGTTTTCATTCCAACGAAAATTACCAACATTCTAACGCTTTTTCTTAAAGTAGAGAAGAAAAAGGTCGAAAGTATTTACCATACAAAGAGTATATAAAATCCTCATCAGCTCCGGGCATCGAAAACGCTGCTCTAGACATCGCATAATGAAGTCTGCAAACACAACAACATAATCAACAAAAGCAGTTTCGGTGATCAATCTTAAATTTCGTGCTAATATGAACATTGTACGATCGTATTCCTGAAAGAAATTTGAAATATGTATTAAAATAAGTATATGATTATATATATATATAGAGAGAGAGAGAGATTTTGTTTTGAGATTAATATATATATATACACTATCAATTTTGTTATTAAATATACATTTTTATTTTAAAAAAAGTCTAAATGGTGCAGCTACTTAAATATGTTTTATTACCAAATTTTAATTGAATTGCCTGCAAAAGGTCCAGAAATTGCAAAAATGCTGTTACATTACTTACTCAAGGTACGAAAATAGTTTTTGATTTAATTAGGAATCTAAACTCTATTGATGTGTTTACTTGAATCCAAGTCACGAAAGGTTTAATAAACTTCATTTCATTGTTGTTGATCCCGCAGAGGACTGATTGTAAAGACACGGTTCCTAGTAGAACACCGAAGTCAAGCATGACTGGCTGCGGTCAGTAAGCGGGTGGGTGACCACTTTGAACAGCCCGCGTTAAGATCAAGGCTGCGTAGTATCGGTCCTCGTTAAACTGTTCTACCTCAAAGTGCTCGACACGCAGGTCGTCAGGCCACCAAAGCAGGGGAGCCATCCCCTCTGCAGAGGATCAAAATTGCGATGACATGACTTCGGATTATTCTCAGGGATGTTTCACAGACAACTGCCGATAGCCCATTGTGCAGCTCTAGTGCGACGTAAATAAAGTACCTACTTACGTTCATTGTTGTTCTTGTTGCCATTAAGGCACTAGGGATGAGACTTCTCTTGTTTTCCACTGGCGCTCTATCTATAGCCAAGAATTCGACTTCTGCCACACCAATACGTCGCACCCGTTTATATGGCGGAACCATTCATTCATCCATCGTAGTTTTCACCTGAACCAGAGAGAACGATCAGTCACCAATCCAGTACCCCAAAGGTTTAATTTGTTATGGGAACATGGATGACTTTCTGACCCGACAATTTAACGTGCACCAAAAACCATTTACTAGACGGGGAGCCTTCGGCCGGCTGGATTTCAAACTCCCGTTCTCAGGAACGAGGGACCAGTGCCCTACTAACCTGCAGTCCTACTTCATTTCATTGAAATAGATATATATAAAAATAGATAAGCCTTTTATATCTTCGATGTTCTAATCAACTCATTTCTAAGCATTTATTACGGAATTTTTTTTTTACACAAAAATATGCATTTGAATAATCTTGCAGTTTTGTATTATTCGATTTATATACGACAAAGGTTAATTATCAGCTTCCTTTATCAGCCTGCTCCAAATTTCTTCAACTTTTGAGAAGTTTACGGTTATAATTTTTTAACTGTTTAACGGTTGAATTTTTTACATTGATTCAAATCATAATTTTCACGTGATGCTATTGTTCTTGATTTAATAATAATTCTTTTATGAATGTTTCAAATATTTCCTTTCGAAAATTAAACAGAAGCTAAAACCTTAAAGAATAATGAAATAAAATCTACGATTTTTACAAACTTAGGGAAAATTCCCAACTGAATGTTGTTTCATAGTCCTATTTTAAATGCAGCAAGCGAATTCAATTTCTGAATGTATATTTTATATAAATGTTTATTTTGATGAAAAAGTGAGAAAAAATATTGCCGGTGCGATGCAGGGAAATATTTTTTATTAAACTGAATGATAAATAATAATTTAATGAAAACAATAATTTATTAAAATATTTGTTTTCAAAACATTTGAATTCTAAACAAAATAATTTGTCTATAACAAAAAGTCAAGAAAAGAATGTGTCCATTCTATTCTTAAGAAAACAAATTAAGCTTTTTAATTTGTTTTCCTGGAACCTATCGAATCGTTTTACTAAGTGAAATTCCAATTAAAAGATCAAGTGATGTAAAATTTTTAAAATTAAACTCATCTCCCTTTAAAATTTTTGATAAAATTAGATTTTCAAAAAACTATGTTGCAATCACAATGCAATTAAATTGAAAGTAAATTTTAGGGGAAGCCTATCAGATATGCTCAGTGTCATGCTTATACATAATAAATCAGAGCACGATTTTTTTTTCAAAACAGCGTTATAAACTAAGTTTGAAAAAAAAAGATATATCACTGGAGAACTATGTTTGTCCAATTAATGTAGGTAAATCAATGAATAGGTCTTAACGGTACCATGATTAATCTTTTAATAGACTTATTTAGTTCAAACGATAATTTAAGTTACGAAGATACAAAACTCACTTTCTTATAATCCATTTTTTTTTCTCAATAAATTTATATATTGACCCTCCATGTATGTGGTAGTCCTAATTTGGAAACTATTGTAGTTACAAGTTTCGATCCCTTATTGTTTTCTTACACTAAAAGTTTTTACAGATAGTTACGCTATTTTTACAAACAGCTGCTAATAAAAAATGAGGATAATCTATAAAATAATATCTTAGGCGAAAACAGTTAATAAAATAAAAATAAGTTTTTTCTTAAAATTTTTTAGTTAAAAAAAAGTTAGGGAAAGGAATGTTTTGAGATCTCAACATCTCTAAATATTTTTATTATGGTTTAGACAGCCCTTTATATAGTTTTAAAATCTTTGTCATACGCTTAATGAAACTCATAAGGGGGTGCAAATTAAATTAATATCCATACTACTAAAAGACAATAACTATCAAAATAAAAGATATGGGCTGAAAACTGAGTGTGGAGGGAAACAAGTTGAAATGGTAATTATTAAACTCAAACTGGCGATTTAACTGATTTTGATGCCTACCATTCCACTTTCTTCAAAAAAGACTCGTCGAGTCGTAGGGATTCAGGAGATAGAAAATTCGCCACCCAATGTGGGGACCCAGGTTCAAATCCAAGCGGTGACTGGTTGCTACGAATCCTTATCCTGGCTCGTATCAACCACGGTGCTAACGTAAAATATCCTCAATGGTAGACGGATTATGAGTAAGAATCCCCTTGCTGTGGGGCAAACAAAGAAATGTTTTTGTGGTTTTCTTCCTCATGTAACGCAAATACGGATTAGTTCTATCAAAAAGTACTCCACAAATGAACTAGAAGTTCTTTTATTTTCTGGGTTCAAAATTACAAGAGTTGAACATTGATAATTATAATTGGGTTGGCTATTTAATTTCGGTTATAAAATAAAAAGATAAATTCGTTAGATTTCAAAACGTGTGTATTTTCTTCTCTTAAGTATTCATTAGGTACCAATAATGCGTCTAGCTTTTTGACTGGATTCATCATAAAAATATTCCGCGCGGCCATTCGGAATGACTACGTTTTAAAAATCATTGTCTCATTGTTTTATTTTGTGTAAAAAACTCAAAAATATGATCAAGGTTTAAAACTAAAAATGTTAACCGTTTGAATTTTTAATAAGTTTTAGTAGCCCAGTTCAAAAGACGTGTTTATCTAAATTTAAATTGAACCTCCTATTTTAAACTACAAAGCTCTTGATGCAAAGATATATTCCCATTGGAACTTAGATAATTTTAACACTTAACCAGCTCTACACAAAGAGATCGGTCAGCTGGCTATTAATAAACTAATTAAATTAAAGATAGTTAAAATTATCAAAAATGTATGAAGTTCTTACCTCTAAAAAAATAAATAACAACGAGTTCAATGGATGTTGAATTCTCTAGCTTAGAAACAGTTTATTCAACGCCCACTTTCTCTTACTAGTGTTACTAGTTGGTTGGTTGGTTGGTAGGGGTTGGTTGTCAATTGGTTGGTTGGTTGGTAGGGGATCTCTGCTTCACGCTTTTATCCCCTCTGCTGTAGAATGGAGTTTTAGATTAGTTGTCTTGTTGCTGGTGATGATGATGATGATGAGAAGTGAGAGTGAACGCTGTTCTTGAGGAGGTCAAACAAGTTCATTGTGAACTTAGTATTATTCCTGGAGATCGAAATTATAAAAAAATTTCCAAAACACTTTTGGAGAGGTTGGATTAATAAATCCAACAATTGGTGAGTCCAACATTTTTGGAGAGACACGTTCATCAAACGAAAATTCTTTAAAAAAATGTAATTGAAACTCTTTTTTCCAGGCGATCAGGGAGGCTTAAAAAAAACATTTAATAATTTGTAACTGTATTTAATTATGGATTTGAAAACTTGAAACTAGAAAAGTTTAGTATAAATTAAGAAAACCACTAAGTTTTTAAGAAGATTATCATGAGGGTCATAACTAAGAAGACGATGTAGGGAAAGTGGGAAAACTCCTATTGAGGATCGCAGAGCCTGTCTCTGATGTTCAAACTTTTTGCATTCAAAGAGAAAATGGATAGCAGATTCTGGATATTGACAGTGATCGCACAAAGGGGAGTCAACAAGTCCTATTTTTGCATATATTTCGTTAAGTTGGATTGTGTTGCTTCGGAGACGCGAGATTAAGATATCATATTTCCGGTTTGGGAGTTGATTAAGGGAGGTTTTATTAACAGGGTGATCAAAAGGGAAACGCTTGTGGTATTTTGAGTTAGTCCGGAGGTTATTGAGTTCGCGGTTTGAGTCTAGTGCTGCTGAATATGACAAGTCCTCAGGTGAGATGAGAGGGATGGCTCGAGGAGCAATGGTGGCATGTTTGGCCAGTTTATCCGCGGTTTCGTTGGGTGGGATGCCAACGTGTGCTGGTGTCCAGGCTATCGTAATTGATTTAACTTTTGCAGTTGCTGAAACTATCTTATTTTGTAGGAGGAGGATGCTGTGGGGGGATTTATGGGTAGCCGATATGAGGGCAGTGATTGCGGACTTACTGTCCGATAGAATAACGTAATCCAAATACTCGGTAGTGATTTTTGTGATTGCTAACCAAATTGCTAAAACTTCTCCTGTGAACACTGAGTTGATAGGGTGGATTTGAGAGATATAGGACATATTGTTCTTTGAGTTAACCGCCGCAATACCTGTGTTCGAATTGGATTTTGAGGCATCGGTAGCCAGGATGGTATAATCTTTCCAAAGGGTGTGGAGGGTTTCCTGAAAGAGAGGGAGGATTTCGTTGGGATTTTTCGTAGTTTGGAATGGGAGATCGTGTACATAAAGATGGAGGTTCGGGAGATCTGTGAGGAATGCTGGAATGTGGAAGGGGATGACATTGTATTTGCTTATGCTCTTTTGGTTGAAGATGTCCTGAAACTTGAGGAAAAGGTGGGGTTTCTTTTTAAGTCTAGTAAAATGAAATTTATGCAAAAGTCGATTCATTGGGGAGTGAGATCCAAGGGAGCAGTGACGGAGGTAGAATTTCTTTGCTGCTAAAACAAGTCTGTGCGATATTGGGGAGGTGCCAGCTTCTTTGTGGAGGATATGAATTGGAGTCCAACGTGGGAGGCCTGTTGCTGCGCGGAGGCTAGAGTTGTAGATTGTTTCGATTACTCGGAGATGTGATTTTGGCGCAGAGAAGAGGATTGGGCTGCCATACTCTAAAGTGCTTCTGATAGTAGCGTTTACAATCTGAGTGAGGTGGTAGGTTCGAGACCCCCACTGTGTACTAGAGATGCAGCGGAGTGCATTAATTATTTTTAGACATTTCTTTTTTAGGTATTGAAAATGACCGAGGAAAGAAATGTTTGCGGTGTAATAGATGCCGAGAATTTTGATGGAGTTGACTTGGGGAATTCGTTCGTTAAAGATTGTTAACTGAATTGTAGGTGAGAGACGTTTGTTGGAGAAGTTAATAGTTGCACTTTTTGAAGGTGAAATAGCCATTCTCCAATCCGTACACCAAGTTTGAATGGCAATGAGGGCATCTTGGAGTTTAGCAATAACCTTGTCAAAAGATTTTGCAGCGTAATAAATGTAGATGTCATCAGCGAACACAAGAATTTGTACTCCAGTGGGAAGGTGTTTGTGAATGTCTTTAAGGTAAAACATAAAAAGAAGAGGGAAGAGGACACTGCCCTGTGGGAGGCCCTGGGGTTGCTGGGTGGGAGGCCCTGGAAATCTTTAGACCGGGTGTTGCGCCAAGAGATGTAGAAGGTTCTATTGGAAAGAAAATTTTGTAAGAAGAGCGCAGTTCTTCCAGAAATGCCGGCCGATAGAAGTTTGGTGAGGAGACCATCAATCCATACGTTGTCGTATGCAGAAACTAGATCGAGTGCGACACAGACAATAAATTTTCTCCTTTCACGTGCTTCTCGTATGTCATGGTAGAGTATTGAGTGAGTAGTGTTACAGTCTCGAAAGGGGAGGAAGCCAGTGTGGGAGGGAGGGAAGATATTTTGTTTAAGGCTAAAATTAAGGAGCCTTTGAAGTAGCATCCGTTCGTATACTTTAGCGAAAGTAGAGGTGAGGGCGATCGGTCTATAGCTTCTAATTTCTGATGGGTTTTTTCCTGGTTTTAAGATCGGAACGATTTTTGCTAGGGTCCATGAACTTGGGGGTTGGGCTGTATCTTGAATGACATTAAAGTAGTTAAGGAGCTTAGTTGGATAACAGGAGTGGATAAATTTAATGAGACTAGCCGGAATGCGGTCTGGCCCAGGTGCCGTATTTTTTGTTCTATGTATAGCAGCATCCAGTTCGGTAAGCGAGAAGGGGGTATCCAAGTGATTGTCGCCTGTGCCCCAAAATGAGAAAGAGATTGGACAGGGGCTTTGAGCATTAAAGAGGTGCTCCCCCAAACGGTTCGCTTGGTCGAGTGAGCACGTGATATCTGTCGCTTGGTGGGTTAAAATCAAATTTCCGGAGGGAGCAGAGGAATTTCGCGTTGAGATACTTTTTAAGATTTTAAAAATGTTTTTTGAAGACCCTAAGTTGGAACAAATTTTGTCCCAATAAGTTCTTTTTCTGCTTTTAATGTATTGGCGGAGTTGGGCGGAGTAGTGTTTGTATTTCAGCCAAAATGTGGATGAGACTTGTTTTTTTGCCTTACGCAAAATTTCCGCTTTTGACCTAAGAGAAACGCGCATTTTTGATCCCACCACGGAGTCGTGGGATGAGGAGAAAATTTTGTAAATCGGGTGTTGTCTTTGACTACGGAATTGCAAGTATTTTCTATGTTCCTTGCATTGAAATTATTGCTTGGAAGAACTTCAGCGATTTCATTCTGTGCATTTTGCAAAAGTAGGTACGGGCGTGGTGGGCAAGGGTTGTTTAAGGAAAATTTAACTTTGGTTAAAATTGGAAAAGGGTCACTATCAAATGGGTCTGGGAAGACCGAGAAAAACGATTTCTGGAAGATTTCAGGGGAAACTAGGTTTAAGATCTAATAATGTCTGTTGATGATGTGGGCCGCTAAAATGGGTGGGAGTATTTGTATTCAAGATAGTGATATTATTTGATAGGACCCAGTCGAGGAAGATATCCGCAGTTTGGGAGGACGAGACAGAGCCGAGGGCTCAGTGTCTCACGTTAAAATCTCCAACAATGATGAAGGGTTTCTCAATATTGGAAAAGAAATTTTCCAACCATTGTGAGGAATAATTTCCGTCTGGGGAATAGAGATTAACTACCGTGAATTGTCTATTGTTAACTTGGATTTTGGCACCGAGTATCTCAATTCGGGAAGGGGGAAGATTTTGGAAATAAATTTTTTGAAATGGGATATGTTTCGAGATAGCTAGGAGGGTGCCACCACCTCTATGGTTAGGGGGCTCACGATCCTGTCGTAGAGTAATTTTGTTTTTAAAAATGATTTGGTCATTGGCCTGAAAAAATGTTTTTTGGATACCAATGATATCGGCTTCAAGAAAAATGTTTTGACTCAGCCAGTGTCGTTTATTTCTAAGGCTGCGCGCGTTCCACTGAAGGAAATTTATTGTGGGAGTCAACATGCTTAATAATTGAGTTTTTGTTAATAAATTTATTTGTAACTTCTTAAGGTATCCCTAAACGCCTGGGGAGTCAAAAGGAGGAGTAGTTTTTTTTCTTCTTTTTTTTTAACAAACAAGTTAGAAGACGTTTTCTAAAGAGTCAAAAGGCATTTCGCCGTCAATGTTCGGCGGTAAAAGAGGCATTGATAGGGGCTGCTCTTCTTTTAATGACACTTCGTTTCCTTCTGGTTGATTAGTACAGCTTTGTAGGGGAGGATTATTAAGCTTCTTTTTCTTCTTTTTATTTTCCCGTTCGGCTGAAGAGACAGGTGAGTGGGTTACTCTTTCCTCCGCGGGGGGCCCCTGAGGAAGGCTGCTACGCTGGATGTTTGTGATTGCTGGAATTAGGACTTGGTTGATTGTTTTCGTTAAATTCTCAATTTGGGCCACCAGCAACGATACTTGTTTTGTGCATGTGCTCTCAACTAACTGTTGTATTGATCCCGTAAACTTGTTCAGTTCTGATTTTAACTCAGTACGGGTTATATATTCTCCTGCCTCGGATTTCGTAATCTGGGCGAATGAAGGTTTTTTTGAAAATGCAATTCTTCTCGCTTCGCAAAGCGGAACATGGTGTGTCGATTTTATTTCGATTAGTTTTGAATAATTTACAAGTGCTGGACAATCTCGCTGATTAGGGGTATGAGGGCCGTTGCAGTTTCGACAACATGGGTGGTTGGTGCATGGGCTCGGATGTTCGGAGTGGAGGCGTCCGCAGTTTCCGCATCTGGATGGTTGTTTGCAGTATTTCTCGGGGTGTCCAAAACCCCAACAATTTTTACAAATGGTAATGCTGTCTTTAAATATTTTCGTTTCATAGAATTGGTACCAAAGCCGAATTTTGTCCGGGATAGCTGTTTCAAGGATATTAAATAAGATTGTAGATGTTGGCTTTCCGCGGTTTAAAAATCGGCGGATTTCAAGAGCCTGAACTTTATTTTCAGAGTTAAATTCTCTGCTAATGTCTAACACTTCGGTTTCTGCCGGTAGATTTCTGAGGGCCGGGATAGCCTGGTCGATAGGGCGCTGGGCCCATATCCAAGAGGTCGTGGGTTCGATCCTCGCCGACCGAAGACTCCCCGTGTAGTAAATGGTGACTGATGCACGTTAAATCTCTCGAGTCTCAAAGTCCTCCATGTTCCCATAACAAATCAACACCTCTGGGGGTACTGATCCAGGAGTTTCCTTGTCTTCTGGATTGGTTCAAAATTACAAGACTACGGAGTTGAACATTAGTAGTCGTAAACCCATGAAATTGGGTCGGCTGTTCAACGACGGTTATAAAATAAAATAAAATGCATTTTGTAGTTATTAGTTCTAAGAGGCATTTGACAGTTACTTGATCGTCAAGTATAGTTTTGATAGCTAAAATGTACCTAGCTGTTTCCAGATCTTTGCATTGGATTAATAGTGCCCCATTTTTTTGGAACCGAATGCTTGTTATACCTTTGTTTGGTACAGAGTTTGATAAGTCACATTTGAGCCGTACTGGTGAAGTCTGGGGTATTGTACAAGGTTTTTCTTTGGCTTCAATGATGAACCAAAAATCGGTTGAGCCATTTTTTTTGGCTTCAAACAGGATATTTTCTAAAGGCTCATTGGATTGCCATCTCTGTGGAGAGTCTGAATGGCTGGACATTCTAGCAGGTGAGCCCCCAAAAAGTAAAAAGTCAAAAAGGCTTACCTGTTTCTTTGTATTCAAGAGAAAGGGAGAGAGGTTGTAACCCGTATATTTCGTGGCAGCTTCTTGTCATTATGCTAGCATCATGCTTGAGGTCAATCTCTCCGACTCGAAAGATTGTGTCAAAAGCACAAACAGTTGAAACTGTTGTTATCCTCAAGGAAAGATCGAGGGAAAAAAGGTGGTTTCACACTTTGGGGAAGAGATTTGAGTTCGACACTTTAAATTCGGAGTTTTGTGATTCGAACCCAAATAAGCGTCATCATCTCGATAGCACCAAAAAGAAAAAAAAAAAAAAAAAAAAAAAAAAAACAGCAACCTGTGTTTGTTATCAAAAAGTAAATTCAAAATCACTTAGCGCCAAAAAACTGCGATATTACTTCTCATTAGCTGGCTTTTATCCCAAAGAAAGGAACAAACACACGTCTTAATCGCTTCGCTCCTTAAAAAGCTTGGTTCACTAGTGTTACTAGTGTATTCGAATTGACTATACGTTTAAAACCCTCTCATTCTAGTTATAAATCGAAAGTATGACATTCCGGTTACACGCTATTAAAATGCTTAACGTCAAAAAGGCTTACCTGTTTCTTTGTATTCAAGAGAAAGGGAGAGAGGTTGTAACCCGTATATTTCGTGGCAGCTTCTTGTCATTATGCTAGCATCATGCTTGAGGTCAATCTCTCCGACTCGAAAGATTGTGTCAAAAGCACAAACAGTTGAAACTGTTGTTATCCTCAAGGAAAGATCGAGGGAAAAAAGGTGGTTTCACACTTTGGGGAAGAGATTTGAGTTCGACACTTTAAATTCGGAATTTTGTGATTCGAACCCAAATAAGCGTCATCATCTCGATAGCACAAAAAAAAAAAAAAAAAAAAAAAAAAAAAAAACAGCAACCTGTGCTTGTTATCAAAAAGTAAATTCAAAATCACTTAGCGCCAAAAAACTGCGATATTACTTCTCATTAGCTGGCTATTATCCCAAAGAAAGGAACAAACACACGTCTTAATCGCTTCGCTCCTTAAAAAGCTTGGTTCACTAGTGTTACTAGTGTATTCGAATTGACTATACGTTTAAAACCCTCTCATTCTAGTTATAAATCGAAAGTATGACATTCCGGTTACACGCTATTAAAATGCTTAACTTCTTAGCTAACTCAATGGTGAGAAATTAAAGATATCACGAGCTTGTGGTCCCGCAGTGGACTGATCGTTAAGACACGGTTCCCAGCAGATCACCGAAGTCAAACATCACTGGCTGCGGTCAGTGTGCGGGTGGGTGACCACTTGGATCAGTCTGCGTAGGGACCGAGGGTGTGTGGTATGGGTCCTCGTTAAACTGTTCTACCGTAAAGTTCTCGACTTCGCGTGCAGATCGTCGGGATACCGAAGCGGAGGTGCCATCCCCTCTGCAGAGGATCAAAATTGTGATGGCATGTCTTCGGATCATCCTCAGGGATTTTTCCCAGACCGTCTACAATAGCCTATTGTGTAGCTCTAGTGCGACGCAAATTAACTACAACAACAACGAGCTCGTGTGTCCGATTCATTATAGATTTTAATTCTGGTCTTGAAACTAAGGTCTAGACCGGGGGGGGGGGGGGCGAAAGGTCGCAGATTCGAGTCCCAAAATCACTGAAGAATTTCAGTGAAATAAGCAGTGATATTTTACTTTTACAATTACGCTTGTTCTTCAATGACTTCAGCACAGTTCCACGACGTTTGTTGCAGATTAGAATCTTTATGTAGGAAGCGCTAATTTTTAATTGTAATTAGTTGCATAAATGGTCTATAATTTTGGGATACAACAGAGGACTTATCGTAAAGACACGGGTTCCCAGTAGAACACCGACTGAGGTCAGTAAGCGGGTGGGTGACTATGTGTAAGGATCGAGGGTGGACTGTTCTACCGTTAAGTGCTCGCTCGCAAGTCGTGGGGATACCAAAGCAGGGGAGCCCTCTGCAGAGGACCGAAATGATGATGACATGTCTTGGGATCATTCTCCGGGTGTTTCTCAGACATTTGCCGATAGTCCGACGAAAATAAGGTACCGTATAATTTTGACAGGTCTTGTCTGATACGCAGATACAGGCGTAAACGTTTTATTATATAGAATAAATGTGATTCGAACCTGTTACCTCCACGCTACAAAGCGTTATCTCTCTAGCGTGGAGGTCACAGGCTAGAACACCGCCGCATCCCTAGATGTATCGTTGTGACGCCCTTCTTTGATTTTCGTTTATTGTTCTATCCTTTCTTCAACTTCAGCTTATAAGCCATCTCTGAAAGGAGCACATAAACTTGTATGTGTAAGAATAATTAAACGGTATTCGTTATCTAGAAAGCTGAATCAAACTATATGCTACAAAGTAAGTCTGGAACTGTGAAAAGATCGAATTCGGTTGTATTTCATTTACGTCGCACTAGAGCTGCACAATGGGATATTGGCGACGGTCTGGGAAACATCCCTGAGGATGATCCGAAGACATGCCATCACAATTTTGATCCTCTGCAGAGGGGATGGCACCCCCGCTTCGGTAGCCCGATGATCCAAAGACAATTTTGATCCTCTGCAGAGGGATGTCGAGAACTTAACGGTAGTGCTGTGGGGTTAAAACCCTCTACCATAGCATGGAAAGAGCGTGGTATTTTCAAAATTCGATTTCTCAAGAGCTATTCGAACGATTTCGCTGAAAAAGTTTTTTTTTTTTTTTTAACAAATATTAAATGAAATAATAATAAACATTCATTAAAAGTTATATTTATATTTTGAATGAAATTATCTTTTGATAAATTAATTTTACAAAAACTTTTCCATTCGCTTAAAAAGTTCTCGAGATAAGGTAAAAGGGTCAAAAAGTAAAATGAACGGATTCAAACTTGGAAACCTATTTTCCAGATTGCGGCTACCTCCTATTCCTTGGGGGTCAGAAATACGAATCCGTCAAAAATGTTTATTCAAAGTACGTTTCTGCGTCTGAATTTCGTAACTTAAAATATCCTCTGCACTCATTAACCATTAAGACCGAGTCCTAGAACACGAAGATCCGATCATTGAAAAAGTTATTCAAGAGGGTCCGTTTTGTGCACAGTACAGTTTTAAATTATATATCTACACATAATTTTATTGAATGAGATGTTTGGGGAAAAAATTCACAGAAATTACATAAGAGCTACGTCAAATGATTAAAAAAAGCCATCATTTGACATTTAAAAAAAAAGACATATAACGGTTGGATCATACTCAATCATAATTTTTTTTTTTTTTTAAAGTAATAATTGAGAATATAAAAGAGAAAAGTGTCATGTAAAATGATGCGGGTAGGAATTCTCTTCATATTTTTTTCTGTGGCTCTTAAATTCCTCAAATAAGAAAAAGGTTTCTACATTTTTTGCCCCACAGTGGTATTTTCAATTGATTGAAGCAAGATCTGTGAATAAATTAAAATGAATGCATATTCCAATTTTTGCTCATATTTTATTCTTAGTTATTTTAAAAATACACTATATATTGCACAACATACAAAACACACACAATCACGCTGTTATGCATTATCAGGCAAAAACATATCACAAAGCAAAAAAGAAGACAGAAAATAAAGCCACAAAAGTTATCACTGAAAATAAATAGATATTTCCAGTTGTATCACCGGACGGTGTTCTGTAACTATAATCAATAGGTTGGAATTAACAGGAAGAGTCTTTCCCCAAAAATAATATATAAAACTTTAAAAAAAATGAAGGATTTTTTCTTTACATTTAGATTCGAAAAGATGAACACATTTTGTTATAACTGTGGAACCAAACGTTTTTGACATAAAAAGTGTTTGATTTATGGGTTTTTTACCATTGAATAAATTTTTTAACATTTAAAGTAAAACATTCATGAACAATATACTTTAAAGGTCAACTTATATATAAGGTATTTATTTTTCATAAGACGCATTTATGAATGTTGAGAACTTATTTTTTGATATATTTACAAATTAAAATAAATTCAACATACATAAACATAGTGAAATCAAAGAGTAGAGTTTAAAAAGCACAAAATCACTATAATCTTTAAACCAAATCATAAAATATAAAATCATTTTTACAAAAGTAAATTCATTAAAGTAAAAGATTTAAGAGAGCCAAGCCTAATTTATCATTTATTTTAATGTGAAGCAACTTGAAATAGCTTATGTATTTTTCAGTTCTTTTCTGTATAATACTAATAAATTTTTTCCTTAGTCTTTGGACTTTAGAATGAGTTTGACAACAGTTGGAAAAAAACTGAAAAACATGCAAAAATGAAAACTATATTTTTAATGTGAAATATTTGATGTACAAAATTTAGTAAAAATTTTTGCTCAAGAAATTAATTTTAAGGATTAATTTAATAATAAGTTAAAGCTACTGAATCTGAAAATAATGCTTCATATTGTAAGATTTAAAACTCAATACTATTTTGTTCAACTTATTACATCACAGTTTTTAATGATGCTTATTTAGACAGTCCATAACATGTTTTGATTATAATTTTTAATTAATAATATAATTGTAAAACTGTTGCAACCACTCAATTTATAATATTTCTACTTACCTCTTTTCATATTTCAGAATAAAATTTAACTTTCATAGAAAAACCCAGAAATGATTAACGTGAGAAGTTCGCGCACTCTATTAATCAATTTTAAAATGCGCGAATCTCTCGAATTTTGGAAAAAAATTTCGTCTTCCGCCATTTTGAAAAAGACAGAAAACAGCTACGACAAGTGTTGAGAAAAAAAAAAGTTCTTTATAATAAGTTGTTTAAAGTTAGCTCTATTTTTAGCTGTTAATGAATTACCTAAACTCCCTCATCGACAATTTACAGCAATTTGTAAAAGTTGAAGTCTGTGAAAACTATGCTGGAAGACCTAACAAGAAGTATGAACATGGAAATAACTTCAATGAACTTCACTATTATATAACAAAAATAATTGAAAAGCCTACACAGGCAGATGAAGAGGATAGAAAAGTGTGTGCACAATGCTACAAATTTAATTAGTGATTCCGAATAGTTCAGCATCTGTTGCAAGGTCACTTAGCACCCAAAACCGAATTAAAACAAAATATCATAACAGATTGATTGATAAGCATTTGAGCAACCTAATGAGAATAGCTGATGAAAAAGTAGATATAGAACATTTTCCATATGATGATGCAGCAAAAATATTCAATGGTTTAGAAATTAGAAGATGTAAAAAATGTATTATAATTAAAGAAATGTTTTTTTTCCCAAGTCTATTCGTGTTTTTTTAATTTTTAGAAATCTCACTTAACTTTTTGAAATCTCACCCAGTTTTTGAGAAAGGGTGAGAAATTCTCTCCCGTTTTTTTTCTGTAATGAAAACACTGATTCTTTGGAAAATACTTTTCTCTTATATCAGCTATTGAACTATTGTTCAATGCATATGTTACCGTTAAATTGTTAAATCTATTATTTCATAGAATAATTAGATATTTCACAAAATAACTAGACAAGTCAAAGTATATAAAATTATTGAATTTTACAATTTCACAACGTATTCTATAGAATAACGATTAATGGATCATTAAAGTATGAAAAGTTCTATAAACCAGTTCTATAAGTTAAGAAAAGACCCATTGCGGTATAGGATTTAAGTAAACGTCCACGACTGCATGTAGTTCCATTTTATTTAGATATCAAATTATATCATAAGGCTTTCAAAACAATATAAAAATCAAATTCCTCAGATAGAAATGTAAATTTTTTTTTAATAAGCAAAAAAGAAGGCCGTGGTACGTCGTTTCGCGAGTCGGCGATGTCAATATTCGTTTGCTTTTAGAGCTTAGCATCCATTTAGAGATGCAAAGAGGCTCTCTCCATAGGGATAATTGTTTTTTCTTTAACTCGCAACAGAGCTGTTTTGCAATGTGTACACTTCATTCCGTTATTTTTAGACGTAGTTATTAATATGAGCAATAATATATCATCTACTATTCCTTATTATTTATCAAATAATCATCCACAATATGTATAAAATGTGTTTTTCGAGATATTTTAGCTACTGAAGATCCATTAATTTATAAAATAGCTTATGAAATTGCTTATTTTTCACTTTAAGGGTCCATCACAAGTCATTTCATAGAATAACTAGGTAAAACATGAATATACATTAACTGACTTGTCCAGCTATTTCATGAAATATCTAGTTATTCTAGAAAATAACTGAATTATACACTTCCATAACACATACAATAAATGGTATATAGCTAATGCTAAGGTGTGAAACAATTATATAACACATTTTTTTCAGTGGTAAGATTTGCATCAGATCAGATCAGTTTTTGTAAGAGAATCAGAAAAAAAATTCAAATAAAGAATTAATAGAATCTTTCAATGGAATAATTTGTTTAAGAATTTCTATTTATTTAAAACTGTTGTAATAATACAATTTTATGAACTTTTGTCTCACCAGTTTAAAAAAAAAAAAAAAGTTATACAGTCAAACCCTGCTATAGTGAACCGTCTGCGGACTCAGTAATGTGTCCATTATAACCGGTGGTTCACTATATCCAAATTATTTGAAGAATATTTTTTGTATAAGACAGTTGAATGATTGAAAATTGGGTTTGCAATTTTACATAAGTTATTTAAAAAATTATTAACTAATTAACAGATAATAAAGCAATAATTGATGAAAAAAGTAATTACGTCACTAAATATTAGTTTTATTTTCACTTTTTATGAAAAAAATTTGTGATTTTTGATTGAACACAATTTGATTTTAGTTCATCAATTTTCTTATCTACAATGTGCAAACATGCAAGATTTTTACATTTTGAACCATTTTAACAAAGCTTCTTCTACGTTTTCCCTTTCAGCTCCACACAGTTTTTTCGATGAAACCCTGTTTTTGCCGTATGCCGCAAGAATTGCACTCCGATTTTTCCAAATGTTTGAAACTGTAGATTTTGACAAGGAAAATTCTTTACACAGTGCTGATTGATTGGTTCCATCCTCAATACGCTTTACAATTTTAACTTTGTCCTCTATTGAAAACGCTTCTCTCTTTAGAGAATTTGCCATTTTCACTGCTTTTGAAATAAAAATCTTGTCTCAAATAGATAATGTAAGAATATGAAGAGAGCAGCTGTAGAATGAGTTAAATTGCTCCCCTTCTTGATTGTCAAGGGGTGATTTGTAAAGAATATGGTTTGAACAGATAAGAAAATTCAGCAGGTGGCCAAGTTAACTAGTTGTAGAGCAAGCTTGAGGAAAAGAGACAAAGCGAGGTTCATCAGGGAGGGGGGAGTATAAGATAAATGATCTGTTTGACATTTATTACAGTATAGTTAAAAGTGATAAGCATAAAGGAGTGAAATATGACACATTTTATATGAATGCATTCATTTTCAGTCCCAACTCCTACAAGTTTAAAGATGGTGGACTGAAAAAGATATTTAAAGAAATGAAATTTGAGTCCACTATAACCGAGTTTCCAAGTTCTATGCTGTTCACTATAAGCGTTAAAAATAACATTATTTAAATAGGAGTACGGACGGGACCGCTAAAAAAGTTCACTACATCCGAGTGTTCACTATAGCGGGGTTCGACTGTATTTAAGAACAAAGTTTCATTGAAATAGAAGAAAAATGCAGTTTTAGAGCAATCCATATTGAGTCAAAATAATAAAAGAAATTATCTATAAATTCTTTGGAAAACATTTCACTCTTACAGTTGTTAAAGTAAATTTTAATGTACACAATACTTCAGAGTAGAGAGGAAAAAGGAATCACTAAGATAACACACAATTATCACATAACACACATTTTTCACTGATAACATTTGCATAGCAACAGTTTTGTCAAAGATCAGGGGGAAAAAATTGAAATGTGAAAATTTAATGTGATAGGGTGCACAATTTGTAGAAAAATAAAATGAAACATACAATGATATTTAAGATAAAATGTGTTACACAAAAAGTAAATGAATAATTTTAAATATTTTCTTTTGAAAATAACAAGTACAAAAAACTGTTCTCTCTGAATGAGATGAAACGCCTATTGATATAAATAAAATGTTTAACTATTGATATAAATTAATGTTTTATTGATATAAATAAATGTTCCAAAAGTCAGCAATTTTGGATCTTTGAAAAATCTCTGATATAAAATTTCAACAAATTCAGAACTCAACTGATTATCTAGATAACTAAAGCATATGACATTAATTTTAAATCAAAATAAAAACAATCCTTATAAACACAATGCTATTATTTCATTCATCATTACTTTCTTATAATTTTTATATTGATAAAAACATTTTCATTTCAAAATCATTATTGTTTGATTTATTTAAAACTGTTAATTATTTAAAAATTTTATAAATTAAGTGATCCACAAGTTGAAATCTGCAGTTTTAATTTCTGAACCCGTCCATTAAACATGTCTTTGATAATCAGCAATAAAAATAAATATTTGATAATTTGTCCTTTCAAAACAATCTAATCATGCTGTAACGTTAAATTAAAAATAATTATTGTGATAGGTCAAATAAAAAATTTTAAATTGAGGCTCTGACTCTGTGGAAAATATACTTACCATTTAATAATAATAACCCCTTTTAAAATAAATTATCATTGTCAATAGACTTGATAAATAATTGAATTTATAAAACACTTAACTTAAAACAAATAAATAAAACATAAATACTAAATAGTTACAGCTTCATTTGCATTAATTACAATTATATTTTGAAGTATATAGATAAAAAAGATTATACGTAAATAAAGAAATATATATAGATAATTCACACCAGTGTATTAAACCACTAAAAATCAAATTTTATTACATCTAAAATTTTATATATATATAGTGAATAAATAATTTTCAAACACTCTTAATTCAACTATGAGAAAATTACAAAACAGAAATAAAAAGTCTGATTTTAATTAAATGTACAAAAAAAATTCTTTAAAATATCAAATGATATGCATATGAACTACAGATTCAAGAACAGTTTTACATAGAATTGTGATTTTTTTTTAGTATTAATTGAGAAATTAACAATTGATAAAGTCACATATGATTTATATAAAATGCTATTAAAATGAATTAGCAGTAAAGCTGCAAAGCAGAAAATTGATAAAGATCAACACTCTATACATTAGATTCGTAAGAATAAATGATCTGAGAAATAGTAAACTATAAATTTTTTGGTATAATATAAATATACAAAAAAAAAACTTAATTTTTAAATAAAATAATTTTAATTAAATAAAAGGTAAAAACACATACAACTTGAGAAAAATGCTTGCATGTAAATAATACTCCTGATAAAAACACAAAGAAAGACATCATAAGTAGTTATTTTTCAAATGAAATATTATGAAAAGTCTGTACAATCATCACAGTTTAAATGTTTTTTAGTTTTGGCTTCTCATAAACTCTGTCAACCAATGCCATTAAAATATTTCCTGGAATTCTTTGATGTTCATTTATCATATATTCTATAGCTGCAGCAGTCTGAAATATTCAATGCTAATTCATTTTTTATACGACATGAAATAAATTAAAGAGAAATGCTAAATAAATGAGATTTTATTTGGCAGGAGCCTTTTTGTTGTCAGTGGTGAAACCAAAAAATGACAGTGCTCCGAGGCTCCATAATGGAAAATCAAATAAGAAAAAGCAATTAGAAAAATTGAAATGTAAATGCTAAGAAAAAAATGACAAACAATCACGAAGTAAGTCTTAATAATGACTTAAAAGTACACAAACTAAGGCATAAAGAGACACCCACAAATAAGAAAAAGAAATAAAGATAAAGTTACAATTAGAATAGCCACATCAAAATAAAATATAAATTGACAAATCATTAAGAAGACTTTAGAAATAAATCAAGTGCTGACCCCTTTTTTGAAAATCTTGTAAAAATAAAACAGAAAAACATTCAATGAGTAAAAAAATTTTTAAAAAAGTGTTGCCATCTATATGCTTTAGGAACATCAAATCCTAAATTTCACCACATAGGCCTATTTATGAGGGCTTCAATATCGGCCAAATTATTTTAACGTCTTTAAAACATTTTGAATCAAAATATCGTAATTACAGTATTTAAAAGGAAAATTATTATTCTCTAATGTAATCCCTTAATTCCCGATAGACGATGGACAATCTGTTTTATTATTACAAATAAATTTAAATCTAATAGTTTGACCAATCGAAAAATTCTTAAAAATCTTAGAGTAAAGGTTGGAATTTCTTAAAAATCTTAGAGTAAAGGTTGGAATTAAAATCTGTTAAGCTAATAACATTAAATTTAAAATCTTTTCTTTTATCATATAATCCGATGAAGTTTTTTTCTTCTTTTTTTTAGGGGGGGGGGGGTAAGAAGTTTGATATCAAGATAAATAATTAATAAAAATTAGTTTGTGTACTTTTAAGTCATTATTAAGATTTACTTTGTGATTGATTGTCATTTATTTTTCTTTGCATTTACATTTCAATTTTTCTAATTGCTTTTTCTTATTTGATTTTTCATAATAAGGTGTTAGGGCACTGTCAGTTTCACCACTGACAATAGAAAGGCACCTGTGTGTTGGCAGTCCCCTAATGAAGTGCTGTTCCGCTAACACATATATCTTAAAATTTTTATAATTTTTGTGGTTTTCTGCTAGAATTGTTTTTCTGACTTCTTAAAATAAAAATATTATAGCAAGCACCAGCCACTACGCTACTGCAGTTTGTAGAAAAAGACTAAAAATGGTAGAAAATCAGTCAGAATGCGTCCTCTGGGAGGGTCAAAAAAATTTCTTTCACATTACAGGGTTGCCACAGAAAAAAAATGAACAAAATAATTGCTTTTAGTAGCCTAAAACATGAAAATAGTAGCCAAAAACTAGGAAAATAGTTGCCTAAAAAAAAGAACAAAAATTCATCAAAAATATGACTAAAATTTTGTTAATGACTTAATTGTCATATACCATGATCAATTTTTATATAAACAGAAACGTTTAGATACATATGAAAAGTGATTACTCAAATTCGAAATTCATGCATCATAATATCGTATTGAAAATTTTTTTTAAAAATCATGCGGAATTTCGTAGCAATAATCATTGAAAAGGCGATCGAGAAACGAAATAGAATTACAATGGAGTCTGTGCAGATTGAACGAATTAAAAAGTGAAGACTTAAATTTGCAATTCAAAATTTTCAAAATTTTTTATTTTTTAAGAAAAAAAGTTCAGAAACTATCTTGTGGGATGCAGATTTTCCACCCAATTTATGTTTTTAAAAAAATGAAAAACATCGCTAGGAGCTCAGAAAAGTCTCCCAATAGTTTCCTTTTCCTGAAAATAGTTGCTTTTTTTAGCCTTTTCAGGCAAAAAAAGTTGCCATAGTCGCCTCATGACAAAAATAGTTGCAAATAGTGGCATTTTAGTCGCCTGTGGCAACCCTGCATTACTAGTAGAAGAAAAAAATTTTAATAATTTCTTTTTTATGCTAGTGTTGTCATAATTAAAAACCTTGATTTTAAATCTTTTTCTCATTCTTTGTTTTGATTCTTTCTTTAGATTGAATAATCCTGAATTTATTGTTTGCTTTTCTATTTCCTTCCTATTTTTACATTTAGTTTGAATTTTGGGTGCAAGTTGTTATACTCAGTTGATCTTTTAATAATGTTACTTTTAATGTTCATTTGATTGAAAAGGTTAAGAGCAACTACAATCATAAATATTTTACATTTTTAGTACTTTATTTTTCATTGTTTCAGAATATTTTTTCTTCATCCAATTAATTTCAAACCCTTTTATACTTAATATTTGTTCTTGGTAAAACTTTCATACCGAATAATTTCTTTGAAATTTTTGAATAATTAAATATTTTCAATCACTTAGTTAGTTCTGGAGTTATGAATTGGGCAATAAATGAATCAGGCAAATATGTTTCAGGTTTTTCAAAATTTTAGTATGAATATTTTGGTTAATAAACTGTTTTATTTTCCATGTATTCAATGTGAATTTATTTCTACTTTAAATTATGATTTTGTTTTTTTGAAATGGAGGGAAAATGTATGTTATACTTTTTTCCAAATAACTTTTATTTTGTTAAACAGTTATTCACATTAAAACTCCCACATAAAGGCAAGCAGACTGCCTCTGATGGCATTTATGTTTATTTTGCCCTATTTCAATTTAGGTATAATTTTTATTAATATATATTTGCAAGACAAATTTTGAGTTCATGATATTTTAGCTCATTCTAGGTTTGACATCTACATTTTGTTATGTTACTTCTTCAAACTATATTTTAACAGGTCATTAAAGATTGGATTTCATAATAAATATATCTATACATATGTTACCAGCAAAATGGAAGTATTAAATAGTCATTAACCTCGAATTGATCAAGATGGTCGTTATTCAGTTCTCTAATCACGATAATTGATTTTTGCAAGAATAATAAAAAAAAAAAAAAAATGCTCTTTAACGGTGACTGAAAAGCGATGACCTATGAAGGATAATATATTTAGTAATGTTACAATTATTTCAAGCCAGTTTTGAATTGGCTTGAACTGACATAGACTAAGATACCGGCAACGAGTGACCATTGTTCAGAGGTTTCTCTTGATGTAAAACATATGGAAGATATTTAGTATCACAAACATATGGCCGTTCTGTGGAGGTTTGACAGTAGCAATGAAAACTATATCAAATTCATGATTGATTAAGAGAAGTAAATAAAGTATTTAAAAACAAAACGAGTCATTATTTTGAAAATCTTAAGTGTAGCGTAATAAGGCAACATCGTAGAATTATGTTTTAATTTTAAACTCTTAATTTAGAAAATAAAATAGAAAACGTAATAATAGGAGAGTAAAATATGAAAAATGAATATTACACCTTTAAACTTGGAATACAAAAATATTTTACAGGAAATCCACACTTTTATGACTTTAATTAAACTAATTTAATTATGACTTTGGGAAGCAAGTGAATTTTTAGGGAAATGACTTTGGTCTCATTTTGTCATTTCATGTACATATTTATACTTTTGTATCATTGTCTTTTTCAGATGTTAGTACTTTTTGCTTTGCCATTGGAAATTTTAAAAAAATGACTTTTATTAATTTTATAAGGATGATAACCAAAAAAAGTTATGGTAGTTAAGGTGGGAAAACTTGATCCTACTATGCTATTTTAAGAACAATAAAAATGCATCGTCAATAATGGAAAAATGCAACACCCTCACTAGGTTTTTATACAATGTTTCATAAATATCTATGCTTAAAAATATTGACAAATCTTAAAGACTAATTTACCTTTGCTGCTAATTCCTCAGGAGTTAGATTAGAATCATAAGGAATAGGAGGACCAATGAAAGTTCTATAAAAATAAGATAAATTTAGAAATTCATCATAACTGGCAGTTAGTTACATACAATTAAAAAAATACACACTTCTTTAATTCCTAATATTATATAGATATTTAAAATGAAAAGCTTCTAATTCTAATAACAAGGCTCTACTGAATATGACATGTGTGTTATGGTACTGTATTATTTTAATAACGCTCATTTTCTAGTACAGCAACTATATGAATGCTGAGTACACGATCTCAATATAATACAAATACCATTAAGTATTTAAACTATAACAAAATATTTATTTGCTTTGTAATAACGAATGATCAATGCTTTTATTACTTTTAGAACATAAATTAAATTTCAAAAAATCTAAAAGGAACATTCAATTTCTGTAATATGATTCAGAGAGCAATCTAAAAAATACAATTAAACATTTTAAAAAACACATCTTTTTTCAAACGTTATACTCCAATACAGAGATATAATCCATATAACTCTTTAAAAAGTATATTTTTAGAAATTTAAAGAGACCTATAAATTCATAAAAATATCAATTGAGTTACACAAGCACTCTCCCAAACCAATATAATTTATTTTTCTTAATATTGTTATTGAAACTGCTTCATTAAAAAAATAATACCGTTGTTAAATAATCAACAAAAGCATGTTTATTCTAATAACAATCAGTTTAAAATATTCATTTCTACTTAGGATATAAAATTTTAAAGCAATATAAGCAATTTCTAAGGTTTATCAAACATAACCTAAAGTTTCCTAAGAAACCCGGAAAAAAATTAATGCTGGATAATATATCAACTCTGAGTAGGAAATGGTACTTACTTTAGTTTTACAGGGAACCCCCCGTAAATGGGAAGTACAGGAAATCGAGTTCTTTCATATATTTTTCTTAAAAAACCTGGAAAAAAAAGTATCCCAAATAATTATGCAATCTAGCTATTCATGTTTCTTTTTTGAAAATGTGAAATAAGCATTCATGTTTTAATTACAGTATGATTTATAAAAATTTTACTTACGGCTTCCTGTTTTCACAGACCTGAAAGCTTCTCTGAGATTTTGAGTGAAGATTGGAACTATTGGCTGCAAAATCGAAAGTAAACAATAAAAAATCACCATTAAATCATCTATAAATACAAAATATTTAATTCAATATTTAAGTTATACATTTAGGAGATAATACGGTTAGAATATGCAGAATTGTACAGTTATTCCATACTGGTCTTATCATTATATACTTAACTTCCTGAAAGGTTAGCTCAGATAAGTAATTGAAAATAAAGACAAAATAGTTAAAAACCTTGTATTGTAATCAAATTTAAGATTAAAGACTCAGATAAGTGATTAAAACTAATTAAGGAATAGTTAACTGGTTAAACCTTGCATTATTTACAGTTTAAAGTAATAAAAAAAACATATAGTTTAAAAAAAGATAAAAATAGAAGCAAGACAAATAAATTTTGATATTCATATTAATTAAAATAGTTATTCATGATAAAATAAATAGAAATTGATAGTAATCGTTTTGCGGATATTCCAATCAAAGCTAATGTTGTTATATATGGCTTTATTGGAAATATCAATCCATATACAATGTTCAGTATATACAGTTTTAAGAAGACACAAACAAGAAGTAAAAAAGAACAAAATTACATTAACAAACAAAGAAAACACATGACAAACGCATATTAACCCAAAGATAAAATTAAAGTAAAAAAATATATATATGCAGGGAAGAATGAGGAGTATTCTTTACAGAGAGCTCTTGATATTGTTTGTATAGTAAAGGGCATACAAGCAAGTGGTCTGAGTTCATGATTCCTGAATTGCAGATTTGGCACTCATTAGATGGAAGGATACCTATTCTGTTGAGGTGCTCTGCCAAGCAGTCATGGCCTGTTGAGAGTCTGAAGTTTGCCACAGCCTTCTTACGAGGACTGTGACAAAATTTCTTCCAACTGTTTTGGATGTTATCAAAGCTAATGTAATTTTAGGAGATTGCTAAATGTAACAAATAATGCAGTGTCATAACCATCAGTAAGTCATAAGCAGTTTTGAAAATCTCTTAATTTGTTTATGTTTTGTTACAGCAAAGGTACTGTGTGTAGAATTACCCTGAAAAATGTAGATTTTCTTACAAAAGCACTGCAGAAAAGTAGAGATATAAAAACAACCCTTCTGTAATGGTTAAGTGATAGATGTTGCGCTAAAAATGTTATTTTAGTAATTGAGAACTTAACATAATCAGTTGAGTAAGGCTAACATAATAATTTTTTTTTTTTACAATACTAAACTGTTGAGGAAAAACTGTAATCGCACTTATTTGAAGCAGTTTTCTTCTACGTCCGCATGTTATAGTCATCAAACTGTTCTGATTCGCCGTTAACTTTGAGCCCAAGAAGGCTATAAATACATGTAACTCTGTTTATCCGATGTTCTTTTCTATTTGTCCTGTCCCAGTGTACGTTTCTACTGCGTAACTCTCTGTGTTCTAATAAACATGTCTTTCTCCGATCCACTGATCTCTGAATTTCATTACATCAACAGCAGAGCGTGGTTCCAAAACACTGTTTAGTTTATCTCTAAAATATAGCAGCTGAATAAAAGTAATTCAGGACTTTTTATTTATTGCTCGAGGATTATTCTGTTTATTCGAGCAATGGCAAACCTACCGTTCAAAGAGCAGTTCGGTGTTGTTCCCTTTGATGGTACGAATTTTCCAATGTGGCGTAGACGTGTAGAAGCCATATTTTCTGCGAAAGAATTAGAGATGGTTTTGGAAAAAGAACCCGACCCAACCAAAGAAGCTGAGGTCGTAAAATCAAAGAAAGCATATGCCATGCTGATTTTCTTATTGAGTGATCAAGTCTTTGCCGCCCTTCCTAGTGAAAAGTCGGCTGCAGCTGTGTGGAAAAAACTCCACTCAATTTATGAGGCGAAGGGTGCAGTCTGTCAAATACTCACCTGGAAGCGCCTGACTACAATGCGGAAGAGCCGAGATGTCTCCATGTGACAACACATTGATGATGTCAACAAGCTCGTGAATGATCTGCGAATCTCCGGTGCTGAGATGAGCAATTTAGACATAGTTGTTTACCTTTTGATGTCCCTGCCACAAGAATATGAAAATGTTAAAGTTGCTTTAGAGAATCAACCGAATGAAAGTCTCTCATTGGAATTTGTTTCTCAAAGACTGATAGACGCGGAGGCTTTGTTGTTCGATTTCAAAGGGGAAAGTAAAATCAAGAAAGATAAGTTTCTTTCGGAAAATGTGACTTTTTCCCTAAAATCACCAGAAAATGCAAATAAACGCTGGGACTTATTTTGTTCATTTTGCAAGCGTAAAGGACACACAGCCAAATATTGTCGTAAAAAGATGATTTGTTTTAATTGTGGCAAAACAGGTCATATGAAGAGAGACTGCAAAAATTTTAAACAGAGTGAAACCAGCTCGTCCGCAGCATTTTCTTTTGTCATTGGAGATGTCAGTTACGACAAGTTCATCATTGATTGGGGAACAACATCACACATGTGTTCGCATAAGGAATGGTTCTCATCTCTTAAACCTATGTCTGGAACAGTGAAATGTACGTCGAAATCGTCCACCCTCAATATCGAAGGAATTGGAGAAATTAAAGGTAAAATTTCAACTGGAGTTGAAATAACTCTTAAAAATGTCCTTTATGTTCCAGAATTAAATTGTGAACTTATTTCTGTGCGAAATATTGAATCAGCAGGCTTCAGTGTTACATTTAAACGTGAAAAAGTGTATATTGAAAGTTCTGGAAAAAGCATCCCTTTTGGATATCGTGATAATAGTGGACAATACGTTAGTGAATTTGTGCCACAACATGAAATTGCCCTGCAGAACACTGTCTGTGAAAGTGACCTCTGGCATGGTCGTCTTGGCCATCCATCAAATTGAGTCCTAACAAAGATGGGATTACCTGTTCCAGCATCTTTTTGTGAAATCTGTGTATGTGCCAAGCAGAGTGCTGTCCCGATGGGAAAAGTTCCAAGAAAAAGAAAAGATAAACCTATGGTTATGATTCACACTGATGTTTGTGGCCCTATTGAACTCAAAACACATGCAGGTGAGCGATACTTTATGTCTCTTATTGATGATCATTCGCGTTTTATGGAGGTGCGACTTCTTAAAAATAAAAGTGATGTAAATAAAGAATTAAAATGTTTTCTAAAGACTAATCCGTCCGTCCGTAAGTTACGATGTGATAATGCAAAGGAATATTTGTCTAACGATATGGTGAATTTTGCAACAGAAACTGGAATTTTAATTGATCCAGCTCCTCCTTATACGCAATCTTTAAATGGTGTTGCAGAACGAGCTAATAGAACTCTGTTAGATAAAGGGCAGGCAATGCTGATGGAATCAAATCTTCCAAAGCAGTTCTGGGGTGAAGCAATTCGTGCGGCAGCTTACGTAACAAATCGATTGCCAAAAAGTTCACTTAACAACAATGTGCCTTTTAGTTTAAAATATGGATGTGACCCTGATTTATCCAACATAAAAGTGTTTGGTTGTGATGCATTTATGCTCATACCACCATCGCAAAGAAAGAAATTAGATGATAAATCCCGCAAAATGTTATTCATTGGATATTCCACTATGGGATACCGTCTAATGAATCCCGTTACAAAACATATAACAGTATCGCGAAACGTGAAATTCAATGAAGGTAAAGTGATCTACGAAAAATATGTGCACAACAATTCAGATTCCAGTGTTTCCGAAAAGGAAAGTGAAAAAGAAAATGAAAGTGATCATTCCGAGGTTGATGACCTTCCGCCCTCCGATAACGAAGATGATGACACCCCTTAAGAAGAAACTGTTCGTAAATCCAAACAGGATAAAAGACCCCCAGTGAGATACCCCAAACCTGAGACATTTGCTATGTTTACTCTTTGCGACACGTTGAACTATGATGACCTCGCATCCCTCCCCCCACACGAACAACAGTTGTGGCAGGGAGCTATGGACGAGGAAATGGAAAGCATGAAAGTAAACAAAGTTTGGGAATTAACTGAACTTCCACCCGGAAGAAAAACTATAAACTGTAAGTGGGTGTTACGAAAAAAAAGGGACGGTAAGTACATGGCAAGGCTTGTTGCCTTGGGTTACATGCAGAAGGGATGTATAGATTACAAAGAAACATTTTCTCCTGTTGTAAGTTTATCTGGATTACGTATATTGCTTGTTATTGCTTTAAATGAGAATATGAATTTTTATACATTAGATGTTAAATGTGCATTTTTAAATGGTGAGTTAAATGAAACTATTTATATGGTGCAACCGAAAGGTTATAATGATGACAGGAATATGATATGTAAGCTTAATAAGAGTTTGTATGGCTTAAAACAATCACCACATCAATGGTTTAAAAGATTTCTTGATTTTATTCTAAAATTAAATTTCAAACAGTTTGTTAATGAACCATGCATATTTGAAAGAAATTCTAGTAATGGGAGAATTTTGATAGCTTTGTATGTTGATGATCTCTTAATTGTGGGATCGAATGATACTGAAGTAAACACTATTATTTCTTTAATATCTAATGAATTTAGAATGTCTAAATCAGGAAAAATGTCTGAATTCTTAGGTATTCATATTGAATTAACTTCTAATGGAATGTTGTTAAATCAAGAATCATATATAGTAAAATTGCTTGATAAATTTAATATGTCTGAGTGCAAACCTTGCTCTCTACCAATTGAACCCAAATCTACATCCGCTAGTTTTATGAAAGGAGATAAATTTGTAGGTCCATATCGAGAATTAATTGGTTCCTTATTATACTTAGCATACGTTTCTAGACCTGACATTTTATTTGCGGTTAATTGTCTTAGTCAAATTCAGGAAAATCCTACTGATGTAGCTTGGTGTGCTTTAAAGAAAGTGTTGAGATATTTGAAGGGAACTCAAGCTTCTAAAATTGAGTATAAAAGAAACATCACTAAAGAATCTAATTTATCTATGTATGTTGATGCAGATTGGGGTTCGAATCCTAAAGATAGAAAATCTATAACTGGTTATGTAATTATGTATTGTAATAATCCTATTTTGTGGCATTGTAATAAACAAAATTGTATAGCTCTTTCTTCAACAGAGGCAGAAGTACTTGCCTTATGCAAAGGTGTTCAAGATTTGTTGTCGCTAACAAACTTTATAAATGAAATTGTTAAGGTTGATAATATTATCATTTTCGAAGATAATCAATCTTGTATTAAATGTGTAACCAATGAAAATTCTCATGGCAGGCTAAAGCATATCGATATCAAATTGAAGTACATTCAAAATGCTATCACTGAAAATGATATTAAAGTTAATTATATACCAACTAATTTTCAGATTGCTGATATGTTAACAAAATCTTTGCCTAGAGCAAGACTGTCAGAAATTTTGCCTCTTTATAATGTTATATGTTAACTGCATTTATGTATCGTGCGATTAAGGGCGGGTGTTGAGGAAAAACTGTAATCACACTTATTTGAAGCAGTCTTCTTCTACGTCCGCATGTTATAGTTATCAGACTGTTCTGATTCGCCGTTAACTTTGAGCACAAGAAGGCTATAAATACATGTAACTCTGTTTATCCGATGTTCTTTTCTATTTGTCCTGTCCCAGTGTACATTTCTACTGTGTAACTCTCTGTGTTCTAATATACATTTCTTTCTCCGATCCACTGATCTCTGAATTTCATTAAATCAACATAAAGAGATTATTACATTACTCTTTTCTGCTTCAATCAAATTAAATATTATGATACTCGAAGATATTTCGAAGATTTTGACATTCACCTTCATGCTTTGAGGATATTAAGTTTTCAAAAAATTAAATTTAAATTAGTTTTCCTCAGGAATAAATGCAGTATCCAGTGATCTTGATTTAAAAATTATGATGCAACACTCAAAAAACATTTAGTACATAAAGTAACGAGGCAAATGTAATGGTGTCTGATGCGAAATACAGAAAAAAAAGAGGGAAAGAAGTGGAAATTTCATTCGGTACCTGAAAGCTGTGGAACTTATATTTACCAGAGGAAAAAAAAACAACCACAAAGAAATCATAATCAATAAATAATAAAAATACTTAAGACTTTTCTAGCCTGTATTTACTGTATATCACTTATTAAAGCCCTAATTTTTTTTTTATTTTTTTTTTTTTACAAGCACTGTAAATTTTGTACATTATATTGCAAGGTATCTATTTTTATTCATAATTTGTTTTTCTTTTTTTCTTTTTATCTGTTATTCATAATGAAATTAATGGCTAAAAACATTTCAGAATAACACAGAAGCAATTTATAATTTAAAGGTAGAAATACCACTTGTGCTTCCAAAGCTACTTTTGCAAAGCCAATTCTCTTTGCCCACATGAGTTGGTAATTTTCATCTCCAAACTGTGCTTCGAGGACTCCACCAGGTGCGAGAGCTACAAGATGGCCTTCTTTTAAATACTGAACACATAGCTGGAAAGAGCCAGAAAAAACATGGCAAACATCCATTAAAAGATTCCATCCTATATAGAAGGAAAAAAAAAATTTTAAAAACAATCCATGCATAAATTAAGAATTTAAACATTTATACAACTTAGTTCATGCATAAGCTACTTTTTATTTTATGCACATGCAATTTTGTAAGGTCGAAATGAATGATATTAAACTCATTTTGAAATTAATTGATTGCAAAATAAAATCTTATTATCACCATAGTTCTTGTTATGACTTCTTCTCCATACCCAATGTTCCATTGTCAATTTCATATTACTTTAAATTAGGAAAAAAAAAAGTTTTATAATCAAAAATTGAGAAGAGAAATGATAAAAATCTAAATTTGCTAAAAATTAATTAAGAAGCATAAATTTTTACAATGAATCTTAATCTAATGTATACATTCAACTTTTTTTTTAATTTTTTTTTTTTTTTTTAGAATATCACTGTAGATAATGCTGACTATAGATAAATTCTAGCATAAGTAAATAATATTTTTACCAGGTATTTTAAAGAGAAAATGATCCCCCACTGATCTGATGCACCTTTTCTTTATCAGGATAGTCTTGGCTAATATGTAATAATAATCTATTGGAATAGCACCATGATAGAAAATTAACAGTGCTCCTCCACTATCAGGAATATTTTCAATGCCAACCATCTCATAACCTGAAAAAGACACACATCATATCAGAGTAATACAGATGTGTAATTTTCATATATAGTTAAACTAAAAAAGTTTGATAAATAGTCTATGAGAAATACTAGACAGCATAAAAAAAAATCTATGAAGCAACATATAAGTAATCCTATACAAAGATTGGCTTTCATTTTTTGTTAACAAGAAGTTCTCCCTGATGCTGATTTTAAATTAATCCTTGTTTTAAAATTTTCATAAAACTTGGTGTACTAAATAAAGCAAAACAAAATAAAATTCAAACTTTCAAAATAGCAGCAATTTATAAGAACTTTTATTTTTTATGAAATAACTGATTAGTTTTCAAAAATAATTAAAGAAACCATTTTGGTACATAGTTCAAAAAAATCAGACACATTTTAAGTTTTCAATTAAAAATCATATTTTAAACAGTTCAACTATATTACAGCAAATCAAACATAGCTAAGAATAAAAATAACTTATTTATCTAATCTAATTTGGAATTATAACATATTTTACTATCAATACATAAACTATTTTATGAACTATTAAGCATTTATACATAATTAGGTTAAAGCTCTCTCTCTCCATAATATACACTAATAAAAAATAGAGTATAGTTTTGATTCTATAAAGAAGAACCTTCCCTCAGTGTGTCTAAACACAAAACACATTTGGTGTTTAGGGAAGGTTCTTTGTTATAGAATCAAAACTATTCATTTTAGCACATTATTATTATTTTGTGTTGCGTTATTCTACAGAGTATCTTCTGCTTTTTAAACTAATTAATGTATTCTAATTAGCAAAATGAAATTATTCCTCATTAAAAAATAATTCATCAATCAAGCTGCAGAACATTTGTAAATATCTTGTTGTAAATAATTCTGAGAGAAGTGTGAAATGGATTATTACCATGCCAGAGCCAGCCAAGGGCATCCCAAAGAGTAGAAAGTGTGTTTCTGGCACCATCCCACACATCTCTATGATAAGCTTCACGAAGACGATATCTGTATTTGTATGCACGAACAAACAATGCAGACAGGAAGAAGAAAACAAATAATATGAATGGAAAGACAAATGCAACCTGCAAAATTATTTAAATATCATTCCATATTTTATCAGGATAATTTACAAATATATAATAAATAAAAGGATCTAACATATTAGTGATAGTTATAACTAATAGTGTATCCTGAAAGACCATCAATGAAGTTTTCAAAAATTACGTAAATGCTATCCACAGTATTAGTGGGTAAACTAAAAATATTTAAAAATCTGGATAACTTTGATAAACACAACTTCGGCATAAAATCTTTACAGGATAAGCATCGGGGGGTTGAAATAAATACTCACATAAATTTTGCACAATGATTTTTTTCTATTAATTCAATAAGTAGATGCTGGAAAGTAAACGATAGATACAAGAGAAAACAAGTTCTCTTAACTTCTTTGGCGGATTGTGCTTAGATAGCAAAATAATAAGTTTTTAAACATTTCACAAGAGGATTTATATATATTCTAATAGATAACTGGTCAGAATATGTAGCCTTGTAATAATGGAAAGCTATATTGATAAACATCAAGTTTTAAATAGTAAAGATTGTACAAGTGCACAAAAAATTTTAATTATGAAAGATATGAAAACAAACCTAACCATAGAAAACTTAATTTCACAGACAATAACTATTGCTTGAAACAATTTAATTATAGATATTATTTCAAACTAAGTCACATTGAAAAATCAAAATTTAGTTGAAAATCTTTTCAACAGTTCACAGATTTAAGTCCCTTTTTTATTAGTCTCTTCATTCAAATTTTTGAAAAGTGTCAGGCAAATTCCCTAGAAATGCTTAGAAAAAAAAAGGGAAATTCCTGGAATCTCAAAAAAATTTCATACTAGTGCATAAGTGCACAGAAGTAATACAATTCTATAAACCACATTTCCCATGAACTGCATTTAATTTTAAATCTCTTAAAAAAAAAAAAAATTCAAAGGGCACGTTCCAATATTCGCACCGGTTACACTGGTTTGCCGCACCGACCGTTCCAATATTAAAACTGGTTACACCAGTGCACTGCACCGATCGTTCCTTTATTCGACCTGGTGTCACCAGTTACGCACACCAGGTCTCTGGTCAGTTCGTGTGGCGTCATTACCCTTATTTGTTTACAAACTTGATTTTAGTGCTGCTGAGATCGTCATTATTTTACTGAATATTTGACTGGATTTTATTATAAATTTTAAATAAAAACTTGTTTTTGCATTGAAAAAGAGTTTTCTTGTATTAAATTTAAATATATTAATTATAATTCGATATGTATTGTGCAGATAAATGTGCTTTCGTCTTGACGCTATTTATTGCAATGGATATCATTTATAAACATTAATGCTTTATTTCTGATATTAGTTTGTTTTCAAGACTAAGATTTCATCCAAATTTTGATTCGTGTGGTAATTAGTTTTACTTGATAGAAAAAATTTAAACTTGTGATTTAGTTCAATAAACATAGTTTTTCCTGAGAGTAAAATTTTGATAAATCAAACAATTATCAAAACCATTGTAATAAGAGTTTTTATGTATTAGTGATTGAATTTTAGCATCAGTTAAAAGATTGATTGCTCCAAATGGAAAAGCTTATGTTTGTCCAATGTATATTGTTTTCAAAATAAACAAATCCCATCAATATTTGATTATTAAATGCATTTCTTTTGTGTTATGATTTTTTCTAATATCCTTTCTATATTTTCTAACAGGCCTGGAACGATGAAAATTGCCCTAGCTTAATAACAAATTATACTTTTAGTTTTACTGTGTTATATTTAATATGAGTTTGATTAAAGGGATTTCAAATATAAACCCTACTGAACTAGCAGTTGACTGACCTGTGTTGTTAAAACAAGGCTTTTAATGTCTTGAGCTTGGGTTTAAATTTGAATTTCTTTTTTGTGTTAAGTCATTTCTGAAAACCACATAATTGTAGTGATGATTCGGTGATCTGTCCTCTGATCTGCGTCCCCTTCAACACACATGCAAATCAATGTCATAGATTAATGACAAATCATATTACATAAAAGGTTAGTTTGTGTGAAAGGATCTTAAATAAAATCCAATGGCCTTTGCCATTGATTAGCCTGTGTTATTACAACAAGGCTTTCAATGTCTTGAGCTTTTAGGTTAATATTTAAATTCCTTTAATAAATTCTTGAAATCTCAATATAATAAATATTCTAGTATTATATTGTAACTTGATAATATTTCAACAATATGAAGATTTTATATTCTATTGGTGAACTTTGAATTTATGTTTTAATTCTGTTTAAAAGAAGAAAAAAAAAACAAGGACTTCTGTTTACATTTCTTGTTATTTCATTACTTTTTTGTTTCAAGATATTTATTTCTTAATGATACTTATTTTTTAATGCATGGTATTCTTAAGGTCTATATGTAATATAAATATTTATTTTTTATAACACCAACTTGAGAATTTCTGAAACAGTCATTAATGACTGTTGTTTTATCTACTATTATTATTATTTTTTTTTTAATTACTATTATTATTATTTTTTTTTTATTAAATATACTACCAAATTGAAGTTTGAATTAAGATATTTCTGACAACTACAGCTTATTAGTTATAACAGGGAGATTTAACTTTATGTGAAACATCTTAGCACACACTATTATTTTACATTAATGAGGAAGGATAGTTAAGTTTGTTTGAAAAGATTTCAAGCTTGATGGCAAAGGTTTCGGTCACTATGTGTTGTTATATTAATATGAATTTAAATTAAAATATTTCGAACCAACATCGATAATTTATTATTGCAGCAATATCTGCAGACTTCATTATTGGTGAATTTCTTATTTAAGACTTATTCTTGTATGTAAACAAATAAAAATTCTATAAACTTTATAATTAGTTCACCTCTTGTTTTGATGCAAAACTTTTGCGATTTTTCGGCAATAATTTTAGTATTGTTAAAAAATAAGTTTATGGTAAAGTACTTATTTCAATTCATCTTAAGTAATAATTTAAGTAAGTTTTCTTTAATTCAAATAATGTAGAACAGCTAGTTATGCGTTAAACATTTATTTAGAATGATTTTGTATTATTATAGAAATAAACAACATAAGTAAAATTTGGTTTTATAATATGTAATTAAGTTTGGTGAATGTAGTAAAATTAGATAATATTTTCATGATACCTTAGAGCATGGCCTAAAATTAATTAATTTATTTAAATTTGCTTTTCAGTTGCCATACACACTAATTGTGTGTGTATGGCAACTAGTATAAAAATACCTCACAATTAGTTCACTAATAAAAACTAACTTATTTTCCTCACAAGTGTTTAAGCTACAGCTAAGAAAAAATCTCTTTCATATGAAGAATTTTTTTCATTTTTATCTAACACATGGTTATTTTCAATTTCTGTTAGAATAACTCTGGAAGTTTCACTTTAAAATGTCTTCTTGTAAACAAATTTTCTTTCGAGGAACTCTGAAAATATATTTATTAAACAGTAATAGTCAATTTGCTCACAAACATTGCACCATGTAACATCTCTATCAAAATAGTAGCTGCATTAATTTTTCTAAATTCAAGCGATCACATATCAAACTTATTTTGACAATTTGTCATTGATATTTATGCTTTTAGTGAGATTAATCCAGAAATAAATTGTCTATATGTTAGATTTTCATAACCGTTTGGCTTACCATGAGAGGCATTTCAAAGGTGTACTACACATGCTATCAAGTTTACATTTTAAAAGATCTTATTATATTAAGATAAAGATGCTTTTGTGAGGAAATTAATTATGAAAGTAAGGTTATTATGTATTTAAAATAAATTAATTATTCTATTTACATGAGAAAATGAAGCTTAGAACAAGCTTAATATATATATATTTTTAATTTAAAAAAAAAAAAATCTCTCTGGGCAAGGGAGAGAAAAAAGGAAAAAAATGTCTTAAATTCCAATCACTGTTGGGCTCTGAATAATGAATTTTTAATATTTCTTATAACTGCAATAAAACGTTAAGTATTAAATTGAAGAATTTTTAAAATATTTTAATGTAGTTAAAATGTTTGGAATGTTTATTAATAATTGAATGTTAAAAATAATTATTTTTCTACAAATTAATCGAAATATCTAGGCCATATTTTTCGCCTACTTACTGACTTCCTAAAATACCAGCACAGAAGGCAATGATAAAAATACTCTATTTTTCGTGAAATGTTTTTTTTTTTGTTTTTTTTTTAGAGGGGGGGGGGGGGGGAGTGAACTTCCTTTTTTGTTGAAGCAAATATTTTAGACTTTCTCTTCATCAGGGATTGCTTCCTTTTAATAGTTTACTTAAAATTTCGTATTTATGTATAAAGTAATAAATGAATAAAGTAAATATGAATAAACTAATATACGGACAGATTGGCATAAATATTGAAAGTTTATTAATTAGTAACTAAATAAAAGAACTCAAGTAATATTTTGTTAAAATTGCAATCTTTTCTCATGAGTCCTAGTAGTTTAGATGGATTTACTTTTTATTTAATTAGTGCAAGTTAAAGGAGATTTTTCTACAATACATATAAACTGTCTTGATGGTTTAATATTATTTCATTATTAGAAGTATAACGATTTATTTTGCAAAAAATGACACCAGTTTATCTGGAAGAAGAACAATAAAAGTTGTACTGAGTAGATTTTTATTTCTCTCTCTAATTTTGTTAAATATTTAAATATAAAACTTACTGGAAATTGTATATACATTTTAATATAAATATTAAATTTTTATTCGGAAAAATATACAAAAGAAACAGTAACTAATATATGTGATAGAAGTTTTATTTTTTATCAACTAATTTTAAAAACTAAATAAGATAAACTGAATGGCTCATTATTTTTTCCATTATTCAATAAAACGGCTTGAAAAAGTTTGAAATATGTTTAACAAGAAATGCATAAACAAGAAATAAATATAATACTCAAGAAACAAATCTGTAATCATTCATACATTTCCCCCCAATATTCTGAAAGAGGAAAGCATCTGCTTCTGGTTGCTAATAGCAACCAGAACTGGACCTAACCGCACCGATCGTTCCTAAATTACGGTGCGAACTGAAATCACGTGACTAGTTCGCTTCCGTGTAACCAGTGTCACCGGTGCGAATATTGGAACGCGACCAAAATTGATAAATTTGTCAGATTCTTTTCTAATGCTCTTAATATTTAAAATTTTTTCTACAAATAAAATAAATATTAAAATGCATATTTTTGTGTTTTTAAATATTTGTTAAGGTAAAGCATTAATTTTGATCTGTTTCAGACATATACATAGCTATTTGAAAAAATTCCATACAATGTAAAGCATTTTTGGAAAGCAAGATTTGGCATTATAAAGAATTTTTATTGCATATTTCATAATAGTTAAACGAGATTTATTTTATTTTCTAAGCACAAACTCAAACCAAGACTGTATAATGTGGGCAAAATTACAAATAAACATAGCTTACAAAAACATCTTAAATGAAGTAAATACTAACTATCAGTACAATGAGGTTTTGTTCATGCAAGTTTAAGCAAATGTAAAGCTTTGTTTTTATTAGATTTTGCCCAAGCAAGATTTAAAAAGTAATCATTTCTGAATGAATCAAAAATTAGAAGCTATGCATAAATAAACTTTTAAACTTAATGATTACCAATTAAAAAGGCTGATTATTAAGCATTACAAAAGTAGTCACTTACAATTATTGGAGTAAATAGCCACAAAAGCCATGATGTAAACTGTATATCTATGTATTTTTCTAAATATTCTAAATGAAGAGTGGAATAAGAATAATTGCCAATTTTTTCTACAAAATTATATAAGTAATTAAGCATGGCGGGACGGTCTTTTCTCATATGGGCACTCTTTCAATGGCTGGATTACTTTCCTCCAAATAAATTGTAAATGGAACATTTATATCTGTAGGATAAAAAATATTTTTAAAAATGGAGGTTACATCAAGGAAAGTAAATTACTATACACATTTAAAAATATTGGCTGATTCAAAATAAATAATTTTGAATAATAAGCAAAAAATTTGCTTACAGAAAGTTCAAACACTACATAATATATCCTACCCATACTCTCCTTAAAAGTAGCAATCTCCTGCAATTTAATTCATACGAAGGACCCACATAAAAAAATAAGCTTCAGTCTAGTGAAAAACACTGCATAAAGGTGTTACAGTGTATTGTGCTGTTATCTAGAGATAATTCATTCTTAAAAACTTCATTGAGACTCAGAAGTACAAGTTGGCTAGCTTCAGGAAAAATCAATGGCAATTTCTAAATTTCCACTGAAAGGACATTCCAGAGTTGATTTTTTGTTCTCAAAGAGTAGTATCTCCTTTTAAGTGCAAAGAAAGGGAGTTTTTTTTATTTTATAAGAGCAGCTTTTTCTATTACAACAGTACCTATATCAACTAATTACCAGGAGTCTTAAAAAAAGAATCAAAACTTCTAGGAACCAGAATAAATTTTTAGAGAGTAGGTAGGCATTTTATTTGCGTCACACAATGGGCTTTTGGTGACAGTCTGGGAAACATCCCTAGGATGATTCGAAGACATGCCATCGCAATTTTGAGCCTCTGCAGAGGGAATAAATTTTTAGAAGCAAGCAAATTATGAAAAGGAAAAGAGATAATCTATTTGCACAATATTTTATTAAAATATAAGGCTCCAGCAACTATTTTCAAGACACTACTGCAATCTAGTATCAAGACCCTACATATTACCACATTTAATTGAGCATCACTGACAGCAAATATATATTTGGTGATTTCTTTTTTTAAAGGTTCTAGAAACAGAACATTACTAAGACAGTTAGTCATGTAATCCTAAATCATAGATAACACTGATAGAATAGAAAGCGGCACCTGTTTTGCTAGATTACATTGTGGTAACAGTATTGAGAAGTAGCATTCATTCAAGTTCAACCACTTTCAAGTTATTTAAAAAACTATAGGTATTATATATATATATGCTTAAAAAAAAATTTGGAAAATTTGATAATTTAAACAGGGTGCATAGCCATATTATTCAACAAAAAATAAGCACCTTTTAAGCACTTTTCAAGCACTCAAAAAATATTTTTAAGCACTTAAAAAAAATATCATAATTAGGCAGGGTTGGAAAGTTTTTGACAATTGACAGTTTTATCTTGTTTTAACCGTCATTAAAAAAAAAAAAATCTTTTGGTACCATTTTTTACTATTGTCAAAAATCATGAAATTTTGAATCATGTAAAACTAATGGCGTTTTCATACACTACTGAAAATACGCCGAAATAGATTGGGGTTGAGTGAATTCTGAAGACGTTGAATAGAACAATGTGAACTGTGTTTTTTTCTTTCTTTTTTTGTTGCATAAGTAGAGAGCTTCTCTCTCTGTTCACTCACAAAAGCAATTAATGTTTCAATCAACGATAGGAAGACCTTTCTTCCGTATGCTTATATTGAAGTCTGATTTATTCTATATTTCCCCCCAAAATTCTGTCAACACAAGATTTTCTAACTTTTTCAATTTCTTTAGAAAGCCACAAGCATTGAGTCTAGTTTCTAGAAGCTCTTTTTTTTGTTCTTTTTGAAAATTTGTAGAACAGCCGTAAAGTTTCCCTAAATTTTTTGCAGTGCCATTACTGCATCTAAATAGGCGGACCACCTAACATCCGATGGAACCTTTACGACTAGTCCAGATTCTAAGCATTCTGTTAAGGTATTCCACCAAAGAGTAGAACTGACAAAAAAAAAAAAAAAAGAGTTCAAGTTTCTGAAAAAATTGGAAAACTACGTGCTAGGCATGGTAAAAAAAAATTGCAGCGGGACATTTCTCTTTTAACCTTGTTTGTAAACCAAAGTACTTGCCTGGCATATTTGGTGCACTATTTATGTTTGTTCTCAACAATCACTTATACTTATGCCTTGGTCATTAGAAAAAAATACAATAGTATAAGACAAGTACTCAGACTTATGACTTTCAATGGGAATAAAATCCAAAAAACGTTCCACGAAAATTTCGTCGTTCATATATTAAACAGTAAATGTCAGTTAATCTACGTGAGAAATGTTTGTAGTTGAATCAACACTTACTGAAAAATATTTTGCTTTCTTTAATTTTGCAATTATTTTGCTTTATACTTTATATCAAACAATCGATTAATTACAAATGGAAGCTGATAAATAGAATATATGTTCCTTACTTCCTTAATTTTTCCTTTATACCCAGCCAGGAAAGGAGCAAGTTTGCTCAATAATTCCAGAGTCGGCAAATAATTTCCATTACGGTGCGAACCAATTGTTTGATTGTCTTAACGGAATGCAAGACCTCGTGATGCTAAAAACTTCATGGACTTTTACAATTCTTTTCGATAACTGATTAGTTAAATTTCGATTTCATCTGATTAGTTAAATTTCTAACCATTAAGCATTCTTTTTTCCTGACAAGTAAATTAATTTATCCTGTTTATGCCAAAATATATTTTCACGTTCTAAAATGCACACATTAGAATGTTACCAATCGTTTAAGCAATTTTCAGAACTAAAGTGCTACTAATGTTTTACAATTTTCAGAAATATCACTAATTTCTTGATTAAAAATTTTTATTTTTTATATAATTTATAAGAAATGTTTTAAAATTTATACTAAAATACTTCTAAGTTTTAGCCTGACATAATAATTTTTACTAAACTAAAAAATAAATAAAATAAAACATTAAAAATTAGACACCCCCAATTTAAGGAAAAAAACCCTTCTAGTTAAAATTAATATTCTCTAAAGGAAAATATATTTTAGTAGCTTAACTTTTAAATAAATTGATCCTATTTTATATTATTTGAGTGGTACATTTGAGCAATAAATATGCGTAATAAATTTATAGTCAGAATCAGAATTTGTTAGGTGAAATTGAAATAAAACTGATAAAGGTGATGTGTTTTGAATCTCATACTCACGACGAAACTAAGTGTAATGAGTAGAGCATGGTAACTAAATTCAAGGAATAACAAGCATAAAACATTGTTTCACTCTTGTTGACTGGCATTTAAAACTCTCCTTTCCAAAAACTATATATCTTTCTGTTTTTGTTCTATAAAAGCGAATTATTCCAACATGTCATGATCGATGATACGTATAGTTCAACCAATTTTTTCTTCCAATATTTCTTTTCAATCTCTCTCATTTGCTAACTTCTTTTTAAAAAAAAATAGTAAGGATAACGAATTAATAAGGATAAAAAAAATAATGTAATAAGAATTTTGACTTTTCGGGGGGCTCATCGGAATTCTGGGCCAATCTTTAAAAACGGCCCTGAATTGGAGAACATAAGACATCAACAACAAAATTAGAAAAAGATTAACTGTTTAAGAATTTGAAACCCTAATAACTACCCAATATGGCCAACTTACAAAGGGGTTTAGGTCAGCTTTTAATATAACTTCACCAACTCAGTGAAATTCTTATACATAACATATTAGAATTGAAAAATTTGGGGAAATTTCGTAGCGTGATCTATGGCAGAATAATAACCAACCAAGCCTTAGCAACTTCCAGAGACATCCGTGAGAAAATAATAAAAAAAAACATCACAGAAAGTGACCAATTCGAAGGGCATAACTCGTAGCCACCACCAGGCAATGATCTACTTTTTCTTTTTGTAAAATTTCACATGCTTAAAACCAATTTGTCGCCTTGGTACATCACCATACGGAAATATCCCCATTTAATTTATTTTGGTGGTCAACATTTAAGATAATTAAATTTAAAAAATTTACAAATCTTTATAATACAAATCTCTTGTTATTAATAACATAAAATAAATAATGATAAATTCAACTTCTCAACTCTAATTTAGTCAACATTTAAGATAATTAAATTTAAAAAATTTACAAATCTAATATTCAAATCTTTATAATACAAATCTCTTGTTATTAATAACATAAAATAAATAATGATAAATTGAAAACGTAATAAATCTAAATTAGATCAAGATGTAAATCAATTTATAAAAAGGCTTACTTTTAAGACAGAATAGAAATTAAATTTTACTTTCGGCGGTTTCATCACAGTGGAATTTATTACTTGTTTCAGACATTGTTAAATATATCATAATTTTGAGAAGAGCGATCTAAAGAAATAGAAAAGAAAAAAAAACATAGGAGAAATTAAATTCTGGGAGTTAATATTAGTTAATTTTATATAAAAAATCAACTCTTTGACTAAAATTAGAAAAAATAAAATTATTTTTAAATTTATTTTATTAACAAGTAGTGCTAACTTGATCTTATCCTAGATAAATTTAAGGCTGCAGAAAAAACAAATTCAGTCTAGATTTCGGTAAATTTAGCACTCTAAATTAAGTAAAACAAGATTAGCACTATACACATGCAATTAAATTTGAAGCAGGACCGAAATATTTTGAACCTGCTGAGTAAAATCTAAATTTAAAAAAAAAATAAAATCTAAAAATTCTTTTGTTTACAATTGAAACAGAACGTTACAGTGACAGTCAATAAAGAAACCGGGGTTAAATAGGCTCTTCCCAAGGTCAATTATTATGCCACGTGATGTTGAATTAAAAAAAAAAAAACGGAAATAGACGGTTTTAGTAAATACGTCACTCAAGCTTGTTGAAAATTTACCTTGAATATCAACATTAAAACGTTTAAAATCTTTGCCAAAATTTTTTCACAAAGCGGTTTTTATCTCTCTAACACTCTCTTGCGCTTGTGACTTTTTTTTAGCATAAAATATAAATATCAACTTAATTCAATTTCAAATAATATACTACTTTTTATAAAGGCACTTATGTGAAATTACTAAAAATACTAAGTTATGTGAAATAACTAAAAACGCTTCCACTGAAGAAAGCAATCTATGATATAAAAGAGTATTACAAAACTGTTGTTGGCTGAAAATCACCCTTACAGTTCAATTCGTGATCGCAACGCTCGAGTACGTCCTCTAGCGGGAGCCTGAAAATATCAGACGTTAATTTATTTAGTTCCATCAAAATCATTGGCAGAATCAGGCGCCATTTTCTTAGCAACAAATACGAATCAAAATTGCCCTAAGGAATAAGCCGAAGAACTTTAAAAAATTCTCCAGAGTATTGGTAAAGCTTACAGAAACAAAACACGCCAAACATTTGAAGAAAAATTCCTCAATTTTAACTTCTATTATCAACAAATTTGCAACCGATAACTTCCGACTTCGGTATTGCATACTGTTCAGATGTGTGTATTATGGTGAAATACATTTCTTCTGTCTTCAATTCATTACAAATTAAAATGAAGTCAACATTGCTCTCTTCATTCCAAAGAATAAATGTGAACGTCCTGAGCTGTAATAGTTATAGAATATTCTTCTTTATAGAATAATATATATTTCTGTATCTTCATTAATAGGAAAACAACAATTAAAAATCCGAATTACCTGAAATAATATCATTTGGGCTGATTATGAATAAAATTTTTATCGTTTTCTTGGTAAGTGTTTTTTAGTTTTGAAAGAGTAATTTCAACTAGAATTCAGCTATTCTGTTTTAAAGCTACGTAGCTTTAAAAAATTGCGGTAAAATAATTTTTCTGTCTTCAATTCATTACAAGTGAAAATGAAGTCAACATTGCTTTCGTCATTCCAATGAATAAATGTGTTCCAATGAATTCCATACAGAACTGTAATAGTTATAGAATATTCTTCTTAGAATAGTATATATTATAGTATATATAGTAAAATGGTTTTTTTACGTCTGATTAAATATTATAAGAATTAAAAAAAAGAAACAATACGAAAGTTTTTATTGAAAAATGAGGAATTTTTAAAATCGTTTTTATCCTAAGAATTCTTAATTTTACGTTTTTTAGTTTATAATTTTTTGATAAAATTGTTGTCAAAATACTTTTTTTGAAAAATTAAATGGTATTAAATTATGTGTTTATGTATACTTCTTGCATATTTTAATATTTGAAGTAATATGATTCAGAAAAGTCTGGAAGAAAAATTCGGTACTTACGTATTAACCACAGCTACAGATTTGGCAGATTTTTAAGTCTACACTTAAAATCTACACTTAAAATCTACACCAATCTACACTTAAAATTTTTGGAAAAAATCTTAAAATGAAACACTTTGTTTAAAATCAAAGTAGTCAATCGGATTTCGGTGGAAAATGGGCCGATATAGAGTTTAGCATAGATTCAAAACAAACTTTTCTCTCAACTGATTCTATAGCCATTATGAACTCTAATAAATAAGATTCAAAATGAAATAACATTTCCTAAACGGGTGTTTACTAAGATAAAGTTTCATGTTATGGACATTGGTACATTTTCGTTATATTTCACTCCATAAAATATTTCGCTCCTAAAAAAATAAAATTGCATCTTGTTTTGTTTTTGGCAAATCCCAAAGACGCATTTTCGTAACACTAAAAAATGGAGAGAAAAAAAGAATGGTTCTTTTTTTTGTTTTGTTTCGTAAGCATTCTTTATTTTACGTTAAAATTTGAATGGGCCTTTCATGTTATACCATTAAATTTAGTAAAACTATTTCTCAGGCATTAGGTTTGAACTCTTATAAGAATATATCTATTTTTTTCTCTTTATTTACAAATATTTTTCCGATGTGTTCTGGATGTTCCTTCTCTAAAAAAAAAGAGATACCATTTTGTTTTCGTTTGCATAAGAAAGAAAACAAACATTTTTCTTTATTAAATTTAATCAGCCACAATAAAGATGGAACGTTACAATGCTACATTAAAGACGTCTCCAGTGTAACTGAATGACTGTTCATATGAAAATCGCAGGGATTCGGCACATACAACAACGCCCCCTATAGTTCGTTGCGATCGCGAATGGTTTTTTACGTCTGATTAAGAACTATAAGATAAGAAAAAAAAAAAAAAAAAAAACATAGAAGTTTTTTACTTCAATATGAGGAATTTTTAAAATCGTATTTTTATTCTAAGAATTCTTTATTTTACGTTTTTTACTTCATAATTTTTTGATAAACATTGTAGTTAAAATAATTGTTTTTTGAAAAATTAAATGATATATAAAATGGTATATTAAATGGTATGTGTTTACGTATACTTCTTGTATATTCTAATGTTTGAAGTAATATGATTCAGAGAAGTATGGAATAAAATTTCGGTACTTACGTATTAACGTCACCGCAACTACAGATATGGCGGTTTTTAAGTGCCGCCAATCTGCACCTTAAATATTTGCGACAAATCATAAAATGAAACGCTTTATTTAAAATCAAAACACTTTCAAAATTCAACACATTTAAAACACTATATTTAAAATCAAATTAGTTTATCGGATTTCGGTGGAAAATGGGCCGATATAGAGTTTAAGATTCAAAACAATCTCTATTTTCTTTCACCTGATGTGCTGTCGCCATATGAACTCTAATGAAATATGATTCCAGAACCTACGTTTTCCATTGGCGATCGCAACACTCGAATACACCATCGTGGGGAGAGAACGGTTTCATGCCTTTAGCCCTTCTCCCTTCCCTCTCCTCCTCTTTTCAGTTGTATAGGAATGTACTACGATATTTTCCCTTTTCTTAATATTTTGAAGTTTTATTTAATAAAAATATTTTTTAAAATTTCTGTGATACTTATCTTTAGAAGTATGTTTATTGAGTTTTCAGTTCCATATAGTTTTCCAACTTAAAAGATTTTAATCTCTATTAAAATCAAGAGAGAACCTAACGTAGTTCCTTCCTCTATGACTTTCCACACGCTAATGGGGAAAGCATGGGAAATGTTGCCATAGGTAGAGAGTTCTGCTCTACGCCACCTGCAGCCCATTTCGATCGCCAATAATAAATGTCATAAAAATCGGCATATTTTCGTTTTTTTTTTCTTTTTGGTAAAATATTTCGCTCCTGGAAAAATAAAATTATATCTTGTTCTATTTTTGGCAAATCTCAAAGATGCATTTTCGTAGCACTAAAAAATGGCACCAAAAATCAGCAAACAACAAGGCAACAAAGAATCCAAAGGATGATATCCAGGATTATTTGATGATAATTTTCTATAGAATGGTTTTCTACTTCCGATTATGAATAAAAACAAAACACATGAAAATTTTTTATTTTGACGTAAGGAATTTTTAGAATTGTTTTTTTGTTTTTGTTTTTTGTAAGCATTCTTTATTTTACGTTTTTTAGTTTCTAAATAATGATTTTTATTGAAACTTAAAATACTTTGATAAAAATTGTTGTCAAAAAACTTTTTTTACAAAATTATATAAAATTATGAGGCTTATGAATACTTTTTGCTTATTTTAATGTTTGAAGTAATATGATTCTTAAAACTATGAAATGTAAAATTTAAATAATCCTTTTATGTTTTATCATTAAACTTACTAAAACTATTTCTCAGGCATTAGGTTTTAACTCCAATAAGTAGATACATATTTTTTTTCTGTTTACAAATATTTTTCCGATATGTTTTGGATGTTCCTTCTCTAAAAAAAAAAAAGCGATACCATTTTGTTTTCGTTTGCATAAGAAAGAATATCAAACATTTTTTTAAAAAAATTTAATAAGCCACAATAAAGAAGGAACGTTGCAATGCTACATTAAAAACGTCACCAGAGTAACTGAATGACTGTTCATGTAGAAATTGCAGGTATTCGTCTCCTACAACAACGCCCCCTATAGTTCGTTGCGATCGCGAATTGAACTGGATTTATATTGATTTATGTATTGTATGAGACAATCTTGCAACAAACTAAAAATAATAGTAAAGAAACAATTATAAAACATAATTTTTCGAAGAAAGAAACCGACAGTTCTCATACGAGTGCGGAGAGCACAAATGTTTCCTTTTAAAAAATGTTTCGAATATATCAACTATTTCATTGTTAGCATTTATCTCGGATAAGTAGAGAAGTAGTATATATATTTCAACAATACTAAGTCACATATTTAGATCGGCAAATACATTATTGTGAAACACATTTCGTATTCTACGATATCTCACAGAAGATTTTTGACCAATAAATAAAAAAAATATATATTCAAGTTGTCAACTTTAGCCCCTCTTCCTAACCCGTTTTACCCTCTCTTCCCAACCTGTTTTACCCATCTGTAATTACTTTATAGACAAGTGAAGTATTTTATCACTATATTTTTTTACATGAATCATTTGAGTCCAAACACGAGTAAATGGGTGGTTTAAGAGCTGCAGGTTTTTTTTTTTTAATGTAGAAAGTACTTTTTTGTACTTATTGTACTTATCTAAAACATATTTACACTTTTTAAATTGGCTGCAAAAAACTATCTAGATTATTATATTATTTTTTTTTTTTACGCATCATTGAATAGGATCAAATTTTAGAAAAGAAAAGTGTAATTGAGTTAAAGGCAAGTACTATATTATATACATAACCCTGCAGATTTTGAAGTATTAATCTCATTGTACCACAGTTGATTTCTTTTAAAGTAGGGGCTCAAAAATGCATGGGAACAATATTTAATTATACAGAGGATTTTTTTAATTTTGATTTGTAAATAAGTTAAGTATTGTACTTTTTCTACTCAAAATCATTTTAGCTTCTGAACTATTAATCCTATTTACCATTTTTTGTTTTTCAATTCAACGTAAAAAAAAAAAAAAAAAAAAAAAAAAAAAACGAACACTGGAAGCAATATAGCCCAATTTTCTAGATAGTAATATAGAATTGTTAGCTTTAAATAAATATAATTTTCTAGATAGATTCTTTTTCCTCTAAACTCTCCTCCTTTTTCCCCTTCCGTCAAAATTTAATATATACACTTTATACCATTTACTAAGTGGAGGGTACTTGACATTTTGTCATTGGGCTGATTTTTTTTCTTTTTTTTAAATTTGCGATTTTAAAACATTTTGAATATATCTTTACTTCATCATGATCCTTAGGGACTTTTTGGGAGAAACAATTTGGCATTAGAATACAAGTGATATTTTGAAAGAAGATCCATTGACCATTTAGAAATTATTAGGATAATTTATGAATGGCGAACTACAAAATAAAGATATTTTTTTATTTGAGAACATGACGAGATGGAGTTGAGGAAAAATACATACAATTTGAACATATCACTATACCTCACAAAATAATTACAGTTTTATACGATCTAATTGTTTTTATCCCCAAAATGGTGTTAAAAGGTACTTAAATTTTTGTTTTCAAATTAATTTTGTAACAGATTTCCAAAGAGTGCTCGCAAGCAGGAATTTCAGAGCGTTTCCTACAACAAAAATGAACTCATTTACATTTTATATTTATTCTGTATAAATATTTCTTAGAATTTTCTATAAAATTAAATCTTAGGTAATATACAACCTCATTTACTGATGAGATAAATTGTTCGATTTATCACTGGACAGAAATTTTAAGTTTAAAAAGTATCCTATAACTTTCATTTATAACGATATTTGTGACAGATCGCAGCCCATCTTCAACTTCTATAGATTGCAAGGTAGCTTTCTTCTATTTATATAAGAAAAGCGAGTAAAATTGTTTTGCGTTCAATACGCACTCGGTGGTCTTAACATTAATAAATATAACAAAAACGCAAGAAGGAATTCGAACGTCAAAAAGCGGAATAACATCCGTTAAAACGACGCTGTTAAAGCTGCCGATTTCGAAATTCGCCTTCTACAACATTTCAACACTAGATTGCCTAAGGAAGTCATTTTGACTGCTTTTTAATTTCAATTAGAAAAACAATAATGTATATAATGACACAATTTCATAGAATTTTGTAACTTTTTGTACAACATATATATTTTTTAATTGTTAATATTTACCAATTACTTGTTATATAACTGTAAATAATATAAAAATTAACTTGAAACATATTTCTTTACACATTAAGTTATTCTTTTACAATCCACTCATTTTGACTGCTTTTGGGCAATATAGGTATTTCATTCTTTTTAGTGTTAAATAAATAACGAAAGGGTAAATCTTCTGTTATTTGTAACGTAAGTAAAAATACTGTTATGTATGTGAAGTTCATTTGACGCGTTATCCATAGAGCTTTACTGAGATATTTTATAAATTTGACCTGACATTTTATAAACATTTTTTTAAATTTTCCCTCTTTTATTTTATCATTTGAGACAAGTCATTGCATAATCTATCCCACCTATTTGAGTGGAGTGCGGGTCATTCACATTAAAATGTCTCTTATAGACAGTTATAAAAGCACATCGGAAAACGTCATTCCTGTTAAATATTAGGAGTCGGAACGATGTTTCGGTTTAAAATCAATAGACAAAGGATCAAAATTTAAACATAATTGTAATTAGGACCTAAAATCGTTCCCTCCCCGGGACGCTAAAAGAGTGTACCGGCAGGTATTCTCCCACTCCTGTTCATATAGGACGGTATTTTTCGATTAAATGTTACTTTGGGTTACTTTATTTGTAAAACTGAGTATTGAGTTCTAAAGATACCAATAATTTAAAAAATATATAATTCTTGCTGTCTTACCTGTGTGCGGCTTATCCGGTTAAAGAAACATCCAACCAAATATAAGAACAATTCGTGAATAAACAGTTCTATGGAGGTGAACCGACTGGTTTGTTTATGGTTGCAACTGATTTCCTTTTCAGTTTTAACGACCTTATTCTTCTCCCCACGTGGGTTTAAAAGAAAAGAAAATGACTTCTATTCAAAGAGACCGGTCATGAAAATAAATGAACCCTCTCTTTCCCCATCAAACGCATGCAGAATTTAAAAAGTTGTCAAGATGTGGAGGTAAACATTGATAGTTCGGTAATGGTTCGAAAGTTTCGTACTATTATATCGAAGCAGTTATATCAAAATGATTATATAATGATAAATATTATAATAGAATTATTTGATGGAGGAGTTTTTGTTTCGAAAGGGGACGAGAGTTTGCATTTAAAGACAAGTCAATTGGAACGGAGTATCTTAATTGAAGCACTAAAATTGGAAGCATCAAAACTGGAATAAAGTATGCATGCATACGTTGCATAATAATTCATAAAACTATAGCAGAAAAAAGGTTTGAAGGTGTTTGTTTCATCAAGCAAATAAACTGTGTTTTTAATACTTTCAAATCTTCTCTTTTTAATCTTCTTAGCGCGGTTTTAACAAAACTTCTTTGCTTAAATGTTTATTTGACATCCCCTATAATTATTTGACATTATTTTTAATAAAGATTTTAAACACTAGAACGATCGACATTTTTGCCCCTCTTCGATCGGCAATTGCGTTCGTTTTGACCGCAAATAATAAACGAGCATAAATATTTGGTTTTCAATTCACATATCATAATTAAAAGTTAAAAAAGGTTTATAATGAAGGCTTAATAATTTTAACATTCTGAAATACTTTTAATGGTATTACTTTTATTAATAATAACTAAAAAATAATAACACCAGTAACATACCATTGTAGATTTTTAGCACATGATTTGAATTTTGAAAGAAAAGTTATTAACGAAAATTTATTAACGTTTTCAGAAAATAGATTTTAGGAAATATGAACAATTCAGTTTCGCGTCTGCCGAAAAAGCATTGATGGCGTTCATTACTTGTAGTTTCAGAAAAGTCATGGAACAACCGGATAAGTTTCTTTGAAGAACATTCTCAATTCGTCAGGATTTCACATTTAAAAAAAAAAAAAAAAAAAAATCAGAAAAATTGGCTCAATTCTAGAAATTATTTGTATCGTTCATTCATGCTAAAAAAACTTATTGAAAAAACTTTTCCAGAGAGATTTTTACGATTATAATTTATTTTAACAATTTGGGAGTTCCGTATTGTAATCGCATAGTCGACCTTTTCGTTTTAGTTTACATTGGTGTATAATAATAGCTTTTTGATCATGTAGTACTAGAATATTAAGGAAAAATGCAAGGTAATTCTAGTTTTGTAAATGCTCTATAATTGTTTAGCCATACTGTTGACAAGTATTGAAATTCTAAGAAGTTGACAAGTATTGAAATTCTAAGTCTTTTTGCTTCTAAGAAGTAAACGAATTTTTAAAATTTAAAAAAATCAGATCAATCATATTTTATTTTATTTTATAACCGTCATTGAACAGTCGACCCAATTTTATGGGTTCACGACCACTAATGTTCAACTCCGTATCCTTGTAATTTTGAACCCAATCCAGAAGACAAGTGAACTCCTGGATCGAGTATCGGGAGAAATGTGCCTTCGTGGAGGACTTTTTGATGGAGCTAACCCGCATTTGCGTTGCGTGGAGAGGAAGACCACGAGAACCTCCCACTGTTAGCCTGACAGCAAGGGGACTCTAACCCATGATCCTTCTACCAGTGAGGATATTTCACGTCAGCACTGTGGTCGGTGCAAGCCGGATGCGGAATTCGTATTGACTGGGATTCGAACCAAGTTCGCCTCATTGGAAGGCGAACGCTCTATCCCCTGAGCCATCGCGGCTCAGATCAATCATATTTTATTTTACTTTATAACCGTCGTTGAACAGCCGACCCAATTTCATGGGTTTACGACTACTAATGTTCAACTCCGTAGCCTTGAAATTTTGAACCAATCCAGAAGACAAGGAAACTCCTGGATCAGCACCCCCTGAGGTTTGATTTGTTATGGGAACAAATAACAAAATTTGTTATTTGTTCCCATAACAAATCAAACCTCATCAAACCTTTATTATTTTATTATTTTATTTATTATTTTATTTAGGCTTTTGTACATGGAGGACTTTGAGACTCAACAGCTTTAACGTGCATCAGTCACCATTTACTACATGGGGAGTCTTCGGCCGGCGAGGATCGAATGAGTGTGCTTTTGTTTTATCTAAACTGGCGATATTGTTTGAGTGCTGATATTTTCATTAGTTGATATTTTTTTAAAAGGCGCTCATACATTCTAATTTTATACTGATCCTGAATGTGATATTAATTGGATGGCTAGAACACTTGCATACATCCTAAGTCTTTACTTTTCGTGATATTTTGAAGTGGTTGAAAAAAAAATGCGCATTATGTCTTAATTGATTTAATTTTGCAACACTAAAAATATCACTGTACTGTTTTCAGGACTTAGATATTAGTTTAAATTGTTGATAGATAGTAGGTAGTAAAAATATATAATAGTTTATACATAGTAGTAAATGAATTTTTTTTTTTTTAAAATCAAAAATGAAATAAAAAAAAGTATAGTTTTTCCTACCACTTTAGACATTTGAGAAGGATGTTTTATAGGTTGGCAAGTATGCTTATGCGTCGAGTCAATTAAATTATTCATGTTTTAAGTTCTGCTTGCTACATCGGTGTCAAAGGAGCAACAGCCTCAGCATCGAATCTTAAAGTAAAATTACATTTCAAAATGAATTAAAATTTTACCATTACAAGCAATTGGCTTATTTTGGTTAAGCAGCAAAGGTATAAACAACAATAATTTTAAATGCACGTCAAACGAAAAGAAAAATGTATCATTTTACAGTTTATCGTAAATTATAAAATAATTTTGCAACGGGTTCTTAAACCTTTTTAATTCCATTTTAATTATCAATTACTATGGTATCTGCCTTTATCTATTTTAGAAGTAAAAATTATAATTATAAAAAGTAGTTTCATCTAGTAAGATGGATTATCACAACCCCTAAAGCTTATAATTTATTCATTTACACTTTTAATCTACTATTATTTTTCAGACGAAATTAAATTTTATAACAAGTAAATATTTGGGTAAAGTTTTAGGGCATTGAAGAGGAAGGTAACGAATAATTTTTTACTATGGAATTTGTAAATAAAAAATAAATTTAAATGGAAAGTTTGTCTCATTTTTCCAATGCGTGTTTTTTTATTTATTTAATTTTTATTTAAAGTTTTTTATTTCTCTTTCCAAGGGGTTTCTAGGGGCATCTAATCAAAAAGTTTGTCATTGACAACAAGACACGTGCTGTGATTTCATTATTCACGTCATCGCTAACAGTTTCCATACACACGACTTTCCTATTCCTCGTTACCTCACTTGCAGACAATTTTTTTTTGAAGATTTTGACAGTTTATTTGTGATAAACATCTCAACTGCTTTGACGTCTTAAATAATCAAAGCTTCCTTTTATCTAAAGGCAATTTTTTAAATTATTTTCATGGCGCTATTAATTATGCGTTAAATATTATAAATGAACAGCAATTAAATAATCCATTCATAATGAATAGCAGGAAAATATGAGTTCGGAAAAATGTGACGAATACTTTTTTTATCGGGAAAGTTTTAGCAAATATTAACTTTTAAGTTTTTGCGAACTTGAATCTTAATTTTAAATAAATTATAGATCATTCATTCCTTGCCGCATCCTAATTTCTTTTAAAAACAGTAAATAGTGTTATTTTGTAAAACGATATGTTTTAAACATGAAAATTAAACTAATACTTGTCGAGTATTTAAATTGCGATGAGCTTTTTTGAAAGTTGCTTCAAAATCAAGGAAACATAAAATTTGAACTAAATCTTTAGACAAAAGAATAAAGGACATAATAAGAAAAAATAATATAAAATAGAAATGTAGTTTTCCTTGATTGTTATTTTCAGAAGTTTTCCTTATTATGCAAGGATTACATTTGCTATTGTTTTAAATAAGTTGCACTATGTAGCATAATTTACGAAATTGGTTCCCTAAGAAGAGGAAGTGTAGCGACACTAAAGGGTCACGTGATCCTGGAACACTATTTAAATACAGTTACAATAACTAGTGCGTTTGTTGGCCAATTAAATAAGATTTCAGGTAAAATGCAATTTTAGACCGATATTCTTTTAGCGACCATTTAAAGTTATTTTTATTTTAATAGTTAGCTTCAAGAATGACTTTAAAACGTTTTTGTAATTCTCCATTTCCCTAACGTACAGCGCTCAAAAACGGATCTTCACGTTCAATCTTAATGAATGGAGAGGGTGACTGCAATTATGCTTGTTAATTAGTGCAGACGATATTTTAAGTTACAAAATCAGACACAACAACGTACTCTCGCTGAGTAAACATAACCTTTTTTCCACGGGTTCGGATTTTTGACCACCGAAATTCTCAAGAACTATTCGGGCGATTTCGCTCAAATTTTGTATTTTACCTTGCAAAATTGCATTCTTTAAAATTATGCAGAGATTGCGTACTTTAATATTAAAAACTTTTTCTACTATTAATAAATAAAATAATAAATAGTTACTAAAAGTAATTTTTTTGCATAGAATTATCTTTGGATAAACGAATTTTATAATTGAGTGCTAAAATTTTCAATTTGCTGAGAAAGATTTCGAGATAGCGTGAAATACGCAGAAAATAAAATTAACATAATAGGGTCCAAACTCTGGATCGCTCTCCTGATTAAACTATTGGAACCGAATTTCTCAGATTGCGGTTACCTTCTATATTTTTGGTGCCAAGGATCGGAAGCGGTAAAAAAAAAGTATGTTTATTCAGAGAGAGTACGTTTTCGTGTCCGATTTTGTAATTTAAAATAGGGTCTGCACCCATTAATTAGCATATTTGAGGTCATCCCCTCGAACCATTAAGAATAAGTCCTAATACATGAAAATCCGATCATTAGATCAAAAGTTATTCAGGGTGCTCCTTTTATTATTTTTTTTTCGCTGACTGTACATAATGTATTTTCAAAAAAAAAAAAAAAAAAAAAAAAAAAATCATACACCATTTTGAAGCATATCGCGAAATCGGTCGAATAGTTTCTGAAAATTGAATTCGTTACTTAAATTCAGATTTCAGGAACTATTCGACAGTTTTTGCTCAAACTTTGTATTTTTCCATGTAAGAATACATTCTTTAAAATGATGCAAAAAATTGCAGACCTCAGAATTTAAAATTTTTTAATAATTTTTTCATTCATTTCTTCAATCATTAATCATTTTTCCCCTTACAAATGCATGGGATTTTTGCGTGGGATTATCTTGGGATAAGCGAATTTTATTCTTTGTGTAAAAATTTTTCAATACGCTTAAAAAGTTCTGAAGATATAGTGTAATACGCAAAAAGGTAAAATTAACATTAAGGTCCTAACTTTAGCTACATGATAAGTATAAGTATATGCTTAAACTCAATGGGTAGTGAATACAAGGCTAAGTAGTTTTTCTAAAATTAAAAAGAAAAACAAGCATAAAAATAAACCCTTACAAAATACTTTGAAGGAAAAAAATTTCCCCTTTTTCCCCTAATACACTTTTCAAGCTCTTCTAAGCAAAATGATTGATTTAAAATGTTCCAAATGAAGTTACGTTGTTTCTTAAAAAAATTAAAATTGAGTTACTTACGTCAAAAATAATAATAAATCAATAAACAAATCTATATATATAAAAGTGAATGTGTGTCTGTCTGTCACCTATAGACTCCTAAACCATCCGACAGAAAGCTGTGAAACTTGGCATACAGATAGTTCAAAGCACGAGGAAGGTTTATGTCGACATTAGAACATTCTGCGACAAACCGTTCCAGCGATATCAGCGAAAATCGAAATGGAATTTTCTGATTGGTTAAAAGTTAGCCATTGTTTTAAATTTTGCTATAAGCGATTCAGTGTTCAAATATCTTGAAGATAACAACAGTGATATTTTCTATCTTATAGCTCTATTCTTTTAGAAAAGTAAATTACATATTCTTTAATATTTAATTATAATTCTCGCAAGTTTCTTTATGGCAGGTGAGCACAAGCACGTAAAATCAACGAGAATAGATTTCGTAATTATTGGTGGTATCACGGATTTAGTACTGTGAAAACTGCTTAATAAAAATAAAGGTGAAAGCAAATTTCATTCAAATTGCACGTTTTCAATAATTATTTATATCTATTATGCAATTTTAGGTTAGCACAATTAAATATAGTTTTCGAAGGTTTCATTGCTGACAGTTGTCATTTGAAAACTATTAGAATGTTTATTATTACAAAGTTTTCGAATTCCCAATCATTTTATTTCTTTCATTTAAAAAATAGATTTTTGTTTTAAATTTTATCATTATTATATTTTTTATTTAAATTATTTCATTTTTATTGCTTTTTTTATTACTTAAAATAAATATGTGAATTTTAGATTTAGCAAATTTGCGGCCACTGTCAACTTTTACATTTCTTTTTGTTTGCGAGAGAATATTTGCAAAAATATGCCGCCTAAACGAATCGCTCTTAGTCAATCAACACCTCAAGCAAGCAAAAAGAGAACTACCCGTGTTTCAGAAACATTGGAGCAACGAGAAAAAAGACTTGAAACTAATCGAGAACACAATGCTTTAGCCCGTTCCTTGAAAACGTCTGAGCAACAGGAAAGAAAACTGTTAACAAATCAACTACGCACTACTCAAGCCCGATCGTTGGAAACATCAGAGCAACGGGAAAGAAGACTGTTAACAAATCAACTACGCACTACTCATGCCCGTTCATTGGAAACATCAGAGCAACGGGAAAGAAGACTGTTAACAAATCAACTACGCGCTACCCAAGCCCGTTCGTCGGAAACATCAGAGCAACGGGATGCAGGAAGGAAAATCAATCAAGAACGCACTTCGCTGCCAATACTCTGATTTGAATCTCAGTACATTTCACTATGAACCGACAACCAACTATAGTCTTCACCTAAGCGTCATCATCGGAAAAATGGATCAATTATGTATGTTTTGTAGTGCTCTAAAATTTAAGAATGAAACAGCTGGAATTTGCTCTTCTGGAGGCAAAGTGAAACTACCCGATTTAACGTCGCCCGCCGAGCTATTATCAACGTTGTTATCGGGTCAAGCCAACACCTCCTAGAAGAAGGAAGGCCTCAGCACGGATAAATTTCGTAGTCCGATATGACGAAATTAACTGCGCAGTTGTTGAAAAATAAGAAAGATGTCTCTACGTTCGCGGTACTAAGCTGCGCAGTGGTTGAAAATACGAAATATGTCATTACGTTTGGACTACTAAAGGATATTTATGGTAACCCGTACTGAGGCCTACTCTTTCTAGGAGGTGTTGGTCAAGCAAGATAATCGAAACTTTTTTTGGCGAAAAAATGTCGGTACATTCGTGTTTCCAAATGACTTCATTCGGTGCTATAAGTATCGGTGCGCATATGGGCAGCCAGAGTTATTTATTACATTCACATGCAATCCTGCTTGAACTAAAATTAAAGATCTTTTGTAACCTAGGCAAACATCATCAGATCTTCATGAATCATTACCACACGTGAGTTAAAACAAGTATTAAGCTCTATACTTGGTTTTATTGCAAAGTGTCATGTTTTTGGATAGACACGGTGTTTGATGTATTTTATGTAATGGCAAAAAAAAAAAGAAAAAAAAAGAAGAAAAAAAAGAAGGAGAATTGCCACATGATTTGGCTTATTGAAAAAATCACACCATGACAAATTGGCCAGCTCATATCAACAGAAATACCTGATGTCGCCATTGATTCAAACTTTTTTCAGATCATCAGCCAAAATATGTTTCATGGTCCACGTGCATCACCATATATGTCTGTTTGAAAATGCACCAGCGATATCCTAGAGAATTAACTGTTGAGATTATCACTGGTTTTTTTTCACCATTAAATAAAATTCTCATTTCAAATCATAATCGCAAATCTCATTTACACACTTAAATACAAAATTAAAATTCAAACTGAAAGCGTTGCAACGCACGCAGGGTACAGCTAGTTATACATAAAAAGAATTTCATTGATCAATTTTAAGCACAGCATAGTGGAGCAGATTTTATTAGGTCACCGAGATGTGAAACATAATTCCAATATTAACCTAAAAGAATTTCTATTTATATTTCACTTCATTTTATGAAGAAAAAGCATAATAAGAGATGGAAATAGATGAAAACAAATGTAATAAAAAGAAATGCACGTAAAAATAATTAATTATTAATTTACAATAAAAATATTTATTATTTTCGAAGTCAAAATAAACAATACACATGAGATTTAGAATCTTGCTTTAAACAAAAAAAAAAAAAAAAAAAAAAAAAAACAGAAAAAAAAAAAAAAAAAAATTTGTTGAATCTTAGTGGCATATAGTACAATTCATTATGTATTTTGGTGTGTGGCGTATAATATAAAAAGTGCAACTTTGGTATTTTTACGCAAATTGAAATGTGAAATGTTACTACAACTTATACGCAAAATAACCTGTTTCGATCCAGTTTACTTTAATTATTATTTATTCCATTTTCTATACAAAATTTGAATTTTTCATGCATTGTTTGCTTGAAAATAATGAGTTTAAAATTTTAGTCATCTGGTCCGGGGGCTACTTCGAAGTTTTGCTACCTTCTCACCCCAAAACTTTTTAATCTTTTGCTACCCTAGAGTTTTAAACTATGGGTTAGTTTTACCAGAAAGTCCTTTACAGAGGCGAATTAGTCCCGGTGATTGATCTAGGAGTTCCCTTGTCTTCTAGGTTTCTTCAAAGACGGTAATTAAAATAAAAAGAAAAAAAGGAACTTTTTCGAAAACATGCTCTTTTATTTAAAAAGATTAGGACTGGTAATTTAATTTAATATTTCCTAGAATTCATTTCTTAGAAACAAGGAAATCAATATAAACTATAAATTGATATAATCTTATTTACATCTGAAAACAATTTAACATTAAGTAGTAGTTAAAACAAGAAAGTTTCCATCTAGTGCAAGAGTCTGAAAACTTTTCCTCTAGAGATAATGCTTCTCACATCTATTTAAAAAGAGTGAATTTCCGCCCCCTCCATACTCCCATATTGACTTAGTTTTAGAAAGAAAAAAAAAAAAAAGGTCACTTATGCCATTAAGGCATGAATTATATATTCCAATGATGTGAGTCCTAATTTATAAGATGATAACACGCTTACATTTCAAGACCTTATTTTAAGACAATAATAAGTTAAAAATAAAAAATTGGAAAAAAAAAAAAATATAGCTTCGTAGAAAATTCTTAAGTGGATTTTTTTTTTAAGAATAGTGAGTAGTTTTTTTTTTTTTTTTGTTTTAACTACTACTTTCATTTTAAGCGTTATATCTGGAAAGTGGACAACTTAAGTACTTTTTCTCTATGAATACTTAGCTTCTTTACTTCTACAAAAGCTTATCGGAAAAGAGAAAATTCATAATTTTTTTTCTATTATTATTTAAAGAGGGAAAATAATAATATAGAAGAATGCAACTCATCATTTTCTCGCGAGAATTCTTTCATTAAAACTGAATAAATGCTTTTTTTTTTGTTTTTGGAAGTTATACATTTAGATTTTAAGAAATTCGACGATAACTTAATTCCATTTTGTATTGTACAATAATTTCCTCTAATGACTTTACTATCGCATTTCTTTAAAAGACTCTTAAAAAAAAAAAAAAAATTATTGTAAGACAGTGAAATTTTTTAAAAATAATTTATATGTAGTGACGGTCATAATAATTTGAAATTAATTTTGCTACTTGTGGAAAAATATTCCTACAACAATAAATAGACATCCCTGAATCTATCTTTCTGATAGGATTCCTATCAAAGATAAATCTTTCCAACACGTTATGAATGAGTCCTTTAAAACAAACTATTCGACAAGTAAAAACTTTTTTTCAGAACGTTTTTCTGCCATTATAAGAAATATTTTTAATTTATCGAAAACATCAGATGAGTGTTTAAAGACTAAATTCACACTAGTATCGAAATATTTGATTGGAGAAGGGTTCCAAAAATGCTTATGTATATAATCTAACTGGATATTTCTAACTCGTTAGTTGACTCACGCTTTAATTTCGCTTGCCGACATATTTGATAAATATATTTTAAAACGGAAATATCAGATAAATTTCTTTGACATCTCTGTTAGTTGTTTAAAATTTTAATGCGCGATACCACAATCATTCTACTTTGTTTTTAGAGCCTACATTGACGCTTTTAGTAATGCGTGGATTTTTTAGTTTTTCATCCCAAAGGAGGTGTAGTTGGCAAAACCGATTATTACTTAGTTTTATTGGGAAAATAAACAGTTGCTTTACCATTATACACACACTCACTCACCTTAAATTTCATTGCTTATTAGGAACATCCATTTTTAATTGTGATACAGATAAATTTTGCAGGTCAATAACTTTAATAATTGAGTTTTATCACCGGTACTAAGAATAATTGAAGACTTAAATTTGTTTTACTATTACTAAACTCTACAAAATTTTAATTTCCAGTTTTCAAATTTCAGTTACCCTATAAGTAATTTTAATAGTCAATTTTACTGCATTCCTGTGAACAACTTAAGCAGTACTTTTCTGATCACTTAACTTACTTTCGCCTTATTCTGTCTATCCTCGATATAGAATGATAGATATAGATAGCTGCTGACAACCTTTTTCCTCGATTCTGGAGTCATAAAGTGGAAGAAGAACCGAATTAATATGCGTTAAATAATTGTAGCTCCCCCACCAGAATTTTATCTGTGATAGAATTCGATGAACTTGTTCATATATTTGCAGTTTTTGCGGGAGATCTGTCATTGCTCGCCCGGAATGAGTTCTTTTTCTACATTGTTTCGCTCTCTTATTTCACTTCTCAGGCTGATAGTGAGATGGATTACAAATAGAACTGAACCAGTTTAATAATCGTGAATTACAAATCCTTAAAAAAATGTGCTACTAATTCGTTTGTGATTATTACAAATTTTTTGACTTTTATATTTAAATTGCTAAATTTCAGTCTTTCTTTTTAGTGAAGAATGGGCCAAAGACAGAAATTCAATGAAAGGTAAAAGAGAACTATCACTAGAACTGACCAAAGCAAAGGAAAACTTCTCTATATTTGTTTATTTAACTATTAACATTGACCCATCTAATAAATAATTATTATTATTTTTAATGAAAGTTGACTATTTGGCCGCGGTGTACACTGTTCCGTAATGGACTAATAAAAAACTGTTTTGTTTGTATGACGGGTTATATAAATGAATTTCTTCAAAAGCAGCCGAAATTGAAATTTAATAGCTCGAAAACTAATTTGAAATTTAAAATAAATAAACAATAATTTTAAAATATAAGAGTAATTGATTGGCAGAAACTTTACAGCAAGAGTAGAGGCGGTTTTTTCAATATTGAAGGGAATTTCCCCAACACTTATATACGAAAATGACTAAATGACATATCTTCTGTATATGTGTTTGATATGATGAGTGTAACCCTTTTTGAAAAGTTAAAAACCAAGATATATTTAATAAAACACAAGTGTTGGGAAAAATGTTTTTCAGCAGGCATGTAAACGGTATCTTCATCAAAAGTACAAGGAATGAAACATTAATTATTCATACAAGTAATTTTGTTGGATTACAACAACAACTCATCATAAAAAACTTAATAAACAGCACACAGGGATTCAATACTGCACCGGTAACTGCTGGGTATTGGAAAAAATACTAAAAAAGGTCTATTAAAATGAACTTCAATTTAAGTGAAATACTAAAAATTTACAACTTGCATTCTTCTTATTAAGAGGAAGTAATTATGGCTCATGATACGAAACTAGTGGTAGTCCAGGACTGGTCAGTAATCACGTAACAAAATTAATAAAAAAACATACCTCTATGAAATAACAATGACGGGGAGGTTGTGGTGGACTTAACAAATTATCTTTGATGCACAATGTAGAGATTCAAGTGTAGTCAAGTAACGAAACTATTATTTGTTCACCAAAAATTCTTTATTTTTGAGGATTTGGAAAATTAATAGAACACAGCTTCACACATTTCCTTGAGGGAGGAGATTTTTGAGAACACAATTTTGCACACATCTTATTTTTAGGATTTTGGTACACTTTTGCAGCGATGGGCATCTGGAGCGGAAGGCATGGTGCAAAAAAACTTGTCAACCACTGGAGGCGGACACCGCATCTCAAAAAAAACAGAAATATGAGGATCTATAAATTTTCTTTTACTGAAAGGATGTTGTGACGACGTTACTCTTACTAGCCATGAGTCGGGAATGAGATAAGAAATGTTGGATGAAGAGAAATCAAAAGTGTTGATTTAATTAGAAAAAGATGTGCCGTGACGACAACCAGCCATGGCGTACACCATATCCCAACCTCGGGTGTGAGGAGGGAGAAAAATAAAATCCCCGTTAGGCGGAGAAAAGTTGAATTGAGATGAATAGAACTCGAATGCTGGCGATCTATTTTAGCGCCCGATATTTATACTCTCTGGAAAGAGTCGAAGTTAAATTACTTAAAAATTGCAAGTTAAAGTTGAATTTCCTACAATTACTGAGTTGAGGAGTTACACTTAACGTTTAAAAAAAGGTTCTCAATTGAAAGTGAAGAAACAAGATGCAGATCACTTTGCACCGGCGTGTACATCAAACGGGCCGACAAGCAGGTGTTGGAAAAAATTCTAGGGAAAGAGAGGGGTCAAAAGAATGGAAAAGGAATTTTATGGGGAGAGTGTCACAATTGCCTAAAGCAATAAGGGGAGAGAGGAAACGGGTGAAGAACTAAGGATTTGTATCAGAAATTAAATAAATTAGGAATTTGGATGTTAAAAACATGAAATTTAATTGAAAGTTGTGACTCAATGTCACAAATACATTTTCGTTATAACAATCATAATAATAAAACACAGCTTAAATTGTCATAAAATCAGAAGCACGAAAATTTTAATGTACACTTATAATGAAAGAGAAATGTGTGAATTACAGTTTTTAACAAACAGCCAACGATTCGATAAGCTTTTTATTTCCAATGGCTGAGGTCACGAGCAAGAAATAGGAATAAAAACAATTTAAACAAAGAAACGCTACGATTCAATTCATCTAAAAATGAACATTTTTAGACGGAATGAATTAAGATTGTTATTTTCGTTAAATTGATTAGAAATGGTAGCTTCAGTTGTTATAAAAGTGCAATGAATAAAAAGTTTCATTATGTATGCATGATCATTCATGCTTGTACAAACATTAGAAGGCTGGTGTTGATACAAAAAGCACAATATCGTTACACACAGATACATTTTTTTTTAATATGTAAATGGAATGACAGCTTCATTTATTAAAAATCAGTTTCATCAAATTGTAACAGTTCATCCATTTCTTGGTTTGGCTGATATAATCATTTTTGTAGCGAAAAATAAAAATTCGTCGTCCTTTGATTTTACGGGAGTGGATAGGCGAAAATGCTTTACAATTGTAGTAAGGAAGAGAAAAACTTGAGCCATTGTGAACCCTTCCCCTAAACAGGAGCGTTTACCTGAAAAATATAAATAATAAAAAAAAATTAAAATTTTGCTAGCAATAGGAGTAATGAAAATGGTTATATGATAGAAAGTGTATTAAATTGGAGTACGGAAATAAATTGCAGCTAAAATGAAGGGACGACTTTTTTTTTTTCAAAATCAAATTTGTCTATTGTGGGAGAAGTTGTGTATTAGTATAAAATGCTAGCGATTTTTTTTTTAAAATCAAAATATATTTAGGCCCCCAAATAGGTTCTTGAAATTTCTCTAATTTTATAAAAATCTCACATTTTTTATTTATTTTTATATAAATAAAAATTTTTAATGGCTTTGTAAAATATTTAATAGAATTAGAGAAATTTTAAGGGCTTGGCGGGAGAGAGGTGGGTCAAATGTATTTTGATTTTTTAAAAAAAATATTTGTACTTGATATCAATATACAACTTTTCTTAGTGCAGGCGATTTCAATTTAAAAAAGTAAAAATCGACCCTCCCTATTATAAACTGATACGTAGAAGAAACATTGACTACTATTTTTCTTTTCTTTCTTAGTTGAAATGAAAGATAGGTATCGACGGCTCAAAATACAATTCTCCTCCTCGCTTTTACAGTAAATTCAATAATTTGTGAAGGTGATGCTTTTTAAAAAGGTGATGCTTTTTTTCTTGTAAGCACTTCCTCATAGTTCAGTTACAGAAACACATTGCAATCAAAATGAAAGTTAAGAACGCCATCTGGTGACAACATTAAAAAAATCATTTTACTCGCAGGATGCTCCATTTACTAGGAGCGTCGTGCTTTGATATTTCGAAACAATTGATATCAATTTTTCAAACATCCGAAATTTCAGATCGAAATAAATCGAAACCTACTCACCCAATCCAAAGAGTATGGGTAGTTCTGCCTTCTTTTGTCCTTCTTTTTGTAAATAACGTGAGGGATTAAATTTTTCGGGTTCTTCAAATACTTCTGGATCAAAGTGGGATGCCCAAATATTCATGATCATTACAGCACCTTTAGGTATCCTGTAACCTTTAATAGTAGCTTTTTCTGTTAAAGTTAAAAAGTTTTATTACAATAAATGTTACTATTTATTGCAATCATTATTTTTTTAATGTTTTTTTTTAAAATCACAAAATGTAGTTGCCGTACATTCTCATAGTAGAGTTAAATCGCATGATACATCTTTAAATGTTAAAAAAAAAAAAGAAGTCTATATATCTTTCACTGACTCTGGCATAAAATGAATAAAAATTGTAACGGTATTTATTTGTAAATCACTTGTTTATTCCTTATTTAAAGGAATATTTACCAGTATTCTTTATTCCGTCTAAAGATTATTTTTCTCTTATTTTAATTATTCAGATGGATAACACTGGGGAACACATTTCTCGTGGATGTGTGGCGTAACTACCACTATAAATATTGAATACCAATTCATTAGTATACAAGACATGTCAACTTGATTCTATCTTGAGGTGCCATTTGATAGATGAAGGTTGACAGAGTCGAATACTAAAATATCCCTACAATGGTGACTTGCCGACGTGTTAAGAACTCATTGATGGATGATTCACATTAAACAGTTGATTTGCATAAAAAAATATATATATACTGCTCTAAGAAAAAGTAAATTAAAAAAATCCGGTGAAGTAAATAAAGTCTCCCGATCAATAAACAATATTGAAGGGGAAAAAAAGTAGTAATGAGCGAAATGCTATAAACAAAAAATGAAGGAAAAATAAAATTATGAGAGAAATGCTATGAAGAAAAAATATAACGAGCAAAATTGATATAAAGAAATAAACAGCATGAATCAACTAGTGGTATTCGTTCATCGAATTCTATCACAGATAAAATTCTGGAAGGGGAGTAATGTGGAGTAACTACCATTATAAATATTGAATACCAATTCACTAGCATATGAGATATGTTAACTTGATTCTATCTTGAAGTACCTTATGGAAGGTTGACATAGTCGATCCCCACAGATACATTTATACAAATACTTACAAATTCGGGTGTGGGGATTTTAAATCAAAACTACCTTTCTTCCGAAAGCTACAGATTATTTTCAAAATTACATTTTTAGTTTAGTTTATTTTTTGTCGAGTTTATGAGGTACATATACTTTTATGTACATACAAATATAGGATTGTCCGCTCCTTTGAAAGTAAAAAGACAAAAAACATATGACTTTAATGTATCTTTTCCTATATTGAAATGCATTATAGTCTTCTTTCTTCCATGCCTTATGTAATAGCGAAGTGGGGACACCTATTATTTACTCGAGTGAATTTACAAAAACAAAAAACAAAATCTGATTAGGAATATATTAATAAATTGCGTAAAAGCAGATTTGAAATCAGCGACACGGGAATATCTAAGATTCGTTTAAAATTTGCTTGCAACAGAAAAGAAGCATTTGTTTTCCACTGTTATTCAAAATAAACTTTAAGTATTGTTTCTTTATTATAAAGCTAACTAACCCTTTATAACCAAGTCTATATAAATCAAACATGTGATATAATAATTTTAAATCAAGTTTAAGCGGAGTAAAAATTTACTTTTCTTTTAGCTACCATTTCACTATTAAAAATATCCTTGCTGTTTTATTTACAAACACTAAAATTGGATTTTAAATTTAATAATTTATTCTAGTTCGCACATGAATTATCTTTTATTTCTTAGATTAATAATCATAACAAAATACTTTTGAGCTATTTATACAAGAAAAAGTATTCTTAAATTGCATCAGGTCTCAAAGGTGAACCATTTAATTTCCTGACGGTACTTCGACGTACTTCTTTTATATCGCTTCAAATAAAAAGTGCCTGCAAATAGCAACTTAAACTTTAGTATTTTGGATAGCAAGTACATGTTTTTTTTTTTATAAAATTGATCTTTTCTAAAATAGAAACCAACTACGCATTTATTTAAAAGGCAAATAAGCTAACATTTTTAACATGATACGGTTTGTGGAATACATTGTGGATTAAAATTAAAGTGTTAGGTAACATTTCCTGATAGAAAAATATAGTTATCATTTTATAGTTACTAAACGGTAAATAAATACTAGTTACCTTGTTGTAAGATCTATTTACTTCTTAAAAATTTTTTATGTAAAAGAATAATCATTCAAAGTAAGCAACTAAAAGACTGATTATTAAATAACTACTTAAAATTCTAAAGCAATATTATCAACACTCGCATCGAGAAACAAGAATCCTCGTTTTTCGGTCAAATAAAAATTTACACTGGCTTTCCGTAATCGCAGAAATTTTTTTAAATGTGCTATTTTAACTATTTCATCTTCTATTTGATTTGGAAGAAATAACTTCTTCGTTATTTCTAACACTATAAATAATTCAAAAAGTAAGCAATAAAATGACAAGGAGGGAAAAATTAAATTAAAATTATAGCTATAGCTACTATGTTTGTGCTAGCTTAAATGAAGTTTTGCCAACTTATTTTTTAATTTTTAACAGCCGAAATTATGGTTTTTGGATTATCGGAAAAGTTACCCGCGTTTATCGTGTTTCGAATAAACCGTTCGCTCTATTATTAAATTATATTTTTGTCAATTATTTTCTAACTAGATGGACTACTTCCTCTCTGCTGCTGATGATTACTTCGCAACAACTGTTGTTTCTCAGGATAAAGAATTTTTTTCTACAAAAGTCGAAATAATGTTTTATTTAACGTCCAACTTTTTTAGTGCTTTTTGCAAATTTTATAAAAAAAAAGAGTTGGACACAATTAAATAGTAAAGCTCTCATATTTTTTTGATAATTTCAAAAACGTTTTAAAAGCCTTGCGACTGGAGAAGATCTAAAAAGTAGGGTTTCATATAAACTTTTGAAGCATTTATATGTAGTGGTGTGGTATATAACTTTAAATCAAATTTACGAAAAAAAAAAAAAAAAAACAATCATACATAAAAACATAAATTTAGCTACGACTAGAAGAACTTGTGGTTTTTCGGTTAGTCGGAAAAAAAACAAAAAAAACAATCATACATAAAAACATAAACTTAGCTACGACTAGAAGAACTTGTGGTTTTTCGGTTAGTCGGAAAAAAAACAAAAAAAACAATCATACATAAAAACATAAACTTAGCTACGACTAGAAGAACGAAGAACTTGTGGTTTTTCGGTTAGTTGGGATCAAGCAAAAAGTAGCCAAAAAATATAGACCTCCACCAACTTTTTAAAATTTTTTTTTTAAATACATCAAAATTAAATAAAAAGATTTCCTTGCGCTAAACTAACCGAAAAGTACCGATTTTTTCCATAAAGCTTAAAAAGTTGTATGCGTTCCATAAACAATTCTGATTGCTTAGGTATCTGTCCCCACGTCCAACATTCATTTCTTTAAATTAAACGTTTAATTTGAATCAAATTTAATTGGCAAATAGTATGAAAGATTCCATATGATTCTACTTAAGATCAATTAGTAAATAATTTTGCTTATTAAGCTATGTTTATTTTTTAATCCTGGCTCATTAAATTTTTTTATTTACTTATGGTAAGATAAGTAACTAAAATAAGTTTAAACAGTTTGTTTATTTTTATATTAAGATATTTACTTAAAATGCGATCTTCAATACGTTTTTGGACCTATCAATGTTTTTCTTTTTTTTTAAATTCTTGCCTTAAATTGTTGGAATAATTAGTTTCTGTTGTAGAAAAGTTAATGGGAGTGTGTTTACAAAGTTTACTTAAAACAGTATTTCAAATTTTCCTGCAGGTTCATTTTGATGAATCTCAACTTAAAGTAAATAGGAAAGACAGTAACGAAGTATTAAGGCCTGATACTTTTCCAATTCTTCCAAAGAAACTGAAATAGATAAGTTGTCCAAAAACAAGGTCAATTTCAGATGATCTTAAATCTAATGCAAATATTTTTTTTCCAATGCCTACCTGGAGAACGACCTAAGTCATACAGGCACTATCAGGGGCACCATATTAGGTACGCCAACGTTACCGCCACAGTAAGGACAGATAGTACAGAGAATAAAAGAGCCTCCATGGCTTGTCTGGGATTCGAACCCAGAACCTTTCTGATGAAAGGCCAGTTCTCGGACCCCTCCACAGGCCGCTCGACTTTAATGCAAATATAAATTTACTGATTCTTCTCCATTTGCTTGGTTTTTTAATTTTATAATTAAAGAATCAAAAATGTGTAGAGACTGTTTCGATCTGGAAATGAATAATATTTCTATTTTAAATAAAAATTGTATGAATTTGCTCAAGTATTAAAAAAAGTTTTCCGTAAAACAATCGATGTTATGGATTATTTACGGATTATCTTATTTGAGGTTAGCATCGTTTTTAACGATAAGTTGCCAAATCTTGTAGCTCCACTGCATTGGTTAAAAGAATTTGCTCCAAAATGGTGGACGAGACGACCTCTTTAATTCAGGGGATCTAATTTAAACATTAGAAAGCCATTTTTTTTATCTGTTGTTTAAAATTATGTGTCGTGATGAATTCCATCACGACACATAATTTTAAATATTTAAATGGGCTTCGAACTCTCACGCTAACGCTACGTAACTAGCGAACTTGTTTGCTCCATAATGGTGGTTCAGCATTCTCAATAGAAGAGGAACGCCTCTTATTGTAATGCCAATTGCGGATAATAGAAAGAACCTCCATCAGATATAAGGTGAATAGTGTTAGATTTGTTGAGCCACCATCACGTTAGTGATAGAATGTGATGATAAATTCTAAAAATAATGCAGTACTGTAGTTATTCTAAGTAAAGTGCAGGCTTCTAGTAGGTAGAATGAACTACACACTATGCACTAATAGCAGATTAAGTAGTCTAATTTAGTTGTGTACTAGAGCTAAATCAATTATTTTAGCAAGTCTCAAACTATGAAGAGTCATATACTATATGATATACTTACTGGTGCATTCCGCTTTTGCAAAGAAGGGAAATGAATTGGACATTCGCATCATCTCCAAGATGAAGGCATTGGTATACGGCAACTGGTTTTTGTCCTCCATGATTGGATCTCTCTCGGTGCCCACACCGTCCATTAACTCCTTATAAATCTTTTCCTCTTCTTCTGGGTGTTTCAGTAATGTGCCACAAAAGGCAGATATAAATATTGCCACAGCAAGCACACCGTCACCAATAAATTGAATAAGAGAACCAGCAAGAATGTGATCTGTAAGGAATAAATGAAATATAAAAATTCATTTAAACCGATGAAGTTGTCGACTGTTTCTTTGGATTCGATTACTTTGGATTATTAGACTCGATGTAAAGCGTTTTAGATGAGGAATTTTTAAAACTTTAGATTTGAGATATTTAAAAGGTTTTTTTAAAAAATAATATTAAAATACACTAATAATTCGTAAACATGATAATTGTTGTGTTACATTTTAAAGCAAAGTTTTTATTTCCTAAATTGGCTTTTCCCAATTGTAACCAGAACTATTGGCTAAAGTACAGCAATCAGCTTTAACCGTTGTTTGCGTGCCAGTTGATCGCTTATCAGAGGCAGCATTGTTTTTATTACATTCCATTTTAGCGTAATGAGATAACATGATACATAACAGTCAAGTTTCTGATCTAATTCAGTCTTGATTAGATTAAACAAACACGAGGGCAACAATGAAAGAAAACAAAAGCAATATCAATTTGAGGGTTCAGTCGAAATGGTCCGGGGCCTACTTCGAATCTATTGGGACTGCTTTGAACTTTTTTTTTTCTTCTCTTCCAGACGTGTACACGTACCTAGGTTTGCAAAACCATTAACCGTATAGTTCACGTCTGGCCACCGATCTAGCTCGCATAATACATCGGCAAACAATTTTACAGACATAAGTAAATGCAACAATAAAATTTTAAGAGATGACTGAAACATTCCAGAAGAGGGAAGATGGTGACAAAAGAGTTGCAAAAAGTAACTTCTATAGTCATGAATAGTGAAAGATGAGTTATAAAAACATTGTAGTTAGAAATGCGAAATATCTTAAAAGTGACAGTTTGACAAAAATATTCCAAATGAGCAATTTAAGTATACAGTGAATCAAGATAATAAGGTATTAAGAATATAAAAATTTACATACGAAAAGAAATGCAGCAATAAAATTTTGATAAATGACAAAAACATTCCAGAAGAGGGGAGATGGTGACAATAAGGAAATGCGATGAGTAACTTCTATAGTCATGAATTTTGAAAATAGTGAAAAATTAGTTAAATAAACATTGCTGTTATGACATGAGAAATGCAAAATCCAAATCTTAAAGGTGAAAGTTTGAAAAAAAAGTATTTAAAAAATGAAAACATAGAGTTTGGCCTGTTGGTCGGAACGCAATCGAGTCTTTTGAAAAATTTAAAACTTAGTGTTTGATCTGTTGGCCGGATCGCAGTTGCTTGAGTCTTTTGAGATAATAGGGACAAGTAGGCGAGGACGCAGCATGATCACAGTCGAAGTTAGTTCCATCAAAATTGTTCGAATCTCTACAGTTTACACAAAACTCAGTTATGGCAGTGCAATTGTCGGATGTGTGTTGGTTGACACCGCAACGGGCACAGGTACAGACATTGTAGTCGCAGTTATTTTGGTGGTGACCAATCTCTTGGCAATTTCTGCAACGGAGATGGATGATACGTTTTTTGATGTAAAATATTTGAAGGCCAGCATAAAATGTCTGTTGCATCAATAATCTTTTAGACAGGCGATGAGTGGCTCGTATGACAATATGCTGTTTATCCTGTTCTTTTTTGTGCGGGATGGTTTTTTCTAATTTGATGTTGTCATAGCTTTCGTTGTAGTCGCCATTGGTTTCTATGATTTCAATGATTTTTTCACTTGAGAAGCTAGTTGGTGTGTTCAATAAGATCAGAGAAATAGACCTTGTTTCTTTATCCTTATAGTGGAGACCTGTTTCTTTAATTGATTGTATTGCGTTTTCTTTTTGTGAGTGACTGCGGAATTTCAGTTCAATAAGTTTTTTATTTCGATATAACTTTTTTATAGATAATTTAGGGGAGGAGTTTTTCAACTTTTGCAAGATGTCGTTTGTAGAGACATTTTCTGTAGATTCTATTACTATGGGTTTTGGTGGTTGACTCGGTATTGTTTTGTCAGAGGTTGTAGATTTTAGGTCGTCAATTTTTTGGTTGATCTCAGTTAGTTGTCTTTCTATAGTGCTGAGATTCGAATTTGTTGTAGTATCTGGTTTGGCAATATTGAATACTAAGTATTTTAGTCTTGATAGGGCATTATATAGCAGCCAATCTTGGGGTAGTTGGAAGGCAGTAAGATTTTTGCATAGTTAAGACTGTTATCGATTTGTTGGAAGAGTTGGTCCAATTCTTTGTTATCCAGGATAGTTGGGTCCAGAAGTGGGGATTCCTGTTCATCAATAGCAGATTCATCATCGGTGCCGTCATGTGGTTGGTCATTGTTTGGTGATGAGGATTTGCTAGTCTACTGCTTTGTTCGAGTTCTTAAAACTTTTAATAAAATGACTCTAACCAGTTCTTAAAATTTATCGGATGAAATGGCAATTTCGCCAACAATCTTAAAAGTCAGAATCTACAAGAAGTATATGCTGGCAATACTCTGCGCAATTTCTCATGCTAAAATCAAAAGAGATTTTATTTTCTAACTAAACTTCGTAGAATAATAATAATAATAATACAATATTAAAATATTGGCTATATTTTTAAACGAAATTTGCCTGTCTAGGATTAAAAACAACAGAGGAAAAATTACTGAAATTTTCGAAAACAAAATCGATATTAGAGTTTAACTCCGTTTAACATGTAAAATTTTAGCCATACTCTAAGACCCTTTTACGATATGAATCACGAAGCGGATCTGACTTAAAATGTTGTTAAATGCAAACTTTAAAAAGTTTCAACTTAAAATCCTACGTTGGTTTGAATTTCAATCATTCCACTTTTAAATTGTTTAAAGCAATTTTTATCATTTCATAATTTGGGAATTAAGCGAGGCGATAAACTTTCCATTGTGGTTCAGAAACATCCACCAGACAGGTTTGCCGTCATTTTGCTTTATCTCTTTTCATTGGCGTGTTAGGTTTAGCAAAGTCCGGACGTGGCAATGCAAAAGTATAGCATGAATGATTCTCCTTGGTTAGAATTAACTTACAAAATCTTTCAAATCAGATTAGTTAAATTTTTGGATAGACGTAATTAACCTTTTGCGCTCCGAGTACTTTAATATGCTGCTCGAACGAATTATTTTCAGTCAAATTACATTTTTACTCCCACAGAAAATTTTTGTTCATGATTTTGCTACGAAGTCAATCAAAAAACTTTTTACGCGTTATAATGACAGAAAAGCACATTTGTCCACAAAATGTACGGATAAAAATAAGGTTGAGTTCGAAAACGCACGCATTACTGCACGTAAGCTTATTAAAGTTACTTAAAAAGAGCATGTAAAAACTTTATGATCCAAACTGCATTTGATTTAGTAATTCTAGTGGGCGTTGGATTATACTGGTTACAAGATCTTACATAATTTGGGTGTAGAGATTTATTCGTCTGGAACAAATAATAACAAATTAGTTTTGTTTGGAAAAGCTATAGATTTTTTTCCAGATGGTGTTTTTAGTTTAGTTTATTTTTGTCTGAATAGACGAATTACGGGAGAACGTGTTTATAGATATGCATTAACACCCCTCTGCTCCTTTAAAAATAACACGTAAGTCAAAAAACATATGACCCAAACGTATCGCAATGTATCAACGTCTTCTTCCTACTATTCCTTAAGTAGCAGAGAAATGGGGAGTATTCACTCGAGTGAATTTTAAAAATCTTGGTTAGGAATAGTTTAATAAATTGCATAAAAAAACTGTAGTGAGAAACCAATTGCAGATTTGAAATGAGCGACACGAAAATCTCATGCAACAGAAAACATTCAAAACAAATTTTTAGTTTAATACCTGTAAAATATTGTGCAGTTGGATCATTCTTTGCTTTCCTTACTTTTTCTTCCTTCAAATAAGCATCTATCAAATTGCGAATATTATCTTCATTAAATGTTGATCTATGCCTCTTAATTATGTCATGCAACATGTTTTCCATAATAGTAGCATATTTATGCATACTTCTGAAACTTGGCATCAACGGCATAATGAAATATCTTAAAAAATTAAAAAGAAAAAAAAATAAGTAAACAAACAGAAATATTAAAGGATTTTTAAAAGCAAAAGAATATAAAAGAATGTTGTACATAGAAGAACATTTTTATTTTGAATACAAAATATACCTAGTTATATACAAGGTATTACTAAACATTGGGTTAGTACTGTAAGGATATAATTGCCTAATTAGACACATTTTACGATAGGGTTATAATTTGCCTAATTAAGCAAATAGCATCAGTTAGGGGAAAAGGGAGTTATACAATGAAACGAATAATAAAAAAGGAAGAATCATTGTTATTGAAAACTTTACAAGAAATGCGCAAATAAGCAACCATCAGCAATAAGAGGATTTTCACATTCAGACGTTGGAAGATTTTAACGACACGTGATTTACCTATGTGCACATGTGAGAATCACATGCAAGATGAACTGCTTGAGCAAGCGCGAATCGCAATCACGTGCAAGGCCGCTTTTCCGAGACTACTGTTTACAACCTTCACACATACAGTTTCTTTTACATTACAAAGAAACACAAAAAATAAAATAAAAAGAAAAAAAACATTTTAAAAGACACAACTTCTCACGACTCGCTCTTTACTTGGCGACATCGCATTGTATTGCCCAATTTGTTGTTTTAGTAACCTATATCATTTTTCAAATATGACCATTAGTTACGTAACACAATTTATATATTGTATCAGAAAAAATGATAGTTCTTTTCGGGCATGCATAACATAATATAATGTTTAAAATTTAATAAGCATTAAAAAAATTTGTAAAATAATCTTTGGAGTTTTGGCACATATATTTTTAAAGTTTTGTTTATTTCTTATTTTTAAGCTTAAATACCAATTGTTAACAACAGCATTCATCTATTCCAGCTTTACTATCTTTGCAACGTTGTAAACAGTGTCACTACCGTCTCTCACGGAATATTAACATTATCTTGATAATCGTAGGCTTCACCACTCTGAAGAGTTCCAGCAATATTTTTGCTTTTTTTCCATTCATTTCTGTTTTTAGAGTCAGACTTAGCTAATAGCATTGTTCAAGAAGTTTAATTAAAGTAAGTAAAGTCGTTAAGACTTGGCACATCATCAGCGATACATTCCCGCTCCCGCACCCTTAATTCTCCATTCAATTCAATTTAAGGATCCTTAACTAGTTATAAATAAATCGCAAAAATCATCATCACTGTTTTTTAGTTATATATAATGTTTTATAATTATAATAATTTTATCAATATTTAAAATTGAGATAATAGTCGTAACTATTGGATAGTTTTTTTAGGTATTCCAAAACCTTCATATTTCTTTTATGTTTCATGTTAAGTTCTTTTATGTTAAGAAGTAAGCACTTTCAAAATAATAAATGAAAATTAAAATGCATGATAAATTTTTGAACCAATCTGACTACGATAAATTGGTAAAAGCACCTGCTTATAGCTCCATCACAGTTTCCTTAATATTAAAAGTTGTTGCAAAATTTAAACTTTAATATTCGATTCTTTGTTTGATTTAAAACTAGTGATGGCATTCATACATGACCGCTAAGCATATTTTCCATCGAAGCTCTCTCTTGATATAAAAAAAAGGAAAGAAATTAATGGGAGAAAATTAATTATTAAAACACCTGTAATGCTCGTTTTTTAAATAAAAATTGCAATAGCTGAATTGAGAAAAATTATTTGTTACTTGTCATTGCAAAGAAATGTATTCCTTTTTTAGTGTCATTGTATAAAATTCAACTTAAATTTAAACTGCATAAATTCTGCATGCATCATTTCTAAGGATCGTATATTTGCAAATTTTGCTTCAGATAAAGCTGAATTTTTACAATAATAATCTTTGTTTGACTGCATTGAGGCAAATTTGGATTTATGAAGTTGTAAATTCACTCTATTAATTCTGCTGATATAAAATCCCCGATTTAAAGTTTAAAAAATTGAAATATTACTTAGCAAATGTTCCACTCAGTAGTAAGTTTGGACCTGATATGTTTTCAATCATTTTGGCATAGTTTTCATTCAGATTTCTTGTGAAGATATACCATTTTCTCCAAAACATGTTCGAAAGAGAATTGTGGTGCATTTATCCGTCAGTAGTGAAATAAAATCTAGTGGTTCGCCATTCTTTTGGCGAAGAACTTCAAGAGTTTCGTTGATGGCATCATATATAGGCCCACAGCTCTCACCCTTAATGCTACTCATTCCACGTTCTCTGAATTGTTGAGAGAAGAACTTTCTGTTCACCTTCCAGGAATCTCCATTCAGAAATAGAACACCTAAAAACACACTTTGATTCATAAACACTGGGGAACAAATTTATACAAATACTTGATTTTGCCTAATTCGGGTCTCAAACTCTATTATAGATGCAGATTTTTTTTTTTTATAGAATGGCCTTTTGAGTCCATTATTTGTCGAAATGTTCAAAAGCGTTATAAATAACATGGGGTCGCGTAAATGTTTCGATAAACTTCTAGGTGAGTTAAGGATTAAAACTACATAGCAGCTCGGAAACGTTGTCGGCTAGAAGAGCATTCCGTTTATAAGTTTGTTCAAAAAAGCCCAAGAAAAAATGTTCGTTTAAGTGAAGACAACATTTCTGAGCATGGAATCCTGATGATATGTCCTAACTTTCTTTGAGGCTCATCGTAACATTTTTTTGACCAGTCTTATAACGGAAGCCGGGATAGCCGGACTGGAGTTGGGCCCATGTCCGAAAGGTCATGAGTTTGATCCCAGCCGACCGAAGGCTCCCCGAGTACAAAATGATGACTCTTGCAAGCTAAAAATATTGGGGTCACAAAGTCCTCCAAGTTCCTCTAGCAAATCAGTACCTCTGGGGTTACTGGACTGGTGATTGATTATGCTCGTTCTGGTCAAAATTACAATCTGTAGATGGATGGATGGTGTGTGTATGTTCCTTATGTAAAATGGGATGCGACGTATGAATGTTGTTTTCGGATCCTCCCCTCAGAGATGTTTCCCAGACCGTTCCCAATAGCCCATTGTGCAGCTCTAGCGCAACGTGAATAAAAAAAAGTATCAAAGTTACAGGTAACGTTTTTAAACTTGTACATTCTCTTAACGGCAAAAAATGAGCTGAAAATGTTATTTAAAAAAATCTATTAGTTTAGTGAGAGAACCAAATGCAGATATGAAATCAATAATACGAAAGTATTTAAAATCTGTTGAAAAAATCTCATGCAACAGGGGAAAAAAAATGGTTTCCAAGTGTAATCGTATCGATGAAGTCAGTTGTCCCATCGATGAAGTCAGTTGCAAAGTCTTCATCATATCGATGAAGACCTTGCAGAGCTGAAAAACACGTATAAGCTATTGAACGGGATCACTAAAAAGACACGGGGTCTAGAACCAATACCTCCTAGGTGTTGCTCGAACCCGCCTCTCCCACAGAGTTTGAAAATTAAATCTGATGACTGAAATAGTTGACGCATTCTGCGAGTCAAAATAACTCGTTTCGTGTTAAGATTCGTCTAAATATGCCAGAGCTCTCTTCCCAAATTGTTATTTAGACTTATACCTTACTCAGGCCTCAATGCTAATTGTGCAACTTCTTGAACAAAAAGATTTCGTAAAGTAGCAGAGAATAAACTCTAAATTTTGCAAAATTTTGGGTGGTTCACGAAAAAAAACTTGATTTTATATACATGATTAAGTTAAATTTATTAAACCAAGAATTATATAATTAAGCGTAAGTTTTGATACCATTAGAAATAGTTTTTCTGCAAAGCGTAGTCATCCCTGTTATAAGATAGGTAAAATAGTGTTTATCCCACTCACAAATGCACCAATAAAATTAAATAAATAAAATTTTTTATAAATTACAACATTTTAACTACTACTCTTTTTTTTTTTTTGTTGCTATCAACGCCTTTTATTTAAAGTGTTTGTTGCATAATAGAAAAGTAGTTTCCTTCTTCAGTGTTTTTTTTTTTTTCTTTTCTTCTTCTTCTTAGTCTTCGATAATTTATCTTAACCCTAAATAACGGGATTTAAATATTTATGGGAAAGTATTTTATCACATTAGCAGACATCTTTAGAAAATGCAACAAAATAGACAGCGAAGGAGTTTCTTTGTAGGTAATAGTAAAGGATAGCGTGGGTCTAGAGAGAATGCAGCATTGGGAGAATGCAACACTTTCTCTCTTGCGTTATGCATTCGTTTGTTTGTGGTTATAGACACAGAATGTATAAATTCAGTTATTTATAAGCACAAGAGCTCAAAGTTTATGGCCATTTCCATGATGATTTGAAAATTTTGAGAAACTCCCCCCTCCCCCCAAAAATGGTCTTAAAAATCATATTAATTATTGGTAAAAAAAATTTATAAACTCCTCTTTACAAATCAATTTTAATCCCAAAAATATACAAAATCCCGCAAGCAACAAGATGTTTTGGTGGCGAAATCAAATTGTTTGCTAGTTGTCTCTAACCTGACATGACAATATCATGTTTTTCCTGTTCTCCTAGACCAGTCAAAACAGTGTTTTATGTCATTTTATTCAAAAATATACTTATTTCTGTACATTTTGTGTACTAAAGCAGTAATTAGAGGGCAATTTAGAATAATACGAAAACCCTTTCATTTCATAAAAATAAAAACTGATGAGTTAAATCACACACAGTGTCGAACTACTCACTTCCTCGAAATAGTACTGTCGCTATATTGTATTCTTTCAGCCTGTCAGCGAAACACTCGCTTTTGGTAATGAAAGCCTCCTTATTAGCCCTGAAAGAGCATAAGTTAACGAGCAACTTTCCAGTGGTTCTAAAACTGTATACATCGCCATATTTCTTCCCCAACTCTTGCAGTTGCAGATGGCAGGTGGAAGTTTTCAAGAATGGCCAGTACCCAATATAAGGCAGGCTAAAAGGTCCTGGTGGAAGGCCTCTGTTCTTTAAGATGTAGTAAATCACAGCAAAGGCTAAAGCAGCGGTACATACATTCCATGGAGTGTTTAGATTGCTGTTTAACAAAGCATCCAGAGTCATCATTGTAAAGTTCTGAAAAAGACATTTTTTTTAATAAAATTAATAAAAGATAATAAAAAGTACTTGCAAGATGTTGAGTTAATACTTTTCAATTATGAATGAGCGACAGTCACATAATTATGTAATCTGTGTGCGATTGAACTGGGATTAAGGAATGCAATCCTGATATCTACTAACTTTTTGGGAAAATTGGCGAATGCGCACTGCACTTAAAGTGCGCGTGCGTTAATTCTAGTAAAATACGCACGCTCTCGTGAAAAAGTATCAAACTTCCGCAAGTTAAGAAATGTATTAAAATTACGTAATTTAAAAACGCTAACGTAGTGGAATATCGTCTTAATTTCGATCACAAAATTAAAACAAACATTTACATTTGGACGTGGATATTATGATAAAACTAAAATTTAAAATATCATGTTAAAAATATAAACGTTAAAAATAACAAAAGAAGAAGCAATAAGGCTTAAAATATAACGTTGAAAATACAAACGTTGAAAATATAAACGTTAAAAATAAAAACGCTAAAATTATAAAATATATAAATATAAAAAATAGCTTTTTAAATTTATAAAACTAACTCTATATGTATAACTAAAAGTAATATTCATTGAATATTTATATAAAAACGTAAATAGTAAAATAAATTATGAAAAATAAGTAATAAAATCTTTCCTAAAAGTCATCGAACTATTTCATAACTCTTACTTCGGTGTGAGAGTCATTTGTAGGTTTTCAAAGGATATTCAGTAGTATAAATTTCAATGTAATATTCGTTAGAAATAAAGCTTTAATATAAGATAAATAAACTTCTGGTTTATTAATTTTAGATAAGAAAAGGAGTTTTGGTTATTTTGAGCATTTGATAAACACTTCTTATCGCCTTGTCTTGCCCTGGGTGAAATGACTGCATCAGGTATTTTTTCTAAAACTACATCCTTGATAAGACAGAAAAATAAAATCGAGAAAAAAAGAATAAAATCGTGATTTGATATAAGGTTCCATAAAGTAAATAAGTAACTATTTTCTAATAAATTAAAATTTTTCAAATTTTACACATTCCGCAGTAAATTTTTAAACAATAACGAATATGGTTTATGCACCCTTTCAAAAGTATGTTTACATACCCTTTAATTAGTAAGGAATATTTGTCTGTCGTTTAACTTACTTATTATTGTCCAAAGGATGTCCATCGATGTTCTTAATTAATTAGGCAGATCGTTAACTAAATAATATTTTATTAAAACAGAAACAACAACAAATGGAAAACAGAGCACCGCATTAATGCGAACGTATTACTTAGCTCGTCACCGAACCACTATACTTAAAATCTCTTGTAGTTTGCTGAAGTAACTGGTCTAAATATTCAGCCTATTTCTTAAAGACTCTTTGGAGATGTTTAGCTCTCTTACTTAAACCTTCCATTATCGATGTCTGTAACACCTGAATGCAGAAACATTTCTGGAGTCAAAGGGGAAACGGTGTTCACGTCTTCCGATACGTAAGTAAGGGGTCACGTATTAATTATTCTTTCACAATCACACAAAATTGTGACCAACTCCTCATAATTTAAGGAAGAGCGTACTATTCATGGATGGGGAAAAATTGCAGCCTCTGTTAGTCCTAAAACTATTCTTGTCCGCTTTCGAAGTGGTCACCTTAAATCAATGAAATTTTCGGAAGGATCCAAGAACTTTGAAATATGTACCAACTGTTCTTCAGAACAGGCTTCGCCTCACCACATACTCGCGTGCCTGGGGCTCACTAAACAGGATTTAGCAGATGATCCATTGACGGTGTTGGATAATTTTGAGGGTGTATAACGTCACGGACCTAGTCTGGCACTGCTGGTCAATGGGGGCGTGCAACAACAACAGGAAAAACGTCCTAATATCTTACGTAAAATTCGCTTCACCATTTGTATTAACCGCTCCCACCAGGCGGCGGAAGGAGAGTTAAACCTCCACCGTATCTCATGCTCTGCGGCTTTTGAAGCTAACTTGTTCTCTTTTGCGCACCAACAAAATTTGTTACGTTATCGGAATATATTACCGATGGTCTTCCTCTGCGCGCAATAAAACGTCTAAATGACTGAAAAAAGAGTTGGAAATGGAAAACAGAGCGCCGCATTAATGCGACCGTATTACTTAGCTCGTACATTCCATCTGTAGACGTGGGTGGAAGCATTACGTAATTTTTTGCGCATGCGCGCGTCTTACATGTTCTTTAATTTCTCTTAATTCTCCACACTGTCATTGAAGAAAGTATTTTTTCTAGTGGTAGTAAAGATTATGTATCATTTTAATAAAACAGAACTAAAAGAATTCTATCCACCACAAAACATAAATGTCAAAGAAAAAGAGATGCCAACTTTCTCCGCTTTGTAAAAAAGTACTTTTTAATTAAGTCATTTTTAATTTATTATTTAGAATTTTAAGTCATTTTTAGTTTAGTATTTTTCATTTTAAGTCCTACGTAATTAACAAAGTCATGATGAGTATATAAATTAACATAGTCATGATGAGAATACATTTAAACTAATATAGTCATGATGAATATACAGTTAGTTATTTAGGGGGAACAATTAGGTAAATATCTTAGGGTGGAATACTCCTGGGTCAAGAATCACCTTTGTTCTTTTCCTCTTCATGGGAGTATCTATGTGAGTAATAAAATGTGGGCAATATCCCATACGAGAGCAGGAAATTTATGATTGGGTTGCAATGTACATTATCTTGTATGAGCTCCTTATCACCCATACGAGAGAACAAAGTTGAGTTTCATATAAACATTTGAATCATTATACATGAAGTGGTGAGGAAAATAATTTTAGTTCAAATTTAAAAAGCGAAAGAAAATTCATTAAAACAGAAATTTAGCTGCCACTAGAAGAAATTTTAAGAAAAAGAGTAGAAAGTTGGCAGTTCAGCAAAAGGTCGTATTCCTAAGTTTCGAAATAAGTTTTACAAAAATTTTATTTATTTTGAAAATGTCTGCATTAGTTCACTAACATTAAAAAAAATTTTTTTTTGAAGAAGGTATTTTCCGTTCTCTATCAGTTTAAGAAGATTTTTTTTCTTTCAGAAATTAAAAAAAAATTTATATGAAATACCTTCAGGTTTTCCTTCCAGTAAAAATTTAAAAACACAGTGGCCAAAGTTATCCCAACAACTGGGGTATTTTTGGCCACCAGATTTTTTGATTGAAAATTGCTTCTAAAGTCAACTTCTTTGAAACATTTTTTAATTGAGGAATATATTGAGCAAAATCATCCTTGAGTTGGGAAAAAAATGTTTATTAATATATCGCTTAACGGTTTGTTTATATTTATATTAAGAAATCTATTTGATATGCATACGTTTTTGATCTTTAAAACCCTTTCGCGACGGGGAACGCGCGCTTATCGCTGAGGCCGGCAGTCGCGAGTGTCGTCTGTCCGGGAGGATGTTAAGCCTAAATCCTTGAAATTACCGAAATATCAACGCGTTGCTTAATAATGTTCTCTAGAGTATTTAAATGGCATATGCTTTATATATATTTCTATAGATACTTTATTTACTTAAGTTATTTCTTCTTTAAATATATATTTTACAAATTTTATTTTCATTATGTACTCTTACCATTTATTATTTTTTTAAATTATATATCTGAAAACTAAATATATGACTTATAATTCTTTTTTCGTATGAAAAATTCGAAAACACTAACATTGCACTAAAAACTGGACCTCAAATCGATAAATATATATTTTAAAAATTTTATTTTCATTATGTACTCTTACCATTTATTATTTTTTAAAATTATATATCTGAAAACTAAATATATGACTTATAATATATGAAAAATTCGAAAACACTAACATTGCACTAAAAACTGGACCTCAAATCGATATACCAAAAAAGAAAAAAAAAAACTCCCCTGCTTACTGTTAACAAATACCGCGTGCGAATTTAAGGAGCCGTCATAAAAAATTCCTTTCTCCTCCATTCCTTCCCTCTAAAACCACGTGTATGTGAGTCATACTACCATCATTTTGAGTAAAAGGTCAAATTTACATGTATATATGGACATACCATATGGACATACAATGCTGGCAGAAATTTAATTTTTAAGACGTTCCAGGCACAAATGAGTGACGGCCGGGGGTAAACGAGCACGCCGGCCGGGAAGTGAGTGCGTTTCTTGCTGGCACTTATAGGTGACAGTCGGCGTGTCTTTAAATTTCTTGTGTTAAACTGCTGGAATAATAAGTTTCTGTCGTAGAAAAGTTAATGAGAGTATGTTTACAAAATTTAAACTCTTAATCTTTTAATGTGATTTAAGTATGAAAACATAAAACGTATTTCAAATTTCCATTTTGAAGAATCTCAACTTCATGTGAATGGGAAAGATGGCGAAATCCTGGTGCTATTCTAAATCCCTCCAAACAAAAGGAACAAATTGTCCAAAACCAGGATCAATTTTAAACAAGCTTAAATCTACCGCAATTATACATTTACAGATTCTTATTCATTTGCTTTTTTTTTAATGTTATTATTAATATTACTGAAGGACCAAAAGTGTGTATAAACTGTTTCTGCCTAATAATATTTTATTTTAAATAATAATAAATTTTGTAACGAATAACTACAAATATAAAAAAAAAGTTTCCAAAAAACAATATAAATCGCAATGTGAAACACAAACATGCTTTTCTTTACGGTATATCCTAGAGTGCCTTTGTTCACTGAAGGCACTCTAGTATATCCTAGTTGTCGTTAGTGCGTTTGTAGCGATACATTGCCAATTTTGTTGCTCTTCGCTTTGGGAAAAGCTTTTGCTCCGAAATGGCGGATAAGTCGGCCTTTCTAATCCAGGAGTTAAGCCTCAGCTTCGGGTCTCAATATTAAGAAAAGTTTTAAAGTACAAAAATTTTTCCTCTAGGCTTAAAAAAGTGAACAAAAAGAAGCTGGTTGGTAAGCGTTAAGTCCATTTCAATAACTAATTAAACGAATTAAATTAATGTCAAGTCTGATTTTAATACTTCAGTGTAAATACTCATTTACTTAGTTATGCTGTCTTCCAGTTCTTGAGCGGCGCCATTAAGCTAAATTCTGTTTTTAAAGCTTATTTTTTACTTTAAAATGTATTGTTTACTGTTTTATATTTACTTTTAACTTAATTTATTACAAAATTAATTTCGTTTAGCCCCGAAAAAACTCTTGCAAGTAAAATTCATAGGTTCGCACGGCAAATAAGTGCACAGTTTGATTTTGATAAATATGTTAATTTGAATTATTATTCATAATAGGTGAAATTGAGGTAATTAGCATTTTTTAATGAAAATATATATACTAAACGTTGTAATAATTTATTTACCACGATACCATTCGAACGTGTAAAAGACGAAAATTAAATCCACTCTCACTTAAACAATAAGAGTTTACTTAACATACTGTCTTGATTTTTGACTGAACAATTTTTAAACTTGAAATACTTGAAATTCAACTTATTTAAGAATGTGGACCAAGTAGTCGCTGGAAGCGTCTCGTATTTAGATATAAATTCTTGAAAGCAAAGCAAAAGGAAAAAAAAAATGTTTTGATCGCTATTGTGAAATTTTTAAAATTGTATACATATTTTGTTTCCTTATTTTTATTAGTATAAACAGACAGTTTTTCTCTTCAAAAAGATAAAAGCTCATGACACAATTTTTTTCAATATTAGTTTTTGTATAGACGAAGCACTGAGATTCATTCGTATCATAAAACTTCGAATTTGAATCCGTAATTATATGAAAGTGTGATTTCTATTAAAACTTAAGTGGTAAATAATATTAAAAAAAAAAAAAAAATTCCACTCAGTTTCAATCTTCATACATTACCATTCTTTTTAAAATAGCACTTTTCCTATATAAAAAATTGTTAACATAGTCAATGGGTTAAATAAGCTACTCACTTGCTGTAGACGCTTTCGTTACTTCTACAGAGTCGCACAATTTTTATCATTTAAGCTGGAACTGAATTATTTAAGTATCAAAATTCTCTTCTTTTAGAGCTGTTATATAAAAGATGTCAACGTTATTACAAATGTCAGAAGGAAATTTGATCGCACTTGGATGGAAGTTGGAGCACTGCCAAAATATAGAACACTTTCACTATTGTCATTCCATTCTAGAGTCATTCCTACTTCAAAAGAGAGAACAAATGATATTTAGTTATTTTATGCATTCAAAATATGAAGTCATTAGTTGTATAGTAAAAGTGTATTATAGGAATTGTAAGAATCCAAATTTTTATTTAAGTTTCGAAATGAAAGAAAGTGGGTTAGCTATCAGGAGGAACAGAGCAGAAAATTACTAAAAGTGATTTCCAGGGTTAAGTGCTCTCTTTTAAACAGACTCGATTTATTTTGCTAATTGCGGACCCCGTCAATTTTTCACATTTTTATTCGATTTACCAAAAAAAAAAAAAAAAAAAAAAGAACCGAATATTTAAAAAAAAATTTTGCACGTACTTTATTTTCATTTTCTTCCTTCTTTTTTTGCAAATTGGAGACATGTAGGATCGGCGAAATTACATTAGATCACGTGATTTTAAACCGAATCGATTGAAAATTTAGAAGTTATGGAGTTACGTTGTCTTAATATTATGTAAGCTGCAAAATCTTATTTAATGAAAAAAAAAAAAATTCAAAACATTGTTATATGCTGTAAATTTAAGCTTTTATCTCATCTGAAACTTAAAGTGATGTACAGAAAAGCTCCTTTTTAAGTCTTACATCCTATTGAAAACGTCTACGTGTCTCAGTTTCTAGCCCAAGAAGAGCTAACGTTCCCATGAACTTTTTTTCAAAAAAGATAAAAGAGATTTATTTCATTTTTTTAAAAATTAACTTGGGGTGATCAGACATTTTATTTACACCATAATCTATAAATATCTATGGATTCTTCTGAAACTAAGCAATTGCAATATTTTAAACAAAAAAAGAAAACCATTCGAAAATATTAATTAGTTTAAGATTAAGTCTTATCGTTTTTTTTTTTTTTTTTTTTTTGCAGTAAATGTAATTTTCACATTACTAAAACTATTGCATTTTCGCAATGGCGAAATTAGTTAAACTTCTGACATCGAATTTGCCGAAACATATCGGAGTAGCAAAAATTTTCATCAATGCCGAAGAACTGCAAGATTTGGCAACTAATCGCTAAAAAAGACACTAACTTCAACTAGCATAATTCGTGAAGAAAAATGTGTTTGCGTACATTGATTTACATTGTTTTTCGAAAATTTTTTTAATACTTGAAAAATTCATCATTTTTTTATTATTGTTATTTAAAAAAAATATTATTCATTACTAGATAGAAACAGCTTATACTCATTTTTTGTTCTTTAATAATTATGAAATATAAAAAAAATAAATTAACGGAGAAGAATTACAAAATTTATATCAGCATTAAATTTAAGCACATCTTTATTTTAATACTATCTTTACTTTAATACTATCTTTACTTTAATACTATCTTTATTAAAGTAAAGTTGTGGTCGCGGAGTTTAAGATCAACAACATGATGGTTCTAATACTTCATTAGAGGTCACAAGTTAACTTTTTCGAGACGGGTGAGTCATCAATGTATTCGTACGGAATCAGGATGGGGAAAAATAAAAACCGGTCGCTTAAGTTTGAGCAGGGCTTAATTTTTTCAGTCTAAGCCGTGGTGGCTCAGGGGGTAGAGTGTTTGCCTTCTAATGGTGTAAACAGCGCTCGAATCCCAGCGATGGCTGATCGATACGAATTCCGCATCCAGCTCGCACCGACCACCGAGATGTAAAATATCCTCAGTGGTAGACGGATCATGGGTGATAGTCCCCTTGCCATCAGGGAAACCGTTGGAGATGTTCATGGTTTTCCTCTTCATGTAACGCAAATTCGGGTTAGTTCCATCAATAAGTCCTTCACGAAGGCAAATTTCTCCCAACACTTGATACAGGAGTTCCCTTGTCTTCCGGATTAGGTTCAAAATTAGATGGATATGGAGTTGAACTTCAGTATTCGTAAACCCAAAATTATGTCGACTGGTCAACGACGGTTATAAAATAAAATAAAATCTGATATGTTTGCTTCTACATTAATTCTAACATATATAACTAATGTCAGTTCAAAGTGTAACTATATAATTTTTATTTTGAATTAATTAGTGATATATTAAGTAAATGAATCTATTTTTACTCCTCTCCTAAATAAACTGCTATAGAATTTTGCCTACGATTTTTTTTTTTTTTTTTTTTTTTTTTTACCCTTATTGTCGCCACCCTGAGAATGCAGATATTTCCTTACAATATCTGCTACAATATGAAAAAACAACGTAAGTGCTTCATGATTGATTCCGAGAAACTTTTCTCCTTCTATTGCTACTGCTATGAACGTTAAGATAGAATTTCAAAAAACTGATAAAACAACATTTATTTTTTTAAATTTTTGTTGTACACTATGTAGCGTATAAAGATGTACCCTATAACGATGTCAAATTTATAAAAATCTCAATTGTGAATTTTTCGTTGTTTACGTTGATTTTTCAATTGCGCGGCAATATATGACGTCTCGATGAGAAAAAAAAAATGCTATCGAATTAAAGTGATGACCTCCTCCAGATGAATCTTGCGGCATCAAACCAATTTCTTAGCATCCTTACTTATATTAAAAAATTCAGCAAATCCTTTATTACATAATAAAAACTATAAATTAAATTGAAAGGCTGTTATAAATTGCTTCCCGTTCTTTTATTTAAAAAATTATTTTTACTAATTATTTAATTATATTGTTTTGGGAAAATTCATTTGTGGAGAAACCAACTCTTGCTTATTTATGCATAATTCATTCTTGAATAAATTTGATTTACAGTTATTTTTCCTTACAATAAATGCAAATAATTCATTTGTTTATAAAAAAAAAAGCACCTTTGTTTCAGTTATTTTTTGTGGTAATTGGCAAACTTAACCCGAATTCGGTGAGTTTTTAGTTATAATTCTTCGCCACTAATAATAAAAATAATTATGAAGAAAAATATTTTGCCTTTAGTGGAGTAGCTTTAACAAAACCACTGCAATTTCATTTATGAACTTTTTTCCTAAATTCATATTTAAAATAGGGTCACTTTGAAAAATCGTTAAATGTTTCTAGCGGAAGACATTTCACGAAAGTAGTTTGGAAAGTTAATTTCTAGTATTACTTTAAAGTTTTAAATCAGTATTTCATATTCATTATTTTAATTGTATTTAAGAGAATATTGTATGAGCACAGTTTTACATAAACTTTTTATAAAAGTAAATCTACTGTTTAATAATTATAAAACGGTATCATAAAAGGTTGCATAATAATGTAACATTATGTGTTATTTTTTAGCATAATAAGAGTTTTAGTTTTAAGCCTTTAATTTTGAATATTAATCAAAATCAAAACGCAATAATTGCCGAGGATAGTTATTGAAAAAAATTATAAATGAATATTATTTATAAAAGCCGTTTAATAGAAGATAAATAAATGACTTACAGGTATGAACCGTTGTTACTTTTATTGATGATGACAAAGATATCCGGACCTTCTTTGCACATTAAAAATCATATCACATGATTTTTTATGCCCAATGAGAATGCAAGAAATGATAAGACGGCAAATTATCGTTTTATAATGTCATCGTTTTATAATGTCGGGAGAATTTAATTCAAATTTGAAAACTTTAATCATTTTATCAGTATTTTCATATCACACACAAGTGGCTAAAAAACATTAATTTACAGAAAAAAAAGTTTAAGCTGTTCAGAAATTGACAACATTTCAAACTCATTTTCGACCTATATCTTATCTCGAAACTGTGATCTATGTTATCTCTAGTTTATTTTGTCTTATTATTATTATTTTTTCTTCAGTGTTGAAGAGCTGTGATCCTAGAAACTCATCAGTTGAAAACACATTTGGTTTCTCTTTTTTAGTTAATATAAGGTAAGGTTTATTTAAATGTTCCTTTCGATTCTTAAATTAAGGGAAATTATTTCACGTATGCAGGATGTGCCCAAAAGGTATGGAAATGGTCAAACATTTCAGATCAAACATCTAAAAATATACGTTTAAAATATTAAAAAACAAAAAAAATGCTGTCAATGATACTAAACTCAAACCTACCACTCCCATACCTGGTGATGGAAGGAGCAGGGATAACTTAAAAAATCCTAAACAGAAATCCCCAGAATGGGATTTTTCATTAAAAAATATCCCAATTTGAGTGAAAGTTTTTTTTATTTTTTTTTTTTTTTTTTTATTTGTGTTAACGGACGGCGTTGTAATCGCAAAAGGAAAAAAATTGATCTTAAAAGTTTTAATGTTTAGAGATATCTCTATTTCAAATAAATAAAATGCAATTTGTTTAAAGAAAAAATTTCTCGATAAATATGCATCAAATCTAAAAATTCAAAAAAGGGGAGTTTGACATTTTCAAAGAAACATTATAAAATGATACCAAACTCAACTCCTTGGGAAACATCAAAAGGTCGGTTCTGAAGCTAAGTTTGGCGCATAAAAAAAATTTAAAAAAGCACCTCAGTATTGACTAACAATGATTGTTTCAATAAAATTAAAATATTATGCATGTAGTTCTTAATTGGTCAGTAGAATATTAAGTTTAAGGGCTGCTGTGAGTAATGATCTTTCTCCTGACCACCAACCCGTTTTTCTTACAAGATTTAAATGAGCCAATACCACAAACTAGCAGTTATACAAAAACATTCTGGTCAAAACTCTGATGGTCACACGTGACATAATCCCTACCAATGAGGAAATAAACAGATTTTAACAAAATATCTAAAATATCTTTAAAAGAAGTCCGGTTCATAATGCATAACTACACGATTCCTAAGTCTGTCGAGCCTCATCAAAAAACACAATTTGAGATACCTTGAATAATGATACTATGTTGATCATTATTTGATTGTCCTTTAATAATGATACTATGCTAAGAAGCCTATGAGGAAATTTTTGTTTTGTTTCTTGAGGGTAAATTTTTATTCTCAACCCATCACAGATAGTCGCAATTTTCTAACTACAATGTGCTAAAGCAACAATACAATGCGATGGTTTCTAGTAGAGCGTCTGATTACAGGACAAACTCACACAGCTGATTTTCTTTCTAGGAATAATTGAAATGACTCCCACCTAGAATCTGATACATTTGGCCCCAGATTTTAGACCGAATCCTGTTTCATCATGCGCACTTTCCTATAAATAGGGACGATTTACACAGTTGCACTCTCTTTCTATAGAATATATGATAAAGAAGTCATCGTTAAATCTAGGGTCTCAAACCTGGCAATTATGAAGTTCCCCCGAAGAAAAAAACTTTATGTCACAGAAATTTAGTGCAGTGACTGGAAAGTTCAGATCGATGCAGATTAATATAGTTTACTGATTATCCTTAAGACTAAGTGTGAAACTAAAGAACAATCCGCTTATTCTTTTCAATAAAACCAGTCGAACGATAACCAAAGAAACCTGTTTTGGTTAACATATTGCGTAGATTGATCATGTCACTCGCGTCCTAAACAAATCAAAGGCGGTGACATTCAAACTTCAAGATAGATGAAATAAAACTAGACTGCAAGTACTGCAAGCTTATAAGTCTTTTATTCTTATTAACTATCAGGATAATCATGATCACAACTGTGTTAACGTATGAAAGCATCAGCTATATATGCTGAACATCCAATAAAACGAAATTCAGAGGATCAAACCAAAAATCCTTTATGGTAAGATTTCGTGGAAAATTCTTTCTGATTTATTCATTATTTCCCCGCCTCAAGTTTGAAGCATTTGTTAATCATTGTTGTATTTGTTAGTCATAAATCATCAATGCATTTGTTAATCATTATCATTTCTAATTTTAAAATTGATACTTAAAATTTGCATTTATCGATAAGTGAGAAATAATATGATAAAATTTTCATTTTTAACATCACATAAGAAACTATCTCACTTGAATTATCCGATAAGAATATTTCAAACGTTATCAACTTATTTTAATAAGTCAGTTCTTTTTTCTTATCGTACCTTTGTTACTATATTTGTTGACATCTGATTATCGTTTAAATATATGTAAATTTCAAAATAAAATCATAATATTAAAATAAATGTAACTTATTTATCTTATAAAAAGAAATGGAAAGCGAAAAAAGTCCCAAGGCCTTTGTACATCAAATTTAAAATTTCAGTAGTGATGCGCAACGATGGCAGCATTATTATTTATTCTCTTTCACTGAACGCAACAGAATCCTGATTTTTAATAAGTATTTCAGGTTAACTAACTACAAAGAATGCGTTTCTGTTGCAGATCACGAAGAGAGAATGCTACTGAATATTGTATCTCTGAGTAACATCGATCTACCAGTATTTGTTGCAGTAATTGCTGTTGTTTTTATCTGCATTTATCATCTTCTAAGAAATAAAGGATTACCACCCGGGCCAACTGGTATTCCTTATCTTGGATACTGGCCATATCTAGATCACGACACTGGTCACCTTCAATTGCAAGAACTGGGGAAGAAGTATGGTGATATGTATACTCTTAGTGTTACAGGACAGTTGTACCTACATTTAGGATCCCTCAAAGCAGTTAAAGAAGTTCACGTTGCCAACTCTGATTGTTTTGACAGTAGACTTGTAGACTATAATATAATTAGCGCTTACTTTAAAGATGGTAAGCTTTTATTTATTTTTCGTTTAGAAATTTTTTTTCTGGTAAATGACTCTCAATACAATTAGATTTAAGCTAGTCGAAGGTGCAACGTAATTTAGCAAATTAGAACATATCTCAAATCAAATAGCACGGCCACGAAGCGGCATTAACTGATTCGTCTGAGTTTTGAGACATATAAAGGGGGAATATATGAAGTGGGATTGGAAATGGGGGAGAGGGGTTGCCAAGCACCAAATAGTAAAGTCATGATTGGAAAACCAGTCGGTTGAACATATGATGAAATCGATAGCAAATTAAATAAGATTGAGATAAAACTAGATTAGAATACAATAATATTTACAGGGGTCAGAATAATAATAACATTTACGCTGATGTAATGAAATAGAAAAAAAAAAAAAAAGAAAAGAAAAGAGAAAATATATGCAACTATTTACACATTTACACGAGATTTAAGAAAAAACTGTCAACGACAAAGAAAAGGTTATATAAGCGATGGATAGTCCAGCCATTACCTTGTCTGTGACTCCGTTGTGATGATGACACAGGCGTCTTGGTAATGACACTCGTTTCTGTGTTGCTCTTAATTTAGTGTATTTGAAATCTGTAAGCTATAAGCAAACAATTTCCGTTGAGCCTGGTGGTCTCTGCGTGGTGCTTTTGGATTTTAAACGCAAAAAAAAAGAAGATAAAAAAGAAATTTGTTTAACTGATGAAAAGCTTAATGCATTTAAAAAAACGAAATTAGAAAAAAAAAAAACATTGCCCTGGCAGCATAGAGGCATTTTAAGTAGGCTTTGATTAAACTAAAAAAATTAAGTAATTTGGATGAGATAAATTGAGCAGACGAAAATATTAATTAATTTTAATTATGTAATCCCTTATCATTTGCACTTGGTCTGCCACTTATTCAATAAATAATTAAAAATTTAGTTTTTCAGTTTTCAACATCGAGTCATCAGACCGGAATACCAACGAAAACCATCTCGCTTTAGTTTACAGATTTGAAAAATTGTAACAGATGTAATTGAAAAAAAAATGTGTAACATTTAAAAAAAAAAATGCAACAAAATATTTCATGACGTTAACGTTTGTACTTTAATGTATTTTAAAAGACAAAAGCATTCAAAAGAGGCATACAAAAACTGATACTGCGTCTACCAAAGTGTTTTGACTAAAGTAGAGATTGTGTCAAAAATGCTTAACTTTTTGAAAATATTATAAAGAATTAACGTTATTTTGTATATAAAAAAGCTCTTACTTTGTACAAACTACAGATTTTTAAAAAAAATGTGTTAGGGGAAGAACGTAAGCTGGTCAATTTTTTTAAACTCAGTGCAAGATTTAAGAGCTGTCAGAAACTTATGATCAACAGGATTCGAATTGGCCATGCATTCGCAATCCTCATACTTTCGCTGGCATTTTATTTTTCGTAATTGAGCTCATGATTTAATCCTTGATGTGAAGGATGAAACTAGAATCTCATATTGTGCTATACGGAATATTTTATATCCTTCTTTTAATCCTATTAACAGGCATTGTTGGTATCAAAGGTGAAGCTTGGAAAACCTTAAGGAAGTTCTTTCTTGGACAATTCAGGGAGAGAGGAATGAACGTGATTAAGGATTCAGGATGCATGTACGACACCATAAGAGAAACAATTGGTGATTTAAAAGAAACAAAAGGCAAGCCGGTGGATATTGCCAATATTGTTCTGACTAAATGTAATGCTATAATGCGTCAGACATTATTGGGAGGCGATGGAATGAGCGAGAAGGAGATGCGAGAATTTAATGAAAATTACTTTCAGGCTTTGGCAACAATGACGGCTCCCACACTTCTTCTTAGTGGAAATATAGCTAAGTATGTATGTTTCTTTTTTATTAATTTGAATAATAATTATCATTCAAAAACAAATTAATGGATGAGAGGTTATACAATATAAGGGAATCGAGGGAATATGTAATATTTTTTTAGCATAGTTTTTGTGAGAATTGAATGAGTTATTATGAGGGATGTTTTTTTTTGTGACGATTACCCTATCTTTGTAAAAGTATTAATTCCGAAATGATTGTCTTGAAGGAGTATATGTAAAAGTATGATAGAGTTACTCAATTTGCTTTTCGATCAGATCTATTGCTTTCATTCGCTTATTTCTGCAACTGTTTCATGGATTCTCGTCATTCTTTTTTTGCTTCAATTATCTTTTAATTTATTATTATTAATAATTCATTTTTGTTATCTTTTAATATTTTTAAATTATTTTTAATAATATTATTTTTTTAAAATTATCCTTTTGCTTTTGCATTTTTTATTTTACCGTTCCTGAAAATGTTTGATTAGCGCGCTTCACAATATTTTGAGATAAATACACTAAACATTCTGTTTACGTTTCACTGCATTCATGAATTAGAAACTTTCCAACTTTTGTGAGTGTGGAATGGATTAAATGCAGTAGTTGGACATTTTCTCTTACATGTTTCGTTATTTAAGAAAATTTTCTTTAGAACAATTTGATAATGAAATAAGTCAATTTTATAGTCTGCAAGATCGTTTACATAAAAATCTATTATTCCGTACTAATACACAGTAAAATACTGTTGGTAATACACTTTACAGTATTATCTTAGTAGTTATCTTTTCTAGAAAACATTTAACGGATAAAAAGTTTATTTTATGGAATTTATACTGTGTTAAAAACTAAAATGGTCTTAATGACTGTCAGGACCTGATTCCTCTCCCACGCATTTTATTGACCCCTGACCTGCAGTTCAGAGGGTAGGGAAGTGTCGTTCCCCTACATTGGGGGTGGAGCGAAGGACTTTTTCTCGTGAGAAAGAGAATTTTTAGCTTAGTTAGAGTAGAGTATCAGTTTGGAACGTAGGAGTATTAGCTTGAACGTCGAAGAGTTTGGAATGTAAAGAAAGTATGGACTAGAAGGGAGCAGAGAGCTCCGGACTTTGAATGCCATGTAGATTGTGTATATTTTCATATTTTATTTTTTTAAACATAATTAATCCAGAGATGACGAAATAAATATTTATACCTGCAAAATCCTTTGTCATCCTTTATGAGGATTTAATTAAAAGAACCAAGAGAAAGATCTCTCACAATGACTCTTCCAACCATCTTTGTATGTGTGATTTGAATTATAAAACAAAGGTAATTTAGAACACTGCATCGCGAAACCTTCTAGAGGAAATAATCGGATTACATGGAGAAGAAAATTCGAAAATATTATATCCGATGGCTCATAAATAAATAACCTACCAAAACTGGCAATGCTATATGTCACAAAGCGCCATTACATCGTTCAACAAAAAGGGTATGGTTAGGCAGAAAAAGTTATATAGTATTCGTTTACATATGTTTGGAATCATATTTCTTATAAACAGAAACACCGTCCTATCAATTTTCTCATTATAGTCCCCTTCCGTAGAAGACTCATCGAAAAACACCGTTCCCAATCGACCACTGAAGTCAAGCTGCGGTCAGTGACCTCTTTGATAGCCTGCAAAAGGGACCGTTGTTGTGCGGTATTGGCCTTTGTTAAACTGTACTACAGTAAAGTACTCGACTTCTCGCTCAAATCGATGGGCTACCATCCTCTGTGCAGTGAATCAAAATTTTAATGGCATGTCTTCGGATCCAGACCCTGTCCCTGACCCGTCGCCAATAGCCCATTGTGCGGCTGCAGTGTAACGCAAATTAAGTACTACAACTATTCATTGATTATAATCAACTACCTATCATTATTACTCGGAATATCACTTTCTATAATGAAATTGTTTCGTTTTTTATCACACAGTTAATGGGAATAGATTTGTTTTAGGTTGTAAAAAAATATGACTAACACACTTGTAACGAACTAAAAAAATAATTATTCATCGCTTTTGTTAAAATAATTATATGATTCTCGGGAATCTTATATTATAAACCTGTTCGATTCGCTCATCAACCACCACAATTGTTTCTTTAAACAGATTGTTTCATCGAAACAAAAATTTATATAATTAAAATATTCTCAATGCTATTGGGACCCATTATTTTGACTGGATACTATTTTAGTGCTTCCATAAGCTTATTTTTTTATTTCTTTTTTACTGTAAAAGCTCGTTAAATTAATTAATTCTCTCTACAATTAATTCTCTCTACAATAAAATATCGTAAGAGCCTCGACTGTTTTGTGTGTTTTGCTGCGAAAAAACTACTGTTTGTCTGAGATAGGTACTCTGACCGCCACTAAGTCTGCGTCAGTCTGGTGTTATGGAAACAAGAAGAGGGCATTTTAGGGAGGGTAGCTTCGATGAAGAGGTCTTCCTTTCTCTCGCCGAAACCAGTCCTAAAGAGGAACCCCGCACCCCTACTTAAAATAATCATACCTCGTTACCATAGCCATCGCCACAGCTCCAGACGAATGTCTGACAGAGTACCTATCTTAGACAAGCAGTATAAGACTTAGAAACTTGAAATGACTAAGGATTGTAGAAAATATACATGAAGTAAGATGGAATAAAATAAAATACTATTCGACAATTATTTCTAGAATTATTAACTTGTAGGAGAAAAATAATATGTTGGGGTCGATCTCTATTCAGTTGAAACGCAACCAGGGAATTGACTATCTAAAGGAGCCATTTTTATTTGTGATTGTGTTATTTTTTTTCAAAATTTCACCTTATTATAAAGTTGTTGCAAATCTAAGTGCTTTTTCCTGAAGTGCTGAAAATGACATTTATTTCTTCTTATTTAAAGTGACACACCGTATTCCTTAGGTTAAATTCTTTTCAAGTTATGCTTCAAATCTAGGTAATAGTCTATTTCACACATTATGATAAACAAAGTGTTATAACGTAAAGCTACAATAATTATATATTTTAAAAACTAAATGTATATTTTGAGTTTTTGTGCGAAATATTGATGTTTAAGGGGAAGAAAATAACAGTGGTGAAGGAGAAGATAGGTTGGTGAGCGGAGCGAACAGAGGGTGAAGACTCAGAGTTGTTTTAAATAGTTATTTTTTATTCACTACTAAAATTTCATTCGTAGAATTCAATTTTACGTTGAACACAATTATACGTAAAATTTAACTTAAAATTAAATATAGCTTATTAAAAAGAAAATATAACTTTTTTCTCATTTAATAATTGTGAAACCAAAATATCTTTACCATAAAATGTTGCATTTTAACGTCATATTAAGTTATTACTTTATAATATAATTACAATACTTTACCTTTTAATTCTAATTTTTAATTTTGAATAACAATCAAAGAGTTCACTATACCATGGAGGAACATTTCATGGCGAATTCTGTTTTACCTACATTAGTAATTTCAAGTAAAAAATATATATATAAAAAAATGGAGTGTAAACAAACCAAGAACTTTGAAAATTCTTTTCACTCTATCAAAATGCAAACAAATTATGACTTGATTACTTCCATGCTGCTTAATCCTGCTCTAATTAATTCGCATTTTGTGGTTCTGAAGAAAAAAAACTTTTGAAACTTCATTTGAATTTTCATTATATTTAACAGAAATTAGATTTTACTTTCGTTTGCACTTTAACTTTTAAATAAGTAATAGAGGTGAAACAGAACTTTTCATGAAAATTTTTTTCCTATGGTATAGCGTCCATAGGCGGTATGATAAATGAATGTTACAGTTAAATACTAGAAAATAAGGGATAAATATGTAAATAATTATCTTATTCTTGACGGAGGTTCTCCCGATTATCAGCAGATAGCAGCACAATAAAAGGCGTTATAACTTCCTCTTGATCAGGGGTCTCCAAACTACGGCCCGAGGGCCACATCCGGCCAGCGGACAGATTTTGTCCGGCCCGCGGAGAGCTAGCTTACTTGAAAACTCCTTTTAGAGAACATATTTTTTATAGCAAATTAAATTTAGTTTACTGAAGTGTTCTAATTTTATGTTGAATAATTATTAATATGACATCTACATTGATATGGTCATGGGCTAACTACTCATAACATTGTTGTAGGCTTATTGTTATTGTTTTTGTGATAAGTTGAATAAAGAAACACAGAATTGTAATGAGTAAAGAGATGTATAATATGCAGAAAATTTAACTTCAGTATATAATAACTAACAAATTATTGAAATGAATCCAACTAACATTTTAAATAAAAACATAACTTATAACAAGCATAATGACATATGAAATACTAATGAGATTTATGTAATTGAGATTTTCCACTGACAATAGTTTGTAGTTGTGGACTAATTTTACTTGTACCAATTATTAAAAGAGATTTAAGATGCTCATCAGTTAATTTAGATCTGTAAACATTTTTTGTGTACTTCATTTTGGAGAAGGTCTTCTCACATAAATAAGTAGTACCAAAAACAGAAAACTGTTGTGGACTAATTTTACTTGTACCAATTATTAAAAGAGATTTAAGATGCTCATCAGTTAATTTAGATCTGTAAACATTTTTTGTGTACTTCATTTTGGAGAAGGTCTTCTCACATAAATAAGTAGTACCAAAAACAGAAAACAGCCCACGAGCAAATTCATGCAAATTATCAAATTGTGTCAGTGGAAGACTCTTATAAAATTCCAACAAAGATGAGTTTTGATATTTGTTCTTAATTATATCACTGCACTGTAGATCAATCATTTCCATTTGAAGTTCCGGGGCTAGGGTTTCAATGTCAGTATCAAAAGGATTCTGAAAAATCTTAATTTGATTCGCAATGGCATCAAAGTCCGAGAAACGAGTATCAAAATTTATTTTCAAAGCACTCAAAGTTTCGATTGCAAAATCGATAGGAAACTCAGTCTCAGTGGTGTGGCTGAATATTTCACATGTTTTAAAATGTGAAAAACATTTACTTCGTATTTGTGATTGAAACAGTATCAATTTCTTCCGGAATGATTTGATATTAGTGTATAAATCAGGAAGATGCTGGTTTTCTCCTTGCAATCTCAAATTCAGTTCGTTCACATGTTTTGTCAAATCAACATAGAATGCTAACTTCCACAGCCATGCGTTGTTTTGTAATTCAGTAAGAGGGCGATGCTTTTCATTCAAAAAAATTTCGATCACTGCTCGAAGTTCAAAAAAGCGCTGAAGGACTTTCCCACAATTAAGCCAACGTACGGCAGTATGATAAGGTAAGTCATTTTCTCCAATCTCTGCAATAAATTTTCGGAATTGTCGGTGATTCAGCCCAAAAGATCTGATAAAATTAACAGTTGATATGACTGGTTTCAGAACTTCAGACATATCCAAACATTTTCCGCACAAAGACTGTTGATGAATGATACAGTGTAAGACTAATGGTTTTGAACCACCGTCATTTTCTACAGCTTTTGACACAAGAGCGACCACTCCTTTATTTTTCCCACTCATGTTTTTGCCTCCATCAGTTGTAATACATTTCAAGTTTTTCCATCGAAGGTTCTTTTGATTAATGGCCATTTCAACTCCTTTAAAAATATCTGTACCAGTAGTTGTGCCATGAATACTATACATATCAAGAAGTTCTTCATGCACTTCATAGCTTTTATCTACTCCTCGAATATAAATCAACACCTGAGCAGTATCTGACACATCCGTTGACTCATCCAAGGCTAAAGAAAACCACTCAACATGTTCATTTTTGTCGAACAGTTGAGAGGATATATTTTCAGCAATGTTTTCTACCCTTCGAGCCACAGTGTTTGCTGACATACTGACAGTTTTTAATAAATTTACATTTTCAGGGCACATTTCTTCGGCTACTGCAATTATGCACTCTTTGATCATTTCTCCATCGGTGAATGGTTTTCCACGTTTTGCAATTTCAAGAGCCACACGAAAGCTGGCACGAGTTGCAGCCTCTTGTTCAGTTTTGAGTTTTGTAAATGAAGATTGCTGCGATTTCAATCCGCGCTTCATAGCTTCGAATTTTTCTGTCCGCAAACTTCCTGTATATTTTGAGTAATTTTGAAAATGTTTTGTTTCATAATGACGTTTAATGTTATATTCTTTGAGAACGGCTATGCTTTCATTGCAAATCAAACATAGCGCCTTGTTACTGGACTCAATTACGAAATACTGAATGTTCCACTGATCTTTGAATTTTCTGCATTCACTATCAATTTTTCGCTTCTTTTCCATACTACTAAATCACACACAAAAGCAACAATTCAAATCAAAATACTGTTACAAAGATGTCTTAAACTTAAACACGCACAAACACGTTTTAAGGAGGTACGCACTATTTTATTTCACTACAGTGTCATAGGAACTGACTTGTGGTTGCGCCACTATAGTGGCGCAACCACAATCAACCAGTCATTGGATGGAAATCAATTGGAATATATAAGAAGGCTATAGCCTTCTTATATATTCCAATTACTGCCGTCTAGAAGTGAGTGGAAGACACCAGAACTTTCTCGAACCAACGAGATTATTCTGTACGTGCTATTAGCGCCATCTGTTAGCGATAGAAGGTACTACCTATTTCCGCTTCTGTCCACCAGATGTCGTGTCACGTTACTCCTCATGGCTCTTACTCTACGACTAATCTAGAAATTACAGATAATGACAGGAAAATTAATAATATGCAGTGTTGCCGTTTTGCGGACTTTAGTCCGATTTGCAGCCTTTTTTAAACGTTGCGTACTTTTTCGGACTTTTTTTTTCATCAGTGGACTATTTCACTTTTTACCACCGGCAACAATGATAATATGGTTTTGGCCCTCGGAACTTACTGGAGTAATCAGTATGGCCCTAAGGCTAGAAAGTTTGGAGACCCCTGCTCTTGATGATACGAATGCATAGGAGGACTGTAAGACTTCCGGCTTGATTTGTTTGCTTTTTTAAGATACTGGTTGAATGCAGGAAAATTCCATAATAAATTTTATAAACTTTATGCTGATGATAGCCCAAGATATATGAAACTTAAAAGACATGTGATTATAGCGATGTTTTTCCATCCAATGAGAATGAACGAAACGGTCATTATTATCAAATATTTTTAGTTAAAATTCGTGCGTTCTTTAAATGTATTGGTGTTTGGAAATGCCCCTGAATTTTGGAAAATGCGTCTTAATAAGAGAAAGTAAAAGGTGTAAAATCAAAGTAAGTGCACTGTAAAAGAGGGTCTCTTAAAATTGTGCAAGAATGAGTCAAAGTAGCTCCAAAACAAGTATAATTGGATTTACAAACTTCATGTACTCATTATTGCATATAGTGTAATACGTAATACTCAAAATGAACCATGTATTACTCAAAATTGAAATAGCTCTGAGAATCTATCTTTATTTCGAAATGAACCTGCCGCGAAGGTAAAGTGTTGATTACCGATTTTAAGACTTCTGAAATAAATTTGGAATGGAGGTAAATTTTTTTTTAATTAGATTTTCTTTTCGTACACTTGATCATTATTAACTAATAAGGTTTATAATATTTGATGATGGTGTGGCATTTTGTGTCTTCTTTTGAGACAATGCATCATGCTCAAAAATGAATATATGCTATTTCAATTTTGAACACATCACTATACTCAATAATGAGTACACGAGTTTTTAAATTAAATGTTTTTAAATAGGATCTATTTGTTTAGGAGCTCTTTTTTGCAGTGTGTTAACCCTTTGCGGAACAGCAATCTTGCAATTAAAACATCAGGCAGACTATTATGAAAATTTATCTGCTAGTCTGAGGTCATTTATGACCCATCCATCTTTAAGAGTTAACTTTAAGGCGGTGCTTTCTGGTAGATGGGTGAAAAGATTACTTTGTATCCTTGATAAAGATGCTTCGCTACCAAATAAGAAAACGTATTCTTATTAAAGAAACTTACTTTAGCTCCTTACTGCTTAAAGTGGTAGCTGAAAATCGTTGAACATTTAGAGAAGCAAAAAGTTTTACATTTCTAATGGTTTGTAACATTTTTGACAGACAGGCAAAACTGTTTTGGAAAGAGAGAGTTGATAAAATAAGTTCTTTGTCTTAATCAAACCTATTTTAAATCTCTGGAAAATGTACTGTTTATTATTCCTTAGGTATTTTATAATTCCTTTCACCAAAGGCTTCAGCGAGAGTAGAAAACAGCATTTTTACATGAGAGACACTTTGTACAAAGTTCTCAACAGAAGAAGGAAAACATTTGATGCGGCTAATATACGGGATTGTGTTGATGCTTTTTTGAAAGAAAAAATGGACAGGAGAGCTAAAAGTGATCCGACAGCGAAATATTTTACAGGTAATTAAAATTACTCTCCTTGTCATAACTAAAGACCAATCGATAAAAAATTTGTAGCGTGTGCACCGATACAATTATTAACTACCCATTCTTTAGCATATAACACATGTTAACTCGATTCTAACTTTGGGTACATTTTGATAGAGTACGGTTGGCATCGTCGGTAGCTTTGTCCTCACAAATTAAATCATTCTTGCAACAAGAAGGACATGAAGATTAAAGTTATTTTTTTTTTTTAGACATGATGGAGGAAACGTGCTCAGTATTAATTCGCCATGTTTCAGGATCTGGTTTAAGTTAACGATTTTTTTTTTCTTTTTGAATTCAATTATAAAACTTATTTGTCTAAATATAAACAATAAGTTTTATAATTGGATGCAAAAATCGGTATGCAAAGTAAATATTTATTATTTTATGTCATTTAATATAAGAGTTATAAAAATTTTTGAACTGTAAGACTTACAAATGCTTAAATTATTTCAAATTACATTGTTATAAATGGTAAAATCCAAAAACGGTCAAGCAGTTATTAAAAAATTATTTTTTTGTCAAAAAAATTGCCAAGTTTTAAATATTTTTTTCGATAGAAACAAGATAATGAGCACGTAGATTATAATTTTAAATCAAACTACAGCAAATATATTGTTGTTATGAAGTTGAAATCGCAACTACCGATGTTTATAGAAATCTATTTCATAGTTTACTTCTAAAATATATTAGTTACTTCGCAATATTAATCTTCTTAATACTTCACGCGTCAATTTAAATCTATCTTCACTGAAAACTGTTCTAGTGGTATTTGACAGGGAAAACAATCAAAGAAAACGCTTTATTCCTTAGAAATATATCGTGGAAGACCGATATGTTCCGATAAGCAACGATAAAGCTAATATTAATAATGTACTTCTGTTACTAGTTTTTATCTGATGAAAAAAACTGCTCTCAAAATAAGGACTGGTGTGAGTTTATCTTAAAAACATCGACTATCACTCATTTTATTTATTAAAAACATTATAAATCATCCTTTTTTATTCTAAAATAACTAATTTCAGTCAATAGTTTTTGACTTGGATAGTTTTCTCCTATTAAATTTTTTGCTACACAACTTGGTGGCTTATTATGTTTTTCTTTTTACCTAACTTGAAATACCATGCATTAACACTAGACAGACTGAACATTGCTGTATACCTGGAAGGACTAAAGGAACCAGTGTAGCTTTTCCCAGATAGTTGGCGTACAAATCAAATAGACATACAAAATCTTAAAATAAAACCACAATTAATTTAATAAAACCCTTTTTATAGACTTGATCATCATCATCGAAGCTCGTTGGTTTTTTATTTTATTTGGTTAACGAAAATATTTGATTAAATGGAACATTGACTTTTCAATTGTACTTATGCATTAGTTTCTTAAGTAATTGAGTTTTCTTTTCTCAATAAATAATAATTATATGTACGTTGAAATGCTTTTATTTTTCAATAGAAACTGGGGTATCTCATACTTATTAAAAGGGATCCTTATTCATAAATATTATAAAATACCTACCAAAATATCTACCGGCCACTCTGGCCTTCTAGCCATTCTAGGTATGTAAGGTTAGGTAGATACGTATATATAAGGCCATCACATGAATGATTAAATAAGCACTTAAAAGGGATCAAATTATGAAGAAAAGTTAAAAATACTCAACATTTTCACTAAATTAATTTTTGAATTACAGAGAAATAAAAAAACGAGTGGAGTTCTAGTGTTAAGTGAATATTATGTTTCGACATAAGGTTTAAGCTTGGAAAATTATTTCAATTTGATCAAAATTCTTATGCAAAGTTACTAAAATGTACAGTGCGAGAAAAAAAAAGAAAAAACGGACCACTTGATCTAGGGAATTTTTGATCTAGTGATTGGATTTTCACATTCTAGGTCTCAATCTTAATGGCTCGAGGACGTGATCTCAAATATGCTATTAATTAATGAGTGCAGACGACATTTTAAGTTAAGAAATCAGACACAGAAACGTATTTTCTCTGCATAAACATCCTTTTGTTCGACGGAAACGGATTTCTGACATCCAAAATACCCACAATCTGGGAAATAGGGTCCCAATAATTTCGTCAGAAAAACGCTCCAAAGTTTGGACCCCTTAATGTTTATTTAACTTTTTGCGTATTTCACTATATCTCAAGAAATTTTTAAGCGAATTAAAAAATTTTTGCACACAAATGTAAAAGTGAGGAATCTAGATGAATTTTTCCATAGATGAATTTCCATGATGTATATCCAAAGATGAATCCATCAAAAATGAATGTTAGTAAATATTTATTATTTTTTATTATTTTATTTAACAACAGTCGAAAAATTTTGAATTGTTAAGGTATAAAATTTTTACTCCATTTTGAAATATGTAATTTTACAACTTACAATTCAAAGTTTTATAACTATTATTAAATAATAAAAAATAATAAATATTTTCTAAAATTTATTTTTCGCATGGAATCATCCTTATAAACCGAATTTTATAATTGTTTCCAAAAAATGTTCAATTCGCGTAGAGAATTCTCGAGAAATATACAGAAAGTAAAATTAACATTAAAGGGTACAAATGTTGTACCGCTTTTCTGACCAAACTATGGGGACCCTATTTCCTAGATTGCGGCTACTCCCCTTTATTATGGGGGTCAGACATCCGAATCCGTCTGGGAAAAAACGTACATGTTTATTCAGAAAAAGTACGTTTTTGTGTCTAATTTCGTAATTTAAAATATCATTTGCACTTTTTAAGTAGTATATTTAAGATATCACCCTCTCGAACTATCAAGTTCTGGAACGTGATCATTAAATAAAAAATTATTTAGGGTAGTCAGTTTTTTTTATGCACTGAATTTAAGACCTTGCTATTTCTATGTTTGCTGTTACAAAGTCATTGTTTTAATTTTTTTTTACGTATTGAGAAATTTTTTTTCAGATGAAGCTTTTGTGGTTTCTTTAATTCAGATTATTGGAGACGGTGTGTATTTTATGGCAATATTTATCGGAGCGTTTATTCGGGTTTTGCTAGAACATCCAGAAGAGCAAGAGAAGGTGTATGAAGAATTGCTGGAAGTAGTTGGTGAAAGTAGAGAGCCTGGAATGGAGGATAAAAGCAAACTAACCTACACAAATGCTTTCATTTTGGAAGTAATGAGAACAACGGATGTTTTTCCACTTCTAGTTGGATTGATCTGCAACAGTGAGTGCTTACGTACATTTTTATATCTTTTAACAAATTAGGCTCAGCATTTTCCATTTTGCTCTTCTTTTAAAAAAAAGAAGAAGAAAAAAAAGCTTAATCACTTCATTCCAAGAAAATGAAGACGTTTTGTATACCATAATAAATTATTAAAATATCAATAAATTCATCAAAAATGATTCGAGTGAGATTTTATTAAACTAAAAGTGGTAGCTAATAACAGAAAATATTCACTCTTCAGTAAAAGCACAAATGTCCTACCACATTTTTTTAAAAGCAGTTTTTTTTTTTGTTACTACAAGATATTCCATCTAAAGGGAATGGATTAAGTTTTCACAGCGTGTATTCATTTTGCAGTTACAATAAATATCAACCTTAAATAACTCTTTTATTGACGCATACCAGCCAACTTTTACGTCGTTCTAAAAAGTTTTTTTTCTGTGGAAGCGAATATTTTATTGCTTGCAAATACATCTTCTGCAATCACCACACTAAAAGGGCTTTTTGCAAACTCGAAAATATATGAAACTGGTAGTAAAACCATTTCATATATAACTTATTTTAGACAGAAATAAAGAAATTGGCTACCAATGCATATTAAAAGTTATAAAGAGTAGACAAGGCAGTTTATGGAGTCAGAAATTAATTGTCAATGAGTCTTCGTCATCACGGATATTTGTTACTTGCGAAAACAAGCTCCTTTTGTTGACATTTTCATCTTTTTTCGGTGTCTAAACAGGTTTCATACTATAAATACAGGATCTATTTACCAAGATGGAATCCACTGGAGTTTAGTGCACTGTAAGAATTTCCAATCTGATACGTTAAAATAATCGGCAGCAATCTGTCCATCCAATGAACTGTAAAGTTTATGGTAAAGAACATTTAAGGTTTTAAAACCATTCATAACTAGTATAGTTAAAAAGAAATCAATAATACAAAACTATTTTTTTTCCAACTATTTGCGACTGTCATGGTTTCAAAACCGTAAAAAAGAAATTAAACTAGATATAGGAGCTTTCGTCAAGTAATGGGCATTGAAGGTGATTGAGTGTGTGTTTTATCGTGCAACATGGTTTCCAACAGGTTCGTAAGAGATGGGAAACACTATAGACTTTTCTGGTGGTGTGCGTGAATGAGAATTCTTATAGTCACAAATTGGGAAACTCTTCTTGCGTTGAAGGGACACTTCAGTCATGAGATTAGGTGGGCTTAATTGTTTAACCGTGTAAATAGTTAATAAAAAGGTTTTTCACGCATTTAACCATCTTATTTATGATTATTTTCACTTTTTTGTTTGAATATCAAGAACAATTAAATAAATTATTATTTGTGACGGGACAACAGTGTGGTGTATCAGAAACTTGATGAGTGTATGTATCGTCCACCTTTGTAGATATTATTCAAGTTGTTTACCAGTTCAAAAATGATCCTAACCTTTTTTTCCAAATTCAAGGATTTATAAAATCATTTTAAGTTACAATATCTCAAACGAATTCGAAATTATCGAATAGGAATTAGTTTTTAAAAGGAACTAGTCATTAACAGAACCATTAAAAGAGACGTTTTAGTTTCTCGCCAACGGTATGACTTTCAATACACTGAGCTTTGAAACCAAATGAAAAAGACTGTAAATCAAAAATAAACATATCTGAAATGGGAAACATTCAAGGCAATAATAGATACCTGCAAGTGACATTACCGCATAGAAATAGAGGTATGTGTCGATTTACTCAGGTTCGAAACACACGAATGATGACGCTTACAATCTAGGCATAATCACTTCACTTCTTCTCGATTTCCAAGTATAAATGGCACAAGTGACGTAGTGTAAGAATCCTGATGGGTCGTTGAAACGTGGCATTTGTTTACGTTAGCCACTGTTTCGAGTAAGCCAAGCTCGTCAAGTATCAATTCTCTTAAGCGACACATTCTGTGTACTTACACAAAGATTCTTTCACAACGATTTGAATTTTTTTCACTCTATATTTTTTAGTTATCACAAAGACAGGCATTAAACCACGTAGAGCATAAGCGAATTATGCTTCGAAGTTGCCAGGTATACAAAACAAAATATATCACGGTTGCCATAAAATACATAAACAATTAATAAAGATAAATTAAGTAAAAGACGAGAAAGAATTATATTGCAACAAATTCCATGAGCTATACGGCGCTGTATTGAATGAACTTCACGTTAATGAACATTCTAATTTATGTAGAGAAACTTTGACACGCCATTTCGCTTATCAGCTGGCTCTGATGTCATTATATGTGATCATCTTCTTCTTGAACTGTTTTTCTTTAATAATTTCTCACTCAAAATCCTACAATGAACCGAATTTTTTACGGTATATTTTAGTTCTTTATATTTGTTACGCATTGGCTTAAGTGTGTCTATTCATTTTAGAGGAGACATACGTGAATGGTTATAGAATACCTAAGGGCACAACAACGATTTATAATTTTTGGATGGCACACATGAATCCTGAAGATTATGAAGAGCCACAAAAATTTAATCCATCAAGGTTTATAGCAAGAGATGGGAAAAAGAAAGCTGAACTTCTACCCTTATTTGGAATAGGTGTGGTGTTTTATTTTTCTTCATTTTCTTTTTTATGATCTTCTTTAATATACAAAATAGCACAAGAGACTACAATTCCGAAAGTGATACATAAAATAGTCTGTTCTCAAGTGATACAATACACTTAAATGTTATTTTTTGTAATTCACTGTACTTGTGAGTGCAACACGTAGCATGTAAATTTATTTGTGAAAATTACAGGTGTATAGTTTGGATGACACTTGTAGTTTTAAAAAAAAAAATTTTATTCTTCATTTTTTTTTTTTACCTGATGTAAACTAATTGTTTAATAAAGTGCGATTCATCACATTATTTAACACGTATCGCGTTACATAGCTCAACCCGTCAAATATTTCTATAGAAGTGTAAATTTGTTTTAATACAGGATTTAATGACGCAAGAGTCGGAATCGGTTATACTGCGCCAAACGTAAAAAGCATTCATTATATTCTAGGTCAGCTAATGAAACGATGTTAAAAAATAAATCAGACGTGAAACTTTGTTTTTCACGAGGGTAATACTTCAGCCAATTTTAGAACCAATAAATTCAGATGCATATAACTCGAGCGCACATATAATTAACTAATTTTAACATATATTGAATTTTTGCTTCCTTGATCTTTAAAGTTATCGTTCATCCACAATATACAAGAAAAAAATAGAATAATTTTTATAAACACTAAAGAACAGTGGCTTCCTCACACTATCTGCAGAATTTGTTTTAATCATACGAGATTAATTAAACCTATCATTAAATACGGAATCATATATGTTGCTCCCATTTTGCAAAAATGTATCGTCAAATCAAATGTTTTAATAATTAAATGTCTAAAGATGTATGTGATCACATTAAGATTTTATAAATAAAAAGAAGGTCATTTATACTTTTTGTCGTTTTCAATGAGCCTATATCTCAGTGGTCGACAAACTCTGTTTTTCCCCCCCAAGTACGTAGTCCAAACTCAAGCTGATCTAGATTTTCTAAAGAAAAAAATTGGGCGGCGCATCTCACAAGACGAGACTTTCTGACCACTAGTCTAGTTCTTTTATATGAAAACTATATTTAATGGTGTGTATATTGTAAAACAATGGTAAAAATAATTTTCAAAGATTCTAATTTTTAAACTTAATTATTATCTACATGTTGGCAACTCCCACCGATCCACCGGTGGAAATTCGATTCATCTCCAAGTTTGTCACATATGTATAGAGTCTATGTTCTTTGAATATGGAGGTAAAACTTCATTTTATTTTTAAATAGAGTGTTTTTCTGTTGTAGAAAAGTTGCAAAAGATTTTTAGTTAAAAACATTTATAATTTAGATTCGATGATCGTCTGTTAACCTTTTTTAAAGCCGAAATGGTGGTAAAAATAAAAAATTACTCTTAATTACTCTTCAATTTAAATGGAAAAAAACAACAACTTATGACCACCTTTTTTCGTGGCTTATCTTTGACTCACAATAAATGTTTCTAATGATCTATAAATAATATCATTTATGAAAATACCTTTCTTTTCACAGGTAAAAGGTCTTGTATGGGAGAAGGATTTGCTATGATACAGGTTTTTCTTTTCTTGACAACGATCATTAAAAACTTTCGATTAGAAAAGCCGTCAGAGGGAGATGAGAGTCAAAGCGTATTTTTCAACTTCGACAAACTGAATGTATGTGCCCACACCAGAAGCCACAAATAAATCTTATCCATGTTTTCGGGAAAATAAAATTTGTTCCACTTTGTGAATAAAGAATCTTTTTCGGATTGTAGGTTCGCATGCACCTGAAAATCAGAATGTAGCAGTAATGGTAACATAAAACATTATTGTGTTGTATATAACTGCCTTAATATTTTCATAACCTCCAGAAAATATGTTTTGAACTGAAGTTTGCAGAATTTAATTTTTAATTGTAAGCTGAAGGCATTGAAACCTCTAAACTGGAGCGCCACTGTAAGTGTATCCCTTGTCTAAATGATCAAGTACCAAAATGGCTAACAAATTCTCCTTTTATAAGACATGAACACTTGTCTAAGAAAACCATAAAATTCCTGTCCCACGCGGAGTCAACTTACTCGAGTTTCAATTGTACTACAAGGAGGGTACCCGACATGTCACTTGCAAATCAAGCTGATTTTTACCTATCAGGAAAATGGGTGTTCTAAGTTTTTCATGTCCGCACATTTTTCGACCAGATCAACTTCAACGCCAAGATTACAAATAAAGAGTTGCAAGAGAAAAAAAAATCAGGCTAACATGAGCATTAATAAAAAATATATAAAATTTAAAAAGAAAAAAAAAAAAGAAGGAAAAAAAAAAAAAAAACGAAACAAGCAGACGATAATTTTGGAACGTCTTGGAGTTGATTGTTTTATTTTCACCATCGTTCATTTTTCATTTTTTACATAATATTAATTTAAAGTATATTCTTTTTATGATAAACTTATTATTGTCTTGGGGGCGATTTTAATTTAAATATGAGTAGTCAAGGATTTTCTTAAGACACGTCTATTGTTGGAATAGAAAACCAATCCAAACCCATCTTATATGCTGAGAGGAAGACAAATATCAATTGAGGCAGTTACCGCAACTCAAGACTTGAAATGTGTTCATAAGAGTCTATCCAGGAGGGAGTGAGAGGGTATATAGTTATTTTTCGTGTTGTGAAATAACATACGTGAAATATTTCATATGTTATAAATTAATTGCGGAAATATAAATTATTCTAAGCGTAAATTTGAGTAAAAATGGTTATAAAAGATCTAAGAAATTTTGCCAAATGCGCGATGACTAACACAGTTGCAAAAATCACGCGTAAGTTACTTGAAGAAAATTAATTTTAAACGATTTCTTGTTAGGGTTCTAATTTAGCAAATAAACTGTCACTTAAAAAATGATTGTATAATGCAGAGTTATGCAGGCACTTTGGAATTTATCAATTAAAGCAAGAATTATTGCTGAATAGAATTATTCTGATTTTATAATTTAATCTCTTAGTTAAATTACTGAAGGGAAATGAAGTATTCGAAAAAAGAAGAGAGCCAAAAAATTTTTTCGTCTGCAGAATAAATTAAAATTGGCGAGGAACTTAAAGAAAAATTGTAGATTTTGATGTTTTATAATTTAATAATTTCTACGAAGAAGACAAAATAAATGTTATATATAGTTTTATAAACTATTTATAAAAAGTAAATTCAGCACAATTGAAGAGTGGGAATCTTCCTTGTTAGAATTTTTTAGCTTTTTATAACGAAATTGATTCCATATTTTAAGGCATTTGTAATAGTCTAGGACAGCTTATTGTTGGAAATTTAGAATTTTTTTAAATTTTTCTTAAAATTATTTTTCTAAATTAACCTGGTGCAGTCTGGTAATGTCTGTTGAAAAAATAAAATTTGCGCAGCATTCATTATACGTTCTACAATACTTAGTACAACGGTTTTAGATCTTAATATTGAAGCTAACTTATCCGTATTTTTTGGTAGCTAAAGGTATAAAGTGGTAACACATTGAAAAGCTCTGATATTTGATTCTTGGTTTGATCATTTTGATTTAACCTTTTCCGGAAAACAAATTTCGATTGAAAATTTTAGTTGGGCAAGAGTTAGTACATTTTAAGTGAAAGTGACATACCTTAGCCCTTTGTTTAAAGAATAATGGTTGCTAAGCGCATAAAAGCAATTATTTTTACAATTCTAGTGGTTTGTCACATTTGTTAAATTAGTGTTTGCCAGACACAGCACCGAAAAGGTTTAAAACATTGTTGACGAGCCGCGATGGCTCAGGGGATGGAGCGTTCGCCTTCCAATGAGGCGAACCGGGTTCGAATCCCAGTCGATACGAATTCCGCATCCGGCTTGCACTGACCACAGTGCTGACGTGAAATATCCTCAGTGGTAGACGGATCATGGGTTAGAGTCCCCTTGCCGTCAGGCTAACCGTGGGAGGTTCTCGTGGTCTTCCTCTCCATGTAACGCAAATGCGGGTTAGCTCCATCAAAAAGTCCTCCACGAAGGCAAATTTCTCCCAATACTCGATCCAGGAGTTCCCTTGTCTTCTGGATTGGGTTCAAAATTACAAGGCTACGGAGTTGAACATTAGTAGCCGTAAACCCATTAAGTTGGGTCGGCTGTTCAACGACGGTTATAAAATAAAAATAAAATAAAACATTGTTGACGTCATATGACATCCGTCCATCATAACAAAGATAATCAGATATTTATCATCCAATAAGAGTGAAGTATCTACCTGTTAAAAGTTGAATTTAAAATAAAAGATAACAGTAATAGACACGTAATAATATAAGAACACTTTTTATACTTGCAATTTTTTCCAGTCACAGTAATGGAATTGGATAAGGGACGAAAAAAAAAAATTCTTAGATTCCATTCATTGCAGAACAATTATTTGTTCAGCAATAAGAATTATTTTATAATTGTCTCACCTTTTGTTACGAGCATCATTCAGTTTTAGCCACCTTTTCTAACAACATTATTTTATTTTTTAAAAAATATTGTATGCTTAAGTTATCGTTCGTTAACTTAGGACTCAAATTTGTAATACGAATACTATTGAAATAACAGCAGTACGAGTATAAATGCTTAAGGAAGAATATTTGGGAGCTATGCTTCAGAATTGGAGCATGGATAGAAATTGCAAAATCTATTCCGGAAATCGGCGAGCAATAGTGAGCAGACTTAGTAAACACACTTAGAATACTTGAAAAGTTAAATTTTAACCATATGGAGCCGCGGTGGCTCAGGGGACACCTTCTAATAAGATGAATCCGGTTCGAATCCCAGCAATGGCTGATCGATACGATTTCCGCATTCGGTTCGCCCCGACCACACTACTCACGTAAAATGTCCTCCATGGTAAATGGATCATGGGTTATAGGCTTTGCCATCAGGCTAACCATGGGAGATTTTCGTGGTTTTTCTGTCCATGTAAGGCAAATACGGATTATAGTTGCACCAAAAAGTCATCCACTTTATTTATTTATTTTATACCAATACTAGAACCAGGAGTTCCTTTGTCTTCTGGATTGGGTTCAAAATTGCAACGATACGAAGTTGAACATTAGTAGCCGTAAACCCGAAATTTAAGTGGGCTCTTCAACGACGATTATAAAATAAAATAATAAATTATATGCTTGATTTAAAAAAATTCGAAATTCATAATATTTGAAGAAGCTAATCCCCCTTTTGAATTAAAAGGTGTCTGCCACTTTTATTTTCATCGAACGATCTTTTGTTGGATCTTGTCAGGTTTTAAAAATCAAAACTACATTAAAAATTGTTAGTGTGTCCTAATTCAAAAAACAAAAATTCTGGGTTCATACAAAGATTTCTAAGTGAATATATTAAGGCAGATTAAGAAATATTTTGTGTCTGAAGTAAAGCAGAAACACGAGGAGTTCTTTAAGGAAAGGTAAAAAACACAAATTGTAACTTTTCTAAAACACTCGAGATCCTGAGGTTCATTTCATCGACAGGGCCATTTCGTCGACAGGGTCATTTCGTCGACAGGGTCATTTCATTGATAGTGTCATGCGTAATTCTGAAACTATTTTAGAGATTTAATCTAAATATTTTTATTATTAATTAGAAAAATGCAATTATTTAATTTTTATACTAAAGTAAAATTCTTTATGGCTGTGTATAGCACTAAAAGAAGTTCGCTTTTTTAATTAATAGTTGAGAAACGTTTAAACGGTTGATGTATCAAAATCTACTTTTCTGTATCTAAATCGTAATAGCTCGACACTTATTTTCAGGATTGTCTTCAGAACATTACCAAGCATGATATCCGGACCGTGGCAAACAGTTAATATAGTCTGACGTTAGCAATCAAATTAAGTTTAAAATCAAATCAAATTAATAAAATAATCTTTCTTAGAATTAAAAGTAATAAAAATATATTACAATGGAAATTTAGACACTATTTCAAGGAGTAAAAAGCTAAATTTATTGCTGTAAAAATTTTCAACATTTTTACATAAATTTTAACGAAAACATAGCCTTCAGTCGAATTCTCACAGAAATGAAAATAATCATAGACCTAATTATTATATCTGCATAAGTAGAAAAAACAATTCTAGGTTTTTTATGATGGAAAAGTAATTTCTTAATGTTCACTTTAATTGCAATTTTAAACTTTTTATTCAGCATCTTCAACATTAGGACAGGAATATGCTTATTCGAACAATCGAACTTAGTCTTAGTTTCGTTACAACTATTAGAGATTTCGAAGAACAATAGGAACGCAAACTTGATGTTTAGGTATTTACCGAGGCGGTTGTAGATTCCTACAATATTTAAAGTGCTACTCACCTTGCCAAAATTGTTTAGAAACACAGACGTAACGTTGCAAGAGTGTTAGTGTTTGTTCTTCAAAAAATATGTTTTTTCTATGAATTGTGAATTTAATAATAGTATTAATTATTAAATTCTAATCTAATACTATCAAATTATACTATTTTTAAATTATACTATTGTTATAATTGAATAATAATAGTATAATTTAATAAGAATAATAATAGTAGTAAATAAATGATGAATTAATTCATTTTTTATTTGCAGGATTTAAAACATTTTGTTTAAAAGAAAACAAAAAGTCAAACCTGGAATTTAAACGTAAGAATAAGTAACTCTTACTCTGTAAAAAAGAAAAGAAAAATCTGGCAATTAAAATTTGACCAATTTTTTATTAGTTTAATTGCTGAAATTTTTAACTGATTTTCTGTACAGGATGAAAACACAATTTTCAAACGCTTACTGACCACTATTAGCACGACTTATCGCCAATCAAAATTTTGATTATTTTCGGCCTGAGCAAGCCAGGAGGCTCAAAACTCAAATGTAAAAAAAAAATGAAAATAAAAAATGCATATATATTTAAAATATCACGTTTGTTCAGTAGACTACAAATGAGAAAAAAATTTATAAAAATTTTCACGCATAGCAAAAGACCACAAGGGCAAAATTTCACAATAAATTTCTATCAACATTCAAAATTCCACTTTTTTCGTTGGGGTAACAAAAATTCACATTTCTTTTTCAGAACACATATCAAACATGATATTTAAAAACATTTCCATTTCAGATTACACTTTTTAAAGGACTTTCTTTAGTGCTCGCCTTTAAAATATATACTCTCACTGCAAATTTTATTAAATTAAATTAATTTTTATTCTCTGGCAAATCGAAAAGAAAAAAATTTTTATACTTGAGTAAAAAAACAATTTTGCTAAACTTTTTTTAATAAAAAATTAATGAGAATAAAATCAGATGCATATGGATAACTCTCCTCAATTATAAACTCAAAAGTCAATTTATTTGTTTTATCGTAATAAATTGCGTTTTTTCCCAAATGTTTTAAATCATATAAACCAATTAGACAGGTTTCCTCCCCTTCTCTGATTTGGAACCATTTTTTATATAATTTCGATTTCATTGCATACCGAGGAAGTGGTGTCATTGTGAGTTTTTTTCCTTTTTTTTTTTTTTTTTACATTAACGAAGTTTATTTGATAAGGTAAAAGAACTTATAAATGTTTAGGGAACACTTAGGATAAAATACATATTAAACTATTAATTATCAAAACGTTATAAATAATTAATTAAATAAGAAATAAAATAAACTGCAAATGCGAGAACAAGATTTTTGTTTCAAATAATATTTCATTTAAATTTCACTAGAATTGTCAGAAACTTCGTTCTTCAGCAGCATGGCTGACAAAGACTAAAGGAAGAGGGTTAGAACAAAATTTTTTATCAACAATATTTCCCAATATGTTTTCCAAGTTGGATTTTCATTTTATTTTTCCCCACATGCATTTTTTTTTCAAGATTTTTATAATACTAGGAAGTTCCGCCCCTTGCTCACTTCGTTCAACAACCTTCGTAATAGCCACTCATACAACTTAGCTTGTTTTTTCCTATATCGACATTTTTTTAAAGAGAAAGTACATAAATAATGAAATTTTATGTAAGAAAATTTCATTAATATGTCAATAGTAACAAAATTAAAGATTACTTGTATATGAAAAAAAAATCAACTGAATTTGAAAATAATAAATATCTAAACACTGGGAATTCATTGTAAAAGTTTTTTTTTTTTTTTTTTTTTTTGACAAGATTTTAAACTGTATTAACGCGTATTACTCATTTTGGGGGTCATTATATAAGTATAATTTTCTTTTTATTGACAGAAAATTTTTGCAGCTGAAATGGCCTGTTAACGAAAAGAACTTGTCATTGAAATTGCCTATCGAACACATGCTTTCCTTATCTCAAAGATTATATACTGTCTTTTTTTCCTTCCTAATTTCACTCGTCATTCACTCCCTACATCAAGAATCATTCGCAATAGTTGTTGTAATTGCTTTTGCGATGATAATCTACAACAGTGATGGGGAAACTACAGCCCGCGGGCCAACTGTGGCCCGCCGGAAGGTTTTATCCGGCCCGCGGATAGAATTTTAACTTGCCGATCCGTCGCAAATATAAACAATATACGTAGTATTTGTATACTTTGTTTAAAGCTAGTTTTTTTTTCTCTTTTTTAATAAAGTACTGGTGATCTTTTTACTTTCTCTATTTTTGTTCTACAAAACATAAATTGATGGAAATAGCTTCAGACAACTTTTCAATTGGTAAAATTTTGAAAGCAGAAGTTCTTCATAGAATAGCTGTAGAATGGCGTCAAGAAGCGTTTGTCTTTCTCGGGGAGCAGACAATACGGAATCTAATGTAGGTGAATTGTGCTTGACATGTGGCAGACTGCGCATTTTATGCTCCAACGAGCGGATTTTTCATTTTTCTGCCGGCGTGAATTATTTATTGCGTATGGCCTCCAAAATATAATAGGTCATTGATTGACAGTTATCAAAATATTGAAGAACTATTTTAATTTCATGAATACAGAATTTTGCCCATGACTATCAAAAGAGGAGGGTACTGTGACGTCACATGAAAATGAATTGACCAATCACAACCAAAAAGCTTCGCGATTTGCGTCTGCTCTAGTTCTTGTTTCCTTTGCTTCAAACTGCTTTACAATTTTTGTATAAGCGTTATAAAAATTTAATAAAATTATAATTTCATTTTAAGAGGACCCGCGCAAGAGCATTAGTTAGCAGTAAGCTTTCGTCAATTGCGTTTCTGTGTGTTGTTCTCCGTAGTAGGTAACGTCTAAAATGGATGTTAAAAAAAGAAAAGTGGATTCAGTATGTCGAGTTTTTAAAGAAGAATGGACGTGGAAATATTTCTTTACTTTATTTAAAGAAAAACCTGTGTGCTTACTTTGCAATACAACTGTTGCAGTTTTAAAAGAATATAACATTCAACGCCATTTCAAGAGCAAACATGAAAACCACTCCTACTCATCGTTAAGTGAAGAGGAGAAAAAAATTAAATCGAAAGATTTAATAAAAAATTTATCAAGTCAACAACAATTATTTCAGAGAGCTAATCATTCTCAAAGATGCGCCACGAAAGCCAGTTATGTGTTGGCTTATAATATTGCTAAATCTAATAAAGCATTTTCAGATGGTGAATTTATAAAGCAGTGCATGATAGATGTGTGCGATATTATGTGCCCTGAAAAGAAAAATGATTTTCAGTCACTGTCTCTCTCAAGAAGAACAATCACGGAGAGAATTGAAAATATTGATAAAAATCTAATTTCACAACTGACTACAAAAACTCAAAATTTATTTTTTTATTCAATTACCATGGATGAAAGTACAGATATCAGCGATACTGCACAGTTACTCATATTTGTAAGAGGAATCAACGCCCACTTTGAAATTACGGAAGAACTTGCAGGGCTGCAGTCAATGAAAGGAACAACGACTGGTGCCGATATATTTTGTGAATTTGAAAATTGCATCTATAAACTTCGTTTACCTATTGATAAGTTATGTAATGTAACTACAGATGGTGCACCTAATATGGTTGGAATCAATCAAGGATTTGTTGGGAAATTTAATTCTAAGTATCCGGAAAATGATGTTGTTTTTTTGCATTGCCTTATACATCAGGATGCTCTCTGTAAATCGGCTTTAGATATTGACCATATACTTAATATTGTTGTAAAACTAGTAAATATGATTCGAACCAGAGGATTATTACATCGCCAGTCTCAACAGTTTTTGGAGTCCGTACATGCTGAGCATTCCGATATCCTGTATTATTCAAAAGTTCGTTGGTTAAGTGCTGGAAAAGTATTTGAAAGAATTTGGGATTTAAAAGACGATATTGTGAAATTTCTTCTTGATAAAGACATTTATAATCAATTTGACGTCTTAGAAAACGAAACGTGGCTTTCTGATTTCGCTTTTTTCACAGACCTCCTCGTACACATGAATATACTTAATCTCAAATTGCAAAGGAAAAATCAGTTTCTTCACGATATTTGGCAATACCTGAAAAGTTTCAAATTACAGTTATTATTATTTGCTAATCAGATCTCTAAATCTGATTTTTCTCATTTTCCAAGAATACAATCTTTAAAATTCACTATATCAAACAATAAGATTAAAAAATACGAAATTAATTTGAGAAAACTATCTTCAGAATTTGAAAAGAGATTTCAGGACTTTAGAAAAATGGAACCAGATTTTAGTATTTTTGCGACCCCATTCAATGTTAATTACGAAGAAGTTGATGCAAAATTTCAACTTGAGTTAATAGAACTGAACTGTAATACTTTCCTGAAACAAACTTTTCATACAGTACCATTACTAGAATTTTATAAAAATTTAAGTCCAGATAATTTCCCAAATCTAATTACTCATGCAATGAAGATAATGACAATGTTCGGCTCATCTTATATATGCGAACAAATCTTTTCAACAATGAAGCTTAAGAAAACTTCTTTAAGAAACAGAATTACAGATGAGCACCTTTCATCAGTTTTAAGAATTTCAGCTTCGCAAATGGAACCGGACTATGATGAAATTTTGAAGAAACAGTCTCAATTTCATTTTTCTCATGCACCATCAACCAGTAATGACACCAGAAAATAAAGTGATAATACTTCACATCAAGAACTACACTAAATTCATTTTATATTTTGTGCTTATAATTTTCTTACCTTTTGCTTTTTGACTATTAAAATAATAAGTGTATGTAATAATATATGCATATGTTTAGAGAACACATAAATTTTTTAACGATTAAGCATTATTCTTTGGCCCGCTACGATTGTCTAGTTATTACAAATGGCCCGTCTTAAAAAAAGTTTCCCCAACACTGATCTACAATAATGTACATTAAAAATTTAACTTAGAAATAAATGTGTTAAATATGACTAGAAAAAAATTGTGTAATAAGCAACTTAAATGTGTAAAATACTGTTTCGTTTTTATTAATTAATGTTTATTAATGTTATTAATGTTAATGTTAATTAATGTTTCGTTTTTGCAACGTGATGTGAATAGCGGAGTAGGCAATTTTCAAATAAAATGCTTTTATCCGGGAACTTCAACATACTATTAAGATTTTGCATCAGGCTAGGTTTAAAAAATTTCATCATAAATATACTAAATTACAAAGAAGTGCAAGGGGCATAACATCTAATGTAAAAACTCATAAAACTAGTTTCAAAATTAAGCATTACTTTGCCTACAAAATAATCTTTTCTTAATATTGTACACGAAATGACCTTGTCGACGAAATGACCCTGTCGAAGAAATGACTTGTCGACGAAATGACACTGTCGACGAAATGACTTGTCGACGAAATGACCCTGTCGATGAAATGACATGTCGACGAAATGACCCTTATTGAGTTCGAGATTACTTAGATAAATTTGAGTTTACTGTTCTGGCAACTTCTGCTTGCTTTTATATATATTTTTGATGTAAATAAAGTTAAGTTTTTTTCAGTTTGTTCTACGTGATATTCAGTCTAATTTACTCTCCACAAAGTCCAATATTTGGTGCCGAAATAACTCGGTAAGTCATAATTAATTACTTTCGTCATCGTACTGAATCGGAATGGCTACCGGTAATGAAAAACTTGCAATATTTAAACGTAAACGAAAAAACGCTACGTAACGCCATTACGAAACTAACGACGAAATTGAACGATGCTGCTAGTACACAAACTGAAAAGGAATACAACATTGAACGTTTACAAGATAAAATTAAAGAATTAGCTTTGGCTGACGATGAAGTACATAATTTTTTAAATGATGAAGAATATTAGGAAGACATTATAGAATGTGAAAGATACACAGAACATGCTCATTTGGCGTTATTTAATTTCAAAAGAACAGCGAATCGGAATACGAATTTAATTTCTAAAACATCGCCAACAACTGCCAATATAAATAATTTTTCGGCTTCGCCATCAAATGTTACAGTTAAGTTGCATACAATAAAAATAAATACGTTTTACGGCGAAATTGAAGAATTCCATAGTTTTTGGGAGCGTTTTGAAAACTGTATCGACAAAAATGAGAGTTTATCGCTGATTGACAAGCATGTTTTTTGCGGGGATATTCAGATGGAGAAGCAAAACGAATAGTTGATGAAATTAATATAACTGCAGAAACATATGCAACAGCAAAGGATATTTTGAAATCGAAATATGGCGATAAAAATAAAATAATACAGGCTCATCTCGATCATTTAGAGAACCTAAAACCTGTCAAAAATCACTCTCCAGCAGCAATAAATGAGTCCGACCATTGGTTCACGAAGGTGGAAAAGATGACAGTTCCACAGCCTTAACATCAAGCCATTTCTTGACAGGGCGAAAACTAACGGCCATTCCATCCAGCCCAAATAACAACACGAAGCTTAAAAGAATCTACAAGCAGCAGCAGGACTTACTCGACTGCTTTTGGAAAAAATGGTCAAAGGAATATTTACTTCAATTGCGGTCATTTGATCAAGTTCGCAATCAGGACGATATCATTAACGTCCGAATTGGCGATATTGTTTGTACTCCTGAAAGAAGATGTCCGACCACGGCACATGTGGAAGAAAGCTAGAGTGGTGAACTTGCATGAAGGACGAGATGGAAGAATAAGATCATGTGAGCTGAGAGTTAATGATCGCAATATAACCCGCCCGGTAGATCTGGTCATCCCTCTCGAGGTCGACCAGGGTGGGGAGGATATAGAGTTCGAGATTACTTAGATAAATTTGAGTTTACTGTTCTGGCAACTTCTGCTTGCTTTTATATATATTTTTGATGTAAATAAAGTTAAGTTTTTTCAGTTTGTTCTACGTGATATTCAGTCTAATTTACTCTCCACAAAGTCCAATAACCCTGACGACGAAATGGCCTGTCGACGAAACGACCCTGTCGAGGAAACGGCCTGTCGACGAAATGACCTAGTCGATGAAATGGCCTGTCGATGAAGTGATTGTGGATGAAATGAATGCGACCCGGTTTAAATGCAAAGAGGTGTAATAAATGGACACTGGAGAGAGTAGGAGAAAAACAGTCCGTTGTTGCGCTCTTTTCGGCTCTTTTACTGTTCATGTGCCACTCTAAACCCCCCCCCCCGAAGAAAAAACTTTCCGTTTTGTAATAAAAGGATATCCTTTAACTCAGCGGTTCCCAAAAGGTGTTCCAATGGAACCCCAGGGTTCCTTGGAAGGGTCTCAAGCGCTCCGAGGATTAGGACTTATCATGAGCTTTGAAATTGGGACATTTACAGGGCCACCCACTTTAATAAACCTTGAAAGAAAAAACATTTTGTTTCATACAGGGGGGGGGGGAGGCTAGGGTAGAGAAATGGAATATTTTTTTTGTTTATCACTCAAAAGTTTCCTCGTAAGTTTTCCAGAAAAGCAAAACATTTTTTACAATTTCATAAAAAGTAACGAGACAAAATACACTAGATCTTAATAATGACTTTAGTTGCGTTTTTAAGACTATTTTTATGGATCGCTCATAGCTGTAAGAAACATTATGATATGAATGAATACGCAAATTGTGTATTTTTATAGTCCTTCGATATGTATTTCTTTAATGGATGAACTTAAAAGAAGACTATGATTAGACGGGGACACATATATGCGGAATTACTGTGAACACGTCAAGTCTTCGAGTGGTAGTAAATTTACGTTAATGCTTGCAGGAATTTTCTTTTTTTTTAAGACACCAATTTTAACGTTTCAAAAGTCTGGTAAAAAAACGAAGCATTCATATTAGATCATCAGTAGGTAAGTTTTGACAGTTCTGGAACATGCGGATCGCGGATTGCGGATCGCGGATCGAGTGGAGTTGAGTTGTTTCCCTCCTGCTGCTGAGTTGAGTTGAGTTGTTCACCTCCTGCTTTAGTTTTGGTTTCGGTTTCCAAAATTATTAACTTCCGGTGGCAACACTGAATTTAGTTTTGGTTTCGGTTTCCAAAATTTCTAACTTCCGGTGGCAACATCTAATTTAGTTTTTTTTTAAAAGCAGTATATCACCTATTTCTGCCCGCTTGCTTATTTCTGCCCGCTTGAATTTATTATTTTAAGTTTTAGTTTTGATTTCAGTATTATTTCTTAGCGATGGCAACACACATTAATTTAGATTGGTTATTTATGGGTGGCAACACTCAATCTATTAACAAAATAAGCAGACGGTTCAGTTTCGGTTTCCAAACGAAATTATTGCATACTCGTGGCTCCATCTAGTGAGGGAAATAATAACTAATTCTAGATATAAAGGCTTGGTGATACTAGTGGCGCCATCTTGTGAACACACTATTGACTATTTATTATATTAAAATAGAAAATCATTAAAATATTTAATTAAGAAATTATTTTTATATTTTCACTCGGGATTCGAACCCGTGTCCCCCAGGACAAAATGCTTCCATTGGATACTGATTTGTCAGGCACGCTAACCAGTATCCAATGGACGCATACCGTTCGAAGGAAAACTTATGATTTTAATAAAATAAATTTAAACTCGCAGACGGTTATGGATAAAAACGTAGTTTCTTTTTTTCTTGTTTTTGAAATGGCAACGCATAAATATTAAATTAAAATAGTTTAAACTCGTGAGATTTTTATTTATTTTGTGGCAACATCTTTATTTTTTGTGGCAACAGCTCCGCAATCTATATATGACGTCACAACTGTAGCTGTGAGCCATACTCTCCAGCTTTAACAAGGTTGAACAAGTTAGATCTTGATGTTAGTGACGTATGAGTATTGAATTCAGTTCTCTTCAAATAGTTTGCATGTGAATGTTTAATGTTTTTTCATTGGTTGTTGGAGTATTACTTTTTAAATTTGGCAACGGTTAGCATAGCAAAGTCTTTACTTTCAGTCGTGTATTCATAATTCTCTCTTATTCACATTCTAGTGCTCAGAGTTTTATTTCACCACACTTTGTTGAACGTTATTTTTTTTTTTTTTTTTGAAGTAATTGTTTAAACTTTTATTTATATCTTATAGCAATTTTAACATTGCATATTTTTCCTCATTATGGACGGAAATACATCTTTAAAGAGAAAATATGCTGAAACTCAAGTAAGTACTTATTTCGATATTTTAAAATTCTATTCTTAGAAAAGAAAAAAAAAAAACATACTCGTAAATGATATTTATTATTAGCAATAACGTTTCTTTAAATAAAATGTTTTAACAAACATAACTTTTCTATTACTTACTGATAGTTTGCTTCATAACATTAAGCTGTAATTAGTATAGTTTAAAATAATTTCATACTTTTGAAAAATCATAACATGTGCTTTTTCATAATTAATTATCTAAATAAGTCCAAATTTTTACTTTAATCTATACAGTCCTATCACATGTTTCACTACATTTGATAACTTCGATGCTTTGATTTCTGTTATTATTGTGATGACTCAAAACTTTATTTTTATTGTTTATTAGGGTGTAACAAGAAAAGGAATATTCAAAGATGGATGTTTTCCTGACCATGTGTATCCTCTCGGTGACAATTTCTTTCTGACTGTTAGTGAATACAAATCAAAGATCAGTATACATATACGGAGATATAACAAACATGGAGATATGTATTATCCTTCAGCAGATGGAATAACATTACAGCCGGAACAATATAATGTGTGTTTCTCGCATGAACCTCCAACATCTATTTTTGATATAGTAGAAATAAATCTACAGTTAGAAGCTGTTAGTCCTCATGGAGTGAGAGACTTTTATTTACTCATGAGTGATAGTGGAAATTACACCCTCACTCACGAATACACGTGTAGGAGCGGTCGAGTTTATAAATTTCCTACAGACATAACCTTTGCTCAGTGGTCTCAAATACGAAAAATTCGTGATGAAGTGAATACAAGCTTCATTACTGTGAAGTATCAGTGCCGAGACTTTAAAGAAACTTTTAAAATGTGTATCAAAAGTGCCATAAGTGAAGAGAAGCCTGAAAGCAACCGCTACAGTGAAGCTGAATATCTTATGAATCAGTGTCTAAAACAAGTACTTTATCGTCATATAGGTCAAAAAAAGGGCTTAAGTCCTCCTATCATAGCTGATGAATTACTGGATTCTCAAGACGTTGTTTCGGTATCTGACTTTAACGAATCATGTATGTATTTAAATGTATATAGTATAGCTCACGATTTTAAAAAAGAGCTACAGGAGAAAAAGCTGTATCCTGAAAATTTTCCTTTAATGAACTTTATGAATGAACAATATTTGAACGAGATCCATTTGGATCAACTGTTACTAAAAGCTAAAAATGAGTTCTGTTCTTGTGAAATATTTGAGTAATTTTTAAATTTAATAAATATTATTCTGTTTCGATTATACTGTTTTTTTTTAATTTACTATATTTGATACTACCAATATTTAATTTTACTTACCATTTTTTTTAATTATTATTAATATTGCTTTATATTTCTATTCTTGATACGATTTATTATTTATTTTTATTGTTAACATATTCTGCAAAGTCTTGTTTAACAGTGACAATGAATCAAGATTTAGCTATTTTTTATAAAAATCCCTCAACTCCAAGTAGTTTTGGTGGTCCGGAAGCTTTACACCGCGCTTTAAAAGGAAAATATAGTAGGAAAGATGTGAAAAAATGGTTAACTCAAAAAGATTCTTATACACTTCATAAACCAGTTAAGCATAAATTCAAAAGGAATCGCGTGTTTGTAAACGATATTGATAAGCAGTTTCAGGCAGATTTGGCTGATATGCAATCCTTATCCGGGTTTAATAAAGGCTACAAGTACTTATTGACCTGTATTGACATATTGTCAAAATTTGCGTGGGCAATACCCATAAAAGATAAGTCTGGAAAAAATGTTAAGTCTGCTCTAGAATCTATTTTTAAAAAAAGAAAGCCTAAAGTTTTACAAACAGATGCTGGCACAGAGTTTACAAATAAAATAGTTCAGAATTATTTGAAAAATATGAATGTCAAATATTTTTCGACGAATAATGAAACTAAAGCCAGTATCGTTGAAAGGTTTAATCGTACGCTAAAAACAAAAATGTGGAAATACTTCACAGAATTTAATACTAAAAATTACATTGACGTTATAGATAAATTAATATATAGCTATAATCATTCATATCATCGATCGATTAAAATGGAACCTGCTTCCGTAAATAAACAAAATATGAAACAGGTATTACATAATTTGTATGGTACTCCAACAAACGAGGAATCTAAAATACCCAAACTTAAAATTGGTGATCTTGTACGCATAAGTAAGAAAAAACTTCACTTTGAAAAGGGATATGAACAAAATTGGAGTGTAGAACTTTTTAAAATTTATGAAATCATGCAAAGAATTCCAGTTGTTTATAAATTGAAAGATTTAGATGGTGAAGAAATTAAAGGTACCTTCTACGAAGAAGAATTACAAAAAGTTGTAGATTCCGGTTTCTATCCTGTAGAAAAAGTGCTTAAAAAACGAAAGAGACGAGGGGTAACTGAATATTTTGTCAAATTTATGGGTTATCCCGAAAAATTTAATGCTTGGGTAACTGATATTCAAAAAGTATAAATAGTTGAACTTGTTTATTACAGATTCATTTTCAAAAATGTCTTTCTACGTAACATTGCCTTCTGATAGTTCTATGCAATTCTTCCCTGAAAACAAATTATCTCATTTTAAGACTCAATTACCCGTTCCAGTTGATTTAAATGGGCAATGGGAAGTAGGACTGTCTGAAATAATCTATCCTCATTCATGGTATAACGTTAATGAAACTAATAATTATTTTCTATATAAAATTAGTAATGGTAATATCACATCGACTGTTAAGAAAACAATTGACGTGGGTTGTTATGAATCAATGTTCGATATTATATCAGCTATACAACTCTCTTTACCAAAAAATCCTAGTCGGTTTACATTACATTATAATAAAGCTACGAAACGAGTAAAAATTAATGCAGTTGAGGGTTGCAGTCTTCATTTAGAGAAGTTAGGTGAATTGCTAGGATTTCAACGTGATACAATCATAACGGGTAACATGAAAAGTGAATTTGCTGCAGATGCATTATCTAACTTTTCCGTTTTTTACGTTTACTCAGATTTAATTTCACCACAAATTGTAGGCGATATACAAGCCCCTTTATTACGAATCGTTCGAATCAAAGGAGAAGACGGGGAAACCATTAGTCAGTATTACGATAGACCACAATACTTACCGTTAATGAGGCATTCGTTCCAAACTATTCAAAGCGAACTGAGACTCAATTCAGGTGATTTTGTTCCCTTTGAAAGAGGTAAAGTGATTATAGTACTACATTTTCGTCTGAGGCAAATACTATAAATAGTATACCACAATTATTGTATCCTCATTTAATGATATAGCCATCAAGATGAATGCACCATATGTTTGCTGCACTAAAAAGTTTGAAGACCATTATGCGAGTCAAATTGGCTCGGGATTAGCCTATTATAAAGGTGCTAATTTCCAAAAGGGTTATGGAATCGGAGGGATATTTCGTCGATTATTTAGAGCGGCATTACCTTTTTTAGTAAAAGGAGGTAAAACTGTTGCAAAAGAAGCATTAATAACAGGCAGTCGTGTCGCGTCGGATGTATTGTCAGGAGAAAATTTTAAAGAAGCACTAAAAACAAGAAGTAAAGAAAGCGGAAAGAATTTAACACAAAAAGCCCTCGATAAAGTACAGTCAATGGTAGGGAAAGGAGGATATAAAAGAAAGCGTAAGAAAAAGAAAACAATCATTTCCTCCAAAGCACGTAAAGTGAGTGGACGCGATATATTCGATCCGTAATAATGACATTTCTATTGAAAGATTCCCCCGAATGCGTGAAGTCGGAATTGGAACTTTTTAATTTACCCGGAACTCAAACAGTTATTCAAGATGGGCAGTGGATACAATTTCATCCACTTTCTAATGTTTTCGATAACGCACCGGTGGAGTTTCACATTTCTGGAAGTGGAGAAGACTATATAGATCTCAGTCAAACACAACTATATGTGAAAGCGAAAATAGTGAAAGCTAACAATTCAGCTATCACTAAAGATGATACTATAGGACCTGTGAATTTATTTCTACATTCTTTATTTTCTCAAGTAGATGTATCCTTAAATGATCGCGTGGTTTCTAATTCAAATAATACTTACCCTTATCGAGCGTATATTGAGACTCTCTTAAATCATGGATATGATAGCAAAACTTCTCAATTAACAGCTGAATTATTTTACAAAGATAATGAAGATGGACTCAAGAAAAGAACTGAATTTTTTAAAGAAAGTGCTACAGTAGAAATGATTGGCTGTATTCATTCAGATTTATTTTATCAAGATCGTCTCTTACTTAATTTAGTGGATTTGAAAATAAAATTAATACGAAGCAAGCCTGAATTTTGTTTACAAGGATCTGAAGGTTTTAAAGTTGTATTAGATCATGTTTCCTTATTCATTCGAAAAGTTCGTGTTAACCCCGGAGTTATTCTTGGTCATGCTAAAGCACTGGAGAAAACAAGTGCAAAATATCCTATTAATAGAGTTCTTTGCAAAGTGTATTCGATTCCTAAAGGAAGCATGTCTTTCATTCAAGATAACATATTTTCTGGACAAATGCCAAAAAAAATTATTGTAGGATGTGTAGAAAATGACGCTTTTCATGGAACATTTACAAAATCTCCCTACGAATTTAAACATTTTAATTTAAATTTTATCGGAGTGTATGTAGACGGACAACCCGTACCACACAATCCTTTGGAACTTGATTTTTCTCAAAATCAATATATACGTGCCTATCAAACTCTTTTTGTTGGAACAGATCGAATGGGTCAAGACAGAGGAATATTTATTTCCAGAGAAGAATATAAGAACTCTAATACATTATTCGGATTTAATCTTTCACCGGATTTATGTTCAGGAGAACATTTAAATTTAATAAAGCACAGTAATTTGCGATTAGAACTAAAATTCAATCAATCATTAGAACACACAGTATGTGTTATCATTTTTGCTGAGTTTGAAAACTTAATTGAAATAAACAAATCTAGAAATATTTTATACGATTTCGGAAACTAAAGAATGGATGGATTACAGCTATTTCATATTTTATCTAAAGAAAAGATGACGTCCCCTTATTTTCGAGGTGTGTATTCTATAGACACCCTACCGATTCTACAAGAAAATTCGTGTGCGATAATGAACTCTGACGAATCCTCACAGCCTGGAACTCACTGGCTGGGTATATTTATCAATAAGAAGAACGAGTTAGAATTGTATGATTCGTATGGTAGGCCACCCAGCTTTTATGGCATGAATACATCTCTCTACTCAGCTGTACAATGGAATTCTAAAGTATATCAATCACTGACTTCAAATGTGTGTGGTCAATATTGTATTTATTTTCTACTTAAACGCTGTCAAGGGTATTCTATGTTTCATATTTTGAATCAGTTGTATATAAATGATTTTCGAGTGTATCAATTTGTAAAAAAAAGATATGGTGTAAGATTTGTGTTTAGAAAATAGAAATAAAATTAAAAAAATTTAAAATTTAAAAATTGTGTATGTTTTTGTATTGTTTCATTTTTATTTCTTTACTTAAGAAAAAAGTCTAACATTTTTATTTATATTAAAATTATTATTATCAAATTATAATATTTTTTGAAAAAACTATTTTCGAAAAATTTATATTTAAAAAGAAATTTGAAAATGATTAGTTAAGAAATTATATTCAAGAAAAAGAATATTTTGATTAGAATTTTTCATATACAAGGAAAAAAAAAAAATCGAAAGGATATTATACCTAAGAAAAAGTTTCCCGAAAAGATTTTGATTAAACCAAAATCTATAAATATTATTATTATTTATTTTTTAAATATTTTTATATTTTACTTAAGATTTTTTTTTTTTATAAATAAAAAATTTTTATCTGAAAAGAAAACTTTGAAGATAATGACAAAGACAAAAAGTTTAACTCAATAAATATTTATTTATTATTATTTTTTTAAAGTTTCAACCAGGCATTTCTGCGAGCATACATTACAGGTTTCTTAACAATTTTATTTTTACTATACAATTTTTTATTTACATCAAAATGTGCTGGTAATTGAGCATCATTTAATGTTTTTAAAAATACATTTCTCCCCACTGGAGCTGATTTTCTATTTCGTAAAAAGTCATTTATAAGATTTACTATATTACTTCCAGGAACAGCTTTATCTTCATGAATAATCTCCCCTTTATTGTTCCATAGGAGAGATTCATTATTTTTTAAAAATTGGTACATATCTTTAGCTTTTTCTTGAAATCGAGGAGGAACTACAGTTAGAACTTTTTCCTCCAAGTCCTCTGTTTCTTTTTTGATATTTAAAGTATCCTCTTCTGCAGACGCAACTATAGGATTCTCTTTATTCGGAATTTCCTGCTCATTCGTTTGAGGTTCTGGTTTATTCGGTTTCAAAAATGAAAAATGTGTATATTTCTGCAATATTTGCAAATACAGAGCTGCTTTCTCGTCATTTGTTAAGTCCTTATTCTGTAAAATATTTTTCATTTGTTGATCTAATTCTGATAAGTGTTCTTGAACTTGAACCCTGTCTTCCGGAACTAATACAAATTTCTTACTGTGCTCCATGAATTAAAGAACTAATAATTGATATAGCAGCTGGTAATAAAATAGACAAAAATCCTTCCCCCTTTTGAATAATAATTTTCTTTTTCTTATATAGGGGTATCTTTTTATTTGAAAGTTTTCGCAAGCTTTCTTTAAAAGGGTATAATCGACTTTTTTGAACTTTTGTTAAGATAATGTTTCCAGACAACACGTTTAATACACATTCACACAAAGTTTTTATCTCACTCTTTGAACACTTTTTCAAAAGCGACTTAGAATTTTTAGTTTTAGAAATTAATTTTAAGAGCTGTAAAGTTTGTTCAGTACACACTGACATCTTGCAATCAAATGAATGATGTAATTACTATTCGAGTCTATTTATCATTCTCTAAAAACCTTACAAAAGCTTTCACTTTAGTGAATGCGCAACTTTTAAAATTAGAAGTGTGAAGAGAACACGAGTTTGAATTTATACTTAATTGATCAATTTTTGGACACCCAATATCTTCTAAATTTTTACAAAATCTTCCGATTAAAAATTCTATAAATTTCTTTTTCTCAAGTCCTTTAACGTATATAAATGGAAACATATAGGATAAAAAATTTAAAATGGAATATAGTTTATTGTAAGGCAATTCTCCTTCTCCCCATTCTATGCCATGAATGTTTCTCGTCACCCATTTGTACTGAAATTTCTGATGAGGTAATAACTTTTGAAAAGAATGCGGTGGCTGAAAAGTAAATATACCCGTCATTTTATTATTGTTAACCGAATGAAATGCTAATTCTTTCACGATATAGCCCCCTGAAGGTAATTGAAACCCCTCGAAATCTATAACGACAGCAGACATGTTACTTCCACAAAATCGTTTGCTTTAATAAAGTTATCGGGGTTGGTATATATAATAAGTATCTCCAGGAAACAGCCCTGTACGCATGCGTAAGGATTCATCTGTATCACTTTTTAAATCTATTAATAAATAGGAATATGGTTTAGATGTTGCATCCTCAAAGCTTTCTTGAAAAAATTTTGATTTTGATGGATATAATTGTCTCCCTAAATGAGCTACTTGTGATCGATCTCTCGGATTTTTAAATAGCACTAAGTAATGTGAATTTAAAGAGATTTCTCTCATTTCTTTACCTTTATGAAAAACATTTTGTACTATGAATACAATTGAAAGATTATGGTGATGAGAATTTTTAGTAAACATTTTAGTTAGTCTCGAATCACTGCCTAATTCACTCATTAAATCATCGATTATAATTAAAGCATCCGTCATTTGATTTATATTAGAAGGAATTCCTTCATTAAATGTCACGCCCTGCATTTCTGTGTAAAGTTTTTGAAATACGCCATAACACCAAATGATACTTTTAGGGAAAGGATTAATCATTCTATAATTAATGAGCTTTTTAATGAATTCCGTTTTTCCACATCCCGTTGGCCCAGCAACGATCGCTGTGAATGGTGACCTTAATTTTAACGTATCCATCACAAACACATTTATTATAAATTTTTTAAATATTTAAAAATAAAAATTATAGAAATATTAGTTTAGAAATAAAACTGGAAGAAAAAATTAAATAAAAAATAAGTAAAAACAAAGCAAATAGATGTGAGAAAGGTAAAGAGATGTTTAAGCACCTCAATAGTATTTTTTATTAAAAACACATAAAAGATATAACATTTCATTCAAGGATGTTAAGTTTCAAAACTGTGGATTTGCAAATTTTCTTCTTCTTATAAAAGACAATAATGTCCAAAAGCAACAGTGCTGATTTTATCATCAAACACGTGACGCTTCTGGTCATATGACGATAAAGCCAATTTATTCAGGGTTATACTGTAGACATTATGTTTTTTAGACCTAATGCAGTTCATTTTTACATGCATTTCATTGTTTTGAAATAGACACTTTTTGTAATCGTCAAATTGTATTTTATTCTCTATTGCCGTCCGTTTTACACCTTTTAACTTTTTGTTTATTTCATCCCCTACTCTATACGTATACATTTTTGATCTTAACCCTATGAATTCCGACATTACTTTCCCCTTTGTTTCGTCTTTCATTTTTCCTAGGACTTTTTTATTAACGAGGGGTAGTCCATATACATTATCAGGGGAATATTCCGATGTATCGTAGAGATCTATATCTTCTAGCATATCTTTATATACATCATCTGTTTTGATGTTATAGATAAAGCTATCAGTGTCTGTATACAGAAGTTGAAGAGAATTTTTATATTTTTCTTTCATGTGACCGTAGTGGAATTCGTACATTAGTGTTTTCGATAAATCTAAAATTACCATCCCTATTGATATAGGTTTATTAAAATTTAATATTGTCTTATGCATGTGCAATGCCACTAAGTTCTCACTAAAAATTGTTCGATCACGAAAGTTTGAACGAGCAATCCATTTTTCCGCATTTTTACCATTATTAGTTAATTTTATGTCCACCCTTTTTCTAATGTTTTCCATTGTTTTTCCGAATACCGCATTATTCATTAGTTTATAGAAGTTTTTATCAAAATCATTAGTAGCTTGTTGACGAAGATGAGTATTCAAATCTATGTATTCCTTCAGCCACTGAGTTTGTTCAAATTGAAGGACGCGATGAATTTTGTTTAATTTTAAGCCAAATTTTATACATTGCTGTAAATTTCTATAGTGTAAAATATAATTTTTTTTATCATTTAGCGTTGTTAATAGTCTTTTTTCGTTGCAACCAGGTGGTTTAGCTGTTTCGGGTGCTAGAGGTAAATCGGAATGCTCGTCATGTAAGTCAAAAGGATAGATAAAATCTACCTCGAGAATATACCCGATCGGGCTATCAATTGGGATACTTAAATAATCAATTGCGTTAATATTGCTAACCCATTTAAAGTCTTTTAAAGGGAGAAACTGTGACATTGCCCACCCATAGAGATTATTAGCGTCTAAGTAAAGCAAATAATTACTTGGTTTTTCAGCATCGTATTGGTCTGGTAGGTATTTATTATTCGCTATACCATAGCGATTTGAACATTGCGATATTCCCCCTCTTACACCTTTTTCGATAAAAAGGAGTTTATCACAATCTGTTAACAATTCAATTTCGACTTTAGTTTTCTTCAACATGGAGTCAAAAGAAAGACCTGGAGCGGTAAAATACCATGCTGGGTCTAAACCGTATGTAGCATGACATACATTTCGAAAATTGTCGAATATATCTGCCAAAAGCAAAACATCCGTTTTTACGTAAAGATCTGAATATTGACCCATATTTTTTATTTGAAAATTTTTCCATACCAGCTGAGCATGCAAATAATCTTCATCGCTAATATTGCACTCGTTAAGTCGACTGTAAAAAGCTTCTTTCGCAGGTAATGTTTCCTTTTCAAAACATTCAATGTTGTTGATATAATCATACGGGTAAACGCCTTTGCGTAGAAGCAGATTTACTTGCTCAGAGGGAAAATGATATTTCATGTGCCTAAATTTATCTGGGGTTTGTATAAGATTTTTCGCTAATGTATCCAAACTACTGGGCATGAAACGAAAGGAGTCTAAAAATCTTAGAGTGATTTTTCCGGATACCTTTTTCGAGATGGAGATATACTTTTCCGTATTTTGTGGAATTATTGAAATTTCACCATCATCGGCTCCTAGCTCAGTAGCAAAAAGATGGCTATCATAACCTGATAAGTTATGGAAAAAAACAGGGATAAAATCAGGCACTGTTGCTTTTAAATTACACTCATTGCAGCTGGGGCCTCTATATCTTCCCGTCAAGTGGCAATGATCTTTTACCTAAAATTTTAAGCTTAATCTTAGAAATTTATGACTATTATATTTAAAAAGATTAGTTTAAAGTTATTAGTAAAAGTATTAGTTTAAAAAAATTGATGAACTCGATTCTTTTTAATTTATGTAAATCGTAAAAAAAAAATATTCTTCTGAGTGTTAATTTTGTTTACATTCTATAAAGTTCAAATAAACACTATTTAATACGAATTTATTATCTATCAATATAACTTTAGATATATAATGCAACATGAGAGAAATATAATTGTTAATATTATTTACTTCATTCATAATTTTTTAGCATGCAAAGGATTTAATTTTATTTTGAGTGTTTTAGTATTATTAACTAAACAAAATTCCTTTCAATATTAAATTAATTCACACTATACAAATACAATTGTCAATATTATTTACTTACTAATTCCTTTTTTAGCAAGCATATGATTTATTTTTTATTTTGAGTGTTTTAGTATTATTAACTAAACAAAAATCTTTCCAATATTAATTAATTTATGCTGAACTTCACTACTTAAAATTTCAGTAATAGAAAATGGTAAAGAAGTAAATAAGCATATGTTAAACAATTACGTTTTAAATGAAATATCGAAAAATGGTGAAAAATTAACTTACTTTATAATTAGTATTAGTGAAGTGGCGATTACACATGTAGCAAACTTCAGCAGTCCTGAATGATTCTATTTCTTCGTCTATCAAAGGTAACATCGGTAATGGGTGCTTATAAATTTCTTCTATAGCTTTGGCTTCCTCTTTCAGCATTTTCATGAAAACTTTAACGGCATCATTTCCCCGATACACAACTGGTGCCTTATAGGGATCTCCAAGGTATGAAATATAATAGCAAAAACTTACAGCTTCATGCTTTTGATATAATTCCGTGTAGGAACTCTGTGAATTTGGACAACATGAAGCTATAGGTTTGGTTAGACATTCAAAATCAGCATAAATTACGAATGGAATTTTATGTATATGCTTAAAGTTCTTAAAATGAATCCATTTTTCTTTCTCTGTAGGCATTAAAACACGGACTGCCTCATGACTATCACAGTTCAATCTGTGCTCATTTAAGTTTCTTTCTGCTGTAAAAAATTGCAAACACCTTCGGCAGATAAATTTTTTGCCGTCGTGGGAAGAATATTGTGATGTTAAAAGTCGTGATAAGTTTTTGATGTAACAATAATGGGATGTCGTTAAAGAAGTTATAAACAGTAAATCAATATGAACTTCCTTTTCCTTTTTGGTGATATACAAGGGGTAAATAATGTTTTTCTCATTAAATCCATATACATTTATAGAAATGTTATTTTTGTTTTCAAATTTGAATACATCTTGAAGTTTTATCGGAAACTCAAGACCAGAAAAGTCCAGTTCATTTACGAAAGTCGCATATTTTTCAACTCTATGGGCGTTATCGATCTGTGGGTGCAAGGCAGCGAGAACCGACCACATAAAACATTTGCTATCATTGTTTCTCACATTTATAACAGCTTTTTTCTTCTCAATAAATTCAGGAAGCTTAATAAATGTAGAGCCGTGTAGAGGATTGTATTTATTTATTCTTACTTCCAAATAAAGTATTTTGGAAAGAGTCCAACCACTGTCCTTTTCTTCGAATTCGGAAGATTCGGCCAGGAGTTTATCTTTTTTGTTGTCGAATACCTCCTTCAAATCTGTCGAGGGTACGATGATGCAGTTCCTGGTTTTAAAATTTTTTTCTTCTGTAACCACACCACCACTTGACACTTTATCATACAGACACATGAGAAGAACGTTCACCTTTAGATTTGTTTTCTCAAGTTCTTCAGAAATCAAGTCCAAAAAGGCCTTTCGCTTCGATTCTAAATAATCTCCTATATCAGTAAAATTATCATCATTATTTAAACGTATAGATTTAATTCTTCCTTCAAATGCTTGTATTAAAGCTTTTATTGTAGTAAGCTTTTCTATAGGTGCAGTTGGTTCATTAATTACTTTGGATGGATCTGATGAGGATTCTGCTGATGTCGATGCTTCTTGTAATGTTGGGCGTTTCGATGAAGATTCCTCTCTCACAGGACTACCTTTCCTTTTTTGTGATTTTGAATGCGTTTTTAAGTGACGTTTTAAAATGTCTTTTCTATTGAATGTTCTATCACAGTCCAAACATTTGAATTCGCTATTTCCATGCTTAGTACGCACATGCCTTAAATAATTACTTCTTACAGTAAAAGTATAATTGCACTCATTACAATGATGATTTTTATCCATTTTTTCTTTAAGTAAGAATTTTAGAAATAAAAAATCAAAATATAACTATATGACAAGCACAATAGAAAAACTCCTGAAAAATTATATGAAGCTACATCAACAAATGCTAAAATAACTTCACACACACACACTATGACAACGAAGGAAACTGCTTTTGTGAAAATGTTTAAACTTGTTAGAGGTTAGTCAGGTTAAAACTTATTTGAGAAACAGGTTTCCAAGTAGTGACATACGACACAGTACGTCATACCACACAGTGTGATATACCACATAGTGGAGCTATTGTAAATCGGTATTGATTTTTGCGGGATTTTCAGGTTTTTTTTTTTTTTTTTTTTTTTTTTTTTTTTTTTTTTCTTACAACGGGGGTGTTGTGATGCATAAATCACTTAGTAATGATAACAGATACTGCGTGTTATTATTTATTTTCTCCTTTAGTTATTAAAAGAAAAATAATAGTATTTGAAATAAAAAAAAAAAAACCTGAGGTATATTAGATTTTTTTTGCTTAATCTAATCTAATAAATAAGATTAGGGAAATGATGCTGCTATACATTTTAAGAGTTGAGTATTTCTAATTTTATTCTTCTTGATTAAAATATAATGAAATCGCTCTCTATGAAATTAAATGTATTCATAATTAAGTCAAATATTTAAACATTGGCATCGATTCCAGTTTCTTAAAAATTTGTCCTTTTCTTTATATGAAGTTTATTAGATATTCTCTAAGAAACCATTAATTAATACAATTAAATTTATTTGTAATCTGATATGTGATGACGTATTGAAACATGTTTTAAAATAACCATGCGTTACCAATATAAAGGATAGCCTTTCGGAAAACTCTTAAATTAATTCGTCACCATCAAAAGTATAATATTAATAAAAAAATACGTCACAGACCAAGAGCTATCTTGTTCAATCTTGTTTTAACCGGATACACCGTGATTTGAAACGAGTCTGGAAATACACGTCACCAGTTTTAAGAATTGCCATTCCGAATTCGCTGCCATCAAAAATATATAAATATATATATAATTTTTTTAAAAAATGACGTCATTAGAAACTTTTGACATTCGATCCGCATAGTAGGTAACATGGGCAGAAATAAGCTGCTGTGTGCGATCATTCTGAGATCAACATAAAAATTACCCATAACCGCCTGCGAGTTTAAATTTATTTTATTAAAATCATAAGTTTTCCTTCGAACGGTATGCGTCCATTGGATACTGGTTAGCGTGCCTGACAAATCAGTATCCAATGGAAGCATTTTGTCCTGGGGGACACGGGTTCGAATCCCGAGTGAAAATATAAAAATAATTTCTTAATTAAATATTTTAATGATTTTCTATTTTAATATAATAAATAGTCAATAGTGTGTTCACAAGATGGCGCCACTAGTATCACCAAGCCTTTATATCTAGAATTAGTTATTATTTCCCTCACTAGATGGAGCCACGAGTATGCAATAATTTCGTTTGGAAACCGAAACTGAACCGTCTGCTTATTTTGTTAATAGATTGAGTGTTGCCACCCATAAATAACCAATCTAAATTAATGTGTGTTGCCATCGCTAAGAAATAATACTGAAATCAAAACTAAAACTTAAAATAATAAATTCAAGCGGGCAGAAATAAGCAAGCGGGCAGAAATAGGTGATATACTGCTTTTAAAAAAAAACTAAATTAGATGTTGCCACCGGAAGTTAGAAATTTTGGAAACCGAAACCAAAACTAAATTCAGTGTTGCCACCGGAAGTTAATAATTTTGGAAACCGAAACCAAAACTAAAGCAGGAGGTGAACAACTCAACTCAACTCAGCAGCAGGAGGGAAACAACTCAACTCCACTCGATCCGCGATCCGCAATCCGCGATCCGCATGTTCCAGAACTGTCAAAACTTACCTACTATCATCTATCACTTAAAATGAAGATTATTATTCAAATTTAGACGGGGGGAAAACATACTCTCTGAGTAATGAGTAATAGGTTTTTGGACAACATTTAAAAGAAACTGTCCTCCAACTCCCAACTTGAGACAGTTTTGAAATATTTTCAGAAAAAAAAATATTTCAAAGAAAAAGAAAGAAAAGAAGAGGGGGGAAAAAAGTATTCATCTTACCAAGGCCGAGTAAATACAAAAACCTTTTTTCTCCTCTAGACAAATAGTCGGTCGACTTTCATCGCCTTTTGAGATGAAGGGGAAAAAATATTTAAGTATTAAAAAGTAAGAACATTATATTAGAGTATGTTCTCTGTATCAGCGGTTCCAAATTTTTTACGGCTAAGGAACCCCAAATGGAACCTTCTCTCGGTGGAATCCCGACTTCATAAATAAAGTATATAAAACAATTGTGAGCCTATTAACCCGTAAAAGACTACTTTCGAAAGAAAATATTTTTAAAAAAAAGGAAATTTTTTATCGTTTTATCAGTGATAGTCTTGATTGATCATTGATTAAGTTTTATGTTCCACAGTTGAATTCGCGATCCGGGAGTTGAATGTAGTCTAGTTAATAATTTATTTTCGGTGTATATAAACTAAAAATGAATAATGTAAGACGAATTATGGTTTTCGTTGAAATGAGAATTAAAAGGAACGTTGAAAAAGATTATTTTCAGGTAGACGTCGTAAACTTATTTACGTCGCACTACAGCTGCACAATAGACTATTAGCAATTGTCTGGAAAACATTCCGGAGAATGATCCGAAGACATGCCATTACACTTCGCGAGGCCACTTCCTTAATTTAGACATAGATCTGTTTTTCGTGGTTTTTCTCTCAATATAATGCAAATGCGGGTTAGTCTCAAAAACCTCATGAAGAAAGTCTTCCACGAAGGCAAGTTTCGCTTAATATTCTATACAGAAGTTTCCTTGTCTTCTGTATTGGGTTTAAAATGACGGGGTTGAACAATTTCAGTCGTAAATTCAAAATTGGGTGGACTATTCAGCGACTGTTATAAAATAAAATAATGTTAGTTACTAAAAACTATTAAGATATTAAACTATTAAATTTCAGAGTGGACAATTGATGGATTGGACAATTGATGAATTGGAAAGGACAATTGATGTTCTTTTAGAAAGGCAAAAGATAAAAACTATTAAAAAATTTAACATTCTACATCAAAAACGTTTTAGTTACCAAAGTTTTTTTTTTTTTTTTTGCTTTGATAAAATCAGTAAAGTTAATCGGATTTGAAATATCAGAGCAGCTGTTTCCCCGAACTTTTCTTAAAATTATATTTAAAATTAACTTTTATCTTTATTTTCTTTGTTTTTTTTTTTTTTTTTATATAGCAAGAAATAATAGAAACGAATATTCGAAAAATTAAATTGTGTATGCAAATTCATGCGAGTAAAAACAGGAAATTCTTTTTTAACGCTCAGAGGTCTAGTAGGACAGAAGCTTCATACAATTGGATTTTTCTTAACAAAATAACGTATTGTGTTATTCACAAATGTATTAAATCATTCAGGATTGTTTCCTTTACTTTACCACTACTAAACTTTTCTAAGGGCCAGGGCTTCCTTTTTTTTTTGTGAAAGTTCTTTCCTTTAAATAATATTTTCGAAGTAATTTCAATATCTTTATGAAATATTTCACAATCACTTTTAATTTTAAAAAATATCAGCTGTGTTGGTCTAAGAAGGTAACTCAAAACAAGAACTTGAAATGAGCTGAAACATTTACAAAAGAGAATTTATACTTTGAAATTTACGTACTGAATTGCATTATAATAAGAAAAGAAAATGTTTAAAATTTCTATTTGAACAAACAGTGCAATGAGCATCGTAGCATAGTAAATACTAATACCATGGCATTGAACAAAATCGGTTTTTAACACAGAGCTTGTATTCGAAAAAGCGTCTTATTGATTTTTGGGGTATTACTGTTTCTAAGCTTCGTGGTCAAGTAATATTATATTTTTAGTTAAAGTAGTTGATTCTCATTTATATTTTATAGCTTTCAGTTGATTCTTACTTATTTTTTATAGTTTTTTTTTTAAATTTTCAGCTTTTTTAAAGAAAAAATTAATTAAATAAAAAATAAATAACATTAAAAAAATTCAACATTTATTTTTTACCTTTTTTTAAAATTCTAACCACTTTTAACTTTTTTAGTCTCCTATATTTAAAACCATCTATAATTTCGTAAAAAAAAAAAAAAAAAAAGAATAAATTAAAAAAAAGAGCAAGAAGCATTATTCCTAGCTTTTATGCACATTATTGTTGTTTCGAGATAAAATCAAAAGTTGAGCTCTGTCACAGATCAAAAGATATTTAACTTTAGTTAAATTATATAACTGTAACCAAATTGTACATAGCTGTTGAAATGACCTTCGGTTTAAGGCGATATTTGAAAATAAACGTCTGTTTTAAACTGAAAAATAAAAAAATCCTTATTAACATTTTTTTATTGCACCATTTTTATCAATTTTTTGAAACTAGTTTCAAACCCAATTTATCAACAGACAATAAAGTTTATAAATTAATAGTTCAATTGGCGTCAATTTAAAATAATAAAAAAATCTGCTACGTAAAACTATTTCATTAAAGAACAGTAATATTTTGTTTTTAATTTACGCACAGACTCGATACTGTTTCCAAAGAGGTTGATTATTTTTATCCATTCGATAAGATGTAAGACATTGTATTCATTTTGACGTAATAAAATATCAACTGAATGATTATGCTATTCGATAGCGTTAAAGAGTTCAGTGGCGTCATCTATTAAAAAGGCTTCAAATTACGAACATGTTTCAAGGCTGGGCTGATTGCGCACTCATCTTCACCCAAATATAGCTGCATCCTCGGATTTCATCCTGAAAAAGCCGAAGAAGGAGAAGTTGTAAAAAAACCCTAAAAAGGTTTTACTCGGAGTAAGTTTTTATGAATGTTTCATTTTCTTTTTTATAAAATGATTTTAGTTAATAAATCTGAGAATATATTTCTTATAGTGGGCTATACAATTAAATATGGACATTCATCTGAATATTCTTTGAATCATTGAAAAAAAAGTAATTTAAAGCTGAAAAAACCGTAACTATAAAATAAAATACTTTTTCTTTTCTTTTTCTTTCTCTCTCTTTTTATTTTTACTATGGCTATTGATAATTTTAACAGTTGATTTTGTTAAAATGCTTTTAATCCACGTTAGGCCAACCTTGACAATTTTATAAAATGTGGTATTATTTTCATTGAAATATGCTTAAATTACATTTCTTAAGAAGCAAAAAAAGTTTCGGGCATGGAAAATAATATTTTATCATTGAAGAAATAAAATGTTGCACTATTGGCCAAATCAATAGACCAACCATTTAGTTGGATGCTAGTTTTTTAAAATTTGTTTTGTTTTTATTTTATTAATACAATTTTCAACTTAAAATCCATCCTAAAAACGAGTAAGGTAGTTTCAAAATAAAGTAGTTTACTCGATGGAATCTTCAAAATCCTAAGAAATAACAAAAAAATAAAATGAGTGGAAATGTTAAGAAAAAATATTTATTGAAATATAACGCGTTTACGCACTTCTGACAGAAAATAGGTTTATCATAATTTTGAAGAAAAACAATTTATTCAAAATTTATTTTTTAATAAAACTCGATATTTTTAATAGTAATAATAGTACAAAAAATAGTAAAAAGATATATTTCCCTTTTGGATCCTATTTAAGAAAAGTAAAAAGATGTCGCTATTAGAATTTTTTAATGAAACATCATGCTAAAACAATTAGAAAATTGTCAAACTTATTTTTATCAACATTTAAAATGTATTTGCTTTTTGTCGCTCTTTCAATGCTTTTTACAGTGATTTCAATGATTATAAAATATCGAAATGAAGCTTAATTAGTTTTTCTTTTTTATCACATAAAGAAGGCATTACTTCATGGAAGAATTAGTGATGAGGGTTGGATTTATACATAGATTAATCTGATTCAAAATATAACTGAATCAAGCAACTTCATATAAAAAGTTTGAATCTAAATTTTAATGAGACGGAAACTCGAAATAAACGACGTTTGAGAGATCGCCGCAAGAAAGTGCATTTTATCGTTTGTTGTAAAAATGCATAAAAAATAAACGGGGATGTTTTCCTGTCGTACTACATTTTACAAATTTATTACCCGAGTCATTGTAATGTAACGTATATAAAAATAATGTTATGCAATAACCGAAATGTATGCAGTGTTCTCTGACGACATTATTAATATAATTTTTAGAATATTTGTCCAACATAAAGATAAAAAAGTTATGCACATTCGAGTCGAGACTTGTCTCTCAGCCAACCATGTCACTTGTAAAATAACCACATTTAACGTCAACAAACTGCATAGTGGGCTATTGGCAAAGATTTGGGAAACATCCTTAGGATGATCTGGTGGCTGCATACACACGTCACTTCCCATTTTACAGGGAGGACACATTCACACACCATCCATCCATCCATCCGCGGACCGTAAGTTAGATCTGAAACAGAGGACAATCCATCACCCTTAGAGGTATTGATTTGTTAAGGGAACTTGGAAGACGTTGCGACCCCGACAGAATGAGCGTGCACCAATCACCATTTTATTTATGGAGTGTCTTCGGTCGGCAGGGATCGAATTCACGACCTCTCAGACATGGGCACAAAGTCCAACCAGCCATCCTATCCCAGACCGGACTAATCAGTCATCTAGTCAATATAGCTTCTATTCAGAAACGAAACTCAACACGCCTTGAGTTAGGCTTTGACGTATCTGTTGTCTAAAGTCTCTAGGCGTGCTTGTTGACTAGAAAGTTTTCTAATATGTAATCTTTTATCATTCATAGCAGCTGAGAGGATCCGGAAACCTTAAAATTTTTCAAGATCAAAAATTAGATAAATAATCATTATTTATATATGAGAGGCGATGGCTTAGTAGTTAAGGCACTTAATTTTTAGTGTGAAGAACTGTGGTTCGATCGCAGAGGCGGTTTAAACCCCTCCCAACTTCAGATCGATGGGTTAGGCTTTGACGTATAAGAAAAAGCGACTTGTGCACAGTGCTGATAACATTGTTGTAGGTTACGAAATTATGGAGCCTAAACCTCCATGACCCCTCCGGCTCAAAACGGGCTGCGTGTTGAGAGAAAACTTAATAAAAGGGAAATATCTCCTTTCAACTTTTGAATTTTAAGAAGAAAAAATGTAGCCTTTTTTTTTTCCAAGTATTTTTGTCGTCTGCCTCCCCTTCCCCGTGGAAAGGCAATACGAGTGATTCTCTTGCTGACATCTGAAAAAGTCTGTAATGACAGCACTACTAAAGCTTATCATGCCTACAGACAGTAATTTAGAACAAATTCTTTTTTCAAAAATTTCCTGTTGGTTTTATATAATAGCGTGATGATACGCCACTTGTTGATGGGACAAATTTCATATTATTAATTGCAATTAAAATGTACTGTGTTAATAAGTAAACTGAAAGTTTTGTGTTCTACAGATTAGTATTTCATAAAATGGCATGCAAGGCCCGCAAAAGCAGGTCTTGTAATTTCGCAGGTCATAGTTTAGAGACCCTCGGATAAAAACGTAATTCAGAAGTTTTAATAATTTACCCTTTCTTTTATTAAGAGCTACAGTGGCTCAGGATTACTAGATTGCCCAGGTTCAAAACCCAGCGGGTGGCTAGTTGGTACGAATTCTATTCTCATCTCCTCGCACCGACCACAGAACTTATTTAAAATATCCTCAGTGGAAGGATTTCCTCTCCATTTAATGCAAATGCGGGTTAGTTTCATTAAAAATGTCCTCCTCAAAGGCTAGTTTGTCCCAATGCTTGATACAGCAGTTCCCTAGTTTTCTGGATCAGATTCAAAATTACAAGGCTACGTAGTTGAAAATTGATAGTCGTCATCTCAGAATTGGGTCGGCTGTTCAACGTCGGTGATAAATTTTTAAAAATAAGGTATTTCACAAAGTTTTGGAAACTATCACTCCAATGAACGTTATGTAAATGTATCAATTCCTTGAATATCGAAATGTGTTACACTGTTTTTGAATCGAACTTCTTAGAAAAACATTCCGTGACCTTTTTAACAGTAAAGCCTATTTCCGATGTGTCGGAAGGTCATATATATTTAAGTTTATCACAATTGTAAAAAGGAAATGGTATCAATAAAAAAGTTGTTACTCCTTCCTATTCCGATCATTTCATTACTCATCTTTAAAACTTAGGGCAATCAATTTTCGACTTTATTAAAAATCCCACATATATTTACATACCACGAAAATTATATTAATAAATACTTATGATAATAAATAAATTTTAATAAAAATTTTATTTTGGTAGTGAGGACAAAGAACTGAAAGACAAAAAGAAGCGAAATAACCTCTTTTCAAATATCAAACTTAGCAAACTCTACCTTAATAAATTTTAAGACTTTTCTTTATTTGATATTATATATATTTTATATAAACCTATATTCATTGACTGCTACAAATTTATAAAACTTGTAATTATTTATTTTAATAATGTTTGAGTGTTTTGTTATAGTACTGCAAAATAAAAGTAATATAAATCTGAACAGATATGCAAGTTTTGAAAAAGCTTCAAATTTTAAAAAAGAACTAATTTTGTCTTGCTAACATTAACACATTTTAACTGTGATGACTTTCTGACTTGGGGCTTTCTGACTTCCAACAGGGGGCTTGCCATATATATGTAAACACTAATTCTCCAAAATGTTCAAATTTTTCTTTATTTCCTTTTTATTTTATTTTTTTATTTTTTTTTTTTTTTAAGTGCTAAAGTTTATAAAGCTGCTGATCGGGCTTACGTAGAATACGTAATATCATTTTTGTTCGCGTAGTATGTAGCTTGTAGCTAGTATGTCTAGCTCCATATTCATCTACATATTTAGGGTTTATACTACCTGCAAGTGGTTGCTAAAGTTTATAAAGCTGCTGATTGGGCTTACGTGGAATACTCAATATAATTTTTGTTCGCGTAGTATGTAGCTTGTAGCTAGTATGTCTAGCTCCATATTCATCTGCATATTTAGGGTTTATACTACCTGCAAGTGGTTGCTAAAGTTTATAAAGCTGCTGATTGGGCTTACGTGAAATACGTAATATAATTTTCGTTCGCGTAGTATGTAGCTTGTGGCTAGTATGTCTAGCTCCATATTCATCTACATATTTAGGGTTTATACTACCTACAAGTGGTTGCTTATAAAGCTGCTGATTGGGCTTACGTGGAATACGTAATATCATTTTCGTTCGCGTAGTATGTAGCTTGTAGCTAGTATGTCTAGCTCCATATTCATCTACATATTTAGGGTTTATACTACCTACAAGTGGTTGCTAAATTTTTTTCAAATCTGCTAAAATATTTTAACTTAGTTTTCATTTAATTATTAAAAAAAAAAACATAAAAAATAAATAAATAAAAAAAATCTAAATTTATATATTTATTTAAATTTTTTAAATCGCTTCTTTCATCTATTTATTAGTTATTATTATTTTGGTTGATACGAATTACCTAAAACGGATATTTTTTCTTAATTTTGCTACGATTTTAAGACGTTTTACGGTTCGTGGCAAGCCTGTTATTTTATCACAGCTGATTTACAGCCATTTCTTTCATAACTTTAAAGCTAACTATTGAAAAAGTAATTCTTGTGCGAAATATCAGAACAAAAGGCTTTTATGGAAGACAACTTTGCATGGGGCGGTATCCCATTTGCGTTATATGAAGAAGAAAACTACAAAAATTGCCGTCAGTTTTTCATCGATAACTGTGCTTATAATCCGTTCACAGTAAAGTATCATGTTCTTCATGTATTTTTCAAAATTTAAATACTGTACTGACACTGTATTTATCGACTGTACTTTAAAATACCACTTTTATACTCCTAACATAAAAAAGTGGAAAAGTATTTTCGTAGTCATAAAAATAGGCCTGTTTTTTCCTCCTTAAAAAATCAGAAACATTAGTTTCCTTGTGAAATTTTATTTAGCATAAAGAAGATAATCGCATTTAATATGTTATAGCAATAATATAAATCTTCAAATTTTCATTCGAAGTCAGCATGTAAGCTGCTTAATTCATATTTTTCAGTATATAAGAAAAAAGGTGTTTTTAGGTGCGAAAAAATGAGTTGGTAGCTCATTTCTGTTTAAATTAAGTTGATTTTATAATTTATACTGTTAATTGATTAATTATAATTTATGTTTCTGAAGAGAAGATTTGAGCGTTTTTCTGAGAACTTGAATTCTCTCCACATGTATTAACTTAAAACTTGCTGAAATAGTTTAAAATTTAAAAATATTTTTGATAAAAAATATGTTTTTATTGAAATTTTACTGAAATATGCTTTCAAAAATTATCAACAAGTACCTTTGTCGGTTATAAGCTTTAAACTTTAACTGTGCAATATTTTATAATGATAATTTTTAGTTACAGTTTCTTTCTTATTATAGTAATTTAAATGCTTTCTAATGAATTTTAATTACTTGTTTCATAAAGTTTATATATAATTCTGTTCAGGAAACATATTAAATTAGAAGATTGAGTACAAAATACCTATTTAAAAATTTTAAGCAATATTTCAAGTTATTTTTTAGATCTACTGCTAAATAATCTCACAAGTGAAAAATTGTAGCAAGTTTTTATGTTAACCAAAACCTCGAAGGAAAAATTTTTTGAATGATGTTGCAATGATAGCTGTAAAAAAAGGAAAAAAAAAAAAGGTTTAAACTTGATCCTAATAAAATTTCGCGTTAATGTAATAAATGATTTTGGGATGTTTCAGTTGAACAATTTTTAATTTTGACATTTCTAACGAACTGGGAGTAGAGCTCCTCTGTATATTAGCGAGTTAAATTTAAGTTGACTGTTAAAAAATAAAATGTAAATAATAAATTAAATACAAAATTATAAAAAAAAAACTCAACTTATTAAGCTTTCCTTTGTACCTACCGACATGTTTTTGAACTTTCACTTATCATATCATGTTTGATAAGCACTCAGTGAACATAATCTCAAAAACAATCAAAATGCCTGACAAGTCCTCTGAAATCTGTCACTCTTGTTAGATTTCTTCTAAAAAGAAGGGGAAAAAAATATTTCGGAAAAAAAGCAATGTCATTGAAATAGATAATTGTTTACTTTGATGGGGTGTGAAAATTTAATTATCTTTTTTTCTTCTTTCTAGAATCATTTTTATCCATTCACACAAAGATAAACTCGTTTTAATGAAAAACTTCAATAATATTTCTTTATTTCTCTTTGATAAATCTTGATAATTTTTTCCCTTTATCAAGTTTTAGTTAATGAAATTTTTTTCATCCCATTTTAAGCGAGTACACTTATGGTTGTAGTAAAAACAAAATAACGTAATTAGCTAATTACGTTTGTTTTTGAAAACCTGTATATAAAACCTTTTTTGAACTACTTTAATGCAAAAAGAAAATCGGTGTGAAAACATATTTTTGACAATAAGAATTTGAGGTTAATATAGTACTGAAACTACATGCAAAGAAATTTTAAAAAAAGAAAAAACTACTGAAACATATTGTAAAATAAAAGGCGTGTGGAGCTATTTTCTAATAAATTAAACATAAGCTAGCACTTATCAGATAAAGTGTGAGGTTTTAGACTAATGGGACATTGTAATTATGCAACTCAAGTAATTTTAGAATCCTAAAATAAGACATTTATGAGAATTAAGATGAACAGTTATGGATACAAAACAGCTTTCTAAAGCTAAGATATCGTAGTATTTAAATTGATTTTTTTTCCTCATTCATTATTCTGTGTTTTGCAAACTAATTTCTCTCAAAATGTAGGATTATTGCATTAGTTAACATAAAATTAAGATTCCATTAAACCATATTCTTGACTTTATCTAGTGAAGAGAACTTTTTAATGTATTTTTGCAAAATTTATTGGGAAAGAACATTTTGTAGCCACGTTCAAAGCTTAAATTGGCAAGCCATAGGTTTTAATGGTTTTATGTCAAAATGAGTTGTTCTCTCTTGATCTAGGTTTTATGTGTATACTTCCAGAACAACACGCATATTAAAAATTATCTACTATTTATTACTATAATATTATTCCATTCCATTTACCACTATAAGAATATTCTACATTATTCCATCTACTATTTATTACCCATTTACTATTTTTTACTTAAAAAAGTATATTTTTTTGCAGAATTTTGTTTGGTCTGCTGAAGTACGAAATGCTTTTCAATATCGAAGAATTGGCCAACAATGTCATATCTATTTACATTGCTGTCGCTGTTGTCCTTTTGAGCATCTTGTATTACCTTTTCAAAACAAGAGGCTTACCACCTGGACCCATTAGTTACCCATATCTTGGATTGTGGCCCATCCTCAAGCATGAAACAGCCCATTTGCAACTGCAAGAATATTCCAAAAAGTATGGTGATGTCTTCAGTTTTACTTATACCGGTCGCCTGTTCATCCATTTAGGAAGCGTGAAAGCCACCAGAGAAGCTCATATTACTAGATCAGATAGTTTCTACGACAGACCCAGTACATTTCATCTACTCAATTACTTCTTGGACGGAGGTAAACTCTTTTTTTTTTTAAATTTCTGCACTGAAATTGTTTACATTTCTTTTAATTGAAGAGCTTGCTAGAAGAAGGCTTTAAGAATTATTTTTGAGAAAAAAAATTGAAAATGTTTAGGAAATCCTGAGAACTTATCAATATTTTATAGCTAAATGATCTTGATCTTAGTCTTACTTAACTGTAGAATATAGATTTATTTTTAATGTTATTTAATTTTAGGGACCACAGTAGGTGAAGGTACAATCTTTGGGTGTTTTTAAAGAGGAAGGATTTTTCTGGGGCAAAAAATGTGAGATGATATACGGCAGCATTAAAAAAGATTTCTATCTGTTAACGTATAATAGAACAATTCAAAGAATGCTGAGGTTTTAAATTTCAAAGATTTCAGCAAATGGAAGTCGGCTGACAAAAAATAAAAGCAGATCATTGATCTAAGTTACTACTACTCTGTCAGCTTATTCCAGCTCACTAACTCCGTCCAATATTCTCGTGTAGTAATTTTTTAGTTTAGACATGCTAAAAAAATTAATACATATTTGCTACATACTACATATAATACTACATACAAATATTTTGAAAAACAACTATTTTCTTTCTCAACACTTAGTGTGTTGACTTTAAACATACTTTTTCTTGACATTTCTTTTCAAACCTACAGGTGTGGTATACCTGAAAGGAGAAGCATGGAAGGCGGTTAGAAAATTCTTATTGTTTCAGTTCAGAGAACGGGGAATGACGGCTATTAAGGAGAGTCTATCAGGTCCAATCTATGACACGGTCAGGGAGACTATTGCAGACCTCAGAAAGACGAAAGGACAACCCGTTGACATTGCTGAAATACTCCTGGTCAAGTGTGGTAAAGTCATGCGCCAGACACTCTTCGGCAATGATGGCATGTCTGACAAAGAGATGATAGAATTCTGCAGGGCATACTTCAAGAACCTGATGAGTATGACGAGCATAAATCTCATGCTAGTGGGCAACTTTGCTAAGTATGTTTGATTTACTATAGGTCGCTAAAGATTTCGTTCTAAACTTGCTGCGCATACAAATGAAAAAGATTAAAACAATGTATCTCGGTGTTTGTATACTGTAAAAAATATTAGTATATCTCAACACTTTACACCTAAGTGGAGTGAAACGATAACTCTTGGATTTGATTCTCACTACACAAATGTTCTTTTACACTACTCTTAGAATCTTACTACTGTCAGAATCTTATAGTGCGTCTAATTATTTGGCCCGGGCACCTCGCCAAATGCGATATAATCGTAAATTTGATGAATAAAATTGTGTTTAGGCGAAAGTATTGGCTAATGATTTTTTCCACTGGAAAGAAAAATATATATTTAACTCGATCCTCAAAATTACGGCAAAATGAATTTTTCGGTAGATGCGACGCATAACCAATTAGAATTGAGTTAAAATAATATAAGTCTGAAACAAACTACCATAAAATAGTTTTCTATGGGGAAAAAATAATTCATAAAAAAATTGTTAATATTTGCTTTTGGAAACAGAAGTCTCACCCACTCTCCCAGCTGGAGGGGGGTGGACTAACATCCAGACAGTAGTGGCGAAGCTTAGGTTGACAACATTGTACAGCAAAAAGCCTCGCTAAAACAATTGTCCTGCATTATATACTATTAATCCAAAGGGGTGAAAAGGCCAGTCATTACATTCCGTGTATTCCTACACCTTAAGGAAAATCATTTTATGCTTCCTAATATGGAAGTGACAGAGGGAAAGATTCTAAAAATAACTCCTCCTTTGAAATATAAATCTAATTATTATTTTCATTGGTATGTTTACAGCCTTGAATTCCCAAAATAGAATATCTCAACGCTTATTCTTTAACAAAGACATTTTATGAAAACGAAAGAGTTTTAATTCTTTTATTAATACAAAAGTATTATAATTTTTGTATTACACACACACACACACATATATATATATATATATATATATATATATATATATATATATATAATGAAGTTTAAAATGAAGATAAAACAAAGGTAAATTACAGACAAATGAAAAAAGGAGGGGGGGGGGAAATAACAAACAACTGGGGAAAGAAAAAGAATTAATTAATTAAAAAAAAAAAGGGATAAAGTTTTTTTAAAAAACCGGAAAATAAAAGATATAATCTTTTCATCAGCCCACACGATTATATCCGAAAAAGAGTGCTTTCTAACGGATTAAATCCGTGGCTAAAATTATGTGCAAAACTGGCAATTCATGTTTCTTTCTCTTTTCTATTTTTTTCTTAAATAAATATTTATTTTCTAAAATTATTTATAGTCAACTTCTTTAAATTATCCAGTATAATATTACCTCGCGCACATCGGTTTTCTGACCCATCCTTGGTAACTAACAAATCAAACGGACTTCAGTAATGCAGCAAGAACGCACTTTAAACTCCTCTAGTTACACTCAATTTGCGCTTTTGTTTTCATGGTTTTCATATTTTGCAATCTGGCAATCTTGTTACGTAAACATTTTAAATCATTCTTGAAAAATTTCCCGTTCATGTAAGTTCGCTATATTTCACTGCTCGCTTTATAGATATTGTTTTATTCTGCTCTTCCTTTATATTTTATTTTCTGTTCTTACGTGTTATTTTTAGTTATTGTGTTTAATTTTTTTGTCGTAATTTTTGTAAAAAAAATTTTTGAATGCTCCTCACACTATTGTATTGATATATTTTGCTTTGGCTATATTGATACAATATTAGAAAGCACTCTTTTTCGGATATAATCGTGTGGGCTGATAAAAAGATTATATCTTTTATTTTCCGGTTTTTTTTAAAAAACTTTATCTCTTTTTTTTTTTTTTTTTTTAATTAATTCCTTTTCTTTCCCCAATTGTTTGTTATTCCCCCCCCCCCCTCCTTTTTTCATTTGTCTGTAATTTACCTTTGTTTTATCTTCATTTTAAACTTATCTTATGAGTTCTATTTACTTGCAGCTTATGCGCAATAAATTATACTTATTGCTTTTTCTAATTTTCTCTCTCTCTCTCTCTCTCTCTCTCTCTCTCTATATATATATATATATATATATATATATATATATATATATATATATATATATATATATATATATAGTGTGTGTGTGTGTGTGTGTGTAACATAAAAAGCTTCTATTAATCTTTTTATGTTAATTATTCTAATCGAAAGACTTTCTCACACTTTTAAAAGCCACATCCTGTTCTTAAATCTCTTTTTGGCTCATCTATGCATTCATTAAAAGCAGGACATTTTCCCCTTTAATCTTCGTGGGAAACACTCGACCTATTTCATAAACCAATAGTAATTTCTAAGAGTTCCCTCTTTCCCTAAATTGAAACATTTTACAGATTTACTTTGCAAGATTTTCCCTAACATATAATCGAGAGCACAACTTTTCGTGCACACACTTTCATGACTGCATTCTGTCTAATAATTAATAAATAAATTTTGTACCCTCCCTCCCTGTCTAAGACCTGTTTTAATCCTTCCACACGGCAACGACGTTACATATATATATATATATATATATATATATATATATATATATATATATATATATATATATATATATATATATATATATATATATATATATATATATATATATATATATATTACGCTTAAAAAAACATTTGTTTATGCATTAGAAATAATAAAGAGCACTTATCATTAGACTTTGTAACGTTACGTAAAAAAATGTATTATCAACTGTTATCTTTCAGGAAAAAAAACTATTTTGCACAATTTATTTTTTAATGTCCTAAATCTTTGTATATTGGAAGTATTTCTTTTCGTCACTGAGTAGAAAATAATGAACAAAAGTATCCAGAAGAAGTTTCTATATTTGTATAGCATTCAATAAATAACAATTCATCAATTCAGTTTACCGCAAAGGGACTCTAATGAAGTAACCACTTTACTAAATCTAGATACTACTTTCATGATTTTTCTTCTTTTTATGGCTTAAATAAAACTTTTATGAACAGAATAAAATTTTTAAAGCTTAGAAAAAAAAATTTGACATTAACTAATTTGTTTTAAAAAGCATAACCCTTTAAGTTTCCATAAAGTTGTGATGATGAAAATTGAAACATCACAATGATGATCAAAACACAGTGATTTAGAAAAAGAAATGGAATACACTGGTTTTAACAAGAAAAAAATGTATGTTTATTAAAATTAAATGGATTGAATTCCCTTTCAAAATTCCCTTTTATCAATCAAAACTTATTTACGAAGTCATTATTTAAATTTATCTTTGATCTTTTCTAAACTGGCTGTTGAAATTGTAAACGGTGTGGCACACTGCTGTGGTACCCATTATGGGTGTCACCTTTTTCAAAAAAAAATAGCATAAATATATTATACGATAGTAAAGTTCTGGTTCTAGAGTTGTGTGACGATTTAGTACAGCTCTTAATGAATACATAATTTTTCTATCACCACAGCATTATTTCTGCTGCCTTCTATAGTAAAATGGGCCGAACTCAACTTAGGGTGGTTTTTGCGATTGAATGGCTGCCGGACAGATTTTAATTTATTACATAGAAAACTTAAAATGATTAAAGTAAAATTGAAATCAAAGTATTATACTTTCGTTTAGGCAACGGCTAAACGGTGAAAAAATGGGGTATATTAAGATGTTAGGATTGGAAGAATGGAATATTTAAATACCGTTGTGCTGTGCATGCCACTTGGTTGCCATTAAAATGAATATATTTTACAGGATAATTTGGAACAAAAGGCGGCTAGTTTTAAATACTTTTTGTTCACTATTCGCTTATTGTTTCAACCCATAGTTTAAAATTCATGACTGAAAAGTTAGCTTGGATTTCCACTTCAAAGTCTGATGCATAATTCATTTGAAATGTATGACTTAATTTGAAACCTTTAACTTGTGGCGTGTCCAGCGGGTACCAGAAAGAGTCCCCGGTTGTAGCATTAGGGGTGCACTCCCACAGGTATGAAAAATAATTAAAAATAAATTCCAGAATCAATTTTTTCCTCTTTTATGTACCCTTCCCACACAGCCAATGACAGGCTCAAAAACTACAGGTACCGTCTTTACGCATAGGCGAGTCCCCTTCAGAATCTTACTTTTTATAAATTTTATTTAAAAAAACAAAATTAAGGATAAACAACATTGCCTTATATATTTTTTCTAAAAAATATATATATTCTACTGTATAAAGTGTTCCTTATGTTTTTATTTCTACAAATAGTGATTTATAATCATAACACACACCCATAATATGAGCAGTTTATCACCAGGGAAACTTAAAAAGGAATCTATTTGTCTACATTTCAATGAAGCTTTTAGGTACTCGACTCCCGCAAACGTTGACATATCATTGAGTTCTGGAAAAAATATCGATGCAAAATAAAGGAATGTGAGCAAGTTTTGATTTAAGTCATCATAGTCTCTAAAAATGCTTAACCATCTCTGTTTAGTATAGTTTAAATAAAGAGTTTATAATGACGACACATGGAACAACAACTTTTAAACTGTCTGATGGGCATCGAAAGATGTTTTAATAACTGCTGATATTTAACGAAATAATTCATACCTTTTGATTTTTTTTCTATTTGTTATACCTTTATGCTTTTTTTTTTTAAATTTAATTTTAGCTAGCTTCCATGGTTTTCAAAGTTATTTCATTATTCGAGGATAGTAACTGGTTACCATCTCAATTTTTTTTTTTTTTTTTAAATGATGCATAATCTAAAAATGTTTTATTTTAAATGCATTGAATTTTTGGGGTAATCAAACTTTGTTTAAATGTGTTAAAATAATTGCCTATCTTAAAAAGCGTTATTTTATGTATATGTAATGTTTTAAGTCGGTTTTAAACGGAATGACACGGCATAACATTTCTGTGTCCTGGGTCCCTGCATGCTATTAAGACGGCGGCCCAGGTTACACTGTTTTTCAACAATATGTTTCGATGTATTTGCTTATATTAATGTCAAATGAAATGTAATATCAAAATCATGTATATGAATGCAAAATTATATCTTAATGGAATTTTTTTAGATATTTTCTGTTTCCTTTTGCAATGAATGTTTCGGAAAGTAAGAAAGGTCACCGGGAAATGAAAAAAATTATGATCGAAATCGTGAAAAGGCGGAGAGCAACTTTCGACGAAAATCATATACGAGATGGCTTAGATGCTTTTTTCAAAGAAAAGAAAGAGAGAGAAGCTAGAAAAGATCCTATGGCAAAATATTTTTCAGGTTAGCTTTGAATACTGTTGTCATATTCACCTTATCCCCGACTGTGTTTTCATGTTCTCCAAGTAGGGGGCAGTATTTGTAGTCAACTTTCGGTAGAAGAATTTCTGCTGGTGTAAACTAAATTGCGTAAATCTGCATCTCAACCATCAGGTAATTGGCTATCAATATAGAATAATTTCCCAAAGTACCTTTTTTTTTTTCATTTCTTCATCAGATATTATAAAATATGAAGAACACATTTTTTCACTAACACATGACACAAAAATTAAATTCAGAACAACAGAGTATTCCGAGTATACATAGAAACAAACCCAGAACGTTAAAAAAAAGAAATAGTCACGTCAATGCTATGACGTCAGAAGAGGACCTCAAGACTTCCGGTAGTGTATGTTTGTCTTTCTAGGATAGATGGTGAATAATTAGAACTTTTTTTTATGCATTTTTGTCAAGATAACGTATTGAGAATATTTTTTCTTTGTACTATTTAGCGCTTTGATGCAGATGAGACTCTGGAATAACTTATATAACATATATTTTTCTTACTCGCTAATTTCAAACAAAAATGTACTTTAGTATTTTTAATAATAAAAAAAATGTAATAATTACTAAAAAAAACTATAGATTGTCGGAATTGTATTTGTACTAAAATATGAAATCCGAAATAAGAAGTTAGAAAAAAATATTTCCATTCAAATTAAAAAATTTATCAATAATTGATTTGCTAAATTAAAGAAATTTCAATGAGGAATAACTACTTCTCTTAAATCTAAATATCAGAAAATTAGTGCACATTTGAAATATTATTGTTTAAAAGTGAACTGCGTTTGTAAGATTTTACCTTGAATGTAGAAAAAGACACCGGCATTCCATGCTGTATATCATAACCATAAACTATTAAAATGCCAAATGTAATATATGTCACTTATTTCAATCTAAATTTATACAAATTATTTTTCAAATAGTATGAAAAATATATTTAAAAAAAATTCTGCGACAAAGGGTTAATTCTACAATACATAGTATTGATAATGTTATTTTCAGATGAAGTTTTGATGATATCCTTGCTTCAAATTGTGGGCGACGGAGTCTTGTTTTTGGCCATGTTTATTAGTGACTTTTTAACCGCTGCCTTAAAACATCCTGAAGAACAAGAAAAAATATATAAAGAACTCGTTGAAGTTGTTGGTTTAGATAGAAATCCTGAGATAGATGATAAAAGCAAATTAAGCTACACCAACGCTTTCATGAATGAAGTAATAAGAACGACAGAAACTTTTACGATGTTCCCAAGTATGGAGTGTTCTAGTAAGTATTTATTTTCTTTAAATAGGTTTCAAACATATTTCTAGAACACTTAAAGTAAATATCAAAAAATAATTAAATTAATCATCCTCCTCAGCATAATAGCCCTTTTTGGGCCTTCCTTAGAAGCTTATCCCAATCTGCTCTTCTCTCAGAAATTGATCTCATTTTCTGGATAGCAGACTCTTTCCATGTCTGTTTAAGTTTTCCTCTTGTTTTTTTTTTTGTTTTTTTTTGAAGGGGTCGTATTGAAATCCCTCAATGCTAAGCTCATTCTTTTAAGGTGCTCTGTCCACCTGATTCGACTTAGATTTATGGATTTTATAATACTCTCACTCAAATGTTATGGATTTTGATTTTATATCTTTTTTTTTCATTTAGTATTATTATCAAGAACAGCACCAAAGATGGTTGTCAAAACTTTCCTTTCAAAGATCGCTAAAATCATCTAGTCTTTTTTGCCAAGGTACATGACTTTGCATACGTCAAGACAAGATGCATACGTCAAGACTGATTTTATCAATACCTTGTATTGCCTGGATATTTGTTCTTTTATTTATAAAATGGTATTTAAATAATGATCTTAAACCAAAGCAGTGATTGACTGTTACAATCTTTATTCTGATTTTAAGACTTGTGTCATTTCATAAAATTACTGCAAAAGATGTGTCATATATCTATGTGTTATGTCACATCCTGAATTGGTAAAATTGTTTACAGATTAAAATGTAAAAGAATCTACATTAAATACTTTAAGAAGGGGTTTCTTTTTACTACAATGTTTTGTTTTCGCCATATTCACTCTTAAATTCCTTTTTTTTTTTTTTTTTTTTTTTTTTTTGCTGATTTTTCCAATGCAAAGACATTTCACCCAATGCGCCATAGATCTTGCAATGATATCTACATCATATGTTGAATCAAAAACATAATTTCTACCTCAAAGTATAACAAGTATATGTATAATATAGTAGACATAACGTATGTTAGGCGCAACGCAGTTACTACAGGAAAATCTAGCTTTCCTATCTACAAAGCTAACGCAGTATATAACACGTATGCGAAGGTTCTGGATGTTCGAAAATAATTTATTTCTCGGGTGTACGAAAAAAAAAAAAAAAAAAAAAAAAACTCCACCGAATAGCTTTCGACCCTAATGATAGGATTTTCACGTACTATGACTCACTCAATCTTAATGGTTCGAAAGCCAGACCTTAAATGTGCTAATTAATTTGTAGGAAACATCTCAAGTTATGAAATCAGACACAAAAACGTATTTTCATTGAATATAAATATTCCTTTTTCCATTTCGGATTTGGATTCTAGATCCTCAAAATATAGGAGGTTACTACAATATGGAAAATAGAATCCATTTATTGTAAATAATATTTTTTGTCCATATTATCGGTTAATACAGCTTTGGAATTCAAAAGTGAAATTAATAAAAAAATAATTTCTTTTCGTCAATACCATGTGTTTTATTTACCATGTGTTTTAAGAAAATTTTGGGATGAGAATTGTATTTATTTAAAAATATTTGTACGTTTATTCTTTGATCTTAATTTTATATTCATAGAGGAAACAACAATTAGCGGATACAGAATTCCTAAAGGTGCCATAACAATTTACAACTTCTATGCAGCACACATGAATACTGATGATTACGACGAACCTGAAAAGTTTAAACCCTCAAGATTTATCGTAAAAGAAGGACAGAAGAAACCCGATCTCCTTCCTTTATTTGGTATTGGTAAGTATTATAACAAAATCAACATTTTTCTTTTATATCCAATTCTCAAGTTTTGATTATACTTTTTAGAGAGTCTTGATTTGGAACTAAACCCTTAGTACTCCTCTATCCTAAAATTTAAAGAATCATCTTTTTCCATTACCGGAAAAAAAGTTACTGGCAGCTATAAATTCGGACATAGTTAAAAAAAATGTGTTGTGTCTAATCATAGGAGTAACGTCGGGAGAGGCACACCCAAATAATTTTCCTAATCTTCAGATTTTTTTTAAAGTTAAAACTTTTAAATCCCAAAAGCCCTAACAGCTACTTTTTAATTTAAAGGTTTAAAAGTCTTAAAAAAAATCAAAAAAGTTTTTTGTCAAAAATTAAAAAAGTTTCTTATTGTTTATATACAATTTAACGATTATAGTTTATATTTAATTTTATGATTATCAATGCTCTTTCTCACACTTTAATATTCACATCCTGTTTTTTTTTAGTTCAAGTATGCATTAAATAACGTTGAACGTTTTTCCCTTTTCTAACTTGTGAGAAATATATTTTCCAGAGACCTATTTAACAAACCAATTATAATTACTAAAATTTCCCTTATTCCCTAAAACGAAACATTTTACATATTTACTTTGCAAGATATTCCCCATTTTTTTTATTGAGGAGCACGATTTTGTGTCACTTGAATGATTGTTCTCTCTCTCACACACACACACGTAGATAGATAGATAGATAGATAGATAGATAGATAGATAGATAGATAGATAGATAGATAGATAGATAGATAGATAGATAGATAGATAGATAGATAGATAGATAGATAGATAGATAGATAGATAGATAGATAGATAGATAGATAGATAGATAGATAGATAGATAGATAGATAGATAGATAGATAGATAGATAGATAGATAGATAGATAGATAGATAGATAGATAGATAGATAGATAGATAGATAGATAGATAGATAGATAGATAGATAGATAGATAGATAGATAGATAGATAGATAGATAGATAGATAGATAGATAGATAGATAGATAGATAGATAGATAGATAGATAGATAGATAGATAGATAGATAGATAGATAGATAGATAGATAGATAGATAGATAGATAGATAGATAGATAGATAGATAGATAGATAGATAGATAGATAGATAGATAGATAGATAGATAGATAGATAGATAGATAGATAGATAGATAGATAGATAGATAGATAGATAGATAGATAGATAGATAGATAGATAGATAGATAGATAGATAGATAGATAGATAGATAGATAGATAGATAGATAGATAGATAGATAGATAGATAGATAGATAGATAGATAGATAGATAGATAGATAGATAGATAGATAGATAGATAGATAGATAGATAGATAGATAGATAGATAGATAGATAGATAGATAGATAGATAGATAGATAGATAGATAGATAGATAGATAGATAGATAGATAGATAGATAGATAGATAGATAGATAGATAGATAGATAGATAGATAGATAGATAGATAGATAGATAGATAGATAGATAGATAGATAGATAGATAGATAGATAGATAGATAGATAGATAGATAGATAGATAGATAGATAGATAGATAGATAGATAGATAGATAGATAGATAGATAGATAGATAGATAGATAGATAGATAGATAGATAGATAGATAGATAGATAGATAGATAGATAGATAGATAGATAGATAGATAGATAGATAGATAGATAGATAGATAGATAGATAGATAGATAGATAGATAGATAGATAGATAGATAGATAGATAGATAGATAGATAGATAGATAGATAGATAGATAGATAGATAGATAGATAGATAGATAGATAGATAGATAGATAGATAGATAGATAGATAGATAGATAGATAGATAGATAGATAGATAGATAGATAGATAGATAGATAGATAGATAGATAGATAGATAGATAGATAGATAGATAGATAGATAGATAGATAGATAGATAGATAGATAGATAGATAGATAGATAGATAGATAGTCGAACTCGTTTATAACGAGCTCGGATTTAACGAGAACCCGGATTTACCGAGGAAAACGAGAATATTTGGTTGGATCAATGTTAAGTCTATGGAACAGAAGTCTCTTTTAATGAGAAAGACCCGGTTTTAGCGAGCAATATTTTTCTGTCTTGCAATCTTTTTTCTCATCTTTCTAGTCTTTCTGTCTTATTTTTTTTTCAAATGATAAGAAATGCGCGCGAAATCAAAAATTTTTTTATGGGAGTTGGATGACGGTGTTAAAAATGTTGAAATCTGCAAAAGGTATGGATTATCTTCATCTACTGTTTCCGCACTGCTAAAAACAAAGGCAAGTTAATGGATGCATACGATCAAAATAAAACAGACTGTAAACGACTGAAGAAGTGTTCGAAAGAGGATTTGGACGAAGCGTTTTTTAAATGGATGAAGGTGCAACTATTTCCCTGTGAGTGGACCTATTCTAAAAGTGCAAGCGGAAAAATTTGCTGAACAATTTGGATATTCTGAGTTCGTGTGTTCGAATGGATGGATTGATCGTTTTAAAGTTAGACATGGCATAACTTTTGGAAAAATATGCGGTGAAGCAAAGTCCGCAAAAATGGCGGACATTGCAAAATGGTTGAGTGAAAATGTTGTTTCTTTCCTTTAAGACTGTAGCGCAACTAGAAATTTTTTGTTGGTTGGGCGGGGTTAGTTGTAAACTCAATCATCTGACCTCCCAAGCCCCCCCCCCCTCTTCTGGTTGCACGCCTGCCTTAAGGACCCGTTTATTACGAGCACTCGGATTTAACGAGTACATGTTACGGTCCCCTTGTGCTCGTTATAAACGAGTTCGACTGTATATATATATATATATAATAGGTTTTTCCTAATAGTGCAAAAAATAAATTAGCTAAGAGAGATGAAAAATTAGATCCTTGTGGTATTCCATCAGTTTGAAGAAAAATATCAAAATATCTTTTCCATTGTAAAGACAATTATTAAAAAGACAGAAATTAATTAGAATTTCCCAATAATCAAAATCGCAATTAAGTATATTTTTAAAATCATAGTAATAATACAAAAGGACATCTTTTAGTTTCGAAACGGCAATGCTATTCAAAAGATCCTGGAAATCAAAAGTCGCAATAGAATTCATTTTATTATGCTTAATAAATTCTAAAATCGTTGATTATTAGTGATAATCCCAAAAAAACTTCTTTAATAATATTGTTGATTTTCCTGAGTGAATAAAAATTAGAAAAAGACATTCCAAATAGGTAATTGTTGTAGTTTAACCATTTAATTGGCTTCCCATCTTTCATAGGATTACTGTTTATAAATCAGAGCCTGCATACATGGATAGAAAGCCGTTTATACACTTTAGCCATCATTCACACATCCTTTCATAATTTTAAAGTCTTCACGTATTGCCTGCATTCATCGGGGGTGGCTGTTCATAAATATAACCAAAGCCCATTCCATTCTTTTCTTCTTTTTTTTTTAAGAAAAGGAAGAAAAAAAAAAGAAGTCAAAATTCAAAATTCTAATTATTTGAATTATTTCTGTAAAATCTATGAATCTGCTAGGTAATAGTATTGGAAAAAACCTTATTGGCTAAGTTAGAATTAAAACCAATGCTCTTTTTAATTGGGAAGTTAAAATCATTTCCTTTTTCAAAAGTTTAAATGTAATTTTACTATCTTCATTAATATTAAGAGACAAATCTAAAAAAATTGCTAAAGAATTACTACTATTAGTTTTAATAAAAACTAGCTGAATACCCGTTCTTCGTACAGGTTGAAAATAAAGCATCAACTAATCAGTACTGAATACCTCGTAAAAATCATGCGAGAAACTTTCATACAAATGCCTACACAAATAATAAAGTTACAAGGATTCCAATGTTTCTTATTTATTCAGTATTATTTGTTGTCTTTCTCGGTTGCTTTACATTATTAGATTAAGCAAAATGACTTTTTAATAGATTACTCCATCAAAAAAAAAAAAAAAAAAAAAAGATTAGCTGTATCGTCTGCATAATGCTCTCTCCTGTACATATTTATCTATATAGTAAATCTATCATAACAATGTTTCAGCTGTAATCTGCACCAAATTAACTCAAGAATACTTTGTACCTATAAATGAGTATATTTGGTATCTATCAAAAATTAACCTATTACCATACTGCCAATAGTGCCCACTACCAAAATAAAGCATCATGGGTGTTAGTAATAGCATGTCGATACAGTTTCTCAGCTATATTTTCTTTTTAGCTCATAGCATATTTTTATGTCATTTAGTATTCATTATCAAAATTAATGAAGCATCTTTGACATCAATAATAGTTTGCTGATTTTTTACGCTCTCTTAAACGAACTGAGTAACCCATAATTTTCCCGTTTAGTACATAGCTTATTATTGTACTTTAATTAGTAATTTTTCAACATTAATAATATTTGGCGTCAATAATAATAGTAGTGTTTTTTATACTTATTCCTTATCGAATTAGCTCCATAATTTCCAATAATTTTGTCTTACAGTACGAAACTTTTGTTTTTATATCAATTACCGTGGATTTCAAATTGTTTAGTTTTGTAAAATCATGATTTAAAAGCGTAACTATAAACAAAATAAACACGTGGTTGCAGAAAAATAATTGGATGACGTAGTTTGTTACCACGATCACGTTGATAACCTGGCATAACAAATAAAATGTAAGTATAACAGGAAGCGTAATAAACGGCTTTTTAGTTTAGAGTTATAAGCAATAAGTTATCTCTAAAATATTTGAAAAAAAAAAAAAAAACCGAATCGTTCATAGCTTATTTTAATAACGCTGGCTTCCACTAAATCAATGAGATTTTTTTATTATCTTAGAATTTAAAACAAAATGAAAATCAAAAATCGGGCTCCGTTAATAATTTTACCTATTTAGATTACCTTTTTAATCTCGTATTTTGAGAGCTGACGGTATATCCGTAATTCGGTATATAAACACACACAAATTCTACATATTATTCTTAAGAATAGGTTATTTGTTACCCTTCTTGGTGGCTTTAACGTATTAGTTTAAACATTTTTAGTAGCTCATCCCACCAAAACAAATGTTGTACAAGACCAAATCATGACATTTAAAATTTATCATAGGCAAGCTACTCTCTCCTGTACTTATTTATTTTTATAATAAATATATAATAAAAATGTATAGTATTGGTGCAGATGCATTCTGCACCAAATTTACTCTAAAATACTTTGTCCCTATATAAGCGTATATTTGGAACCTATTAAAACTGCACTCATTACCATGATGTAGCGCTCACCCGCTCATTACCAAAATTTTGCATCAATGGTGTCAACAATAGTATGTCGACTTTTTTACGGTAGCCGATAACAAAATAAATCCATCAATTTTGCTTTTCAGTACAAAACTTTTTTTTATTACAACTACCGTCGATTTTAAATGATTGAGTTTTATTAAAACACGTTTAAAAAGCATATCGAAAATGAACACGATGGTTTCAAATAACCATAGAAATATTAATTGGGTGATGCAGTTTACTTATGCTACAACGATTATTTAAAACATTCAGATAACCTTTCATAACAAATAAAATATAATTAAGTATAACAGAACGCTCAAATAACATCTTTTTTGATTAAAGATATAACAAAACAATTATAACTGATATCTTTAAAATATTTGAATAACTGCTTCATCTATAGTTTATTTCAAAACACTGGCTTCCGCTAAGCGAAAGAGAAAATTCCATTTTTTAATTGTCTCTGAGTTTAAAATATAATGAATAAAAAAATCCACAATGCGGCTTCTTAATTTGTTTAAAATTTTACTCATTTAGATTCCTTTTGAATCTCGCATTGTTCGAGCTTCGGTTCGACCCTCAATCCGGTTTACACACAGTCAGATGGACATGCGCAGAAATTTTTTTTTATTATATGTATAGATTATTTGTTGCCCTTCTCAATGGATTTACTTTATTACATTAATCAAAATACATTTTTAGCAAAATAAAGACTTGTGGCGCAACTATGACTAAGATTATTAAACATCAATTCACTAGTATAAAAGACATGCTAACTTGATTTAATTTTGAGGTACCTTTTGATAGATGAAGGTTGGCATTGTCAAAAGGTCATCCCCACATTGGTGACTTGCGCACGTGATATGATCCACATTGAACAGTTGACTTGCTATCTGTGGCTGCCTCATCGTTCTCGCGTTGTTGCTTCTCAGTCTCATTTATACACAACGGGATCCTGCACACACTTGACTGCTGATAACAACACAGGAGTGACTACACATACAACCATGAACTTAAAACAGCTCTCATGGCTAAAGCTTAAAACCCGATGACCTTATTCCTGCTCTCCCGCTTTTGCACAACAGCAATTAGTGGTATCCGTTCATCGAATTCTATCCCTGAAAAAATTCTGGTGGGGGAGTATGGTGGCGTAACTACTACTACGCTTATTAAACATCAATTCACTAGTATATAAGGCATGCTAACTTGATTCAATCTTGAGGTACCTTTTGATAGATGAGGTTGTCTAAAGGTCATCTCCTCAGACTAAACTGCATTATCTGGCTGTTCCTCAAGGTAACTCATGATATAGAACCACAGTCAAGCAACTTCCTCTTTTGCATCTTTCTAAGTACCGTAAGAAATCTATTATTAAACAGTTAATAATATTATGGCAACTCTAAACGAATAAATAAATACATTTTCTCCATCAATTTAGCTTTTTAGCTTATTTTCTTTTTTCTTTTAGTTTGTACCAAAAATGATTAAGCATCATTGACATCAATATTAGTTTACAAATTTTTAATGTTCTCTTAAATGAATTAGAAAAATTTTTTGGATAATTTTTCCTTTTTAATACATGGCTTATTTTTTACTTTAAATTGTAACTATTACTAAAATTAATTATCATTGACGTCAATTATAATATCTGCGTCTTTCTCTTCAACGACTATTTTTCCCCATAATTTTGCTTTTCAAAACTTTTTCCTCATTTCAATTACCCTTATTTTAATTTTATGAAAAACCCATTTTAAAAGCATAATTATAAACAAAATAGCACGCGGTTTCAGATATAACCTTAAAAATATTAATCAAGTGACTTATGCAAACACGATCATCTTTTGGATAATCTGGCATAACGACTAAAAAATAATTAAGTATTGCAGAACGCGCAATAAACAATTTTTTTTTATTAGAGCTATAAGCTAACAAACAACACTGGTGTTAACTTTGAAATATTTTATATAAACTGAATCGTTCATGGCTTATTTTAAAACAATGGCTTCCTCTAAGCCAATAAGAAAATTCCATTTGTAAAATGTCTCTGTATTTAAAAATCGAAAATCGGGCTTCGTAAAAAGTTTGCAGTTGTTTTCATTCAGCTTCATGTTAAATTTCGGAATCTTAGAGTCTACCGTTTTCCCGGAATCCGGTATACAGACACACACTCTTTATTTTATTAGATGTAAACGTTAATTCACTTGGATATATTTGTTTAGCTAAAATATCAAATCGTTAAAATTAATAACTAAAAGATCATCAATAAATCTGCGAAACAAGGAATAAATAGAAAGATTAACATTTCACGAATCTATATTCTTGTAGAAAAAGAAAAATATTGCAAATATTAGCACTAAAATTATTTCCCGTGGGGATACCATTAATTTGTTGGCAGTCATTTAAATAGTATATCATTGTGTTTAATATGAATTTCCAGTTCTCTTCATCAATAGTATCACTGAGATTAAACATGCTATGAATTTGAAGAAAGTCATCAAGAATTTTATTAGTCGGAAGGGAAGTATATAAGTTTTCGAAATCAAAACAGTGTAGAGAATCGACAAAGCCTTTAGTGTATTTAATTTAGGTGATTATTATTTTTAATATTCTAATTTAGGAGATGTTTTGCATGCTTATTAATTTTATTGTATACTTTTTTAAGAATATTTTCACAGCAAATCCCGATTTTTTTTTTTCATGTTACTATTAACGCCACTAGCAATAAACCTGAATTTGGTTTGGGTTTTATGGACTTTTGGATTAGCGAAAAGAAAAAGAAAATTATTAATATTATTTGGTTTAATTTTGAATCTGTTATGCGTAGCATTAGTTTTATTAATAATAATAGCAGTGTTGGTGTTGAGTTTTGTGTATGTATATTGCTGCTAAATTCATTAGAAAAAAGTTGTTTATAAAAAAATTTTCAAATAATAGCAAAATTATTACTAGCTTCATCAACAGTGGTAATAAAAAAAAAAATTTGAATTTTTTAATATCTTGTTTTAGTACAGAGTTACAGTTTAAATCTTAATGAAAAACTGATTTGTTACTTTTTATATTAATTTTAAAAAATAAATTACTACAAAAGTTACTACTTAATTTAATAAAATAAATGACTCATTACTATAAAATTTAAAATTGTTGTTCAGATCGTATTTATAAATAGATTCATTAATAACCATTTATTTATCCTCACTTTTTTAGGGATTTTAAAGAAAACTTCTATTGAAATGTTATTGAACACGTGTTTTGAAAAATGTTTCATTTCAAGGAATTTAAATGAGTGATTGACAGGTTAACCATCGATTACCCTTACATTTAAATTTAATATTCATTCGAATTACATTATATATATATATATATATATATATATATATGAATATAAAAGAACCTTGTGTTCCCCTCCAAAAAAAAAATTTTTTTTTGTCACGCTATGTGTTTAATTAATATAATTCTCGTTTTAGGAAAGCGAGCTTGTATGGGAGAAGGATATTCAATGATTCAAACATTTCTCTTCCTAACAACCATCTTGAAGAACTTTCGTTTGACCAAAGCTCCAACGAAGAAGGATGGTGGAACAAGCTTGTACTTTTATTTCGATAAAGTCGAAATTTGTGCTCATCCCAGAATTTCATAAGCTTTTCACAGCAAAAGAATTTAAAAAAAACTTATACTACAATAATTACCTCATTTCCTTCTACATTTTTGATAGACGCTTTGTCTTTTATTTGTAAATAACAATTTTTTTTTAATTTCTTGCTGTTTGTCCATTAAAACGATTTTTTTCCATTTAGAGTTTCTTCTTTATTTTGAATAAGCATTTTATTTTCCTCTTTTTGAAGTTTAATGGCACTGAAAAAATTTCTTGTATAATTAATATTAAAAATTTTATTTTAGGAAAATTTACTTCTATTCCTTCTAAAGTCTTGCCTTTTCATAAGAATCGGTAAATAAATCTGTTCATTACTTGATTAAAAAACTTCATTTGCAATTGTAAAATTTAGAGTTAAAGGGCAAGATAAATATGTCCGTTATCAAGAATACGATTCATTATCAATTGCTACACATTGTTGTAATGTTAAATTGAATTGGGCATAAATTCAATTTCGACAATACCGAAATTATTTTCCATTCAAGTCACATCAGCTCATTTTGAATATAAAATTTCCATTTAAGTAATTTTTGTTACTTCATAATTAAGGGCTTGCTCTGACATATAAAAATAACTTGTCCGAAATCTTATAGAGTTACTGCTAAAACTGTTCCTATAGCAACTGCATTGGAATACTGATTCTACTCTTTACGAAATCCACAAGTATGACTTATCAGTAAAGTGATTAAATTATATTGGAATAGATTTTACATTTATCCGACCCTTGGCGAACAAAGAGCACGGGGCGAGCTCATCTGATCAGAAGGTCGGGTCCCCAATCGTGGTTGCCGGGAGAAAAGTGTTGAACCAAGCAGACTCCTCAATTCTGCTTTTAACATGTAAAGTCTATGGCGGGCTTGTCATACTTTGAATCGATTTTTCTTGTTTAAGAATCGGAGTGATCAATTTAAAAAAAATCCTAATAATTTTTTCAATCTTTCCTATCCACGAAAATGTAGGTCAATTCTTTTTATCTTTATTACTTTTTGTAATATTGCCTTTGAAACTTAAGTCACTTTCTACCTTTGAGTAAGGGAGGAAGGCAACTTCCACCTCCAAGTTCATTCTCCAAGAGAGGATTGCGGTCTAATCTTCTCCGTAGGTGGTCTTGGTCTTGCTCCCTCCCTCCCAAATACTTTTACTCTCTTCAACTCTTTTGAAAATCTTTTTCTCTCTCTGTCCTTTTGAAGAACTGATATGGGGAGCTTTTATAAGCTTGTAATTTATTATGGAAATTATATTCGCTGATAATTCGTTCATTCTACATACATTTTATTTATTTAGTAGTAATACTTTTTCTTGTTTTTATTCATTTTGAGAGTGGAATTTATTTTTTAAATACATTATTCCCCTTTTTTTTAAACTTTTTTCATTGTTTTTTAAAGATGTTTCAGAATAAAAAAAAATTAGCTTCTGAATAAAGTGAGATTAATTAAAATCGTGACAATGACGTAAAGATATTCCAATATACTATAAAGCATCACATAACTGCAGTTTTCCTTTTTAAAAAAATATATATACATATCGTACACTCATTTGTAGGTTTAAAAAAACATTTACATTATAAAAATTTAAAAGGTTGCAATTTTTCCATTCCATAAATAGTTTTAATTACTCCAATAGCTGGGATAGTTTGTTTTTCCACGGTAAGGAAAAAAAAAATAGCTAGTACACAAGAGCACACATCATCCAAACGTGAACAAGCACTTAGCCCTGTGTTTAGGGCTTTAATGTGCATACACAAGAACACTAAGTATTATGAAAATTTTATTTAAATCAGTAAATGAAGAAAAATATGAAAATATACCATGTATTGTAAAATTCTTAAAAAAAAAGGAAGTAAAAGAACATTAGTGGACATAGTTAATATTCACGAGAGAAAAATAAAAACGGTATCAAAATATAATGAACCGCTGCTTAGGAACGCAACACGGAAAATATTGAAACCAGTTTGATTGCCAGATGAAATAGAAAGAATGAGAAATGTGATTATTATAAACACCACGAAATTTCATTCACGAAATATTAAAAAATAAAAATAAGTTGTAATACTTAGAGTTAAGTATCTCTTTGTTACTTCAGACAGTCAAACTGGTTTTGATGTTTTCAGACCTGATTCCTTGAAACTATTAGTCTTTTTTTATTGCTTTAACATTAATCTGTAATTCCTAATTAATACACTTTTTAAAACTTTTTTAGCAATATTCTAAAAATATATATTAAAACTAGTAATTATGTAATATCTTAGTATTTAATAACGAGAAATTTTTCGAATTCCTATTAAAAGTGTGTAATGTAATTTTTATTCACAATTGTTTGCTCTTTTATATTGATAGAACAGATTATTGATAGATTATTGATGAAGTATGTAATCAATGTGTTATTTTAATTTCGCTTCCCTGACCCTCTTTTGCCATTCATGGAGAAGAGTTTTCTGAGTAGAAATTTCTGCACTGCAAACTTTAATTAGTGTAGTTATAGTTAATTAAAATCCGCATTAGCATTACACGGAGAGGAAAAACACGAAAACCTCCCAGGGTTAGTGATAAAATTTTGTAAAGTAAACTTGTCTCAATCAGTTGTTATGTTGTAAGTTTTAATGAAAATCAATAAATGCCTTTTCTTTCAAAAATTTCTGTATCGTACTTTTTTATAAATTAATTTCGATTTTTTTGATAAATCTTTATATTAATTACAGTGAGCAGCTTCACAAATCTATATATTAAAATGTAAAATAACATAGAATTGTTTTTGTTTGTTGTTTTTAATGATCCATCAAAATGATCTATTAGAAAAATGGTACAATCTTTAAAAAAATTGAAAAAAATTAATTAAAATTTAAAAAAAAGAAAAGGTTGTGAAAAATATATGTATTTAAATTGTAATTGAAAGAAACAAATTAAAAAAGTAATAAAAAAATAAAATCTTGAACTCAAGGTTTTACTTTAACAAAAAAAGTTTTACAAGTTAGCAAATCAATTTTTAAAAAAATTAACAAACTTTATTTGATTTATAGAGAAAATATAAATTTATTTTTAATGTAGTTACTTTATATGAATTACTTTCATATGACTACATAGTAAAATTTTATAAATTTAAATACTCTGGTTATTATTAGTTCTCTAAATAATCAAATCAAAATAATAAATAATTCAAGATATAATTAGAAAAAGTGCAAAAGTTAAATAAAATGATAAAACCATTTTGAAAATAAATAAAGCCGTTTTAGAGTTTAAAAAAATTATTTTCTTAGAAGGAGAAAAAGCATAATGTAGAGTGAGTCTCTTCTGATATCTTTTGAAAGCTAGTTGACCCCCGCAGGTTGCAATTCCCCCTTTTCTGTGACAGTGGTTAGTCGATTAGTTTCAGATTACTTAACACTCCGGGAAGTACGCGCACCCCCACCAAAAATGTAGGGGAGACAGTGGAACGGGTTTTGGAGGTGCTATATTTTTCGTCCCTATTCGGGACTAACTCTTACTGAAGGTTAGAAGGGAAATGAAGAGGCCTTCTCACAGTATCCTTTGGCCAAGATCCGACCAATAGCATTTCAATAGCAACTGCGCGAATTCTCTGGTGTTAATCTCTCTCTTTCCGTTAGACTGTCGCGCGGAAGTATATGTACTTTTCGTATGCTCACAAAGAATTTCCAGCTTTCTATTATATTATAATTATGTTTCATAAAATAGTTTTTTCTTCGTGATATTAATGCTAAGTTATATTCATTCATTAAACAACCTATAGGCTGCCATTCGGTAAAGCATTAATATAGCTAAAGTTTTAATAACAGAAATATTCAAGATACGGTTCTTTTTATTCTTCCTATGAAAAAACCGAGTGGCTTCGCAGTGTGTAAAAAAAGCGTCAGAGAGGTTAGGATTCATATTCTTTAATAACAACAAAATAAAAAGTAAACATTAGAATAGCCAAAACAAAAGAGTAGGCAATGCCATCTATTGATTCAAAACATAAATTTTTTACATCCAGTCCACTCCAATGCATTGGTTTAACGATGCATTCTATTACAAATAACCATACAAATGTTATACACTTACAAGAAGAAAAAAAAACATTTAATGAATATTTCAAACAAAGTAATCAATCACTTTCTAATAAGTAAAGTCTTTCTATGGGTCTATTTACAACACTGTTTTTTAATTGGAGCTCACATGACCTTATTCTACCATCTCTGCCTGGAAAAATATCTTTTATTTGACCTAACTTCCACATTAATCTTTTTCCATTATCTTCGCGTACAAGTATAACATCACCAATTTTAAAACTTGGAATATTTTTGGGCGTTTTATGCATCATAGCAGATCTTAATTCTAGCAAATATTCCTTTTGCCAGCGTTTCCAAAAATTTTCTATCATCAGAAGCCTATGTTTCCATCTTTTTGTTAATTTTGCTTTTGAAGACTCTAACTTAGAACTGGAGGATGGTAAAACAGTTAATTGATTACCTATCATAAAATGCGAAGGACTTAAAGGATCCGGTTCATTAATATCGTTATACATATAAGTTATTGGTCGAGAGTTAATAACAGCTTCAATCTCTATAAGTACAGCAAGTAATTGCTCAAAAGTTAATAAAGATATATGTAATATTCCTTTTAATGCAATTTTAACTCATCTTACCAAACGCTCCCAAAAACCACCCCACCATGGAGCACCTTCGACAATAAACTTCCACTCAATTCCTTGCTTTTCTAAGTATTGTAGAAATTCGTCATTTTTGCACAATTTAATAAATATTTAATTTCACAATCAGCAGCTTTAAAAGTTTTTGCATTATCCGAATATATTATTTTACTAATACCCCTGCGTCCAAAAAACCTTCTTAAAGCCTGAATAAAACTTTCAACTTTTAAACTAGACACTAACTCTAAGTGTACCCCACGAGTTACAGCACATGTAAACAATGCAATGTAACACTTAGAATCATCCCTTAAATAAAAGGGTCCTGCAAAATCGATGCCTGTTATATTAAACGGTGGAGATTTTTCGATTTTGTCAACAGGTAGATTACCTGTTACTTGCTTACCAGAAGTAACACTAAATCTTCTACAAATTTTACATCGATATATAACAGATTTCATGAATTGTCTACCTTTCACTATCCAAAATTTACTTCTTATTAGCAATAAAGTGTCATTTACACCAGCATGCAAAACCCTTTCATGACAATCCTTAATAATTAAAACAACAAAATAATCATTATTAGGTAATATTATTGGACACTTTTCACTAACATCTAATGAAGAATTAACTAAACGACTTTTAATTCTCAGAATCTTATTTTCATCAAGTTTGGGATTCAACTGAAATAGTTTAGAATTAGAATCGATTTCTAAATTATTTTTTAAACAATAAATTTCATTCGCATAGTATTTACATTGAACAGTTCTTATCCAATAATTATTTGATTCACTTACTTCAGTACTCGTAATTGTCCCATTTTGTTTTACACAAGACCTTAAATTCTTTATGAATCTAAAAATATAAGATGTTACACGCAATAATTTACGTAAAGTACTAAAGTCCTCAACTTCGAGCACAGGATCTGGATCAGCACTTGCAATAAAAGAAACAGTCATTATTTCAGTTTGGACATCGTCAGTCATTGAAAACTGACTATCATCAGTAGTCGGCCATTCATTACTGGAACAGAGATGAGCCATGGAGGCCCATGCCACCATACATCATCCTGCACAAGGGCACTGGCATCGATTGCTTCTCTCGTCAACTTATCAGCAGGATTATCAGAGCCAGGACAGTGATTCCATTGATTGGGATCACTTCTTTGTTGAATTTCAGTGACTCGGTTTGAGACAAAACGTTTCCATTTCTGGGGAGATCCACGAATCCAATGCAAAGTGATAGTTGAATCAGTCCACATAAAGATTCTTGTTTCGGGAAATTAGTCACGGATTGATGCAGTCATTCTAGTTCCGACAACAGCAGCCATCAATTGTAGTTTAGGAAGAGACAATTGTTTTAATGGAGAAACGCGACTTTTAGCTATCACTAATTGGGATGATTTAGATGTTGAACTGGCAGATATCAAATAAATTGTAGCTCCATAAGCACTTTTGCTTGCATCACAAAAGCAGTGTAATTGATCACGAGATGGATCCAAAACTCTATTTAGCCACCTAGGAACCACTATTTGTTCTAAAAAAAGAAGTTGCTTATATCATTCTTGCCAAATTTTATCGATTTCAGGAGGTAGAGTATCGTCCCAATCAATTTTCAATAGCCAAAGTTTTTGGAACATGATTTTGACTTGGATCGTGAATGAGGACAGCCATCCGAAAGGATCGAAAATTCTTGAAGTAGCTTGCAATAAAGTTCGTTTTGTACGAGGGTTAGAAATTATAAAATTAAAAATGTCTCCAGTTTTAAAATTAAAACAGTCATTCGACAAGTCCCGCTTCAATCCAAGAACTTTTACTTCTTCGATTCCACCAGCTTGAACTTCTGAGCCATATATTTTGTTGTTCAAAATTCTTGAGTTGTATTTCCATTTCACGAGGTTCATGGAGGCCTGCTTAAATATTAGGGTTGCTTCTTCCTGTACTTGCGATGCTTCCTCTACAGAATTCGTTGAATACACAAGATCATCAACATACATGCAAGAATTTAACAGCTTAGTTGTCATGGGATAAATGTTTTGAAATTTCTTCAAGTGATGCCGTATAGTAGCTGCTAGTGAAAGGGGGCTTGATGTTGCTCCAAACATCACACGAGTCATTCTGTAAATTTCAAATTTTGTAATAAGAAACTTAGCGTCTTCTGAAATCCATAAAAATCTTAAGGCATCATGTTCTGGTGCAATTGAAATTTGTAAAAAAGCTTTTTGAATGTCGGCAATTGTAGCAATTTCACCTTTTCGAAAATTTAATAAAACTATCAGTAAATCAGGAACTAAGTTAGGTCCTTGCAATAAACAATCATTCAAAGAATGGTGACCTTTTTCTCTAGATGAAGCATCATAGACTACACGCAGTTTTGTTGTGGAATGAACTTCCCTAATTACAGCCCGATGAGGAACGTAATAAGTTTTCTTTGAGTTAAAAGCATTCTTTTCTGTTTTTTCTATTATTCCTTCCTTCAGTTTTTCATTTATTACGTTTTTATGCTGTTCGAAAAAAATAAGGATTAGACGTAAATCTCTTAATCAGAGTGCTTTTATATCTTCTTCTTTTCCATCCAAGTCCGGTGCTATTCCTAACGATTCTATTTCCCAGAAAGATTTAATACTATTAAATAGCTCTTCATCTAAACATAAATTTGAACTAACAGCCATTGATCGTAAATCAGAACTCATAACGGAACCTTGAATACACCATCCTAATCTAGTCTCTACAGCAACTAATGCTTCATTAATTCGTTCGATTTTTCCAGTAACAATTTTCCAGTAAACATCACTTCCTAATAGCACTGAAATTTCATTGGCGTTATACAGTTGGTGATTAGTTGGCACATCATCTGAAAGTTTAATTCCCAAAGAATGCAACGTTTTAGTTAAGTCATCGCCAGACATTTTAATTTCAGCAGCAGTAATCACGGGAAATTCAATAGCTTCAATAATAACAAACTTATCAGGATTAATTAGATCAACAAGTTTCAATTTTACTTTCCTTCTAAGACTATTTACACTCTTACTAGATCCAAATGTATGAATATTAAGATCAATTTCTCCTTTAACAGGCAAATTTAACTTTTTCGATAACTTTTCACTTATAAAAGACGTTTGACTACCTCCGTCAAGCAAACATCTAACTAAACATTCAGCCTTGTTCACAGCAACAGCGGTAACAGTTTGTAAAATTACATTTGAATTCTGTTTTGCACAACATGAGATTCATTATTTTTATTTACGAGCAGTTCTTTATCATTATTCGAAACGGGACTTTCGTTTTCAGGCTGTTTAATACAAACAGAATAATGGTGCTTTTGTTTACAGTGAAAACAAGCCAAGATTTCTTTTCATGCAATCCAAAGATATAGATAAATGTCCTTTTTGAAAGCAACTGAAGCATCTACCACTTTTCATTAAAATTTGTCTTTTCCTATAAACATTAACTTCATTACATTTAAATTTATCGTGATTCTTCGAACAAAAAATACATTTCAAATTCAATGTTGATAAAGTAAAGGCGCTTACCTTTGGTTTTCTTTTATTTCAATATTTTTCTTCTACTTTCGATTCTGGAGTGAATTTAAAATTTTCGTTAAGATTTTCTTTTCTAGAATTTTTTTAGAGTAGAGCTGACCGTTCACGGCTATCAATTTCGTATCTAATAAATTTTAACAATTTTTCCACATTCCAAGTAGAATCCTTCATTCTTTGTCGGTTAAAATCCAAAATTATATCTTCGGGAATCAGCTTCATCAATATTGGACAGAGTAGATTTCCATAGGTTTCAGACATCACGTTTAAAGACTTTAAACTTCGTATTTCAATTTCAATGTTATCGTAAAGTTTCCTCAGCGCATCAACATCGCTAGAAACCTTTACTGCAGTTAAATTTAACAGTTCGTTCATGTGGGCATTAATAATTCTTCTTCCATAGCGATCTTGCAAAATATCAATGGCTGCAAGATAATTAGAATCACAAATCGAAAGTCCATTCACAGCTCTTGCCGCAGCTCCGTCAAGAAATGACTTTAGATACACAAACTTATCGACAGTTTTCAAAGTTATATTTTCGTGAATAGTTGATTTAAATTGTTCCCAGAAGTTATTCCATAGTTTAACATCACCGTAGAATTTTTCGATATTAATGTTCGGTAATTTTATGTGAACATTTTGAAATTCTTCAGAAATACTTTCGTTATCGTTCTTACTGTTTTCCATATACTTAGCATTCGACGAAGATAAAATTCTTGAAATTTTCGTTTTTAAAACAATAATCTTATCAGAATATTCTTCCGATTGTTCGTATTCCTCTTCAATTTCGTCAGTATCAATCAAATCTTCAATTTTCAAATCCAGTTCCTTCAATAAAGATTCCTTTTCAATAAGTTTAGCCAGTTATTCATTTAAAGTTTCAATGTTCGGAATTTCATTTTTTATTTCATTTTCGATTTCGCCGAACAATCTAGTCTTTGATGCTCTGACCGCGCCTCTTTTCTGCTTCTGTTTTGAAAGTTCAGTAGACATTTTCGAATTCAGAACAAATTAATCGAATAAAGAAGAAAGAAATAATTTCAATATAAAATTCAAAATCAAATTCAAATGAACCCCTCTTCAGTAACAAATATTTTATATCATCTTCTTGGGGTTTTCGGCACCATGTAAAAAAAGCGTCAGAGAGGTTAGGATTCATATTCTTTAATAACAACAAAACAAAAAGTAAACGTTAGAATAGCCAAAACAAAAGAGTAGGCAACGCCATCTATTGATTCAAAATTAAAACAGTCATTCGACAATTTCTACACAGTGCAACAAAGTCAGAGCATTTACGACTGCACCACCTCCAATTGTATTTTTTTCGGGGGGGGGGGGGGGGGGGGCATTGTGCAGTTTGTGTACAAGAACAAAGCATTCATAGAAATCCTTCCGAAAGCTACAAAATAAATGACTAACAAATTTTTTATTAATTTAAGCACATTATTTTTATTTCTTGATTAATTAAGCAGAATATTTTTTCACTATTAAACACATTTTAATCATGATGTATACTAACATGTGAATTCATTTAAAAAAAAAACATATATTAGTTACCATGTTATAATAAAACAGTAGGAACGAATAATCTTGATGATAAAACGGTCTGAAAGCTTCAAATTATTAACATCACTAAAGGGAGAGAAAGAAACAACCTGTAACCCTCGTGGAAGGGGGGAATATTCGCAAAAAATACAATGACTTTCGAATAAAATGGATTAAAACAGTTTTAACCTCGCCTAAAACTTTTTGAAATGTTAAGTTTTAAAAGTTAATAATTAGGTGATGGGAAAAAAATAAAAACGTTATCGCAATCAAATAAATCACTTGTGAAGAAGGTGAGACAAAATATGTTAAAACCTGTTTGATTGCCGGAGAAAAAAGGGAGAACTGGAATGTGACTTATTGAAACCATTGAAATATCTCCAAGTTTCACCGAAAATCAATTTGGTTTTAATACTTTGCATCACTAACAATAGTCCAACAGATTTCGTTAGTATTTTTTTCTTCCCTGTATAATAACACAAGCCTACAAAATTGAAAGTTTTTGAAAAATACAAGAGAAGTTATTGTTGATTTATATGTTGTTCGATGTGCTGATTCCGAAAATGACCTGCATTTTCCACCATCATGTCGGGCCCTATTACCAGCTTCACGGAATCTAATTCCGATCGAAATGAAGCTCTCGTGACGTCATAAATGATGTCAGTTAAGTCGTATTACGAGCTCTTGATTCCGCTCGGAACTAAATTCCGATTCGAAATTATTACGAATCCGATTCCGACAGGTTTAAGAGTAAGCGAAATCTAGATTCCGATAAAGTTTGTTTATTTTAGTGATCAAAATGGCGTTGTTTTCTGTCATACAACTAGCTATTGCTGAAGAGAGTGATCGAAACACTATTAAGAGAAAGATCTATCGGCCCGAAAGATTTAAGGTCTTCCAATGTCCCGACAACCAATTTAGATTGACTAAAAACATTTGTGTCGAACTCATTGAAAAGCTTCGGCCAGCTTTGGAGCCACTCACTTCACGTAGAAATGCCTTCTCTGTAGAAACTAAAGTAAGTGCATAATTTTATTCTGCTCTTTTATACATGAAAATAAGTCTCTAGAATTTCTTAATTATCAGTTATAACTAGTTTTTATTCAACTTAAAACTTAAGTTTACAAATTTTGAGACATGTCATTTTGCAGTGACATTTATTATTATTTTACTTAGCTTTTTTTGTTTAGTTATTGTTCGATAATTTAAAATATCTAAAGCTTTTTTACTAAAATCTAAAGCTTATTACAGTTATAAAACATGGGGATAAATTTCGCATAATTATATATGCTTACTGCACTAGGTAAGCATTGGCGATTTTTTACAATGTAAGCAGATTGTAAAAAATCGCCAATGCTCCAAATGGAATTTATACTTGTAAACTTAAATATATATAGGTATGTAAAGGTTTGCCTTGCCGTAAATTGCAAATCGGAAATCTTTCGGAAGTTCGAGAAGAGTTTTTTTAGTTGAACACTTTCGAAATCACTCAAACGAGCGATAAGTGCTTCCTTTAATACGGTATACTGATTTTCTTCGGAAGGTAACAAAACTATATCACTTACCGTGTTCAAAATTTTCTGTTCCAAGGCAGCGACGGCGATGTTGTACTTTGTGATTTCGGCCGAAACATGACAATTCTTAAATTGGGCTTCAATATACGCAAACCACATTTTCGGAGTTTCATTCCAAAACGGAGGAGGCTTTACAGAGACGCCTTCAATATATTTAGCAGCACTTGTATTATCGAGCTCTGTATCTCCAGTATTAAGCATAGCTTTTTCAACGGTTGAAATTGAGTTGTTCAAATCACGTCCGAAAGTCACCAGCGAAGCGTAATGAATGGTTTGAAGAATAAACACATTAAATAATTACTATTTACATTTATTTACAATTTATACATGACTAGTTTAGGTTAAATGCGGCATCAAATATTTAAGATGCAAATACGCAAAGATTAAATAATAGAACAATATTAAACTGCAATTCTAAAATGTAAGTTCGCGTGCAGGTCGTTGGGCTACCGAAGCAGGGGTGTCATCCCCTCTGCAGAGAATCAAAATTGTGATGGCATGTCTTCGGATCATCCTCAGGGATGTTTCCCAGACCGTCGCCAATAGCCCATTGTGCAGCTCTAGTGCGACGTAAATGAACTACAACTATCTAAAATGTAAGAATTAAAGTTGTAGTAAAAACAAACTTAAAGTTAATAAATAATTATAAAAACAATTTATGCAGAATATGATGAGTGACGTCAAGACGCTTCAATCCTCTGCAGTAGAGCCCCTGAATTGGACTGATAGTATAGGAGCCTTACTCTGCAGAGGGGATCGCACCCCCGCTTTGGTAGCCCGACGACCTGCAGGCGAAGTCGAACACTTTACGGTAGAACAGTTTAATGAGGAACAACACCGCACATCCTCGGTCCCTACGCAGACTGATCCAAGTGGTCACCCACCCGCAGTCAGTAATTCCTGACTTCGGTGATCTGCTGGGAACCGTGTCTTTACGATCAGTCCACTGCGAGATAAATTGTTAGGTGAAAGACATCCGATAGATGGGAGGAAAAATCAAGATCGCAGCGCGTTAGCAAAATCCGTTCGAAAGCGCGAGGTTTCAGGAACGTGACGTAAAATGACGTCATTTTTCTAACCTTGTTCGATGGTTGCGAGTTTAGAGCTCTCTTATACATTGACAAATTTGTTTGCAATGAAAACAGTTCATAAAATTAATAATGGGTTTAAATTGAGCAGACATAGGTCGTTGAAAACGTTTCCGTGATGTGTTGCCTTACCTTGGCATACAAAAAAGATGTGTGATGCAATACCTTCTCTCTTTGTTTACAAAATAATGTTGATCGCTGGTATATGGCGTACGATGGTATTACTGATTTGTCAGAAATTTAGTAATTCGAGCTGGAGTAGAAAGAAATTAAACATAAATTTACTCTTTCGAAACTCTTCCTCCATTGCTAAAAAAAAGCAGTTAGTTATCTTAGGAAGTGGATGGGGGAGTTACAGTGTTTTGAAAAACATAAAAAAAGATTTGTATAATGTCAAAGTTGTAACCCCACGAAACCACTTTCTATTTACTCCTTTACTATGTAGTACTGCTGTTGGAACTCTTGAGTTTAGGTACATTTTTTATGGAATTGTTAATTGACTTGGTTTAATTCAGTATTATTTCTAAATTAAATTTTTGTGTTGCAATAGTTCTTTATTTGTAGTAACTTTAGTACGATAAAAAAGATAGTTGATTAATTATATACCTGGGTTTATTATTTAATTAATTATTACTACTCTAATATGAGAATTAAGAATGCTTTAATTATTTTGTGTTATAAATGCATTTTTCATAACATGTTTCAGTACTTTATCTAAACTACAAAATAATATGGGTTCCGTTTTTTAAAGAACAAAATAAAAATAAATGCTAATAGACAAGTTTCTTTGAGTTTTTTGCCACCTCCTTAAGTTTTCCCTTAAGGACTTTTATAAAATTCGTTGTAGTAAATGAGAAAGAAAAGGCAAAAACTTCAAGAGTTATATCGTATTACAAGAAAACAAAAGAATTCTATGCATGACGTTACAAGGACTGCAGTATTAAATTTAGCTTTAGGAGAATACTCTTGATAGAGAAAATACTAAATGTCTACTTTCTTTTTATATATAAGTGATATTTTTAAGAAATAAATTGAGATTCAAAAATATAACATTAAATAATTATTTAGACATTAAGAATAAGCTCTTTAGAGTCAGAAAGAAAAAAAAATGTTTAAATTAATTATTTAATGCTTTTTTTTTTCTAAATTTTTTACCGCTATTTTATGAATATATATATATATATATATATATATATATATTGCTTTACAGAAAAAAAATTCCTTTCTTTTTTTTCTTATAAAGTTATTTGTTCTTATTGAAAACCCAGCATCATACATTATTGTGAAAAAAATTTGATTTTTGCTGTAATACTGAAATCAATTCAATATAAGTGCAAACAGTTCTGTTAAGCATTTTCCCTCCATGAATTAGGTAAACAGAGTAAAAAGAATTAAAGTTTAGTCTTCTAAAAACTTATTATATGTTGATAATTTCATGTAGTTTTAAAAACATTTTTAATACTTAACAGTTTCTACTAACTCTTTGATTAATAATAGTAGTTATAAATTTTTATTCTAGATAAATGTTATTGATAGCCTTAAATGTGTAAATGTTATTAACAGCCTCAATCTTTGCAAAACATTGTTTCATAAAATATTTTATCTTGTGTAATTTGAAAAAAGAAATTATAATTTCTTTTACCAGCTTGTATAAGTACTCTTTCACTTTTATTCTTTGCATTTATTTTAATCATTAAATATTTCTTTCCCTAGATCAATCATTGAACCTATAAGAAATGTAGGCTTTGAAGATGCTCGGGATTTTATGCTTGCTCATGCGGAAGAGTTGGATATACTAGATAAAACTGTTGTTTGTAGAAGCGTGTTAGATCAAAGTGATACATTTTCTATTCAGTATGATAAGTTGGTTATTGGTATAGGCTGTTTGAGCAATACTTTTGGTGTTCCTGGCGTCGAAAAATATGCCTGTTTTCTAAAGGTTTGTGTCTTTCTTTTAAAAGTTGTTTCAGAATATGAGATGGCATGGAAAAATGCATCCATATCTTGTCTGAAAAATATTTTAAAATCAGCTGTAAAATTTTTAAAAACTATTTTTTGGACATGTTACAGTGGTAAAATAAATTTTAGTTCAAAAGATGTCTTGATATAGGCTATTATTATTTACAACCTGAAGTTTACAATTGAAAATTATGAATTTCTGATGTTTAAAGATTCATTTTCTCAAAATAGTATTTTTCCTCCTCTTATTCTGTTAACTTTAAAAAAATTTTTTTTTTTACTAATGCCTCTCTTTGTTTAATGAATGATTAAAAAATAAGTCTTTAATTTTATCAAAATTTCATGACTAATTTTAGCATATATATATGAAAAACATTATAGAATTTTATTATTATTATTATTATCTTTTTTTTGCTGCTGCTGCTGCTTTAAAAACAATATGAAATACTTAATTATTGTATTCTGTATTTTACATTAAAATAATTAAATAAAAATAGAATAAATTTCTGTTATACAAAACATTTATTTTTATGGTAACAAATCTTTTTATTTTGCTAGTCCTGTCCATATTTTTATCAGTAGTTTAATTTCAGCCATTCTGTATTTTTCTTTGAGTGTATTTCAAATGAATGACATAAACACTGTAACAAGGTAAAGAGAATTATAAGGAATACTAGTAAAACATGTTTGTAAACATAAAATGTTAAATAAATAATTCAAAGAAATGGAAGCGATAAGATATTACTTGATTAAAAACTTGTTTTGCTTCAAAATTTATAAATTAGTAAATAACAGCAGACCTGTTTCAAACACTTCAAAAATAGGCTTTTGATTTCCTTGTTAATGACATTAGTTCCCCTCACCATGGTGTGTGGAAATGCATTTTACTCTGAGTTATCTCTCTTGGCTACTGTGGTTTTTCTTGTTCTATTTTTCATCATTTCTCTCCCTCAGCTACTGTTTTTCTAGTTTTGTTTCTCATCTTTATTTTTCCATTTTTTGTTGGTAACTTTTATTTCAAATCACTTTATTTCTTATCATTAATGCCTGACAAGCCTTTAAAATGTGTACCTATTCTTGGAGAACTTATTTGGATTTTGACTGTTATTTGCTATTTATATATTTTCGGGGCAAATTAAGTTTTTGATCAAGTAATAAATCTGAATAATTTTCAGAAGTTGCTGTTAATTGTTTAAAATTTGTGTTAACATTAATAATTAGAAAAATTGTTCACCTGAATAATATAAATGAAAATTGATTTATTTACGTATCTCTTTCAGGAAATTGCAGATGCCCAGAAAATTCGTGAAACCATTTTGTCTAACTGCGAGAAAGCATTATGTTCATCTCTAACTAAAGAGGAAAGTGAGCGACTTCTTCATACAGTTATTGTTGGTGGTGGGCCGACTGGTGTTGAATTTGGAGCTGAATTGTATGATTTTAAAGTCAAGGTATATTTAAAATTTAAACAAAATAATGTTTTAAATATCGTATAAATTATTTATATACTTATCTAAAAAATATAAATGTCTTTTCTTAGCTTTTTATGTTTTCTTTTCTTAGCATGACAATTGTTAAATATTTAAATTCTCAAACAGTGTAATTTTTCTGAAAACTTTTGCAGTTTTTTTAGATTTATGCATAAAAAATCCAAAATAGTATTGTTGAAATATAAATGCATTTTTGCTTCAAAAAGGATTACTTTACTTTGTATGCTGCCTAAAAGAATTTCAATTTATATGTATAATGTTGCTGGTTACTTTACATATTTATTTACCAGTCTCTGATTATTTTATAAAAATTGAGTCTTTAAAATGTTTGATTACTTTTTAAGAGATACAAATAAAATAGAAATTTCATTTTATATCCATATATCATTTTGTTGGTTATTTTAAATATTAATCTTGAAAGCTATATTAAGGGTTTGATTTTTAAAAATTTTTGATAAATTACTTATTAATCTTATTTAATTGTTGAGGGTAAGCTCTATGGTTTAATTCCTTTTTAGTGGCATACTTTCAAGATCTCTGGAGGATGGATACCTACTGTTAAAAAAACTAAATTTGAAAACTTAAAATTTTGACCATTCGTTTTATTGATATTGATAGACATAGTTAATGTAATTGCAAAAAATAAGTTAGTTTATGCAAGTCTTTTAATTGTCTGTCTCCCTTTTGAAAGAAATAAAGCATACTTCAACATACTCTGGTACTTCATACTTAGACGTTTTTTTTTTCTCAAAAAGAGGACAGCTAATTAAAGGACGTAAGTGTATTAGCTAATTTTTTTTTCAGTTATTGACTTGATCACTTTTTGTAGAATATCGAAGATATATGTTATTTTGATAATAGAAATAAAATGACTCGCTTTGTTTTTCACTAATCCTTGATATTGTAAAAATCAAGTAAGTTTTAAATATTTTCTTGATATTCTTTTTCTATAGGCTTATATAATTCTTATAGACTTTTCTTATTTAATTTTCATGTGTATGTCTTGTATGAATTCCACAACAAGACAAAGAATATAGAATTTCCCTGGAAGTTAAAATGTCAGTAAAAAATGTATGCTGATAATGACCACAGTATGAAAACTATATAAATCTAAGGCTAGCATAAAACTTTAAAAGCTGTAAAACATCATTGAAAGTTTTAAAAAATTAAACTAGAAAATAAATAAAAAATAAAAAAACTTGCATCGCAAGAAATTGTTTTGAATTATTTAGTGAATGAAATTAAATGTTTTAAACAAATAAAAATGCAAACTATTTCAAATTAGGTACATAGTGTATAAGAGGAAAAGAAAACGAACTACTTTGAATAACTTTTGATGTGATGATGCAAACTAGGACTCAATCCTAATGGTTGGAGGGGATGACCTCAGGTATGCTAATTAATTTGCGCAGAGGATATTTTAAGTTATGAAATCAGACACAAAAACATGTTTTCTCTAAATAAACATACCTTTCTTTTGATGGATTTTCATTTCTGGTATGTTTTGATTGGTTTTGTTTTCAGCAACTGGGTTATAATTTTAAACATTATTCTGATACTTTCTTAATACAATTGATAATTTTAAAATCATGTATTTTCTAAAACTTCTTTTAGCACCAGTGAAATAAGCAGGTCCATTTTTTAAAATTATTATTTCAAATTTTTGTATTCTTCTTTCCTTTAAGTATTATGCTACTTATTTTGTTTTTAGGATGTTAGAAGGTTATACAAGCATAGTGAAGACTTGTTTAAAGTAACTTTAATTGAAGCCACTAATATTCTGGGAAGTTTTGACACAAAGTTAAGATCTTATGCTGAAAAAAAACTTAGTGAACGTCTAAACTTTTCTCTACTTAAATCTTCCGTTGTAGGTAACAATTTTTATATTTCTTCCCTTGTCCTGTATTTTGCATCTGTTAATTTAAAATGAGTCAAAACATTTGTGTATTTTTCCTTCTTTATCATATTATCATCATTATTAAATTGATTTGTACAATAATATGTTAATGTCCTTTTCTGTATATTAAACAGATATTCTGTGTGCACACTAAGTTCAAATATAATTTTAAAAAAATTAGTAGATAACTTAATATTTTTTTATATATTTAACATTTAAAAAAAATATTTACAAAAATATGTCACATAGTGATTGTTATTTTATTTATTTATTTAGTAACTTTTGCATTTATTTATTTAATGCAATTTTATTTTTTTATTGTTCTCCCAAGATTAACATCAACGATTTTAAAAAACCTCATAGCCTAATTTTATATTAATTTTAGAAGTAAAAGAAGATTGTGTAATACTAAAAGATGGTACTAGTCTACAATGTGGCTTAGTTGTATGGAGTACTGGTTTAAGTCCTAGAGCTTTCACTCAACGTCTTGATTTACCAAAAAACAATAAAGGACAAGTAAGATTAACAATTAATTTGATATATTTTCTAAAATTGAACTGCTTTTTTTTCCCATTTAGGCTGAATTTTTTTCATAAGATGCTTAATATTTATATAAAGTGTACCGAATAAGAAACAATACACTTTACTGATTTTTAATCTTTTGAATAGATTTGCACATACTAAAATGCAATCTTGATAGTTCGTAACCTTAAATTTGTGCGAACGATATTTTTATTAACAAAATCAAACAGATAAATATACTTTCTCTGCATAAACATACTTTTTCCCACTAATTTAGATTTGTGATCCTCAAAGTATAGAAGTAGTCAAAAGGTTACAGTGCATGGTAAAGTAAGTTTTAACTTCTTAGCTTTACCATGCCTAAGGAACTATTTAAGTAAATCTAATTCTTTTTGCTCTAAATTAATATTTTTTACTGTCTTATTTAATGATAGTCAAGTAATTTTTTAATTGAAAGATATAAATTTTTCACCATTTTTAACTACGTTATTAATAACAGATTTCTAAAGAAAAATGTTGGTATAGTTCTTAATAGAAATGAAAATTGTAAAAAACAGCTTTTTTATAAATCACTAAAAAAATATTTGTTCAAATTTGTTTTTTTATTTTAGATTACATCGTTTAGAATGAAGTAAAAATTGGTTATATTACAATTTAAAATTTAAGTGAAATTATCATTGACACGTTTAAACTTTTGAATGCTCTTCTAACTTGACTATTGGGATCATATTTCCCAGATTTCAGCTACTCTACATATTATGAGATTACAGAATCCAAAAAAATAAAAAGTTAAGAGAAAATGAGTTTTTTTGTTTGATTTTATAATTTAAAATATATCGTAAGCAAATTAATTAGTATAAAAGCTTGAGTCATTAAGATTACATTTCAGTTTGAGAAAATTGAATCATTAGGTTCTGAGGTATTTAGATATTCTTATTCTATTTTATGCACTGTATGAATATCTCTGTTACTTAAATTTATAGTTTTAATAGCAACTAATTAATGTTCTTATGGAAATAGAGACTAGAGTTAATCCATTTTTATATTTTTGGTTAAAGACTTTAGTTATTTTTTTTTTTTTTTCCTCTTCTTTGCTTATAAATGTCATTATTAAATAATTATTTTTGAGCTTTTTTATTATCATTTAAATTTGAATTGTGTATTAAAAAATTGTAATAAATATTTTCAGTTAATATCTAATATTAAGAATGATGTTATGTAACCTCTGATTACCTTACATCTAAAAAGTAACATTTTTACCTGTATTCTTTCTGCTAAATGAAACCAGTTATTAATGGGTAAATTGTGTATTGTTGAGAAATATTTCTGCAAATTTGACAATTAATAAAGCGTTAAGGTTAAAAAACTTTTATGATTTATGCATTCCTTTGATTTTTTTAATACTAAACATCGTGACTTTGTTTAAAAAAACTAAGAAAAACCAGTTAATTATGCAATGAAGTCACCCATAATGCCAAACTAAGTTTTTGGTTATTATTTAAAAGAGTAATTGACATAATTGATTATCCCATTTAAATTTTAAAAATTTCAAAATATGCATTTAAGTGCAGTGATTACCTTATTTTTTTTTATTTGAAAATAACATATTTGTACTAATTTTTTCGATTGCTACTAAATATAGTAATTATGCAATAATACTTTTAGCAATATATATAAATATTTTTTATTGAGTTGAATACAAAAGTTTTTTTAAACAGATTTTGACTGATGACTTCTTGAAAGTCGTGGGTGATCCATCTGGTGATGTTTTTGCCATAGGAGATTGTGCAGAAATAGAATCATGTTCTCTGCCTTGCACTGCACAGGTGAGTTGATAATGAAAAAAAAAAGGCCTTTTTGGTGTAAAATTTTTTTTTATATGGTTATTATTAAATTGCAGCAAAATATGCCGAATAAATTGAATGTGATATATTTAATTATTATCTTTTTTTTTATTTTTTTTTTTTTTATTTAGAATTTTGATTTCGTTTATTCTTAATATCTTACAATGAGATTATATTTTATTAAAATTTGTAAGTGCCTGACTCTTTTATTAATTTATAATGTCTATAAACGCAAAATTTAGCCCTTGTTTTAGAACTTCTAAAATAGCTATTATCCTCCATTACTTTGTCTTGAGTTATAGTATCAGGATCTCAGTCAGGATTCTCATGGTCCTTTAAGGATTTTAGTAGTGGTAGTAAATTTAGGTTAATTCTGGAAGATATTTCTTAATACCACTTCGTCATTAAGTGGTTTAGAATCTAGAATTTTTTTACATCTATACTTTCTTTGGAAACCAATTTTTAGTTATAGTTAGAAATTAAATTATTGACATTTGTTTAATTTTCATTACCACTCTTTAAAATTTCCAATCCCCCTCGGGGACCCTGATTGTGAATCCATATAATCCTTAAGAATTATTTTTTGTTTAAGTACATTTGAACTGAATTAAACAAAATAGCCTTTTTATTATTATTATTATTATGTGAATTGGAGCAAATATAATCTGCGTAAAAAAAAAAAAATAGAGCTTCTCTGCAAAACTTTAAGTAAAGTTATCAATACTTAAGAAAAGTTTAAATCAGTAAACACTTCCCACTTACTTTTAATGATAGAAAAAAATATTAATTGAGCATTTTATTCATTTAGTAATAATTATTGAAATCAGAGTCTTTAAAATTATGGAATAAATCATTAGAAATAGATGCTCTGCTTTGGAAGATTTTAAAAACATGAATTGATGAGAAAATTAAAAATAATCGATATTGGAAATTAAAGTTAATTACTGTTTCTTAATTATTATTTTAAATTTAAAGGAAAAAATAAGTTATAGAATTATTTCCTATGTTAAATACTTTTGTTTAAAATCTGGATTAGAAATATTTAATTAAAATATTTATTAATTATATACTTCAAATAAATATCTGTGACTCTCTTATTAATATTGCATTTATTTCAATTTTAACACTACCTGAATTTTCAATATGAATTGCATTTTTTTTATAGTTTTAATCTAGTCTCTAAATCCATTAAACTTCTAGTTAAACAGGACACTTCCATTTAAAGAACAAATGTTGGATTTGTTAGGTATGTCTGTTGGTGCGGGGTAACAAAGGGGGGAAATTTATCCATGAATCTTCACTTCTAATTAGCGTGGACTGTAATATCGCTGGTAATACCTAAAAATAGTAATTTTTCTAAATCTGGCAAATGCCTTTTAGCAGCCTGTTTATTGCGACTCTTACTGTTACAAAACGTTACTGTAGATGGTGCTGGAGTAAAGATACAACATACTCCCCGCGTTGAAAGACAGTACTGTATTTCAAATATATCAGCAATGAAATAATATCAAATATAAGTAATATGCAAAAACAAACAATTGGGAAATGACATCACTTTTTTTTAAAAAATAGAAAGCAAATATATATATATATATAAAATTGACACACAATGAAATGAGTTAATCAAACTTCAACTGGTAAAATGGCTAGCTTAGTGATAGGACGTTTGAAAATACCACGTTTGGTTTTCACACTGCAAACACATTTGTCTTTTCCTGAAAACAATTCGATAACAACTCCCATTAATTGATGGGCAAATTATCGTCTACAGTGCCAATGTTTTCAAAGAGCCATTTCGATCACTGTTGTAAATGGCACAAATAATTATTTGACCATCTTTTCCAAATTGCTTGGTCAATTACAACCTACTTAACCTATTATCTGAAAAATCAATTAATTCTGGTTCAGGAATGCTTTTTATAGATCTTCCTATTAAAACATCCAGATCATCAGCATCACTGGAAAGTGGCTTTGAATTTAAATAACCTTCGATTTGATTAATAATAGTAAGAAATTCTTCGTATGTTAAAGTTGAAGTAACTATTGTTCGTTTCAAGTGAAATTTAAATGATTTTACACCACTTTCCCATATTCCACCAAAATTTGGACTGTTAGGGGGAATAAACTTCCAATTAAATTCTCAGAAACATCAGAAACATGAATTTTGATAGAGTTTCATCTGGTTTACTAACTAGATTATACAAACGTTTAATTTCTATGTTTGCTCCTAAGTAGGTTTTGGCATTGTCACTATATAATATGGAACATTTGTCTCTATGGGCAATGAACCTTTTTAGGGTTGCAATAAAAGAGTCAGATGTTAGATTAGAAACAATTTCAATGTGAATAGCTTTAGTTACAAGACATACAAAAATAGCAATAAATATTTTTTGAAACGAACCTTCATGTTGATTTTTGTTTTTTACAAAAAAAGGTCTTGCGAAATCAGTACTAGAATTTAAGAAAGGAAAAGTTGGTTTACATCGAACACTAGGCAAATCTCCCATTTTTTGAACTAAATATCTAGGTTTAAATTTAGTGCAAATGACACAATCATGAAAAAATTTTCGAGCCAAATTCCTACCATGTATTATCCAAACTGTTAGTCTTGACAAATTTAATAGTGCCTGTCCACCTATGTGACAATTTGATTTATGTAAATTTAATAAAATAAGCTCAGAAATTTTATGATTTTTAGGCAAAACTATGGGATGTTTGCTTTTATAGGGCAAATCAGAATTTGTTAGATGCCCTCCAACTCTTATAACAACAAAAATTTCAGTTTGCTAGTAACATGCACTGGTTTACCTGATTTCAATAATTTAAATTCTTCTGCTAAAGATTCCTGCTGCACAAATGAACATAACTTAAATTCTCCTTCACTTACCTCACAGGATGTAAGATTTCCACTTCTCTTAATTTGATTCTTACAGTTGTAAATAAACCTACATACATAAGACATTACATTAATCAATTTTGAATAAGAATTTGTTATATAAAATATTTGGTTTGAGAAATTAATAGATGAATGTCTTGTGATGGCTTGAGTTTAGATTGATACACCTTTGAGTCCCTTTCGGAAAATAGTTCATTTTCAGACTCTGAGTTCTTCCTTTGATTTATGGTGTTGGAACCCTGCCACCATAATAAGTGATGTAAAAGTTCCTTTGTTTCACAACCGCGTGACAATATATCCGCTGGATTGGATATCGACGGAACATAGTTCCAAACACAATTCTGTGATAGTTGTTGGATTTTTTTTACTCGATTGGCGACATATTGTTTTAACTTTAAACAGTCAGTTTTTATCCATGCGAGAACTATTTTTGAGTGTAAATATATATAACACTGTTCGTTGGGGACATTCAAGGAATTCCATACTTTGTCCAGTAGCCTGCATGCCAATAGAGAAGATAACAGTTCAAGGCATGGAATAGTGAGTTGTTTTATGGGTGCAACTCTTGACTTAGAACATAATAGTTCTGATTTAAGGTGGCCGTCTACATTTCGAGTTTGTACATAAATTGCTATTCCGTAAGCAAGGACACTGGCGTCGGTAAAAACATGTAGTTCCATTCCTGATGCATTGTCTGTCATCTTGCATTTCACATGTTAATCGTGTATGGCTGGAAGATTGTGGACAAACAATTCCCATTCTTTGACTAAATCTGGAGGAAGCACATCGTCCCACGTTAACTTGATTGTCCAGAGTCTCTGAAGGAAGATTTTTGCTTTTGTGATAATTGGGCCCAAAAGTTTCAGCAGATCAAAGATATGTGCTATAATGCTAAACACATCTCTCTTTGTATAGGTCTTTTGCCTTTTTAACGAAGTGAGTTGAAACCGGAATTCATCTGTTCTGGCATTCCAGATGACACCCAACGTTTTTGTAGTCTCGTCAGTGTTGATAAATTTGTGCTTTACGACATCAATTGACTCGTGTAATTCAACTGCATTGGATCTCCACTTATGTAACTTCATGCCACAAGATCTTAGAAGACCAGACAACTCAGATTTAAGACGCATAGCTGTAAGTACGTTATCCACTCCACTGACGACATCATCCATGTAAATGTCCCTCTCCAGAGCTTCGGCCGCAAGAGGAAATCTTTCAGACTTATCTCTGGCTGCCTGGAGGACTGTTCGAGTGGCCAAAAAAGGAGCTGAAGTTGTGCCGTATGTTACGGTTTTCAATCGGTATGTTTTGCACGGTTGATGCTCGCTTGTTTTCCAAAGGATGCGAAGAAGGTTTCTTTGGGAAGGTTCAACTAATATTTGACGGAACATTTTTTGAACATCTGTCGTAAAGACAATGTGATGTTTAGGGGAAAGCACCAAAATGTCGAAAATGTCCTCTTTTACCTGTCCTTTCATTTGTAGATCATTTAAGCTTACACCAGCTGAAGTAAGTGCTGAGGCGTTGAAGACTACTCTGAGAGGAGTTGTAGTCTTTTCAGGGCGGTAGACTCCATGATGCTGCAGATAGCAGTGAGGATAATTGCTTTTATCCACTGGATCTAGATCATCCTCTGTTTCTACGGGCTCCACATAACCCATGTCTAGGTATTCTTGCATGAACTTAATATAATGACTCCTCATAGTGCCATTTTGAGAAAGCTGTCTCCAAAGCTGATTAAGTTTTTGCTCTGCTAAATGTTTGGATTCTCCCAGCTTATGGAGATCTTTGATTGGCATTGTATATCTACCAGTGTCGTCTCTCTTGTGCGTATTTTGATAATGCTGCTCGCATAAAATATCTTCAATGCTCGTGTAATGCTTCTTTGAGCTTTAAGCACTCCTCAACTTCTCAGGGTTTGCTCTAAAGTGTTAGTAGATTGGCTGATTAACCTACATAAGTCTTTAGCTTTATCCTGACTATTTGTACCTATTGCTCGCGTAAAGATAAACCAAAAACAGAATTTCTTAAAACTATTTCAGTACCATGGTATGTTAATATCGCCTGTTCTCATAATTTCAAAAAATGCTTCCGCTCCTATGAGCATGTATGTCTATGTTAGCTGAATTTGCGAAAATATTAGGTTCTGCTTAATGTATGTAACTCAAGTTTCTTTAATGATAATGGTGTCCTTGGAATAAAATCTGTTATCCCATCCCTGTTAGTAATTTCCCTTTTACAACAGCTTTATTAACCCTACAATGGGGTTGTTTATTTTTCGCAACTGAACCACTCTCTAAAATACACCTAGCTTTAGAGTACAATTTTTGGAACTCCTAATAAATACCTCACATGTTGGCCACTTTTATTTGAATATTTTTACTTATTAGTGATAAAGTTTGGAGCATTAAATTCGGCAGCATTAATATTCGGAAATGTATTTTAAAAAGCCCTAGAATTATCAACATTTGAAATAAGAGATTGCTGACGCGACGAATTATTTACATTTTCCCCTTGATGCCTATGAATTAATGTGTTATGTCTGCGACCGACCACAACTCGAACAAGGGTGTTTCAATTTACAGTTTCCTACAGAGGGCGACTTCGATAAACAGTTATAACATAATTTATTTTTTGATATGACTTCAGTTCTTTGCTCTACATTAAGCTTCAGAAAATAATCACACTTAAAAATGGGATGGTTATTTGAACATAAAACACATAGCGGTACTTTTTTCTCATTGATTGAAAATGATCTTGACCTTGACTTTTCTGTTTTCACTTTTAGTTGTGCTGTTTGAGAAACATTTTGATAACTTTCTAGAATTTGTGCTCTTTTTTCCAAAAATCATAATTAAGAGTCTAATTTTGGAACTTCCTGCGTGCATAAACTTAATTCGTATTGTTTTCTAGTTTCTTTGTCGAGTTTTGAAATGATAATATTTAAAGCGAAAATGTCTGATAAATTATTTCATTTATATTCCAAAACATGAAGAGCTCTCAGATTTTTTTCTTATAGTGTCAATTAGGTGCCTAAGTTCCTTGGCGGATTCATTGTTTATTTTTTCGACATCTAATATTGCTTTTATGTGACTCTCAATAATTAAGCGTTTATTTTCATATCGCTCCTCCAACGCTTTGAATAATGACTGAAATGTGTCGTCAAGCGTTTGATGATTTTTTACCTCTCCTATTAGAGAAGAATTTAAGTAATGCAACTTTTGTAAATCATTTAACTGCTCATTTGACGTAATAATGTTGTCAAATTGTATTTTAAATAATTTCCACTCATCGTATCTTCCTGAGAATTTTGGCATGGTTATTTCAGGAAGAGTTATGCTTTGTTTACTTGCCGTTTTTTCTTTTAAATTTTGCGGGTTTTGCATTGACGTATTTTCTAAATTTGACTGATTTAGTGTTTTGAAACACGTTTTTATGGTGGTTTTTGCGTACAGTAATTTGTCATTGTACTCTTCGCTCATTGCGATTTCTTGTTCATATTCCGTTGCATTTGTTATAAGCTCTTTAATTTCTGAATTTAAGTTTTTTATGTCTATTTCTTTACTAATTAAAATTTCCTGAAACTCGTTTAGTTGATAAGTTTGTTTACCTTTATTTTGCATAAACACGTCTAATCGAGTAATTGCTTTTGAAATACTTGATCGAATTGTCGTACGATTCTTTTTTAATTTGTCAATTTTTTCCATTGTTAATTGTTTTCAATTTAGAAATTCCTCAATTGTAATAAATTTTAATATGAATACGTAAGATGAATAATTTAAAACAAAACAATACAAATGTATTTGTGATTACCAAATCTATACAGAATTTTTTAATTCATAAGATACTACTTTTACTAAATACAATAAATTCGAAAGTTTATTTAGATTATACCTAATTATATACTGTAAAATTATTTACCTGCCGTCGCTGAGCGTACCAAAATTATGTTGTTGCGGGGTAACAAAAGGGGGGTAATTTACCCATGAATCTTCACTTCTAATTAGCGTGGACTGTAATATTGCTGGTAAGACCTAAAAATAGTAATTTTTCTAAATCTGGTAAATTGGAATAGGACAAGAGAGAGAACACCACCACAACCTTTTAACAACTTGTTTATTGCGACTCTGACAGTTACAAAACGTTACTGTTGGTGGCGCTGGAGTAAAGATACAACAATGTCCTATTGGTACTATTTTGAGATGAGTTTTTCACTTCTTTTTGCTGCATAGTTATTATATCAAAACTGCAAAAGGTTTTGCTGCAAACTTATTTTTGATGTTTAAGTTAAAATATAAAAATAATAAATATATTTATCGTAATTAAGGTTGTCCATTTTTGCCATCTGGTAAAAGTTAATGTTGTAAAATAAGTTGTAAATTTAATTCTCTTTGGCAATTCTATAATCCTGAAGTTGTCATCTTATTGTTATTCACTTTTTTTTAAAAAAATGATAAAGAATTTCATCCTATATTTTCAGGTTGCTGAACGTCAAGGAAGGTATTTAGCTGATAGTTTGAATGGAGTAAAAAAAAAACCATTTCATTTTAAGTCATTAGGCATGCTAGCATATATAGGAGATTATAAAGCTGTTACTGATTTACCAGATTTAAAAGTACAAGGTAATATACATTTTATGAAAATAGTTTTTTGGTGTTTCTTCCACTTGATTATAATATGTTTGTTTATTATAGTAATATTTTTATAGCTAGTATATGTTTATTTACACATATGTCTGCCATAGTCTAGTTGAAATATCCAGCTCTTTGTAAACTGCTGACATCATTTATGGCCTTATAGGCTCATTGCAAAATGAATGTGGCTTTTTGGAAAGAAGAGGATTTTCTAGTTAGCTATCCACATGTTTTAAATTCTCGATTGATACTGTGTTTTCAATTATTTTTTAAATTTATATGTATGGCTATGAGAATTTTTTAAGGTACATTTTGTGTTTTAAATGTTTCAGGTTTCACATCCTGGATACTTTGGAGATCCGCTTATCTAACTAGGTTAGGTTCCTGGAGGCTAAGAATGCAAGTTCCCATTGATTGGCTGAAAACTTTACTTTTTGGCAGAGACACATCAAATTTTCATTAAATAGATGTTAAAACGTTTCAAGTTATTATTTGTTAATTTTTTCTAATATAGTTTTTAATTTTAATATGTTTTATATGAATCATTAAAATGGTTTTTATGTTATGCTATTACTCTTCTTCATTCTCTCTTTCTTAAGAAGTTACAAGAAAATCTTTCGATTTACTTGGAGAAATCTGTAAAATTCCGGAGTTTATTATTTGAAATTCCAAACAAAATATTTTGACAATTATATTTAGAAAATTATTTGTTAAATACAAGTAAATTAATAAACTAAACCTTTTCATATTGATCCTGAATTGAAAATAGAAAAAACATTTGTAATCAACTGACCATTTAATATGTGTTGCTATTTTTAAAATTTATAACAGATGAATATCTAAAAATAATTTATGTTAGAAAAGTTATTTCAGTGAACTTAGAATGCATTTTCTGTTCCTCAAAAGATACTCTAGTCTTTCGACAGATTTCTTTGCATTATTCAAAATTTCTTTTGGTTTGTCTGATTCTTAGTATTGTACATGTAATGCTTTTTAAACGCCCTGTATTCGTTATATTTTATTCAATATCTCAAAATTTTGTGCCTTTTAAAACATGTTTACCGTACAAAATAACCAGGGTTAGTCTGAGCTAAGGCGATTTTTTTTTTGTGATTTTTTTTACTACTTGCAATTTGGCGATTTTTGTTTACTACTGTGAATGAAAACTTTTTATTATATTAAAAATGTTTGCAAGAATTTTTTCAATTAAAAAATTTTTCTTGTGGTTTATAAAAGTTTTTTCATCAACATATTAGTCAGGCTCATTTTAATTTGTGAAGACTGAAGTTTAAAAAATTGGTTTCAATATGTACATTGTCAGTTAACCTTGTATGACAGTGATATGTTAGCCATAAAACGAAAAATTGAAAAAATAATAAATGAAGTAGTAGTGATAAAGAAGTTTCAAGAATAGTTTCACGTTTTTACAATTTAAAATTTTTAAAAGAATATAAACTTGTGTTAATTACTCTTCTTTAAAGTTCCCGAATTTTCTAAAAAATTCTCTGCATGCCAAAAAATTTCTACTATTCTCTTTATTTTTCATGGTACACATAAATCTTAGAAAAGCGACTTATGTTTTGCAATAAACCCTTCAAAAATTTTGTTGTGTATGAATAGAAATAATTTTGTTTTTCCGAAAGTTGGAAGTTTATAAAGAGATGACGGGTACAATTTGTAAATGGCTGTTAACTTTGTTCAGACCAAAATACTGTTCGTTTTAGTAGATCGATGTTGATGAAACTTGGTGTTCCGTGTGCAAAAAAATTAAACAGACCACCATGAATAACTTTTGATGTAATGATCCGATCTTCACGTTCCAGGACTCAATCTTAATGGTTTGAGAGGTGATCTCAAATATGCTTATTAATTAAGGCAGATAATGTTTTAAGTTACGAAACCCAATACAAAAACCTACCTTCATTAAATACATATACTTTTTTCCAGACAAATTAGGATAAATGTCCCCAAAGTATGTTAGATCGGGTTTCGGTTTCAAAGTGGGACCCCCTTAATGTAAATTTTTTTTTTTTTAATCAAACCATTTTAGCAACATAATTTTAATCAAAACATTTTAGTAACAACAGAAGTGCATTCTTAAAACTGCAAACCCCTTTTCACTAATAAGTTTCAATGGATTGAAAAAGATACGTCAGAAAATGAGAGAATATGACATTTCTGATCTTAGTACAGATCTAAAATATTTAATGAATATAAGCCAAACAGTTTCATCTAGCAAATATCCATGAACTTTGGTTTCATTAAGCCCTGGGAAACTTTCAAATGCAAGATAGCTCACTAGGTTAAACGAAGTCCTTTGCATAAGAAACTTAAGATCCATCTACCAACATAATGGAATTAGCTTCCTCTATAAGTATCTGCTGCAATGTGATTTTATACAAAATGCAAATCAGCCATCAATGCTAATTTTGTGATTTAGTTTTCTTTCTGTTTATTTTTGGTTGCAGTTTTATAAGTTTCACAATAGCATTATTAGTATGAAAAAAGCTATAAAAGAAACCGTCAGTGTCTGTTTAAGGAGGAAAGTTAACTAGAAAAATTTTAAAACAATTCATGAGTAATATTTCAGTAAATACATAACGTTTTATTTTCTTCTGGCGATTTTTAAAGGGATGGTATTTTTGTATATTTTGTACTGTTTATAAAATTATATAATTTTTATAGCTGTTGTAAGGAGTGAAAATAGTGCTGAAAAATTCTGAAGAAATTCACTAGTGATATTTCATTTAATACACAACTTTTGATTAGTAATTTATTTTTATATAACATTTGAAAAATTTGCAATTTTTGTGAAATTTTTAAAGCTTATGCGGGGAATGAAAATAATGCATAAAAATTCTAAAAAATCCATGAATGATATACTAATTCATATGCAACTTTTGGAAGGTAGTACTTTTAGATTATTTTTTCGCTCCACCCTATTTTACATGTTTAAAAAAAAAATTTACCAAGCATTTAAATTTTATTTCAATTTTATAATTTCATTAAAATGTTTTATGGACTGATTTGATTATCTCAAAAAAATGCGTTTCTTTATAATTAGAACACCACTTCCGAAAAATTATAAAATAGACGTCAGCTGGATTTTTTTTTTTTTTTTATCCCTTTACAAAATAAATATTTTCAGTTATACACCATTTAATTTGCAGCATTTTCCCACTAACTACAATTGTATAGTTTAAAAAGTCACAAATATTTTAAACACAAAAATTTTTTAAAAAATCATGCGTATTTCCTATTTTTGTTTATAAATTACTGCATGTAAAAAAATTAGACGTTTTCAGAGAAGTTTGGATACATGCATTGAGATTTGAGGACATTTTTGTGTCCTAAACGAGCTTAAAGTTTTTCGGGGACGATTATTGGAATTTGAAGACTGTATTAAAGATGTGTGCACGTCTGGTCACCTTACATTAGAGCTACGGTTCCCAGTTTTTTTTCGACAATGGATGATAATAAAATGCAATGGACCCTAATGGATGAACCCTCTTTCGGCAGAATCCCAACTTTATAGATGAAGTAAATAAAGATAATTGCGGACGTATTTACCAATTAAAAACTTCATTTTAAAAGCCCTTAATAAAAAAAGAATGAACTTTTTTCATTGTTTTATTAGATTAATCATAAGACAATTTTTATGTCCAACAGATGAATTCGAAGTCACGAAGCTGTAATTAGTTTAGTTATAAATTTGTTTTAAGTGTAAATGTATGCTAGTAGCTGAGTATAAATAAAATGTGCAGAAATATGGTTTATTTTGAAATAAAAACTAAATCGAATTTCTGAAAACTCTATATTTGGGAAACCTTTATTTAGAAATTTGACAATTTCATTTTCACTTGAAAAGCAGGATGGGAAATAATAATGAAAGTTTTATAAATGCATGATCTTTACATAATTTATTTATTACATTATTATTAGAAAAATATCCATTTCTTTTTCGATGGTATTTTACTTTTAATAATTGCATGAGGGCAACCGAAATATGTAATAAATAATTGATTGGATCTAACTATAATGAATAAATGTTCTCGGAACACTTTTAACTATCCCACGGAACCCTATGTGGGAACCGCTGCATTAAAACGTATTTTGTTTATGACTCTGACTAACAGTCAAATATAAACTAAATATAATCTCATTAAAAAAAATTATCCATAAAATCTCTCAATATTAAAAGAATCCCCATCTGTAACCGTTCTCAATATTAAAAACAATAGGACGAAATATTGCACATTATTAGAGAAATATTTAAAAAACATATTTATTATTGTATTCATAAGTATTATTGTATACATAAATTTGAATTATTTTCGACTTAATAATTTTGATTCAAAAATTGATCCAAAGCCAGCCCTCGAGTTTAAAAAAAACTGCTTTTTAATATTGAATGAGATAAACTTTGATATCACAAACTTTAAAATTTTAATTCAAGAAAATTTATTCACAAAAGTTCAAGGATGTTGATGACTAAAAATATTTGTTTTAAACTGTAAGACACTGGTTTTATTTTATTTTATATCCGTTGTTGAACAGCCAAACCCAATTTTCGGGTTTATGACTACTAATGTGTAACTACGTAGCGTCTTAATTTTGAACCCAATCCAGAAGACAAGGGAACTCCTGGATCAAGTATTGGGAGAAAGTTGCTTTCGTGAAGGACTTTTTGATGGAACTAACCGCATTTGCGTCACATGGAAAGGAAAACCACCCACGGTTTACCTGACGGTAAGAGGATTCTTACCCATGATCCGTCTACCAATGAGGATATTTTAAGTCAGCACCGTGGTCGGTGCAAACTGGATGCGGAATTCGTATTGACCAACCATTGCTGGGATTCGACCCCGTTTCACTTCATTGGAAGGCGAAAGATCAAAGGCGATACGAAGAAATACATCTTTCATATAGTTGTTTGGGGTAGCTAAAAAAAACTTTTGAGGACCACCAAATTATCTTTTTAACACACGCCAGTATTTTTTGCTTGGAAAGGACCTATAAATATCATATCATGAGAATATGTGAACTATACATACTTTTTCTCAACAATCATGTGTTATCATAACTTCGTCAAAGATTTATAACAAATAATGAAATGTTCACTACTATTTCTGTGACCACTTATTCCATAAATATTATGAACTACTAAAATGGTAGAATTATTTGCTTTTAAACACACTCGTCTTTTTTTTTCTTCGTGACCACAATTCCTTTAACAACATAGAGTTCAAGTAGGGTCATGTGGTTGAAAGTAGGTACATGTAATGAAGTGGGTATATGTAAAAACATCTATTTTCTCCATTTAAGTTGAGATAATTTATTAAATATTCTTAGAGACATTTACTGGGATTGTGGCAAGCAATTTTGTTTTAAATTTAGAGACTGATAAAAAAGTTTACAAACTATCTTTTTATAATCGACTTATAATGCTGTTGATAAACTTTCTTTCAATATCATTATAAACTATTAATTTTAGTTCAAACTGGACATCTAAAGAACAGATAGAAATTTCAAAATTTTATTTATTATGAATATTTTTCTGATGTGGAGTAAAGTGATTAGGCTTAGCAAAATGTTATACGATATTTTTTTAATACTTTTTCTGTATTAGTTTTAGTAAGTATCTAGTGCTCTATATTTTATAATAAAATATCTAAAACATAATTTGTTTGTTTGATCTCTATAGTAATTATAAAGCTAAAAACAAAATTTCTTTTATATTTTATCTTTTAAAGAGAAGAATGTTAAGGAGAATAACAATATAACAGGCACATTATACAATCAAAAAATTACTAAAATAGGATAATGGTGAGACTTACTGAGCATACGGATGAGTTTTCTTACAAGTTTCTGGGTTCATAAAGCAGTTTTTTGTGGAAAACAAAGTAATTTCCATAAAGTAACTAAATTAAGTAAAAATAAAAGTCTGCTATAAATAGTAAAAACTTTTAAATTATACCTCTGTTAATTTTTACACTATCTATTAATTTTTACACTATCATTTATATTTCATATAAACTAAAAACTATTTCACTTTTTTAGCTTTTTGAGGAAATTGTGTTGAGTTCAGCAAAATATACTGCATCCGAAGTGAAAATTAATTTTGATAACTCTTTAATTTAATAATACGCAAAAATTTAGTTTTTAGCATTTGTTTTTTTAAGAACATTTTTATTCGGGAAATGTATACTTATTTTAGAACTCCGCCCACTTTCTCTCACTCTGGGGTAATGTAGGCATATCAAAACACGCTCTTTTGAATTTATTACTGAATGCATGAACAATCAAACAAAATAGATAAGTTCTGTCTTATATTTAATCTATATGAATCCAATGTACATAAAATGCATCAAAATTGCCAGTTAAACAAATGTTTTTTTTTTATTTTCTATGAGCTGCACAATCAGTCTTCCCGATGAGCAGACCTAGTGCGTTCTCCAGAAGTGGTATCCACTCTTTCAGGACCACCACAATGAGTGAGATACCGTTGGCCATGTTAATTTGGACGTCTAGTTTCTGCCACACTAGATGGCAGCACCGAGACTCTATTTGGATGCTAAAGTGCACTAGGAATTTAAATTTGCCGGAAATGCCAAGAGCCAATAAGGCAGTTAAACAAATGTAATGGTTTGGTATTAGACCTTTCTTTAAAAAATGCTTGATTTTTAACGCTCATCACTTAGAATGCACAGGTCGTATGTTGCTTTTTATAATTATTCATAGCAACACAACAGCAATTAAAAGAATATAAAATACAAGACAATATAGTGACGATTAATTACAAAAGAGAGAAAATTGTGATCTCATTATTACGATCATCTATTGGTGATCTTTTTTTTTTCTTTCTGGATAGACTTTTATAAACGATCCATTGTTGTTTGTCCAGTTATCGTATAATAGGCTGCATTGACCTTCAGTTCCAGCCAACATACTTTTCTTAAGACGTTACAAAATTCTTTTCCTTTTTCAGTATTTATATTAAAATCACTAGCAAGGCAAAAATTATCAGTAAATTAATCATATAAAGAACATAAAAGTTCTGAAAAATAATATTAAGTAAAACCTTTCAATATGTATGCGGTTGAAAAGAAAAAAAGTTTGGAAAACAATCAATGGGATACCTGCAAGTGACGTAGTGTGGGTATCTCGATCCTGATGGGTTGTTGAAACGTGGCATTTGTATACATTAGCAACTGTTCTTTCCGTTCTATTTCGAGTAAGCCAAACCCGTCAAAGTATCAATTCTCTAAGGTTACGCATTCTATATTCTTACACAAAGACTCTTAAACAAAGATTTCAATTCTCTCACTATATATTACTTACTTTACAAAAAGGCAGGCACGAAGCCATGTAGAACATAAACAAACTAATTATGCATCAAAGTTGCCAGGTACAAAACAAAAATATATTACTGTTGCAATACAATTAAATACATAAACAAATAATAAATCTAAATCAAGTAAAAGACATAGACGAGAAAGAAGTATATTTCAACATATTCGATGTATGATTCGGCGTTGTAATTAATTAATTTCACGTTAATTAACATTCTAGCTTAATGTGTAGAAACATAGTTCAACTTTAACTCGCCATTTTGCTTATAAACTATCAGCTGACGTCACATCATATGTCACATGTGTGGGTATCCGTGATCTTTTTCTTGAAGTGCAAATATCGAATTCTTAAATTATCGTATGTTTTTTTGAGCTGCTTTTTTTATTGTTATCTTGATTTATTAAAAACTCTTTATTTGTGATTATGCTCTTGAGTAAGGACATAAAAACACTCTTTTATTTTCTCAAAAGATAATAACTTTTTCTAGTTGCCAACTACAGGTAGTTTACGCTTTTGAATCTCCTTTAAAAATTTTCCGTTTTGGTCCATTTGAATTTTTAGCCTTAACATTTATTCTAATTCTTTGTTTCAGTCAGAAATATTCCTTACAATTTGTAAAAGTTTTCCATTCTTATTTGCTTATAAATACCAATGGATATAGCCCGTGAAAATAGTATATGCTGCATCATTCTATTCGAACTATGCATATTTTAAAATATATGATGGTGAGATTTAAAAGATTATCAAATCATATTAGATAATGCAATAATATTAAATTGACAAACGAAAGTCGCTAGTTTTAGGCCATTGATTCAAATTATATTTTAAAAAAACACAAGAAATATTGAAATTGTCTTGTTACTTATGAACTAAAATGAATCCCAGGATCTGATCGAGAGGAAGTGGAATATTAAATATATTGTTTACAATGTCGACGTTGAAGGTTGACTGACGTCACATAAGGACTGATAAATTGTTTTATTTCCGTCTGCTTTTACTCCCTAAATCGGGAAGAACATACAAGGTCCGATGGTCTAAGGTAAGCACAATTTCGAATTGTTCTTATTAGATAATACGAAACTTTTTTTTGGGGTCGTCTTTTCTGTTTAAAGATAATATTATTGAATGGATAATAATTACTTACTCATTAGATGGAAATGGGAGGTAGATTTTTCTCTAATAATTTCAAATAATGCTGAGTATTATTTCAAATAATACTAGGATATCGGCGGTATTTCAAATAATACCGCCGCTTCGCTCTCCAGAAACTGCGTGCTCAGTTTCTTTCGGATTATTTTGCTCATCTATAGGATACTTTTTTGTTTCAATCTAGTAGTACTCTTTTTTAAAATGAAGTCCTAAAAATATCTTCGTGAAACAATTTATTCCTATACATTTCATTTCGTTAATAAACATCATTTGATTGATATGCATTTCAATAATGCTTGAAACAAATAATCCATACGTGATTATAAATTTCACTATTTGAAGACATCAGTTCGTTATTTTATTAAATATAGACATAAAAAGAATTAGAGAGAGAAACTGAAAAAAAAAGCATATCTAGTCAATTTTCGATGATAATTGTAAAGTATCATAATTGTAATTAAATACTGTGTTGATTGTAAAATATCGTAAAATACAAAATATGACACGGTTTATAAGTTTATATGGATGGATCGCTTTCAACCTTTCATTTCTGACCAACTTCTTACTCAATTCTTCAGCTTTTTGTCACCGACGTGAGAAAAAAAAAATGCTTCATTCAGAAATTTTAAACAAGTACGTTTATGCGTTTGCGTTTATCGCTGCTCAGTCGTTTGATATTTCAATTCTTTGTTGCTAACGCAAAAAAAAGAAGAAGAAGAAGAATTGATTTTTAAGCAATACACTTATGCATTAGTGTTTCATATATTGTTCTTTCTTATAAGTTAGTGTCATTTGCAATAATACAAAATAAAATTTGCGGAAAACTACTGATCATTTTGAAGAGCTTTAATTTAATAAATACAAAAACTACGTAGAAACTTACTCAAAACCTTTTATGCTTTTAAGTTATTCATGTAAGACTTTTTCCACTTGTTGCCAAGTATGATTCTCAAATTATAATTTTAAATAAAACTTTTTTCGCGTATACGCAGTACAAAAGAGCTACTTCAAATGCTCACTTTAAATGCTCATCTGAAGCAAACTTTTTTCAAATTTTAAAACAAAGTTTTTATATTAAATTTCAAATTGCTCCAAAATTTTTATTTAATTCTACTTTTTTTATTTCTAAATTAGCAAAAATAGTAAGAAATTTTTTTTCTTCTTCCAAAAATGCCCATATCTCTATAAATATTTCAGCTAGGTTTAAAAAATTTTATGATGCAGTAATTTCAAATAAAAAATAAAGTAATAGATACAAGTTACAAACTTATTGCTCGATTTTTGGGAATAGGGTGTTTAAAAATATTATTTTTCTTTAGTAATTTATTGTCGGCCCCTCAAACCTTATTGCAAAGTATTAACTGTAAAGTTACAAAATAATCCTCTGAATATTTTTTGAAAAATTTAAAAAATTATTTAAAAAGTGAAACTGTCTCTTGCATTATTCTAGGGTAGTGTATAATATTTTGGTGCGCACAGCATTTTCCAATCATCTGAACTGCCATCGCATTTCCTTTCGGATTGCTTCGTAAATGAACTCGCTTATATATTTACACATCTATGTATTATATTAATCGCTTTTATATTTTAGTCTAGCTATGTACCTATGTCGGTACTCTTTTTAAAATGAATTTTTTTTTTAAACATTTTGCAACATATATTTTATGGAACCTTTGATTTATTAACATTTCGTTTAATTTAACGCTTGATTTGATTTATATATATTTCAGCGCTACCTGAAAATTAAATTTAGAAAAAATAATTCATTTAAATTCTCAATGATGAATTTCAGTACTTGAAGTCACAAAAGTCTATTATAAACTGGTAAAATGTGTTAAATGAATATAAGAAAAGGGGAAAAAAAAGAGCAACGCAGATTGCAACGAATATCATTTAATAAAATGCATATTTCTCCTGCTTTCATGATGAAGCATCACTAAAACTAAAATATAGCTCTGAATTAATATTGAATCTTCGTAAATTAATGAGCATAATTAAAACAAAGATATAGAACAGTTTGTTCCTTCATATGAATTATTCTACCTTTCATTTCTGTTCAACTTATCGTTCAGTTAACATTATGTTCACGCGAGAAAAGAATTTTCATTAACAAAATTTGAAAATTTGTTTAAGATTACACAATCAATATTTCAGTTCTTCGTTACCAACGTTGTTGTTGTTATACGCCCCCATTGGTTAGCAGTGCTAGACCAGGTCCATGACGTTATACACCCTCAAAAAATCCAACACCGTCAATGGATCATCTGCTCAATCCTGTTTGGTGAGCTCCAGGCACGCGAGTATGTGGTGAAGCGAAGCCTGGTCTGAAGAACAGTTGGTACAAATTTCAAAGTTCTTGGATCCTTCCGAAAATTTCATTGATTTAAGGTGACCACTTCGAAAGCGGGCAAGAATAGTTTGTTCCTGTCTATTAAAACCTCGGGCCAGGGAGCCTCCAGGTCGAGAACACCGATACCATGGGTGCTTTGGGGGGGGGGCATTCCAAGTGGTCTTGTTTTTGTGTTTTATTTTTGAAAAGATTTCCAAAAAGGTGAGGGGTGCCGACGGTACAGAGGCCTCGCAAGCACCAGCTTTAGCCAAAGTGTCCGCAATCTCGTTTCCTTCAAGATCGACGTGGGAAGGAATCCACTGCAGATGAATCTGATGTGAAATTGAAAGCCGTTTTAACTTTTTGAGTATTGATACTCCAGCACTATCTCTCACGCTTTGCCAATTGGTCAAGTGCTGTATTGCACTTCCGCTATCAGACAGAACCCACATCTCGTTTCCACGGGGAAGAAACACAACAGAATCAAGGGCTTCATCAATGGCTATTAGCTCATTGCGAAATACTGAGCAGCAGTCGGGATTTCTCTTTTTAATTTTTAACGTAGTAAAGACAAACTGTTTTTATGAACACATCTCCATATAATAAATTGCTCCCTGCTGAATCTACTGTTATATGGACTTGTAAATAATTTTGATTCATTCCATAACGTTTTAATGGTAATGTATTTATAAAAATAAAATTTAATTGAGTATCTCAGGTCTTGTTAGAGGCGGGTTTTAATTTGCATTTTTATATCTTATCGTTTTGAAATTTTTTCTATCGATATTTTGATAAATTACAAAAACGTAAAGAAATATTTTTCCTGCTTTTTAATTTTAAACATTTAACTTAAAAGAAGAAAGCAAAACACCTAAAAAAAAAGACGTATGAAACTTAGATGGATGATATAATAAGTAAAGTTTAATCTCTCTTGAGTAAAAATCGTAAGAACCGATGTTTTGAGTGTTCAACTTAACATTACAGTTTGCAGCGCAATGACTATTAAACTCCGAAACTTAAAATCACGGAGGATTGTTGAAAAAATTTACATAGAGTACGATGGAATAAAAAAAATTAATATTCGATAATTATTAAGACTATATATAAATCAAAAGTAACAAAAATAGAGAGAGAAAGGTATAAGTCTGGAATTTTTATTGATATTTTTAAAAAATAAATAACAAACTTAATAAAAACCGTTCCCTATTTGATTGTCTCGTCAACTAGTAAAATGACTTCTCGTTTATTTTTTCTTATCGAGTGATACAATCTGCATTCTTTACGTTGATTTTATTTTTTAAGTACAGATGATTAAATCTAATTAATCGGTTGCATAGAAACAAAATGCTCTTGCATAAAGCTTAGATATAATTGTTAAAACAAAATCTTTGTTGAAAATATTGAGGGAAAGAAAAGAAGTGATTGAGTTGAGTGAGCCTCCTAAGTTTTGATATTTTAATTGGAAAAAGGATTTTAATAGGACTACGTGCATACTTTTAAGAATACTGCATATTTGATTCAAGAAAAAAATCAAATAAAATAACTAAATTAAATAAAAAATGGCTTCATTAAAAATGCTTGGGCTAAATCTTACATATAAGATGAATATTTAATCATTTGAATTTAATAAGGGGTCAATATTTATGATAATATGTAAAACGCATTTTTGATTATACAAATGAGAAAGAAACTTCTTTTTTTATGTAAAATACTCAATTTATTTAAAGTTCATGCGTCATTTGATAGAGAAATCTATTTCTTAAAACTAAAAACTGAGATCTATCGCAAATACCCGCCCGCACTCAATACGTAAGAAATCACTGCATTGGTTTCTTTATGGGAGCTAAGTGGAACCAAATTTTTAATTCTTTGTGACAATCTTTATTCCTTCAAAAAATCTATCAAAATTTCTCGTAGACTTGAAACATCGGATGGTTACCATTCAATTTAAACTTCATATTCCGATATTAAATAATAAATTCTAAATAATATAGAACTGTCTGGAAAATTCATGCCGATTTTTGATAGGTGACAAAATTATGTGCGTAAATAAATCAGGATAATTGAAAGTGTCATTGACAGATGGAATAAACAGAAAATGTGTCCACAATGAGAGTTTAAAACAACAATGAGAAACGAATTAGATGAAGTCATATTTCAAACAATAACAAAAGTTATAATGTTCTATACATTAACTATATGTTCATCAGTCACAAGCTCTTCAGACTTTTAGCTATGTCGTCATTTCCTTCAAAATATCTATCACTCATCATAACAAATATTCTTTTTTGGAATTTCTCTATGCTATATAACTCTGAAAATGACAAAAAAAACTAATGTAGAACGTCCAAAAACATTGAGAAACCCCGGAATGATGGCACTTCAAGATTGCATAGAGATTGTTACATTAATTAAGAAAGAAAAATTTGTAGTGTTGCTACAACTCCCTTTCCTTTTTATGAGTATCAGTCATCTTATTTCTGCCCAAACTGTCTGACTGTTTGAGATAGCCTTTTTGTGAATAAAATATACATGTGGTGACAATTTGGGTAAATTATAGTGGGTTAATTACCTAATTTAGTACTAATGCATTTTACAACTAAGGCCTATCCCAAATCATCACCAACACATAAAAATAAAGTAAGATAAGAATATCTTATGTCTAGAAATAATGATCACAAGGGAGAAAATTTATTTAAGCAATTTTAATGATGATTAACTTAATTATCAAGATTTACTCATTAAAATAAATTTGACCATGTGGCATAATAAAATAAGGTCATAAAAAATTACACTAAACTAAATCAACATGTGACAAACAGATTTAGAGAACATTTTTAAGAAAAGGAATTTCACAGCTAAAGTCAGTTGAATTTAAAGTCACTTATCTTGCACATGTGCTAGACTTGGCTTGAAAATCCTGAGGAACTGATAAACTATTTGTAATCAGGTTATTCTTCTCTGGATATATCCATCTATATTAATTGTCCAGACCTGTGGCAGCAATTCTTTTAGGGTTGATGTATATCTTTCCTCAGAATTTCTATCAAAACATCTTCTTTTTCTAATCACCTTCCTCTCAGCTCACCAGGTCTTAGCCCTGTCTTTTCCACCTCTGTCCTGCCCCTCTTCTCTGGTTTTCTCTCCTTTTCCAAAAATTGGCAGACCAAGACTGCTTATTTTATTCACTAAAAGGCTATCTCAAACAGTCAGACAGTTTGGGCAGAAATAAGATGACTGATACTCATAAAAAGGAAAGTGAGTTGTAGCAACACTACAAATTACCAAAATTTTGTGATTCTTCAAAACAATCGATCATGAATATTTCTAAATCACTGCCATATATAATATTATTGTGATCTGATGTAATAATTTCTCCTGTTACATTAGAACCTACGAATATGTTCCAAAGCACAACTGAGTTCTACATTGCCATAGCAGTTGTCCTCCTAAGCTTACTCTATTACCTCTTCAAATCAAGAGGAATACCACCTGGACCTTATGGTTTCCCTTACCTTGGTTTGTGGCCTATTTTGAGACAGGATACCTGTCATTTGCAACTAATGGAATATGGAAAGAAATACGGTGATGTCTTCAGTTTTACGTACACGGGGCGTTTATTCATTCATTTCGGGAGTGTGAAAGCTGTCAGAGAAGCTCACATCACTAAAACGGATTGCTTTTATGAAAGACCAGATTCTTTTCAACTTCTTCATAGTTTTTTAAACGGGGGTAAGTACATTCTTTCACTCAAGGTTTTAAGTAAATTATATTGATATAAGGGGGAGCGGAAATTAATGTTGTAATAAGTCCCATAATAAGTTCCGGAACGCATTGTGCATTTTATTTTTTGAGCGTGAGAAATTTTTGTTTATAGATTGGCTCGTTTAATATTTTATAAGGCAAGTCCTTATTTTATTGTGTTTATTTTTTTAAATTGACTTCGGGTTTTTTTTAATTATTATTTATGAAAAAAATACAAAAAATCCTCTCAAGAGCAATTATTTTTCATTAATTTATGAAAACAATGGAAAAAAGCCGGACATAGGATTAAAACTTCAAAAAAATTTTTTTACAAATTTCTATTACCACTGTTTTTATATTACTATTCACCTGAAGAAAACGCAAAAAGTAAAAACATTTTTTTTTTTTTTTTAATCTTAAAAAAAATTGAGATGAGAAAATGTTCGAAAAGAAACCTGCATTATTCCTTTCTCAATCCGTAAAATGAATCGTTCTAAGTTTTATGTTATAACGACTGCTGAAATTTACCATAATTATTCAGAGATAAAATTACCAAGCCGCAAAACTAAAAATAAAGAAAAAAAAATATCTATATTTATTTAACACGTAGAATGCCATGGGGGTATCCGGCGCTGAGTTTGTTCGTAGCGCCACAAGGGTCACCGGTGAGCGACGAAGCCAAGATTATTCGAAACACATAATTCGAGTCAATTTTTTTTTTTTTTTTTATATTATTATCGTCACTAAAATGGTTTGAAGAAATGAATGCAATATAGAACACACAAAAATAGTTTTATTTATATACACAGAAATGCCAACTTGCTCCGGACAGCGAATAATATTTTCAATCGGTAGTTTATTAATTTTGATTCTTTGTTTAATAAATTCAATTTAGTAGATTTTTATCCACCAATTATTTTCTAAACAATTTATAGGCTTATATAATTTTCAGATATGTCATGCTAAACCTTTTCAAAAACTAGCAAAATCTTTCTAATATTTGAAAATTTCGTTTGTAGTTATTTGCCGTTTGGCCAGGCGGGCAATCAATGTAAAATTAGCGTGGCATTCAACGTGTTAATTAAGTCACTTTAAACCTTTATCCAAAAAACAAAAATATTTAATAGCATATGCCTGATTGCTTGAGAGAAAATGAAAAAAAAAAGTAATTAAGAGAAAACAGTATGTTAATCTATTATTCGTGTTATTTTAGCCACATAATAGATCCAGACCATTACCTCTGCAACGTTCAGAAAATGTTTTTCATACACTTTTCAATTCATTCACCGTTTTAATTATGGGGCATATCTCAGGTATCCATAAGAATTTTTTTCTTTTTATTTATTTATTTACAATTATTTTCGGTATAAGAATCATTTATTTTTGGAACGACATTGACAAAGTACAAAATTTTCTTTAAAAGTTCCTCCGAGGAAATAGTTTGGGATCTTTTCTATATTGCAGGTGTTGTATATATGAGAGGAGAAGGATGGAAGACTGCCAGGAAGTTTCTACTGAATCAGTTTAGAGAACGAGGTATGACGACCATTAAAGACCATCTGTCGGGCCCTATTTATGATATTGTTCGCAGTACCATTGTTGAGCTCAGAGAAACAAACGGTCAACCAGTAGACATTGCTGAGATACTCTTGTCGAAATGCACCAAAATCATGCGCCAAACACTGTTTGGCAATGATGGAGTCACAGAACAGGAATTAGTTGAGTTCAACAAAGCTTACTTCAAGAACTTGATGTCCATGACAAGCATTAATCTTCTTCTCATTGGAAATTTCGCTAAGTATGCCCATTTTGCCAAAATCACGAATCTGCAACTTTGGCAATCAGCAGATTCGTGGCTTTGGCGCGTGATGCCAACGATAGGTGATGATTCAATATCAATGCTCGGCTTGTGCAAGGATTTTGAATCATCAAGATTGTTGGAATCTGGCGAATTGTTTATTTAAAGTGACTCAAACCATTTATTTCAAATAAATTGAATAGTTGACTCCAATAAACTGATTAAAAAATTTTAATCACTGCACTTGAACTAATGAATTTGTTCAAAATCAACTAATTATAAATCAGTCAAATCAGAAATTGTATCACGAATAGTTGGTTTGAATGACTGCTTATTTCTCCATCTGGATAGGCACAGATTCAATAGTCGTTTCCATTTCTGCAGTAATCTTTTTAATACAAATTTTAGTTACTAAACATATTTATATAGAAACTTTCAAAGAGGAACTTGTTCTTTAGTTACCGTTAAAAACTTTATTTAATTAATTTTATTGCTTTCTATACGCGTTTTAAATTAAACGTTAATAATTTATTCGTACTTTTGTAAATATCAATAATTGATGCTAAGTGAGTCTTTATTTCTTGATCAAAACTACTTTAGACTTCCTTTTATTTGAATTCGTTTTAATAAATCTTTACTTCACTTGGCTCATGCTATTAAACTTTAAAAAGATTTATTTAAATAAGCTTTTAATGAAACTATGAATCATACTTAATGCCTTATGATTAGCCTAGAAAATTCCTGGCTAATCATAATAACTTAAAACTCTAAATCAACGGATTTTGTGGAGCCGGATTCTTTACTCAAGTTCGAATCCCAGCGTTGGCTGGTTGATACGAATTCTGCTCCAGGTTCACACGGAACACAGTGCTTACATAAAATATCTTCAGTTGTAGAATTCCATTGCCATTGGGCTAACCGCGAGGGTTTTCTTATTTATGTTACGCAAATGCGGGTAAGTTCCTTCAATGAATCCAGCACGAAGGCTAGTTTCTCCCAATCAGGAGTTCTCTTGCCTCCAGGATTGAATTCAAAATGACGGAGTTGAACATAGATAGTTCTAAACTCGGGTTGGTTGTTCAACGCCGGTTATAAAATAAAATTAATTCATAAGAGTGTATAGAGCGTTCGTTCCTCAATGAGGTGAGTCAGGTTCGAATCCCAGCGTTAGCGAGTTCTGCTCCCGGTTCACACCGACAGTGCTCTGTCAGAATTCCCTTGCCGTCGAACTAAACATGGAAGGCTTGCGTGGTTTTCCTCATCATTTAACTCAAGAGAGGGTTAGTTACATCAAAGAGTCTTCCATGAAAGGCTAATTATTTGTTTCAATGCTTTATTTAAATAATTGAATTACATAATTGAGATATTCTAATTACCTTCAGTGAACAGCTGATTCTATTTATGGGTGTGAGTCTTTATTTTTTAATTTTTAAAAAGTCTGATACATGCAAACTCATTTAATGTAGACGTGTTTTATTAGGATAGATTTTAACCTTAGACAAATGTATTTTTCCATAAAATTATTTATAAATATTCTTAACTCAATGAAAAAATTTCATTACAATATTTATTGCATTGTTGTTGTTTTTTTTTTTTTTTCGTTACATAAATTACTGATTAAAAAAAATAACTGGCTTAACCCATTTTCTTCAATACCGATTATTATGAAAATTTTTGATCGTAGGTATTTCCTTTTCCCATTTCACATGAATGTGAAAGAAGGTAAGAAAGGTCACGTGGTCATGAGAAGTATATTAACGAAGGTTATCAATAGACATAAAACAACCTACAATGAGAATCACATACGGAATGCAATTGATGCTTTCTACAAAGAAAAGAAGCTGAGAGAGGGAAAGCAGGATCCTACTGCAAAATATTTTACAGGTAATACCTTCCAATTTCACATTAAAACAAAAGTTGTCATAAGAGCGAAATTTAAAGTAAAACAATAAATATAATATCTCATTTTGAATATGAGTATAAAGTGCTCGATAAAGTTTTAAAACAGAACAGTTAATTTATTGAATAATTGAAATTTAAAATTAAATTTCTTTTGTAAGTAACATAAGGACTTTATCACTTTTTATAAGAACTCTACTATATGCATTGTAGCTTTTTCATGTCCCTTTAATCAGCCTAACAATTGTTATCAGACTAACACTAACAGCAATTAAACCTAAAATAAAGGAAACCATTCATTTAAATTTGTATTTTTGTACGCCATTTTTTTCATTGAAATCTATGATTTGCTTCAGAAGTTCTCATTTATTTTTTTTTATTTATTTTCAATTTTTTATGATTTATTTGATACCCTATTCGTGGAGTAATAAAGAATGATGCAGACAATGCTACGAATGTTTGTTAGGGTATGAATCTTCAGTAAATATATAATTAGCTGGGCTAAAAATAATTTTTAAACCAGTAATCATTAATAAATAACGCTAGTTCAAAAACATTAGAATTAGATCATTAGAGTATTAATATAGTAAAATACACTTATCTACGCTGACGCCGTGAATTCATCATCAACACGCCAATATAGTAGGTCCTTCTTGACTAGTAAAGTGCAATTCAGAGTTTGTGAACTAGAAAAAGAACAGAATTAATTTTGACTCAAACGAGGTCCCTGCTCTAATCCCATCCCTCGCCCAAATATATAAATATATAGTTTGCAGGTGTGATAGAATTCATCTAAAAATATGTTATTCACCAAACCTATTTAATATACAAGAAGGCGCGAACGCCATTCACGGAAATTGGTCAACATTACGGAATTTTTTTTAGTATTACTAAAAACGAAAAGGAAAAAAAAAACAACTTCTTCATAGAAAATGTGTGTGGTTTTTTTTCTTTCGAATTTCCGAGAAGAAAAGAAAAGATTCATTTTTACGCTTTTTCTACGAATACAAACACGATTTGAAATTACATTAACATGATTTAAAATCACACATCGCCATTCTAATTTACACGATTTAAAATCGGGTATTACTTTCGTATTTTCAAGAATTTTTTTTAAAAATCAAATATCACATTCACGCGATTTAAAAGCCAATATTATGATTCGTGCTCAGTTTACTTAAAAATAAAACATCGGAATTCGTATTCACGCGATTTTAAAATCAGATATAAAGTTTCGTAATCATGTAGATTTAAGAATCAAACATTGAGATTCGTATTAACGCAATTTTCAAAATCAAACAGAGATTCGTATTCAGATTCAGGTGAGCTTGAAATTAAATATCAAGTTAGTATCCGGGTGATTTAAAAATCACACATTAAGATTCACATTCACACAATTTGAATAAATAAAATCTCACAACGATATTTTCATTAAAAAGTTTAAAACATTCTGTGCTTCCTACATACAATTTTTTCTTGCATTTTTTTAAACACTTTTTCAGCTTTTTACCAATTTCATGCCTCTGGAATAAATCATAAAAAGGAAAAAAAAAGTTTTTAAAAAAAATCTGTGATTTTCAAACTAATTTCACCGAAATGAGGTAGCAACGAAACTACAAGTTACAAGAGTTAATTAATGCGTGCAGAACGTTTTTTAATTGAGATTTTGTGTTTGCAGAAAGTATTTCATTTTATCTAATTTGCTTTTCAGACGAAGTTTTATTGAGATCATTGCTGCAAATCTGTGGCGATGGTATTCTATTTGTGGCAATGTTTGCTGGAATTTTTATTGAAGCTGCTTTGAAATATCCAGAAGAACAAGAGAATGTCTATCGAGATATTTTGGAAGTGGTTGGAACAGACAGAAATCCAGAAATGGAAGACAAAAGTAGATTGATCTATACCAATGCATTCCTATCTGAGGTTATGAGGACTTCCGATATATTTACTATCTTTGCCAGTTTAGAATGCAGCAGTAAGTATAAATGAAGCGTTTACCTGTGGAACAGCAACAAATATATTTTTAATGACTAACAAATATTTTCTAGTTTTAGCTGTCACGCTTTTTTTTTTAAAAAACCACAGTACGAGAGTTCAAAGCTTAACATTATAATTAATTATTCTTTTAACCATTAATGCTTGGTTTTTCATATTTCAATAAAGGGAAATTCGCTTATGAGAAGAAAGTAGTAAGGTACCAATGTTTATTAGGAAAAAAAATGATATTTTATTTATGTTTTCGATATTATAATATTTTTCTTTGTTTAGTTTTCGCATTTTAGGTTGCTTAAATAAAACTTTGCAATTAGATGTAAGGAATGTATATTGCTATTTGAAAAAAAAAAAACTATATGCTAACATTACCCATGAAAAAGGGTTGATTTTTTTTATTTTCAGTTGTAATGTTTATTAAATAATTCCCTTAAATAAAACACCAATTTAAATTATTCAAAAATTGTACAAAACACTAGAAGAGCCAAACGAATAGAGTTCGTCTAATCCAGTTTTAGTCAAAACTTTTACCTTCAGTTGGCAAAAGATAAAATAAACAAAATATTTGATAAAAATTTCAAACTTAAATGACTTGAAAATTGTAAACCTTTTCTTTCATTTAAACACAAAAGAATTTAAACAAACATTATTGAAATAAACATGGTTGTGAAAAGGTAAAAAAAAGTGACACATTTCTTATCACTTACAATATTAGTGCAGCAATGAATGGCAAAAAAAAGTGTTTCTTTGGAAAGATAAGTACCCAAGATATTTTTTGTTTTGCTATTATAAATCATAACTAAATCGATTAGATTAAAAGTTTAGAAGTTATAAGTGCTTGATGTACAAAAATTACTAATTTGTACTACCTAGGCATCTGATATTGCTGTCTAAACAAGTAACGCATAGTTGGGTGAGTCTTTGGAAACATGACAATTCGAAACAAACAATTTCTTCAAAATAATCTAAATTTTCTTTTGTATACTTCTTTAGTTACATTTATTAATATCTTACAGACAGCAGTGTAGTTTATTGACATTTGCTCTAGAAAAAAAATAAAATAGAAATTCCCCAAATCTTGAATGCCAGGAAAATGACATATTAGCATAGAAGTTTAAAAATGAGTAATTTTAAGTTAATTAGTAAGTAACTCAACTAAATTCTTTATGCTAGATGGACCATAAATTGCTTAAATTAATTTTTTTATCCACTGCAGAAAGAATCAAAAATGTTTTTGTAAATAAGATTCTGTTGATAAGTTGATAAGTTTTAGAAAAAATTTTGTATAATAATCAATCATTAAATAAAAAAAATAATAACTTTGATTACATTCAGGCACATTACAATCATATATAAACTTGGTATGAGGTAAATATTTGCTTTCTCTCTTTACATTAAACTGTTTAAAAATTTTTCTGGTAACTGTTTCAATATCCTGGCATTCATAAGCCAGGAAAATGACAGCTAGGATAATGACAATTCGCCATTTTATAGCATATAACTTTACTTTAATTTAACATTTCGGCCTAAGATGTTTACATTCCGCAGAAAACAACAAGATTTCTTGAAATAACTCAAGTAAATCTACGTATTTTATGTTATGAATGATTTCAAGAAGACAGGAAAATGACACCATAAAAACCTACTCACCTTGAAAAATTTTTTGAAATAGGTTTGGAACCAGAAAGTTGGTTCTTTATTCATGCAACAAGACATGTTCAGATAGGATAGTATCTAATCAATCCATTAACATAAGATATTGATTGCTGGCTCTATCTATTTTGGTTATAAATCACTAAATAAAAGTAGCCAGGAAAATGACAGATTTTCATGTGACAAACAAATTATAGACAGAAAAAATTATTTTAAACGAAGTTTTAGTAAATAATACTTTTTGCGTATATGCCTAGAAATGCTTACAACGGTTGAGATTGTTATAATTATTTATCATTTTGTATGATTACATTTCCCTGTGGCAACAGTATTGTTTCGTTGTCGCTTGCTTTATAGAACGGCGAAATGTATCGCAGTATGTAATATGTAATTTCTTTGCTTAATATATTATTTATTTAACCAAGTTGAATCATTTGTGAATCATCACTCCACTAAATCATAAATAACAACAGGTTATGGGCACCAGTGCGTTCAATGCTCCAAGATTATGTGAAAAGTGGATATGAAAATCTAACAGCAATCCATAGGGCCTAACTAGAGCGGAACAAGTGATCATTTTTTTTTCAATACTTCAGGACTGTGCAATATATTTAAAAAAAATGGAACAGGGTAAGATCCAAGTTATTATCGGGCAAAAATGACTGGCCTATGTGGAAATACAGAATAAAATTCGTATTGAATCATTATACAGATGCCTTGGATGTCGTAGAAGGAAGATTGGAGAAACCAGAAGAGCCAAATGTAGCAGATTCTGAAGCTATCAAGGAAAAATATAAGAAAGACTTGAAAGATTTTAAGAAAGCAAACAGTGCTATGATGGTTCTAACTAACTCCATTACCGAAGATACTTTACAAAAAGTGATGAGATTTGATTCCGCAAGAGATGTTTGGCGCGAATCGCACAAGATTTTTGAAGATTCATCGGACAATCAATTGTACAATATATGTTTACAGTTCTTCAAGTTCAGCTGGTCTGAAGGTGATATGGCAGATCATCTATCGAAATTAAAAAATTTGTGGAATGATTTAAATAGTGGACTTGAGAATAAAAAGGAAAATAGACTTCCAGAAATGTTGTTAATTTGTAAGATATTGGATACTCTTCCTCTGAATTATCGCCATTTCAAGTCAAGTTGGTTACTATTAAGTGGTGAAAAACGAAAATTAGATGAATTAACAACACAACTATGCACACATGAAAGAGAATTAAAGAAAGCTCCAAGAGTTACAGAGATTAAGGATCAAGAAGCTCTAGAAGCCAGCTCAGATCTAAAGTACAAGTCATTTTCCAGCCAGAAAAGCAACAGTAAGTGCAATTATTGTCATCAAAGAGGGCATTGGGTAAAATCATGCAAGAAATGGATAGCAGATGGAAGACCTCCCAAACCAAGCCATCCAAATATCAGTAAAGTTAATAATAACAATGCTGTAAACATGACACTTTTGGCTGTAGATGATGAAGTATTTTCTGCTGAAACAAGTACTGAAGACTGGTTCATTGATAATGGAGCTTCAAGACATGTAAAAAATAACAAGTGCTGTTTTATTGATTTTCAAAACTTTGAAATTCCTCATAGCATTACAGTAGCAAATGGAAAAAATTTACCAGCCATTGGTAAAGGAACCATTAAAATAATGACAACTGTGAATGGGAAGAATCAAGTCAAAAACTTAGAAAATGTTTGGTATGTACCAGAAATTAGCAAAAACTTATTTTCTGTTCTTGCAACTCAAGATAGAAATCAGAACAGTGTATTTGAATCTACATTCAAAGATTGTTATTTAAAGATTAATGGTGAAATAGTACTACATGGTATACGAAATGTTGGAGGTGGTCTTTTCAAGGCAGTTATGAAAAGTTAAGTTCCAGAAACCCAAGTTGATGTGATGTAAGTGAAGATTCAATTCAGACAATTCTTCAACTTTATCATGAAAGATATGGCTATCAAGATAAACAACATATAAAATCAATCATTGAAAGAGAATTAAATGTCAAAGTCAAGGCTGATACATGTGAAGCTTGTGTCTATGGAAAAGCTCATCGTTTAAAATTTGGCACGAGGAAGAAACCTACAAAAGCAGGAGAATTGATCTCAACAAACATATGTGGTCCATTTGATGAATCATTCCGAAAATTTAGATACTTTGCTGTCTTCAAGGATGGCTACACTAAATTTAGGTATGGTTTTTTCTTGAAGAAAAATTCAGAAATAAAAGATGTTCTTGAAGATTTTATAGTACATGCTAAAAATCTAGGCCATGACATAAAAGAAATAATCAGTGACAATGGAGGGGAATTTGATAGTGAAGCAGCCAGGAAAGTTTTGAAGAAATATGGAATAACTAAAAGCTTGTCAGCTCCATATACACCTCAACAAAATGGCAGTGCTGAACGAGAGAACCGGACCATTGTTGAGATGGCCAGAACTTTTAAATATTCAAATGAAGATGTAGAATTTCCAGCATCTTTAAGGGCAGAGTTCTTAAAGGCTTCAATTTACATATTGAACAGAACAGGAAAATCCTCAGTACCTAATACAAGTCCTTATGAATTGTGGATGAACAAGAAACCAAGAATAAAACATATGCGCATCATAGGATCCGTTTGCTATGCTCACATCCCAGCTCAAAAGAGAAGAAAAATGGACAGGAAGGCAACAAAGGGCTACCTTGTTGGATATGATGGAGACGAGAGGTACCGCATCTATATCAAAGAAAAGAAAACAGTTATTTGTTTTAGAGATGTTGTATTTGAAGAAAAACCCTCCATGACAGAAAATATAATAACATTGCCTCCTGAGAAAGATATACCTGAACTTGAAGAGAAGAAATTTGTAGGTGAAAATCCACAAGATAAGGTAGAAAAGACAGAGCAGACAGGAAATAGATCTAGAAGACAAATTACAGCTCCTAAATGGACTAAATATTATGTTATGGAAGGTTCTGAGATGTTTGAATAAAATTCTCCAGAAATAAACAGAGTGACAACTGAAGAAGAATCCAGTTGACAATTAAAGAATGTGTCCAAGAAAGCTCTTCAAAGTGATCCAGAAACCTTGGAAGAAGCTTTAACTAGTCCAGATGCAGAAGAATGGAAGCAAGCTATGAAAGAAGAGCTGGAAAACTTAAAAAGAAATGAAACATGGGGTACCTAAGCCAAAGGGAAGAAAAATAGTAAAATGCAAATGGGTCTTCAAAAGAAAATTTGATAAAGATGGACAAGTGGAAAGATACAAAGCAAGACTAGTTGCTCGTGGATATACCCAAGTAGAAGGAATAGACTATAAAGAAACCTTTTGTCCAGTAATAAAATCAAAGTCTATTAGGACATTATTGGCATTTTCAGTTGAGCAAGATTGGCAAGTTCACCAGCTAGACGTTACAGCTGGAAAATTGGATGAGACAATTTTCATGGAACAGCCGCAGCTAAGTCTAAATGAAAGATCATATGAAGAAAAGTTTGTATGGTCTCCACCAGTCTGGTAGAGAGTGGAACCTATGTCTAGATGGTTTCTTGAAATCAGTTAACTTAACAAGATCAAGAGCAGATCCATGTGTTTACTTCAATAAGGAAATAGAATTGATCGTTGGAGTTTATGTGGACGATTTACTTATTGTATCTAGTAGAAACTCTACAATTCAAAAGTTCAAAGAAGACATAAAATCTGTTTTTGAAGTTAAGGACTTGGGTGAAATACACCATCTACTATCCATCAGAATAACCAGAAATGAAGATGGTTCCATGACTCTAGACCAAAATACTTATAGTTATGAACTGTTAGAGACAACTGGCATGTTAAATGCCAAGGGAGTCTCTACACCATTAGACCCAGGCATGAAATATAGACAAGCAACCGAAGACAATATGTTGAATGCAGAAGGAGCTTTAAAGTATAGACAGGCTATTGGACACCTCTTGTACTTGGCAGGGGGAACAAGACCTGATTTAGCTTTTGCCACGACATATATGAGCCAATTCAATAGCTGCCCTAGTAAAGAACATTGGGCTGGTGTGCAGCATATATTGCGTTATCTGAAGCAGACGAAAGATTATAAACTGACTTTCCAAAAGACTGGAAAGAACTTAGAGGTATTTTGTGATTCAGACTGGGCTAATGACAAGATCGACAGACGTTCATTCAGTGGCTATGTGGTATTGCTCGCAGGTGGAGCTGTTTCATGGAGCAGCAAGAAACAGAGGACAACTGCTCTTTCAACTGTTGAAGCCGAATATTTCTCAATGTGCCATGCTGCAAAGGAGGTATTGTGGTTCCAAAATTTCTTGCAAGAAATAGTAAATGAACAGTTCCTAAGCTTTCCACAGAATGTACATGTTGACAATCAGGGTGCTATTTCTTTAGCCAAGAACCATGTAACTTCTGAGCGAAATAAGCACATAAAGCTTAGACATTTTTTCTTCGTGAAAAGGTTGAGGAAAAACTATTGACATTTATTTATGTACCTCCTGGGTCAAATGTTGCAGACATGTTCACCAAAAGTGTGCAAAGAAAGTCTTTCCACAACCAAAAACTTAGTATAGGACTAAGGGAAATCTAATCAAGGGGGGGGGGTGTTATAATTGTTTATCATTTTGTATGATTACATTTAATTGTGGCAACAGTATTGTTTTGTTGTCGCTTGCTTTATAGAACGGTGAAATGTATCGCAGTATGTAATATGTAATTTCTTTGCTTAATATATTATTTATTTAAACCAAGTTGAATCATTTGTGAATCATCATTCCACTAAATCATAAATAACAACAGAGATAAAAAAAAAAACTAGATATTGAAAAATTTATGCGAAGCTTTGAAGCTTGTTATTATTGAAAATATTGTTTGTGACATACCAGAAACATAACATTTTGAAATTCAATTAAATTTTTTAACTATACAAAGCAGTCAATGCTAGTGCAAAGTCATTTTAAAATGCTAACAGCAATGCTATTTATTAATTTGTTTGAAAAAAAGTTCTTTTAGTATTATAGTATTAGATCTTGGATCAAGATTGTCATATTTCGTGAGAATCCCCCAGTTTGATTAACGCTCTATCGAATAAAAAAATACACAATTTAATAGAAATTAGTTCAAAAATCGCGAAAGTTTTTATGTATAAAAATTATTTTTTAAAACGTACTTTTGTATATACTTTTACATTGTTATCCAAGAACTATCTCTTTTCCGATAGGGAGAAATGAAGGAGATAAAATTCAAATTGATTGGAATAATAATTTTGAAGTTATAAGGTTTTTTTTTTGTCGTAATAAGTATAATTCAAAAATATTACATAAAAATAACCACTTCAACTTTTGAAATATGAGTTCTACGAATTTGTGGTTGTGGCTCATTCAATTAAGCAAGAAAAAATACACAAGAAACAGTGCCTCACTTGTTACTATAGAAATGTATGATGCGTATATATGTTCAAGTACAAAATTGCATTTTTTGTACACAAAATTCTTATAACTTCTCCACAATGTATCTTATCAATTTCTAGTGATCAATAATACGTATCAGAGTCAAATTGTAAATTCTTATTCATTTGATGACAAACTCACATATAAGCAATAATTTAACCAAGACTCGACTACATCAATAACAAAGAATCGATACTAGATCACAAAAGCTATGTTGCCTTTCTTAGGTTGGCAAAAGCCCAAATAATGCTAGAATCAAACTGTTACGTTTTGTCATTAAGTTTGGTTATAACTGGACAAAGCTCATCAAGGAAACGAAATAATTTCCTTAAAATATAAAATACGATTTTTCACCTTTAAAAAGTACCGGGAGAATTTAAACTATTAATATTTTCATTGGTTAAAGAAATTATTAATAATCACTTATGAGGCTCTACATCTCTATTATAATAATAAAATCAATGAAAATAATTTAAAGTAATGGATAAAGTTTGAAACAAACATTTTATATAGAAATAATTATTTCATTAAATAATTTCAAAGACAGAATACTATTCATTACTAGCTCAAAATCTAGCAGCCATTCAGTTAATTATCCAAATTATTCCAATAAACAGCCATTCCAAGGCTGCTGCTACTGATGCTTTTATTATCTAATCTTCATAGGGTCATCCTTCGTACAAAACTATATTTTTTGCATACATCCAAATAGACGATAAAAACAACACTCTTCAGAACAATAAAATATATAAATGAAGTTACATTTTTAACTATAATTTCTCTTATTGTCTTATTCTACCGTTGCTAAGGTCACAAGAAATAGTTTCCTAATTTCGAAATTTAATGCGTTATGCAACATAAACAATCCATTTTTCTAGTAGCGTTTTCCAGAATTATTAGAATTGAGATGCTCCCTCGGATTCAATTTAACTAATGAAGAAGCCTAAATACAAATCAATTAAAGCCTTGATTTAAATCATACTAGTTTTTTTTTCCAGCTAATTTTTTTTCCATGAGTCAATTGTAATTAGGTACTTGCAACTCGAGAAGAAGTGAAGTGATTATGCCGAACCTGATTGGCTTCTGTATCGAGAAATGCCACGATTTACCTACGATGACGTCTTTTGCAGGTATCCAATGGGCGCCTTCTCAACAGACTATATTGTCACAGAACTAACTTCATTACGTAACTAATTGGATTACGTTCTTTTTAGTTATGAGTTCATGAGTGCATTTTTATGCATAACAAGACGAATAAAATTTCTTCTATCAAAAATTGAATATACTTTTTCCAATACTTTAAGGCATATATGATTGTAGTCCAGGTACGGTTGGAATGCCAAAACATTTCTATATGAAAGAAATAGATCTTAGTAAAAAAAATAAAATAAATAATAAATCGATCGATGAAATAAAAGAAAATGGATAGAATTCTATAATTATTTAAATTTTTCCGTCATTCATGCATCAAATATTGCCAAAAGTGGGTGCGAAATATCAAAAAAAACAGTATTTTCTAAAATGAAGCGAAAGATATTTGCAATTATTGAAACAGGAAATTAATATTTATTATTTAGAGGAAACAACTATTGGTGGATACAGAATTCCCAAAGGAGCAATTACACTTTATAACTTCTGGGCAGCACACATGAATCCCAACGATTACGATGAACCAGAAAAATTTAAACCTTCAAGATTTCTTGCTAAGGATGGCCAAAAAAGGCCTGACCTTCTACCACTTTTCGGAATGGGTAAGTTGCATACTATTCTTTGATATCCCTCTTCTATAAACACAAGAATATGAAACTTTAAATATATATACAGTGGTGGTCAAAAGTGTGGACATTTTTTGAAAGTTTCATGTTTTTCAACTTTGTGTGCTGGTAGAATACATTAAATTTTACTTGAATACAAACGTTTATATATCAAATTCTGCGGTTTCTGTCTAAATATTAGCAGAAATTTTACTAATTCAACTCTCTTTTTTTTTTGTATACTGCTGTAATTGAAAAAAAAAAAATGTTCTTATTAAAATTAATTATTTTGTCTTGCTAGATGAACAGGTCTCGCTCTCAAGGTACTTTTTAGGGATAACAGACGTATACAAATTTACGACTTATCACAATTCAATTTTTTATAGATATTAATGTAATAATTGTATTTTTAGCTTATTTTCTATTGATTCCCATTTTGAATCACACCTTAACATTGCACAGCTACATCTGCTTAAACCGGACAAACACTCCAGTTCAAAATTTTTACTTATCTATTAGCTGAATACCAGTTTTTCGCACAGGGTAGAAAATAGAAAACTAAATAATCAATAAATCGATATTAAACAGCATCATCATATCAACATAAGATCAGATATTAACATAAATATGTACCGAAACAATTCATAGAGTTAAAATAATGATTTTTTTTATTTTTTATTTACTATTATTTATGCCCTTCTCCATGACTTTACGTTATTAGATTAAGCGAAAGACATTTTTTAAGAAGTTCAATTAAACAAAATAAAGATTTATCAATACAAAACTTCTGACATGCTGCATTCGGCATGCAGCTATTGATAAAGCAAGCTAACGCATTATAGTCAAAATTTACCTCAAACAAATTTCTCCATTAATTTTAATCTCAAAAAAAAATAACCTTTGTTTTTTATTTTAATTACCATTGATTTTAAACTATTTAGTCTCATAGAAATGTTACAAAAGCGTAACTATGAACAGAATCAACGTGGGTAATACATGGGTTTAGATGTGACTTTGTGCTTAAATGCCATTTGTGTTGTTCCTTGAGTTTACCTGATGAAATAAATCAAAAACTGTTTCATTATAAAATACCTTGCATTAAACGACGTTTTTTAATTATATCTAAAATCTTATTTTTCGATTTTCTTCAAAACAGTTTCCATATTTAAATTTTTTTTTTTTAGAAAATGACTTAATTATGATTATTAATTATTATTTTTCTCATTTTATCTTGTAAAAATTTACCCATTGTTGGATGATTTCAAATTTGCTACGTTTGTTTTATTTTCTTTTAAATTTTATTTTGATTAATGATAACTTATTTAAATGTCACGATGATATGAATAATTTTAAATCATTGAATTAAGTGATGAGCTGTGGTGGTTCATGGGATAGAACACTCGCCTCCCAGTGAGATGATACGGGTTCGATTCTCAACGATGGCTGGTAAAAACGAATTCAGCACCCGGCTTGCACACCCCACAGCACTGACACAAAATCACCTCAGTGGTAGACAGAGCATAGGTTAAAGTCCCCTTGCCATCAAGCTAACCGTGGGAGGTTTTCGTGTGTTTTCTCACCATGTAACGCAAATGCAGGTTAGTTCCATCGGAATCTCCTCCATGAATGAAAATTTCTCCTAATTCTTGATCCAGGAGTTCTCTTGTCTTTTGGATTGGGTTAAAAATTACAAGGCTACGGAATTGAACAATATTAGTCGTAACCGAAGTTTGGGTAGGCTGTTCAAGGATGGTTATAAAATCAAACTGGTTTGGGCAGTGAATGCTCAGGGGATAGAGCGTTTACCTTCAAATGAGGTGAACCGGGTTCGAGTCCCAGCGATGGCTGGTCGATACAATTTCCACTCCCGTCTGGCACCAACCACAGTGCTGATGTAAAATATCCTCAGTGATCATCGCATTATAGGTTAGAGTCCCCTTGCTGTCAGGTTAACCGAGGGAGTTTTCGTGGCTTTCCTCTTCAAGTAACGCAAATTGGGGTTAGTTCCATCAGAAGTCGTCCACGAAGACAAATTTCCCCTAATACTTGATCCAGGAGTTCCCTTGCCTTCTAGTCGTAACTCAAAATTTAGGTCGACTGTGCAACGACGGTAATGAAATAAAATGAAATCAAACTGGTTTAAGTTTTCAATTCCGTTTATCTTAATAGTGATTCTTAAGATTTCCATATAGTTTTTTCCCGCTCTTAAATAGTAGTTCGCTTAAATAGTACTTAAATAATAATAGCACCTAATTTGTAAATTTTTTTTCAATTTAGTTCTTTTAAGACGATTCTAAAATTATCGATGAGGACGAACACTCTCCATAGTATCAAGATGTTTTACTTTTCATAATAACGCATTGAATGTTAGTAAAAGATATTGACTTCATTGTAAAATGTAATTATTTTATGTTTAATGTCATGTTTTTATCATACATTAAGAAAAATTTATTTTTATCTATCTATGTGAGTATATATATATATATATATATATATATATATATATATATATATATATATATACACACAGTGGTAGCCAAAAGTGTGGACATTTTTTGAAAGTTTCATGTTTTTCAACTTTGTGTGCTTGTAGAATATATTAATTTTCACTTAAATTGAATATTAAATTACTTAGTTTATATATTAAATTGAAGGTAATTTACTGTAGAATTTAATAACAAAAACAGAATTAAAATATCAGTATTACAAAAAAAGTTATGCTCATTTTAGTAGAACAAACAAACACAAATCGTTTTGAATAAGGACGTGTTTTGCAATAAAAGCGTACTAGCCATTCACAAACACTGTTCTCAGGACCAATCAAATGTCTGTAACTACAGTTTAGGTTATTTGGATGATAAAAGAGTAATTGTTGTGGAAATATTTTGCGGAATGATGCATACTAGTACAATTAAATATAGTATTGCTGTTTTTGATTATTTAAAGTCCTTTTTTTTAATTAAACTAATTTTAAACAATGTCATCAACAAGAAGAACTAATTGGACATCTACAAAAAGAAGCCTAATTGTCATATTGAGAGAAAATGGCCTCTCTTATGCTGAAATTGCATGACAAGTTAGTGGTTCAGTGACTTGTTCTGGTGTACGAAAGTTCTGTTTGCGTTATGAAAAAACGAAATCAGTGGAAAATAAAGCCAAATCAGGCCGAAAAAAATGCACAAGTGCTTCTGCCGATAGAAAAATTAAACGGCTATGCCTTCAAGATAGAAAAATTTCATCAGATGCCATTAGATGTGAAATGAGTGCAGCGGGTATTGCAGTAAGTTTAAGAACAATAAGAAGAAGGTTATCAGGATTTGGACTACAAGCTAGAATTCCAAGTCAAAAACCATATTTAAATCAAAATCAATGCGAAAAATGGGTTAAGTGGGCAAAAGAACACATTAAATGGTCAGAAAATCAATGGAAGCAAGTAATCTGGAGCGATGAGAGTAAAATATCGCTCTTTAGCAGTGATGGTAGAAAATACGTGAGACGTAGAGTAGGTGAAGCACTTCATCCTGATTGCATTGAAGCAACTACAAAAAACCCAACAAATGTCATGATTTGGGCATGTATGTCTGCAGACGGTGTGGGCCGAATTCATGTGATTGATGGCATCCTGAATGTCAAAAAATACATCGAAACTGTCCTGAAACCAAAATTGATACCTTCCATCAGGGATCTCTTCCCCAACAACGCACCATTTATTTTTCAGCAGGATTCAGCTCCATGCCAAGCAGCAAAAGTATGCAAAGCATGGTTTCAAAATAAAGGCATAGATATATTACCATGGCCAGGAAACAGCCCTGATCTCAATCCAATTGAAAATTTGCGGAGACGTTTGAAAATTCTTGTACGAAAGACGTCCATCCAATAAAAGTCAACTTATTGAAGCTATCATTGATTCTTGGCACCATGTGATTACGAAAGATGAACTTCAAACACTCGTTCACTCGATGAAAAGACGCTGTGAAGCTGTCTTAAAAAATAAGGGTTATCCTACTAAGTATTGTTTGTGTAAGTATCACTTTAAAAAAATGCAAATCTAAGATAGATCTTAATATTAGTTGCATAACTTTTTTTGTAATACAGATATTGTAATACTGTATTTACTATTAAATTCTACATTAAATTACCTTCAATTTGATATATAAACGTTTGTATTTAAGTGAAAATTAATATATTCTACAAGCACACAAATTTGGAAAACATGAAACTTTCAAAATATGTCCACACTTTTGGTCACCACTGTATATATATGTGTGTGTGTTTATTTTTTTTTATTTAAAAATCTTTTTACAATTTTTTTTGTTTGCTTTATCTCCTTTCTTTGTATTATTATCTTATATATCCTATGTATTAGGAAAAAATCTAATCTGTTATTAGAAAAAAACCTAGTCTGAAGACTTAAAATCAAGTAAATTTTCCAAAAATATTCTTACTTGTCTACAAGAATTCGTTAACGAAAAACAAATATAATGCTAACATAAAGCTGGACGTTTTGCTAATTATTTATACTTTCAAAAATACGATTTAATCAAAACTGATTTCCTATTAAAACATAGACGTGACATTTTCCGTATACATATGCGTCTTAAAAATAACAGATTATTGAATAAAATCTCATTTATCCCAACACTCGCGCAATCCATAGCAGTTTTTGTGCTAATGTAGTTCTGTAAATTTATTTAATAATTTTTTGTAACGTGAAATTCATTTAAAACTGGTTTCATAAAAAACCTGTGCGTCACATACTATACCAAAAATATCCATATTTGTTCATAAAAAAATTCTAATATTATAAAAATATTTAAAAATATATATTTCATGAGATGCAATTAGATGTAAAAAGGAGGCAAAATATTTTATATCGTTGACAATAGATTAGAAAATTTGTGAATTATATTTTAAAAATATAATATAGTAATCGTATTTTATTCCTCGCTCAACAGGCAAGCGTTCTTGTATGGGAGAAGGATTCGCCATGTTGCAAGTTTTTCTGTTTATCACTACCATTTTGAAAAACTTTCGTTTGACCCCTGCAGAAAAAGCTAAAGACACCAGTTTGTTCTTTTATTTTGACAAAATCGAAGTATGTGCCCACCCAAGAAATTAGATCTTTTGAGAAGCAATTCATCAAACTGTTTGGAATGGTTGTTTTGAATCATCATCCAAAGAGAGAGTTCTTTAGAAGAAATCTTAATTCCTTAAATTTACTGCAAAAATGTAGTTTTCCTCTTGATTTTAATATTATTTAATGATTTTATGAGACTAACTTTTCTTGAAACTTACGTAGAAAAAAATATTTATAACTTTATATTCTGTGTTGACTTTCTTTTTATTCATAGTTGTAGAAACTACCACTTTATTCGAAGTAACATTTATTTTCAACTCAAATGGAAACGTTTGATAATACCGAAGTCAACAATTATTATCAGAGTCTCTCTAATACTCTGTTGTGATCATACTACCATTAATCTATTGTCATATCAAAGTTTGAAATTATTTCAAGCTCGAAGTTAAAAATAAAGTTGTGTATTTTTAACTTCGTTCAAATATTTGTATTAGATGTTTTTTTTTTTTTTTTTTTTCCCCTTTGAAGTGAAACTTTTTATGCGAATTCCAACAAGGTTGCGTTAAACGTTTAACGCTACCGTTGTCATGGAAACTAGATTTCTCTTTACGTTCGTTGAGCGCACGAGGTAAGAGAAAAACATAGTAGGTAAGTAAAAAAAACAAAGCGATATTTTTTTAAAAATTCGCCAAGAATACCTTGCTGAAATTTAGAACATTTAGAAATAAGCTGATTTCTTATTATAATTTTTTGTTTAAATATATTTTATTATTAATATTTTTTAACTAAGCGAAATTTTTTTTTTAAATGAAACAAAGTATTGTATTTAAAAAGTTAATAAGTATATTTTTTTTATTAAATACAATTAAAAAAATACTTTGATGCACATAGATACTCTGCTTTAGATACTTATTTTTCTATGTTTTTCTTTTATTTTTGCCGGTTTTTATTTTATAAGTGAAACTACCACGGGAGGGAGTATGAAAGCACTGTTGCATTAAACGTTCAACGCTCCAGGGGAGGGAATAGAAAGAGACAGAGCGAGAGTGAATGCGTGGCACTCGAACGCATGCGCGCAGAAAATGATAATTAAAGGATGCGATCAATTGTGAATTGTAAGCAATATTAATAAAGTTTGTCTTAAAAAAACAATAGGATTTCACTAAAAATCAATTTCTACCCCTTCCTATTTTCATTTCCACATTACGAAGTTTCACTTCTTCCGCGCGGAGGGACTCCACGCAATATTTTTTTTTTTTTCATTAACATTTTTTTAAATTTATCGGACAAAAGGTGTCGCAAAATATGAGATGATAGAATTTTTTCAAAGGATTCAAAATCCAGACTATTGATTTTTAGTTGTTACTAGAAGGCCCCTTTTCGCTTCGCTCACTAATCCCCGAGGTTGCTTCTCACTTATCATTGAAGATCAAAGGGGAAGAATGCCCATTTTCTTCAAAAATTACATTGCCATTAGTTGTATTTTGACAATCATTTTGGTAAATCAATAACATGGAAAATAGTATCTCCCCGAAAGTATTTACGCAGTGCTATGAAAAAAAAGTTGCTGTCATTTATTTTTTTCTCCGAATCAGCTTCCACGGACCGTTCTCTCCTCTTGATTTTTCGTAAGTTTTTTTTCTTCTTGATAAGTTCATAAAAAAGATCGTTTTGTTCACCAATGTATGATTATTATAATTTTATGTAAACACGTTTATTAATCGTAACGAATTGAAATAGTAGCTAGATTTGAAAAATAATCAACTGTACTTGAAAAATAAAATGAAATTTAGGAATAGAGACGAAACAATAAGTAATAAATGAGAAACAATTTTATTTGTTGACCTTTAAATCAAATAACAGTTTATCACGCAATAGGTCGGAACAGTTTTTATCTCTTATATTTTTAAAAATTTCGATATAAATGTTAAAATTCATATCTGGCAACATATTATCTCGTATTTTTTGTTTATTCATTTTTTCTATTAGCTGTTTTTGACATCAAGTCAAGAGAGAGCTTTAAAAAAAAAAAAAAAGCGAAGAGAGATAAATTTTTCTACAACAATGGAAAAAAAGTTATTTAAAGAAAAAGAATGTAAAAAAAAAAAAAAAAAAAAACGCTTAAAATTGCAACAACAAAAAAGTTTCGAACAAATAGAAATTTCAAAAAAATCTCTCGTTAAGTTTCAAAATGATCCTATCAGCTTGTCAAATTTCAACTCAAAAGCATTCAGCGACATTTTAACTCAATTGCATTTCAGCGACAGTAGATCGAACAGCGTGATCTACTGTCGCTAATCAGTAAATAATTCTCGAACTCAATAATAGAATCGTAAATATATTTTACTTCACGTAATCATCATTGAGTTCCTTATCGATTTTGAGTAGCAGAGCAAAATGTAACGCAAAAAATTAAAATAATAAATAAATAAATAAATAAATTTAAAAAATTGATAAAAAATTTGTAAAAAAAGCACTTAAAATTGCCATTGCTCATAGCAAACTAAATTGTACACATAGTACGTGTGTAAAAAGTAGTAATTTTTATATATAAGAACTATTTCTTTTATTGACTCCTGTGTAATCTCTATAGATTTAGCTTTAAAAAAAATACATTGGTTAAAGGAAATATCAGAAGTGTAAGTAGGTACAAATTTGTATTTTTTTGTAAATAGAACCCTTGCATGTAACTTCTAAAACTATTAGTTAGGGATTCCGATCAGTTAGGGATTGGCCTTATGTGATTCAGCGAGAAAAAAATAAATCGGAAAATATACCTCGCTTCTTGCTTACGTAAAAGAAAAAAAACAGTTCCCCTCTCAAATCACCTATTTATTTTTTCAAAAAAAGAAGGAAGGGGCCTGGATAGCTTGGTTGGTAGAGCGTTAGACTCGTGTTTGTGAGAACGGGATTTCGAATCCAGCCGGTCGAAGAATCCCCGTGTATTAAATGGAGAGTGATGCATGTTAAATCTGCCGGGGTCACAAAGTCTTCCAAGTTCCCATACTAAATCAATACCTCTGGGTAGGGCACTGGACCCATGTCCAAGAGGGCGAGGATTCGATCCCTGTCGGTGGAAGACTCCCCGTGTAGTAAATGGTGACTGATGCACGTTAAATCTGTCGAGTCACAAAGTCCTCCTTGTTCCCATAACAAATCATACCTCTGGGGGTACTAATCCAGGAGTTTCCTTTTCTTCTGGATTGGGATCAAAAGTACAAGGATACGGAGTTGAACATTGGTAGTCGTAAACCCAGAATTGGGTCGGCTGTTCAACGACGGTTATAAAATTAAAAAGAGGGAAGAGTACATTAGTGTATTGGAGTTTTTAGGTCATAACATAACAAAGCTTTCTATGAAAAGAAATCTTTGCTATTTAAATAATTTTTCGGAAGAAAAAAGTCTATTTTTACCCTACTATAGTTAAGGAACATTAGGTAACAAATATCCTATTAAAAACCACAAGGAAATATATAAAATCACTTAAATATCAGAGCATTTAAAAACTCGTTTTTTTTTTTTTTTTTTTTTTTTTTTTTTTAAATAATGCGTGGTTAAGTGGCAACAGTCACCCAAACCTTTTCAGCGCCCTGCTAAGACAAAAAGCTTCATTACTGCTTAGATGAGTTTGTTGTTTTCTTTTTAGTTTTAATCAAATTTATGAAGCTCGCTGAATTCATTTGGTTAGTTGTTGTTTGTTTTTAGTACTTTAAAATGTTAATTCTTTAAGAATATCGCGTTTTCCAGAAAGAAGAAAGCCCATTTTGTAAGGTAAATTAGGATATATTTAAAATATTTTAATTTCTAACTTTTCTTGTACTTAAATTTATTTCTAGGTTGAATAATATACATATTCATATGGATGACTTGCACTTTTTAATATTTTTTTAACTAATGAAAGAATAAATACCGAAAAGCGTTATCAGTGGTTTTTTCCTCTTTGTTTTCGGGTGAATTTAATCTATGACAAATGAAATAAAAATAAAAATATGACGGAAATACTTTAGAACTAATTCTAAGATAAAAGATATGGAATTGATTAAAAAATCGTATGTACACAAATTTCAAAAGAAGAAGAAATTTCGAAACAATAACATAAATCTAATCTCAATTCAATAATTTTTATTGAAATAAAGCATAAGAACAACTTTAAAACTGTAAATCACAAAGAATTATCCTTCATTCAAAGTACATATGCAATCGTTCAGAAATAAGCAAAAATATGGCAGAAACACTAAATTGCAAACAGTTGTGTGTCAAATATTCAAATCTACTATATCAACTTATCGTTTCCTTTAAATGCTGTTAGAGGGCGCAGGAGCCCGTTGGGCTAGGAAAAACTTTTAGAAAAGCGTCGTGATGGCATAGTAGAATGTAGTATTAACGTTCATGGTTAAAACAATTAAACTTCTGCAATGATTAAAACTTAACAACGTCATCCACGCCATCGAGAAATACATTTCATAATTTATAGGCCATTTTAATAGAAGATGGGCACCTTATGAAAATTATAAATCCAACGTTCTACCACTTCTTAAAAAAAGTGTTACACATTAAATATTTATGTTAATAGTTTACATAAGTATACATAGTTAGTAGTTACATAAGTTAGTAGTTACATAAGTATACATAGTTAATAGTTTTTATTAAGCGCTACGATTTCCTTTAATTCTTATATTAACGTTATTTCAGCTCTCCAAACTAACTCCGTATCACCAAAGGGTAGAAAATGGGTTAGCGTTACGGGTAACGTCTAACTCATGATTTAATTTAAGTTATGGAAATGTAATGAACAAAAAATCGCCAGAAGAAAATAATTAAAGATATTTTACATAGCGTTTAACTTTCACCGTAACACTAACATTATTTTCTACGCCTTTGCCATATACTATGATTTGAGTATGAAAGTTTCGTGAATACGCTTTTGAGGCTCAGAAGGAAGTGTAAGGCTATCCAAAATCTCCTTAATATTTGCGTGTTTTGAATTATCTTAATACGGGTGAGTCGCTGTTTAATATTATAGTCCAAAATGACATTGGATTCAAAGGAATACCAAGAAAAATCACCAAAAAAAAAAAAAAAAAAAAAAAAAAAAACAACAAGTAATTGTAATTCAAATAAAGGGGAATAGTATTAAAGTTCATAAAATATTTAAAACAGCTTGGTGCAGTCTTCCGTTTTTTATTTTAGTACGGATTATTGGATTGTCATAAGCAAATGGTTTGAAAAGATATTGCTTTAAAAGAGATATGTTTTATTTATTTCGCTCAAAACAATTTCATTCTCAAGCATTCTACAATATATAGTGACAATTATTCATCCGAATTTTACTGATTAAAAAGCATCTATTAATAGAAAAGTTGATTCAAATTATTGCAATCCATTGAATATGCAATGAATAGTGTCAATAAACACGATCTTCATCAGCCACGAAATCTAGAACAATTTCCCAAGTATGCCCAAAGATACCCGTCTCTTCAAAGGAAACACTTGTGCGACGTGAAAAGAGGTATACATTATCCCAATCTTCCATCATTTCGTCATATAGAACGGGATAATGCCTTGCATAAGTTACCTGATGAACATTGTAGGAATACAACGCTTTGCAATCCAGGTAAATACTGTTCTTACAACTCGTCTCTTACTCATTTCGAAGATTTAAAGCTAACATAACAATTTAAACAATGTATCGATTATTCGATCAACAATTATCAGCGATTTAAAGCTAATATAACGATTATTCGCAAGAAAATAAAACAAATAAAGGAACACTATTTCATTTTTTAATACGAACTCGTAGTAAAAATATGTTTAGAGGTGGCGCAACGGCAAAAACTGGCAATGTTTTGGCGTCAATTGTGACTACGTGAAACGCCCTGCCAAATAAAATGACGCCGAAACCGAAACATAATTGATACATTTAAAAAAAAATTAATTTGAATAAAATGCATTTTATATCAAAATAAAGAAGGAAAGATTTCCGTATCGTGATCTGTGGCAGAATAATCGCCAAGTGCTGAATTTAAAACAAAGGAATTTTTTAAAAAATAAAACCCCTCGACGGAAGGGGACAAACTTGAGGGGTATAATTCGTAGCCACCCCTGGCAAAACTTCTAAATGTTTTTTTTTTTCATAAAATTTTCAAATTTAAAATGCATTTAGTGATTGCAGTTGGCGTTACAAATCACGGTACGTGAATATCATCAAAATAAAAAAAAAAAAGGAAGTTACGTGGCATAAACAAATGAAACGATAAGCAATCAGATTCGATACCCAAGCATGGCGTTGCTTGCGGGTACTAATTATTAGTGAAATTGTAAAGTTGTTTCTTTCACTAGCACTAGAAACCACTTCAGGGATGTCAAAATTTTTTATAAAATGGGAGAAAATTAAAAACTAGAGCTTGCAGAGTCTGCTATATTTTGCTAATGCTTAAATTTAAGAAAAAAGAAAGAGAAAAAAACAATGTGACAGGAACCCAGAAAAAAATTTTACATTATTTTCACCATCTACCAAATTATTTTTGTAAATTAAAGGATTTATATCTTGATATTAAAATTTTGAAATATTATGCAACGTGAAGTTGGCAGGTACGAATCCCAGCATAACCCTGGATGCAACTTTGCGGTCTCTAATTTGTGCTATTTGATGTTCAACTTGACAAAGTTTATAAAGTCACAATTTGCAAGGAATACCCAAAAGCTTGTTTTCTTTGATGTCTGCGAGGTTGTCTTTGTTTGCAAATTTTTTTGAGTTTTAAAACAGAACTTATCAAGAATAAAAATAAAATGATAAAAAGATTTTTATTCTTAAGCAGAATTGCTTAAGATTTAATTATTTGAACAATGTTAATTAATGTTAAAAAAAAGTTAGCATACTGGAAAATGTGCTTCTGCACATTAGAATTCTATTGATCATCATCAAAATGCAGAATTTCACAAAATATTTTAACACTTAATGCATCATTTTTCACCCTTTTTTCTCAGGATACAAAAAAGTCTTAAATTCTCAACATCTTAAATATTTGTATACATAAAATTCCAAAATTTTATACTTTTCTAATGTTTTAAATTTTGTGATATTCTAGTGAAAAATGTTAAAAAAAAAAAAAAAAAAAAATATTGTAATTTTTGATAAATTTTTTAAAAATTATTTTAGAATGTTTTGAAGATACCCCTCAAGTTGAAAAACCTTTTAGGAAGTATCAGGTATAGTAAAATTTCAAACTTATGAATTGAATGTAGCAGTAATTTACGTATAAATACTGGATATTATATTTAATTATATACAGGAGAAATTTTTATTTTATCAGAGATTAAATCAATTATAATGATAATATTTACAGTTACTGCAATTTAAAACAGAAGTTGGGAAGTATGACTTATGTTGAATGGGATTAAAAGAAGGAATGGGTTGAAGTTTTGAAACGGTCAAATATCTCCAGAAATATACATGGGATCGAAAAAGTGAAAATGGTCACAATCGATATTTTTTCAAAGTTATCATTAATACCAAACCCGATCTCTGATATCAATCTTGAAACTTTGAGAGCGGGAAGGGGGGACACTTCGAAATCTTAAACATAAACCCCTATTTTCTATTGCAGAGTCGGATTCTTCAGAAAACGTATTTGAGTTGTAGGTATATGGATTTTGTTTCACAGATCAGATGGTGGTGCTACCGAAAGAAAAATTTAACATAAAAACATGATACAAGTTGTTTGAAATGGTCAATCTCGTGATCCATCAGATAGTGGCGTAACTACCACTATGAAAATTAAACATCGATTCACTGGTATATAAGGCAAGCTAACTTGATTCTATCACGACACCCACCATTCTCTTCTCAGACACGGTCGAGCAAGGTTCTCCTGCAAAACCGGTTCTTATCATGAGCGACGACGAACTTCACGACAGGGCTGCAGCCGTGGGTCAGTCCGAGTGTTGCGGGGGCCAGTCCCCCGGACGGTCGGGCATCCCGGTTACAGTTCCTTTGCATCTCGAGTCTACCCATACACCCCAGCCCTTTTCAGGGCTCTCCGTAACGGATATGGGAGACGCGGCCGAGCCAGGGCCACGAGTTGCGGAGCTATGCGGAACCCTTGCAGTACCGACGGGGACGGCTACGCCAGAACCGCACGGGCTGCCTGGGAAACGTATAGGATCCAACATGGTTAGGAAAGGCAAAATGCATAGTTTTTCCCTAAAGACCCAACAAGGATTTGAACAGGAAGTCCTAATTAATGAAGCAACAGATGACCTAGAAGAAATGAAAGCAGGAACGGATAGTATCAGACATGTTATAGAAAACAAGTGTACGGACAATTAAATTAAGACCTGTGTATCCCTACTAGCAGGTTATATCACTAAGATAATTTCCCAGATTACAAATTATGGAGACAAAGTTAACGAACTAGCCCAATATGAAAGCTACTATGGAAGAAAAGAGGACAGAGCAGCACAAAATAATCCTACTGTGTTCAATAGCAATACAAATACAAGATGCGACGGTCGCACTGGTAGACGAAAGATTTTAGCCTTGAAAGAGCCTATTTCTAAAAAACATATGATAACCGATAGGAATAATCACCCCCCAATTTCCCTATCAAATAAGTACAGCCCTCTAAATGATGAGCAGGATGCACACGAAAATACCATGGATATGGACACTAAAAATATTAACATTGAAAATTCTATGTGCTCACAAAAAAAGAAAAGCATCCCCTGAGAAACAAAATGTCGCAAAAAAAGCGGCAATTGAAGAAAACACCCCTAGCTCAATAAATGAGAACTTGTGGGAGCCAGATGAAAATGAAAATAATGAGCCATTCATCCAACAAAATAAAAAGAAATTAAAACCACCCCCCATTGTTATTAAAGGAGAATTTGACTACAAAGCCTTCTTTGAATATACAAAAGTCAACAACATAGACGACTATGAGGCAAAGGAATCTTATGGCAACTATAATATTAAACCAAAGTCTGAAATAACTCACAGAAAGATCAGACAATACCTAGAAGAAAAAGATATAGGTTTCTACACCTACCTCCTCCCCTCAGAACGCAATCTTAAGAGTAGTCATACCTCAAAACTATACTGATGAAAACATCTTAAGTGAAGATTTCTTCCAAATTATAAGTGTTAAAAGAATGACAAAAAGACGAAACGGAGAAGTTATCAAACTCCCATTATGTATCGTTACACTAAAAAAAGAAGGAAATTATAAAGATATTTATAATATCATCCATATAGATAGAATTAGAGTAAAGGTAGAAAATTACAGAAACAGATCAGGTGCAGTGGCCCAGTGCCACAATTGCCAAAACTTCTTCCATTCTTCCTCTGCATGCCATCTACCCCCAAGATGCGTTAAATGCGGAGAGAATCATCCAACCAACACATGCATTATGAAAAAAGAAGAAGACGCAAAATGCTGTAACTGCGGGGGAACGCACCCTGCAAGCTATAGAGGATGCGATAAATTCCCTAAGATAAAAAGGCAGGAACCTAAAAGAACAGAAAAAGTGTTCCATAACAAATCATACGCAAACGCTGTTAGAAAGTCAGAAATGGAAGACTTAAAAAACATGGTAAACGAAGCAAAACAAGTATTCAAAGACCTTGGTGGTCTAGTAGCCATAGTACATGCAGCAAAAAGGCTCCCAGCCCTTAATGCAGCTGTTGATACAATAAATGAGGAATGCAATAAAAATAATCATGAATAATATGACCTATAGGTGGAAACCAATACAAATAATGCTGTGGAATGCAGCTAACTTATATACAAAATTAACTGAGTTCATAAACTTCCTACATGACCACGACATAGACATTGCCCTAGTGACTGAGACTCACGCTAATGCAAGTAACAATTTTAATATTGTTAATTACAATACATACAAAACAGACAAAACTATTTGCCGGGGAGGCGGCACTGCCATATTCACCAAAAGAAGCCTTAAAACTACGCTTTATAGTAACACTGCCAATAATGGCTACGAAGAGACGTCGATTTTATTCTATCAGAACAACAAAGACTTCATTAAGTTCACGGCAATCTATAACAGGCCAGGAAATATCCTCACCACTGATGATATTAAATCCCCTAACAACATAAACTGTATCATAGGAGGAGATTTAAACGCAAAAAATACGATCTGGGGAGCCAGAGTAAATAACAAAAATCTGCATGAAATAACCAAAAACCTCGATCTTACTGTTATCTCACCATTAGAACCAACCTACTTCCCACATAATATCCACCACCAACCTGACCTACTTGATATCTACATTGTTAATAATCATATCAACGTCAGCTGCTATACTATTACGGAACTATCAAGCGACCACGTACCAGTGATTGCCACCATTGGCTCGCATATAACTGAAACCAAAAATAATTCTAAGAAAATAGACTGGGATCTGTTCCCCAATATCTTAGTTGACCAAAACGAATATCCACAACCAATCAGTAATACTGATATTGAGAACAATATTACTAAGATCACTAAAGACTTACTAGATGCACTGAATGACGCTACCACCATCACTAGTAACTCTAATAATCAAAAGCTCCCACGTGATATTAAAGAGAAAATACACTACAAAAACTACGTGCGCAAGCAATGGCAAAAATATAGAAATCCCTCAGACAAGAGAGAATTAAATAAACTCAATAAGGATATTAAAAACTTGTGCATTAACCACCGAAATGAGACCTGGTCTGATAAAGTAGCTAGTCTTAATATCAACGACCAGTCCATATGGAGAATGTCGAAAGCCCTAAAGACGACTAAAGCCATAAACAAGCCTATTATCCACAACAACAAAAATATATACAGTGAAAGTGATAAAGTGAACATCTTCGCGGACACTATTGAAAACCAATTTTCTTTAAATATATTCCCCAGTAATGATAGCACTGAAGAACAAGTGAACTCTAACTATAACAACTTCATCACCAACAAAAATAATAGTAACCCAATTCCTAATGCTAACCAGGATGAGGTTATTAGCATCATTAAAAAGCTTAACAGAAAGTCGCCAGGAGAGGACAACATCAATAACAGAATGATCAAACAACTACCCAGCAACAAAATAAGAGACATTATTAACATATATAATGCCTGCCTGAATCTGAACTACTTCCCTAATAGCTGGAAGAATGCAGTAATAATATTATTTCCAAAGCCCGGAAAAGACTCCAGGCATCCGGAAAACCACAGGCCCATCAGCCTTCTCCCCACCCTGGGGAAGATGTTAGAAATAATTATCCTAACCAGGCTAGAACCACTTCTAACCTTCCTTCCTAAAGAACAATTTGGTTTTAGGAAACAACTTTCTACTACTAAATAACTGATACGCCTTATTGACTTCATTAGTGAAGGAATTTTTAAGAACGAGGCCACCGCTCTGCTCATGCTAGACGTGGCCAAAGCATTTGACCGCGTCTGGCATAGAGCTCTTATACTCAAACTTATTAATCAAGGACTACCAAACAATATTACAATTGACTCCTACCTCAGTAACAGGACATTCCAGATCAGACTAAATGGACATTTTTCAACCAAAAGGACGGGTGTGCCGCAAGGCAGCATCCTAGGTCCTATCCTCTACTTAATTTTCACTCATGACTTCCCTTCATGCAACAACAATATAAACCAAATGATTGCATATTATGCAGACGATACGGCTATCAGATCATTAACCAGGCAATAAAAAATATGAACAGCATTATGCCTAAAATTGGATCTTGGTGTGCTGATAACAAAATTCTAATTAACGCCGAAAAATCGAAACTTATGATTATAAGGACAAAGAAACAGAAGAAAATCATAAAGAATAATGTCATACTATTCAACAAAAACATACCAATTGTTGATCAAGCTGATTACCTCGGACTTACTATTAACAATAGACTAACATGGAATCTCCAAATCAAAAAAGTGATCAACAAGGCCGCCTACAGCTGCCTCAGGCCATTATTAAACTCCTGCTCACCACTCCCCTTAAAAAGACACCATGTTTATAAGACCAATCTTAACTTATGCATGCCCCGCATGGGGATGCATTAAACAAACTCAGCAAAAGAAACTTAAGGTTACTCAAAGCAAAATATTAAGACGAATAACTGGTATTACATTCCAAATAGAGCCATCAGAAATGACCTCAACATCAGCACCGAATTTATCAATAAACTAAACATATCTTTCTTCAGCAAAGCTAAGAATCCCGACCCAGTAGGCTTCAATGAACTATTGAACAAAGAACTAATACTAGACATAAGACTTTACAATCCAATTACTTCATTTCTAACATCAGATTGTGTCCTCTCAAGGCATTACAAATAATTTTACCCCTCCCCTCATCTTACCATGCCATGGATACTCCCAGAGAGGTGAAGTGACCTTCATGTGATCGCCGACTCGGGAGTATCCACCCCTAGCTTTTTACCTAACTTACCCCATTAATAAAAGCACGACAATAAGTTTAAACTTACGTCGCCCAGTGCTTCTGCTACTTCACTTGTATTTGCTATAAACACAGTACCCCAGTCGCCTACGGGCATCAACTCAGATGAAGCAGTAGAGTGTCCGCTTCGCGGACAGGTACACAACACAGCCTAAAGCCTTCTATCACGAGGTACCTTTTGATAGATGACGGTTGGCATGGTCGAAAACACCGCCCCCACACAGGTAACCTCCGGACGTGATTTGATCACGCAGTAGCGCCCACTTTGCAAAATTCCTAACAGTAACGCCTACTTCGTTAGATAGTCCACACTGAACAGTTGACTACTCGTGACTGCGACATTACTCACCCTCCTGCGCTGTTGCTACTCAGTCTCGTCTCGAACATACAACGTCATACACTCTCAACGCCTGCTTACACTCAACTGCTAATGGCAACACAGGAGCGACTGCTACTGTGAAGTTAATACACCTCTCACATTCAGCACTCAAAAATTCCGGTGACTCTCTCTCCCGGTCTGTCACAAAGTACAGCAACTAGTGGTATCTGTTCATCGAATTCTATCCCTAGTAATATTCTGGTGGGGGGAGTATTGTGGCGTAACTACCACTACGAAAATTAAACATCGATTCACTGGTATATAAGACAAGCTAACTTGATTCTATCACGAGGTACCTTTTGATAGATGACGGTTGGCATGGTCGATAACTCCGCCCCCACAAGATTGTTTATTTATTGTTTATTGAAATTACATACATTTGCTGACTTGTGTGCTCAATATAGGCTTATAAGTCATTGTCAAGTAGAAAATACAGATAGAACAATTCAGAGAAAGACATCACAAAGAATACATCCAGGGTTACGGCGGGATTCGAACCCGCTACCTCCACGCTTAACAGAGCGTTTTGACCGGCGATACCACTCGGCCAGGGACGCCCCCCCCCCCACAAGATTAAGATGCGAGAAGAAAATAGAAGCGTTCAATTTTATTTATTTTATCAATTTATTTATTTATTTATTTCGGAAAAGATACGGAAACATTTTTAGTTTTGTTTTTCTTTATTTCAATCTCGAAAGTCAACAGATTAAGAAGATGCACGTTTAAATATTTTTTATCAATTTAATTTATTTTTTGAAAAAAACATACGGAAACATTTTTAGTTTTATTTATTTTCATTCGGAAGGGTCTCGAGTAACCACCGTTTTAAACAGTTTGTACCCTTTTTAATTTTCATGATCACAGCGCCATCTGTGAAGCGAAATGCGTAAACCTATAACTCAAATAAGGCTACTTTTTCTCTAGAATCCGAATCAGCAATAAAAATAGGGGGCTCATATTTAAGAGTTCAAAGAAGCCCCTGAACCAACCCCTGTGGTTGGGGTTAAGAGATCGAATTTTGGATCATTAAATAGCTTTCAAAATATATTGAATATGTCTAGTTTCTCTTTTCCAATTTTTTTTACAACCTGGTATGTTACTGCCAATGTATGTGTTTAAAAAACTAAATGGGTCCGGAAAGCCCTAAAACGATTTTAAAAAAAATAGCAAACGAACGAAGGTTGCTAGAAAAAGAACATCAATTGTTGCAAATAACTGAGTGCTGATAATAACAAAATATAGCGAATCTTCAATTTTTTTTCCTGTTACATTTTATCTGAGAAATGTATCTTTACTTCTTGTATAAATGTATCTTTCCTCGCATTACAAGATTTTCCACAAATCTAATTCTTCTACTGCTACAAATACTCAGGGCTAAAGAGAATAGAAGGGCTAGTTCATTCTACTCTTAGAGTTGAAGCTACGATTTCCCTCCTCATGACATCACGCTTCACACAGATCTCGGAGATCGCAAGCAAAGATATTATGAAAACTTTGTATAATTCTCTCTGTAAAAATAAGTTCAACTTTTTCTTGATATTAGCTTTCAAACTTTATGCAATTAACATACTATTTCCTTTCAAAAACATAGTTTTAAAAAATCTTCTTGGCCAAAATATTAAATTACTAGTTGTCGTAAATTACGCTATAAAGACTTTATTTTAAAATTTTCAGCTTTAACTTTTATTATTAAAAAAAATTTGATACATATATCAACACTTTATTAGCTACATATTGTTCAATAACAATAAGTTGTAAAGTTAGATTAAATTTAGAATCTTGATTTTAAAATATACTGTTAATGGCAATTTGTTTATACTTAATCATTGGGAAGCAACAACCGTAAACACTAATTATTCTAACAAAATAATAATTTAGGTTCATAAAAATATTAGAAATTTTACAATTGGTTATAGATATTTAAGTTTAAAAGAATATAATTATATTAAAAAAATAATTATATTATAATTAAAAAAATAATAAGTATTTAGAATAACTACGTTATGAAACTAGGAGAATTTTAACTATTAATTAGCTTTTAATCTACACTTTTAATTTAAGTTATTGTTTTCTTTGACTTATTCATTTTTTAATTTTTTCGTCTGCCTTTTTTTTATGCAAAATAAGCGTATTGCTGTTATATTCACTGCGGGATATCATCCCTCTAATTCACTTATAAATTTATTGATGACACTTTTTGATTTTCTATCCCATGCACACTTTGAAAAATGTTCTCAAATTCCTGACACACTTCCATCCATGCTGCTGACGGAACAATTAGTCCGCCCTTAGATAAGAGACTTGGTAGAGTTAGAGCAACTTTAAAATCATTCTAATCAGCAATCCAAACAAACGATTTCTCATATCTTCATAATATTGTTTTAAGAAATGCTTACTGCATATTCGTTCATATTTAAAATTAACTGGGTCATTTCATTTGCAGTGTTGAAGCCATTCTTTACGTAGTTGTTCATTTACTTTAGGGAACACGTGGAAAATTATTTTTTTTTTTCCTTTTGCGTTTGTATCAGAATTTTTGTAAGTTGCAATCGCAAAGACTGGCATTTCATAAATAATTTTAAATTTTTGACATTCACTTCGCAAAACTGAGAAAAATTATTATAGGATACAAAGAATGTCTTGGAATACTCCATTATTAGTTAAAGCTTAGGCAAAAGTCGGAGGCTTGACGCGGCGAGAGTTTCTTCAAAGTCTCTATTCTCTGATAAATAATACTAGTACAGGCAATGCCGGTACACCTTTAATACTTATCCTTTCTTACAACGACTGTCAATATACAAACATTATATCAATTTGTTTTCAGAACCTTCATTTTTCTCGTTATTTATATGTATATTATTCCATTTCTTTTCCAGATTGCCAGCTTCGATAAATTCGTTGAAAAATATTCATTTGCGTCTCAGTAAGTTTCAAATTTAATTGTAGGTAATAACACTTTTTAAAATAAAGCTAGTAATACTGAACTTGCTAATCAAAATTTGTATTTTGAGAAAATTAAAATTTACATTCGTTATTTCGTAAAATTATTGTTGTCAGTAAGCATTATCGTGAAACGATTTAGTGTTATTGTTGTACTTTACAAAAGCATTGATTATATTTTCACAAAGATATTAATTGCCTTTTATAAATACTATATCCCTCTTCATTTAAGCATATAATTGCTACCAAAAAGAAGCAATATTTTACACTTATAACTTTTTATGTAGAGCTCTTGATTCTTTGCTTATTTATTTTATTATTGTTATTATCGTTTTACTGCTTCAAGAAAATTTTCACTTAATATTTAACACTAGAACGATAATAGAGGTCATTTTGACAGCAAATCAACCATGACAGGCGCTAATTTCTAAAATAATTCTATCAGCTTTCGTGACTTTTGTGGCCTTTCCTTTTGGAGGTCTTCAAAAGCATTAAATTTTTTTTATTAAGTTACATATTAAGTGTATAAAATTAGGCTCAACCTAGAACAATTATAGTGGTCAAGATGACCGCAATAAAGATTTAAATGCGTTTCTTTAGATTCAGCACTCTCTTTCTTTTTATTACTTATCTTTATTTAACTGGCTCTTGCGCCTAAATACATTGACATAGTACGAGTTTTTTTTTTTTTTTTCTTTTTTAATCACAGAGATCCTCTTCCAACTCGCTATCGCTCGCGCCTGACACAGCAGTTCTTTTAAGATCTTTTCGCATTATGCGAATCGAAATAGAAACGACACATTTTTAATTCTTCAGATATACAAAATTCTAGTATTTCTTTAATACCAGGAGGAACAATTTGAACATTAATCCAAGCAATAGAAGATTTTCCGAGGAATTTTTTTTTTTTTTTTACTTTACTTTACTGCTTTTTCGTCGTATTGAACACGGATCCACATTTTATGACAAAAAAATTTTCCGGTAAATATGTTTTTTTTTCCTCAGGAAAAATGTGCTTTTTCACATCGCTTTCTTTCACTTTTTTGTTGTTGGTTTAGCTGAAGATGAAAAATTTCTGATGACATATTTGAAAATTAGAGAACATTTCCTACAAATTGCATTTGGTGCGTAGGGGCAATTAAGTTACGAGTTGGGGAAAAGTGACTATTGCACTAAAATGGGAATGGAGTGCACGGAATTTCCATTTGACTTCTAAGTGTGACTTAAAGAAGTGAAGGGGAGAGCGACCATTTTTGTGTTTACAAACATTTAACCAACATTTGAAACATGCAGGGGTTGAACAAGATTATGAAAACACTTCTATGCTAACTAAACAGTCTTTCTTTTAGACTGTTTGGAAACTGTTTTGGGAGATTTGACTTTGCGAAACGGTTGGCATAATTTAAGAGATTATTATGCTCGAAGCTTGAAAAAAAAATGATGCCATTTGCATCGATCAAAATGAGTGTAATAAGTTCCTCTTTATTAATAGCATGTCTTTAACAAAAAGCATTTTTATATAAATATCGCAATCCTTTAGAATAATCTCGAAATTGTTGGTATCAAAGTTGGAAAAGAAATTGTTTAACTTTCTCTCTTCAGATGGATGGAACCAAATTTTGCATGGATAAAAATGACATCATTTCTAAAAGCCTCAAGTATGATCCTTTAAATTGTGCTAACAGTTATGCCAAGTAAAATTTTACAAAACATTTGCTGCTAAAAGATAACGTTCACATAGCGTTAGAGAGAAGTGTTTCTATAATTTTGATCAACCATTGCACAATACGTCTTAAGATAGCATTTTTTAAAGCTCGACTACAACCATTCTTTTCTTAGAAATTGAAGCTTCCTGATTAAAAAGTAAATATCTCATTACAATTCATAGCTCAGTTGCATTTTGAGGAGTTCTTTATGTGCTCTAGTAATTCTGAAAATTATGAAACATTTATATCGAAGTTTAAAAAATAATGCCTAATCTTGTGACTTTTAGAAACCTGGGGTGTCCAGAGCTTGATATATTGAAAGTGTGTCCAAAGGAAAGACGAGACTGGAAGGACATGTTAGCAAAAGAACACAGTATGTATAGACTAACCCACGATGAGCTTTTAATTCATGAGTGGTAGTTAAGTTGGGTTAAAGCCATTAAGAATTTCTTTTTTCTTAACACATCACTTTAACTTCACTGGTGGAGAAATTTTTTTATACAGATGCATTTGATTTAAAAATAATAGAGAGGAAAATGAAGAGGAAATAATAATGAATAAATGAAGAGGAAAGATTTTCCATGAAAGCTGGTTCTAACCTTTGACGGGAACCTAGCACAAACCATCTTCACTGTGTTATAACTCTCGGGGGGGGGGGGGGGATCAATTTTTCCACTTTATTGATTTATCAAAAAATTGCTGTTCTCAAAATGCATCCTGTGGTGATCGGCATTTTTGTGAAAAATGGACATAAAAATGGGTCTTAATTTTTTTTTTAATAGCCTCTTAGTTTTCAAATGTATTAAACTTTTGTGCCGTTTGAATTAATGTAAACACTAAATTATCCAAACTACTTCATGCAGTATTTTAATATAATCTCTAAAAGTTCATAAAAATAACGTGGTTCCTAATCAATAAGGTGTAAATAGTGTTCGTCAGAGTTTCCCCTTATAGATGATGTCAGTGGAGTGCAAAAGCGTGCTTTTAAAGCGGCGATTCCTTTTTTTTCCAAAAAAGGAAAAAGTGGTAGTGTATCATTAAATAGTGATACACTACCACTTTTCACACATGGCACATGAATCCTAAATAGGATTCATTTTGAAAAAACAGGATATTTTTGTCCCATGTTTCCATGAAATAAATATTTCTGTTCGGATCTGAAGTCAATTTACAGTGCGTAAAATAAAATAAAAAACGAACCACCCTGAATAACTTTTGGGTTAATGATTGGATCTTACGTTCTATGATTTCATCTTAAAGGTACAAAGAGATGACCTCAAATAGGCTAATTAATTAGTGCAGACGATATTACGAAATCAGGCACAAAAACGTATTTTTAAACATAACCCCTTTTCGACGGCCGCTATCTGTGAAATAAGGTCCCAATAGTTTAATCAGGTGAGCAGTCCAAAGTTTGGACCCATTCATATTACTTTTTGTGTTGCTCAGAATATCTCGAGAATTTTTTTAGCGTGTTGAAAACATTTTATATATAACAAGAAAATTCGTTTATCTGTAGATAATTCCATGCAAAATATAACTTTAAGTACATATTTATTACTTTTTAATATTTAAAACTTCAGTCGAAAGTCTTTTGAATTGCATTATTTATTCCTTTTACATCCTTCTAAAAAATGCAACTTTAAATAGCAAAATGTTAAATATGAGCAAAATCGGTGTGAAATAGTTCCTGATGAAAATTCATAAAAGCATGACTTAAATCACAAAGGTACTTTTTATATCGTTACAGTATATATGGACGGGCATTAAAAAGTTAAATTCGTGGTTAACTATCTCCCATATATGTTTGCACTAATCTCCCAAATATCAAAACACAAAAAGCTAGAGTTAAATTATATTTAAACCAAGTTTATATTTTACTTAGAGAGCTATTACTTTGTATTTAAATACTTCCTAATGTGTCATTACGAATGAGTTTTTTAAAATAATTTTTAGATTATTACTTTTAGATAATTAAACTATTTATACAGATTTCGTTTAATCATCTGATGAGAGCTGACAAAAATTTTCCAGCCACTTTTTAATTCTTAAACCGGTACAGATTTTAAGGGTTAAATTATGTTTTTCAAGTTCTTTAAAGTTTTTTTTTCTTCTAAAAACAACAATTATATATTTTGCCCAGAATATTTAAGGCGGAAGCCAAATAACAGTTTGTGATAAACTTAATTAGTTTAATTTTGAACTCATTTAAAATTTTACTTGTCCAAAAGTTTTATATATATGTTTAAATTGTTCGCATGTAGTCATATTTAAATCAAAAAGAAAATGTTGAATGATAAAAATCACTACCACTTTAAATAATCAAATAAAAGTACTCGTTAAAAATAGACATCACTTTAAACCGATGAAAACCCAGCCCGCGTTTCTTACGCTTATTTTATTGCTAAATTATTGCTTTATTTAACATGCAATACGCTTGCGTACTCTCTTCCTCCCTTATTGTTTTTAATATTCGATGGAAGTGTAGATCGGGCTAGGAAAACTGAAGCTTAAATCGGTAAACCGATGAAGTTCTCTGGGGGGAGACGAGGGAGTGTTGCAGTGATACAAAGTGTATCATTTTATGATCTGTTATTTTTTACATAATGTAAATATTGTATATAGTCCTTATTCTACCCTAGATATAATTTGTATATAGCCTTTTATAGTGTTTAAATTTTTCATCATGTTGATTTATTTTTGTGAACTCCCCTAAACCTTCTCCTTTAAATTTCATTCTTTAAGAAGGTACCTTGGGGTAGGTACTCTGTACCCAAATTCACATTGAGAAGTATGATATTGTGTAATTTTTATATTACAGTAATTTATGAATTGTTGTAACGTTCTCGAAGAATTAATATCACCAAATTTTCTAACTGGGATTCTGTCATTACATATACTAGGGCTGTAAATATCTCGAATAATAGAGGGAAAAACCTTCGTTTATAGCTTGATGTCGGGGACAGTAAAATATGTGTTGAGCGGAAGTCCTAATAAGTCGTGGTTGCCATGGTTATCTTCACTCTCCAGAAAACATAGAATTAAAGATTTATGACTTTTTTTTTTCCTTCACTTTTTTGGTAAACTAACAGGCACGTGTTTTCTTTAAAGGTTAAAGGATTTTTTAATTCTGCCTATTGATTTATAATTTTCTTTAACTAAATGTATTTAATTGGTCATTTTTTGTGTAAAAATTCTTAAATGATAAAAGTAGGAAATTTAAACTTCAAATGAAATAGTCTTTTTTTAATATAATTTTTTTTTTTTTTTTGGAAGAAAGCAGGTACTAATATACATAATGTACTGTAATCACTATAAGTGGTGGGATGTACCTTTTATATATTTTAAGAATGTTTGTTAGAAACAAAGTAAAAAATTATACACTCTTTAGAACAGTGGTTCCCAAATCGTATTCGGCGAAACTCTGGGGTTTCGTCGAAAAGGTAAAGGGGGTTTCGAGCGTTAGGATATTTGTTTAAACCAGTAACCTTTCATTGTAGTTAGATTTAATCGATAATACATTATTTATTTCATATTTCTGTTTTCATTTTGAAACTATTTGAAGTATCGAAAAAGAAATTGATAATTTTTTTACTAAATATAATTTTTTTAATAACAATATGTTGATGAAATTAAGAAAAATGTTATTAAATTTTCCTTTATTATTCGTGCTTTCGAGTGAAAATAAAATTACTAAAGCTGTAGATAAGGAAATATGTTTCCTTAATGACGATTTTCAGCGTTTACAGCAGTTTGTTTTCATTTTCATTTCAAAGAAACCTGTGGGGGGGGAGGGGGTTATCGACAATGCCAACCTTCATCTATCAAAAGGTACCCCGTGATTGAATCAAGTTAGCATGTCTTATATACCAGTGAATTGATGTTTAATTTTCGTAGTGGTAGTTACGCCACAAACCCATATTTCTCCCTATTTTACATCAAAAATAAGTTGATAACTAGTTTAGATACACCTCCGTGACCGAATTTAACGAACTGACATTAAAACTAACTTGAGATTATTAATGATGAAGTGATGAAAAATTTCTTATTAAGTGTTTTAAGAATCAAGTCTTTTATTTGTAAATACGTTCGCCATTGTATTCATTTAGACTTCATGATGCTGAGGTTCCGCTCAGGTTAATAATTTAGTGTTCCATGGTGGGCTTTCGAGGACTCAAAGAAAAGAAAAACTTATTAAATTATCGGAGGAAACGGCGATTATCACCTCAAAGTATTTTCATGCAATCAAAGTGGTTTTGATGTTTCTGTCCAACCTTTCTCTTTAGTTTTCTCTAATGAACATTGAACTACATCAATTGTATTTATTCCCTAGGTGAGGAACATCCCATTTATGTCGATCCTCATTTCAAAGAAATAGCTAAAACAGTGAGTTGCAATGTTTGTTTATATAGTGTAACATAAATTTCCTAAGGTTAATAGAGTGATAAGAAAACCCAAAGTAACATTTAATTCGTCTTACTTTTTGAATTACGAATTCATGAACTTTCTTTCAATGAACGTATGTAGATTAAATATTGGATTCCCTTTTATATTTTTCGGTTTTGCGAATTTGGTTTAAATGAAATTAATTTATTCAGGAAAAAATATTTGATAATTATTTATTATTTTTATTATAAAGGCATAAGACTTTTGAATTTTGTAAAATTAGTAAAATTTAGTTAGTAATTCCATTTAAATTTTTAAAGAAAGATCCTAAAAAATAACATTAGGAAACCTAAAAGAAGGAATTATATATAAATTCTTATTAACCAAGCAATTTATCATCACCATTTAACAATTAATAAACCATTACCATTTAGTTACAATTCTATTTCAAGTTTAATATTTTGGAAAAAAATAAATTGTAAAAATTCGCGTAATGTAAATTAACACAATGTAAAAGATCGTGTCTTGTAAAAATTCATGTAATGTAAATAAACATAATGTAAAAATTTGTGCAGTGTAAATTAACTTAATGTAGAAATTCGTGTCATGTAAACAAACACAATGCAAAAATTCCTCCAATGTAAAAATTCCTACGCATCATTTAAAAACTCTTTACTCCATGTTCACGAAAGAATCGTGAGGCGCCCGGTGTGACCCCAGTGAGCAAACTATTTATTTGAGAGTTCGTGGAATTTTTTCAAAAAATGCAATATGTGTATTTATAATCAGCGAGTTTTTAAAAAACAATTTTAGAAATGAAATAAATAAATAAATAAAAATTTATTCTCACAATTTTAAAAATAAAAAGATTTTATTTTAAAAAGTGAGAGAGAGGGCCGTTTATTAATCATGTCACTCTCGAAAGGCTTTCATGAAATTGTGACGAGGAGCAGAGGACATCCCACATTTTGGTTAACATTAAAATATTTAAAAACAGCACGTCTAATCGCTATCATTGTTATTCACATCAATGCCATCCATTTACATACGTCTTATGTTTCTGAAATGTGTTAATTCAGCCTCACATGTGACAAAAGTGAGCAAAAGGAGATGTTGTGAGATGTGTGGCTTCAAATAGTGTGAAGCTCAATCTTTCCACCGAGTTGAAAATCATCCAATTCACAACTCAAATATACTTATTTTTCTGAGGTTAAATAAACTTTATATTATAATAATGTAAGGTTGAAGAAACTTTTATATTACAATAGTTTAAGCTTACAAAGGTGTTTTTTTTTTTTTCCCCACAAAACTGCGGCCTTTTTTTTTTCTATGTTAACATTTTGCGATTCGCAATTGGCGTAGATAGAGAGAGCTGTTAAAGAACAATTTGACAATTATGTATGTATAACTGTTATTAATTTACTATACTTATAAAAGGTTAGTAACACTAATAATTCGCTAAACAACGTAATTCACATAACACTAGATTCTTCAGAGAATGTTATTTTAAATATTTCGTTTTTTAGATTCTTGATATCATAAAGAGTTGGATCCATTTGTCATAATTATATCGTAAAATAATATTTTCAGAGGCATTAAGCGTACAACTTTATCGGGGATGCCACAGGCGACTAAAAATGTAAAAAGTTGTGATTCATAAAAAAGCAAAAATCTATTAAAACAGATTAGCATATTTCTTCCAGTTTACTTTTGAAGTTAATTATAAAGAAGCTTTAAATATGAATAATTTTCATTGTATTCTGTGGATGGTGGGTACGGTTGAAAAATTAAGTAAATAAAAAATGAATTGAATTATTGCATTTTAAGTGGCATCCCTGCACTCTAGAGGTTATTCAAAAAGTCAATTTGGGTAAAAATATTCTTGGCAGTAGGAATATTCAATTATTCGTACTTTACAATAGTAAGTTTTCATTTTAATGTACTTGTTATGATTATTTGGCGTTGCTGGGTATTAAAAAAATGATATGATAATTATGATAAATGACAATAAAAATGGCCGAACAAATCCATATAGAGTAGCACCTAGAATTATGCTGCAATATTTTTTTTTTACCCAGAAGAAGAGAATACATTTTTACAAAAAGCAGAAATACCTCTTAGTTTCCATAGAAGCGATCTCTCCTATAAGAAAATAAAAAAACAGTCTAAAAAGAAAGAGTCCACATTTTGGCACAACCATTTTTCTTTATTGAGGACATCTTCAAAAACTCTTTAGCACAACATCAGAAATATAACACTTTAGCACAATATCAAAGATATGGGGACAAATGGCACGATGTCTTGATATTGGTACCAGTGGGTAGCTGGAGCGGGAGACTGAACTCAAAAATCCTGCAAAAAAACCACAGACACGATCTATGGGTCCCGTAAGTCGGTGTCAGCAAAATCACATACCGTGGTAGGAGTCGACAAATCAATGGCGGTGATCCAATGGCGAAACAAATCACAAAAAGAAGATTGCCATAGAATAGCAGCAAAAAGCACCCTCGGGGATGGAAGAAAAAATAAAAATCCCTGTTGAGGGATCGTAGTGTTGTCTGGCAGCTTAACTGGAAATTTGGCTGAGATTTGAAAGCAATCCGGAGAACTGGTTATATCCAAATCCATGTGGGAAATCAATTTTAAATGGAGGCATCATTTTGGAATGTAATGGCGAGTAAAGACGCCTTTAAAAAGGTGAAAATTCCGTCTCTCAAAAGAGAGAGAAGGGAGAAAAAAATAAATACACGCTACAGCGCGACGTGGACGATGATACAATATGAACTTCGAATGCATCGTGTACTGGATGCTGGATATGAGTAAATCTCAGTATTTGGCCCGAAGGGCCACCAACTGATTCGTCGATTCTGCGTAGACATATACTTGTGAGTCATATGTTCAAAAAAGTACTGAATTAAATTAATAACTAAAAAGTTCAGTTCATCATAAGAGTAGGGCATGAGCCGTGGTGTGATGATCATCATTGAGATGGGGAGACCCCATTAAGTAGAGATTGAAGTAGGTTTGTAACTTCATGATTCTTAAGGAGCTCCTGCAATTCTTTCACTAGTAAAACTAAACGATGGGCTGTGGATGCAGGTGTATCCTTGGTCTGTGATCTTTTTCGACTGGGGCGGGCCTCGCACCCAGTGAAATTGGAGGTGTGGTTTCCCTCGCAGTTACAACATTTGGCGGGAGAATTTCTATCCTTTTCGCATTGGTATGAATAGTGGAAATCTGCACACTTCATGCATCTTGGCGGGTTGGTACAGGAACGCTGTGTATGGCCGTAGCCCTGACATCGGAAACACTTCAACGGCCGGCGGCCGCCAAGAAATCTCTCGGTGCTAATGGGAATCTGCTTGATACTCGAGATGGAGTATACCTTCTGCTGATTGGCCAGTGGAGTGATGATGAGGAAAAGGGGGAGGAGCCGATAGGCTCCACCCACCCTCTTCTTAAACTGGATAACTCTATGGGAATTTCTAGAGAAATATCTTCAATTTTAAATTCATCTGGAAGCCCTCGGATGAGGATTTTTGCTGACTTGAGTGGCTGCTCCTTGGGTTCCAAAGTTGTGTTTTTAGTGGGCTCAGGCTCTGGGAGGGAAACAGGAGTAGAAGGGCTGTAAGTAGTCTTTGCAGTGGTTCCTTGAGCTTGCTTCTTCTTCCTCCTTTTTCTCCTCTTGGCTGGCGGCTCTTTGTGGTTTTGGGTCTGAGGCTCAGTTTCTGAGGCCGAAGCCTCTTCACTAGTCTCCAAGTTGTTCTCATTGCTGTTATCCGAAACTGGGGGATTTGTTTCAGGAGATGCTTCTATCTCAGAGGATTCCTTCGGCGTTTCAGGTGGGCTTGGCATGACTGCTTCTATAGGCATAGTTTCTTTGTCAGGCTCCTCTGGGAATAGTTTATTTCTTCTGATGGTGAGAGCTCTCGCTTGAAATTCACAGACGTAAGGTGGCTTGTGTCTCTCTCGAATTTGCCATTGCACTGCAGCTTTGCTTTGTTCAATTTGTCTATTAATGGCCTCTTTAGTGACTAGCAAATGTAGAGCAGAACTCCAAACGCTCTTCGTCTGTAATCAGCAGTTCGAATTCTTCACGATAAGTGAGTTGCTGCACGGGCCTTTCGGTCCGCCGCTTCCCACCTCGGGCATAACGTTGGTAAGACATGGTACGCACAGAGCTGGTTTCAACACAACCGCACTCTGCAAAGGCTGGAGTCGATCTCCGCATCGTGTACAAATTATCGCGCTATTTTTATAGCCGCTACACATATAGTTACGGTAACAGTTATTTTTTGTGAAAATTAAATAAAATACCTCATCCTTTCTGTGTTGAGATGTTTTGAGCATTTTTTTCGTAAACGTTAAAGTTACAGAAGATTTTTCGCGACCGCGTGCTTGGCAAGATCAAAGGGTTCCGACACAGGTGTGGAATGTTCCCACACTTTGGATGAATGAAAAGGAATTTCTTGGGGAGAGTGTGTCTATTGCCTAACGCTTAAGGGGCGAGAGGAATCGGTTCAGTAAACAGGAATTTGTACTTGAATTAAATACAAAATTAGAAGAAATTAAATTAAAACTTGTGACTCGATGTCACATTATACAAAATTAGAAGAAATTAAATTAAAACTTGTGACTCGATGTCACAGTACTAAATAAGGTATATAATTACCATTTAAAGTCAGTGGCGAATTAATACATTTCGAAAGCCTTAAATAACTTATTTCTAAACAGTTTGGAAAACGAGGTGGCAAGTAAAAAAAAATTTCGCAAATACTTTTCGTAACTGTTACCAAAATCTGTTCAATATAAAAAAAAATATCTCTGTTTATTTAAATATGCGAATTTCGTTTTCTTTTTCGATCACTTTTAAAAGGTTGCCTTTCTGAAATTCATTTTAACACCATAAATAATCATTCTCCAGAGGTTTTGATTTAGTTTAACTGACATTAGATTTGCTAATTTTAGGTGACGTCTGGTTCATGCGATAGCTGTCATATACTACAGGACACGTATGTAATTTTTTAAAAGTCCTTTACTCCTTTAAATCTTTCTGTTTTTCAAAATTTTCCGCATGAAAGGTGCCAAGAAATCTTGAATTAACACAAAGGAATTTATTATATTGAAATACAAAGCACGCATAAAAAATATGTGATTGCAAGTTTAAGATTAAATTTAATGTGTCATTTCAGAGGCTTGCAGAGAGGGGGTAATTACGGAGAAATCGAGGTATTTTTAAGGTGTAAAGGAGGTTGTTATTTAAATACATAGTTAGGTTGAAAAGGGTGCAAATAAATACCTCAAATATAACCTGAACATACCTCCAGAGGTATATATGTATCAACCCGAGGTGTTTCATTTTACATCTGTGGAGAGGTAGATATTTACTACTTTAAGGTGTTTCGTTTTTACAACCTTAGGTTATTACTTATCAACCTGAAGTATATTTTTTTACGCTTGTGAAAGTATTTATTCAACAACCTGAGGTGTTTCATTTAACACTTCAGGTTATTATAAATCTAGCTCAGGTTTATTTTCTAACAGTTGGAATGGTAATTTTTTACTAACGTGAGGTGTATTACACTGTAAAAAATTTCGAGCTATGTTGCACCAAACATTGGTATTCATTTGCTGGCTACATAAAGTCGTGCTCTGTTCTACCATATATTGGTGCTTTCACTGGCTCCGAACAACGAGAGAAGGTTGCACCAAAAATCGGAATTTTGAAAGAGCCTAAGAGCGGCGAAGGGTTGCACCAAAAATACGTGTTTTGAAGGGAACTAAAAATGGAGGAAGGTTGCGCCATGATTTGGTATTTTTGAAGGAAACTAAAAGCGAAGAAGGTTGCACCATTATTAGGTATTTTTAAAGTGCAAAAAAGCAGGGTAAGTTTGCACCATTATTAAATATTTTTAAAGCGCCAAAAAGCAGAGAAAGATAGCATTATTATTAAATATTTATTAAAAAAAGAGAAGATAATTTAAATCAAATTATAATTTAATTATTTTGTATATAAAAATTAATAAAACTATTTTTATTTTAGATGTGTTATGTAATACATTATATATATATATATGTAATACAAAAATTATAATACTTTTGTATTAATAAAAGAATTAAATCTCTTTCGTTTTCATAAAATGTCTTTGTTAAAGAATAAGCGTAGAGAGACTCTATTTTGGGAAGTCAAGGCTGATAAACATATGATTGAGTTATTTTTAGAATCTCTCCCCCTTTCACTTCCATATAAGGAAGCATGAAATGATTTTCCTTAATGCGTAAGGATACAAGTATTTCAAAGACTGTGCCTTTTTACAACAAAATGTGTTAGTATAAAAGCGAGAGCAAGGCTTTTCGCATGGCCTTTCCATCATGTTGTGATCCTGATAAACTGTTCCGGAATTGTCCGAAGTCTTGTCCACCCTCTCCCTTGTGGAGTGCGGATGTGGACTGTTATCGATACCAGCCTACTACCATTAATAAAGATGTTTTGGAGTGTATCATGGCTACGACTGCATTATTTAAGCCCTTATATTACAAGTTTAACAGTATATTACAAGTCGACAGGATGGTTACTTGCTGAGGAAACCCTTGTTATCTATTTTCCGGCTGACTACAACGTTGATAAAACCTCATCCCAGGGGACGAAGGACGAAAGAAGAAAGTTGCCTATTCTGCAGTGAAAAAAAGAATGAAGGAAGGAAGGATTGATTTCACTACCTGTACACCTCATCGCTGTGAGAATGCTGACGTTGGCTCGAGCTCGTCACATGCCTCTCTGAAACCCATTGTGTTGATCGAGATGACCCTACAATTCCGTAGTGCTCAAATTGTGAAAACAAAAGTGATATGTGCGCGTGTGTGAAGTCCGGAAGACTTATGTGGAAAAAAAAAGAGTGAAAAAAGAAAACAAAAGTGAATGTGCGCGAATCTAAAGCATGAATATTCAGGAAGTGCAATGATACTTTTTTCTTTCTCTTCAACGAAAAACAAAAAGTCATGAAGGTCAAAGAACAGTGTGGAAAATGGAAAGAAAGTACTGTAGATATTTTTTTTTTTTATTCTCTTAGTTTTCGTTCTCACGATTATGATCAAATATTTTGTTGATATTGGATATGAAAATGCTCTAAACTTTTTATTATGAAATTTAATCAATAGAATTTTATTAATGGTTGAAGTGCATTTCTTGTTTTTATATTGCTTTTTCTTTATAAATTATGAATAACTGAGTATATTATTTTATAAATAATATGATTGCATTTCTTGTGTTTAGATTGCTTTTCTTTAAAATTATGATATAATAGTGTATTTTTATGCATTTAAAATGTTTTTGAGGGAAATAAATGTGTTTCAAACGTCAATTAAATTTGTGACGGCAAACAAAATTCAAAATTTTTCAGCTTTTCAAACAAAAAACAAAACTAAAAAAAATTTGTAATGCTTTTTCTTTTTCGGACTTGGTCAAAACTAAATATTCCTATTAAAAATGTGAAAAATTAAATGTTACCCAAACAAAAAGACATTTCACACTTAACAAAATTTGTGAGTTTCCCCGTATTACGATAGGCGAATTTGTTAAATCAGCTAAGTTTTTTATACTTGATACTGAGTTAATGTATGCTTTAGTAGGGTTGCAGACTTGCAAAGATTTTTGTTTGTTTTTTGATTGTGTCGGGCCAGTTGTTACTCAAGTTGGTAAGAGACTGATCATCTCTGCTAAATCTAACAATGACAACTTATCCTTGCACATTAGACAACAGAATTCTCATAATGTTAAGGTCAAAAATTGTGGAAAAAAAATGAAAGTTTAAGATGTTTCAACAAAAGTAAACATTTTGAAAAAATGGAAGTTTAAGATGTTTCAATAAAAGTAAACATTTTGAAAAAATGGAAGTTTAAGATGTTTCAGTAAAAGTAAACATTTTGAAAAAAGTTAAGATGTTTCAGTAAAAGAAAACATTTTGAAAAAAAAAAATAATGTGAGGGGTAACAAAAATAAAAAGAACAGGAAAAATAGGAAAAAGAAAGAATGACCAAGAAGTTAATAACAAAAAGAACAGGAAAAATAGGAAAAAGAAAGAAAGGCCAAACATTTCAAATGATTCGAAAATAGAACTAGGTAATGGGTGCATACATTATCAGGTTAACATCGACAAAAAAAAATAGCAATTCAAAGAACAAAAGAATATCATGAAAGAAATAAAATTTACTATGATGCTAGATTTTTAGATATAGACTTTAAAACTGATGAATTAGTTATGTTTGAAGAATTTACTTATCCTAATACGAGGAAGTTGTCACCTCCTTTTAGTGGACCGTATAAAATTCTTCAAAAAATTTCCGAAGCTAATTACAAAATAAATAAAAAGAATTGTTTAAGTAAACAAAATTTTGAAATAGTACATGTATCAAATCTTAGGAAATATAACAACCCACAAATGTTGAAATTAAATCATGAATAGTGTACAAAACAAAAGAGATTTTTTTACTTCTTCAAGGGAAGAAGTGATATTTGGATAAAAATTCATAAAAATTTTGTATATTTTTGTGTGAAAAAAAAAAAAAAAAAAAAAAAATTTGTTTTGAAAATTTTAGTAGATTAGTTATAAAAATATGTTTCATTTTTCTTTCTGTTTAGTTGCCTAAACAGATAAAGTGTATTATCATGTTTTTATTATTATTGTATATAGTTGTTTTTTTTTTTACAGATAATTGAAAAAATGTTATTTGTAGTAGTGAAAAGGAACAGTCGTACCAACATAAATTTTAAAAGTTCAGAGAATTCTAAATTTTATTATGATTTCTTTTTGGCTTGCCAAAAATCTTTTTTGGGGGGGATGTAATACAAAAATTATAATACTTTTGTATTAATAAAAGAATTAAATCTCTTTCGTTTTCATAAAATGTCTTTGTTAAAGAATAAGCGTAGAGAGATTCTATTTTGGGAAGTCAAGGCTGATAAACATATAACTGAGTTATTTTTAGAATCTCTCCCCCTTTCACTTCCATATAAGGAAGCATGAAATGATTTTCCTTAATGCGTAAGGATACAAGTATTTCAAAGACTGTGCCTTTTTACAACAAAATGTGTTAGTATAAAAGCGAGAGCAAGGCTTTTCGCATGGCCTTTCCATCATGTTGTGATCTTGATAAACTGTTCCGGAATTGTCCGAAGTCTTGTCCACCCTCTCCCTTGTGGAGAGCGGATGTGGACTGTTATCGATACCAGCCTACTACCATTAATAAAGATGTTTTGGAGTGTATCATGGCTACGACTGCATTATTTAAGCCCTTATATTACAAGTTTAACAGTATATTACATATATATATATATATATATATATATATATATATAAATATATATATATATATATATATATATATATATATATATATAAATATATATATATATATATATATATATATATATATATATATATATATAAATATATATATATATATATATATATATATATATAAATATATAAATATATATATATATATATATATATATATATATATATATATATATATATATATATATATATATATATATATAAGCAATTCTACAAATAAACACCAATTAGGCGGCCAAAAAAAAAAAAATTTTTTTTTTGGAGGGGCACACTATTTCTACATGAATTTTCTTCATTTTTACACCCTAAAAAGGCAAGAAAAAATCGTGAACATGAAATTTTTTCTTTGTGACATACTTTAAATGACAAAATACCAATTTTAAACTTTTCCCGATTTTTTCAATTTACAAACTTTGATTAAATTTTTTTATTTTTGTTTTTTATACTAAAATATAATCTTATAATATGAAATCTCTATAAATACATTTTAGAGAGACATTATAATTATATTATATTTATGTAAAAATCGTTTTATCTGAATAAATGGCTCAGATTTATCTGAGTATGTCACATTTAAAGTATGTCACAAAGAAATAATTTCATGTTCACGACTGTTTCTTGCCTTTTTAGGGTGTAAAAGAGAAGAAAATTCATGTAGAAATAGTGTGCCCCCCCCCCAAAAAAAAAAATTTTTTTGGCCGCCTAATTGGCGTTTATTTGTAGAATTGCTCATATATATATATATATATATATATATATATATATATATATATATATATATATATATTAAATAATACATCTAAAATAGAAATAGCTTTTTTAATTTTTATATATTTAAATTATAATTTGATTTAAATTATCTTCTCTTTTTTTTTTTATAAATATTTATTAATGATAATAACTTTATCTGCTTTTTAGAATATTTAAAAATATTTTCCTTCATATAAAAACTTTTTCTTTCTTCAAATTGATGTATGTAAAATTTGAATTATTTTTTAAATTTCATTTCAAGCACGAACAGATGCTATAGAGTTAATACTGCTAATGTTTTAAAGAGAAAATAAAAAAGAATTTTAATTTTAGGCTGAATCAAATTCTTATTACTATGTATTTTGAAATTATTTTATTATTTAAAAATGAAAATATTACTTTCACAAATAAAAATTTATATAAAAAAGTAGACAAATATTGTATTGGTCAACCCCCAATCTCTAATTAAGGAAACATTCCAATATTAATTACATTGACGTATGGAAATATTAAATAGTAAATTAAGAAATGTAAAAATAATGAAATCACTCGGAATTATTAACAAAAAATATACAGATCAATATTTAAACAACAACATTTACAATCACTTTGATATTTGTATACATGGACAGAATGTAATAATTTTTAAGCAAAATCTTAAAATTTAAATATATTATACTTTTTATACATATCACGGCATTCATTAAAAAAAATACAAAATATTCACTTAAAATTATGATGGATAGTATGTTTTTGTTACTAAGAAAGTGCATTCAATTCAAACTTATTTTAAATTTACAGTAATTTAAAATAAAAATTATGTTATATTTAGAGTTTTGACATTTGGGATCATCTGAAAATAATTTTCTATATTTTAATAAGATACTAAATTTCTTTATATATTCAGCCTTATCTGAATTAGAATCTACAATATAGCTGAATTACTTTTTTACAAGCATAATTTACTACTTGATAAAAAGAGTAAAATTTCACACAGTTTGGAAAAAAATACTGTAATTTTTTTTTTTTTTTACAAATTAGTAAATGATTGTGAGTATTTGAGAAAGAACAATATTTTTATTACATATTCACTATTATAGATTTTCTGGTGCTATGGCTTTTAACTATATAACATTTTTCAATGATTGTAAAAAACACAACAATATTTAAAAAGGTTCCACACAAATAAAATTTAGGAGCCTATTTACAAAAGAATAATTGTTTTTCCATACACAGGTTCTCCATTCTCAAAACTTGAAACTATACACATTCCTTGTTTGTAAGCTGTTCTTGAAACTAGTACTTTTCAAGTGTGAAAAAACTGTTTATAACCTTCTGGAATTCTGGTAATTTTGGCAGAATAAATATTTTTATCAATAGGTTCGGCACTGGGTATAACAATATTTTTTCCTGTGTCTCTTTCTCAATTAAAATCATTGAAGTTGTTGGTGCCTTTGTGCTAATGAAAGAAGATTAAAAATAATGTAATTTATGCTAATAAAATGTACAGTCGGCAAAAAAAAAGATATCACCCTGATTAACTTTCGTTCTAATGCTCGGATTTTCACGAACTAAGTGTCAATCTCAATGGTTCCTGGAGGTGACCTCAAATATGCTAATTAATTAGTGCTAACTATTAATTAAGTTACGAAATCAGACACAAAAACGTACTTTCTCTGATTAAACATACATTTTTTTTTTTTACATATTTGGAATCTAGACTCTTGAATTAGGAGGGGGTAGACAAAATTTTAAAAAAATTGGATCGTAAATTGGGTTGCAATAAAGGTTTATATATTTGGCGATAGTCCAGAAAACCGCCAAAAAAAGTCGCCAGCGCAAATGAATATTTCAAGATAACCCATTGACTAATTCAAAAGAGGAATGCTTCATTTTACTAGGTTGCTAGGCAACCAAACTCTGTAAAAAAAAATTGAAATAATGTTCTGGGATTGCTCGGAGAGGTTTAATTAATTGTTAACAGAAAATATCTCGAAGTTTCTAGGCAATAGACAATTTTTAAGCTGATTTCTGTCCAAAAAGCAACAAAAAAAAATTATTTTAATCTTCTTTGAAAAGAAAATTTGAATCGATTTATAAATTATTTATGATTTTCTAAGTTTTTAGAATTTAAATACATGAACTTTTTATCTGATATTATTTAGATTATGTTGTTTTCGCTATATTTATTCGAGGATTTCATACTAAAACCAAATTAACATAACTTATAGCTACATGCAAAATTTTAGGGTCAATAATTTTTACAGCTTTAATCGAGTCTTCTAGGCAGGAAAGTTTGAAGGAAAAAAAAGTAAATCTTGAAAAATAAAAGCTTGAAAAATAAAATATAGATTGTATAGTAATTCACAAGGTTTTCTATAATTTACGATATTTCTTTTTTCTATAACTCAAGGAATTACTGAATGTTTAGTGGCATTTTAAAAACATTGAAATATGTTATGTTTAATAATAAGATATTGAAATAATATGTTGCAGATTGTATGATTCATTGTTTAAAAAATCGCTTCATTCTGCTAGATATTTAGGTTACATGGTTTTCTTTGGATAAAGATGATTTGCAAATAGCATCCTCATGTTTCGATACATTCTGAAACTTACGTTCGCAAATTCACCATAAAATGTCGCACGACATATTCTTCAATTACGATAAGCTACATTTACCACCAAATACTGTTACTATGATTATTTTTGTTTTCTTATATGTATATATCTGATATTCTCTTTTTAAAAAGAGCTCGTAAGATCCTTAAGATACTTAAATGAGAGCACAAAAACTTAAAAGATAAAATATTTAATTTCATTAACTCAAAATATCTGATCTCAATTTTTAAGTTAAATATAACTTTTACAATATTGATGCTCTTACGTTTTTAAAGACCACATGAATCCTATTAAAATATTAAAATGCATATGTTTACTTTAACGAGTGTAAAATCCTTATCAAAATAATGATCAAGACCCAAGTCTAAAACAGTATAATTGACGATAAAAACTCAACTGGCTTCAAGACATATGAACAGGGAAGTAAATGTCGACATGCTTCGAGCGTTCAAATATAATCGCCCATTCTCAAGACTTGTCAGGCTTGAATAACTTGTGACTTTTATTATTGGAAGCTCAAAACATGTCTATTTTTATTTCATCTATTATTTTTTTAATCAATGAAGTTTTCATATTTTCGATTCAGTTTCCTGGGATTATCCATTTAGTTACACAACATATTAAATTATTTCACTCGATATTAAAATAAGTTTTTCATAAGTTATAAGCACAGGTTCTTACATTGAAAAAAATAATAATTCCCTACTGACTCTAAAATTGGCGCGGCTTCGGAATCTTCTTATATATTTCAATTTTTAGTATTTCCTGCTTAACAAAATAAGGCATTTTCCTGATAACAAATTATACTACAATAATATCTTGGGAATCGCGCTGAAGTAAAAAATTAAACAAAATAGTTTAGTATATTATCAGTAAAAAAAATCTACTTGGTATCATAAAGAAAGAGTAAAAGATATAATGAAATAATTAGTGAATCACACGTGGTCAGATAATCAAAAATTTAATTTCACAACTAAGATGTTAGGACGACATTTAAGATACTGAGATATTTTAAGACGCTTAAAAATTTTGGCTACGTATTCGACAGCTTTGTATGTTCGGTATCTTTATACTCTTTGTAGTGGCTTATAAAACATCAACACTATTTTAGATAATCTATGTTGAAGTCACAAGAAACAAAAACAAAGAAAAAAAAAGACAATCAATAATTTATGTTCCTTTTCTCGAAAAAAAATAGTATGCTTAGCATATAATCAGCTGTTTTGCATTAAATAGTTTTAAACAACGGAATGTTTTTAATTTCTTAACAAGGTTTTATTTTCAGCTAGCAGACAATATTTCTTTTAAAAAAACTTGACTATAGCTTAAAAAGGAACTTTACTTTAAAGAAAACCTAAATTAAAGAACTAAAAAAAATTGATTAGTATATTAATGAAGAAATAATAAACGTAGTAGGGTAAAGAATAAGATTTTTAAAAATGTTAAAATTTAATTAAATAGTTGGTACAATAGCTCTGCGAAACACTTCCAGAAATTTCTTTTAAGTTCAAGACGATATAGGGTAAACCAACCAGTGAAGGAACACACCCCAGTGGAGGAACATTTCATAGATATTTTTTAAAAATAAGATTTTAAACGTTTTAATTTAGATTGATTGGTAACAGTAGCTTACTGCCTAACAATAGGAAGTCATCTAACAATGCATTGAGTTACCTGGTCTTAGAGTCTTCTCTGGAAAAAGTTTTGAATTTTTTAGTATCTGTTCAACGCCTTGTTTCTTTTATTATTTATGCAAAATTATAAGGTCAGTGTTTGTAGTTATCCGTTTAAGGTACAATTAATTGCATATAATAATGCTTTTTTTTCTGCGTTGTGAAAAAAAGAATTCACAATATGGTTATTGGAGTTATGTTTTATTTATTTTAAGCATCATAACATAAGCAAGTACTGAGATTAGGGGGTGTTTATTAACTGGATTACCAAACTATGAAAACCCAATGAATAAACAAGTGTTCCTTTACTGAGATTTTTTCAAGTTAATGAAAATAAAAGAAAAATTTTAATTTTCTTGCACCTTTAGTCATATTATACATCAAAATTATGTTCAAAATACAAAAAACAACTTCTAACCAGTGAAGGAACAGGCATGTTCCTTCACTGGGAATAGACTTCCCAGTGAATGAACAGTATGTGTGAAATAATTAGTAGTTCTGCGATATGGAGGATACCTGAAATTCATTTAAATGTGGTATGAATAGCTCCTATAACAATTTCATTTCAAAATGCAAATTTAATTGCTAAATTTATTTAAAGAATTATAATAATAATTTATTTATTATTTATCTTTATAAATGTAGTGATTAGTTATTACATCATACCTTAGACACCTTAATAAACTATGTTTACTGACTAAATATAACAACTAAATATAATAATAAAAGCTTGAATAGAAAATTTCTTTGCAGACTTTTATGCCAATAATTAGCTAAATAATTATCTTATTGCGGTCTTTAGCGTCCTGACGGGAACTGGTTTGAAAAATCCATCTAAACACAATCATCCAGGTGAAAAATGGTTGAAGCTTTTTTAAGGCGACATCCACCAATAAATCATTGCAATGCGAAGATAATTTCAAAACGCAAAACTTCCCTTAGAGAATAATATTCAAAATACTGGTTTTAAGAACTTTAGAAGAATCTTAAGGAGGGAAGTAGCCCTGGCATCCTTTTAGAAAGTGATTGCATTTACAATGCAAACGAAACAAGAGTTGAATACTGCCCTGAAATGGGAAAAATCTTTGGCCCTAAAAATTATAAGGATTTATATTCTAAAGTACCTAGGAAAGAAAAAGTACCTCCATTGGTAGTTTTTCCTTACTGAAGAATTCTTTGAGATATTACAGAATCAGTCCCTGTTATATATTTCATTGGAAAAAGCGATTCGTGAAATAAAACAATGACCGCAGCAACATTTTACAAATATATTGCAAATGTTTCTACCCATGGCTAATTAAGAATGCTATCAAATTCCCTATTTTGCTTCTTCTGGATAGGTATAAATCTCATATCAATTTGAAACTGAGCAAGTTTTGTTCATCAAAACAAATTTTCTGGTTTAGTTTTCTACCTAATTCATGGAAATCTCCCGTTAGATCTTGAAAACAAAAGAATTGTAAAGCAATATGTCGAGAAAATTTTACATCCATTTTTAAACAAGATTTTGAGTCATCAACTGATGGAGTTAAAATGCTTTTATGAAATGCGATATTTTTCCATTCGATGTAGAAAACGCTGACTTTAACAAATACATGCAAAACAGACACCAATAGTTAATGAGAAAGACTGCTTATCAACAAAACACATACTTCGAGAGTAACGATGCACTATTTCTTCAGAAGCTTGAGAAGGAAATTTCACAAGTTATATTGTAAATTTTTTAAGGAACATTGACAGACGAGTTTAAACTCCCAAATATCCAATAGCTTGTACTTTTCTCAATATGGAGGAATTTATTTCAAAAAGAACATTTGGTTAAGTCACATTTTGGCACTGAAGCTGATACAACTAACATGATAATGAAAGTCTTGAAAACTGACTTTGAGATAAGTCCTCTTGAGGCATTGTTAGTTGAAAAAACAATTGGTTCCATAAGTACTGCTGAAAACCCACTAGATATAAGTCAATGGGAGATGGATTTTACTCAAACTTCGAAACTCCTTTTTCTTATTTATTATCCAGTGAGGAATTCCAGCAATGGTACTGGAAAATCAAAAGAAATTTCGAAGATATATTTACATTGGCCAAAAATTTGGAAAAAAGAGGAAGGTTAAATCAAAAGAAAAAGAAATAAATTACTTTTTTGCATTAACTTCAGAAAAAGAACGAAAATTTAAAGAGATTGAAAGAGCTGGAAAAAAAATTGTTAAAGCAGAAAGTATGTCGAAGAGAAAAAAAAATACCTAAAAAGATTTTTTTAAAAAAGCTTAAAAAAATATGGGGGAAAGAGTAAACAAAAAAGTGATCCAAATATAATAAAATTAAAAAATCATCGGATTACACAATGATAAACATTCATAATTTAGAACGGACTGTTTGCGAGAAAAAAAAATGAAAAGCATTTTTTTAAATTATGTATTCAAACATATTTTACTTTCCCTTCCCTGACTGAGAAAAAGGAAACACTTTCTACGTTAACTGTGGTTATACGTTGTAATTCCAAGAAAAATCTTGTTTTTAGACATTTGTGTGGCCTATGGATTCCTAACGAGCATCAAACCTTCTCAAAATTAAGTGTTCATTCACTGGAAAATTTAGTGTTTATTCACTGGTAAGAACGTTCCTTCACTTGGTTACCTTACTACTTATTATTTAAACCACCAAAAGCTGAAAACAATATTATGTAAGTTATCCAAAAAAAAAATTTACATAATTTGCATTTAATAACAACATGACACCATCGACACCATCATTTAGCTAAAATTACAAATTTTGAAATTTTTATGATTTTTTTTTTAAAGGCAAGCTAAGCTTAAGTGTTCTTTCACTGGTTAGTTTACCCTTTAAGATGTTGAGAAATTTGCGATGTAGTGAGAGATGCTTAAAAATGTTGACTACGTATTTTTATTAATATCTATAAAATATATATTCAAGAAATTGATAAATATTTTATTCCAAATCTATTCCAAATTTATTCATACGCATGTATATTATTGAAATTGTATCAATTCTTGAGGAAAAAAACTAAAAACTAAAAAATAATCACATTAAATAAGCACAATCTGTTGTATAATCATATTCTATCAGAAGCATGCTTTTATAAAACTCGACATTCGGTGAATAAAATGTTTTTTTAATCAATAAAATGTTTTATTCAAATTTCTTTACTAAATTGCAAATAGATTTTTAGACGACTAAAAAGGAAACACCATATTTTATAGTTTAAAAAAATAAAAATAAAAAGATTATCAAACGATTATTAGCAACAAAAAAAATATGAATGAAATTTTACGCTTCCCGCGCTAAGTCAAGTTCCTCGCCAGTTTATCACATTTTAATATTAATCGCCCTATTTTATCATTTCTTCATTGTCGCCAAATTATTTTTTTTTAAATAATTAATTTTAATTTTTCTCATCTTCTAATAGATAAAAATAGTTGAAACTTTAGATTTTTCAATTGAAAAATATGTAGATTAATATGGTATAAACATATCTATACCTTATAATTCAAAATTTTTTCATCCTCAATTTAATTAAATAATAAATAATTATGAAAAATTATTTTTCTCATGAAATTATCTTTAGGTAAATGAGTTTTATCAGTGGGTGTAATTTTTTTTTGAATTGCTTCATTAGTTTCTAAAATATGACTGAAAACGCAATAAGCGATATTAACATTAAGGGGTCCAAACTTTGAATCGCTCTCCTGACCAAACTGTGGGGACCACATTTTCCAGATTGCGGCTACCCCCTATATTTTGAAGGTTAAGAATCCAAATATGTAAAAAAAAATATATATGTTTATTCAGAGAAAGTATGTTTTTGTGTCTGATTTAATAACTTAATTAATAGTTAGCACTAATTAATTAGCATATTTGAGGTCACCCCCAAGAACCATTGAGATTGATACTTAGTTCGTGAAAATCCGATCATTAGAACGAAAGTTATTTAGAGTGATATTTTTTTTTTTTTTTTTTTTTTTGCGGACTGTACAGAAGAAACAAAATTTGAATCCTTACTTTCTTAAAACATAGAAAGATCAATCAAAGCAAGTCATATTTTAATTTTATCTTAAGCCTCCTTTCACCCTCAAAGATCCCGGAAAGGAAAGAAAGATATTGATATTTTAAAATATTATTATTATTATTATTTTTGTTAAAATGCGCTAAAGCACTGAAATAGAATTTCTTCACTTGAGAAATTGTAAATTCAATTTTATGCAGAGCGTCTCAGTAAAAAATTTGCTGAAGGAACTGTTAACAGTTAAAATAATAAATGAACAAATTGATCATCACTTGTATAGATAAAAGAGTTCGTGTTGAGTCTAAGAGGGTGGAATGTGGCTGCTGATTAACATACAAGGAGTATTCATGAGGATAGTATTAAAACTCCACATGTATTCTATTTGTGAGGATTGTCTTTTTAACTAAAGGTCTTTTGTTTCATAGAAGCAAATATATTTCAGAAATTTTACTATTATAATTAAAATGAAACTTTAAAAAAAAAAAAAAAAAAAATTACTTAAAGAAAAAAACAACTGTAAATATTATAAAGAATGACATTTTTGAGTATCTATGAAAACGTTCGATATGTTGTCTTTTCCCTCCCTCACAAAACACAAATGTGGGCTAAATTAATATACATAAAGCTACAAAAAAATAAAATAAATAAGTAAAAATAAAAAAAAACATAGAAAAATAAGTATCTAAAGCAGAGTATCTATGAGCATCAAAGCATTTTTTTTATTTGTATATAATAAAAAAATATGTTTATTAAATTTTTAAATACAATGCTTTGTTTCATTTAAAAAAAAATCCGCTTAGTTAAAAAATATTAATAATAAAATATATTTTTTAAAAAAAATTATAATAAAAAATCAGCTTATTTCTAAATGTTCTAAAACAAATCTTGTTCCTGCTGCTGTTTTGTTCTAAATTTCAGTAAGGTATTGGCGAATTAAAAAAAAAATATCGCTTTGTTTTCTTTAACGCCAATATTACCCACTATGTTTTTCTCCTACCTCGTGCGCTCAACGAACGTAAAGACAAAATCTCGTTTCCATGACAACGGTTAGTATTAATTTGAGGTGAATAATTCGCATTGAAATTTATACAGCAAAAGCACTTTAGGAAGTCTAGACCAAAATTCGTGTAGTTCTGTGAGATTACAAACGAAAATGAGCAAAATAGAACATGAAAATCAAAACAAAAGCATAGATATTGATAAAAAGTTTTAATCCTAACAGAAAGCACATTCGAATTTTTTTGTTCGGTAGAAAGAAATAAAAACACAAACCTAGAACATTTTCACCGGCAGTAAATTTGGCGGAAAGCTATGCTCTTTTAGCCAAATAAACTGTAAATGCACTTTCTGTGCACATAAAATCGTTGTATCTCCTTGTTTACTGAAAAAGAGCTAATGTAGATTTTAAAATATTTAACAACGAATACAGTTTCCTAGAAGAAATTTGAAGCTAACACTTTCAGAACAGACAACACAATTTTTAAAGTTCATATGAAAGAAATGAACTGTAATTAATGCAAATAATTAAGAAAAGTTTACTTACCTTCAAAAGAAATTGACAATTTCAAAGACAACTTGCATGACATGATTGCAAGCTTCAACAACAAAATCGGCCATTTTGTCAACAGCTACAAAATAAGTTATCGGTCACGTGCCTGTCATAGTACGAAAGTTTGGTGCAATCGATTACACCATAAACGCATTTCTTGATCATATTTTCCAATTTATGGTGCAACCTAGATAAAACATTTTTTTTAATCCAATTTATGGTGCAATTAGAAACTTTGCACCAAGTATTGGTTAAACATTAACCGAGATTTTTTACAGTGTATGTTCTACCTCAAATAATTATATTTCTACCTCAAGTATATATTTTCATGCTTGTAGAGAGAGGTATTTGGGTGATTCTTTGGAAACAAGACAATTCGGACCAAAAAATTTCTTCAAATTTAAAGTCTTCAAAGTAATCTAAATTTTCTTTTGTATACTTCTTTAGTTACATTTATTAATATCTTACAGACAGCAGTGTAGTTTATTGACATTTGCTCTAAAAAAAATAATAAAATAGAAATTCCCCAAATCTTGAATGCCAGGAAAATGACATATTAGCTTAGAACTTTAAAAAAGAGCCATTTTAAGTTTAATTAGTAAGTAACTCAACTTAATTCTTTATGCTAGATGGACAATAAAATGCTTAAATTCATTCTTTTTATCCACTGTAGAAAGATCCACTGTAGAAAATTTTTTGTTGCTGATATGTATACAGAATAAAATTTTGTATAATAATCAATCAATCATTAAAAAAATAACTTCGATTACATCCAAACATATTACAATCATACATAAACTTGGTATTAGGCTAATTTTTGCTTTCCCTCTTTACAATATACTGTTTAAAAAAATTTCTGGTAACACGTCAATGTACTTTCATTCATAAGCCTGGAAAATGACAGCCAGGATAATGACACATTTGCCATTTTATAGCATTTAACTTTACTTTAAGACTTTGGCCTAAGACGTTTACATTCCGCAGAAAACATCAGGATTTCTTGAAATAACTCAGATAAATTTAGGTAGTTTATGTTAGTAATGATTTCAAAAAGACAGGAAAATGACAACATGAAAACCCACTCACCTTGAAAAAATTTTTGAAATAGATTTTGAACCAGAAAGTTGATTCTTTATTTATGCAACAAGACATGTTCAGATAGGATAGTATCTAATCAAACATAAGATATTGATTGCTGGCTCTATCCATTTTGGTTATAAATCACTAAATAAAAGTAGCCAGGAAAATGACAGATTTTCATGTAACAAATTATTGACAGAAAAAATTATTTTAAACGAAGTTTTAGTAAATAATAATTTCTGCGTATATTCTAGAAAGGCTTACAACGGTTGAGATAAAAAAAAAAACTAGATATTGAAAAACTTATGCGAAGTTTTGAAACTTGTTATTATTGAAAATATTGTTTGTGACATACCAGAAACATAACATTTTGAAATTCAATTAAATTTTTTAACCATACAAAACAGTCAATGCTTGTGCAAAGTCGTTTTAAAATGCTAACAGCAATGCTACTTATTAATTTTTTTAAAAAAAAGTTCTTTTAGCATTATAGTATCAGATCTTGGAGCAAGGGACAGTGAATTGTCATATTTCGTGAGAATCACTCATTTATTGATCTCCCTAAGGTGTGCCATTTTACACTTCCAGTTATTATAAATCAACCTCAAGTACATTTTTTGACACTTGGAAAGGTTATTTTTTATTAAAGTGAGGTGTTCCATGTTCTACCTTATTTCATAACCTCAAGTATAAATTTTTATATTTTCAAAAGTATTAATTTTTCAACCTAAGATGCGACATTTTACACTTCAGGCTTATATAGCTCAACCCAAAGCTGTTTTTTTAATCCTCACGAAGGTAATAAATCACAAACGTGAGGTGTTAAACGGACCACCTAGTTTATTAATTTTTAGCCTCACTATTATAAAAAGATATTACATATTATACAAAGAATAATGCATATCTTTACATTTTTTCACTAGTAAAGATCTTCATTTAGCAACCTGAATTTTCTAAGATTACACCTTCAACAGTACTTGCTTCTTTTCTTAAACTATGAAAGAAAGTTTCAAATACATAATTCTCCTGTAATTTTAATAGATTCAATTAAATCATTTTGAAAAGCCACTGATTCTACAGTTAAAAAAATTATTTGTGGGAACTCATATTTTTCGAAGATAGTTGTCTAAGGTGTTTGAATTTTTAAAGCTATAAAACTGCAACTTAAATAATTAGTCAGCTGAAAATCAAAATACTTTTTATTTAAAACTAAAATTTCATTTTTTTACAAACCAACATAATTACTTTAAATATTGATTTCGTCTACCTGTTGAAACTTGGAAGAAATATGAATTAGTAAGAAAGTCATCTTTACAATAATAGTGGCAGGTTTTAAAATATTAGAATTTTTTTTTTTTTCATGATTTAAATTAACTGGATGGAATTAATTTTCTTTTTCAGATAAATGGCATTCCAATTCTGCCATTTCTATTCAATCCTCGTAGCTAAAAGCGGTTAAAAGTGTGACAGGTACTCAATAAGACTAGTTTATATTTTTAAACTTTTTGTCGGACTTCATGAAATTAATAGTTTCTTAATAAATTTTGACTTTGAAAAGGAGTCTCGGTCAATTACATCAGAATTTCTTAAATAGAGCTAGAAATACAGTCACGTATTCTGGAAGTGTCGACCATACTTTTCCCCTCAGTGTATATATCTAACTGTATTTTTGTTTTTAAGAGTTTTCATTACACATGAGTTATTTTATGAAAGAAAAAAAAAACACTCAATATTTTCTTAATAGTGCGATTTATAAAATATGTGAATTGAGAGGTTCTTTACTTATCTAATGAATATTCACAATTTCATACTATAATTTATCTCTGAATGATTTTATTTTAAAACAATTAAAATTATTAACAATTCAATGAGGATAAATTTGTTAAAATGGTTAATTGAGGGATCGCGCTGATTTACTTTCGATAATTAATTTGCCATAATATATATTTTCTCGTAAGTTACGGAAACTCGGTTTTAGTTGTTTAATTAAAGAGCCATTGAAATCATTAATAATGCTTCCTTTTTTCAAATTGAGGAAGTATTTTAAAATAAGTATTTTTAATAAGTTTCCTTGCTTTATGACCTTTAAATAATTTTACAAAATTTATGATTGTATTCAATTAAAAATTTAATAATTAATGGAAATTCAACGCGAATTTACATACAAATGATGATTTCATTTATGTGTTTGTTCTCTGCCTAATTCAAACACACTTTTATCAATTCAGTTCAATAAATAATAATTTTAATCTGATGAAATAAAAGATCTATAATAATCTCTTAATAATGGGTACTTTCAAGAGGCAAAAATTGAAGCAAAAAAATAAAAAACGGCAAAAATTGCTAAGACGTGACAAAGCCAATGAAAGATGGGAATTAAAATGCATAATTTCGAATATAATCATGAAAAAAAACTTTAAAAAAATTTCTCTAAAAACAATTTGTTCTTATTTTAATAATTATTACACTATTTCTGTTGCAAATCTTAAATGGGTGTAACATTAAATAAGTTTTGAAATCTTACACGATCATCTTAACGTCATCAGATTCATCTAATTTAAGCGCCAACCGAAAGAGCAGTTTTAAAAATCATTTTTTCTTGAAAATAAAAAGCGAAGCTAAGAAACCTTTTGTTAAATATCAATCTTGTTAGCAGATTCCTGTTTCTAAGTGAATTGTGTTTTCTCAATTTTTTTAATGTTTTTGTTAAGAACACTAACGGAATAATTTATTGCAATTCCTGAATATAAATGGTTTTAACAATAAAAATGGTCCTTTAAAATCCCCTTTTTAAGCTTTTTATTAACGGTCTTCCAAAGTTCCCTTTTTAACTACAAATGGTCATTCTCCCCCTCGTTTTTTTTGGCTGAAGCATTTTGGGAACCCTAATTAGATAGAAGTTATTGAACTATTCTTTTTTGTGCACTTTGCATGAATATTTTATAGATTAACAAAACCTTTTTGTACCGCACAAGTTATTAAAAGTGTCTTAATCACTTTAAGTTGTATTAAGTGTACAAGTTATTGAGATTTCCGAAATTCGCTAATTTTTGAAGTAGTGAACCATAAACAGCTGCATTAAAATTCTCATAACCTTGAAAGAATTTGTCATATAAACTAGCTAGTACAGTTACTAGTTTTCAATTATCAAATATCTGGCAAACTATTGTTATCAACAATTACATAAATTCTGTAGTTTATTTTGAGAGATTACTTTTTCTTGTTGGTATAAGTTCATAGAACTATTTCCCAGGGGAAGGCTGAGCTGTAGCTTGCTAGCCACTTCTTCGCTGCTGCACATGTGCTATTTACAGCCCAGGTCAACTCAGCAACATATATCGTGGAAAGAGAAAAAGAGATTAAGCATGTTAATCAAATTTAAAATGCAGTGTTATTATACATATTTTCACTCATAAACAACAATAGAAACTTTGCATACAGATATCCAAGCAAACGATCAGCATAGAGCTGTAGTAAAATTTCAAAGCAAAATTGCTATTTTAAAATCTTTCAATGATTTATTTATAAGAGAAATTATGAACATTTTATTCCCAGTTTGCATACTGCTACGTTAAAACATATACATTTAAGCAAAATAGTTATATTTGAAGAAAACAATAAAATATATACTGTGCGTTACTTGCTGTAACGATTCACCAGTAACGTTACCCTAAACAGCTTGTTCTCTCTTATTGTTAATCGTACAACCTCCGACTTAAATTATTTAAGATCGGGACACGTCCTTAAAACAAAAATAATAAAATTTAAGTTTGAAAATTGAAGCATATTTGATTAAAAGCGATAAAACTAAATTAATAAATGTCAAACACACCGAATTTCGCATAGACTTACGATTGTCAACAGACACGCCATTCGTCGCTAGTTAATATGAAGTGTACTTTAAACAACCTCAAAATAAGCTTAGGTATAAATAAAATGACTTCATACACCTCATTCTCTTTAGTTGAAATAAGGTTTTTTTTTTTTTTTTTTTTTTTTTTTTGTACCTCGTAAATACCTCACTCTCTTTCGTTGAAATAAGGTAAATTTTTTTATACCTCATAAATACCTTTTTTGTTATAAGTATCAGAAAAACATCCTGTATACCTTGAAAATCACCTCATTAGCCTAGTTGATTAAAAGTTAATTTTAAACAACCTCAAAATGAGCTTAATTGTATGCAAAACAGCCTCGTACACCTCAATTACAACCTTTACGAGGTATAATTTTTATGGTTGTTTTCTCAGCAACCTCATATATGCCTCAAAACAACCTCGATACCTCAAACATACCTTACATTTTCGTAAGGGTATGTATATTAAGCATGTAATATTAAAAAAGTAATTAAAATTATATAACTAAGTAATATATATTTTATATTAAACAAATTATAAAATTAATTATAATTAATATTAAAAAAATAAATAATATTACGTCAGAAAATTAATATCAGCAGAAATCTTCCAACACGGCAGCGGGTGCTGCAGATCATCAGAGAATTCGCAGATTATTTTTCACCTCAGATTTAAAAATAAAATTATCCCAGCATCTGAAGATCCATTTCAGGTCCATAACAACATTTTGCATAATCTTCAAATACATTAGTAAAAGAAAAGTAAGGAATTTCAAAAATTCAAAATAATCTTCCTTAATTAACCAGAATTTTAAAAATAAAATAAATTAAAAGACATTCATGGGTTTCTTCGGAAAAATTAATACCCAAAATATTTTTTGACGAAAAGCTGTATCATTATTAATAAAAAACAAAACCTTACGGAGTGACTGAAAACACTATGGAATGCGTTAACTAATTTAGTCTCTCGCATATTCTGGAAAAAATAGCTTTTATACTTGTTAACTTTTGTGATTTATTTAAAGACAATAGTATCTCTAAATGGGAGAAATGGCAAAAGGATAACTTTGATTGTAAAAATTATTTTAATTATATTAAACAATAAATGTTTTTTTTTTAAAACCTCTATTTTACAGGTCACGTGATCGATACAAAAGCTGGAATGCTGCGGCTATGCCTGACTGGTACATGCAGAAATATTAAAATACCGTATATAAAGTTTTATGAAAATTTACCTTACCTTAATAGCCAATCTCGTACAGATTACCTGATATTTTTAAAAATAGGCAATGAATTGTAACAAAACAAACTACTTCAAGACAAATCAATGTCTAATAGAAGAATTTGGTTGTTTTTTAAAAAAAGCCTTCATAAAAGTTATTATAATTTCCACCGTGTCTTATTGTAAATTTCTTTGAGCACTTATGTTGCATTGTAGATTTGTTAACAAATTTTACATTTATTAAAAATTCTGAGGCACATCTAGAAAATATTTCGATAACGATGATGTGTTCGGATCCCAATCTCAGGAAGAGCTTAAAAAATTTCTGAGGATAATTTTATGAAAAAAATGTGCCCGTTTAAAAAAACTATAAATCATCATTGATGAATTGATTTTTTAAAAAATTTATTTGTATTTGAAATTTAAATCATCACTGTTGTGTTTTTTCTTTATTTTTTTCAACGCATTTTTAAATTCTTCCACTTCAAGAACAAATAGGCACGTAAGAGGCGAAACCAAAGAATGTAGAAGAATATAGAATCTCCCCTCCATATTTTTTGGCTAAGCTTCGGCAGAGCGAAAAATAGTTTAAAGGGCAAACATTCGAAGGACGGAACAAAATTTCAGTAATGTTGATGAGACTTATTGTTATTTTTTAAATTTTTTTTTTTTTTTATGAAATTCAAGAATTTTTAACTAAACATAATACGATGTTTTAAAGTTTAAGACAGTCACAACTTCCCCATTAAATTTTAAAGGTAAATATTTTATTAGGCTTTATTGCTCAATACTTAATATATCACGCAAAAATTTCTTTTTTAGTTTCTATTTTAAGATACCTTGTAAAGTACTCTACTGTAAATGCTTATACCACAGAGAAATAGGAAGAAAAAAAAAGAAAAAAAGAAGAAAAAAAATTAAAACTTTTTTTTTTCTTTTCTTTTAATTTTTACGACACTACATTCCCCCCCCCCCCCCCAGTAAAGTGGATTTGTTTAATAAATTCACCAGTAACGTTACCCTAAACAGCTTGTTCTCTCTTATTGTTAATCGTACAACCTCCGACTTAAATTATTTAAGATCGGGACACGTCCTTAAAACAAAAATAATAAAATTTAAGTTTGAAAATTGAAGCATATTTGATTAAAAGCGATAAAACTAAATTAATAAATGTCAAACACACCGAATTTCGCATAGACTTACGATTGTCAACAGACACGCCATTCGTCGCTAGTTAATATGAAGTGTACTTTAAACAACCTCAAAATAAGCTTAGGTATAAATAAAATGACTTCATACACCTCATTCTCTTTAGTTGAAATAAGGTTTTTTTTTTTTTTTTTTTTTTTTTTTTGTACCTCGTAAATACCTCACTCTCTTTCGTTGAAATAAGGTAAATTTTTTTATACCTCATAAATACCTTTTTTGTTATAAGTATCAGAAAAACATCCTGTATACCTTGAAAATCACCTCATTAGCCTAGTTGATTAAAAGTTAATTTTAAACAACCTCAAAATGAGCTTAATTGTATGCAAAACAGCCTCGTACACCTCAATTACAACCTTTACGAGGTATAATTTTTATGGTTGTTTTCTCAGCAACCTCATATATGCCTCAAAACAACCTCGATACCTCAAACATACCTTACATTTTCGTAAGGGTATGTATATTAAGCATGTAATATTAAAAAAGTAATTAAAATTATATAACTAAGTAATATATATTTTATATTAAACAAATTATAAAATTAATTATAATTAATATTAAAAAAATAAATAATATTACGTCAGAAAATTAATATCAGCAGAAATCTTCCAACACGGCAGCGGGTGCTGCAGATCATCAGAGAATTCGCAGATTATTTTTCACCTCAGATTTAAAAATAAAATTATCCCAGCATCTGAAGATCCATTTCAGGTCCATAACAACATTTTGCATAATCTTCAAATACATTAGTAAAAGAAAAGTAAGGAATTTCAAAAATTCAAAATAATCTTCCTTAATTAACCAGAATTTTAAAAATAAAATAAATTAAAAGACATTCATGGGTTTCTTCGGAAAAATTAATACCCAAAATATTTTTTGACGAAAAGCTGTATCATTATTAATAAAAAACAAAACCTTACGGAGTGACTGAAAACACTATGGAATGCGTTAACTAATTTAGTCTCTCGCATATTCTGGAAAAAATAGCTTTTATACTTGTTAACTTTTGTGATTTATTTAAAGACAATAGTATCTCTAAATGGGAGAAATGGCAAAAGGATAACTTTGATTGTAAAAATTATTTTAATTATATTAAACAATAAATGTTTTTTTTTTAAAACCTCTATTTTACAGGTCACGTGATCGATACAAAAGCTGGAATGCTGCGGCTATGCCTGACTGGTACATGCAGAAATATTAAAATACCGTATATAAAGTTTTATGAAAATTTACCTTACCTTAATAGCCAATCTCGTACAGATTACCTGATATTTTTAAAAATAGGCAATGAATTGTAACAAAACAAACTACTTCAAGACAAATCAATGTCTAATAGAAGAATTTGGTTGTTTTTTAAAAAAAGCCTTCATAAAAGTTATTATAATTTCCACCGTGTCTTATTGTAAATTTCTTTGAGCACTTATGTTGCATTGTAGATTTGTTAACAAATTTTACATTTATTAAAAATTCTGAGGCACATCTAGAAAATATTTCGATAACGATGATGTGTTCGGATCCCAATCTCAGGAAGAGCTTAAAAAATTTCTGAGGATAATTTTATGAAAAAAATGTGCCCGTTTAAAAAAACTATAAATCATCATTGATGAATTGATTTTTTAAAAAATTTATTTGTATTTGAAATTTAAATCATCACTGTTGTGTTTTTTCTTTATTTTTTTCAACGCATTTTTAAATTCTTCCACTTCAAGAACAAATAGGCACGTAAGAGGCGAAACCAAAGAATGTAGAAGAATATAGAATCTCCCCTCCATATTTTTTGGCTAAGCTTCGGCAGAGCGAAAAATAGTTTAAAGGGCAAACATTCGAAGGACGGAACAAAATTTCAGTAATGTTGATGAGACTTATTGTTATTTTTTAAATTTTTTTTTTTTTTATGAAATTCAAGAATTTTTAACTAAACATAATACGATGTTTTAAAGTTTAAGACAGTCACAACTTCCCCATTAAATTTTAAAGGTAAATATTTTATTAGGCTTTATTGCTCAATACTTAATATATCACGCAAAAATTTCTTTTTTAGTTTCTATTTTAAGATACCTTGTAAAGTACTCTACTGTAAATGCTTATACCACAGAGAAATAGGAAGAAAAAAAAAGAAAAAAAGAAGAAAAAAAATTAAAACTTTTTTTTTTCTTTTCTTTTAATTTTTACGACACTACATTCCCCCCCCCCCCCAGTAAAGTGGATTTGTTTAATAAATTCACCAGTAACGTTACCCTAAACAGCTTGTTCTCTCTTATTGTTAATCGTACAACCTCCGACTTAAATTATTTAAGATCGGGACACGTCCTTAAAACAAAAATAATAAAATTTAAGTTTGAAAATTGAAGCATATTTGATTAAAAGCGATAAAACTAAATTAATAAATGTCAAACACACCGAATTTCGCATAGACTTACGATTGTCAACAGACACGCCATTCGTCGCTAGTTAATATGAAGTGTACTTTAAACAACCTCAAAATAAGCTTAGGTATAAATAAAATGACTTCATACACCTCATTCTCTTTAGTTGAAATAAGGTTTTTTTTTTTTTTTTTTTTTTTTTTTTGTACCTCGTAAATACCTCACTCTCTTTCGTTGAAATAAGGTAAATTTTTTTATACCTCATAAATACCTTTTTTGTTATAAGTATCAGAAAAACATCCTGTATACCTTGAAAATCACCTCATTAGCCTAGTTGATTAAAAGTTAATTTTAAACAACCTCAAAATGAGCTTAATTGTATGCAAAACAGCCTCGTACACCTCAATTACAACCTTTACGAGGTATAATTTTTATGGTTGTTTTCTCAGCAACCTCATATATGCCTCAAAACAACCTCGATACCTCAAACATACCTTACATTTTCGTAAGGGTATGTATATTAAGCATGTAATATTAAAAAAGTAATTAAAATTATATAACTAAGTAATATATATTTTATATTAAACAAATTATAAAATTAATTATAATTAATATTAAAAAAATAAATAATATTACGTCAGAAAATTAATATCAGCAGAAATCTTCCAACACGGCAGCGGGTGCTGCAGATCATCAGAGAATTCGCAGATTATTTTTCACCTCAGATTTAAAAATAAAATTATCCCAGCATCTGAAGATCCATTTCAGGTCCATAACAACATTTTGCATAATCTTCAAATACATTAGTAAAAGAAAAGTAAGGAATTTCAAAAATTCAAAATAATCTTCCTTAATTAACCAGAATTTTAAAAATAAAATAAATTAAAAGACATTCATGGGTTTCTTCGGAAAAATTAATACCCAAAATATTTTTTGACGAAAAGCTGTATCATTATTAATAAAAAACAAAACCTTACGGAGTGACTGAAAACACTATGGAATGCGTTAACTAATTTAGTCTCTCGCATATTCTGGAAAAAATAGCTTTTATACTTGTTAACTTTTGTGATTTATTTAAAGACAATAGTATCTCTAAATGGGAGAAATGGCAAAAGGATAACTTTGATTGTAAAAATTATTTTAATTATATTAAACAATAAATGTTTTTTTTTTAAAACCTCTATTTTACAGGTCACGTGATCGATACAAAAGCTGGAATGCTGCGGCTATGCCTGACTGGTACATGCAGAAATATTAAAATACCGTATATAAAGTTTTATGAAAATTTACCTTACCTTAATAGCCAATCTCGTACAGATTACCTGATATTTTTAAAAATAGGCAATGAATTGTAACAAAACAAACTACTTCAAGACAAATCAATGTCTAATAGAAGAATTTGGTTGTTTTTTAAAAAAAGCCTTCATAAAAGTTATTATAATTTCCACCGTGTCTTATTGTAAATTTCTTTGAGCACTTATGTTGCATTGTAGATTTGTTAACAAATTTTACATTTATTAAAAATTCTGAGGCACATCTAGAAAATATTTCGATAACGATGATGTGTTCGGATCCCAATCTCAGGAAGAGCTTAAAAAATTTCTGAGGATAATTTTATGAAAAAAATGTGCCCGTTTAAAAAAACTATAAATCATCATTGATGAATTGATTTTTTAAAAAATTTATTTGTATTTGAAATTTAAATCATCACTGTTGTGTTTTTTCTTTATTTTTTTCAACGCATTTTTAAATTCTTCCACTTCAAGAACAAATAGGCACGTAAGAGGCGAAACCAAAGAATGTAGAAGAATATAGAATCTCCCCTCCATATTTTTTGGCTAAGCTTCGGCAGAGCGAAAAATAGTTTAAAGGGCAAACATTCGAAGGACGGAACAAAATTTCAGTAATGTTGATGAGACTTATTGTTATTTTTTAAATTTTTTTTTTTTTTTATGAAATTCAAGAATTTTTAACTAAACATAATACGATGTTTTAAAGTTTAAGACAGTCACAACTTCCCCATTAAATTTTAAAGGTAAATATTTTATTAGGCTTTATTGCTCAATACTTAATATATCACGCAAAAATTTCTTTTTTAGTTTCTATTTTAAGATACCTTGTAAAGTACTCTACTGTAAATGCTTATACCACAGAGAAATAGGAAGAAAAAAAAAGAAAAAAAGAAGAAAAAAAATTAAAACTTTTTTTTTTCTTTTCTTTTAATTTTTACGACACTACATTCCCCCCCCCCCCCCCCAGTAAAGTGGATTTGTTTAATAAATTATGTGTTTCTTTTTAATTATAATTTGTAATATATTCAGCTTCAGTTCACTAATTAAAGAAAATTTTTAGAACTTTATTCTTTTATTACCCCTTGGCAATATGGGTGTTGAACGTCATCACACTTTTCAACTGTGTTCAAGATTAATAGTAAGCAGTGCGTATGCGTCGTCATTGCATGTTTTGTTATGGCAACCGCTGCTGTTTTGACAGTTTTTTAAGAATTAATTTTTTCACTTTTAATTTTGTTATGCATTAAGTTGGTGAGATATGGGACAAGAGATAGATCCCATAAATACTTCTTGAGTTGTGAATAAAAGAGAACTTCATCATTTGAACGATGTTTTTATTGTTTTAATTAAGAATCAGAAATTCTAACCTACAGTTCAAACTAGATCGTTTTCAATACTAATTCAGGTGAATATCCTGATATACCAATGGGTAACCTGGCGATTTTTTGTTTTGTTGTATGTAATTGATTTAGAAAATTAAAGAAATCTCAATGATGAACTGTTTTTCTTAGCATCTAAATAACTGCGAATTACTTTTTTAAAATTTCAATTAGTTCCTATTTCTCACCGATTTCCCGCACATTGTTTATAAACAAATATTTCTTTACATTATGGTCTTTTAGTGTATTTTTCTTCTCACTATGAAATTGCGTCAGATTCTATCGAAATGCGCAGGTTTTGTTAATAAATTATTTTTATATTATTTATGAATTAGGTAAACATTGATTATAAACGTAAATTAATCAGAAGAGAAACTAAAGACTATAGCATGTGTTTGAGTAATACCAAGTAACATTTTCTCTATCTCATTAGATAAAATAAAGAACAAATCAGGGGCGGATTAAGCGTACGCGGGGCCCAAGGCCATTCAAATTTTTGGGGGCCCTTAGATTAAATTTTTTTCTCGTATATTTTTTATTTATTCAAATATAAAAGTATTTATATATATTTTCATTTAAGAAAGCATATTTAAAATAAATAATAATAAATTAAATTTTACTTTATTTTGTTAAATTAGAACTAAAAAAATTATCGTGTTTTATTAATATATATTTGAAAAAGATTTAAAAAAAAAAAAAAAAAATCATTGATTTTCTGACTTTTTTAAAATTTATTTTCAAAATTTTTTTTATGGGGCCCCAGGCCATGACCTAATGGGTAATCCGCCCCTGGAACAAATAATTCCTCCAACCCAAGTACTCTCATGGTTTTCCCAAAAGATTTTTTCCTCTTAAAATTTAAAGTAATGATAAAATTAATGTTTTGATGTTTCATTTTCTTGATTTAAAATAATTTTAAAAACCATTGTACATAAGTAATCAAAGCTTAACAACAGTTTGATGCTACTGCTGATGAAATTGAAAAAAAAAAAAAATCTGCCTTTAATTATCATTCATTTTCACTTATATTAAAAACCACGTAAGTGCAAATGTTGGAAATTATGAAAGCATGTCTCAGGATTTACTAATTTAAACACATTATGAGAATGAATTACTTAAAAAGCACGCTTTTACTCTAAAGAGAAGTATAATCAATTTAATATCTTAAATTTTGATTACAAGTTAATGGTAAAAAATAAAAATAAAAAAATCACATTTGAATAAATTTTCAATCTGCTATGTTTAATTTATATCTTATTTCGAATAATTTTTTTTTCAACTAATTATACAGATATTCAAAATAGAAAATTGTTTAAACAAAATTTACACATATAACTTCATTTATTTAAACCTAAGCCTTGACTGGAAAGAAGTATCCCAACTCATTTATGTCACGCTAGAGTTGCACAATGGTCTGGGAAACCTAAGGTTGATCACAATTTTGATCCTCTGCAGAAGGGATGGCTCTCCTGCGTTGGTAGCCTGACGCGCGAAGTCAAGCACTTTAATGAGGATCGATACTCTGTCCCTATGCAGATTGATCAAAGTGGTCACCCGCCCGCAGCCAAAGAACATATAAGTATATATTCACTTATATATTCTTTGTATAATAAGTATAGTAGTATAATAAATATAAGTTTGTTATTATAAGTATATACTCACTTATTCTTTGACTGTGTCTTTACGATGTCCAGTGGGGCCTCGATGGAACAGGTTTACATGGGGGCCTATGAGAGCAGGTCTTTTTCTCACTTATATATTCTTTGACTGGGGTACCCCAAGTGACTGAAGCGGTAATATATTAATTGGTTAAAAACTTCAAAAATATACAAATTGGAAATAGCAGTCGACATGTTTCACAAGACAAATGAGCCAGTTTTACCAGAATTGAAAGATACCAATTAGCCCATCTTCAAAAATTCCAACGCCCGTCTTTTAAGAAAAATTGAAAAGGCGCAACAGTGAATAGGAGGATGTAGTTTGGTTAGTTTTATAGGCGAACGTTGCTGAAGAAAAATACATAAAAATTTTCCATGTTTGAAGACTGTGTAAACAATACAAAGTTGAATATTTAACATTAGAATTATTATACACTTTATACTAAGATAATAAAAAGTTACTACCAGGAAATTATTACAGAGTTCGCTTTTCATTGACATTAAATCAAAGCTTAACCCCGTCCCGCCCCCGTCAGGGGGCATCCGGAGAATTCTGTAGGCTCTAAGCGCGCGTACGTGACCTCTCAGCAAAAGAAAAAGAGGATTCAAAAAGGTAGGCTTGGTGGCGATCCATGGCAACACCAGAAGGCCTCAAAGAATTAAGTGAAATCTTAAAATTAACAATAGTAGTTACTCAGAAAATAGAATTTAGGAGTTTGAGTGTTCAAACATGATAGACAAGACATCAATTAAAAGAAGAAAAAAAACATTGTAAAAAGGTAACAAACATATCGTGATGATGAAAAGTACCAGAATTTGTCCAAAGCCCATGAAAACAGATACAATTTCAAAAAGAAGAGTTACGGCGAGGCAGCCGTAAAGAAAAATCCACAAACAAGAGGAAACTCAAAACATGAATAGTTAGAAAATTTGACAAAATTTTGAACAATTAATTAGTTGAAAATCATATCTGAAGAACACAAATACAATATTTGCGAAGGTTACAAGATAAAAATAAATAAATAAGTATATAAAAAAAATTATAATGCTATTAAATAATTCATTGACATTAAATAAAAATTTATTAGATGAAATATTATGATTTATTTCACATTTTCAGAGAAATGTTTAAATAGCATTCAAATAGTTTTAATTAGTAGGCTGAATATTGACATTTCTTTAACGAATATCTTTCCTTTGAACTTCCGTGCTCATGTGACGTCAGATTGTCTCTCTATTCGACGAAATTTACCGATTAAATCATTTAATATTCTAATAGTAGTAGCATACTGAAAGATTATGTCTTCAACTTAGCTGCGAATGTTTATTTACTTATTCCAAGTGGTTTATTTATTGACTAAAATAAAAGGAAAGCTGATTATGGTCAAGGGGTTCATGGAGGTCAATACTTCCGAGACACGCTGGTACCTATCGATTTGGCGGGTTTCCAGAGACCTTGGGGATCGAACAACAATTTAGTGCCCTAATTACTCATTTACTAGAGTAGTTACATATAAAATTGTTAAATCAGTAGTGGAACATAGCATATAGTGAGAATATTAACAACAAAATAATTATTTTATCGAAACGAGTTATGATTTGGTCAAAAAGGGAATTTCTTTCTGCAAAATAATCTGTAGGAACTAGGCATAACGTTCTCACATTTTGCGGGAACCAAAGACGACATGAATACATCAGATGATAAAAATAAAAGTTTTATTTTCCGGAAAAAGATACAGTCACGAAACTCAGTGACTAACTTAAAATACAAAATAACACACTGAGTAGTAGAACTTTGTGATTTCACAGATATATATACATATACGAGGAAAAGTGCGCGATAACAAAAATGACATCGGTATCTTGCAGTCGATTACAGCTAATTTCCGACAGACGAAAGAAAAACAGGATGTGCTTGATGACAGGTTGCAGGTTCGGTATTCCTTTCAATCTAGCGAACTCTACAAATAATTTCAACCCTCCCAAAAATTTAAGTAAGAGGCACCATTGATTATACCTGCTATTTAAAAACATAGCTGCAACCACTTTTATTAGAAATGTTATGCGCACGTGTAGTTGGTTCACCTGGAGTTGACACTTGGCTCCATCTCCTCGGACGAAGAGTGTGGGTTTAACCCACAAAGCAGGGTACGCTAAAATGATGAAAACACAAGTAAACTGGAACACAACATTTATTAAAACTTTAAATATTTAACTTAAATCTAAAATTCGTAATGTTGAACAAATATATAAATAATCATCATCTACAATATTAATCCTATGACGGATATCAGGCCATCGGCCAAAGACTAAAAAAAAGGGCGGGCTGTTCAACCTCGCATGAAAAAATTGTTCGTTCTTTTATAGAACACGATGTCTTACGTCACATTGAATAACTGATTATTACTTGACTTCTCTTCACTTCCATCCTGGAGACGAATCTGCAAAAGACTAAAACACTAAAGTTTATAACTTGAAATTACTTATTTCCACATTCGGCCCCATTATAAAGTTTATCAATAAAATACTGAAATTTTTCTTTACTTAAAGGTTTCGTGAGAAAATCTGCTAAGTTGTCTTTACTACAGATGTACTCCAATTTAAACAAGTTTTCTTCTAACATATTTCTAATAAACTGATATCTTACGTCTATATGCTTAGTTTTCACATTTTCCATCGAATATTTGGAAAAATAAATTGCAGCTTTATTGTCACAGAGTTGAATTGGTACTTCTATATTTTCTAATACATTCAATTCATTTAAAACTCTTGAAAACCAAACAATTTCTTTAACAGATTTTATAAGTGAGATAAATTCGAATTCCATAGAACTAAGAGCTACACACTTTTGTTTACTTGTTTTCCAAGTGAACGGTATGCCAGAAAAATATATTATATGCCCACTTGATGAATATCTGTTGGTTAAATGGCATCCCCAATTAGCACCAGAAAAAGCTACTAAGTTGCTTTGATTTACACTTGACAAGTGTATTTTTAAATCTTTCGTATTAAACACATAATTTAATAAATCAACAACTATATTCCAATGTTGATAAGAATAACCATTACAATATTGCGATAAAATATTAATTGAAAATGCAATATCAGGTCTACTTCTATAAGCTAAAAAAGAAAGACATCCAATCAGAGTTCTATATGGAAATTTTTTCATTAAATCTGTTTCAAAAATTTCTTCTTTAACTTTAGGTGATAATTTAATTGCAGGTATTAAGGGCAAATTTACAAAAGTTTTTGGTAATTCTTCAAATTTCTTCATTAACTTTTCAATATAAGTTACTTGATGTAAACAAACACTATCATTTACGGTTTCAAAGTTTACACCTAACAAATATTTCAATTTGCCTAAATCTTGAATTTCTGATTTACTTTTAAGTAAATCAACAGCTTCATCAATTTTGTTTTGATCTTCCCCAAATAACACGATGTCGTCGACATATACCAAAAGAATAACTTTAGATTTTAATTTATAAACACAATTACACCAAAGTAGTTTTTCAAAACCTAGTTGTCCTAAAGTCTAACTCAATATTCCACTATCGTCCACTTTGTTTTAAACCATATATAGCTTTATTTAATTTACAAACCATATCGCTGGTTCAAAACTAAAACGACACATCTGCAGGCATAATACGTTTGCAGATGTGTCGTTTTAGTTTTGAACCAACGATATATTCTTTACCTTTAACTTCAAATCCTTTTGGTTGAGACATATATACAGTTTCAGTTAAATTTCCGTATAAGTATGCACTTTTAATATCTAACTGTACTCATTTCCAGCATAAAACACTTACTAATAAAATGAATAGAAATCGTATAATTGAAAAATTTACTACAGGTGAAAAAATGTCAGAAAAGTCTTTTCCTTTTACCTGTTTAAAACATTGAGCTACCAGCCGGGACATGAACTTCTTTATTTATCTGGTTTTTGTCATCTTGCTTGCTTTGGCATTTTCTGGAGGTTCAACTAAATTCCATACTTTACGATTTTTCATCATCTGAATTTCATCTTCCATGGATTTATTCCACTTATCCTTGTCGGCTGATTCTTGGGTTTTCTCGTACGTTCTAGGAGATTCCAAGTTGTATACTTCGCCCTCGAAATCTTGAACTACACAATCAGTAGATGAATCTTCGCTATCTTCTTGCTTTGGACTTTTAGACTTAAATGAAAATAGTTCAGGTTGGAACTTTAATCCGTTTTTGGCACAAAGTCGTTCTACTTCGATATCGTCGCTTTGAAACTAAGCCGTGGTAACTCAAAAAAGCAAGTTTTTCAGGAGAGTGATTTCAAACTTTTCAATAACGTGCATCGTGCGATAACGATTTATCTGCTCTCTAAATTAATTTTATAGAACTTATGAAAATAACACGCTGTTTCTCTAAGAGGGTATTTTTTTTGCACAAAATTGCCCAAATATCTCATTTTTCGACTTTTTTGAGTTACTACGGTTTAGTTTCAAAGCGACGATATTTGATCGAAGTCTCTGATTGCTTGAAGGTGGGTAATAGTAAACATCTATTCTTGAACTTAATTTTCTTGGTGCTTCAACTCTTTTCCACTCTTCAATTTTTATTGGTAGCATTTCTTCTTTCTTTGTAACAGTTTCTTCGTTATTGTTTAACACTTGTTCTTGGTAACTGTCTTTATATCTTACGTACTCACACTTCTTATTCTTCCCAAATAATGTCTCTACTCCATTTTTCGTTTCATCAAAACTAGCGTGAATAATTTCTACTACTCTTCTTTCTTCTTCTTGAATATAGATCCTATAACCCTTCGTTCTTGTTGCGTAGCCAACTAAGATTCCTAGTTTTGAGGTCTTGTTCAACTTGTTGCATTTTACTTTAGGTACGTGAACAAACGCCAAAGAACCAAATTTTCTTAAATGTCGAACTGATGGTTTGTATCCATTCCAAAAGGTGTCAATCCATTTGTTAACTTTTGTTCACTTCGGTTTCGTACATCAGTGATTCTCAACCACTGTGCCGCGGCACTTTTGTGTGCCGCCAAATATTAGAAATGATACAATAAAAATTATAATGCTTTTTTTTATTACGAGTAAAGTTTAAATTAAAGAAAAGTGTATATATATAATATTATATATACATACATAATATTATATATACATACCTTATATTATATATATAATTTTACAATTTTCCAGGCTTTAACCACGTGAACATCTTTGTAGGCGATTGTTTTGTCTCTGACAATCTTAAAATAAGTTAAAATAAGAAGGAAGCGTTTAAATTGCCTTTGGCAATTTTAAAAAATGTTGAATGAAGTAGGAAATTTACTGATTAATAAAATTATTAATTAACAAAGGAAAGCAAGCTAAATAATAACTTTCAAATGGAAATAAAAGCTAATAATTAAAGTAAGCTATGCAATTAATAGTTATAAAAGCAAATTAGCAAAGGATAACAAACAAAAAAATAAGCTAACAATTAATAATTAGCACAAAAAAAAAGCTAGTTAACAGGAAATCACAAAAAATAACCATGTTAAAAAAACTAACAGTTAATAAATATAGAAAACAAGCTAGCAATTAATAACTAGCAAAATAAATAACTGATAAACTAATAAAACTTACTAATAAATTACTAACTAATAAAAAATTACTCGAAAGAATTAATCCCTTAATAAACATGCTTTTGTAGTACATATTATTTTATTTCACATTCAAAATTATTATCAAACTATTTAACACAGTGATTATAAGTAAGTAAACAACTTTTAAACTAATTGTTTTCATTGTATGCCGTCAAATTTCGAAATCGTTAAAAGTGTGCCGCCCCCCAAAAAAGGTTGAGAATCACTGTCGTACATATATAGAGCTTCAGCTAAAAATCGGTCATTTAGTACACTATCGTGAAGTGATGCACGAACAGCTTCAACTGCGTCACGGTTGAATTTTTCAGCAATCCCGTTTTGTTCTGGAGAATAAGTTGAAGTTCGCTCTATTCGAATTTCCAGATTGTTTAAATAATCTTCAAACTCGGCGTGACAAAATTCCATTCCGTTCTGACTGATTTTAATTTGCAGTTTAACTCTCTTTCAGATTTTACGAGATATGTTTTGAAACATTTAAAAACTTATGTTTTCCTCTCTACAGAAAAAAACTTCCACTTTTCTAGAAAAGTCATCTATTATCGACTTCTACCCATTGAAGGTGTTGGAGAAGGTCCCCACAAATCCATATGCACCTTATCCAGTACTCTATTTGTTAGACGTTGATAATTCCTTTTAAAAGATGCTTGGGTAGACTGTCACTTTGCAAGTAGTACAAGTTTCAGATTTACCTTTCAGTTGCTCAATTCCTTTTACAACATTGCTATTTCTCATGTACTTAACAAGATTGTCATTTAGGTGAGCAAATCTCCGATGACAGTTTTACGTCTAATGCAGCGTTAATTTCCTTTTTAAGTATTTCAGATTTTCGTTTGTCAGGTAAACCTTTCACAACGCACAGTTTATCTATTCTAGGTACACTGAAGAAATATCTGCTACGGTTATCGTAGATTATCATTTTTGAATTTTGCCAAAAAATTTTATATCCCGCTATATCAATATTAGATCCAGCTATTAAGTTACGTCGTAGATTTGGAGCATAGTATACGTTCTTTAATATTAGCTTTACGAATCTGTTATCTTTAACATAAAAAATTATGTCACCTACCCTTTCTACTTCTGATGTACCGTTCTTGTCCCCAACGAGAACTTTTGCTTTATTCAGAGGACTAAACGTTTCGAACCATTCTCGTCTGTTCGTGAAATGGGATGTTGCTGCTGAGTCAATAAGCCATTCTTCTAAATCCAGTTCCGTGCTGTCGACCTCGGCAACTTCTTCGTTAATTTCAATATCCGTATAGATAAGACCAGTAGCGGGATTTTGCTTCGCATTTTGACGATCTTGCATCGTATTTGCAGTTTTGCTTGCTCTGCCATCTCTTGAATAATGAATGACCTTGTTTATTGCAATGGAAATACGGCCCCATACTTTTATGTCGATATCCTTTGCTCTGCAAGTTTCGTCTGTATCCAGTTTCTTGTGTATTTCTCCGGCCCAGACCGCTTCCGCTGAGTGGAATGTCTTCGTTCTTCCACAAATTCCTTTCTCTTGATGATTTCATGTCTGTTTTAGCTAAGTAAACATTTGTAACTGAATCGAAGCCACTATCTCGAGCTTTTAGTTGGATTCTGCCGGATTCGCAGATCAATTGACTCTCAATATTAGTTATTGTAAATTCCGTATCCTTTAAACGATATAAGATCTGTACTAAATTGTCATATTCCTCCGGAAGTTTTCTTATTATCTGGAAACACACTAATAGTTCGGGAATCTCGAACCCAGTTTCTTTAATCGGTGTACTTTTATCTCGAACTCGTTGACAGAATATTCCAATCACCTCTTCATTTGGCTGAAATTTCAATTCGTAAAATTCATCAACCAGGCCAGCAATTCTTGCTCTTGATTTAGGTTCAAAATTTTCTTTTAGAATGTCTCAAGCTTTCTTTCCATCTGTCGTAGACTGAATCAACTTCAAAAATTGACGTTCAACACCTTGAAATATTGTAAAATAAGCTCTAGCTTTCCTTATTTCAAAATTCTGCTTAACTGATCTGGGGCAGTGGCTGAAGGTGGTGATGGCGGTTCAGCTCCACCGACCAATTCCCAACTTCCACGATCCATCCTACTCTCATGTCACACTTCCAACTATCGTAGTTGAATGCTCCAAGTTTGGGAAAAGCTAAATTCGCTGATTCTACATTTCCTTCCAAATTCAAAACTTGGTTTCTCCCTGCTATTAAAATAAATATTTCAACTCCCAGACAGAATTTCTTCTGAATCTATATCGTTTACGTGGGCAAAAGGCCCATAACCTTTGTTAGTTTAACCCACAAAGCAGAGTACGCTAAAATGATGAAAACACAAGTAAACTGAAACACAACATTTATTACAACTTTAAATATTTAACTTAAATCTAAAATTCGTAATGTTGATCAAATATATAAAGAATCATTATCTACAATATTAATCCTATGACGGATATCAGGCCATCGGCCAAAAACTGTTCATCCTCGCATGAAAAAATTGTTCGTTCTTTTATAGAAAACGATGTCTTACGTCACATTGATTAACTGATTATCACTTGACTTCTCTTCACTTCCATCATGGAGACGAATCTGCAAAAGACTAAAACACTAAAGTTTAAAACTTGAAATTACTTATTTCCACAAAGAGTTCATTTCCGCGGGGGAGTAAGAGGAGATACATGTCCACTCTTGAAAATGAGAAAACCCTTAATGCGCGCCAAATGCAAACAGTGAATTCTTTTTCAGTCACTCACCTCGCTTTATCAACTGCTACTATACATTTCGCTACTCTAGCTTATTAAATATATTACAGCAAAAAGTCTCAAAAAGGGCAAACTATTCAAGCAAAAGAAAGAAATATCATCAAATTTATGAAATATTTAATGTTAAAAAAAATTCACACGAAGGTTGCGAAATAAATATTTTAGCCGTACGATCGCCAAATAGCAACCTTGTTCAGGATTGTTCACATCCTTCTCCCAAAAATAGCGAAATAGTATCGCCGGATACCACGTGATGAAGGCGCAGCCAAGTGCCAACTCCTAGTGAACGAATTTATGACTACAAAAAGTTGATTCTATAAAGGGTAAAATCTATTCCAATATCTTGAGATAAAAAAGAAGGGAAATTCAAGAAGGATGGGAAAAGGGGGTGCCTAGATAAATTTTAATGATGATGAAAAAAAAGGGAAAGTGGCTGACATGCAACAATAGTAAATCATCCATCTAAGTAAATCAAAACAATATACATAAAATAATTTTATTAAAATTTTTACACAGCACCTTTTATAAGCTCTTTTGAAAGATTAATACTAAGGTACTTTACCAAGGTGACGTCACAGACATTCTGTCTGTTTAAAAAATATGAGCAAGAAAGTAAATTCTAATTGTCAAAAAAGAAAATGATGATAAAGATTATAATAATAAAAAGTAAATAAATAAAATAAATAAATTATCAAAAAATAAACTCTAATGCATGATTATAAAATAATTTCGATCAAAATTGTGCGTCAAATGATAAAATTCTTCTAAGTAAAATTGAATGTATTTTATAGATCAATCATTTCAACTTGTAAGTATGATATTAAGCTCTTAGGAAGATTGAGCGATGTTATACCAAAGGGCAGATTCCAAGATTTTTGTAGCTGACTCTTAATGACACACTTGGTGAGATGCTTCAACGATCGAGGTTGTAAAGTTGTGACGTTCTCTTTGGAAAACAAAATGGCATAAAAATCACAAAGTTCCATAAAATTTTTTTCAGTCGAAGGATAGAAAATGTTAGAACTGATGGGAGGTTGGCGAAGGCTAATTTCAGTTTTCAACTCTTGTAAAGTAACAATAGGAGTGGGTAGAACACTCCAGAGGAGTACAATGCACTTTGACATGGAGGTAAATTTCGTCCGTGATCGGCATCTCGCAACATTTACTAGAAATAATAACACTTCAGCAATTGTTTTTCTTCGTCTTGATGATTCTTCAGCAAGAGGTACTCTCAGCCACTCGTAAATATAATCCAGCCTAAAACAAAGTATAAATGGGTTAACACATAAAATAGGATTGCGTTTTTCAATCTAATTTAAAAACCTGTTTGGGTCGAATACAAAACAAGGGTTCATTACTTTTGAGACAGATCAGTGTTTTCATTACAGGAAAAAAAAAATGGGAGAGAATTTCTCACCCTTTCTCAAAAACAGGGTGAGATTTCAAAAAGTTAAGTGAGATTTCTAAAAATTAAAAAAAACACGAATAGACTTGGAAATTTTTTTTTTCTTCAATTTATAATACATTTTTAACATTTTCTAATTTCCAAACCATTGAATATTTTCATTGCATATGGAAAATGTTCTCTATCTACTTTTTCATCAGCTATTCTCATTAGGTTGCTCAAATGCTCATCAGTCAATCTGTTGCGATATTTTATTTTAATTCGGTTTTGGGTGCTAAATGACCTTGCAACAGATGCTGAACTATTCGGAATCACTAATTAAATTTGTAGCATTATGCTCACACTTTCCTATCCTCTACATCTGCCAGCATAGGCTTTTAAATTATTTCTGTTACAGAATAGTGAAGTTCGTTGAAGTTATTTCCATGTTCATACTTCTTGTTAGGTCTTCCAGCATAGTTTTCACAGACTTCAACTTTTACAAATTGCTGTAAATTGTTGACGAGAGAGTTTGTTAATTCATTAACAGCTAAAAATAGAGCTAACTTTAAACAACTTATTATACAGGACTCATTGTTTCTTCTTCTTAACACTTGCTGTAGCTGTTTTCATGTCTTTTTCAAAATGGCGTAAGACGAAATTTTTCCAAAATTCGAGAAATTCCCGCATTTTAAAATTGCTTAATAGAGTGCGCGAACTTCTCGCGTTAATAATTTTTTAATGCGAGAAAAGAAAAAAATGTGCGAGACTCTCGCGCTGTAGTGAAAACACTGCAGACGTAGAAAGAATTTCGGTATTGACCAGATAGGGTGCGTAGCGAAATTATTTAATAAACAATAAGCACTTTTCAAGCACTCAAAAATATTTTTAAGCACTTTTTATTGTGAAAACGTTAAATATAAACTGTGTCTTTTTGCATAATTCGTAGCAAAAATTAACATGGTAAAGGAAAAATCTCATTTGGAAAAAGGGAAAATTAAGCACTTTTTAAAAATATTCAATGAAAAAAACACCTTTAAGCACTTTTTAAAAACGCTACGCACCCTGGACGTTTGTTACGAAAAATTATGTGTTTTGTTTTGAGTCGGGTGAAAACAGAACTATTTTCATTTTTTCAGTCTGTTTACAAGAATTCTTAATTTCTTTCTATTGTTTTTTTCTTTTTAATAATCTATCTGTTAGATTTTTCTTTTAAAATTTTTTAATATTAGTTTATTTTTATGGAAATTCGTCTAAATTTCAAATGGTAATAAACAAGAGATCAGGGAAAAAAAAAATAAAAAAGACTGTAATTTTGTGCACATAAGTAAAAGTTATTAAATTTAAAAAGAGAAAGTAGTACTTTTTTCTCATCAACAGATAAAATATATGTAGTGAAAACAATTACATTTGCATCCTTTTTCGAAATTTGCAAGTAGCAAAAAAATAAATAAATAAAAAGGAAGCTTAAAAATCGTGAAATCTATACAATAACCGAAGGAGGATTGATAATGAAACCACAAAATAATATCGTATAAAAATATCAAGATTTAAAAGAAAATATTAAAAATACTGCCGAAAATTGTATTATAAAATGATCAAATTAAAGTATCGAATGGTGAATACTTAGGTGCGCGATTTGAATTTCTCCTATCATATAATATCGGTGATTTTAAAAATCAACAACATTCACTGAAAAAAAAAAAAAAAAATGATCGAACTATGCATGGATATAGCGCAAATCAAATGGGTCTACTAAAAGTAATAACTCATATAAAAATATCGCAATTTAAGAAAACCACTTGGCAATTATCAATAGCAATTTACCTGAAAAAGTAAATCGGAAAAAAAAAAAAAAAAACAGTGGTATCGTCGCGTAAAATGTGACTAATAAATGCACGAATTGAATATGTTATAATAATATTGCATGAAAAATAAATTAAAAAAAAAAAAATGTATGGCACTAATAGCCGATAAAACGATTGGAACACAGCATGGTTTTACGATGATATCGACGCAAATCGAGTGCTTTAAAAAGTGATTACTCAAATGTGAGACTCCATCAGGATTCTAAAAAATGAGAAAATCAATCGTTATCTGCAAAGAAAGGAAAAAAGGATCGAGTTGAAATGCAGGATTCGAAATTTCCATATCATATTAAAATTTTCGATCTAATTGTAGCTAAATAAAGAAGGAGACAAATATATCACATTCATTAAATAATTTTTCTGTTTTACATTGGAATTTGCATTAAAATTGCTACTCATTGAAATATAACAAAGCACAATTTTCTTACAAACCATCATTTCGGAATTACTTTTGTGTTCGCCTCAAGTACTTTCTAACCGAGGTTTGTTTACCAAATAATTATCGCGAGTGAATGAGACAAGTGACGAAAATAAAATTTTACATTAGCAAATCTCCGAGAAAATTTTGTAAGAATATAAATTATGGATTTATTATTTTATAAATTATGGACCTAGCGTGACAAACGAGAATTTTACTTATCTGAAACGGACTGTTTAAACAATTTTTTATTTCATTCAAAACCCAAAGCTAAAAAAAAATATATTCATTAGCTAAAACAAATAACCTCTTTCTCAATACGAGCTGTTCTTTCTTCAGGCGTTTAATGGGCTGTTAAAATAACCATTCTCTACTGCATGCACCTTTAATTGTTCATTTTCTCATAGTTTTCAGTTTAAATTATAGAAAAAAGCTTTCAAGCTGTTTATCCAGGGTGGCCACTCAAATCAGGTTTCAAATTTCCCTGATCTTTCCAGTAAAAATCTTAAAATTTCCAGGTCAGCGTGTTCCCCCCCCCCTCCCCTCATGAAGTTTAGGTGGGTACAAGATAAGTGTCAATATTAGAAAGTATGTTATTTATTTAATATATCATTGAGAGCCGCGATGGCTCAGGGGATAGAGCGTTCGCCTTCCAATGAGGCGAACCGGGTTCGAATCCCAGTCGATACGAATTCCGCATCCGGCTTGCACTGACCACAGTGCTGACGTGAAATATCCTCAGTGGTAGACGGATCATGGGTTAGAGTCCCCTTGCCGTCAGGCTAACCGTGGGAGGTTCTCGTGGTCTTCCTCTCCATGTAACGCAAATGCGGGTTAGCTCCATCAAAAAGTCCTCCACGAAGGCAAATTTCTCCCAATACTCGATCCAGGAGTTCCCTTGTCTTCTGGATTGGGTTCAAAATCACAAGGCTACGGAGTTGAACATTAGTAGCCGTAAACCCATTAAGTTGGGTCGGCTGTTCAACGACGGTTATAAAAATAAAATATATCATTGAACAGGTGCCGAAAAAAATATGTTTTGCTTGTAGAATATATTGCTTTTAAAGAGTTAAGTAGTTTTTGCACAAAATAGTAAATACAGAGTGACCCAAAAAAACCTTGGATAAGTACTGTTTAATGTATTTTCATTAACCAAAATAAAATAATTGCAGGGAAATATACATTAATATTTTTTTTAATTTATTTACATTTAAATTTAGAGCTATTATTTACTGTATTTTATCCAATCAGTGCTCTTTATAAAATTCATTTATATAATTTCCTTTAAACCAGTATTTAGTCAAATGTTTAAATAATGTTGTTTGTTTTGTATTAGCACTATTATTTTAAGGGACATTCAGTATTCGCAAAGGCGAAATTGTCAAATTGTGGCATATTTTATAGAAAAAAAAACAAGATAAAATTCTTTAAATTTTATTCTTTTTTGTTTTATTTTTATTCTTCTTATTAGAAATTAGAATATTTAAAGAATTCCAATCTAACTACATGGTTTCTTAGTATAGATTAGGTAATTGATTTTGATTTTATAACAGGGAAATAAATTACAGGGTGTTAGACGTAAAAAATTAACATAAATTTCTTAGAAAAAATATCTTATAAAACATAAGCTAAGTTTATAATCATCAAATTTTTATATTAAATACTTAGTACATCATAACCTATCGAAAACAATTTGTTTTATAAGAACTGATTATAATAAAATCAAATTAAATGGTTTAAATTGTTGGTGTTGGATGTAAATCGCACGAAAGCAAAAAATGATTACTCACTTACAAACTGTCTAAAGTCTGTGAATTTTAAGTCGAATATAAATTTAAGATGATGATAACGATTATAATTATTGAAAATTACTTTAATTTAAATCTTAACACTATCAACATTATTTTTCAATTAAATAACTTTCGACATTGTGATTAATAAATGAATTTTGAACCAAAAATCAAACATTTACCAACAAAACAGTAAAATTTAATGTTATATCTAGTTGGTTCGTAAAAAAGGCTTCTTTTTTAAAATAAAATAGGTTATAAAAGGTTTAAATGAAATCCAGAAAATTAGCATCAATGCAACAATGGTTACGATTTTGCCATTAATGATTCAAGAAAAATGAGTGATTGGTAGGCTTTGCTAAGAAAAAATAATTCCTTGGATGGGAGAACAAAAGCTTTCAGAAAAAGAGTGCAAGATAAAATCATGTATTAATAAAATTATAACCAATTATTTTTTGGAGAATTTTATAAATTTAAAAAAAACTAAAACATTTTGAATCATTTTTTTAACATAAAAAATACTCCCAAAGCATCGGAATAAACTTTAACAATAAATGAATTCAGGCCATGGACGAGAAGATAAAAAAAAAAAAAAACTACTTATATAAACAGAAGCCAATATCCTAACCCTTTCTTTCACCTCCACCACAATTTTTGCCTTTTTTAAACAGTGTAGTCCCATAATCTCTAAAGTGGTCAAAGATTTCTCCATTTAGCAACATGGAAGAGTTTCATATGGCAGTCTAGTTTAGCAGGATAATAATGGTGAGAATTTTAATGCAAGCAAAGTATTGCTTAGTTGATGATATTTCAACTGTTTGACAATAAATTTCCATCTAAATAAAGTGGATATAGCGAATGGTAAAATAATATAAATTAAGAAAAAAATTTCCAGGTTTTCTTTAAAATTCCCTGATTTTTCCAGGTTTTTATCAGAATTTCCCTGATTTTTCCAGTATAAAAAAATTCCCTGATAATTCCAGGTTTTCAAGGTGGGTGGCCACCCTGTTATCAATGAATCATTTTATTATTATTATTTTTTTTTTGTTGAAAAAAATGTGTGCACAGTCACTGTCTTTTAAGATGCTGTTAATTATTTTTTGTGAACTACACATTTTTTCTTATTATGATAATGAAAGAGAATTAGTTTTAAACTATGCATATAAAATAGTATGAGAGAGTTATTAAAAAAATTTTGAGGATAAAATTCAGTTATTACATAATATTACACATTTTGATAAATTTTTACAGTGTTAAATGAGTGCCCTTCTTTATTCCCAGGGTCAAACGCATATCAAAAAATGAGCACCAAGTCATTACCTATTATTGTTGGTTATCCTGAGAAATAAAATAGCCTGAATGTGAACCTTAACTTATGGATGATAATGATACAATAAATCCTATGTACTTCATATGAGATGAGACAAAGTTCATCACTGACAGCAGTCCAATGCCAGTTTTTGTGTACAAAATTGTCCTCAAAATCACAAGACTACAAAATCATACAAGTATTATGTACAAAGTATAAATTTTAAAATGAATAACACCTAACGCGATTTCTGAGAAAAAATTATTTTGATTTTTTGCTATCACTGTCCCTACAATAGGTATTAAGTTTTTATAAGCATTGAGTAAAATATTAGGACTCAAAGAAAGTGATTTCTGTATTATTTATCATTCATATTTAAGTAGAATTGTAATATTAGATTGTAAATAACATTATCATGTTATTGCAGAATTTGGTGAAAAACACTTTAGTCACTAAGTGTTTCATCCATAATAATTAAATTGCTAAGGATACCTAGAATAATTTTAAGAAATTAATTGTTTCTTTATTTTAAGAAAAACAGGGGTCAGTCCAGACATTTTGTGAAAGGTCCTGTTTTTGTGAAATTGTGAAAAAATTACTCATATTCTTTAAACCAGGGTCCTGCTTATATGAATGTGTGCAAATAGGTTATTGCAAAAAACTTTTTCAAAGAGTTTTTAAATTGTAAATAGATACAAGATTATGCTCAGCACTGTAAAATTATAATTAAAAAAATTACATTGGTATTTAGCCTATACTGCTGGACGCAGAATATATTCATTTTGGACGAATAATGGAAGAAACGTCTGCCAAAGACAAAACTTATTTCGTTTACATCCATCTTTCTTGTTTTCTGCCCTCGGAAGGGTTTATTCGATTAACAAATCAATAATGGAGATAAACAAATTTGTGAAGGGTCTGATTAAAAGAAAAATCATTTTGTGAAGAGTCCGTTTTTAAGTTAAAATATTTTGTGAAGGGTCCGTTTTTATGAAAAGATATTTTGTGAAGGGTCTGGTCTGTTAACGGACCCAAATTTCTTCTAAATAGACCCCTGAAAAATTATGTTGATTCCATAAACTCAATTAAAATTCATATCAAGCAAATAAGATTGAATCAAAATATTTGATATTTTTTGTTGGAACATTTGTTATATGCATTTTTACAAAAAATATAACTGAAGTTTTGGAAACAGGTTTGATATCTAGAACCTTGCTAATCCTGTCTCCAAGTAACATACAAATAAATAAGGATTAATGATTATAAAGTGTTTATATATGAAGTTTTTTTAACAAAGGCAAATGACACATAGGGCCGCCACGAAGTTAAGACAAAAATTTGCTAATCCCTCATTTTTTGTGAGTACAGCTGAATATTAAATATTTTTTTAATTTTAGCAGATAAACTTATATTTGTCTCAGCAATATCTTATTTCACACTTACCTATATATATAACATTGTGTGACCTACAAAAAAAATTAATAAATGAACAATGAATAATCATGTAACTCAAATAAACAATAATTTTTTTAACATAAAATGGGATAGTGAACATTCAGAAAAAATTGAAATCTTACTTACCAATCAATCTAAAAAAAAGAAAGAAAGAAAAGTAATTTGGTAAAATTTTTAACACAATGTACGACAGTATAAATTATAATATGGAATCTTTTTAAATAAAACCTTTACTGTTTGACGTAGGCAAAAAAATTTATTTTAGTTGGTAAAATTTTGATTCAGTAATTTATTAAATTTTATTTAGTTATGATGCTAAGCTGCAGAATTTTAAATTTTATTTTTATTATACCTTTATATTATATGGGACCCAATTTTGACATTTTAATAACCTACATAAAAGCTTATAAATAACCTATGTTCAAGCTTCTAGAATTGTACATGAACTCAGCCCTGTTTAAAAATAAAAATAAATTTGACTTACCAAGTCTTAAAATGGTTATCATAGGTACAAAGTCTTTGTGAATTCGGTTTAAATCCATACTGAAGTAAAATAGTCAATTGTTCAAGGCAACCAGTCAAAAGAGCTGCAGTAACAGGACAATATTTAAAGTCAGTCAATGCATGCCCATCAGTCAAAGCTCCCCAGAAATCAAAATGAAGAGCATGAGCAACTCTCATAATGCATTTTAAGAGTTCTGCAGCTCTATGATTGCGATTCTTACCAATTACACCAGACAGCACTGATATTTTAGATTTATTTTGCACACACAATGTTTGCCAAAGCTCTAAGAATAAAGTAGGATCATCACATCCTTTTTCAAGCAATTTATATGCTATGTAATAATACAAGTAGGAAGATTCATCAGCGCTATAAATCAAATGAGATAACCTCCACACACGGAGAATTTTTTGTACCAAAGTTGGTAAATCGTCACGATCACTCTGGGAGATATCGTTTAAAACTACAACCTTGTAGTGTTCGTAAATTGCAAGTGAGCAGTAGTGATGAATTTCTGACTCACTAAATGTAATATGAAACCAAGGAACACGGTGGGAGGATGTTTTTTTATACTCGTAATCGATAAGATTGAGATAGTCAAGGAATGGTGATTTGCCCCACTCAGACCAAACAAGTTTTCTTGAAGAAGATTCATATATATTAAAAACATTTTTCAGAGTTTCTAAACTTCTGGATCGTTTTAGTTCATTATACAACATAGTTTAGGAAAAGGAAGAAAAACTCACATGAATTTCAATGATGATTCAAAAATGAATTTCAATCAGATTTAAGTTTAAAATTAAATTTACACACCAACTCAAATTCCGCGCTACAAAATTGGACGAACACCTACCAAAATAAACAACATATGCATCGATATAGTTCGAGGTTATATCGATATATATATTTCAATTTCCCTATTTCCATACATTGATATATTCGATTTTTTTTTTATTTTTATAAAAAGATATTAGTTAATTCAATTACAATTTTACAGTCACTCGAAAAAATAGCTGGGCATCGTGACCCTTGCAAAATAATTTTAAAAACGCAAAACGACAAAATGAAATGCACGATTCTAAAAGTCTCGATTCTCACTACTCTGTCGTGACGCTGTTTTTTGAAATGTTCCCACTGCCTTGTCGTGACGCATATTTTTAGTTATGTGTGACGATGAAATGACCCACTTGTGCCAGAAAACTTACAAAAAAAAAACAGTGAGCCTCCGCAGAAGCCATTTCAAAACAAAAACAATTGATTTCAATGTGTGTGTACCCAATGTTGGCGAGCCAAAAAAAATCAGAGAGCCTCCGCAGAAGCCATTTCACGCAAAAACTGAATTTCAATGTGTGTGTGTACCCAATATTGGCGAGCCAAAAAAAACCAGAGAGGCTCTGCAGAAGCCATTTCAAGCACAAAATGAATTTCAATGTGTGTGTTCTCAAGTGTTTTGCGCCACCCCACCCAATGTTGGCATCGTGTGTATTTTTAAAAAAATCGCTTTGACATAGAGTTAAATTTCGATGGTTTGTCGGCAAAGGGGGCAAGTCTTTTGACTGCTAGTACGCATCCAATCGACCAGACATTTTTCATGAAATTCATGCTGGCAAAGAGTACGATGAGGCATTTCCATCATCTCTTCCAAGCAAATCGGGCAGGTCTCGGGTGGGGCGTAATACCAATTCTCTAAAGGTAACGAAAAGAGGCAATTACGAATTTCGTTGGCTAGGCGAATCCGTAAAACCTCTGTCACGTGATATCCTTTCGAGAACCACTCACTCACAATCGTTGTCAGCCATCGCATTCCAAAGCTATTAAAAGTCATGAAAGCTGGGCTCACATGACTCAAATCAGTTTGGAGACGCAACTCTTGATCCATAAATCTCTTAAAGACGCCTCTCATCCGCCTCACATTGGAATAACCTTTTGGGTCGAGGAATCGAAGCACTGGATACGCCTCGTCCCCCAATTCCACGACCTCTGGCTCTCCCATCAACAGCACCTCCCGAGGAAAAGCATAAGATGGAAATGCCCGATCCGGTGTCAGGGGAAGCAAATTACTTACAATAAAATGATTTGCCATCTCGAAAGGACTCTATATCAAAATATAACATTTTCCTCGGCGTGCAAGCCCTTTTATAGACACACAGAGGGCGCTGATGCATTTTCAAGATGTCATGTGACAAAACATCCGGTCCAATGAAACCCTTTCCAGATGCGTTTCCAAGAAATCGAGCGACAAAACACATCCGCCCGATGCAGTTTTAGAATCTCATGTGACAAATTACAGGATGCGCTTTCAAGAAATGGAGCGACAAAACACATTCGCCAGATGCACTTTCAGGACGTCACCGGATGCATTTCCAGGAAATTGAGCAACAAAACACATTCCCCAAATACACTTTCAGGATGTCACCGGATGCATTTTCAGGAAGTTGTGCTACAAAACACATCCGCCCGATGCAGTTTTAGGATGTCACTGAATGCATTTCCAAAGAGTTGTTCGACAAAACACATTCCCCAAATACACTTTTAGGATGTCACCGGATGCATTTCCAGGAAATGGTTCGACAAACACATCCGCCAGATGCGTTTTCAGGATATCACGTGACAGGACATTTGTTTGAAACAACGTCATCACTGGATCCAGAGGATGTGGCCATATTACCCATCCCAGGATATTTTGAAATCTTTGTGAGGATTGCGTCACGTGAATCATGTGAAAACTTTTGAAATGACCTGGCTCTCAAATCCTGGGGCTGGGAGATTGAGATATGGATTGGATTCCAAGGTCATTGGCCCAATTACATTCTGGCGATGCGTTGAGAGTGTGTCGAGACTCGAGGCTTGGCTCCAACACTCCACTGAAAAAAACTGGACCGGAAATGGGTGTGGTCAAACGTCAATGACTGCTTATGATAACGACTCCCAAAAAGTTACGTTTCCAAAATTTCAAATTTCGTCTCGAGAAAATTTTTTGCTCGACTCAAAATCTCAGGACGAGTAAAAAAAAAATTTTTTAACCGGAAGTGGGCAAAGGTCAAACGTCAACAACTGCTTATGATAACGACCACCAAAAAGTTGCGTTTCGAAAATTTCAAATTCTGTCACGAGAAAAATTTTTGCTCGACTCAAAATCTCCGGACGAGTGAGAAAAAAAACATATATATAGTGTTACTATATATAAACATAAAAACTCGCTCGCATATGCTTATACGTTCTAGTCCGAATCTTGACTTTTCAAAAATGTCACTTTTTTTCAAAAAAATACCCTTTTCTTTAAAAAACAGATCCATTTTTCAATTTCAACGATGAAAAGACTCTTTTAGAAAACATCATATTTTTGATAAATCGACGCCCTTTTCCTTTTCAAAACGAATCCATTTTTCATTTTCAACAATGATTTCAAACTGAATCCAGCAAAACTCGACGCTCTCCATGGATTCCAAATCCAACTCCATGGATTTCAGATCCAACTCCAAGGATTTCAGATCCAACTCCATGGACTCCAGATCCAACTCCATGGATTTCAGATCCGACTCCAAGGATTTCAGATCCGACTCCAAGCATTTCAGATCCAACTCCAAGGATTTCAGATCCGACTCCATGGATTTCAGATCCAACTCGAAGGATTTCAGATCCAACTCCATGGACTCCAGATCCAACTCCATGGATTTCAGATCCCCACTCCATGAATGTGGATCGTGACTCGAAGCATGGCTCAAACGCTCAGCTAAAAATATCTGGACCGGAAGTGGGCAAACGTCAAACGTCAACGACTGCTTATGATAACGACCACCCAAAAGTTGTGTTTCGAAAATTTCAAATTTTGTCTCGACCAAAATTTTGCTCGACTCAAAATCTCCAGACGAGTGAAAAAAAAAATTTTGAAACTTTGTAATAAAAAAACTGTCGTACAGCTAACCTTGCTGGGTGCACACATCGTGCACACTAGTAAAAATATCATTTTCTCAATATTACACGCCTACAATATCGTAAAAAGCGAGGGAATTATCGTTTGAAAAGCTGAAATGTCAAAGATCAAAAAGACCAAGCCCCCAACCCAAAATTTCAACCCAATCGCTCGACAGGCTCCAGGATGTCAGACCCGAGTGCAATGGATTTCAAACCATGCTCCCGCGTGTCCAGACAACCCACTCAACAGGAGCAGTTAAATCGATAATGATTTTTTTTTTCAATACAGTTTTTTAATTTGGGGGTGGCATATTTATAACTGGAGATACAGTTACTGACATGTCGCCGATATGCAAATGTGGAGCTTGGCTTCTCAATGTTGTGATTTCTTGCTCCAAAGAGACAATTTTTCCGTTCAGTGTTTCAATCAGAGTGTTAAAGTCTATTCTTTCTCGTTCCAACGCAGCAATTTTTACCTTCAGTGCTTCAATTTCGGATTGTTTCTGAGCGTTTGAATCTGTCATGTCTTTCTCCAGCTGGTCAATCCGACGTTTGAATACATGTCTTTCCGATACGCTTTTTGCACTGAGTATTTGCATCGCCATTCTTTGCTTTTCAGACATGTATTCCACGACACTCATCTGACGGGCTTGTGGTTTACTTAACGTATAATACGCATTTTCCATGCGTTGGCGCAAGGAATTTCCCTTTTGAATCTGACGAGTCATGGCTTGTATGTAATTCGAAAATGGGGGTTCGCCATTCGTGGATTGGACGCGCATCACGTCGTTCTTAAACCAAAATGCTGCGAAATCTCCGTCTGGATGCGGCGCCCAATCCCACCGCAATTGAACGCAACAGTTTGGAAGATTTGTAATCTCGGACACTTTCACCCGATACGATTTGTAAGTAGAGCCAAACTTTTCACACTTCCAATCCAGTACGAGTAAATCACGAAGTCTTCGGTTGAGCCATTCCATTACGCCGTGGCGCCATAAACTGGCCATGGACATGACGGAATGCGCGTGTAACGGACGATTGATGTAAAAATGTCCGCGTCGCCCCACGCCCGGCTTCTGAGATTCAGCACTTGCGAATTTTTCTCCCGATACGTAATAAATGGTATTGGCCAAATGCATGGGCGAAATGATTTTGTTCTGTCCTTTACAATAGCGCTCGTTGGCAAAAGACTGTTTCACCGATCCCCAAATCTTCATGAAGGCAGCTGGATCTTGAACAGCCACAATCATGTGGCGATGCAGTTTATTACCATCTATGACATTTCGTGTGTTGGGCTTGCAACCATCGCACAAGCACCAAAAGGACTACACCACCAGTTGACCGGCATCCAACACTGACATTTTTTGTTTGAAATTGGAAAAGGCGTACGATCGAATAAACACGTGATAAAGTGTCCACAAGTTGGAAAAGTACATTCGAAACAGGGCCGAGGCCTCTCGTCCCAAATTGCTTTCGTCGTTGAACGGGAAAAAGGAACCCGTGTTGGCCAACGCTTGAAAGTTGACGGGGTAGTCGTCGTAAAATCCAACCGCTTGCATATCTTCTTCAATGACTCTATGTTTAAGTTTGCGATACAATAATGAAGGATCAAAATAAACACATTCGCATAACTCGGGATCAGCAGAATCGATTGCAGAGGCAGCGCTGGTTCCAGCAGTGGCGTTGTCAGAGTGGCTTAAGCATTTTTTTTGTCGTTTTTTATTCTTTGATTTGAACGATTCAAAGCATTCTTTTCTGTGAATGTCGTCTTTGGTTGAATTTGAAAATCTATATACTCCACATAAAATGCATTCAGTTTTTTCATTTAAACCATGTTTGGATTGCGAATGAGTCGCTCGATATTCTTTAAATAACAACTTTTCTTTGCGAATAGGGCACGTGATGATTTGCTTATTCCAATATCGGTATGAAAAATACATATTTCTATTTGGTTTTGCTTTCGAACCCATCTTGATGAGGCGCTCACAAAGTTAACAAATGCTTCTCAGGGAAGGAGCAATGGAATCTGATAAAACGTTTTTCACTCGATCACAATCGAATGGAAAATTATCGTCGAGACGCCAGTTTAAATATACAACATTCAAAAAAAAAAAAAAAAAAAAAAAACATTATCCATTGGACTGCTCCTGTTGAGTTGGTTGTCTGGACACGCGGGAGCATCGTTTGAAATCCATTGCGCTCGGGCCTAACATCCTGCAGCCTGTCGAGCGATTGGGTTGAAATTTTGGGTTGGGGGCTAGGTCTTTTTGATCTTTTACATTTCAGCTTTTCAAACGATAATTCCCACGCTTTTTACGATATTGTAGGCGTGTAATATTGAGAACATGATATTTTTACTAGTGTGCACGATGTGTGCACCCAGCAAGGTTAGCTGTACGACAGTTTTTTTATTACAAAGTTTCAAAAATTTTTTTTTCACTCGTCTGGAAATTTTGAGTCGAGCAAAATTTTGGTCGAGACAAAATTTGAAATTTTCGAAACACAACTTTTGGGTGGTCGTTATCATAAGCAGTCGTTGACGTTTGACGTTTGCCCACTTCCGGTCCAGATATTTTTAGCTGAGCGTTTGAGCCATGCCTCGAGTCACGATCCACATTCATGGAGTGGGGATCTGAAATCCATGGAGTTGGATCTGGAGTCCATGGAGTTGGATCTGAAATCCTTCGAGTTGGATCTGAAATCCATGGAGTCGGATCTGAAATCCTTGGAGTTGGATCTGAAATGCTTGGAGTCGGATCTGAAATCCTTGGAGTCGGATCTGAAATCCATGGAGTTGAATCTGAAGTCCATGGAGTTGGATCTGAAATCCTTGGAGTTGGATCTGAAATCCATGGAGTTGGATTTGGAATCCATGGAGAGCGTCGAGTTTTGCTGGATTCAGTTTGAAATCATTGTTGAAAATGAAAAATGGATTCGTTTTGAAAAGGAAAAGGGCGTCGATTTATCAAAAATATGATGTTTTCTAAAAGAGTCTTTTCATCGTTGAAATTGAAAAATGGATCTGTTTTTTAAAGAAAAGGGTATTTTTTTGAAAAAAAGTGACATTTTTGAAAAAGTCAAGATTCGGACTAGAACGTATAAGCTTATACGAGCGAGTTTTTATGTCTATATATAGTAACACTATATATATGTTTTTTTTTGTTTTTTTACACTCGTCCGGAGATTTTGAGTCGAGCAAAAAATTTTCTCGAGACGAAATTTGAAATTTTCGAAACGCAACTTTTTGGTGGTCGTTATCATAAGCAGTTTTTGACGTTTGACCTTTGCCCACTTCCGGTTAAAAAAAATTTTTTTCACTCGTCCTGAGATTTTGAGTCGAGCAAAAAATTTTCTCGAGACTGAATTTGAAATTTTCGAAATGCAACTTTTTGGGTGGTCGTTATAAGCAGTCATTGACGTTTCGCCACGCCCACTTCCGGTTTAGTTTTCTTCAGTGGAGCGTTTGAGCCAAGCCTCGAGTCTCGACACACTCTCAACGCATCACCAGAATGTTTTTGGGCCAATGACCTTGGAATCCAATTCATATCTCAAACCCCCAGCCCCAGGATTTGAGAGCCAGGCCATTTCAAAAGTTTTCACATGATCCACGTGACGCAACCCTCTCCAAGATTTCAAAATATTCTGGGTTGGGTGATATGGCCACATCCTCTGGATCCGGTGATGATGTTGTTTCGAACGAACGTCCTGTCACGTGATATCCTAAAAGTGTATTTGGGTGGATGTGTTTTGTCGAATGATTTCTTGGAAATGCATCCGGTGATATCCTAAAACTACATCGGGCGGATGTGTTTTGTCGCTCAATTTCCTGGAAATAATTTCCTCCTTTTTTAAAAAAATGAGACGAGTCCCCCTATTTGGGGACTCGTCCCATTTTTTTAAGATACACACGATGCCAACATTGGGCGTTGTGGCGCAAAACACTTGAGAACACACACATTGAAATTCATTTTTTGCTTGAAATGGCTTCTGCGGAGCCTCTCTGGTTTTTTTGGCTCGCCAACATTGGGTACACACACACGTTGAAATTAATTTTTTGCTTGAAATGGCTTCTGCGGAGGCTCTCTGGTTTTTTTGGCTTGCCAACATTGGGTACACACACATTGAAATCAATTGGTTTTTGTTTTGAAATGGCTTCTGCGGAGGCTCACTGGTTTTTTTTTGTATGTTTACTGGCCAAAATTGGTCATTTCATCGTTACACATCAACTAAAACATGCGTCACGACAAGGCAGTGGGAACATTTCAAAAAACAGCGTTGCGACAGAGCAGTGAGAATCGAGACTTTGATGCATTTCATTTTGTCGTTTTGCGTTTTAAAAATTTTTTTGCAAGAGTCACGGTGCCCAGCTATTCGCGATCGCAACACTCGATACGCCATCTAGCGGGAGACTGTAAATATCGGGCATTAGTTCCCACATAACCATTGGCAATGACGGACGCCATTTTCTTAGCAGCAAATAGGAAGCAAAATTTCCATAAAGAAAAGGTAAAACTTCTTGAAAAAACTAATCAGAACATGCCAAACATTGAAGTAGAACACGCCAAGCATTTGAAGAACAACTTCTCAATAATTTTTACCTTTCTATTACCAACAACATAACATGATTTCATGATCACTTGCTGTTACAGATGTGTGTATTGGGGTAAAATAATTTTTCTGTCTTCAATTCATTACAAGTTAAAATGAAGCCAACATTGCTTTCGTCATTCCAATGAATAAATGTGTTCCAATGAATTCCATACAGAACTGTAATAGTTCTTCTGTACTGTATTCTTCTTCTTCATAGAATAGTATATATTTCTGTATCTACATAATTCAGAAGACAACAATAAAGAATAATCCGAATTACTTGAAAAAGTATCTTTTGTGTTGATTATAAATAAATTTTTTATCGTTTTCTTGGTAAGTGTTTTTTAGTTTTGAAAGAATTTCAACTAGAATTCAGCTATTCTGTTTTTAAGCTACATATTAAAATTCGAGAAATATCGAGAACTTACAATTATAAAATTTTGATGTGTGGTATGTTACCTAAAAGTAATGAAGGGATAAACTATGTGTATATTATTTGAGAATAAAGTTTTCAAACAAAGAACATATAATTTTGGAATTCTCCGGTCTTATAAATCAGGTAAGTGTTATGATTTTTATAATTCGCGATCGCAACACTCGATACGCCATCTAGCGGGAGACTGTAAATATCGTGCATTAGTTCCCACATAACCATTGGCACTGACGGACGCCATTTTCTTAGCATAAAAAAAGAAGCAAAATTTCCCTAAAGAAAAGGTAAAACTTCTTGAAAAAACTAATCAGAACATGCCAAACATTGAAGCAGAACACGCCAAGCATTTGAAGAACAACTTCTCAATATTTATTACCTTTCTATTACCACCAACATAACATGATTTCATGATCACTTGCTGTTACAGATGTGTGTATTGCGGTAAAATAATTTTTCTGTCTTCAATTCATTACAAGTTAAAATGAAATCAACATTGCTTTCGTCATTCCAATGAATAAATGTGTTCCAATGAATTCCATACAGAACTGTAATAGTTATAGAATATTCTTCTTCTTCATAGAATAGTATATATATTTCTGTATCTACATAATTCAGAAAACAACAATAAAGAATAATCCAAATTACTTGAAAAAGTATCTTTTGTGCTGATTATAAATAAATTTTTTATCGTTTTCTTGGTAAGTGTTTTTTAGTTTTGAAAGAATTTCAACTAGAATACAGTTATTCTGTTTTTAAGCTACATATTAAAATTCATATCGAGATCTTACAATTATAAAATTTTGACGTGTGGTATGTTACCTAAAAGTAATGAAGGGATAAACTATGTATATATTATTTGAGAATAAAGTTTTCAAACAAAGAACATATCATTTTGGAATTCTCCGGACTTATAAATCAGGTAAGTGTTATGATTTTTATAATAAAAAATTTGCTTGTAAATAATTTTTTTTTCTTACTTGATGATCGTTCTCTACAAAATGGTTTTTTTACGTCTGATTAAATATTATAAGAATTTAAAAAAAGAAACAAAACGAAAGTTTTTATTGAAAAATGAAGAAATTTTAAAATCGTTTTTATCCTAAGAATTCTTTATTTTACGTTTTTTAGTTTATAATTTTTTGATAAAATTGTTGTCAAAATACTTTTTTTGAAAAATTAAATGGTATTAAATTATATGTTTATGTATACTTCTTGCATATTCTAATATTTGAAGTAATATGATTCAGAAAAGTATGGAAGAAAAATTCGGTACTTACGTATTAACCACAGCTACAGATTTGGCAAATTTTTAAGTGCCGCCAATCTACACTTAAAATTTTTGGAAAAAATCTTAAAATGAAACAAAAATCAAAGTAGTCAATCGGATTTAGGTGGAAAATGGGCCGATATAGAGTTTAGCATAGATTCAAAACAAACTTTTCTCTCACCTGATTCCATAGCCATTATGAACTCTAATAAATAAGATTCAAAATGAAATAACATTTCCAAAACGGACTTTTACTAAGATAAAGTTTCATGATATGGACATTGGTACATTTTCGTTATATTTCACTCTATAAAATATTTCGCACTTAAAAAAATAAAATTGCATCTTGTTTTGTTTCTATCAAGTCCCAAAGACGCATTTTCGTAACACTAAAAATGGCGACAAAAAAAGAATAGTTCTTTTTTTGTTTTGTTTTTGTTTCGTAAGCATTCTTTATTTTACGTTAAAATTTAAATGGGCCTTTCATGTTATACCATTAAATTTAGTAAAACTATTTCTCAGGCATTAGGTTTGAACTTTTATAAGAATATACCTATTTTTTTCTCTTTATTTACAAATATTTTTCCGATGTGTTCTGGATGCTCCTTCTCTAAAAAAAAAAAAGGAGATACCATTTTGTTTTCGTTTGCATAAGAAAGAAAACAAACATTTTTCTTTTTTAAATTTAATCAGCCATAATAAAGATGGAACGTTACAATGCTACATTAAAGACGTCTCCAGCGTAACTGAATGACTGTTCATATGTAAATCGCAGGGATTCGGCACATACAACAACGCCCCCTATAGTTCGTTGCGATCGCGAATAAAAAATTTGCTTGTAAATAATTTTTTTTCTTACTTGATGATCGTTCTCTACAGAATCGTTTTTTTACGTCTGATTAAATACTATAAGAATTTAAAAAAAGAAACAATACGAAATTTTTTATTGAAAAATGAGGAAGTTTTAAAATCGTTTTTATCCTAAGAATTCTTTATTTTACGTTTTTTATTTTATAATTTTTTGAAAAAATTGTTGTCAAAATACCTTTTTTGAAAAATTAAATGGTATTAAATTATGTGTTTATGTATACTCCTTGCATATTCTAATATTTGAAGTAATATGATTCAGAAAAGTATGGAAGAAAAATTCGGTACTTACGTATTAACCACAGCTACAGATTTGGCAGATTTTTAAGTGCCGCCAATCTACACTTAAACTTTTTTGGAAAAATCTTAAAATGAAACACTTTGTTTAAAATCAAAGTAGTCAATCAGATTTCGGTGGAAAATGGGCCGATATAGAGTTTAGCATAGATTCAAAACAAACTTTTCTCTCACCTGATTCTATTATAGAATTATGAACTCTAATAAATAAGATTCAAAATGAAATAACATTTCCAAAACGGACGTTTACTAAGATAAAGTTTCATGTTATGGACATTGGTACATTTTCGTTATATTTCACTCCATAAAATATTTCGCTTCTAAAAAAATAAAATTGCATCTTGTTTTGTTTTTGGCAAGTCCCAAAGACGCATTTTCGTAACACTAAAAAATGGCGACAAAAAAAGAATGGTTCTTTTTTTTGTTTCGTAAGCATTCTTTATTTTACGTTAAAATTTAAATGGGCTTTTCATGTTATACCATTAAATTTAGTAAAACTATTTCTCAGGTATTAGGTTTGAACTCTTATAAGAATATACCTATTTTTTTCTCTTTATTTACAAATATTTTTCCGATGTGTTCTGTATGTTCCCTCCCTAAAAAAAAAGAGATACCATTTTGTTATCGTTTGCATAAGAAAGAAAACGAACATTTTTCTTTTTTAAATTTAATCAGCCACAATAAAGATGGAACGTTACAATGCTACATTAAAGACGTCTCCAGTGTTACTGAATGACTGTTCATATGGAAATCGCAGGGATTCGGCACATACAACAACGCCCCCTATAGTTCGTTGCGATCGCGAATTTTTTCGAGTGATTGTATGTTGGAGGAAATTTTAAAATAATAAAATTTAACTTTTATATTATTATTATTTTATTTATTACTTTTATATTATTATTTTTGGCAATATAATATAGTTCACAAAAAGCGACGGGTCAAGAAGGAACAAACATGACGACATGACGTAATCTATAAACATTGACAGTCATGAGAATCCAAAATTGTAAAACAACTCAGCTGAGATGAAAAAACTCCAAGTAATCGTTACCTTAAATGTTGTCAATTTTCAATGTAATTTCAAGTTTAGATTTCTAACTATCTTTTGAGTTTAAGTATTTTAATTTTATGTTTTTGGAAAATTACTTTTACACTTTTTAAAATGTTTTTTAATAAAATGTTGTTTGGTCATACTCAGACATAATCTATATTTCTCACGACAATTGTAATTTGTAGATATTTCATATTGTGTTTTACCAACTCTTATTATTGAAATCTAATCAGAAAAAAAAGATTATTACGTATTTACTATTAAAATACTTTCTTGTTTGTAAATTTTTAACCATTTTAAAACATCATATATAAAATTGATATTTTGTTTTTTAATGCCTTAAATATTTCAAAATTATAACCGAAAATCTGAGAAATGTCTGTGAGGAAATTTTTAATGTAAAAGTGATGACAATTCAAATTTTATGAAGTTAAAATAAGCTATGAATGCTTCAAATGAAGAAATGCTTTTCAAAGTATTTCAAATATGTCATGGCAGAATTTCGGCATAACCCTGCCATAATTTGTTTGAATATATATAAATATATATATATATAAGTTCAAAATGAAGATAAAACAAAGGTAAATTACTGACAAATGAAAAAAAAAGGGGGGGGGGTGAATAATAATACAGTGAAACCTGTCAAGTTGACCACCCTTGTAAGTTGGGCACCTGCATAAGTTGACCTCAATTATCAAGAACGGAATTTTTCCTATATACAGTGAAACCTGTCAACCGCCCCCTCTATAAGTGACCACTAAGACAATGCACCACAAGTGGTCAACAAGTTTTATTGGGGAAAGAAAAAGAATTAATTAAAAAAAAAAAAAAAAAGAGGATAAAGTTTTTTTAAAAAAACTTTATCCTCTTTTTTTTTTTTTAAAATTAATTCTTTTTCTTTCCCCAGTTGTTTGTTATTATTATTATTATTTCCCCCCCTTTTTTTTTCATTTGTCTGTAATTTACCTTTGTTTTATCTTCATTTTGAACTTATCTTATGAGTTCTATTTCCTTGCAGCTTATGCGCAATAAATGATACTTATTGTTTTTCTTAATTTTTTTCTGTTTTTTTTGTATTTATTTATTTTGCTATATATATATATATATATATGAATACAAAAGGGATAAAAGAAATGAGAGATTATCAAAGAAAATTAATAGGTTTTATTTACTGTGTTTAAGCTGCAAGTACATAAAACTCATAAAGTAAGTTAAAACACATAGAGAAAACAAGGAAAAAGGTATAAAGATTTTTTAAATGAGAAGAAAAAATTATTAAAAAATGTTTTTAAAAAACCTATATATATATAATACAAAAACATTTTGTACATTTAAGGATTATTCTTGGTTTGCCTGAACAAACTTTTTTCTATGTTTAAAATTACCAATGGAGGTGACATGAAGGGTTTCTTTTCTTAACACAACAACATCTATAATAATTTTTATGACCCTTTTCATTCACAAGTACTAAATTTTCTTGAAGTTTGGTATTAGCCCCGAAGTTCACAACTAAAGCCTTTTTTTATGGAAAAAAAAAAAAAACAGAGCTGTGTCATTTGTTTATGTTTAAAAGAACCTAACATCAGTGTGTTGTGAAATCAAAGTATAATTTTGGCCATTGCTAGCAAATTGCTCCTGTTCCAAAAGTGATGGCAGTAACTCTCTTTGCTAATATTTTTAAACTAAATAAATTGTTAAATATGTGCTGGCATTTGCCAATATTTCCATCTTTGATCAAAATTATGTTAAAAAAATTGACTTTATCGAATTATTTCAATTTAACTTTATCATTGTAATTGTTATTAAATTTGGTTATTATCATTTAATTGTTTGAAAGGCTATGAATATAATTGTGAATATTCTATGAACAACTACTGTGAAACCTTACATTATCCTTGTCTAGGGAGGTCACTTAACATTGCAGATAATTTTTAAAATTTCATTCAGTTTTTGTGTCAAAACTATTTTATCTTAGAACTGATACCCTCTTAACATGGACACTAATTTGTTTCTTAAAATGTAATATCCATTGATTTTTAAAAGTTATTCTTTTGTTCAAACAGGAATTTTACAAAGATGGGATTTTTTTCTTATGGAGTAAAGAGAGAATTACATTTTCTCTTAGGTCAATATGATCAAAAAAATTGCAAAAGTAAAAATCTTTTATGGCTTTTGTTTTGATTGCCTTATTATAAATTTTTTAATTTATGTTTATATTGTGTACTGTAACAACCCTTCTTAAAGATCTGAGTGAGGCCAGATGACTTCTATTAGGTAAAACACAACTATTTAAAAGTTTATATTTAAAGCTATTAAAACTCTTTTTAGTCAGGAATATCCTTTTTCCAGTTGGTTAGAGCAACTGGCTGTGATCATGGAAGTCCATGGTCGAAATCTTGCTGTCTGCCTGCGAACATCTGTCCAAGATTTTATTAAGTGTAATTAAATAATAATTTAATTCTTTATTCCTCATTATATATTTATTGAAATGTTATATTAATAAAAATAGGCATTATGTTTTGCGCATATCCTTCTTTGAAGTTGATATTTCTTCTGACACGACACTTTTCTGTGTCCTAAGGTTTCACTTTTAAATATTAAATTTGTAGTCATTAAAGTATATTCTAACTATAACATGAATTTATTTATTTTCATAGGTGGCTTCAAGGTCCTAAAAAACTGTTAAATGCAGAATAAGCTTTTAAATTTTATTTTCATCCCAAGTTTGTTTGCTTCACCAAGGTTTTTCTGTATTGCATAAATACTTTGTTATTAATCATTAAAATAAAATTCTGAAATCCCATTGAGTTGAGGATACACTTTCGAAGAACTAAAAATTAAAAAATTATTTTTGAAAAGCAAATCTTACTACAGAACTTTAAAGGAGGTTTATAAAGATACACTTACTATATTAATTCGATAACATTGATACAAATCTACATAATTTTACTTATGGCTGAGCTGATTAGTTTCAAGTAGTCATAATAAATTGAATAAGTTATTTTTAAGATGTTTAAATGATTTTTTTGACTTCTAAATTGCTAATTATTTTCATTTTTATCAAAAAGTAAATAACTTTAGCGGAATAAAAAGTTGATCATATGAATTGAAATTACGTATTATGTACAAAAGTATTTTTTTTACAGTGTTTTCTTTTACAGATTCCTACAATCCATTAAGTGCTATCTTTACTACTAACTACCTGTATGGAATGTTTTTACTTGCTTCTATCTGCTCATCATCAGGCTTTTTAAATCAAGTCAAATGAGACACTTTGTATGTAAGCAGCATTTTATTTTTCTCATTGTATGCATGATTATTATGATATCTATGATATTTTATCATAAATATTGAATTAAATCAATTATTTCTTTGAGCAATTTTTTTCTTCTTATTTCAAAATGTTACCCAGAAAAAGTGAATTCGAAATAAAATATTATTTATTGTTAGAAAGGCATTGTTGTCTGATTATTATGTTCTTGTTTTAGATCTTTTTTTAATATATATATGCTTAGTTTTATATGCATACCTTTATATTTAAAACAAGTTAAAAATAATATTGGAAGACAGTAAATTTAAACCTTTATTGCTAGTTACTTTACGTTTTAGTTCTTCAGTACTATTAAAAATAATTTTATTATGATGAACCCACTTATTATTTTCTTATTTTAATTGTATTATCCTATCTTTGTCCTATAAAATTGAAAATAGTGTAATTTTTTCTAATGAATTAAATTTATAGCCATGTATAAATAGTTCTTGTTTTAGATCTTTTTTTAATATATATATGCTTACTTTTATATGTATACCTTTATGTTTAAAACAAGTTAAAAATAATATTGGAAGACAGTAAATTTAAACCTTTATTGCTAGTTACTTTACGTTTTAGTTCTTCAGTACTATTAAAAATTATTTTATTATGATGAACCCACTTATTATTTTCTTATTTTAATTGTATTATCCTATCTTTGTCCTATAAAATTGAAAATAGTGTAATTTTTTCTAATGAATTAAATTTATTGCCATGTATAAATATTACTTTTTTTTTTCTATATTTCTAATAACATTTAAAGTTATTTATTTATGAAAAGTTTTATAAGATTTTTTAAAATTCCATATAATGACAATTTAATTTGCCTTATAATTTCAGACAATTTTTAAGGAATCTGATTATTTTCTTATACAATGCCAACTAAATATATATATATTTAATTGTAGCTGTAAAAGATAAATAAATTTGCAATTGTAATAAAAATTGCATTAACTTAATGATATTTAAGGTTGAAAATAATTTTTTATTTTGCAGATATAAAAATTTTTTGAAAATGTAGAAACTTAATTGAATTATAGAAAATGGCCACTGGCAATGTTGATTGTCCTATTTCTGATAGAATCTGCAGCCTACAGCAATTGAATTTAAATATTTTCAATAGTGCAGATATTTCTGATGGGCAAACATGTTTAAACATGCAACCTACTAATATGAACAGTGCTACTTTCAAGGAATCTGAAAATATTGAAGAATTTACTAATCAGTTGTTGAATGTGTGTGGTAGGCAATCTTCTGTTGATGATGACAATAAGAACTGTGAAAATAAACAATCTTTCACAGATAGTTCAAAAGACTGCAATTCAGCTGTCGTGGATAATAATAAAAATTCATTAAGTCATGGAAACTTTGATAAACATGACTCTTATGCCATTTTTCAAGCACAAAATGCAATGCCTGAAGAACTTTTTATCAATGTGGAAAGTGAAGATGAAGGTGTACATAGTTGGAGACCAAATATGTCTTCTACAGCTTTATGTTCAGATTTTTTTGTGACTCCTGATCTTGTGTGTGAAGATATTAACCTCAACTTTCCAACTTCTTTTCAAAATGACTCTCCTAAATGGACTTCTGAGAATTCCCCTTTAGTGTTGAGTTCAAAATTGCCTCAAGCTGCCAATTATACAAAAATGGACTTATCAAGTAGGCATTTTTTTATATGACTTTAAACAAAAAAGTTTATAAATCGCTTTTATTTGATGAATAATTATTTTATTTTCTCTTATTGTTATTAATTAATGTTTTCTAAAACCTATTTAATTTTAACTTTTAAAAAAGAAATAAACTTGTTGAATTTGAAAGTGTTTAGAGTGAAGCCTAGTGCAATTCTAGTAAGCTTTAATAATACTTTGAGTCCATTAACAGATTTTTAATTTCTTTACATTGATTAACATTAGGAAACTCATTTCTTTTCACTCAACATTGCCTTTTGGTCTATAATTTTTTTGGTCATGTTTGGTCAATTCAACTCCAATTCATTACTCAACAGAAAGAAATAAAAATATCAATTAGTAGTGACATATATCAAATGATAGTTTGTCAGAAGTTGATAGCACTCAACAAAATAAGAAAATGTAAATTTAATAGCTTTAAGTAATCAATTGCTTGCTCATAAGTATCAGATTTGAGAGACCAATATTCTAATAAATTTCCTAACTTTCTTTTTGATACTGAGTTATAATTCTATTTATTTAGTGATTAACCAATAAATAATTTAATAAAATAAAATAACTATGTTTGATTTTACTTTGCCTATTATTTCTTCATCTATCATTCATCTATCATTTATGTTCCATAATTTTAATGTTAAAAAAATCTAATTTTAAACAAATGCATCAATTAAAAGTAGTACTATGAATTTTCAGCTTTCTTCCTATAATTTTTTTTTTTTTTTTTAAATTAACTTGAAAAAGTTTGACTTAAATTATACCAGATAGGTTCTTAATTTTCTAAGAACAGAAAATAATACAGCATACAAAAAATACATTTTAAATATTTAGCACCAATAAGTTAATAAACACATTAATGTGTTAATACAGTGTTCTTCCTAAGCATTTTTAGAAGGACGGTCTGCCCTTTGATCTCTAGAAATGCATTCTCCTTGCTCTTTTTCTAAATTTTTTTCTAAATTATCAAAAATAAGCTGCCATTCCTTAAAAACTTTGCCTTTTTATTTTTAGTGGAAAGGTTATTTTCTTAACCACCTGTTTGAAATGAAAAGTTCACTTTCGATTTATTCAATTATTGATAATCATTTAACTTTAATTTTCAGTTTTATTTTTTCATTTTAGTAAGATTTTTCTCATGTTGTCTAGTTATATAGCTAAAATTCGCATGATATTGAACTCCAGAGATATTCACATACAGTTTTTTTTCTTTCGTTAATTTTGATAGAATTATTCTAACATATTGTATGTACTCTTAGATCAGCTTATTAACCTGAGTTGGGATTTCTTTATAAAGAAATTATAAAGTTCTAAAAATGACCAGTACAATTGTTTAGCAATAAGTATAAGCTTAAATTTAAACATATAAAAATTTATTAGTATAAAGAAGTTTTAAATTTTCCTTCATATTTACTCTCTTAAATTTTTTTTTTTCTGGTTTTACTTTTATATAAAATATTAAAATTTATTTAACCTCTTATAATGTTTTGTTTGTAAATGGGTAATGTCTTATTTTCCTAAATAAATATAAATATGTACTCTTACATCTAGATAATTATGTGTACTTATTATTTTAAGTTTATATATTCTATTAAAAAAAAAAATCACTGTTTAGATAACAATTACACACTGGAAAGATTAAATATTTCAATTATAATAAATTAATAATTCAGATAAATGAATTAGTTCTGATTATTATTATAAATATTTATTTGTTAGGATTATTCTCAACTGGTCAAATTTTTATAAATGTTTTTTTTGGGAGCGGGAGGGTTTTATTAATGATTTTAAATTTTTCCATTATTTTTTTTTAAATACCTTTCATTTAAAAATGTATCATTGAATGATTATTTCCTTATGATTTTTAGTTTAAAGTATAAAAAAAGCTTTCAAAAATGTTTATCATTTAATTCTTTTTTTAGTTTGCTTTTTATGAAGGAAATTTATACAGAGATTGTCTCGTAGCTTGCCTTTAATTTTTCAAAAGCTTCAAAGTTTTCTGTTATTTTGATAATGAAAGAGAATTACTTTGTGAAATATACAGCTAAATTGTATAAGAGGGTAATTTTAAAATTGAGAGTCCTTTATATTAGTTTAATGTACATTCTTATAACTGCTCAAATATAAGTTATTACTTGGCTACAGGGTTATTATTTTTCAATTATTTTTTATACCATATAGTTCAGGCCATCATTAAAATTTTCAGAAGGTTGTTATTTATTGCAGAAATTTTAATTTATAAACTATTGTTTTTCTGAATTTTCATTATTTAGAATGATAATGAGTAGAAAAATATCGAATGAAAACCAACATGAGTGTTTACTCTCAAAAGACAGCAAATTATTCATTTTTTATATTGATTGTTTATAATATTTTTAGTTCAATTTTAATCTTGCCATCTGATTATATATGTGATCGGCAAAGTATGAAATGCCGGCATTATATATAATGCCTGACGTTTTTAGGCAAAGTATGAAATATGAGAAGTATTACATACTTTGCCTACGCATTATATAATTCCTAGGCATCATAAATAATGCCGGATGCTATTTAGGCAAAGTATGAAATAAACGTCTTGATGAGGTTATTATGTAAATGATGTGCATGTTACTGTGAATGACCGAAATCGGTTTTTGTTGACTTTCACCGGTGAATGTTGATAATCACATAGTCGCTTTTGTGAATTTCCAAAGTATTTATTACATCCGATTTGATATTAATTCATTTGTGGATATAATTACATTTATTCGATATTTTAATTCTTACTGGCGATAGATTAGAAGAAACATCAGTGTTTAGAGTATCTGGCAAATGTATTCCAGGCAGTGGCCCTTGACCTTAAAAAACATCAGTGTAGGGTATACCGGGCAAATATATACCGGGTAATGGTTTTTTAAGGTCAAGAGCCATTGCCCGGTATACCCTACACTAATATTTTTTAAGGTCAAGTGTCATTGCCCGGTATATATTTACCCGATACTCCAAACACTGATGTTTCTTCTAATCTAGTAAGTATTAAAATATCGAATAAATGTTATTATATCCACGAATAAATTAATATCAAATCGGATGTAAAAATATTTTAGACATTCACCAAAGCAACTATGTGATTGTCAACATTCACTGGTGAAAGTCAACAACCACCGATTTCGGTCATTCTCAGTAACATGCACATCATTTACATAACAAACCTCATCAGGACGTTTATTTCATACTTTGCCTAAATAGCATCCGGCTTTATAAATAATGCCTAGGCAATGTGTGTAATAGATATCATTTCATACTTTGCCCGTTAGTTTTAGGCATTATATATAAGGCTATATAATGCCGGATTTCATACTTTGCTGGTAACATATATATAAAACTTTGACAAATCTCATAAATGGTGATATTGGGTGAAAACTTTAATACTAAATAAACTTTTTAGATTACACCATTTCAATTTTATATACATATATATATATATATATATTATGATCTTTTAAAATGCTTTAACAGTTTTTCCAGAAATTTTCTTATGACAATATTCTGTATTAATCGAAATATCTCAGAGATGAAAAATGTTTTCTTTGTGTACGATAGATGTAGTGAATTGTAAGTTACATTTTTCACTGCGTTTGTTACAAAATTAGATAAGGTTCAAAATCAGGAAGTGACTTAGGTTTAGATTCTTCAATTCAAACTATTAGCAATGGCATGAATTATTACATGTTGTTCATATATTTTGTAATTTTGACCTTAAGGTTTCTTGCATGCACAAGTGGCTGACTTGAATAATGTTAAGTATGAAACAATCAATGCAAAGAGAAGGATTGCTGAATTGAAAGAAGATATTCAGAAGCTGACTAAAATCCTCCAGGAAAAGTTAATTGTGCAAAGGGTAAGATTAAAACTTATGTGAAATATAATTGATTTCTTTTTTTATGATGCCCAATCTTAATCATTTTCCTAATAAATGTAAAACATAAAAATTAATTTGTAAACTGCCCTTTGATTACCAAAGTTTAAAGAAAAGGTACTCAGTTTTATTCTTTTGATAAAGAACAAATATTCTAATGAGTTGTAGCTCTTTTCTCTGTATCATTGAGATGTTTTATTATTAAATAAATGATTCCAAGAAACTAAAGTGGTAAGATATTACTTGTTTCTCTATATTTCATTCGCTGCAAAAATATACAAATTGGAAATAACAGTCGATATGTTTCAAGCATTCACCACCTCAGGCTGGTACGTAGAAACCCTGATTTGCCAATCTTGTTCTGTTCATCTTTTTCTCTCGGCTACGGCAATTGTTTTTAGTTTATTTATCATCTTTACTTTTTTCGATTTTTCATAGGTAACTTAACATTTTATATTTCAAATCCCTTTTGTTTCTCCTCATCTACATCGGGCGAGTCTTGAAAATAGGTGCTTAAAACATGTCTACTGTTCTTTCCAGTTTGTATATTTTTAAAGCGAATGAACTTTAAAGCGAATGTTTTATTATTTAAATCGCACATCATTAGTTATATGAAAGATGAAAAGAACTGAAACTCATATAGAAATTTCTCTTTCTCATTACATAATACAATGTTAGAAAAATTAAAAGTTGTAATATTAAATAAGAACTTATTTGTAAAAAAACTCATAGGCAATTGTTTTCATGTTCCAAAATCATTAATCTAAAAATGCTTTTACAATAAAAATGCCTCATTAAACTTTTTTTTTTGCAATTTCCTTTCATTCACATTTTTTTTCAAGTTGAGCTTAACCTAGCAGAACAAATCAAAAATAATTTAGCATAACATAAATAAGTTTCTGTTTAATTGTCTTTTGATTAATTAGAACATTGCCGATCTCGGCCTCTATGGTTATTGTTCTGTTCATCGATATACAAAGCTAGATAACATTTTTAAAAACAAAAATGTCGAGTTTAATTTCTCTCGATGTAAAATAGTAAACCCATGATAAAAATTCATTTTTGCACATTCATTCTGAAAGTACCACTTTGAATTTCGTAATAATTTTTAGGATGCAGTGGTTAAAATTGCACCTTGCACTGGCTGTGAAAATTTCAGAAATGTGGCTCTGGAATTATATAACACACACACACAAACTCCTTTGTTTATTATTATAAGTGAATCATTATTTTAAATATGAATAAAAAGGAATTGAAACTATTCACATTTATGTGCATGTGATTTATTAAGCTAAAATGTTAAAATATTCTTTTTTCAGTGTAATTAATGTAATATTAATGTGGATAATACATCTACTTTTTTCATGTGATTTATTAGTGACTTTCTTTTAAGTATCATCAGAGCCTGCTTTTGTGGAGTAGCAAAATGCTAGTTAAAAAGATAAGACGCTAGTTAAGAAAAATACAGAAGCGAAAATTGCTAATAATCTCTGATGGTCAGGATTTTTTTTATAATTTTCACGTCCCTTTCCAAGTTGTTTTTAAAAATTTCAATGTTTTTAATATGCTGTTATTTTTACACACGAATTTCAAATTTGAGTTATTACTTTTTGATGCACCCAATTCGCAACTGTAAAGTCATTTCCCAATAGTCTTTTGGTAGTTACTATAGTTAGTATGGATATTTCCAAATCATTTTTGAAATATTGATATTTTAAATACAATATTATTACAACTGGCAAACTTGAAATTACACATTTGAACTTTTGATTCGTTTATTTTGCGACCATTTCTTGCAAATTCATGTTGGTTTTTAGATCCCTTTCTCGTAAATTATTACTATTGTTATTATAACAGGTTAGTATACTACGCAAATTCATCACAGTAATAATTTTTTTATTGAATGAATTAAGAACCTTGAATATTATGGGTCCCTAGAGAACCACATATTTTTATGTAAAATACAATACTCTTTCTTGAGAATATAGTGTCAACGCTTAAAAAGAAATCTTTACCTGTAATCCATGATTAGTAGTGCTGAGGTTGTACTATAAAAATACCAAAAATAAATAAATAAATAAATAAAAGGGTAAACGTAGTAAAGGTGAAGCGAACCTTGATTGGATGAGTCTTAAAAAATTATTTTCAAAACTTTAAGGGACTAAAAACGGCAAGTCTTAAGGGGAGAATACTATGTCCTTTTGTTTATCTAGTAATGTAATAGTTATCTTAGCCAAAACTGCATCAATAATAAATTTTTTTAAAAAATCTTATATGTTGTCAAATATGTCTATTTAGATGCCTAGTTTTGATATAATGAAACTTATGTAGCATGAAAAAATAATATAAAATAATATTTGAACTTTCATACGAGTGTAAATAATTATTATTAACCATTCAGTAGTTGCTTTATTGTAATATGTCACATAATAGTAATTATGATGCATTTTCTGCAAAATTTATTGCAATAATGCTTTTAAAAAGACTTGTATGAAACCTTGGTTTTGCTAGTAGTATATTTTAGCACTAGCAAACTTTGCACCTGATAAGAAAAACTGCAATAATTTTTTTCATGCTTTTATATTATTCCGTTTACTACTTGACATACTTTTTCTTCCATGAATGTATACTTTGTTTTTTAATTATTTAATTGCACATTTAAAATGAGTTGCTGAAAAATAATCATGACTCTTTAAATTTGAAGGGCAATATTTTAATGCTTGTATGTTTCTCTTTTTATGTTATAGACATTAGATGTGGAGAAATTAAGGGAAGAAAATGCTCAGTTGAGATTAGAATGTCAGTGTCTTTGCATGGAAGTTGATTATTATTTAAAAGGCAAAGGTGAGATTTTAACTTAAAATCTGTTTCAAATTAAGAAGGTTATTTTTAAATTCCCCTCCTCCTCCAAAAACCTATTTTTGATAGAACTGATTTTAATGTGAACTAGACACATTAGTATTTAGAGTGTAATTGTAGTTTGTTGCTACTTAGGATATTTCTCTTTTTTGTAATAATGAAATATATTAAATTTAGGTTAAAAATTGAGGTTATTTCATAAAAATCAGAGTACTCAAGTGAAAAATTGGCCACATTATTTTTGATGACAGTTAATTCGTTACTTGTACTGACCAACAGAATTAACAATTATAATAATAATGATTATCATTTATAATTATGAGGGCAATCTTTTCATATATTAAAAACATTTATTTTTTATTTATGCACAAAATTTTTCAATGTTTATAGTATTAGTATTACATTTCGGGAAACTGAAAGAAAATAATGAAATCAAATTCCTATGATTTACTTTTTCATTTTGCATTATTCAATTTTTTAAATTGTATATGACAATTTCAGGATACTTGTTTGACACTTCTGGTTTTTATGCCATTAAAGTCTACATTAAATCAGCTTTCTATTACAAAGCATAACATTAAAAGTTATATTTTAAAAATTCAGTAAAAATGAAAAAGAAATTGTACCTTTGAATATCAGTATTTTTTTAAAAATTATTAAATAATCATCTGAATGTGAGTTCATGATATGCTTGGAGTAGGGTAGGATCAAATGGCTGGAATTCTTAGGCCCATTATAAATAATTAGTTTAAATTCTCTTAATTGAAAATGCTTCAGTTTCTTTTGGCTTGTTTTATTGTACTACAAACATATTTTTAGCATAGAATGTTTTTCTTGGAATGTTAATCAATAATATTTTAAGAATAGCTACACAACTATTTTAATGTTAAGTTTACTAATTTGAGAGTATCTTTACTATTAATATTACTTATTCTAAAATGAAAGCAATATAAGTATTTGTTGCAAGAAAATTATTTATACCTAATTTCCAGTGTCTATGAACAGTTTCAGTTTTGCTATTTAATTACAGATAGTGCCTAATTTCAGTAAATTTATTTTTTCCTTCAAATGACACAAAATATGATAGTTTGTTTTATATTTTTAGCACCATTAGGGGAGATTGATGAAACCTTCTATCAAGATAAATCTCAGTTACAAGTAAATACTCGTAAGTTGAAATATTTACATAATTAATAGCCTTTTACTATCTTATTTCTTAAGCTTTGTTGCCTAATATGGTAAAACAAGATAAATCTGTCTTCAAATTTACCAGTAAGAAATGATAAAACTAATGCTAACAATTGCTTTTTAAAGAAGATTATTAATAGTACAATAAAACTTGTGTAAGTTGACCACTTGTGGTGCAATGTTTTAGTGGTCAACTTAGACAAGTGGGCAATTTATAGAGGGGGTGGGTCATTGTTTACTTTTTCGTTTCCTATATCATGTTGCTATATGTTGAAATTTGTTTTTTACTTGACTTAAAAATTTTATTTAGCAAATAGCCAAATGAATATTTTACGAAATATTTTTAAACCTGAATGAACTTCAATTTGTTACATATACTTAATTCTAATATTTAACTAACTTTTTAAAAAAAATTATTTCGTTAGTTATGCAAGTAAAATGTTTAAAAAAAATTTTTTCTTAAAATATCGGAACACGAAAACATGTAATTTAAAAACTTTAACAAAACAAAATTATTTGAACACTTTAAAATTTATTCTGTTATTACTACACTTACAAGCCTATTTGTTACAAAAATATTCCCTCGTTGTTGTTTGGTGCTGTTGTTTAGACTTTACATCTGCCCAATGTTTTTCAGTGCAAACATAGATCCATTATTTTTTCAGAAATATCAGGTTGTTTATGAGATGCATAATACATTAGATTTTGAACACAGTCTAAAGCTTCTGAAAAAGTTGGAGGTGTCTTCTCATTAGCATATTTCAGAGCATTCATTTATTCAAATGCTTACTATTGCAACTGGAAGAGCAACTTTTCAACTAACACACCTGTTTTCAATGAATGAATGAAAGAAATGTTCAAAAGCTAACCCCCTACAGTTTTCCCAGATGGTCAACTCTAAAAAGGGTTTTGATTAGCTTTTTACACTATTTCACCAAACAAGTGAAATTTTAACATACATTTCAAAATGACAGAAAATTTTCTGATTTTTTTTTCTGGTCAACTTATGAGGGTTTTAGAATAGAATTTCATAATGCTCCTAGACAAAATTGACTTATTTCAGTGATCAACATACAAGATAGACAGGTGGTCAAGTTACAAAGGTTTTGTTTCTTTATATTATATAGGAAAAATTCCGTTCTTGGTAATTGAGGTCAACTTATGCAGGTGTCCAACTTACAAGGGTGGTCAACTTGGCAGGTTTCACTGTAGTATTAAATTGATAGCAAGAAAACTATTCTTAGAATATCTTAATTGCAAATTTGTTTTGTATTTTATAATTTTTGTTTTAAATTTAAAGCTAAAATCAATGATGTGGTTGCCATACCAATAGTTCAAATCTTACCAAAAAAAAAAAGAACTCTTTTTTTTTAACTAGTATTATATTCTAAGCGCAACCTTGGGCCAATTGGCCATACAATATCTTGCTGTCCAATATAAAATGCATGTTTGCTAAATTTTCTGATTAAATTGTATTTTGTTCCAATTTTTTGACCTTGCACCAAAAAAAACATTTTAGATCAGAATGTTTTAATTTTTATATTCTAGCACCCTTTCACTCCTTGTTCTATTTTCTTTCAACTGGGAGTGGGTCTAAAAACTAGAAGCAGGGCATGGGATTTTTATTGCCAATATTCGTAGAATTCCGCTTATCTCAAGACCATTGGTTTGCTGACTTCCGTGAATCAAAAATTTATAATCCTGCAAATTTTTAAAATGTTTTCCAAATCCCATTAACAAGATTTTACATACATGTTTATGATTCTTGCGCCAATTTCATTCTTTTGGTTTGAAGGAATTGAAAATATACATCCATTTTTAATATTTAAAACTACGCTGGTGTCTGCTAATATCGCAAGTCTTATCCACACGATTTTAATATTTAAATTTTCAGTATCGAGCTTCATATTTACACGTTTTCAAAATCCAATATCGCATTTCTTATTCACACAATTTAAATTTCCATTATCCAGGGTATCTGCTACATTTCTAATCCGTGACTTTTTATGACTAATTCCAAGAACTTTTCATAACTTAACGAAGTTATTATTTTCTCCGACAAAAACAGAATAATAAATTAAAAAAGCATTATAACAACATTAATTCAAATGATAGGTATAACCAAAACTGTTATACTCTGCATCTTCATATTTATTGATTTTAAATTTAAAAAACAGAATAAAGAAAGAGTTGAAGCAATAAAATAGCCGAAAAAATAATAGCTAAGCAAATAATATTTTTTCTTTTCTGCAGAATTATATTCTAAAGATAATTTTCTTGTTCATCAGAAAGGAAAAAAATACTCCTGATTTTTCTGTTCTCATTTCGTAAAAAAAAATTTGCCAATGACTGGCGTGCTTCAGCTAGAATTTTAAATTTATAAAATAAATAAAACAATAATAATAATTCTGAAATCACAGAAGTTTAAAAGATACTTCGCTCTAGAAATGATGTTTTTTCTTTCATTTTTTGAAAGAACATCATAATTTTTAAAGAACATGATAAGAATTTTTTATATTTTAATAAAATATGACTCTGAGTGGGGATTTTGTTACTAATTCAGATATTTGGAGCACCATGAAATTGGGGGGGGGGGATTCCATTTTAAAAATAAAAATTTTCGTCGTCCTAAATCCATGATTTTTTAAAAAAAATCATGACATTTCATGACAAATGTTGCTCAATACCATGACTTTCCAGGTGCGTGGATAACTGATTATTGAGATTTATATTTACGCGATTTGTATTTAATCAAGTTTAAAATCCAATGTCATGATTTGTATTCACGTATTTAAAAAATCCAATATTGCGATTCGTATTCATGCGGTTGTAATACCAAACATTGATTTTTGTATTTAAATGCGATTTAAAATGTATGAATCGTAATTCGTATTTACGTGAATTAAAACTTCAATATTGCAGTTTGTATTTTCATTTTTTAAAATTCTATATTGCTATTCATATTCTCGTGATTTTAAAATATGATGTCACAATTCTCGTAAGATGCAAGTTTTTTCTTGAAATTGTTACTACAAAGGTGTGATATTGAGCCGCAATAGCTCAGAAGATAGACTGTTCGCCCTCCAATGAGGTGAAGCGGTTTCGAATCCCTGCGACAGCTGGCCGATACGAATTCCTCATCCAGCTTGCACCGACCACAGTGCTGACATGAAATATCCTCAGTGGTAGATGGATCATGGGTTAGATTCTCCTTGTCTTCAGGCTAACCATGGGAGGTTCTCGTGGTCTTCCTCTTCATGCAACGCAAATGTAGGTTAGTTCCATGAAAAAGTCCTCCACAAAGGCAAATTTCTGACCAATACTTGATCCAGAAGTTCCTTTGTCTTCTGGATTGTATTCAAAATTATGAGGTTATGTACTTGGACATTAGTAGTTATAAACCCGAAAATTGGGTTTGGCTGTTCAAGGACAGTTATGAAATAAAAAGATGTGATATTCTTCATTAGTTATTTAATTAAAAATATTACTTCAAAAAATTGGTTAAATATGAAACATATGGTTTATAAATTTATATCAACATTTTTGCTCATAAAATTTTCAGGTTTTTCACTCTGTGTCTCAATTACCCCTGATTGCCTTATTATGCTTTGTTTTCCTATTTTTTGTTTTGAAAAACAGCTAGGAAAATGCAAAAAGAATCGCCACTGTCAGTATTCTTTAATTTAGAACAAATAACTAGATGCCATTTATTCAAAGAACCATTAGCTCAAAGAGAGTAGGAAGCAGAATAATTGGATTGAAATGCTGCTGAAAGTTATCAATAACAGGGAGAATCTTGTTCCTATCTTGTGAAAGGCACTTCCATTTTTTTACCCAAAGCAATATCACTATATACCGAATGTATTAAGAATATTAAAATGGTGTATAAATTTAATACAATGTATTAATTTGTAATTAGAAAGAGTCATAAGTTAGTGGCTCACGAAATAATTAAATATTAAAATTGGTATAGAAGTAGGACTCTAATGTTTACTGACATACTTTAGTCTTGATCAATGATTTATAGATTCTTAAGAAGAGGGAAAAATATTGTTGTGTTAAAATTGAAGCTGACTTTTGCAAATACGTTCACCTCCACAATAAATCCAAAATGACTTAGAATCCATCACAGAACAATTTTCTATTTTTATATACCAATAATTTTCTAAAAAACTTCCATGAAAGAGAAGGAAAACTTTCTATTTATAGAAGATAGTATTGCAGCTTGGAAATCAAAATCAAAAAATTTTTTTCTTGCAAATGTGATGTTAAAGCTTCAGATGCTAGGAGTATACTGACAAGATATTCCCTTTAAAGTTGTACAGAAATTCCATTACAATTATTTTGAGTTAAACAGATAAGCACCAGCATTTCCTGTAATGGGTATAGCATGAATATTTGTTATAAATGATTGTAATTGCAAAGAATTATAGTTCTATCTTAGAAAAATTTATGATTAGCTGTGAAAGTTTCATTGAAGGGCTGTCCACTGAATTTATGAATTAAATCTTTCACAAATTTCATCAGCACAATAAAAAAATGTAGATAGTGATTTCAGTCATTTTGTACGTTTTCACTAAGTTATTTAACATTTATGACATAGTGCTTTTTATCTGTAATGTACTGATATGCTTTTAATTTTTGTCGTTTGAACTTCTTTCCAAGCATGTTATATTTGACTCATTTCTTTACAATTAGTTTAATTTATTTTTGTTTTAAGCTACTAGTCAAGACCAGACTGAGGCTTCATCAAACTCAATTGATAGTTTGGAAGAGGATTGTAAGAAATGGGAATGTCATGTGTGCACTTTTGCAAATCATCCCGCTATAAATTCTTGCGAGATGTGTCAGTCTCCACGCCTTTATAGAAATCCTTTGCATTCCTCTGATTTGAAAGACAGTTGCTTCTGCCATCCTGACTCCAGTTGATTATAATATTGATGAACTCTTACTAGTGTTAATATTCCTTCCATATAGAATATTCAATTAAATTAGTGTGTACAAAGATTTAGTAACTAACTGATTTTTAAAAAATTTAATACGATTTCAATAATTTAATGTCTAGGTATTCAATAATTAGTTTAATCTGCAAAATAGGAAATAAGTATTGGTGTTCCACAATAAATCAAAGTATATTTAGAATAATAGATATTTATTGCAAATGTTTATTAAATATTTTCTTTACTTTTGTCCTTGGCTACAGTTTGCTCTTACATGCACTTTTTTTAAAATTATTTTTTACTCTATGAAAATTCAAGTTTTTATGAAATCTTGTTTTAGTATAATCTACTAACAACTTAGGTTTTTAAACAAATTATGGAGTAGAAAAATGAAGCAAAAACGTTCATGTTTGTGCACAATGATATCAAAAATCAACTGTGTAACATATAAACAAAAATGTAAAATATGGGGTACATTTTTCTGAGTTTTTTGTACTTTCTCAAGTTCATTTTATTTTTTATACACATTATTTTGTAGTGAATCTTCATTTTTAGATGAATCTATAAATTTGTACAAATTTTAATTGTTTATGTTATAACAGTTCAATGTAAATATGTTTAGTGCTTTATAGACTATCTTTAAATGAATAAGACTGATGACATTAATGCAGATGTTAACTTTTTTTCTTGTATTAACACATTTGTCCCATTTAATAAAATGTAGCTGTATGCAAACTTTTTACTTAAGAAGGTGACAAAAATAATCCTTTTTTTTAGAAATCTAAATAATTTCTTGGATTTTTTTTGTTATTTGCATGAATGTAAATTAAAAGTTTAAAAAAAAAAAAAAAATATTTAAATATGTGGATTTTGCCAATTAAGTGATAGTTAGTTATAAGCAGTTAAAATTGTAGTAAATACAAATATTTTATTATTATTTGGAAGGGTCTATTAACAAACAATTTCCGTTTTTATAATGATCTTTATTTTTAGAGTGCTTTGGTTTTTTTAAAATGAATAAATAAAATTACTAATTCTCTAAAACTTAGCAATATAAAGCTCATTTTTGTTCTAATCGCGCTCCTAACTTAGAATTGTCTGCTGATATAAAATGCTTTCAAGTTCTGTCTATCTAATTGAATTATCTTTCCTGTATAATAAAATTAAAACTTTCAAAAATACCTTCATAATTAATTATATAATATAAAAAGTCATTTAACTTTGTTCAGATTTAATGTTTAAGAATTAGTCATCACGTTCCATATTTTGTTCTTAATAGGTTTGAAATCTATTTTTCACATTTAATAAATGAAATATTTATTTAGCACAAATGAACTTTAGCATTGTTTAAAAAAATTAAATGAGCCCTTTATCAAATTCACTAATTTTATTTTAAACTTTAATTAAAAACTAACATGCCTGTTTTTCCTTCTCAAGTTAAATTAACTTATTTTCACTTGGTAAAGTCACATTTAAAGTGGATGACGACAAAATAAATACATATTTAAGAATTTTGACTAAGTGATTATATCTATACATTCCTGACTAGACAGCATTGTAAATGTGACTAATTAGTTACTAGGCAACTTAGCAATGTGTATAAAGTTATTGTAAGTTATACTAACTATTGTTGCATTTATATTGTTTTCGAAATTTATGTTGTATGTAAACTTGTTTGTACCTAATTTTAAAGAATTTTGCTTTAATGTGTTTTAAATCATTTTGAATTTATGCTCAACCATACTGTATATCCGGTGTCAACCTCTTATACAAGTTGATTTCCTATTTTTGTTTACAAAATAGCTAATTTCTAGATGTTTGGTGTCATCACTATCGATAAGCTGATTATTTTCCCTATGTGTCAAATGACGCTTGTAAAAATATGAGTTTAAACTATGACAGAATAGGATCCATATGACAACACTGCTAACTAAAGTTATTGAATTGGACATAGATGAAGTTCTGGAATCTTAATTATATCTTTCAAACTTTTTCTTTATGAAATATACTTGAATAAATCAACTTTTCTTATTCTTAATTTTTTTACCGTAGTATAAGTTTTGTTTCTAAAAAAACATTACATGTAAAGAAAATTTAATGAGAGAAAATTTAAACCTGATTGTATAATAACATATTCAAAATAGTTTATGAAAGGGGTAATTTGTAAAAATAAATTGATAGAGTTATTTATATCTATTGCATTGTTTATGATGCATCACTAATTTACAATTAACAAAAGTCCATCTTTATTACCAGTGTATAAGTCAACCTGGTTGTTTGACTTTTGGAGGTGTGAAAAGTAGACTTGTGCACCGAGATATATGGTATAGGATAGTTTTTTTCCTTTTTAATTGGAGCCTTATGAGGTATTTTTTTCTCAAATTCTATGATTACATTTTTCTGTATTAACTGAGTTTTTAAGAAATAAAAGCAAACATCTCTATTTTTGTTGTTACTGTTTATATACTAAGAAAAAACATGTATTTTATTTACAAAACATTAATCTTTCTAAGTAGTTACGACCATTTAAACATATGCCTTTTCTTTCTAGAAAATTTTTGCTGTCAGTTGTGAAGAAATTAGATTGTAAAGGGTGAAACATAAAGTGCAAGCAGAACTGATAGTTTGTTAAAAAATAGGAATTAAAGAAAGCAAAGATTTTTATTTTGTAAATTTTACATTTAATATTTCTTTTAAAAGATTTATTAGCATTTAGTTAATTAATCTTTTTATAAGTACTGAAAAGTATTTTGTATTCCATTAATCAAGAAAACATTGACACAAGTTTAAATTTATTTTAATACTTTTATCAAAATTGGGTACTTAAATTTTAGAAAAAAGTAATAATATAGAAAATAATTTTCTCTTCTTATTTTAATGAGAAATGTTAGGTGTACTGTACATGTGTTATGTACTATAAATATATAAAAAAAGTTATAACGAGAAATGTTAGGTGTACTGTACATGTGTTATGTACTATAAATATATAAAAAAAGTTATAACTCTGGAAGTCTTGACTCTTAGCTCATTTTAAATGTGATCAGATTTATTGGCACGAATAAAAAAAAAAAAAAATATAACTAATTGTCAAGATCAAAACAATATTAAATAATCAAGTTCTGGCAAATCTGTTTTTATTGTGACAGTTAGTAAGTAAATGAAAAAATACAAATGAAAAAAAGTGTCAACAATTTTAACAAAAGCTTTCCTCCGTAAAATAGGAAAATAATAAATAAAACATATGTATGTAATGAAAAATAATAATGAGAAAATTTTCATAGGCAAAATATTGAAATAAGTCAACTTCCATTTAAAAAAAACAAAAAAAAATTACCCAATACAGAAGCAACAAAACAAAAAGCAGTGCAACAATTAATTAAAAAAAATATATATTTTCTTTAAGTTTGTATCAAATGTTCATTTTGATGGCTTTCAGAGCCAAATAAGGTAGAAATATATATAACCACTTAATTGTGTTTGAATCTAACATAAATAAATAAAATTTTTTAAAAAAAGATGAAAAATTGTGGTCATAGATACTTATTGCTCGTAAAAATATATTTTGCATTTCAACTGTTTACAATCTTGTATCATTGAAATAATTATTTTAAAATAATTTTCAATCTAAAACTAGCCAAATAAAATTATTCCACTTTATCATATTTGTCAAAACAACTTATCTCTAAAATTGAAAGTAAAGCTTACTAAAGAAAGGTGAAAACATTAACTTTGAAGCATTAAGAAGATTCACAGCTGTGAAAGATGTATATGGTTGGATGTTATGAAAACATATGCAAACAGTTGTTTTGTATTAATGCAAAAAACCGATTGACAATGTTATTACTATGTCTTATTAGGTCTCTTATGTAAAACTTTTGTCATTATACGGATTGATATTTATGTTGATAGCTACTTAATTTTAAGAACGATAACATTTCATTAAAAACCATTTCATGGTTTATTATGAAACTATCAGTATTTTTTAAACAAAATTTTATACATAACTAATTAAACTAATATTAGAATATATATTTAAAATGATAACTTTTTGGAAACATCCTTTAGGAGTTCATAATTGGGAATTTTTCAAATTTACTAACTATCATTGTAACATGCTAAAAAAAATATCAAAGAATAAAGAATTCTCTGCTGACAAAGATCATCAGTAGTTATGAATGTAATTTTTGAGAATTCTGACATTTGACCCTAAAATGAATGATTACGATATCAATGAAATGATATATTTTACAATATATATTTTATGTTATATCTCTGATAATATAACTGAATTATTCACAATATAATTAGGTTTTCTTCCAAAAATACAAAAATGTACATATCTCTTGAAATAACAATTTCTTTTTGCAGTAATAAATTCAACATATTCAATAAAGAATGAATTATAGTTTTATATGATAAATGGAATGTGTAAAGCAAATAAGCAGAAAAATACAAATGAAATATTTAGCTGCAATGTGGATATGACTGGCTATAGAAGCAGGATTCAAATGTTTTGAAAGATTTGGAAGTCAAATTTGATCACCACCTCACCCGTTTCTACTTCATACAGAGTGAGTTTTCGCACAACTGGCTCATGAGTCTGCCTGGTCTCTCGACAGATATCGGATACTTTTATTTCTGTTCTCCCAAGAAATTCTGAAATAAAATGTGAATTAAATGATTACTACCATTCTAGACCTCACCGGGTTATTCTTTTTGTTTCTACGCTTTTCCCAACCAGTACCTTGTTTTTTAGATACAAAAACATGAGAAAAATCAGTATGTTCTACTATACAGTGGAATCCCGACTTTATGTTTTTTGTTGGACTAAGTAAGATAACGTAAAAAAATATAGTATATTTTTCAAAAATTCACACTTACGGCATGTACTACTTGAAAAAAAGTGCAATCTTTACATTTTTTAAATCTTTGTTTGTAATCTTTACATTGCTTCTAGATATGATTTCAACAATATTCATTATTGCTTGCGAATTTTAAGGCTTTCAAACTCTTGATCAGTATAAGGTACATCCTCTGCCATTTTTTGCTCATTTTAACTATTTTTATTACTAGATATTGAAAAATTATAGGGATATGTGTTGCACTTGATATACGCGTCTTCAACTTCGGAAGATCTTCAGCAACACAATTTTATTTAGAAGGGTCAATGTTTCTGTTGGTTACCAAGATACAATTAATCCCGAGAAGCTTTATTAGACCCATTTGTAGTGCATTTTAGTCGACACTATCCAACGCCGTAGAAATCAAATTCAGAGAACATTTATTTTTGCTTTAGAAGCATTTTGCAGGTCACTGGAATCAAGAAAACGAAATGATTACCAAACCGGTTGTTTTTTAAATAATTAGATAATTCCAAGATCCAATTGCTGAAGCTTGCTGGAAAAAATTCCACTCTCAAATTTTACAATTTAAGCTTATACTTCCTTCCCTCGCTTTGTTCATTTCTGATATCAACTGAAGAGTTCCTTAGCATTCTCTCTCATAGAAAGAATGTTAGACAAACCTTTTCTATAATAATGTGCTAAATTTGTAGATAATTTAACATGGATACAGGTAATTTTTACTGACCAGCAGAACAGTATGTAGGAAGTGGGAAAATGTAAGAAATGGACAATGTCACTGTATACTAAAAACAAATGTTTTTTTTTTAACGGTTGCTTAAATATTGCAAGGTAAAAGACAAAGGTAAGCGAATTGCCAAGCCATACCATAGATTATAAAAGGGTTGGCGAAAATCTCTATTGGCGTTAACGGAGCGTTCTCGCAAATCGCCAAACAGCTGTGTGCTTATGTTTTTGTTTTGCTTTCGGTATCGCGTAACATTCAACAAGTTAGATATGGATGCTACGTTTCTTAGTATCAGTGAAGCGGATCTTCTAAAGAAATTCTCGAATATCATCACCAAAAATGATGGAAATCTGCTCTTCCATTAAATTCTATAATGACATCCAAGCTTGAATTGACGCACAGCGTTAATACCTGCACATCATAGATTACGCGCAGATCTCGTCCAACTGAGACAACAAAAAAAACTTATTTGCAGGTACGTGTTCATTAACTGTGTTATAATTTTTCTATACATATTTGAATAATTTCTTATCCTCTTAGAAAAGACTATGTGAGCCATCACAGCAATCGTAATAAAAGTAACGCTGCTATTAGAAAGACTGTTAGTGCACTGCTTAAATTTATATAACCATCAAGCAATCAATTGCAAATACAAAAAGAAATGATACATTTGTGAAGGTAAATTATTATTAATTTATTCATTATTTCTGATTTTATGTCAAATTCTGCATTAAATGAATTATAAAGCGTATTTTTTTGCTTTGTTATAGCGTCGACATAATCTCTTGTATCTGTTAACTAAATTGTGTTTATAAGCGTTCTTTACAAGGTTGTAATAAAGCTAAGACAAAATTTTTTTTTACATTATTACCTCCATAACCAATTCTATATTTTCATAACTTTCATTTAATGTATTTCGAATAGTGAACTTCTTTTCCTACTCACCCACTAATTAATATTAATAATTTCACAATAACTTTTAATCCTTAATAATGAAATGGTTATTATAATAAAATTTTTTTACTTAAAAGATTTAAATTTTTTTTTATTGTTTAGCAGAGACTTTGTTTCCAATTCTATATTCATTAATTAAAATGAATGGTTCTGCTTGATAACCATTTAAAATTTTTTTAAAAATTTTATTTAATTTTCAGTTATTATGAAATTTTTTATCTATTTTCGACGTAGAGATTATTTAGCAATAACGCGAAAAGCTGATATTTAAAAATTTATAGATTTATAAATGTTTAAGAGTATTTTTAGCAGCTATTTTGTACGAGTACTAATTATTTTAGTTGAAATGTTCATTATACACAGTTTTATAATAATAATCGTAAAATTCATTGAACAATTGAGTATTACATTTTAAAGTGCAAGTAGAATTTAATAATTATTTCATTTTATAATTGTAAAACGGTAGATAAGTAACTTTGTCATAAAGTATTACATGATACGAGAATATTATGCGTATGCTTTATAATGAAAGAACAACAATTTATGTTTAAAACTTTTTGTGGAAATTTCCCCCCCCCCCCTCTCATTGGTGTTAGCGATTAGAGAGTTTTTTTTTATGTTGAAACAAACAATATTAAGATTATTTACTCGTTTGTCTGAATTTAATAATTTACTGCAAATTCTAAAGGTATTTAACATTGGAAATTCCTAGAGAATCATTTTAATATTTTAGGCTCAACGAAGATGCCATCAGAAATTTGGCACGTCCAGAACACTTTTAAACGGGATAAAGATAAGGATGGATGTAGTTAAAACTCAGAGTGCATGGGGGTCCTTTCAAAGTACAGCTGGTGCCCACATTTCTAAAACCTCCAGAGGTAAAATTAAAGTCCAACCTTCTTTAATAAGCCGTAGAAGAGTTGGAGTTACAAGGGGCAGCAAGAGGATACCTTCTGGGCGTCGTGAGCAGCACTCAAGAAAAAAAGAAAAAGAAATCTCGCTGAAAATGTGAGGAAAAATCAAAGTAGTGCTACATCACATTCAAAAATGTTAATAATTTTTTACTATATATATATATTTTAATTATGTTATTTTTTTAATTATATTATTTTTTAATTATATTATTTTTTAATTATGTTATTTTTTTTAATTATTTTATTTTTTATAAATGTTATTTTTTTAATTACTCAAAACATTTAACTGATATGTATGTATGTTACATATAAACCTGCACGCAATATTTGTAAATAACAAAATATATTTTTGAAAATGTGCATTATCTATTAATTGCATTTATTATTCGAATATTGAAAGAATATCAAGGTATCTATGACATCCGTAATAAATAAAGTATTTACGAACTTTTATGTATATTAAGGAATTGAATCCATTTTTCACAAAGTTTAAGATCTCATCCCATTGAAAAAAAAGTAATTTAAAAAATATTTTTTTACAATAAATGCTTCAAGTAATAAAACAAACGCGACATAGGTCATTGAAGAAAAATCCCTTCATTTGTCCATTTTTTCCTTTAAATTATTTCACAAATTTCTTTTTTCACTAGCGAATTTCCGATTACTTCAAAATTTTAAAAATATAAATTTTTTCATTTGCAAGAAATTTTTACTTTAAAGTGTGATAAAATTTTTGAATTCTCTAATTTTTTTTCTAGTAAATAATATGTCTTTGTTAATTTCTAAAAAAAATGTTCATAAAAAAGTTTAAATTATTTTTTATCAAGATTGATTTAACAGAGAATATCACTAAAATAAAACAGGTTATGTTTTCTTACAATAAAAGTTAAATACAATTAATTCTTTAAAATAGCATTCCAATAAATCATGGTATTAAAATGTTACGTTATTCTTTATGATTGGTCTATTAATAAATTATTTTTATTTCTTCGCAAACACAATTCTCGTAAAAAAAATTAAATCTGTTATATCAAAAAACTAGATCGTTTTATAAAATATAAATTATTGCGTTTAATAAAATATAAATACAGTGTATTTGTAAAGTAATCCTAACAATAAAAAGGTTATTTTCTTTTTTAATTCTCTACTAAAAAGAATTAATGAGTTATTTTTATTCATCATGGCTAGTGGAGGAGGAGAAAAGGAATATCGAATTACACTGTTTAGGTTAATGCAATTTCGTTCTCCCACCACATTTACGCGTAATCCATCGCCAATTCCACCTGCAATCGCCAAGTTTATAATCTATGGTATGGTTTTGCAATTCGCCAACGGTAATACAAGTTATTATAAAAAAGTAAGTAATAAATAAAATCATATGGATGGCTGACTGAATGTAAACAATAACAAGCTTTATAAAACTGGGAGAAATTTAGAAAACTTCTGGTGTATCCCTCCGCTTATGTTGTGCTTACGAGGTGATGTGTGAATAGGCTAAATATTCTAGAAAGTTTTATGAGTGTAATTTGTGTTTGAATTTACCCATAATTTTACCTCCTGTAATTTATAAATGCGAACTGGTTGTGAGTTGATAACAAACTTATGAAAATTAATATCAGAACATAAACGAAGTGCTAGGTTTGTCTATTATTTGGTTATATTTGTGCAAAATATCACCGTTTGTTGTTTTCTGGGTAGCATCTTGCAGTAAAAAACATGCTTGGGGAAACTTCCAAACCCATTAGTTGTTTACTTCATTGAAATAACACGTTATATTGTAAACACTACAAGTATAATAATATTGGATGGCACACTTTTACAAGCTTGTTGAGACGGTCATCATCAGTCCAATTATAGTGGTAGGTTAAGGCAGCATCATTGTAGTATTAAGCATACTTTTGGCTGTTACATATACACTTCAATTTGAATATCCCCACACTCAAAAATTAAGGAAAAGTCTTTTAATGATCAAAAAATTCATTCTCTTGAAATCAAGAATTTCTGTTAAGATTGATATTCAACGGTTGGGACAGGGAGGCCCAAAAAGGGCTCCCAATCTTATCGCCAATGATTTTAAATTGAAAGTGAATGAATTCTTCCCAATGGACAGTTAGGAGCATGGGAAGATATCCATGGTTGATGATTTATCAAAAGATAACATAGCCAAAAATAAAGCCCCATAATCAATATTAAATTTGAAAATAATTTGGCGAAAGCAAATCGCCGAAAAGACTGAGAATTAGTATAACCCTGTAACTGAAACGTTTTTGTGGTAAGAAATAAAGAGTTATAAATAGGTTTTTGTTTTCGATTTTCTCGGACAATGAACTAATGATTTTTACATTAAAATTGAAATAAAAAGTTAGCCGTTACATTGTTTAAGAAAAGGATAAAATATTTTATATTTGCTTTTTATAAATTATTATAAAAATTAAATAATTGGTTTAATTTCATTAAAATTCGGTTAAGATTAAATAATAAAGATTAATTCGGTTAAGATTATATATAAAAAAAAAAATAAGTTAAAGAAATTTTAAAAGATAGGAAATATGTAAAGCCTATTGTGGCATCTCAAAGGTTTAGTGTAAAAATCAATCGGAAGTCTTACGATGAATTTTAATCCCTGGCGCCATCTGTGCGGCCACCCTCTATAGTCTAAGACAAGATAGAAACAATAATAATTGCAATTATTTTTGCAACAAATGATGAAAGAACATCAAAAATATACTCACCATTTGGAGAAAACAAATCTCTATCGAATACGGATATGCAGAGGACATCTTCATTAAGATTCTTCACAAGAAACTGCATGGATGCATTCCACCTGGGATTTAATGTGTTTGGTATAACTTTTGTTTTCTGTTCCTGAGATCCCATGCTCACTTCACAGTAAGGATTGCTTTGACCTTTAAAAAAGAACAGTAATTTATACTAATGATCAGATTTTCACGTACTAGGTATCGATCTTAATGGTTCATGGGGGTGGTCTAAAATATGCTAATTAGTTAGTACAAAGGATATTTGAAATTGAAGTTATGAAATTAGATACAGGAATGCATTTTCTCTGAATAAACATATCTGACCTCTACAATAAGAGGAACAGCGAGCCGTGGTGGCTCAAGGGATAGAACCTTTCAATGAGGTGAGCCGGGTACCAATCTCTACGATTTTCTGGTCAATAGGAATTCAGTACCTGGCTCGGACCGACCACAGTGCTGACATAAAATATCCAGGGGTTAAGAGTTTCCTTGCCGTCATGATAACTGTGGGAGGTTTTCTTCTCCGTGTAAAGCAAATGAGGGAAAATTTAATCAAAAAAGTCCTCCCTGAAAGCAAATTTCTCCCAATATTTACTCCAGGAGTTCCCTTGTCTTCTGGATTGGGTTCAAAATTACAAGGCTAAGGAGTTGAACATAAGTTGTCCTAAACCCAAAATTGGGTCGGCTGTTCAACAAAGGTTATAAAATAAAGAAAAAAAATATGAGGAACAGCTGCAATCTGGGAAATAGGGTCCCAATAGTTTGATAGAGATAGCAGTTGAAAGTTTGGATCCCTTAATACTATATTGACCTTTTGTGTATTTCGCCATAATCTCGAGAACTTTTAAAGCGAATTGAAAATTTTTGCACACAATTATATCATTTTTTTATCCAAAGATCATTCAGTGTATAAAAAATAATTTTTTAGTAATTATTTATTATTTTATATTATAATAGTTGGAAAAATTTGAATTGTAAAGTATAAAATTTTTACATAACTTTAAAATATGTAATTTTATAAGACAAAATACAATATTTGGACAAAATCGGTCAAAAAAATTCTGAGAAATTGAATCTTAAATAAAAAATAAATAATAATTATTAAAAAGTATTTTTTTCTATGGAATTATCTTTAGATAAACAATTGTTATAATTGTGTGCAAAAGCTTTTTAATTCACTTAAAAATGTCTTTAAATACACCAAAATATGCAAAAAATAAAACTAATATTAAGGGGACCAAACTTCTGACTGCTCTCCTAACCTAACTATCGGGACCCTATTTCACAGATTGCAACTAGCCCCTATACTGTGGGCGTCAAAAATCTGAACTTGTTGAAAAAAGGTACGTTTATTCAGAGAAAATAAGTTTTTGTGTCTGATTTCATAACTTAAAATATTGTCTGCACATTTGAAATTATAACTTTAAACCATTAAGATTGAGTCTGAGTACATGAAGATTCAATGATTTAGATCAAAAGTAATTCAGGGTGCTTGTTTATTATTTTTTTTTTTTAGTTCGCACTGCATATAATATATTTAGTTCGCACTGCATAGCAGGTGAATTCAGATAATATGAATTAATGTACCATCAATTAATTAGCCAAACTAAATTAATGTGTAATTTGACTAAAATAATATTTTAAGATTGATAATTGACAAATCTATCAATCATCAGTAAAATTTCATTATCCTTATTACAAATTAAAAAACTTAACTTAGGCTAAGCAAAATTGTCATAAAATTTTTGAAAACATTTTATTTTATTTGCATCATACGTTTAAAGTAAATTTAAATAATTTATCATTTGCAATACAAGGCCATTCAGTTATTAATTATAAAATTTATTATATAATTAATTAATTAGCAAATATATTACTTATTTGTCAGAATGTTATTACAATTGCTCTAATTGCTTAAAATGCAAATATATATATATATATATATATATATATATAGAGAGAGAGAGATAGAGAGAGAGATTATAAAGGTGGGATGAACAACATTTATCTAATACTTAACATTTTAAATACTTAAATTTGAATAACAAGAAACATAATATAGAGTTTAATTATCAAAGGGGGGTGAGCACACTGATACAAATGTTACATAAATATTATAGAATAAAATTTGCAATTTGGCATTTAAAAATTTGCAAAAGATGAGAAGCCAATTTTCAACGCATTTCATCGTTTGTGCAGATTATTGCATCATCTCACATCAGATGCATTCTACTGCTAAAAATAAATGTCTTGTTTATCACTCATTATTTTGTTTATTTTGCTGTAGACAATGCTGCTATGTAATTATTGTTAGGGGTAATTACAATTGCAAAAAGGGCAAATGGTTACCCTGTTAAAAGTTGACTTATCTGAAAAGTTAGTCTGATAAGTTGGAATGACTCACCATTTGAGCAAGCTTTCAAGTTTATGCCTTCCACAACAACCACTAAAAGACGACCAACTCCTTGGATTGCCTGAGATCTCACTGTAAGAGTTTATTTATTAAACAATATAATTCATTCAGTTTGGATAATTCAAACAGATATATGACCTTACACGTTTTTTGATGGTTCAAATTTTTCTTTTCAATTTCACAAAAGTTATTAGCTGCAGATTCAATTTTTTTAATCCAAAGAGTTCTGTAATATGAATAAGAAATAATGTTATAATTTTTTTTTTATCAAAATTTTTAAACTTTCAAACAAATTTACAAAATATAAAATATTTCTGAATTCTTATGTTTTTATTCTAAATTTTATTATACATCATTTAAAAATATTTCATTAATCATGTATTAAATTGCTTAAAAATGAGTGTTTAAAGTGGAAGTCATGAAACATATTTGAAATTAGATTAAATTAAGAAAATATAAATAACAACTGAATAGGTTAATGGAATTTGGAATAAAATGAATAGATAAACTGTTTTTTTTAAAGATAAAATAAATTCCAAAGGATTGAAAAAAAAAAGTTCTAAAACAATTAACATGCTACATTTAATGCATTCAGTAATCAGGTATAAAATATACAGAAATAACTCACACAACACATTTCACAAAACCAATAACTGGAATATATTTATCATTTACCTATCAGTAGTGTTCGAAGCTCTGAAATGTATACGATCTGTAATACATTCAGAGTAGCATACAAAGAATGTAGAATCATCTTGATTATTATCTGAATCTGTAGCTTTAACTGTGACATGATTTAAGAACAAGGGCTGCAAACACAATAAAAATAAACAAAACATTGACAATAATTCATTCTATAAAATTATATAAATTAAAATAAAATTTCTTAAAACATATAAAAACCTTTTCTAAAATTAAGAAATGCTTGTTAAATCATAGTATTTAAAAAATTCAATAGAGAGTACAAAATGATTATTACTAGGAATGACCAGTTTTTAAAATGTTTTAATTAAATAACTATGCTCAATAGTATAAAAATTGGATTGCAAAATTCCTTTATTTAGTTTCCAAAAATACAAAAATTGAGTGGATAAATGAAAATCCCCCCCCCCCCATCCTATGTCAAGCGATTGCAATATCAGCAGCTGAGAACAGACTGACGGTCCAATAAAAATTTGTATTTTAGTATTAAAGTTGACAGAAGTTAAAGCCATAAAAGAAAAATCATTTCTGTTAGTCAGATGATAAAAATAAAACAGTAGGAAAAATTAAAATTTAACTTTATTTCTTTTTGTTAAGAAGCTTAAAATTCTAAAATTTCTGAAAGTGGAAAGTTTTGTACTTTTCAGTTAGCCAGGGGTATGAAAAATATAATTATTTCTTTTAATTGAACACAAAACAAAATGGCCATTACCCATTAAAAAAAAGGGAAAAAAAATAGGTTTTTTGATTATTTGGTTTCTAATCTATCAGGCTTTAGTAAAAAAAAAAACATAGAGTAATATAACTATTTATTTGTAAAACTCATCAAAGGTGGTGGAAGAGGGTGTACATTTTAATTCTTCCTAGTTTTACATCTGTGTAGTTTATTAATAAACTTGTATTAATCAACTATCTTAAAATATGTATTTTTAATTATATTGGAGAGAGAGGTAAGAATCAGAATTTTGTCATATTTTATTATCCTATAGGCACAGTAGACGGATGTGCACTGTAGTTGAATTTACCTGGCTCACCAAAAATTCTTTTCAGCATTAAATAAGAATTTTCAAATTTGTGTATTAAGTATTAAACATGATATTGATATAAAAATGCAGATACATATATTGCGAGTTCATTTATAAAAAGTTAAATAAATTCATTCCTGTTGTTGCATGGTATGGGGGTCATGGAAGTTAAGACTGCACAATTTTGTGACTAACGGTATGCTTGTTGGTCAGCATTGCACATAAGCCACCTTTTCTACTTAGGTAAGCTAGTACTTATTGATAATAAGCTGGGCGGGTTTGAAGTCACCATTGAGGGTCAAACCTCAGCCTTTAACCACTAATCTACGGTTTATTGATAAAAAAGCTAAGTAAACCAAACATGTTTTTGAGGTTTAAAATTGTGTACATGTATAAAGGTAATTTAATTTGAACTGTATATAGTATAAATAGATATATACATTTTAATACAGGTAAAATATAATAACTAGATATTTAAAATAACTACCTGTTTATACATTTTATATAACGAATTCATTGCCTTTTCCGATGTAAAAACATTCGTAATTTTCCCCAGTTCTTTAAAAGGCTGAGTTAAAAGCAGAAAATCATTGAATAGAAAAGCCATCAATTCTTTATTGCTCTTAGCCTAAATAAAAAGATACTTAATTAACTTACTGACTTAAGATACTTAAAAAGATACTTAAAATTGAATGTTTAACTTACTTTATATAGTATACTAACATGTAAAAGCTTTCTGGGACCCAAACTATTCGTTAAGGAGTTGAAAGTTATTTGCTAAATAAAAAATATAAAAATTATCAAAAGCAGAATGAATAGTTAATTTAATACAATTTATTATAAATATAATTGTACAAGAAATATTGATTAGTTACTCTAAATATGTGCCCGGTGTATCTAAATAGGACGCCCGGGGGCTGAGTGGTCCTGTGACCAGGTCCTGGGTTCGATCCTCGGGCCGGGCAAGGTTGACTCAGCCTTTCATCCCTTCAGTGGGTCGATAAATGAGTACCAAGCATGCTTGGGAACTAAACACTGGGGGTTCCACGTTCGGCTGACCACCTAACCGGAACATTTGCTCTCGCACCCCTGAGCCCAAGGTCAAGAAAACTGAGATGGGCACAGTAGGCCTTGGCCGCTGTCGCGCCACTGAGTTTAGAGTTTACTCTAAATATAAAGTTGCAAATTTTTAATAATTTAAAATATTGACATTGTTGAGTAGCAAAGAGAGGCAACAAATTAAATAAATGTAGCAATTAGTTTACTAACAGATGACATGTATTTCCTCTAGTGCTTATTGAACTAATCATTCTTATTAACAAAATATTAGAGCATTTAATTGTAAAAATAAAGTTGTTTCAAGTACTAATTTGAATTATTTCTGCTTTGCACAACTGCATTGACATTTTAAAATTCATATAAATCACCTGGCATTAAAAGGTGATTTTTGTATAGAAATTTTATCAAAACAGTTTTCTTTTAAACAATTAGACCATATAAAGTTTAATGTATACAATTTCACATGATCTGACATAATATAAAAGATAATGAATAAAAACCAAGCAAGAAAAGGGTTTCTACATATTTCATGTTACACTACAGAAAATTATAAGAGCACAGTTTATTTATTTATTAAGTAATTAACTTATACAAATGAACATTCTTTTGTTTCAATTTGTTCATTGAAATGTGTTTTACTGAACCTTATTACTAAATTTAAATTTTAAGGTTATAAATAGTGTTAGAAAATTTTCAACGATTTTTAACACTTAAGTTTTAAAAAGACGCAGTATTGAAATTTAAACTTTTGCAACTAAGTTGAAAAGAAAACTTTTCAACAAATAATATAAAAAAACAATATTTAAATTCATTATTTCACAACAAATACATTTGAATAATCCTTCAATAGAATACTAGGTTCAATAAAGAGCACATTCCAAAAAATAAAATGAATAAAAATATTCAAATACATGAATTAGTTACTTAATAACAAATGCATCTTTCAATAGAATACTAAGATTTAGGAGAAACTAGATTCAATACAGCAGATCCCAATAAACAAAATTAATCAAAAATATATTCCATCAATTAACTATTAAATACAGAATTAGCACACCTTCATAAAACATGGAGAAAATAAAATCTCTTTCTTTTAAAGGTGCCTTTATTTCATTTATGAATCATGAAAGATTTGTGAATAAAACTGGTGAATTTTATTCGAAAAATACGAGGCATGTTCTTTAAGTAAGTACCTTTTTGAAATTAAAAAAAGATGTGCAAAGATATCTCACTAATTTTATTTTTACATGAAAGCCTGTACCTAAATCTACTTTTCTACCTAATTTCCTTCAACATTGAGGCACTTATCATAACGTTGTACCAGTTTTTGAATACCTTCCTCATAGAAGTCTGCCGTCTGACTTCTTAACCACTGCATCACAACTGTTTTGACTTCGTCATCGTCTTGAAGACGCTGACCGTCCAGGTGTTTCTTCAAGTGCAGGAACAGATGGTAGTCACTGGGCACCAGATCAGGGGTGTACGGAGGATGATCTTCAGTTTCCCATTGAAAAGATGTGATGAGATCTTTGGTCTGATTAGCCACATGCAGACGGGCATTGTAATGCAGCAAAACAATGCCCTTCCTCAACTTGCCACGTCTTTTGTTCTGGATTGAACGGCACAGATTGTTCAATGTCTCACAATAAGCTGCTGCATTGATTGTCTCATTACGAGGCAGAAATTCCACAAGAAATACTCCTTTTCTGTCCCAAAAAACTGTGCACATGACTTTCGGAGCAGAAATTGTTTGCTTAAACTTTACTTTTCTGGGTGAATCTGAATGCCGCCATTCCATGGACTGTTGCTTTGATTCTGGTGTGACGCAGGCCACCCATGTTTCATCGCCCGTAACAATTTGGATAAGAAATCATCACCGTCGTTGTGGTACCGCTCAAGGAAAGTCAATGCACTGCGTAAACGTTTGGTTTTGTGCACATCCGTCAACATTTTCGGTACCCACCGTGAGCACAGTTTTTGGTAATTCAAGTGCTCGGTCACAATGCTATACGAAACACTACGAGAAACATTAGGAAAGTCAAAACAAAAGAAGTAAAGCGTCTGTTTTCTCTCACCCTATTGTCCACTTGCTGCACCAAACTTTCATTAACAACTGAAGGACGCCCACTCCGTTGTTCATCAAGCACATTTGTGCGGCCTTCTTTAAATGCTCTCACCCACTTTCTTACCATTCTATCACTCATAATGTTCTGTCCATAAACTGCACAGATCTCACGATGAATATCAATCGGTTTTAGGCCTTTAGCACTAAGAAATCTTATAACAGCCTGTACTTCACAGTCGGCGGGACTCACGATTATCGGAGGCATCTTAAATACTCAGTAAACAAGGAAGAATCAGACTGCAATGGCGTCAGTGCGTAGGCAAAAGATGTAGGTACTCAGTGTGAATGTGCAGAACGCTGACTGCAGCGCTGCCGCCGCGGTGTGGCAAAACGGTATTTACTTAAAAAATATGCCTTGTATATTAAAATAATTCTTACTTCTGGCAAACCATCACACAGAACATGATTCTGTATCCATTCCAAACGATCAGAATTTTCCCTCTCTCTCACACCTTCATTCACTTGATTACACAACTGCTGAGCTTGATTTAAAGCTTCTTTTAAATGAGCATAATCAGGGTGACCTTCAGGTGTATATTCCATAATCTGAAAATAAATATATTTTCAAAAAAATAATATTATTTAATAACAGAATGCCACAATAGCTTTTAATCTAATGTTTAAAGGACACTTAAAAAATCATTTTGAGGGTTAAGAATCTGAATTTGAAGAAAACAATCTGTTTATTCAGAGAAATATATTTTTTTTTGTTGCCTGTTTTTGTTATTTAACTATCTTCTGTGCAAATTAATTTGCATACTTATGGTTAGCCTGACAAAATATTAAGAATGCATCATAGTATGTGACAATCCAATAACTGAAAGAGTTCTGCTTTTTATCGAGTGCACTGTGCAGAAATAAAGTTCACACTAAGATGAAAGATAATTAAACAACAGTTTAAGTTAGCTGTTAAAGCAACATTTATCTTTGTATAACGGTGAAAACACATTTTTACAGCAACATGTCAGATTTTTTCTTTAAAAAATTTCACAGTTAGCTTTAAATATATCTAAATGTAGTGAAAAACACAAACACTGAGAGTGCAGTATAATTCTGATGGTATTAAAAAGCACAAGTGAAAATTTTTAAATATTTTGCACCACATAACGCACCATTTTAATAAAAAAAAATTTGTTAACACTGTGGAGAACATTTTAAATAATTTTATTTTTCGGTTGTTTTAAAGGGTTCTAAAGACATCTATAAAATATTTGTAATTCAATTGGAGTAATTAATTTCTGTTGAGAAATTTTCAAAACACGCTAATTTTTAAAATTCAGACGGTTATTGAAAAAGTCCATTTTTTCACACTGTATAATTATTCCACCTAAGATTTATTATGTATTTATAATGGGTTGAATTTGTTAATTCTGAAAATAAAATAAAAATAAAACAAATATCCCAAAAAATTAAAAATTGTTTCATTCAAATTTAATGGTACGTTAATACACCATTGGCCGAATCCATGCGAAATAGGCGAAATTTGAAAACCCACTTTTTATGCAAGATTTCAGAGTTTTATTGAAGTTTTGTCATATATTCAGAGTTTTATTAGTTTTATTGTTAAGTTTTTATTTTTTCAGAGTTTTATTAGTTTTATTGTTAAGTTTTTATTTTTAGCAGAGTTTTATTAGTTTTATTGTTAAGTTTTTATTTTTAGCAGAGTTTTATTGTGCTGAGCCTAACAGTGTTCGACAAAATATGCCATAAGGAACAAGCGTTGTTATGAGTTACTTAATGTTGTTTCAATACCTGAGATGGAAAAATATAAGTTTTGATAACTTTTTCTCTTCCTACGGTTTATTTAAAATTTTGAAAGAAAAAGGGTTTCTTTGCATCTGGCACAGCTCGTGAAAATCTCATAGGTGGTTGTATATTGGATGACTACACAAATATGAAGAAAAAAAAGAAATATCGTGGTTCCTACAATAATGCATTCAGCAAGGATACAGAAACATGTGCAATAAAATGGAACGAGAATGCTGGGGGTAACAACTGTTACTAATAACCGTACCATTTTGCCCCTTGTAAATGCCAAACGATACAGTTGCTAAGAAAGTAAAGAAGTTTTTTTAAATTTTATATATATATATATATATATATATATATATATATATATATATAACCGTTGTTGAACAGCCGACCCAATTTTAGGGTTTACGAATTCTAATGTTCAACTCTGTAGCCTTGTAATTTGAACCCAAAACAGAAGACGAGGGAATTCCTGGATCAAGTATTGGGAGAAATTTGCCTTCGTGGAGGACTTTTGATGGAACTATCCCGATCAGGCTACTACGGTTAGCCTGACTGCAAAGGGACTCTAAACCATAATCCATCTACCGCTGAGGATATTTTGTCAGCACAGTGGTCAGTACCAGCCAGTTGAGGATTTTTATTAACCAGCCATTACCGGGATTCAAACCAGGTTCACCTCATTGGAAGGCAAACGCTCTATCCTTTGAGCCACAACGGCTCAAGAAAAGAAGTTGTGATTTCACAACTCAACGTTATTTTGGATTACAATGAGCATATGGAAGATGTAGACCTATATGAGAATACCATAGCTAAATACCGCATCAAGATTCAAGGTAAGAAATGGTGGTGGTCATTATTTACAAACATCATTGATAGCGCGTTATAGTAAATTTCTGGAAGCTACATAGAATTTGAACTAGCTCAAAAATATCACTTATAGACTATAGATCTTATATAGCTATAGACCAATTAAAATCTGAATCCAAGAACAATCTATCTGGTGAAAGTTAATTACAAGTTACCCATTCAAACAAAGGTTGCCTATCATCCGGGCATAGAAAAAAAAGCCAACAGATGATGTAAAGTGTGCAAAACCCACACGATTAATTTATGCATCAAATGCAAAGTCCATTTGCATTCAAAATGCTTTGAATGTTTCCATTAAAATATAAGCGTTGAACTAAACGAATTGTTCATTGATCTGGCCAATGGTGCGTATACGCACCATTTTATTTCTTAAATAAAATATTATTTTTCATGCATGAAACTTATTTTTTGTCTTAATGTAATTTAAACATATTTCAATGAAAATAATACCACATTTTATAAAATTTCCTTCCTTAGCCTAAAATGGGTTAATTCTTTGAAATTTAAGTTAAATTTATAATCTAGTATAAATAAAATTTTTAATTTCAACATATAATACATCTATAAACAATTGGCCCTTTTCAAGTCAATGAAATCCAGCATGCAATATTTACTGGAAATGTTTAAAATTAAATCCTACAAAATTTTTTTTATTGTTACTAAAATGAGCATAATGCAAATTAACCAATATTACATACCTTTTGTATTAAAAGAGGATATTTAGTGATTCTTTGCATAGGCTTCAATAAGAAGCTACTTAATGGCATTCCTTTCGTGCGAGGATCTGTACAACAGTGCTAAAATTTAAACAAATCTTTGAATAAAGGGCGTATAGAAAAGATAGTATTAAATAAATAGAAAAAAAAAAAGAAGCATGCTCAAATAAAATATACCTAAGAAAGGAAATAAAGTGATTTGACAATTAAGATCTTAAATTTAGTGGCTTCTAGAATGATCAAAACTCATGAGAATCTATAAATAATTACAAAAACTTCAAAAATTAATAGCTTAAACTCAGTAATAAGATATTCTAAGATTTTAATTAAAGCTTGTTTATAAATAACAAGTATGGCAAAAAAATAATGAAATAAATAATAAAATAAAATTAATAAAGATATAAATGGCCATTCGAGATAAATCAATGGAATATATTTTTTGCTAGTTTACTTACATGATGCGACACACCTAATTGAAATTAGTTTTTGTTTACATAATAATAAGCATTTTCCAGTTTATATAGTACTTTATTTAAAACTTTGTTAGTGTTACCATATAATTTTAATAGATTTTTGAAGTTCAACATTTATTGCAGGAAAATCATGGACATTTCTATCTTAGTATTTTATTTAATCGGATATCGATGATACAGGTGAACATATTCTAGATAGATTAACAGCAAAAGAGCCAAAAGCAGGTATATTGAGAGAAACCTGTTTTGCACCAAATGCAACAAAATCAAGGGATTAAGTCTGACATAAAAACAATAAGCATACAAATAGCAGGAGTGAAAAGATTACTGGATTGACTCAACATGCAATTAAAATTGAACAGTAATATTAGTAAATATGCATATATTTTCATATCAAAGCAATTAAGAAAAAAATATTAATAAGACACATTATAGATATAGCTATATTTATTCATTAGAGAAATATAAGAGAACATAAAGAATGTATATAATAAGACTAAAATATAATTAAAGTTATATTGACTAAAAAACAGTCAAACATACTAAGCAATGATTTTATTTTATTTCGTAACAGTCTTTAATAGCCGACCGAATTTCGGGTTTACAACTACCAATGTTTAACTAAGTAGCCTTGTAATTTTGAACCCAATCCAGAAGACAAGGGAACTCTTGGCTCAGTTAAATATATATGGGAGGAATTTTGCCTTCGTGGAGGATTTTCAGATGGGAATAACCCGCATTTGTGTTACACGGAGAAGAAAACCTACGAGGGTTAGCTTGACGGCAAGTAGACTCTAACCCATGATCCTTCTTCCATTGAGGATATTTTACGCCCGTACTGTAATCGGTGTACAATTCGCAGCGATTAGCCATTCATGGGATTTGAAACCGGTTCACCTCATAGGGAGGCAAGTTATGCAATGATTATAATTTTTACTATAGCATTCAATCAGACTAAAAATGAATAACTATAAAATAATTTATGTGATTATTCATTATAGCAGTTAAATAGTAACAACATTTGCTTCAAACTTACTTTGGTTACTTCTTTAAATCTGGGGTTAGTTTCAGATTTATTTTGAATGAGAGCGGCAGCATTTAACTGGCAACTGCAAAATCTGATGTAAGGAGTGAAGTGCGGCAGCTAAAAATAAAGTATGTATATTTATAGAAATATATTTATTGAAGTATATTTATAGAAATATATAACTGCATATTTCCGAATATAAGCCCATCTATGTATAAGCCTACGAGTAAAATTTTTATTAGGAAATTCAGCCAAAATTCAAAACGCTTATATAAGCCAAAGAAAAAAAAAAGTACGCTTGGAAAACATTTGCACAATGTGTAAAAGAATTTGTAAATAGAAGATTAAAAAAATAGTATTTCTCTCAAATAGTCCTTTTTATGTGTTTCTTTTTCAATTTTTTTATTTAGACATTCCATTTCCAACTATTATTCCATGTATGTACGTTTTGTGATATTTACTGATTATTGCTAATGCTCGACTAAACTAGAAGTATTTCTTTTGGAATCTAGAATCTTCTAGAAGTTTGTCTTATTGAAATATTTAAAAGCAAAGGATCCGATTATAAGCTGACCTTTCCAAACTCTTCTAAAAATTCACGGCTTATATTCAGAAATATAAGGTTTATTCCAACTGTAGGCACATTTTAAAGTTTATTGAAGTTTCTGCATACATTTTCACATAACAAATCTCCAATTTTCTGAATGATGTTATCAGGGCTCATCCGTCGCCTCACTCTTAAAGCTCTGGAAAAAATAATGTATATTTTAAATAAGTTTATTTAAGAAAACATTTTTTTTTCAATCCACCTAAATAATTGAATGATTATAGAAAAATAAAATTCATAATTTATGGGAGAAAAGCAAGATACACACACCTTAAAAGCTTTGTATTGCAGACAATCAGCTCTTTCCAGTTAACGAATATTGATCGAAGCTCTTCTTTATTCAATACTTGAGACTCTCGTAATGGTTTTTGAAAAGCCTGTAAATTATTTTCATATATAATTAGAACATGAATGATTAAAATTAATATGATTTTTAAACAGAAATGTTTAAATAAAATATTTAGAGTGTGCCTAGTTTTAAATAGCAATAACAAGCCCTAAGCAGCGAAGTCCCTTTTATGAAAAATTAGCAATTCAAATGTAAAGCAAGGAACACCATTTTTAAAAAATGACTTCAGTAGAAACTCTTTAAAAAACAGCAATTGTTGTTTCTCATGCCACTTACCAACCAACAAGCCTGCTTGGTGAAACCACATGGATTGAAGGTGCGTTTCTAGTTCTTCAGTGGCACCATTTATGGCCATTATGGTTATTTTGACCTCAGCCAGAGAATGATTCATCTCCAATCCAATATCCCTATAGGTATTGATTTGTTATAGAAACATGGAGGACTTTGTGACCATGAAAGAGAAAATTAGAAGCTCAGAAAGTAGACACTTTTCCTGAAGCAATAAAGATAAGATTTTTTAGTTTGAAGTATTTTCCCATCGATTAGAAAAGGGTCGTTTATCACCTTGGAATGATTTTTTAGCTGTTCCCGCTAAAGCTCTCTTGAAATAGAGAATTTTTAAATTTTTCTTTTTAACCATGAACAGAAGGTTTTATCTGACCATTTTGTTTCCGATTGAAACAGTGGGGTTGGTCAAGCAGGTGGGGTTTTTGCTACTTTCTAGGAACTTGTAGGTGATTTTGATGTGATCTTTTCGCAGCCCCATTGTGGTCAGACGTAAGAAGAAAAAAAAGAAAAAAGACTGCTTTGTTTTGTGAAAAGCAAATGATGTAAAAAGGAGGAACAATAAAAGAATTAATTAAAAATTTTTAGAAAAAAGTAACGATTTCTTTCGACACTTTCGCTTCAAATACTTGTACTTCTTTTTTTTAAAAAAAAAGTGAAAAAAATTTAAAAGTAACGAAGTACGTGTAAAAGTACATACTTTTTACTTTCGTTACAAGTAACAAAAGTAAAAGTATTGCCATGTATGGTTGTAAGGCCCACCATAAATAGGTAGGGTGACAGTGGGGTTAACCTAATGAACTGGTCAACCCAGATTCCTCTTGGATTTCGAACACTGAATGAAGAGGTGCAACAACTGTTCAAAGTCAGGGAAGGAACTTCATCTCCAAGACAAATGCAAGAAATACTTCTAGCTATAATACAATTATGGAAAATGTACCCTGGAAGTTTGAGGCAGTAAGTGCCTCTAATGGAGGCTCTACCCAATAGAAATTGACTAAATTTTGCTCATAGGAGTCCAAATACTTGTTGATAGATAGTGATATTTGTTGTTCCCTGTAATTCTTAATGACAAGTAAATTTGAATGAACTTTTGTAGCATCAGTAATTTTTCCCCACTGATGTTGCACAAATACATTACTTCATGATAAAAAAAAATTAATTTTATGTTTCTTTTTATTATAAATTATTGTTTTATAGGTTAATGACCTAAATTAATTAATTGATTTGAATGTAGAGTTTAGTGGCACAAAGTCCAAAAGAGGACATGCTGCGTCAAACGATACGGTAAAATAGTTAAAAAGGCAAAGTACATTCACCACTTTCTTTGTTGTACAATTATAACTGATAAAATGGTATAAGTTTGTAAATAGAATCAGATAAAAGGGATGGATAAAAGTTACGAATACGATATAAAATACACGAAGTAAGTAAAATAAATTGTTTGCTAAAGTGAATAAAATTGCAGATGCATTAAAACATTTATATACAGTTAAAAATACCAACAGCACGTAAATACGCAAAAATGTTAGGATGATGAATATCATCTAACAAATCCTGCATGCATAAAATAGAACTCCCAAAAAACGCTATACGAAGTTGGTTAAAACATGGACATATTATTAAAATGTGATGAATCGAGAGAGGAATGTTACAGGTACTGCATAGAGGCTCTCCAAACAGTAAGTGGAGGTGCGTTAACCGGGTATGACCAATTCGAAGACGTGTAAGCTTTACATCAGCACTATGCAAGGGCAGTACTGGCAAATGGTCCAAATCGGTTTTAATGCTATGCAATTTATTTAAAACTTTGAGATCCCACTGTTGTTGCCACAATGATGTCACAAATTTCGGAATATGCAGTTTTACAGAGAATGGTATGGACAATGTTAAAGCAGATGATCGTGCCGCTGAGTCGGCTAGGTCATTCCTTGGAATACCAACATGACTCGGTACCCAGCAAAATAAAATATCAAAGCCATTCTTCTGAAGAGTGGTTAACAAATGAATAATGAAGCATAAAATTGGATGAGTATCACAATGAAACTTTTCTAATTGGCTCAAAACGCTCATACTATCGGAGTATATAAAATACTTCCGAGTAGAGCGAGTAGAAATTAGTCGTAATGCTAATAAAATAACAACAGCTTCAGCACTGAAGACGGAGCAAATTTCAGGAATTTGGTAGCTGTACGTGACGTCAGCAATGATGACACCACAGCCAACATATCCAGGAGATTTTGAGCCATCAGTATATATCGGAACATAATGAGAAAACTGATGACGATGAGAAAGGAAAAGTTGTTGAAATATGGTTGGTGATACAAGTGATTTTTTAGATACATGAAATAGAGAATAAAAATGATATGGTGAAGCAGTCCAGGGTCCTAAATTAATTAAATCATACTTCCTAAAGCTTATAAGAAAATTAGAATAGATTTAAAAACTTCTTATACAATAAGTAAATTTTTACTTACATCTAAAACTATTGACATATCATCCATATAAGATTCTTCAGTGGATATAAGTTCATTTACATGGCATTGGCGTTTCTTTTCTTTAGATGACAATGACTCAAATGCTGCATTATTAAGAAAATTGTCTGAAGCTACGAAAACAGTAACTTTCATTGACAAATAATATTGTTTTAAATATATCAACATAAGCAATAAAATGAATGACACAATATTAGTCACTAGTTTAAATATCATCTATATCTAAACAGAACATGTTATCTCAGGCAGTTAAACTATTATGTAAAAAACATATTTTGTTTATATACATAAAATATTCTGTATAGTAAAGGGTTTAATTTCAGATAAATAGTTTCTGTTTTTCTCACTATAAATTAATGTAAACTCTTTTATTTAAAGTAATTTATTACAGATTCCTCAGATCTGTGTAGTTATAACTGAAAATATAGGTTTTTAATTCATTTTATAAAGAGAAAAGGTTGATGTTTACCTAGATGCATTTAATAAATAAATTAAAAACCATTAAGCTGTGACACATTAATTTTTATAAAAATTTAAAATAGAAACGTTTTTTCACGTTGCTGATAAGTTACAACGCTTTTAAAAAATTATTCACAAATAAAGTTCTTATTTAAGAATTTTGCATATAAGGACACATTTTTTTTGATTGGTAAAGGAAATTTTAAGATAAAAACAATTAACACTTTAAAAGTGAATATTAAAAAATAGAATATATAACCATAAATAAAAAAAAGAAGGCAAGTATGAAGCAAAACAGTGTTGTTTTAATGCTTACTGATTTAGTTATCAGTGAATTGGAAAAAAATTATCTCCTTATCAATTCTTGATAAGTAAAAATAAGTACTAAATATTAATATTTGTACTAAATAAGTACTAAATATGTGTACTAAAATATAAAATACATAGATTAAAAATTATTTTTCTTTTACATTCAAAAATTTATCTTATAAATTAAAGAAATTTCAATGATGAATTACTGTTTCTCTTAGATCTAAACTACAAATTTGAAAATTTATTCCTTGGAAGTGTGCTGCCCTCTTTGGAAGATTTCATCATTGAGGCAGAAAGTATCCCATGTTATATTTCATAACTATAAATTGTTAAATATAATATTTATCACTTAATTTTGATCTAAATTAATACAAGATAAAGAAAAGGTATGAAAAATATGTTTAGTGAAAATTCTACAGCAAAGAATATCTTTTAACCCACTGACGGTTCTGCACGTAAAAAGTCGTATTTTAACCTGCAGTCTTCTCCGCACAGCAAAACCGGTTTTCCCACGTTATTAGATAGAAAAGTGGTGTATTGGGGAGAAACATTTTCCCAATTTTGCCCATTCGCTAAACCGCCAGTGGGTTAAGATGCAAAATTAAGAAACTACTTTTTAGGATTGAAAAGTTAAAAAAACTATTAGGATTGAAAAATTAATAAAACAAACAATAAACTATTAAAAAGAATACTTTTAGATCCATGGAACTAATGTTTTTGTCACTATGTAGTATGTGAATAACTTTTGTTAGCATTGATTTGCCTTGTCTGAACTAATTATAATTATTTTCTTCATACAGTGTTATGCTCTACAAATTCCTAACCTGTTTTTATAAATGAGAAAATTTATATATAAAAAAAACAAACATAAACAGTGTTGAGTCTTTTGATCAAATCATTTGAAAATGTTGTACAGTCTCCAGCACGACCCCCCCCTATTATAACGACTGGTACCTGAAGTACCGTTTGCTGCTCTATCAATGCAATATTTTTGTAACACCCAAAGGAATTGTTCATTCCAATATAATGACTTAAGTTTTATTTCATTTTTTTTTTAATTCTCAAAAAATCACTCCAAAGCAGTTGTCAGGCATTTTTGCACTTTCAAAACAAGTCAATAGCAAAAGTCATGAGAATACTACTTAAATCACTATTTCTTTTCATGTTACTGATCAATAAGCATGAAACATCTTGAATTTTCTCTCAATGAAGAAAGAGCGACATCTATTTTTTACTTAAGAGGTCCTGGGCGTAATCTATGGTCAAAATGACTGTTGATTACGTACCATTATTGAGAATTTGAAGTTTACATTGTACGGCTATTTAGAAATCGAAGTTTTTGTACAATTATAACCTTTCAAAATTTATTCCAAAGGGTCCCGTATATTCACCTATCATATTTTTCTTGTTTGAATATTGTATTTACTTGTTTCGAGGTAAAACAAGCAGTATTATTTACATTCCTGATTTTAGTTTTGCTCAGATATCTGGATGTATGTTATGTAGAAAAAATGGCTGCTAATAACTAGTGCAATGCTATATGTTTAGAATGGAAATTAAAAATTTTAAAGCAAATGGATAGAAGAATAACATCAATCTCACAAATCGCTGAATTAAATCAAGATCCCAAAAAGCACTTTGTTTACAATAATTAAAAATCATGATAGAAGTCTAAAAATAGAAGAACTAAGTGTTCTAAAGTTGTTCTTGTGTAGCAAAAATTTAAAATCTTGAAAAAGCACTGAATGTCGGTTTATAGTTTATGCACAATCTTAAAAGAAGTCATTTGAAATTGAAAATATTTAAATGCATTTTAAACTTACTTTTTATGCACTATATAAAATACTTTGTTGTACGTTGTTGACTAGAAAAAAAAAATAACTGTATTTGTCAGTTTTATAATTCTATTTTAAGTGTAGCATGTTTCCGCCAAAAATAAGTCCTGTATTTAAGAAATATAATTAAATATTTGCACTAATTTTATGTACTTATGATATAGAAACCTAGAACGTCCAGTTTTGATTAGACCACAGGAATAATTATATTGAGCGTCAACCATAATTTATTTACTGCAGATCAAAAAATGTCATTGAAATTAAATCCAGTCATTTTACAGATGCACCTAACAAGCAAAACTTATTTTTTATAAATACATAGTTTAACTAAATATAACAAAAACAAAATAAATATTATAATCCAAAAAACTAATATGTCTAGATTATTTATTGAATATTTGATATTTTAAAAAGGTTTATCAAGGGCTATCATTGAATTAATAGAATAAATGTTAAAATGTAGGCATGAAAATTAATCCGTCATTATTTTGCACAAAAGAGACTGGTTATAAACCAAAGATGCTTAAGAATTCACGAAGTGCATTGTATAACATAAAATTCTGAATATTTAATCAAGCCATTTTCAATAGGGTGTGAGTGACATTCAGATTAGAAATAAGAACACTTTTTATACTTTATGATTAAACTTTAAAGAAACTACAAGACAATTAATTATACATGTTTTTATTTTCTAAGTACCAATGCTTCCTCTTTCATACAACTACATAATACACATTTTTATTTTGAAACAATAAAAATGCATTACCATACAAAAATTTACATAAATGTTTTCTATGACCCATTAGTCACCCAGAAATAGAATTGATGGAGGAGGAAAAAAACTTCAACTTAAGAGTTTTGCAAACAACAAATACAATCATAATTTTAAACAAAATGAAGAAAAGAAAAAGAGATGCAGAATAGGCATATGACATATTATACATTAATATAAATATCTTGCTTAATGAACACCGAAAGTTATAAATTAGTTTAAAATAGCATATCCATAAAAAAAAATTAAGTCAAAATTTACTAACATAGCTATTTTTTTCCAGATATGAAATATCATAATACTATGTTAAATGACACAAAATAATGTGTTGATGACATAGAATGTGCCAGAATGTCACATTTAATTCTTAAAAATACCTCTATAACATAAATTGTACACTTTTTTTCTAATGAACAGATATTTGCACATACATAATGAGGATAATTTTATCTTTTTAGGATATAATAATAAGTGCAATCAACAAGGCAGAGGATTTTAACCATAACTATCTGAATTAGAAAAGGTCTATGGATTACTGAATTGACAACTAGGTAGCAATAATTGTATTTTTAGCAATGATAAAATGATAAGCTGTTAGACCATCTGTTTTGTTATTCGAAGCAAACTGAACACAACGGGATATTTCTTTTATATATTTTGGATCTAAAACCAAGCAGTCCATTATTGAAAGAGAGCCACAATAGATGGACTGATTGCAAAACACCACTTCTTCTCAATATTAAGGATCTAGAAGCAATAACGAAAGAATGATAAACAAGCAGTCCATTTATTCTGCTACCAAAAGTGAATCATAAAGAGGCACCAATTGCCCCCACTTCTTCTCATTATGCTAATCAGCAGCATTTGAAATCATTACAATTGAATCTCTCCATATAAGATATATGATGGAATCATATTCAACATTAAACCACTCTTAGCCAAAGCAATGAAAAAACTTGTGCAAAAATTCTAATGGGAAGTTCTGAGACACCAACACTATAGATCAGATCTGTCCTCATGTGACTTCTCCATTTCAAAAAAAAGAAAAAAGAAAAAAAAAAAAAAGAAAAAAAGAAAACGCTGTGGAGGTATCTATTTCAAATAGACAACATAGTCAAATTGTATTTATGCATTTAATCTTAATAGAAGCTATATTGGGCAAACAGCTGTCATAGTGAAACAATACTTGAACAATTGCAAACAATACTTATGAATTTATTAAATAAATGGTACTATATAGCCTTTGACTCATTATTTATTGATTAAACTATACCTAATACTTTTAAACAGTTATTGATATTATATTTGAATTTCATGCCGCATATGCAGACGCATAAGTTAAGTTAAATAAGTTAATAATGATATAAATTTGAGCAAAACAATTTTTAAAAACTCTAAAAGAGAAACAAATGAATAAAAAATTAACTTTGCATTAATAAAGAACATTAATTTTAATACCATAACAGTAGTACTTGCTTTAAAAAATGCACACATTTAAAAAAAAATTTTAGAATAAGAAATATTCTAAATCAAAAGTCGACATAGATTTTTAATTTTAAAAAGCAATAATACAACATTGAAGCCATTCTTAACCCTTCAACTATGAATTATTATTAAGGAACAAATAGTTTTTATGTTACTATATCTTTTAAGAAGTCTTTTATTGCCATACTATATTTATATTTAATTACACATAAGTACAGATATTTTTAAATATGTAGCAGATTCACAAACATATTCATTAATGAATTAAACATAATGCATTTTTCTCACAAAATAAGCAATCCAATCATGGATATAAAACTGAAAAAGATTAAAACTTTGACACAACATAAACAAAACCTAACAGTCTGCAACTGAGCAGATTAAATTTTTTTGAATAAACAAAAGCAGTTTAAACAATAAAAATGCACAAGGCCCGGACAATTCAATTTTCCCAAATAAAAACAAACTGCTCGAGGCTTTATATGAAAGAACATAGCTTTAATTTTATCTTGATTCAAAAGTCTTGATGTAAAAGAAAGTCTTAAGTTTCTTCCAAAATGTATAACCCTTTTTTTCTTCTTATTTTTATAGCAATCTAATTTCTAACTGAACACATAAGTTGAATCTCTGATATTAAAATACATAACCATTCAGCTTCTGAACTGACAAAAAGAAAAAATTCTAATCCAATCAGTGAGATTCTGAAGAAGAGAAGAGAAAGAGAGACCTATTCCAAACTGTAGGGGTAGTGGAATCCATAGAATCAGCAGTTCCTGCAAAGTATATGAAAAAAAGCGTAAGATTTTAAATCGAGAATATAATAAAGCATGAGGTTTTTTTTTTCTCCCCTAAAGAATAAGAGAAGATGAAGAGTGTTGTATAAACAACAAAAATATAAACAGAAATAAATCAAACAAACTTAAGCTCAATAAGTGCAAGCAAATTAAAAACTAAGAAAGACAAGATATTCAATGGATAGAATAAAAAATAATACTGTTGCAGCAAATTAAAAACAAACCCTATTTGAGTTTGTTTCACAATAACAGAAGATGGAGGAACCAGCTTGAATTGTTTAGAGAAAGATTTAGCAACAATGGAAACATATATATAAGTATTATAGTGCTCATTTTCATTTTAAATAGTTTTATAACAAATAACTTTCAAGTAAAAAAACATATTTTTAAAAATATGCTATTAATATGAATAACTACTATGGTGAAATGATACTATGATGAAATGATTATGATATTGTATAATATTTATTAGAGTTACAACATTTGCAGAACCTTTCTTATTCTTGAAATTTATTTTTTTCGAGATTCTGTAATAACACATTAAACTTCCATGTGCTTGTTTGCTATTAAAAAAAATGTCCTGCTGCTTTTTTACCCCAACTAAATATTGATTAAAATTATATATAGTATAAATTAGATATTAGTATAGATTAAAATTTCTAATATAATACATTCATATTTTTACACATATTAGTAACTCTTTACTAGCTTGAGTGATATTTTTGAGACTAGCTTTAGTGACATTTTTTATTGATTGAAAGTTCAACTATTATTTTTATACCCATTTTGTGTATTTAGTATGCAAACTATAAGCAATACTTTGACTGCTTAAAGACTTACATTAATACTCCAAGTTAAAGTTGATTTATTTTAAAAGTAAACATTACAAACAAGATCTTTAGATGACCCACAGATGTAGTTTCACTTAGTATTGATTTAGAGGCTGATAAAAAGGCTCAACTTTACAGGTTTCATATCTATTTTCATTTACCCTCTTGCATCAAAGTCAGCATGCAGCATTATTCTACTTAAGCACTGTTATGTAAAACACAGTTTTCTACTGCAGGTAACTGTAACAATCTAACTACCAGATACGTTTCTAAAATAATGCAAGAAAAACTACCCTTTTCTTAAATACATGATTGGACTACCTATTTTTGAATTGAAAATACAATTTTATCAAGACAAACAAAGTGTAAGGTTGTACTTACAGTTTTTGGGAGCAGCAGCACTTGACTTGTTAATCACTTCCACATAATTGGAAGGAAACAGTCCTACAGCACCATTTAAATCCCCTTTCCACCAAGAGGGGTCATCTGTATTTACTAAAGTTATGATATCTCCTTTTTGAAATGTCAGTTCATCACTGTGTTGTCCAGAAAAGGGATATAAAGCCACCACTTGATCTATGTACCATAAAGTTAAAACTTAGATAGAAATTAACATAAAACTTTTAGTAAATAAAATTTAAAAGAAAAAAAAACGGAAGGTAACTAAGTATTTTAAAAAATTAAAATTATTTTTATGCCAAGTTTATTTACTTTATTTATTAAGGTGGTATTTTAGATTCCAACAAATCATTACTAATTTACATGCTGAGTTACATATCTAATTTTAATAGATGCAAATTATATTATAGCAACATATGTATATCAACATTCATATTTTTAAATAAAATGTTTCACGTTTACAGTACATTTTAAAATCATGTTCATTGAATTTCGGCATCAAAATATTTAATATAAACATTGAAAGACTGTTTTCAAAACTTAAATCAAGAGAAGTAAAATAAAGCTGGTTGACTAATACAATAAAATTCAAAGTTAAAATGAGACAAAAATTTTGAAACCTAGCAAAAGAATAAGCATCAAACCTGATTGTTGGGGTCCTCCATTGGATAGATTATCATTAAATCGTGAATATAGCATAGATTCAGGTGTAGTTCTGTTGCTGCTGGCACGACTCCCACTCATTTCTTTGACATATGAAGCAGGGAACCAACCGACTTGTCGTTTTTTCCCTTTAACCTAATTAAAATAGATTTAAACATGAGATGTGAAATAAACAGCTTTGAATATAATTAGCTCAGTATTACTTTTTAACATTACCAAATAGGTCGTTTAGTTTCTGAGAAGTAAAAATTCGTATACTTAAAATTCAATTTCTCAGGAACTATTTAATTGATTTTGTTCAAATTTTGTATTTTGCCATATAAAATTATATCCTTTAAAATGTTAAAATTTGCATACCTTACAATTTAAATTTTTTTCAACTGCTAAAAAAATAAGAAGAAATCTATAATTAGTAAGCATTTTTTCACAGAATTATCTTTAGGTAAATTAATTTTATAATTCTGAGCAATATTTTTCAATTCCATTAAAATTTTTTCTGGGATAATGGCAAAATACGCAAAAAGTAAATTTCAAATCAAGGTGCCAAACTTAGAATCATTCTCCTGACCCAACTATTGGGACCACATTTCCCGGATTTCAGCAACCCCCTCTATTTTTGGGGCCTGAAGTCCGTATACAGGGTTCCCACTCTTTTATGAAAGAAAAAATTAAGCACTTTTAAGGACTTTTATCAAAAAATTAAGGACCTTAAAAATGGCATAATGATGATTTATCATCAAATAAAACATCATAGATTAATAATAATAGATTAAAAAAATGGAATAGTTTTTCTTCAAATCAGTCATCCTTTAAAAAATTAAAAAAAAAAAAAAAAAAAAAAAAAAAAAAAACTAAATAAAGAAATGCTTAATACAAATAATCTGTATTTAATTAAAATTAAATTGCATTTAATCACCTCACGTAAGCTTTTAAGAATATAAAGAAAAAAAGAAAAACTCAAAGAATGCTGATTAAACATTAAGATTTTCTATTTTAAAAATAGAAAAAAAACTGAGTAAACAGATAGAAATATATAAATTAAGAAGGTAAATTCATTAAATTAATAAAAATATTATTTTGAGTGACTAATACTAAACCAAGAGAAAAAGAAACTAACAAATATAAGTCTATTGAAGTTAAGACAATTATTTTAGACTAAGTAAAACCTAATTACAATAAACTAAAGATTTATTAAAATCACAAAATATAAAAAATTTAATGACTAAAATCGGAATATATTTAGTACCTAACAATCAGGAAAAAAAGAAATAAATAAACTACAAAGAAAACTTATTAATTAAAATTAAGAACTGAGAAACAGAATTGATAATTAAAATAAGTGCTAACATAAATATTGAAACACAGGACAAGGCAGGATGAAATGATCAATTGAAATAAAAATGAAAAAATTCCATATCTAAAAATTGAAAACGAAATGAAATAATTAATTAAGTACAAAATTTATTGTGAATGAAGGGAAAAAAACAACAAAACGTAGTGAAATCAGAAACAAATCATTTATAAAAAGAGATAAAAATCTTTATAAAATAGTCTGCTTTTAGTTATAAAAAATTGTATGCTTACACTGATGGGTAATACTGCACCTCTGAGGAATTAGAATTTATTCTATTAAAAAGTATTGTGTCTCATATAGATACTAAAGGAACTAAAATAATAGACCATAAAAAATTTTGTTCCTAATAATTTAAGTATTGTCTGAAATTATAAAACAATAATTTGTCATATAAATCAAAGGTAATAAAAATTGGATGCAAATATGGATTTATATATATACTACTATTATTATAAAATAGGGAATAATGAATAGTGATTTTGTCGAATAGTCAAATATCCGGAAAAATAAATCGGCCGCCTACCCAGTGATCAAACAACATTTTTAAAAATTATTAATCCTCGAGAATTATTGCTGTTTATGTAAAAATAGGCCTGGGCGTTGTAAGAAATTTTATATCGTAATAAATCGTCAGTCAGACATCGCGATTTAACATATGCTTGAAATTTATCAATCATAAATCTTTAAATCAATAAAAAATAAATAAAAGAAATAAATCTAAGAAAAAAGAAAATGTTAATTCAAAAAAAAAAAAAATTTTTTTTCTATAACATCAATAGCATTGCTTAATTTTTTGAATTAAAATAAAGATGGATTGACTTAAGACTGTCTTAAAGATTGACTTGTCTTAAAGTAAAAACAAACACAAGCTTTATTTTAACTTTTTTTAAAAATCAAAAATGACTTCGATTTTTTAAAAATAATAATAAAACTGTTACAAAATATTTTACATACATTAAAAATTAAAAAAAAAAAAAAAAAAGAAATGTCCACTTAAATAAAACATTTTTTAAATTATTTGTTGAAAAAAAAATGTGCTTTTGAAGCACCGTTAGGCTTTTGTTAATTACTTATTTAAAATAATAAAGTTTTATTGACTAATGGTCAAATGGTTTTAATGTAAAAATAAATGTAAATTTATTTATTTATTTATTATTATTTTCCTTTTTGAAAATGAAATACACTAAAGATTTAAATGTTTAAAAATAATACTGACTATCTAACAAATTATTAAACGAACACATATTGAAGGAATTTTGAAAAAATATTCTATATTTAAGAGTACTAGTGTTAATTTATTGAAAAGCGTTAAAATATTGCTTAACTTTTTATTTAACTTAAAAAAATTTAGTCATTTTAACTAACAGCCAAATATTTAAAAAAAAAAAAAAAAAGAAAGAAAGAAAGAACGCAAACTTTGTTTTAATTTAATCAAAAATAAAAGCAAATCATTTAAATGTAGGCTTTGTTTTAGTTTATTTTAAACTAAAAGGGAGTGAAAATTTATTGGTTTAAAAACTAATCAAATTCTATCAAATTATTATATCTATGTAAATTAAACAAATTAAAAAAAAAAAAAAAACTAACTTTTCATGACAAAGTATAAATTACTTAAATACAAAATATATAAAATATTAAATTGTATCCCTTTTTAAAAAAATTAATAAAGAATCTTTTTTTTAATTCATGATTTCTTTTCATTAATATATTAACGAAAATTTAAGATAACAGCGATCGCCAAGTAACGGTAGGTCTGCAGAAAATAATTCACAACGTTAAATCTTGACAAAAAAAAAAATAGTGACGAAATAATGCGCAACGATCGCTAAGTAGGAAAAGTCTCACTGAAAATAATTTACTTGAAACGTTATATCCCGTCGAAATGAAACGCACAGCAATCGCAAAATAAGTCCTGTTGAAAATTATCTTCAAAATCAATCAATATCAATAAATCAATCAATAAAATCGTAAAATCTCAAGGTCAAAAATGGCACATAAAGAAACTATGCATCGCGTTCTATATTTCAACACTGATCCTCACTCTTTGTTATTCAACATCACAAAACAAACATCATCTTTGTAGCTAAAAATGTTATCAACATCTTCGCAGCTAGACAAAATCAAAATAGTCTTCGTCAGCGCGGTGATAGTGTTAGCATAGGCAAGAATCCTCGCACGTTAAACTACGAGCGTCGCCTTGGATCAGATTCCTGATACATAGCCTAAAATAAAAGTAATTATATCGGCATGCCGATAGTTTGATAAAAAGTCGGTAATACGCGATATATCCATTTAAAAATGTCTAAGAATAGTGCTCGTTAAAATTGCTGCATCATAACAAAAACAAAAGTTCTTAGTTTTTTTTTTTTTTTTTTTTTTTTTTAAGTGGTAAAGCCAAACAGAACTAAAAACAAAAAACAGATTCAATTAAGAAAAATTTTATGGTGAAAATGACGAAAAAGAAGGCTCGTTAAAATATGCTATCAAAATAATAATAAAAATAAATAAATAAAAAACACAATTAATCAAAAAAGCAAAAGAGAAACAGAAAATTTTCCTAAATTCTAAAACAAAACTTGCAATGTAGAAAATAAATTTTCAATTTTACCGGTTATCTAATTATCTGTATAACTTTAAAAGAAAAAGTGGAGATAAAATATATCAGGAACACTGTTAAAATGCCACGCTATAAAAAAAAAAAACTGCAAACATTTCACTCTTTTTAAAACAAAAAGTGTCAATGATAAAACGACGAAAGTGACTTTCCTGATTAAAATTATACTTCGCCGAATATTCATAATATCCCTAATATTAAAAAATAGAGTCATTTATAAAATTCAATTTCAGAAGAAAATATAATACAATGAAAAAATTGTGACGATCACTAGATGCTGTTAGCCATTCCTTATATTAAGTGTCCATAAATTATTAAAAACACACTTTCCCGGCATTTCTAACAATTGAAGTATCAAAGCTACCATCAGAAGAATTGAATTTCCTGAATCCTATGGATGTAAAAGGTTATGGAGTACCTAAGTACTGTTTGAAAATAAGTAAGACCTCTACCCACCTGTAGTATCACGCTCCCCTCTCCCCACACAAATTTTTTTTCTTTAAAAATGATCCAGAAAGAAAGAATATTTTAATGAAAAAAATTTATAATGAAATAAATAAAAAATCAATAATGGCGTGCTTTCTTCCACTTGCTTGTAACCCCTACTCTCACATGCATTCAAATTGTTCTACCCTCAATGCAGGGTCTCATTCTAGGCGACAGACGTACTTTTCAACAGTGGATATTTTCCTAAGATAAAAAAATTGTTACAACCAACTAGCAATACTAGAAATTAAGGACTTTTAAGAACCTTGAATCAAAATTAAGTACTTTTAGGGGCCCTTAATTTTCAAAATAAAAACTAAGCAGTTTTTAAGGACTTTTAAGGACCGTGGGAACCCTGGTATAATAATGAATATTAAAAAATGAATAATAAATAAGTACCAAAATTTTTTTTTTTTTTTTTTGTGCATGGAATTATTTTTGGATAGATAGACGTTCTTGCAAAAGCAAGCATTGGTCTGTTTTCCTGACCAAACTATTGTGACCATATTCTTTGCGTCTACACTCTATATTTTGAAGGTCAGAAATCAGAATCTGTCGAAAAAAAGGTATGTTTATTCAGAGAAAGTATGTTTTTGTGACCAATTTCAAAACTTAAAATATTCTCTGCACTAATTTGGCATATTTGAGGTCATTCTTTAAACTGTTAAGATTGAGTTCTATTTTGGGAAGATCTGACCATAAAATCAAAAGCAGTTCATGGTGTTCCATTTTTAATTTCGTACATTCTACAACCTCTTATTAAAAAATTTTGATTTTAGTTATTAAAATTATTTAGTCCCACCTTATATTACTATCAGTAACAATATTTAGGAACAGATTCAGAAGATGACGAATTCTTGAAACTTCACATAAAGTAACCAAGTTTATACATAACTTTAGGTAAAAAATTTATTTAGCTTTACCTAAACCATTCACTGTTTTTTTTAATGATTTAATTAAATAACAAATTTTACCAATAAATATTAATCAAACACAAACTGAACTATTTATAAAACTAAAAATATAAAAAAATTATCAAAATATCAATAAATATTCAACAGAATTATTATATTATAAGCAGAAATAATAAATAAAAAATAGTATACCTAACAGAAAGATTTTATTTTAGGCAGGATAATTATAGTTAGAAATCTGATTTTACTCACAATTGATAGAAATAAATAAATTATTTAGAATAATAAGGGAATAAACTAGTTAATTTTTAAAGATTAGAAAACATAAAATAAAACTAATTTACCTGCACTTCTCCTTCCCACCAACCTCCAGACGTTTTTTTCCTTACTTGAATTAATTGACCTTTTTCTAGAGATAATTGTTCAGGGCCTGTTGCTTTGTATGGGGCTAAAACAGTGACAATTTCACCTTTCTTGTATTTACCACCCTAAAAATATCATAATTTCACATTTACTTACAAGAACAAAAACTGATTATAGAATCAAAAGAAAGACTAAACAGTACTTTCCAGATAAATAAATACACAATAGGAGATGATATTGAACTATTTTTTGTTGAAGAATGTTTTAATAAGTTTTTTTATGTGTGTGTGTATATATATATATATATATATATATATATATATATATATATATATATATATATATATATATATATATATATATATATATATATATATATATATATATATATATATATATATATATATATATTATTGAAATCTACAAAGAAAACTTAAAGAAATAATGTTATTTTTGTGAACAAAAATTATCTTTAACTTACTTAAGAGTTTAATTTTTGCTTCACATTCAGTCAATGTTGTTAAATATTTGAATAAAGTAAAATTATTTAAAGGAAAAATTTCAGTTGAATGTCTCCAAAAAAATTTTACTTTTTAAATTTATTTACTAAATAATTTATTACAAAAAAATAAAAATGGTATTGAAACGAAAGTTTGGAAAAATTCCCCCCCCCCCTCAAAATAATGTAAATATAGGAACTCTAATGTAAATATAGGAACTCTAAAATATAACTTTGCAAAAACTGGTTAATGAATTAAATCTTATAAACTGAACCAATTAAATTCAGCATATTAAATTGAAAGAAAATAAATGCAATAACATAATATTTTGCTTATAACGATTATTATAAAACAATACATGTAGAGTTATTTAAAATGAACATAATATTTTAATTATATTCCATACATTAGGATAAAAACACATTACATTACCCTCATTCTAGGGCTATATACAGACATATCATACTGCCAGCATGAAAAGATAAACATTTATTAGAAAAAACACATTTCAGTTAATTAAAATATTTAAACAAATGGTAACTTTATCTTTAAGTGTAAAGTTAATATTTTTATAATTATGATTATTATTAAAGGAAGGCCTTATTTGAAAAGTAGGTCAACTCTCTTTCTAAATATATAAAAAATTTTTATTAGCTTCACTTTTATGTTTTATTTTAAACTTAGTACACATTCTCTAGTAGATATAGATTTTCAGGTTCTTTAGCACAAAATGAAGAAAGATGGAGTTTGCCCTCTCTTCAGAATAAAGCAAAAATATACAAAAAACCTATATAAAATGTTTCACTCTGAATAACTTTTCATCTAATGATCTGATCTTCATGTTCTAGGACTCATTCTTAATGGCTTAAAGGGGTGACCTCAAATATGCTAGTTAATTAGTGAAGATGATATTCTAAGCTACAAAAATCAGACAAAAACGTACTTTCTCTGAATAAACAATACCATTTTTTTTTTTTTTTTTTTACAAATTTTGATTTCCAGCCCCTAAAACATAGGGGGCAGACGTTGTCTGGGAAATAAGGTCCCAGTAGTTTGGTCAGGAGAGCGCTCTAAAGTTTGCAAACTTACTCTGTACAGCGAATAAATATTTGTAATGTAGATTCTTGGTTTAAAAATTCGATTTATATGGTTTTTACTCACCACTACTTTTAAAAAATTCGAAGGCTTACGTGATATGCCACTTTGTTACACTAAAGCCGCATTGAGCCTTTTAAAAAGTTTTCAAATTTACCGAAAATCTGTGTTTAGTTGAAGTTTAGTGTGAAGTTCTTTACCGCTTTTTAAAATAATTTGTCACATCTGGAGCAGCTGGCATCAGTGTATAGCTTGAGAATTTTAGAAACAAAATAAAAAATTTTTGCACTCAATGATAAAATTCACTTATCCAAAGATAATTCCATGCAAAAAATAATTTTGAGTAAAAATTCATTATTTATTATTATTTAATTTAAAAATGGTCGAAAAAAGTGTGAATTGTAAGGGATAAAAATTTTTGCATAATTTCATTGTGAGCAAAAAGTTTTGAATTTGCTTCGAATGTTCTCAATACAAAGCAAAATATGCAGTAAGCAAAATTAACATTACGAGATGCAAATTTTGGATCGCTCTCCTGACCAAACTCTGGGGTCCATATTTCCCAGATTTTGACTAACCCCTATATTTTGGGGGTCAGAAATCCAAATCCGTGGAAAAACAGATATGTTTATTCAGATAAAGTACTTTCTTGCGCCAGATTTCATAGTTTAAAATACCGTCAGCACTAATTAATTAGCATATTTAAGGTCACTCCCTCAAATCATTAAAAAGGAGTCCTGGAACTTGACGAAAGTTATTCAGGGTGATTCTTTTTCTTTTTTTTTTTGGTGCACGGTACATTATCTGTGCTCCACTTCAGCTTGGGTAAAATATAGTTCAGAAACAAAGGATTTTTCTTTTTCTTACTAAATATAGGATTAGGACCGAGTTTTCAAACCAACATTGTCTTAGCTCATATAAAATTTACAAATGTAGCATTGCATAGATTGAAATATGATTTTGCTAGAAAACACTAAAAATGATCAAAAGAATTATAAATTGGAAAATCTGCTAGAAATTTATTGGACAGTTATACAAAACAGGTAATTAAACAATGTGTAAAATAAATTTAAGGAGTTATAACAACAAGTATGTATTTTGGTAAACTTTATGAACATTATCAATCATATTTAATATATTCATTGTAGAAAAACAATTTTTCCTGTGCAACTGTAAATATAGACAGTTTTAGATTATCTTAATTGTTTAGGGAACTCTCTCTTGTGATTAACTGTCATAATGAGGCTGTATTTATAAGATATTAACATTTATAGTGCTAATTTACAAGCACATCTATTTTGTAATATATATGAATCAAAATCATTTATAAACAAGGAATTATTTATAACACTAATTATCATTGCAATTATGGTTAAAATTTGTAAACTAATTATTAGTTTATCAAACTGTAATTTAAAATATAATATTATATAAGTTTATTTTCATCCCTAAATATAAATTTTAATTTTTTTAATATTGCAAGAATTGATATAACTGTACCAGAGTTAAAACCATGAGCAAAATTACTCAGAATTTTACAAGTTATTTAGTCACTTTTCAACTGATAAATAGAAAATCTGATTTTACAATAGCAGCAGTAAAGTTCAGAACTAATACTCAGATTAAGGTAATAAAACTTACATTTAACTTTTTTTAAATGTATATTTTTGTTCATTTGAAATTTAGGTAATAGAAATTCTTTTTGTTTCTTCTCCATTTCAATACAAAAGTTTTGACTGCATTAGAGTTTAATCGATTTGTAAAATATTATAAAAAGAAAGAAAAAAGAGAAAATTTTTTTTTACTTCAATAGACATGGACTGGAAATTAATATCGGTCTTTGTAGCATCAGACTCAGTACTTGCAACATTCGAAGGCTATAAGTGAAAGACATAAAAAGCAGTTTTTTCACAATTATTATAATTAAACACTTTCCATTAAATCACTAAGTAATTTGAGTGGTGTTGAATAGTTAGTTATGCATAAAGTAAATATTTAGAATATAAACTTAGTTATGAAGTAATAAAATGAATTACCTGTTCCTCTGTTTTTTTAACATAATTGCTGGGGAAAATACCAGTTCTGTTCCCAATGGTTCCTGTCCACCAGTCTCCTTCTTTCTTTGTAACTAAAACTGTTTCATTTACTTGGAAGCAAAGGTCACCTGGTTCCTGAGATTGGTAGGCATAAGTAGCAACATAATATTCAGGTATCCCTTCTGCAAATATTGTTAAATCACTTATCTAACCCAGAGTATCAGTAATTGATATTTTCATAAGCATTTTTCTTTCTGATGGGTAGTTTTCAAAAGGTGGTAACTTAATTTACAGTAAGACTTTTAGAGAAAATTTATCATTATGTGATAAGAATTAACATATATTCTTACAAAAGTCTATAAATACCTTACAAAAATATGTTTCTAACCAAAAGGACTTTTGGACATACATAACGTTAATAGAGTCGATGTAAAAAAAAAAGTATAATTAAATTGTCAGAAGAGAGTGCAAATAACAATTTAAAACACAAATACATACATATCTTAATAAGTCTTTCTTTGGAAATAAAAAAAAAATAAAAAAAACACTACTACTTGACTTTTAAATACGTAAACAATTTAATGAGATTTTAAGCGGCAAAAAGTTATAGTAACAGTTTTGAAATTATAACATGTCATGATAAAATTACTATAAGCCTTTGTGTTAACAATAAAGCCAATGAAGTTAAGCTAAATTAGCCGCGACTATTTGATCCTTACAATATTCAGCATGTTTTATAGCTAGCTTAAAATATTAAAAATTTGTTTTAATTATTCGAACACAAATCTTAAGATTTAAACAAAAGGCAAAAAAACTTAACTAACACTTGATAAATAATTGTATTCAAAATTAAACAAAAATTAATTACAGTCCACAGATAATTTTAAAAATAATTCAAGTACGTTTTACCTGGAGGAGATGTATTTACTTCAGGTGGTTCTTGCAAATCGGAATCAGCTGTACTATCTTGAAAGCTAATTAAAGTAAAGGAACAACTATAAAAATTTGAAATTCTGCAAGCCAACAAAACTTAGAACTGAATTTTAAAATAAGTTATAAGAAATATTTAAGTAAAAGACAATTTGTTTTTTTTTAAAAAAAAAAAAAAAAAAATATAAGAAAAAAAAGAAAAGAAAGAAAGGTATTGTGATTTTGTTATGTTTTTATGAAATTGTTTATAAAGTTAAAAAGGTTTAAATTTTCTCTCAGAATGTTTTTAAATTTTTTAATCAATTACCGAAAAATATCTTATTGTGAAAATAAAATGTCTGATGATTTTCTACTAGTATTTTTTATGATTTTCAAGGTTTAAGTAAATGTAAGAGGCCAATTATTTCAAGCAATATGTATATAAAAATATCAAATGAATTCAGTTTAGGAAAAAGAATTTTTTTAAAAAATAAATTTAGAAGTTTTGAAACAAAATGAGACAAAATTAATCAATTTTCATTAATTTTGCATTTACTGTTAATGTGATATTTGAACAGCAGTGAAGACAATTAAAAATATCATATAAAATAGTCTAACTTCTTATGGAATACTTTATATCAAAACTACTATTATACAAAGGATTTTAGAAACTTTACCATAAAACTAGGCATAAGGAAAAACTTAAAATTATTATTTAAAAAATTTATTTCATCAAAAAATTATAAAAAAATTTTTTGTATAAAAAAGTTTAAATTTAATTTTTTATTTTACACCCAAATTCTCATTTCAGTTTTGGAAACATTTAATTTGACAGAATATGATGTACAGTCAACCCCCCTTAAAGGATTACCATGGGTTCCAGCCAACTCTATTCCATTAAGCGGGTTATTCGATTAAAAGGGGAGAGCATTATTCGATCTTAAATACTATGTTTTTACAAAATTTTATTTCTAAATGGTATTTATTACATAGTATAATGTTTTGATTAAATAAACTCAATTTTATGATCAATAAACAATTATAATTAAAACTATCAATATTAGTTATCATAAAATATGAATCTCATTTAGAGTAATAATAAAATAAAACAATGGTAATGAAAAAAATAATATACGTATTATAATATTATTTTATTAAAAAAAAATCTGTAATAGAAGACTGTTTTGATACACGTTTAATAGAACATTTCTCTACTTTTTTTTCTAAGTTGTACAGTACATTATAGTCCCCACCATTACATTCAAAATGTCCTCTTATTGAGGCTAAAGAATTGTAAACCTCATTAATTGTTGGAGGATGTGGTGGATCGTCCGGGTCCTCTTCGTCTTGCTCGGCGATTGTCGTGGTATTCTCTCCTTCTAATTCGATGTCTTCCTCTTCATCCAAATTTATAAACTCCTTCCAATCGTTATCTGTCATGCCCAACCCTTCAAATTCGGAATTCAAAAATTCTTCAAAATCGTAGATTACTGTTGGGAAAAATTGTGCTTTTTTGAAGCAGTTATTAACCACTTCCATTGGGACACTATCCCAGGCACGTTTCACAAAGTGCATTGCTGTCAAGAGGTTTATTTTTTTATAAACTGACAGCAATGTGTCTTCTAGTGTAGCTTCTTCCAAGAAGCGCAAGACCTCTTGAATCACTTGCTTCCGATAGCGGGCTTTAAAGGAGCAGATAATTCCCTGATCAAGAGGTTGAATTTTGCAAGTTGCATTAGCCGGAAGAAATTGTAAAATGATATTGGTCAGGCGTAGTGAGTCAATTTTATGACTTGAAACATTGTCTAGAAATAACAGTACTTTTTTATTTCGCCGTTTAAAATCCAAATATAAATCGACCAACCATTTTCTAAAAATGTTTCTCGTCATCCACGCATTTCGAGAATGCATAGACGGAATCGGGCATTTTTTTTAAATATCCCTTTTAAGCACCTCAGCTGCTTGCTTTTTCCAATCATTAAGGACTCAAGCTTTTCTGTCCCCGCTTGATTGGCACAAAATAATAAAGTCACTCTATCTTTATTTTTCTTATAACCTGGGACTTTTTCTCCTCTTTTAGCCAATGTTCCTGATGGTATTGCACAGTAAAAAAGGGCCGTTTCATCGCAATTGAAAATATTCTCTGCACCATATTCCTTAAGCAAAGGCACTAATACCTTTTATCACCAAATTTCACATGTAGAATCATCTGTAGTGCCAGATTCTCCATGTCCAATCTTGAAACTTAAATTATTCCACTGCTGCCATCTATAAAGCCAACCGTTTGAAGCAATAAACTTTTCACAGTTTTCAAAATTTTGTGCAATTTCCATAGCTTTCTGTTGGATCATTGCTCCGTTGATCAATGCTTCTTTAGCTCTTTTTGCTTGAAACCAGTCTAACATAGCTTGATCTACGTCATCAAAATTCGATTTTCTCTTTCTTTTTCTACTGAGGCTTCCATTACTCGCGTATTCCTTTTTAATGCTTTCAGAATTTTTTTTTATCCTCGAAACTTGAGTTTGAGAAATTCCAAATTTATTCGCAATTTCAGATTGGGATTTTTTAAAATTAATTTCTTCCAAGACTTCTATTTTTTTAGATAAACTCAAATCATTTCTTTTCGTGCTCATCATGCAACCAACTCAAGAGTTATTCACTGAAGTAAGCAATGATTATTCAACTTTAGAGGAAGGAACCCTGTATAGTGTGAAAGCAGGTTTTTTTAAACTTCATCTTATCAAAACAAATAATGCACCATGAGGGGACTAGAAGTCTTTACTGCAAAATAAATCACTCTATACCTTCCGGGTGTGCTAATGAATAGTGTCATAACTCCCTTTGTTTACTCTAATGCACAACTGCCAACAACGTTTGATGAATGCTTAAACCATTAACACCTGTTTAGAGCAGCAAATGAATAGGAAGTGCTATTGAAGTGATCACCCAACGTATTCTTATCTTCTTAACTGAAAAATGAAAATTCCATTCCAGCTGTGGAAACTTTAAAAAAAAATCATTACAGTACATCTTCTTTATGCAATTAAGCGAGGACTGAAAACAACAAATAACCGTTTAAGCGGGGAAATGTAACATTAGTTACATATAAAATGATTTGGTTCGATTAAATTTTATTCGTATAAGTGGGTTATTCGATTATCTGAGGGGCGATTAAGTGGGGACGACTGTATTCATATATAAACAAAAAAAAAAAAAAAATGAGTCTTATTTTTCAATAATTTAAACAAGGCTATTGAGATTAATATATCAAAGATGACTTGTAATAATGGAATAACTTGAATATGCACATATTTTATTATATAGATACAAAGCTAATAGAAGCCACATAAAGAAGTTTGTAAAAAGAACTCTAGTCTAAAAATAACATGCCATTAATGTCTTGAAAAACTATTAGATTAGTTATAGATTAAGATATGTAAGATAGTTGATTATTTTAATATTGACAATGGTAGAATAAGCACTATTTTGATTAGTTCAGTTCAGTATTTTGTTTTTAAGCTATAATGTAACAAGTCATATTGAATAACCTCAAAAGGCTGTTTTTCTCGATTGCTTTAGTTTTTCTTCACTACATATATAATTAGAATTTACAAAATACACGTAAAAAGTAAATTACTTTAATTACAAAATGCATATTATTTTTAAAACATTAACTTACTTATCATTAGCTTTCATAGGTCCTGAAACTAATTTAACATAAGATTTTGGAAACCAGCCAAGCTGAAAAGAAATAGTCGTTAAAAATAATAATTTGAGTTTTCCTATAAAAATACTACTAATAAAATGACAAAAATCACGTGATTAAAATGCACCAATATTTCAGAGGGTTTTTCATAAATGATAATTCAACTTATTTGAATGAGAATGAAGACTATTTTCTATGGGCAGATCAGGATGAAGTAGAATCCAATTGCAGAGAAAGAAGAGTTTAGTGGAAGAACAGGCTAAGTGACACTTTAGTGAATTTGAGTACATAAGGGCTTAAGTTTAAACGTTCTTTCTTTTTGGTTCTCGTTCAATTTTTATGTTTTTAATATGTTTGTGAAGGTATTACTCATAAAATTTTTGGGAGTCTAGTTATTTGACTCTAACTCTTATAAAGGAAGATTTTGCATGATTTTTATGCGTAGCATTTGCTTGATTTTGCAGACGATCTTTAACATTTTCCATTTATCACAATTTCATTTTGAAAAGATAAAATAAATATATATATACATTTAGAATTACATCCATAGAATAAAATTTTAGCAACCTTATTTTGGAACATGAACAAGCAGGTATAAATTTTTGCATAGCCTTCTTAGTGTGAAAACGGATCAAACACGATTCAGAGGCATCATGAGCTCAACTGTTGCGGAGTATATGCTTTATCGGCATGTTTTGATTTTAAAAAATGAACTCTTTTAAATACATTGTGGATAAAATGTTGTCATTTTGTTACAGCTAAAGGTATTTCTGAAATTAAATAAAAGTATTTTTATTAGTTTCAATACAAAAAAATATCTAAGAACAGTTGTTGAAATACAAATTATTTTCAATTTTTCCAGAGCACAAAGTTACCTGAGTTCAATCTTTCCAAAGTTCGCTCAGAACAAAATAATATTTTCAACACGACTTTGCTTAGAAAAGAAAATGAAATTTTTTACTAGCGTTGTTGAAAACAAACTAATGCACATCAGAAACAAAATAATTGCATTTGAAGCTGTTTAAGGGTTGTTTTTTCTTGTATTTCTTAATCATTAATATGTAAAAAAACATAAATTCCTCTTTAATGTGAGGAAGCTGCTGTTTCAAGTCTTTCATTTTCACCATTTTTTTCTCTCTGTGCCTTAGCGTTCGATGCTAAACAAGAGATTTTCTAGGATTGTTTGTTGACTATTTGTCACCAAGTCGGTTCTTCCATTAGATATTTTAAATTGTAATTGTTAAAGCAAAAAAATTCAAAATTTATTTTATATATAATATAATAAAAATAGTTTAAAAGGAGAAAATTAATATAGAGTAATTCATATTTATCTCATCGTTTATAATGCTTTGATATTTCAAGATTAACAAATGTCTGATTTTATCGCTGGTGTATTACAACAATATATGCAGTACATAATTTAACATAACTAAAAAATTATACTGTTAATATTATTGTCCTGAAACTATAACTTTTTGTAACATAGAATCTAATAAGAGTAATATAATTCTTAAATTTTTCTCTTTGCTGTATTTCAGCTTTTTTAATCTACCATATTTATTCTATCTTAGCTTAACAAAGGGACTTTCAAAAACAGTTGCATTAAATAAAACTCACACTGCTACAGTTAAAAAAAAATTACATTTAAACAATAGCAATGGTAAACAGAGTGAAAAGTGTAGAAAAATTTCTGTGAATCACTTCATTTTGAGTTTTCTGTTAAAAAAATACAAGTGCAATTAAATAATCAAACTTATTATAAAATGTCCCCTACCCAAAAAAAGAAAATTTTTTTTCCTTCAATAATTTAAGAGTATATCAATGTTCTGAAGCAAAACTACATTATTAAATGCTTGTATTACTAAATATTGTTGACTTTCATATATTATTATTGTTGAGTTATGTAAAAATGTATAAATGCTATTATACATAATTAATAATTCCTGAATGTTTCACGAGAAGTGGTAAATCATGGAGGCTACTAAGTTGCTTTGATTACATTGTATATTTTGACAGGGAAAGTAAAATGAATAAAAATTTATGAAAAACTATTAAAGATACAAGAACGAATACAATTTCATAACTAAAATTGGCAATTAAACAGTAAATGCTTAAATGTTAAAAGCAGTTTGAGTAAATTTTTTATTTTGCTGTACATCAATCAATCTATAAAATTGATCCATTTGACAGTCAATATTATAACAAAAACAAATAAAATCTAATTTGCCTTATACTTTCTGTATAAAGGGATAAATAAATTATTACAATTTCATAATTATAATTGGCAATTTAATAATAAATGACTAAATGTTAAAATAAGTTGATGCAAATTTTTCGTTTTGCTGTACATCAATTACTCTATTTGATAGATAATATTATTACACAGACAAATAAAATCGAATTCGCCTTTTTATAGTTATTTATTAAATTTTTCCTATGTTTAAATATTAAGAATTTTATATTGCACCAAAACAGTTAAATTAATTAAAAAGCTTACTTTGCCTTGAAATTCTCCATACCACCACATATCTTGTTGCTCTTTTACATTAATTATCTCCCCTTTGCTAAAACTTAAGTGGTTTTCTTTTTTAGCCTTCCAAGGGAATAAAGCTTGGGCTTGTAGAGCATCCTCCTACAGAAAAATGACATCATCAACCACCTTATTTCTATACCAATGACCAATATTTTTTTTTCGAGAGAGAGAGAGGCTTCATACCTAAGTACTCTACTTCTGTAAATTGTTCCCTGCATATAATATTTTAAAAGTAAAGTTTTCTAATTATTCCTTTTTAATCCTTAAAAAAAATTTATAATCAGTAATCCATTTACTTTTTATTACATGAATTATAATTTTTCTAAAAATAAATATTAGTTCATTTAATTTCTATGTTCACTGTTAATTTACAATGTATAATCATTTGATAATTAATAATATTATTTGATAAAAAAAGAGACTAGTTTTTACTTTGGCAATTATTTTGTATAACTCTATACACAGGATGATTATGACAAAAAATAATCGTTCTACTACTTATCTTGAGGTCTCCATATCCAAAATAAGCAGATAATTTGTTTCTACTCCCCCCCCCCCATAATTATTACAGTGTTTTATGTCACCACCATTCCATGTACAGAGGTACCTCTTCCACATTCATTAAGTCAGAAATGCAGCTGCAGAATTTATTTATCATGACTAGAAGTTTCTATGAAAAGTGCAATACTAGGAAATGGAATTTTTTTAATTGAGAAAAATGGGTTTGCTCATACAATAAATAATCTAATACCTTGCAAATTATTAAGAATACTCAATAATGTAAAAAAAGAATCAATAATGTAAAAAAAGCAAAAAACAAATGGCATAGAATACTTCAGAAAGGAGTAGAAAAAAAAACAGGTTTGTGTGTAAAAAAAAATTGCTGTGGTTAGAACCTTGATGAACAAATACTTTGGTTATAAGATGTTAATTAAAGAGAAAAAATTATCAATTATTTTTCTTTTATGATTTTAAATAGTTATTTAGAATAGAAAAGAAGTACACTTAATTTTTTTTTTATTATAGCCATTATTTATTTTGAGTCATTTCACTCATAGTTTCAATGTATATACACTTTAAAAGGTTCTCTGACTACCTGACAATTTTAATTTTCTGATAGGATAGCTTCCACAAAATTTTTTTTCTTTTTACCTGAGATGGTAAGGATGACACAGATTCTACAGATGACTTGGCAGGTTGAGTAAAAGAAGAATTTTCAGAATGTTGAAGAACATCACGGATTACATTAGATGGCTCCTCTGGCGCTTCTGATATGCCTCTAACAAATAAAACAGTTAGGGCATGAATTTAGATAAGGAAAAAATATATATTATAGATACATTATTTTTAAAGCTCAACTATTTTACTTAATTTTTTCCCCATGATATCAACAAAGTTATTTTGAAAACTTTTTAATACATATTGTCCGATGACAAGCAAACTTAAATAAACAAATAAAAATATTGAATAACTTTTTGTTTGCTTTATATACAATGACATTACAAGCGTTCAATATTATTTAAAAGTCATAATATAAAGGGAAACTTCGCTATCTTTGTTAATAAGCAAGACTTTCTTACTTTTAAAGAATGAATATGCCATTAGCTTCGATAATCACATATAAAAAGCATGTCACATAATAGAAAGTACACTTTAGAGTGAAAATGAATAAAATATTTAGTTTTCAAAAGCAGGTAAACATTTCGAAGTATTTGGTTTAATTAAAAATCAATGTGTATTCACAAAAAGATTAATTAAAATCCATGAAAGTAAAGAACTGAACCATTACATGGAAAAGTAAAAGAATATTGCCAGTGCAAAAAAATTTTGCAAACAAAAACTTTGGTGACTGAGAATATTGTATGAACACTTCATCAACATATGTACATACAAATGAACATAGAAGTATCTGTTTTTGGTATGCATAAATAAATAAGTCCACTTTTTATGTAATTCTTACGTGCTAAATACGAAAAATACACAAAATCATAAAAGTGGTAGGAAAAATAGTTCATTATGCATCCTAGAGACAAGTATAACAGACCAGAAAAGTAAAGAAAGGAGCGTATAAGCACAATTTTAACCAAACTTTACAGATCAATAGAATAATTTTAAGCATCTTATTACATTCTTGTTTTTTCTTGATGCATGTGTTAGATCAGATCTAAATAAAAACTTTGATTGTTTAAACATAATTTAATTTTCTTGTTTTGAAATTCTTTGCTTTCTTTTTTAACAGATAGAGTTATTTATGAATGTACAAATTAATAAATATTTAAAGTATAGAATTAGGTTGAGACTTTATTTTAGTAGATAGGGTCCTAAGGACCTGTAGTTTTCAAGGTCTAGCGGAAGCACTATTTCTGTTATTATTGGATAATTAAAACATGAGGGATGTTTGGAGTGGTTTTTAAGGGATATTTAATCACATTGAAGACTTTTAAGAACACAAAAGAATAAAAACAATTCTATTTACTCAAGGGTTCTTTTCATCTCAGTCCCAACAATATGTACTGTTTCAGTAGGAGCTCCTATTGTAGCAGCACTATTGGTGAAGGCAGTCTCATTAGTTAGAATCTCCTGAGAAGGCTCAATATGCTCAGCATATGCCTCAGGAAACCATCCTTTTTTCCCATGCAATTCTCCACCTAACCAACCAGGTTCTGAACTTTGACCTTCAGGGACCTAAAAATGTTTCGTAATTAACATAAACAATTCTGAATATAATTTACAAATGAGAAAAGTTGCAGCAAAATGAACATAGAAACAAACAGAAATAAATTAATTAGACATGCAATCTAATTGAAGTGGTGTGGCTATAAATGTGTTTCATTAAATTGTGTGAATGAAAATTTAAAAATAAAGTTTTAACCAAAAAATATATACCTTTACAAGTAAGAAACAAATAGCAGCGATGAGAGTAATTATTACTGAGAGTAATTATAACACTAAAACTCATCTGCCATTTCAAAACCCTAAGCAGTTTTCAGTTGACCAAAGAAAAACAATGCATCATTAACAATTATAAATAAGAAAAAATCTCCCCATTCAGGCTTTCAAATCATTATCCATACAATCAATTTAAAATTTTGTTTTTAATGAAAAAGGATAATCAGTAATTCCAGATAATCAAGTCTTTTAAATAAACATAAAATGTTAGGGTTAGGAAATTTTTTCCAGCTTTATTTAATACTGTATTTCTTAGTTATCTCTTTCTTTTGCCATTCTGTCTTTATTTCTATGTCATCTTTCCACTTTTTCTCAATAAAAAAAAAGAATGCTTGAGAACAAAGAATATGAACGTGAAGGTCAAACATGTTTCAAATGTTCAATTTTCTTCATAAGAAAACAAATCTAAATGTTTTTTTGTTTAATCTTCGAGAAGATCCCTTTATTTAATAACTTATTCAACTTCAAAATCAAATTTACAAATTCACATCAAAATTTACAAACAAATTATGAGATGTTCAAAAAGTAGCTGAAATGTTTTACAACCTTAAGTGTAGTAAATGAATTATAGCTTAATGACTACCAGGGGTCTGTCCAGACATTTTGTGAAAGATCCGTTTTTGCAAAATTGTGAAAAAATTACTCGTAATTTCTGAATATAAAATAAACAGTAAGTCACATTCTTTCAACCAGGGTCCGCTTTTATGAATTTGTGCAATATTGCAAAAAAACTTTTTCAAGGAGTTTTTAAATTGTAAGGACATACAAGATTATGCTCAACTTTGTAAAACTATATATTAAAAAAATTAAATTTTAAAAAATAAACAGCAATTGCAGCTGCTAAATTAGCGATGCAGCATACAAATATTTGGTATTTAGCCTATACTGCTGAACGCAGAATATTAATTTTGGACGAATAATGGAAGAAGCATCTGCGAAGACAAAATTTTGTTAGTTTACATATGTCTATCTCCCCCCCCCCCTTACTGGGAAGGGTAAACATTTCAGACAAAAAGTTGAACAAATATTAAAACTTATTAACCATTATAATGTTTCTCTTTTGCACTTTCATCTAAGCCTAATTTCTTTAAAAAATTATTGTGCTCCTTGTGAGAATGAGTAATCAATCGCTCATCAGTAATAATTATCATTGATTTTTTACACTAAAACTCATCTTTTCAGATTAGGTGAAAAACCTTTTTACTACTATTCCCTCCCTTTTTAGAGCAATGTGAGAGAGTTTATATCGAATTGCATTTCATTAAAAAAAATTTTTAAAGCTACATAGAGAAAAAATTCTTTTTCTTCATTTTGAAAAGTAAGGGAAAATAGAACAACTGCTATTCTTTCACCTAGGACCTTGATAAAACTAAAAATAGCTCCATAGAAGGGGTAAGGAGGACCTATAGCCCTATTTTGCTATTTTTTAAAATTTGACTTTGGAAATTATATATTTTTTTTCTTATAGAAATCCATTCCTTTTTTATTTTTTGACAAATTAGTGGAAAAGAAAAAAAAAATTAATAACTTCACTATACTAACTCTTGATGGTTAGAAAAAAATATCTTTAAACAAATTAAGAAAATTCTTAAGAAACATAATTTTTATTGCTCAATCACACTAAGATCACAATCTTGACAATGAAATTTTAATAACTATGCATAAATTGCAATTGTTGCACTTCTGTGAAAGTGAAAAAGTATTATCAACATATACAGTGAAGATTAGGATAAAAGGCTATTAATGAGAAGATGAAGCACTGGTACACGTTATAAGATGACTACCCTAATAATTAGGGGTGTGTAGAGTGAGCCAAACAAATTGCAGTCTTTGTTTTTTCTATGAACGTTACACACTGTTCAACAATACTATAGGATACTCTTTCAATATTGAATTCGTTTATGTAATCTTACTATATATAAAAATCTAATGATGGTGTCGCACCAGCCAATGAAATCTAAGGTATCACGTGACAGTATGAAAGAAGTAGCTAATCCAAGCGAGGATGCAGTTTTAAGCCAATCAGAAAAGTGAACGCATTCGCGTCAAAGCTTTTTGTTGATTTACTTTGAGTGGGTTTTTGCTGATTACATCTCATCTTATCTTATCATTCTTATGCCTATCCAGTGATTGATATCTTTTAATGTTTACATTTTTGTTGTTTGCTATTATAAAGCTTACTGAGGCTTGCTTACCTTAAAATGGTTAAATTTTAAATCACATTTATTTATACAATCATTTGGAATTTCAGTATAATGTCTGACAGGACAGATCGCGAATATCGCAGACAGCGGAGATTGGATTCCACGTTTCGTCAAAATGAACAAGAGCGTCGAAGAATAAATCGACAAAATAATCGAGAGCTTACTAATGCCCGCCAAAGAGAAAATCGAAGTAGGGCAGCTAATCGTCTTCGAGAAATAGATGAAAATCAGTATTTGGGAGAATCGTACAGTGATGACTGTCCACCTCTTTTGATTGGATCTATGTCTGTAGAATGCTCTCATTGCAGGGCACTATCCTTTGTGGCAGAGCATGGAAGAATAAAACACAATTGCTGTCACAATGGCAAGATAAAGCTGAACCCAACTCATCCGTATCCAGAAACTTTGAAACAGCTTTTATTGGGAAATGACAATGACTCAATGAATTTCAGGCAAAATATACGTTTTCACAATTCGTCTTTTGCTATGGCAGCATTTTGTGCAACCCAAGAAATTCAATTTAAAGGTATAAGCTGTGTTGCTCTTCGTGGGGAAGTTAACGCAATGGCCACAACCAGCATCATACCAGCGAACAATGAAAAACCACGTTTTGCGCAAATCTATATCCATGAAAATGAAACTGCTTTGGCCTGCCGAACATCTGAGCGCTGCAAACCAAGTGTTTTAAAAATCATTCAAGATGTTATGCAGCTAAACCCATACGCTCAAGTGTATAAATCGCTGTTTGAAGCTTATAAGAGGCATCCTACGGAGAGTGTTCGCCTTGAATTTCACAAGTTGACCACTACTGATGGCAGACGTTATAATCTTCCAACATCTGGTGCTGCTGCTGAAGTGTCGGCTGTTGTTGTGACAGGTGCTGAAGGTTTAATACCTGATCATGTACAATTTATCGCATACCCAAAACACCAGTTTGTGTGTCAAAAAATGTATAAACTGTCTCATCATGTGGAACCAATGGTTTTCCCATTGCTTTTTCCATCAGGTGATCCGGGTTATTCCCTAAACGTACCAAATAATGCAGGATCAAGTCGTGTTACTGCTGTACAGTATTTTGGATGGCGGTTGCGAGTGCTTAGAGACTTTAACATTTTCACCTCTGCTGGTCGTTTATCCCAGCAATATATTCTACATGGTTACATTACTATGGAGTGGAACAGGCTGAATTATATCAAAAGTCATCAGAATTTATTTCGGAGAGAAACACTTCAAGGGCTGATTGATCATGTGCAGTATAGTTCCGCCAATACCTCAGACATTGTACGACTTGGGCGAGCTGTCGTTCTTCCATCATCATTTGTTGGCAGTCCGAGAGCAATGCAGCAGCATTTCCAAGATTGTATGGCTCTCTCAAGAGATGTCGGACGATCTGATTTGTTTGTAACTTTCACAGCAAATCCACAGTGGCCAGAAATTAGAGAATACTTGAGTCAACTTCCAACAGGATTCGCTGCAAGTGACATTCCACATGTTGTTGTACGAGCATTCTATTGCAGATTTGAGGAGTTTGTGAAAGAGATAGCTGCAGGAAAGGTTTTTGGCAAAGTAATGGGCTATACTTTTAATATTGAATTTCAAAAGAGAGGTCTCCCACATGCCCATTGTTTATTCATTCTCAACCCACGTGACAAATTGCTGACCCCATCATCAATTGATAGATTTATCTGTGCTGAAATACCTCCAAAAGATAATTTTCCAAATCTGCATCAAAAAGTGTCCAAACATATGTTACATGGCCCACATAGTGAAGCAACTCCATGTTATGACAAAACAAGTGGCATCTGTACAAAAAAATTTCCTTTCGCTTTTCGAGAAGAAACGGATATGTCTGGTGATGGTTTTCCTTTATATAGACGTAGAGATAACAGGAGTGATACGCATTTCTATAACAAACGTATTGGAAACTTGCTAATTCCTGTCGATAATTCGATGGTTGTTCCCTACAATGCCTATCTCCTTCTGAAATACAATTGTCATATCAATGTGGAGTACTGTGGAAGTGTAATGGCGTACAAATACATTTTTAAATATGTTAACAAAGGGCACGACAGAATCAAGGTGACAATTTCGAATGATGATAATGGGGTACAATTAAGAAATGAAGTTCATCGATAGCCGATATGTAAGCTCAATGGAGGCAGCTTGGCGTTTATTGGAATTGCCGATGCATGACAACAGCCATACAGTTATTCGATTGCCAGTACATTTGCCTGGTAATCAACAGGTAACATTTCAAGAGGGTCAAGAAGTTAATGCCATAAATTCTGTGAATTCTGTAACTCAGTTGATGGGTTTTTTCCAGTTGAATGAGAATGATGTGGAAGCAAGATCTTTGAAATATATCGAGATCCCAAAGCATTATGTGTGGGTACAAAAAGATCACCAATGGAAAAGAAGGCAACGTGGAAATAATAAGATAGTTGTTCGCATGTATGCCGTTTCACCCAGAGACAGTGAACGATTCTTCTTAAAATATTTGCTACATCATGTTTGTGGTCCAGTATCATTTGAGGATTTGCGAAAAGTTGATGGCGTAACGTTCAACTCTTTTCGTGAAGCAGCTTATACTTTGGGATTTGGTGATGGGGACAATAAAATGGAGGAAATGTTAACAGAAGTGGTTCATTTTATGATGCCCAAAGAGCTCTGCGTTTTTTTCTCACATTTGTTATTGGCTTGCAATCAAATTGATGCCATTCAGTTGTGGGATAAATTTAAAAGCTACATGTGTGAAGATGCAAATGAGAATGAGTGCCTTCTGGAAATTGAAAGCCGTTTAAACAGTGAGGACAAAACTTTGTCTGACTATGGATTACCATCTGTTGTTACGATAGAACCATCAAATGTTGATGAAGTTTCTTCAGAGCAGCATCTCGAAATTTCTCAAGATATGATATCGAAACTTAACCTTGAACAGAAACAAGCCTTTCAAGAAATTATAAATTGCATTAATGATGTTAACAATTCCAATAAATTATTTTTTATCGATGGCCCAGGTGGTACTGGGAAAACTTTTTTATACAAATGCTTATACCATCACCAGAGGCATCTAAATAAAAACATTATATGTGTGGCTTGGACAGGCATTGCAGCCATATTATTGCCAAATGGCCGAACAGCCCATAGGATTTTTAAGCTGCCATTGACAATGCCATCAGCAGAAGAACAACTTAGCCCTATTTATTTGGACAAAAGGACTAAACATTTATTAGTCAATGCAGATCTCTTCATCTGGGATGAGGCCTCGATGATACCTGGTGTTGCTCTTAAATTAATTGATGTCACCCTGAGAGACTTATTGAAATCCGAAGCACCATATGAAGGGAAATGCTTTCTATTTGGCGGTGACTTTAAACAAGTTTTGCCGGTTATCAAAAGAGCAGGCAAACACCAAATTGTGAATGGAACAATAAAATGTTTGCCGATGTGGGAAACAGTAAAGCGATTTTCGCTTAACAAAAATATGCGTGCTACAGCACAAAGCTTCGGTGATTGGCTTCTTACTGTTGGAAACGGTTCAGTATCTCATCTGACAGTTCGTGAATTCCTATGTGAAAACATAATTAGTGAAGTTTTCGGTGAAATACTAACTGAAGATGTATTACGCACCTCAGTTCTTCTTGCTCCACTAAATGATCAAGTTCATAAACCTAACAGTGCCGTCCTACAAAAACTGCCCGGCAATATTATTGAATGCTGTTCATATGATAAAGCTACTTCATGTGATGGTGATGAAACGGACGATGAAAGTGTAATGTTGCGCTTTCAGACAGAATATTTGGCGAAAGTCAATATCACAGGATTGCCGCTTCATAATCTTCAACTTAAAGTTGGAGCTGTAGTGATGCTAATCAGAAATTTGTGTATTGCCGATGGATTGTGCAATGGCACACGTTTGATTGTACGGAAAATAACTAAAAATGTTCTCTTTTGTACAGTTATGACTGGAAGTAAAGCTGGTAGTTCAGCTTGCATCCCTCGCATTACTTTAAATACTGGTGATAATAAAGAGTTGCCCTTTGTTTTGCATCGCACGCAATTTCCAGTCAGACTCGCATTCGCTATGACAATCAATAAAGCTCAAGGCCAGACTTTTGACAAAGTTGGCCTTTACATAGACCAGAATTCTCCAGTATTTGGCCATGGCCAACTATATGTTGCTTTATCAAGGTGCCGGAGCATGTCTGGGATAAAAATTCAGATTGTTGGTGCAAATAGTGACATTGAAAGTTCCTCAATTAAGAACATTGTTTACATAGAAGTTTTGTAAATATCTTATTTTTGTGCATATTTTTTTCTTTGATAACCATTATGGTAAATTGTTATTATGTTTTTTATTTTTGTTTCTATAATTTGAATGTAAATTAATTGGGGGGTGATGCCCTCTAAAGAGAGCATCCAGTATATGATTCCCTTTGAATTTAATAATGTTGCTTTAAGAACATTGTTTATGCAGAAGTTTTGTAAATATCTTTTTTTTTTTGCATAGTTTTTTTCTTTGATAACCATTATGGTAAATTGTGATTGTTTTTTATTTTTGTTTTTATAATTTGAATGTCAATTAATTGGGGGGGGGGGGGGGGGGGGTAAAGCACTCTAAAGGGAGCGTCCGGCATCCAGTATATGATTCCTTCTGAATTGAATCAAATCTGCTCTGCCACGCGTGCTTCGGTAACGGAACTTCAGTTCCGGCTAATGCCCTTATAATAACTTCTAATATATATGTATTCGAATCTCATTATTATGATAGAATTCCTTGCAATTTACTAAAAATTTTGTATTTTACTGATTATTAAGTTGATTAGTACATTGTTAAATAAAATCCCTTATACTCTGTCGCGCATTTATATCCTTATATAAATGTATTAAAAGAATTGCGTAGCAATTCTCGGGGGTTGGCGAGCGATAGCGAGCAGGGGGCGGAGCCCCCTAGTAAATTATAAAACAATAATGTCTCAAACCCAAAATAACAAATATTATAGTTCTATTATATAAATTACATAAAAATTTTTACCAGTGAGATTATAATTTGGTGGTTAAATTTCTTCACATTTTACCTATTTCTGGCTATATATATTATTTTATAGTTTGGAATAAATCAATTAACACATTTAAAGTGAAGTATTTTTTAGAAATAAAATTGTTTGGAAAGACAAAAAGCAAATGATTTGGCTACTGGTTAAGTGCAAAAAGTTAAAGTTTTTATAACTAGTTGAAAATGTTAATGAATCAATAAAAAAATATGAAACTTACAAACAAAATTGACAAAAAGCAGAGAAATGAGTTCATAAAATGACATCTTGAAGGAAATATTAACTAAATAGCACCATAGCTGATGCTCAACTTCAAACAATCGTGTCTTTTCAACAAGTAATGATAAACAATTACAGGGACAGACAGGTTTTGTTCCATTTCAATGCTATATGGAAATAATAACAGCGGGACCTAAAGTCCCCTTGTGACATAAAGATTAAAAAATATCTGTCGAGAAACCGTATTTCAACATAGAAAAGTTTTTCAAAATAATTGAATGTATTCATTAGAGGGTGACAATATTTTTCTTTTTAAATAAAACATACAAACTAATTAAAAATATTAACAAAATGAATTAAAATTATGTCAGGCTAATATTCAGTTAAAATTTTTTGGTTGCTAGTAGTATTCTTAAGAGCAAAAAGTTTGTTATAATTTTAACAATTATTTCTAAGTGATAACAACATCATTTAAATAAAAGTAAATCTATTCAAAATTTACTTTTACAACACAATAAAACTTCAAATCATAATATGGCATGCAAAAATTCACGAACTCACTAAAACAATATCCCCCGGCATGACTGACAGCTCATCTGGATTTCTGGCATCAAAAGCATATAAGATTCTGTATTTTATGACGCCAGCAGAGGAAACGGGTGATGTTTTGTTGCCTGTTAGAATAAAACAATCTAGTCTTAGTTTAAAATATTTGAATACAATACCTTAAATTTACCAAATGAATGATTTTACAGTAGGATGCAACAAATGATATTGAAACTCATTCATTAATCCAAACCTTTACAATATATATATATAATTTGAAAAAACAATTTTTTTTCTCCAAATATAACTATCTATTCTAAGAAGGTAAGATATTTTAAAAACTAAAGTATACAAATCAAAACAAGATATAGAAAAACAATGCAGTCTAAAATTTTTTATTTTAATAGGGTAATAGAGGTTTTTATAGAGTGATTGAGGTAATGCTAAAGATTAGTATTCAAAATAACAAAAACTATAATCCTTATAAAGTTATTTTTTTGCTATCTGAACAAGAAGTACAGAGGTAGTAAAAAAATAATAAAAAACTCCTGTGAAGTACAATTTTAATTCAGAATGCTATCAATATTAAATCAAGTCATTCATGATTTTCATGCTTATCATTATTTTTCAAATATTAAAAGTTGTGCACTTTTAAAATTAAATATGAAAAAAAAAAAAAATTTAATAATAAACTGCATCAATACTCCAGAAAAAATAAAGTAATTAATTCCAAATTTTTTCATAAAAAATACATTTATTAAATTGGTCCCTACAACATAGATTCAAATAGAACACTCAAGGCTTAAGCAATTTTTAACTCTCAAGAAAGAAAAAACCATGAATACACTTAACAATTAAGTAAATATTTTATATTAAATAACACATTTCATTAATTAAAGTCAGAAAATAGAGATAATTACCATCCCATTCTTCATTTGTAGCTGTTGTTCCCCATGAATCATCAAATCCTTTTAAAAATATATTGTTTTTCATTAGATCAATTAATAAGGTAAATTTAAAAGTAAGTTTGAAATAAATGAAAGTGACAAACCAAAAGATTATTATATGTAAAGTACCAGCAAAAATTTAAAATTTAAAAAAAAAAAGCAACACTAAATAAAAATTTATGCAGTTGTAAAGCTATTCTCTATTTCTCAAAAATACCTTAAAATGGTTTATAAATTCCGAGTGAATTTCTGGAAAAAAATATTTAATCAAGTCTATACGTATAGACAATAGTATAACAAACAATTCCTATAAGTTGAGTCTATTAAAAAATCTTTAGTTCAACATTAGCTTCTTCACAATAAATTTAATACTCTCTTTACAGACTAAAGATGGAAGAAAATACTAGTGGGCAGGGATAAAATCAAATAAAAAATATATATCTTTTTAAAAAAAGGGGAAATGAGTTGGTTTGCCATTCTGGCTCCTGAGTTTCAAATACGTGTTTTTTTCTCTTTCTTCTTTGTGTGTTAAATTTAGATTACTTCATACATTTTAAAACAAGATTTTTAAGACTGACAAAAAATTCACTACATTTATAATTGATACCTGTTAAAATTCCAAAAATAAATAAATAAATAAAAATTCTAATTATAATGAAAGAGCCTCAAATACAACACTTTTATCTTACAAATTGTTTTGCCTCATTACACAAAATTAACACAAAGAAACACCTGTAGTTTTTTCACACTCATTTTGTTATGTCTTTGAGTGTTTATGACTTGTGAAAACAATAAAAATGGCAAAACAATCCACATACACAATACACACAATACAATGGCAAACAATACACCAGAGCTGCAAATTGTTTTACATTTCAGATTAATAAAAAGGAAAAAAAAGTGAGAGAAAATTTCAGAGATTCTTTTAATAAAATTACTACAAATTTATTTCTAATCAAAACGGTAAAGCTGAGTTGAGAGAACAAATAGCAAAGAAAACTATTTGTTTCTGTTAACTGATTACAGAATAATACCGAATAAGGACTTATTCTACTTTTTATAGTATTTTTGTTTATTCATAAAAAAAATAATAATTAAATATATTTATATATATATATACACACACACAAACATAAAATATTCTAATGTACAGTAAACTGAAGATAAACATTCTATTGACAAGCGAAAAGCATTCAAATTACAAAGCAATTTATATGCGAACTAACTAACCTGCGGTTTTATCAATACTAGCAGATTTACCATCTCTAGTTTTCTTTTCAGCCAGAAAAATTTCTCTCCTTTCCAGATATTGCACATGAAGATTCTTATAGTTTTCAGCAACATCTTTAAGTTTTTCTTTCAGTTCCTAGAACAGAAAATATGAGATTAAGTTTATTAAAAAAAAGAATGTTAATCGAACATGAATCATGAACAAAGAAAAAATTACCTCAATTTGCTTATTGTTGTTTTCAATATCACTTTGCTTTTGAATTATGTCACTTTCAATGTTGGTTAAAGTGCTTTTCAGCTGATTTAAAGCAATTTGTTTATTGCTAAAACTGTGCATAACAGAATTATAGGAATCACCTGAAACAAAAATGGATAAAACGGTAAAATGTATTAAATATATGAGAAATAAAGCACACTTTTTTTAAAAATTTAAACTAGGTTTAAGTATGAAATGTTCTAAGCTATATACATGAAAATTTACTGTATTCATAAAAACAAATTATTAAAAAAAAATAAAGATTATTTATATATTTTACGAATAAAAGGTAAATACTTGAAGAATAATTATCAAATAATTTTGAACCAGGCCAAAATAATAATGAAAACCACCTATTACCACCAGGAAATTAATTAACTACATATATATTTAATAGGCTGATGTAAAATGTTTCAAATAAAATTACCAATTTCCAATCATTAATCAAACATTTTTAAACCAAGGTGGAATAATAAAAACAAAACCCTTTGATTTATTCCTATTAGAAAATTAAAAAAGAATAATAATTAACAAGGCATCCAGTCTGGTGTATAAAGAATAATTTCTTTGAAAATGATGTTAAAAATTTTAATGACTTTTAAGTTCTGTAAACACAAAATAAATAATAATAAAAAATAAAAAAAAAAACAGTCAAATTTTATGCGTTAAAAAGCCATGGGTGAATTTACACTTTCATGACACAAAAAACAGTAATTATAGGCTAGATCAAATTCAAAGAAAGGTGGCTAAAAATACATACTCAAGGAAACAAAATTAACAGAAACAAAAAAGAAAAAGGGACTAGTTTTGAGGTCATAGAAACTATATTTATCAACAAATAAACCACCTGAGAATTTGAACTAAGTGTTTTAGGTTAAGCATTCTAAGTTTTTCATCCGCTTCAACTAAAAGAAAATTTTTCAGAAAATCATTTGAGTAGAAATTGATGTGAAGCAGTAATGTTTGTCTTTGGTTTAATTATATAGTTATTTTTATAAAGATAATAAACCAGTAGTAAACTTAAGTAAGGCGACTCATTCTAAACACTTTTCATGACATACATTAATATAATTTCTTAAGAGTGATTCAGACAAAATTTAATCAGGGCTCCCACTCAATTTCAGAAAAAAAAATTTCTGACTTCTCCAGGTAAATTTCAATGAAAATCCATAGCATATTTTAGCTGTACCACACAATTTTCCATCAGAAAACTTTGATTTTTAATGTCAAATATTAGATTTTTTGAGTAAAAACATACAATAGAATGGAAAAGTTTCTTTAAAGATTATTTAATTCTAATTTTAATAACTGATCACTATTACTGGCAATTCTAAGACTGGTTATATTCCAGGCTTTTTGTAAAAAAAGAGAGACTTTCCCATGCTATTTCCTACTTTTAGAGTAAAAATAAAATTCCCTGATAACTTCAGGTTTCCTTTGATCTGTGGAAGCCCTGTTATTGAATTAACGCAGTCACAAAATATATTTTACTGATATTGGTTTGACATAAAATAAAAACGATTGGACTACATTATACAAATTCCTTTTAAGCTTGTGATATACTTCAGAAAATGTAACAATTGTGTGTGATATGATCTTAATTAATGCAGTTGCTAAAGATATTTTACTGATATAGGTTGGAAAAAAATGTAAAATAGTCAAGCAAAAATAGACCTTTTTTTCCTGAAAAATTGATACCCAAGATACTTATTGACCCAAAAACAGATAAATGATTGCCTTTAAACTCTTTAAATCTCCTCCATATGTTACCATCTTTTTCAGGAAAATGGAAATGATTTGAGGCTTAGAATAGACTCTTTTCTAAACAGACAAGTGAGCTATTGTTTCTTATGCATTTTTTTTATGCGGAATTCAATGAGACCAATACTGAGCATATCAGACTTATAGTTTACAAGTTTGAAGAATTTTATGTATAAAAAGTACTAATTTGTACTTGTACCTTTGTACGTATCTGATATTGCTGTCTGAATAAGTGAGACATTGTGTCTTATGCATTTTTTTTACCTGGAATCGAATGAGTGTATACTCAAATCAAGAAAAAATAAATAAACGGTTCAAAAGTTGCAAGAGTTTTTATGTACAAAAAATAGTATTTTTGACATACTTATGCATGCACTTTACATTGCTGATTCAGGAACTATCTGGAAATATAAAATATCTGGTGTAACTTTTTACTCTGAATGGAATGATACTAATTCCCAGATTAGTTTAGAAGTTATATAAGTGTTTTATGTACAAAACATGTAAGTTTTATATCTGCACTTATTTTACGCTACTTACATTGTGATATCGAAGAGTAAGGTATCGCTTCCTATGAATTTTTCTCATTTAATTGAATAAGATCAAACATTAATCCAAAGAGCTAATATTTTGAAAAGTTAAAAAAAAAAAATTTTTTTTTAAAAATTTTTATTTTTGAATTTTAATTATTAAGAATAAAACTCTTATAACTTCAAAATATTTAATCCTATCAACTGGAATTTTGTCTAATTTAATTTAGTTTAAAAGTACATGGCCAAAAGGCATGGGCCAAGAAAGACTATGCCATACCAAAAGGTCAGGATAGGAGGTCTCCGTGACTTCCCCAAAATATTCACTATTCAGCAAATTTCGTTTGACCATTCAACATATTTGCGGAAATTCATATGCACAATAACAAGACACAAATGCGTATTTAACTTTGTTTCAATTTCTGATTTATTTGGATTGATAAAATTGTAAAGCTCTAAGCATTTGGGAGCAATAATAGCACAGCCTTTAAAGTAATTAAAAAATGAATAAACAATATCAAGACATAAAATGGAAATTATTTAATAAAACTAAGGAGAAAAAGAATAAGAAGCTCGCACGGATGTAACTGAGTCAGAATTTTTAGGTGTTAGTGAACAACAGCAAGTAAGAAGCAGAACCCTCTTGTGATTATAAAAGAAACATTAAGAACTTTGCTCCAATAGAAATTATATGTGAGTAGGGTGACTCTTATAAAATCCTTTTGATGCTACGAAAAAAAGGTAAAAGTAAAATTACCATTTGTAATTTCATTAATAATACTTTTTATTCAATCTGTTTATATGGTGATTTTTTTTCTTTATTGAATTGTTATTTATTATATATATTAATTGGAAAAATTGAACATAAAGTCACGATAACTATTACTAACTACTTTATTAAAGTTCACTTTTTAAATTCAACATATAAATATATTTTAAATAAATGGAGCACACATTTTATTTGTAATTGAATTTTTATTTATTAAAAAAAAAAAAAATTTTTAAAAACTAAAACTTTATCTTCATTTAAAGCCTATTTTATTTCTATTTGGTATGGGAAAAAATTTGCTAAATCCGAAGTTATTTGTAATTAAATAAATGGGAAGTGAAAAATTATGTCTTCATCTTAGTAGCAAATTTCTTTGGTTCTTTTTTTTTAAATACTTATTTATCAAAAGTTTTATTGTTTATTTTATTTATTGGCTAGAAATTGAAGTACTCCTGCAACAATCCTTTGTGTACCTAGGTTAAGAGGTTAATGCCCTACAATGTTGCAGTTGCTGATTGTGGCAGTGTGGTCATAATTGTGCATAAAGTGTCTTTACTTCTAAGCATTCTTTACTTCAATCAATCTGAAGATGAATGGGCTTCAAGCTGCCACTGGGGATTGAACCCCAGTTCATCACGACAATGCAACGATCTACCAGGGCCGAATTTAAGCTTGGCGGGGCCCCAAGCTATAGAAAAAGATGGGGCCCTTATAAGTTCAATTCTATTTATAAACACCTGAGGAAAACTGTCATTATTTTTTATTGTTGAGTATTAGCATAAAATTATTAAAAAAATTTCTTTACGTTACATTTTGCTTTGTTGCTGAAAATCTATAGACTTAGAAACATGAAATAATGAAGGTGTGTAGAAAATGTGCAAGGAGTTAGAAAGAAACATACAATTTGATTATTAGTTTTATTCTTTTTATGACCCCTGTTGAAAAACTGACTCCATTTTGAGTTTACAACTACCCATGTTTAACTACGTAGCCTTGTAATTTCGAACTCAATGCAGAAGACAAGGGAACTCCTGGATCAGTACCCAGAGGTATTGATTTGTTAAGAGCTTACTGGACTTTGTGACCCGGACAGATTTAACATGCACCAGTCACCATTTTATACATGGGTATTCTTCAGCCGGCTGGATTCGAACTCCCATTCTCATGAACATAAGTCCATAGCCCTACCAACCAAGCTATTTCCACCAAATTATTAGTTTATTTTATAACATTCATTGAACAGCCCACCCAATTTCGAGTTTCGACTACTAATGTTCAACTCCATAGCCTTGTAATTTTGAACCCAATCCAGCAAACAAGAGAACTCCAGGATCAAGTATTTGATGAAATTTTTGCCTTCAAGGAAGACGTTTTGATAGAAACAATCTGCATTTGAGTTACATGGAGAGGAAAACCACAAAAACATCCCACGGTTAGTCTGACAGCAACGGGACTCTAACCCATGATCCGTCTTCCACTGAGGATATTTTACGTCAGCACTGTGGTCGATGCAAGCCGGGTGTAGAATCCATATTGACCAGCAGCCACCACTGGCATTTGAACTCGGTTCTCCTCATTCGGAGGCGAATGCTCTATCCCTTAAGTCCATCTTCACTGAGAAATAACTTTGCGGGAGGTACCAATTCTCCAATTTTATTGATTTGCTTAAATTTAGTCATCTTTAAAATGTAAATGGCAATCGTAATTTTTGTGAAGAAAAATGTAAATAAACCGTTTTTGATCTTATCTGCACTGATTAATGAAAAGCAATCACGAGGGTTAGTGAGCAAAGTGAACAAGGGGCGGAGCCTTCTGGTTTTTTAAATAATTGTTAAATTATTAGTTTTAACATGCATACTTTAAAAAATAAGAAAAATATTTTTCAGTATAAAGAAATGAAAAAAATATCAGCTGGAATAGAACCCACGATCTCACAGTTTCGTGTTAGATTTCATAATCTTCAGCCCCATATATACACACCTGTCATGCAAATTTTTTATTATTACTTTTTTTTAAATTTAATAAATCAAGTCATGTGGATACTTGACATTCTTGATTTGGTCGAAAATTTCCGGATATGTTCTTTATGAAAAACTTTCAGGCACATGTTTTTTTTTCCCCCTTCAATTTTGCGAAAAAAGTATTTTTTTAAAAATAATTGAGGTGTCAAAATAGAAGGCTCTCCGAAGTTTTGAGAAAAAATATCTGTTTGCATGCGACAATACAGTAACTTTTATGAAATGTGAATCATGCTACTGACTACACTGAGAAAAAAAAGTACGGTCAAAACTATAAGAATATAGTATAATTTACAGTATTTATGGGAACACCAAAATACAGGATAGTTTTTTTCAATAGTTATCTGGTTATGACTTCTCATGAAATTAACATAATAAAAATATAGTTTTTTGCAATGCTGTTCGGTAATAAATGTGTTAAATTTTTTAATTTTATCATAATACCTTAGGAAAGTAGTTCCAAACTGTGGATGGAACTTCAATGGAACTTTATGGTTTTAAAGCGAATTAGTACCTTTTATAACCGGGGATGAATACTTTTATAACTCCTAATTAGTTCTTTTATAATCTCTGATTATATTTAGATCTAACATATAAATCATATCGTATATAATCTTTGTTTCCTTTATTAAATTATTTGAAATTTGAAGTAAAATACCAATTAAATAGAAATGGCATTTTTTAAATGAAATATATTTCTAAAAACAATATGTTGAATTTTGAACAAATTAGGAAAAGAATAAGCATTTATAAAATATTACATTAATATTTCATACCACACTTTTCAAATCAATATAAAATAACTAAATTCTTTTGTAAAGAAAAATGCTTTCCAAATTATCATTTTTAGCATTTATAACTAGTCTCTTCAGTTCATTTTGAAAAAAATTCTAATTCGGCTTATCTTATTCATTTTCAGCTTTTGTATATACACCAAAAATAAACTCAAAAAATAGACTAGATACAGCACAAGGACTGCAAATTTAACTGTCGGATATAAAACCTTATTTAAGATAGTTAATGATAAAACAATGAAAAATCTTCATTTCTCTAATTAAATATTTTAAAAATAGTCTTTTTTTAGGTTATAACGTTCACAATTACCTTAATAAACTTTAATCGTAAAGTCGGGGTTCCGCCATTATTTAGGGTTCCGTAGAGGGAAGCATAAATAATAATTGGGAACTGCTGCCTTAGAGCATGGCATAATAATCACTAATTTGGTTAATTTTATTTTTGACTTTTGCATTTTTATTAAATGTGTGGTAATAAGGAATTAGAAATTAATACCTTACTTTTTATTTACATAAAAAGTGTGTATAGCCAACAATTATTTTATATTTTTAAACACTTCGATTAGATTTTGAAAAGCTTCCGAAAATGTAAAAAAGAAGAAAAAAATTATAATGGGCCCCCACTCTGAATAAAACTTTAAAAAAAGAAGAAAAAAAGTGGGATCTGGAGACCCTTGCCATCTCGGGGCCCAAGCTACAGCTTATGCGTAAATCCGGCCTAGCGACTTACGCATTGCTTAGAATAATTGAGTTGTTAAATCAGTACTAAATTGGTAGAAAAGATAACATACTGTGAAAATATTAGCAATAAAACAATATTTTTATTAAAATAATTAAATTACCTACTAATTAATGAAATGGAAAAATTAAAAATTTCATTTGGCAAAATGCAAAATTCCCCTTCCTAAATGTATAAGTTCGCAACGCCCCTGGTTTCAACAGCAAAAATACATAGGAAACACTGTCCCACTTGTTTGAGAGCAATATCAGGTACAAAAACAGGTACTTGTACAAATTTGTATTTTTATACAAAAAAACCCTTATAACCTTTAAACTATTTGTCCAATTATCTCAGTATTTGTTTAATATGATTCAGCGTAAAAAATACATCTGATTTAATTCTCCACAAATAACTCCTATTGCCCCCCCAAAAAAGAGAGGATGCTTAGAGAAGAGAGTAAGGGGTTTACAGGCATTAATTATCTAACATAGCTTTCAGTCAAAAAATATCTTGGTTATTTGTTTTTACGAAGAAACACCCTTTCTTTGCTATTATTATTACTGTGTGTGAACTAAAATCATAAGAATAGATTTCTCAATTTTAAATACTTCCAAAATAAGTTACCTGAGAAAAAAAACAGAAACTTTTGAGAATGAATATATTAAATAAATTTACTATTATATATTTGTGCTTCTCTTGTCTAAATATTGTAGTTTCATTATTACAGTCTAATAATTAAAAATAATTTCAGGAAATAGTTAAAAAAAATTTACATTGAAAAAAAAAAAAATTATTTCAGGGAAGATCATATTTTTCACTTTGAAAAATGGAAGTTATGACAATAATTTTTTTATTTATCTTTTTATCAATATGTTAAATTTCTAGTCATAAGAAATTTTAAGCATTGGGATATTTTTTGCTTGACCAGTAAGTGATGCAAATTGAAATTAAAGATTTTTTTAAAAAAAAAAGTAGGAAATTAGCAGAGGGAGAACCACGTCAAATATTTTAAAATTAAGAATTCAGTATAAAAATTATGAGAAATTTGAATAAGGCAACATTTAGAAGTCAAGATATGCTAACCCAGATTTTACAAGCATTTAAATTGTCTTTTTGAATTTATTATAAAAAAGTAAAAAGTTAAACTTACTGGTTGGATTTGATTTAGAAAACGATGATAGCTGTGCATCCATACTGATTTTTTCTTGAGACAAAATCAATAGCCGGTCATTCATTTCCTATGTAACACACATAAATTTAAATAATCTTAATATATGATAGAATTTTTTATTTCTTATAAGTTAATAAAAAATTAGAATAATATTCGTAGGAAATACAGCTATAATCTACACCAAAATAATTAAAAATAACTTTTCTATAATCTCTAATCAGCATTTGATTTTTAGCTGCATACTTGATTGGTTTAAACTATAAATTTTAAATAATAACTAGCTTAGGAGTAACAGTTATTTTGTAACATTTTCTACAAAAGTACATTCTGATTAAAATAAAAATTTGGAAAAAAAATGTGATAAAAATGATTACAGCTTAGCAAAATGATTAAATGAAAGACAAAATTTTTGGTCAGAAACTAACATGTAACTACAATTTGACTTTACTTTTTCTTTCTGAGATTAAATTTTTTAATGAAATACTATATAAAAAGTTGTTAGTAGCATCAATAAACGAGAAAAAAAAAACAACAGCTCAAGAATTTTTAAAGAAGTCTGATATTAAACACACGACACAAAATTTAAAAAAAAAAAAATATTGTTGTAAGAGGCAAAGCAAATAAAGGTGAAAAAAGAGAATTAAAAATGTAATTGGAAAACAAGGACAGCAAAAATATTTCTATTTTTAGACATTAATGCTTTTAGGTCTTTATTAATATAAAATCTGAGATGACTAGTTTACAGCTAATGTTACAAACTGTATCACAATCTATTATCTAAAAAAGAGATTTTTCTTTAAGAACCTATAACAATAATTTCGAATTAAAAATAAAAATTCAAGGAAAATTTGAAATATTTTATGGAAAAACTTACTTTTATTTTTGCTTTAACATTGTTCATTTCAGCTAATTTAGTGTCTCTTTCAATACGCATGTTATCAATGGAGGATTTTACTTCAGTAACATTTTTTCGAGTATCACCAATAGTTTCATTGAGATCACTTATTTTTGTTGACTGAAAAATGAAAGAAATGTTTCATCCTTACGAGCTTTTATATAAAAAGATATTAATAATCAAACATAGCATGATTAATTTAAATAAATGAAAGAACTTACTAATTGTTCTAATTCATATGTTAAGTTTTTGTTCAAATTTTTTAGATGGCACACTGCTTCTTGCTCTTTTTGGCGTTGAGAAATTAGTTCTTGGCGTCTTTGTTTTTCCCATTCTAACTGTCGCTGTCTTTCCATTTCTCTACGAGCCGCCTATCAAAAGTATATTTTATATTTATTCGATCAAGTTATTGTTTTCAATACTTAATAGCTAATTTTTACAATTACGAATTTAAACTAAAAACTTTTATTACTTCTCTTTGCTCAAGAGCTTTTCTCCGTTGCTCTTCTTTCTCTTGTTCTAATTCTCTCTGCTTTGCAAGCTGTTTTTCTAATTCAAGCTGTCGTCGTCTCTCTTGTTCTTGTCTAGAAAAAGTAAAGAATAAGTTTAAAAAATTCAAAAAAAAAAAAAAAAAATTATTTGAATTATTTAGCTACGTCATTATTCGATGCTTTATCAAAAAAAAAAAAAAAAAAAGTGTACTTTAAGTAAACTGATCAAATAATGACATAAACTAAGTTGATTAAAAATTACTAGGCAGCTTAGGAGATGGAACATAATCAAAGTAGGCAAACTTTCTGAGGTGATATGTTATTGAATGTTAGAATGACCAACTTATTGATTATTGAATGAAATAATTAGGTTATTGAAAGTCTGCATATATACATATAAGCTATATGCATCAAAACAACATAGCACTATAAGTTTTTGAATTTTTTTATAATTTCTAAAGAGATACTGGATTAAAGAACTGTTCTTTAACCAAAACCCTATGATTTAGACCAGTGTTTCACAAAGTGTGGTATGCATACCCCCAGGGGTACGGGAACAGTTTAGCAGGGGTACGAAATATCTTGTAACAAACGAAATATCTTATACGAAATATCTTGTAACAAACGAAAATTTCAAAAAATTTTATTTAAAAACAAAGCTAGCCATGAAAATTTACAATTACATATTTTTCTATTGACTATTTTTTGCAGAGTTAACAGTTGATCAGTGGTGTCAACAGCCAGTTGTGATTTTTAACATTTGTGAAATTTTTTTATATTATAAATACATTCATTTTTTTACTGGTGGTACACAACGTTATGAAAAATTTAGAAAGGGCACACAAAAGTCATAAGTTTGGGAAACACTGATTTAGACCAATAAAATTTTTTAAAAACTTTATTTGTATTTATAGATTTTATAATCAGATAAAGTAACAATAAGTAATTAAAATATACTCAATGGCGTGTATACTCAAAATGTTTAGTTTCGCAGTATTATTATTGTTATTTCCATGTATGCAAAAGCTAAAAGAATAAAACAAATTTGCTAAAAAGTAATATTTTCCAAAAATGTTATTTCAAGTTTAACAGTATTGAATAATGAACTGCTTAGATTACTTATTTATAATAAAATTTTTGGAAGGGGATAATACCTTATTCTTTCTCTTCTTTCTTGTTCTTCTCTTTCTTTTCTCTCCCTTTCCTCTTGTTCTTTACGTTGAGCCTCTAACAAAGCAAGTCGTCGTCTTTCCAACTCAGCCTGTCCTTTCTCAAAATTTTCCCTCCTTTTATCTTCAAAAGTGGCTAATTTAGACACAAAAAAAAACATGTTATAAGATCGTGAAAGATATACAGGTAGCAGAATTCAAGTTAAGGAAAATTAAACGAGAAGGAAAATATGTTTAAGAAAAAAATATATATAGTAATTAGCATAGATAAATATAGTATACTAATATAGATTTTATTAAAGTAAATCTGTAAGAGATCTTTTTCTAAATAATAATAATAAAGGTAGAAGGACAACTAATAGTTGTAGTACTTGAAAGCAATGTTTCAAGTTAAATAAACCAGGAATCTGTATGTGTTATTCTTTTTCATTAAAACATTTTTCATATCTTCTGTTTCAAGAATATTGATAATTAATAAATTACACACAGTTCATCAAACTCAAAATATTTTTCTTAATGCAAAAAAAGAACTTTCAATTGCTTAACCTCTTAACACAATTAAATATGAAAGACATGTGAAGCAAAGCAAAATATCAAAGTTAGAAAAAAAAACAATTATGACTTAATCTTGTTTCAAAACTTATCTAATTTTAATAAACTAATGTACTGTGGCATTGCTCATGAAGTAGTAATTCTATTGTTAACCTTTCAGCCCCTGCCTTATTTTATTTTAATTTTATTCCATGCCTTGCACCTAATTCGAACTTATAATCGTGAGCTTCGATTTAGCCGTCTTAGATTTCCGGTTCAATGTCATATTCCTGCTCTAACTCTCATGCTTGGCAAGAGCTTTTCCTTTTTAGTATCTTTCTCCACTTGCTTTGAATAACATATCGTTTTGATGAAGATAAACTATTTTTCATGATAAATTATTTTTGCAACTGGTTTAGAGCCTAATGTATTTATGTGGTGGCTACATTTTATTTAATTCTTCTGATCCTCATTGCAGTATCTCGTACTTAAAGCAAACAGAGAGGACCAGGGGTGTTAACCCAGATCTTTGCTCCCCCCCCCCCACGTGGTTCTCATACTGCGGCTAAAAATGACTGTAAACTTCTTTTTATGATTTGGCTGCATTGATTCATCAGTAAAAAATAAAAATAAAAACTGTCATCAAGAATTTCTAAAAGAGTCTTTTTTTTTCTCTTTATGTCAATATGTCACATAAAATGTTAACATTGCCTGAAACAATAAAATTGTTTAATATAGAATTCAAATCTAGAAACTACAGAGACCTGCTTTGCTGATGGTTTACACAGCATGCAGCAATATTGAAGTTAATTTTATTTTAAATGTTAAATGCTGAAAATAATGATTTCACATAATTATGATTTTTCATAGAATAATCTAAGTTATTTTTACACAGGGTTAAGAGACAGTAAAATAGTTTATACATTTTTTTCCCTCTCAGGCTAAATTAAACAGCTACACTGACATTTTTGACTAAACTAAAAATACTCATAAGTGCTAAAATCTTTGGAGGGGGGAAAAAAAACTATTATTGCACAGAAAATAAGCCTGAAAATTTTTGTAAAAATTTAGTATGTCACTCACAAAATTAGACAATGTAAAATAAAATTCTAAATGTATGTTTAGAATTAGAATGTTTAATAAATGTTATAATGTTATGTAGAATGTTTAATAAAACTTACTTTGTGAAATATTTTTATCATCTTTGAAGTCTCCCAAAAGATTAACTTCACCTAAACCATGACCAGAGGCAGAACCAGCTAAAAAAATTTTAAGCACTTAAGTTTAGAATACAAAAGCATTTAAAACATGAATAAGCATTAAATGTATGAATTTATTTTAACTTTTTCATATTTGGTTCACTTTACCAAATAAACAGTTTTTTGAAGAAGACTATAATTAAACAATTGCTGAAGATATAGATGATTAAAACGTTATTAGATTAGTTATTCGTTAAAATTATAGATACATAAAAAGTTGAAAAATAATACATTATTTTTGAGTGTGTGGAAATGTAGGTGAAAATATCTTTTCAATCAGATTGAAAAAAATTTCAGTGCAACAAACTATAAGTGAACCTAGTATTTTATTCTAGAAAGATTAATTTTTTTCATTCTATTTAAGTTATTTATAATAATTAAGTCTATCTAGCCTTATTATTTATTTTTTAAATTATTTATTTTTTTAACTATTAATATCTTTTTATAAATTAAAAATTGAATAAAAAATGTTTTATTCTTTTTTTGATTTATCAACTATTATTTTACATTCTAAAATACTTCTGTTATACAATATTTTGTTAAATAATAATAATTTGAAATTCCTGTAGCAGAATCGCAGCAACATTGTAGCAGAATGCTACAGAGTTTTCACAGAAAGATTTTTCATTGGGGAAATAAAAAATTTTTTTTACTGCAAAAATATTAGAAAGATTTTTCTTTTCTGCAGAATTATATTTAAAAAAAAAGAGACTTTTCTTGCGCAGTAGGAAGAAGAATTCACACGATTTTTCTATTCTCATTTGAGAAATATAAAGTCAATAATGACTCGCTTCAGCATCATTTCAAACGGTTAGTATAAAAAAATATTTATATATATTAAAAAAAACAGGAAAGTTTAAAAGATAATTCATTTTAGAAATCATGTTCTTTCCTTTCATTTTATTTTAGAGGATCTTTTAGATTTTAATAAAATATGACTCCTTTTTTTTATAAATTTGTTGATTAAAATCTATAGAATATTTTGAATAAATTACGCGCATGAAAATTTTAAATCACACATTTTAGACTTCATTTTATTGCTAAAACCTTGCACCCATTTTATCATTAATGTATGTAATATTTAGTTCATTTTCTTTGCAATTATTTCTACAAATTTTAACTTGTTCTTTATTAAAAAAAATCTCAGCATTTATTATTGATATTCTTGTTTGTTTAAAAAATTTCCGACATTATTATAGCATTGGAAGTACGAATTGAGGATTCAAGAAATCACTCTTGTTTGCACCGATATCATCGTTGATCCATAGGGTGTTTCAATCAATCCTTCTACAGTTATTGCTACGAATTTCCACATTTAAAAAAATCCTTGTAATTTTTTAAAATTTTTTATTACACACGAAAAAAACACGAAACTCAAATCGCTTAATTGAAAAATTTACTTTTTTAATGTGGCGATTTTATAATTTCTTTTCTTCACTTTTCGGCAGTTATTGCTAGCACTACCAATTTCCATGGGGTTTTCAAAATTCCGGTTATTTCTCAGTTGATATTATTTCTACAAATAGAATTTCAATCACGCATTAAAATAATCAATATCTGATGCAAATCCCAACGTACACCTATACCGTAAATCAATAGTGTATCAATTGTATTTTCGACAGTTACTGATATTGATTTTCATGTGGTTTTTAAGATACATTATTTTTTAAATAATGTTTATTACAACAATCGAATCTCGAAACAAAATACGCATTTAAGTAACCCCTTTTTAAAGAGTCCAAATCACATGATATCGTTGTCTATCCTTTTTTCAGTAGATATTGCAACGGATTTCACTATTTTTAATTTGATAATGATTTACAAAATGCGAAAAAAGAAATTATTAGTGTCTTTACCCCCTACAAAGAATATGGCCCACAATAGAAGAATATCGGTACAAAGAATATCACAACAGAATAAAAATAAATTATATATTGCATATTCTTTTAAAAAAAATTATATACGATTCATTCTATCCAAATAGTTTTGTTAGTAAACACAATGCTTTTGTTACTTTAAATTAGTAATATATATATTTGTTATTATTAAAAGTAACTTGTAGAAAGATAGGAGTGCTAGAGAGGTTTGTCGCAGAAAGCCTGAAAAAATTCTGCCACAGGGCTGGGAATAAAATCATCAAAAAGAATTTTTAAAAAAATATTAAGAAATTAATTTATTACTTAAAATAAATAGACATTTAAAAGTGCCTTCGTCTTTGCCATAAATGTAGTGAAACGTACAAGAAATTAAAAATGATGCTTTCAGTGCAATTAGATGGACAAGAGAAAAATTTTACAGTTTAATAATGTTAATAAATTTATCTTTAACAATATATTCCAATTAACAATCGAACATCTTTCGCAACCCTTTTACATTTGAAACATCCTTCAGATTTCATTTTCATATCTATTTTAATTAAGGAAATTTTAAAGAAATATAAATGATTATTTTCTCAAAATGGTGTGTTCTGGAAGAAAAAAAAAGAGTCAGGAATATCAGAACAAAACCCTAAAAATCGGGACAAATAACGACAGATTTTTTTTTTTTTTTTATCAGGAAAACCAATACAACCACAAACCCAGCATAGGCACTCAGAAGAATAAAATGTTCCTTTCATAATGAGCCTTTCATTTGAGCATTCAGCCCATGGTGGTAGGATTTTCGTAACAGTTCTGTAAATGTATCTCTAAATGGAATAGTGGCACTTCTCAAAGAAATGTAAAATGAACTAAGTTAAGAAAGATGAAAGCATTAAAAAAATCTACATTATATGATAGGTACATAAGTTAATTGAGCAAAGAGTTCAAGGAAATAATTATAGTTTTGCAAATGAATTTATTTAAATTAGTATCAAAATATCCTTTCTTTTACTTACTAGATTGTATACTGGTTGACCTTTTACGTCGATGAGATGGTGGAATAAGATCATTTGGAAGAACACCAGGTAATGCTTCACCACTTTTAACAGATTCAGCTAGATGCATTGCAAGCACAAATTCTTCGCACGAAAGCCTTCCATCTCCGTCAATATCTGACAAGGACCTAAAAGGATAGAATCTTTTTTTTAAGAACTTTTCATAGTTTTAAGAAGAAAATAAAAATGTTTCAGGATTTGACATTCAATAAAATCAACAAAACCTCAACAAAAATCGTCAATTGTTAAAAATGGATTAAAGTACTCTATATAAATGATGTCACACCTTTTCTGAATATTTTTGTTTCCCTTTCACCTTCGTTGTATTCAAAATTTATAACACAAACTTTTAGTTTAAAAACAAGGCACTATGTTATGGATCATAATTTCAAATTTTAATTTTAAACTCTGCATTTTAATAACAATTGTGAGTATTACAATAAAAATTACTTGCATACTTTTTTGACAAAAAAAAAAAACCTAATAATATTTAATCTTCTAATTTTAAAAGTATTTTTTTTAAAACAAAAAGTATGCGTGAGGTCACATTCCCATTTTTTCCTTTCTTCTCCTTGTAACAATTTTATAATTCCCCCTCCCCTTCAAACCAGACATGGTTTGAGGATGGCCCTTTAATTGAATATGCACCAGCCAGATTACTAAAAAGAAAAATATTCATTAATATAAAAAGAAACTGGAACACTATGTCCTAATCGGGCAGTGTTTAAGATCTGGCAGTACGTAATGTAGTTATTGTACTGGCATCATTAGCACAGATAAAAAATTTGTTGAAAAGTAGTAGTAAACATATTTAGTCATTGGTACAGGAACAAAAAATATGACTAGTCTGCACACATTTTCAGTGGTCTGTTTATATGCCTCGATTAGATTTTTGCAAAAGGAAATCACAATACAAAGAATGTCAGAAGTATGAAGAAATATGTTATTTTAACACAGACCAAAACATAAAACAACTTATTATCCTTTTTTGGATTTACTGCTGGATTGGGGGAGCACTGGTGATGGTCTGAGTCAAATTTTAGTGATCTCATACCAATAAACAATTTAAAGTCCTGTTATAAGTGTTGGAAAATGGTGGCAGTGCTTTTTTCCAAGCTGTGACATTTTTGAGGGAAGTTGTGTCACTTCCTGTTGTGTCTCAGCTAGAAGGAAGTGGGTGTTTTTTGTAGTTAGTAATCAGGGGTCTGTCCAGGGCAAATTTACTATCATTTAGCGGTACCTTTACAAATTCAACTTAAGGAAACCCGGTAGTTTCAAATACTCTTAAAAAAGCAAGTTCTAAAATTTTCTCTTTTTCTCGAGGTACCTTTACAAATTCAACTTAAGGAAACACGGTAGTTTCACAAAATACTCTGATTTGCAGATTTACTCTGCAAATTCTGCTATTAAGTATTATAACTATTTTCCCACAGTTGGATAAAAAGGAATAAATTTTATAAATAGTTAACATTATTAAATTAGTATTTATAAGAATAACACTTATCCATAAATGCATTAAAAGTTTATTTTCAATTTCAAAAACTTATTAAAGATCAAAAGAGGACACTACAACAGGTGAATATTACACATGACATTTTAGAATCATTTTGCATCAAATTTGGCACTTAAAATTCTACACTTAGGGTTTAAATTTAAGAATTTGAGTACTATCTTGAAATTATTACCTACCATATCTGGGCTAAAATAGGTTGACTCAATCCAGTACTAACAAGAACATTTTTAGCTTGTGCACCTGTCAAAAAGCCTGTCCTCGTTCTATCAAAAGAGTTAAAAAGCTGAGTAAACTTTAACTTTGTTTGTTGAGAAACAGCCCATTCAATCAGAGGGGGTGGAATACCACTATAAAGAAAAGACAAAAACCTTTTCAAATGAAACAAATACAATTAATACAGTAGGTAATGGTTAAAATTTTGTACACTTAGGAAAAATTAAAAATTCTGTATTTTCTTATAAAATTTCAGATTTTGAAAAGTAAAAAAATAGGGTATACTTTGTGCTTGAATAAACTAAACGTACCCTAAAACTTCCGACTCACAGAACACAAAAGAATTATTCATTGCTTTTCATCTACTGAACTTGATTCCAGGGAATCATTTAATACCTTGAAAAATTCCAATAATTTATTTAATGATCTTTCTAGCATTCTACACTCTCCCAATGTTAGGAAATCTTTTTCAAAATTAACCTTTAGGTTCCCTGCCAAATCCACTTGCACCTGTTTCTTATCTTCCCTATGTTATTTCCTTGTTCAAATTTCTGTTCCTATTGGCTAAACCACTTTGCACTCTTTACTTCTCTACCCTCATTTGACATTTAAAGATTGAGGAAAGTTCATAGAACTGAAACTATAGTATGTCAACTTACGTATTTTTGTTTGTGCTTTATTCACACTAAGTGACACTTAGAACATGTAAAATTTTACATGTTCGAGAAACTCTGTGTGTAGGAATATACCTGTATCAAAATGTATTGGAAACTGCACGACAAGAAAATTACTAAAATAACAATTTTGTGATTAGCAGACATGCCACAGCAGTTGTGTTGAACTTTACAATGTTATACAAAACTTCAGAAATATGTTTTCGAAATAAATTTTAAAAAAGTGGAGTATTATCTATATTAATATAGTGGATTATATATTAATATAGTGGAGAAAATTTGCCAAAAAAAGCAGGGATCCTCAATCATTTTATACCTGAGATCACATTTTAGAATGATAGGTATGACAGCAAACATTTATTTAAGGAAAATTTATTGCTGAAATTTATATCTTTCCATAGCCTTTTATAGAAAACTAAAATCTTATTATTAGATCTTATTGCATAGCAACAGAACACAGAAAAAAGAGCTGATGTAATGGGTCCCAAGGTACACAGTTTGGGACTGATAAATTAAAGGGTTATATAAAACATTTTTCTAATGCTTACATATTTTTTTAGAGCTGATTTTTTCAAACTCTCAGAAAATAATCTTAACATTTTTTTATTTACTATTTATTTCTAAAAATAGATTTTTTTTAGCTGCTCACACATTTTTGAAAAAGGTACCATCAAATGCTAAACAGTTCTTTCAATTATGGTCTTATGCAAATAATATTATGCTATGAAATTAAAAGAAAAACAAACTAATTTGTACATAACCCAAATCAACTTATAACTTTTATTAAATTAATGAGCTTTACTTTTATCAAACTAATGAGCTAATGAAAACAATTTTTTTTTATTTAAAATTTAAAAAAAAGTCAAAATTTAACTTTCTTTTTTGCATAATATGAACAGTTTAAGATGTTCATGCATTGATCATGCACATTCCAATAACCTGTAACTTTTTAAATCTATACCCTATTTCCCAACTAAATGGTTAAAAAATTATGTCATATTAGTTTTATAAAAAAAATTTAACTTTAGGTACAATTTTAACAAAAGAAATTTTGAGAAGAGCAAATATTTTAAAGCAGATGATTACAATAAAATGAGAGCAAATAATTTCTTGCAGTGTAGGGTACTGTTGTAGCTCATTCACAAAGGAAATATAAAAAGTGAAGTATTTGAATGACTTAACTTTTTTCAAACCAGTGAAAGGAGAGAAAATGTCTCCTTCATGAAGGTACCTATGCAAACGAATACAAGAATATTGAACTAAGACTAGAGTACAAAAGGCTTGTTTCACATCTAATACCGTGGATCATATTTATTTTCAAGCTATCAGGGTCCTGAGGAGGTAAAACTCAAAACAGGGCTACACTTTTAAAATATACCATCTTGATAAAAGGATTGGGTTTTAATAGTCAACTATTTTAAACATTTAAATAATTACTAAACTTAAAAAGCAAAAGAAAAATTGTCAATTTTTTACCCAAAATGAAAATCAATGAAATTAAAAAAATATTTCTTAACTTTTGCATATTTTTATGAACTTTAATAATGCAGTGCTGAATTATTTTTTTAAATACTAAATAATGTCACAAACAAGTTACATTTTTGAAAAATTGTGATTTTTCTTTTTAATTACACTTTTGTATCATATTCATAATTGAAGACAGCACTGATTAGAAATGGACGAAATTTAACTAAACAGCTATGAGTATCTTTGAGAAACTCACATCAGTTATATAAACAGCAATTTTTTGTTGTTGCAAAAAATCATTTATTTCATTTAAATAAAATGCCTTTGAAGAACGCCTCAAAGAAAAACTATTTTGAAGTTCCATAAATTTTAAATGATAAAAAATACCAAAGTTATAATTCATGATAGTCAACAAATTAAAAATACACATAAATTTTAAAAAAAATAAATTTATTATTACGTAGGAGAATCCTGACTGCTGACAGAGCAAGATCGTTGAGGTTTGTCAACTGGAGAGGCAGGTCTTACAAGTCCAACCAAGTTACCTATAGATGTAGGTGGAACAATAGGTACTGGTGCTCCTTAAATTTAAAAAAAAAAAAAAATAATAATAATAGCATTTAGAAACACAAAATAAATAACAAAAAAAAAAAAAATTCGAATGGATGAAGGAGAATTATTAGCATATTTTTTAAAGGAATAGTAAAAGAAATTTAAATTAAGTTCTATTTTATAAAAAAAAAAAAAAAAAAAAAAAAAAAAAAAAAAAAATTACATATTTTCTAAGTGATGGAACTGAAGATACAAAATAAAAATAATAATAATATTTAGTTACTAAGAAACAAAAAAAAAAAAAAAAAAAAAAAAAAAAAAAATTTTGCATTACTATCACCATTCACTGATTCATAAAAGTTAAATAGCATTAACACAAAGATAATACTTTATAAAACTTTTAAACACTTAGCAGATTATGCCAAGTAATATATTGTAGAGTTTTATAAAATTTTTGTTCTTAAAACATATATATATATATATATATATATATATGACAGGTTAACAACATGTGTATTACTAAACATGAATAATAACATAAAGAAAACAATTTGCAATTTACTTTAAATTTATGCATTTTATTTTATGATATTTACAGTTAAAACATTAATAATTGAATAAAGTTTTTTTAAAATTAAATTCAATTCATAAATTTAAATAAATATAACACAGTGGTAAATGAGACAATAATTAGATTTAGGATCATAAAAAAAAAGAGGGAGCAAATTATTTTAAAAGGATATTGAAATACATAAATTTAAACATAAATTAGATTAAGAAGCATAAAATTTTAAGAGATTTCAGTAAACAATATCTCTATTCCAAAAGTATTTTTTTTAAAAAGTGAATTTCCATCAGAATTTTTAAAAAAAAAAAAAAAAAACATTCTAAGGAAAGATGTAAAATTAGAATTAAAATTACATTAAAAAACAAATATTGCAAAATCTTTTGATCAGATATCTCAAAATTTTAGAACAAATATGTAGAAATAATTTGATCTGAAATTCATGAAAGTTCAAAAATTATATCCTTTACAAAATCTGTTTTGAAGAGAAAAAGAAAAAAAAATAAGTAAAAACAGAGTAATTGTGGAAAAAATATTTTAAAATAATTTTCTACTCAGACTGTTTGTATTATAAAAGAAAAATAGGATTCCCATTTCCCAAATGCATTGAAACTTAATATTATTTTAATTTGAAAGACGTTACAGTTGAGTAACAAAGATAGGATAAAAACCTGCAATAGGACGAAAGGCTTGTACACCAGGAATGATTGCGGCAGCAGGAACTACCATAGCAGCTGGCAAAGTTTTAGGCAGCTCAAATCCTTTGAGCTTCAGTTCAATCAAGTGCATAGCAATAATAAACTCATTTATATCCATTTTACCATCAGCATCTCGATCAGCAAGAGCCCTATCAATCAGTAACAAATATAAATAAGATTTCATACAGTTGAGTTGTAAAATTTTTATAAATTGCAGTTTTCTTATTTATTATCTCATAATTTATTATGTAACTGATATAATTTTGATAAAAATCAAAATTTCACAAATTACAATAGCTTTAATTTTACAAAGAAAACATATCAAAAATAAAATTGTCATCCCTTTTAAAACTATTGTTCTATTTTCTTTTTTTAAAAAAAAAGACAATAAAAAAAAATGTAAGCTGAAATTTTTTAAACAGATGCTCAAATTTTATGCACAATCAGCATTAGAAATCTTTAAATATTTCATTTACTAATATTATTTATTTTATCATGCTAAAAAAATTTCTTTAATGTTATTAATTATCTTTTAATGTTATTCCTTTCCTGTAAATCTTTTTTTAATTATTATTATTCAAAACAAAAAGCTCTTTCTCACACTTTAATATTCCCATCCTGTCTTTTAATCTATTTTTAGTTCAATTATGCATTAATTAACATTTTAAGGATTATTCCTCTATAACTCCTGGGAAAGACTTTTTCGCTGAACCTATTTAACAGTCCAATTACAATGACTAAGATTTCTCTTATTCCCTAAAACGAAAAATTTTACTGATTTACTTTGCAAGATTTTCCTTAACTTTTATTGAGGAGTGCAACGTTTTTTTGTCACTTGGATATTCATTCTCTCATTATTATGAGTAAATAAAATTAATTTGTGTAATTAATTTAAAACCTGTGCTTGTTTGTCCCGCTCGCACGACTGCCACTATTAAATATAAATTCGTGAGCTTATAAAAATGAATGATATCAGTTTTCATTATAATATAACAATTTTATGAAATTAAGAATAAAAAAATTAGTAGTACTAAAAGTGATTGTGCCTTTCTGCTTAAAAGAAGCAGGGAAAATTTTTTTTCTCCATCAAGCAGATTTGATAAATATGACAACTTTACAGGAAATAAAGGATGGTTAACAGGAAATTAAAATTCTTACATATAATATCCTTGTACAGAAATTTAAATTATATTTTCAATAACACTCTGAAGAGAAGGAACAATATTGAATGTTAGATGTTAGATTTATTGTCTAGGGTACCGTATTTCTGGAACTTTAAAGGGTCCAGGGACAATTATTTTTATTAACTATAATAATTTTGATTTTATTGAAAAGAATTTTTTTTTTTTTTGGTGCTTAAAAATCTTTTGTCTATTTCTCCTCTCCCAGATGCAACGATACAATCATGGCTCAAAAAGCAGAAGTTTTCACATTTCTGTACATATAAATTAAATTTATACATTCAGATCATAAGTTACATTTGAACACAATTATTCAAACAGGCTACTCACCTCTTAAGTCTAATGATTGACATTTCATTGATAAAAATTAAACTAAATTTGTATATAATAAAAATAGTTCAGTTGTTCGTTTCAAGGAATTATAAAACTGATTTTAATAAATTAAGACTAAAACCCATCAGGATTTTAAATGATCCATCTTTCTAGGGTCAATGTGAAAAATTTGTCAAAAGCCTCACTAAGTCTAGTGACAGTTCTATTGATATCTACCACAAATAGAAGCTTGATTTTTACAAATAGGAAGCTTTATTTCGTAGCGTCATAGTTTATATATATATATAAATAAAGTTTAAAAAAGAAAAACGTATAGATAAGAAATAAAATTACCATATATGTGCTAAAATTTGAGGAGGAAGCCTTGACATAAGAAACAAATTCTTAGCTTGTTCACCTAAAATGAAAAAAAAAATAAAATAAATAAAGATAACTGAAACATTGTAAAACAACCCTTAATGAGATGGTAATGTTGTTCACCTTTTCTTTTGTGATACAGTTAAATGTCTTTTATGATACAGTATTCTTATCAGGCCCGTAGCCAGGAGGGGGGGGGGGGACTGTAGAGACAAATCCCCTTCCCCAAAATTCTGGGATTCAAACTTTTTAGTCTTTCTTTGAGCCTCTCAGTAAAAAGAAAAACAAAAACTGTCGAATCAAACCTTTTTCCTGTACACCACCTTCACTAGTGCATCATCTTCACTTGACCCTGTGACTCATCTTTCCTTCGGTTAGACTCCTCCCCCGAAATCAATTGTTTTTCAGCATTTGGTATCGTCCAGTGAGTTCGCAAATGCTGACCCATTCAGTGTTGCTAGATTGGGTTACAAGTAGCAGATTGGGCTACTTTTAAAAGTCCCCGCTACTGAAAATCGAATTTGGGCTACCCACTACTTTTTGGGCTACTCATTATTTTTTGTACGCTACAAATCTTAAAAATGTGCTCTTTTTTTTCTTACAGAAATATTTTCTAAAATTCTTTTCTCCTTCCCATCATAAAATGATTCCGAAAAGTGTGCAGTTTCTTTACCTTTTTCAAAAATAAAACATTTTTTTTGTTGAAAACGCATCTGCTTCAGTTGTGGATTCATGATTTGTTTTGCTGCTAGGAGTCTATTATCTGCTGGGAGTCTATTACATACCTGCCAACTTTTAATCCTTTCGAGGATGATTTTCCCCAGTGATAGTAAATCGGAATGGAAATTACCATTTTAGGCAGAAACATTCGCAGTATTTTGAAGATGCTTCAGCGAGTTACTATAACAATATTACATATTAATATATATGCTTAATTTTTTTAAAAATAGTGGTGTTCAAAGAGATTATAAATTATGTTTATAAATGCAAGGAATATATAGAAAGCATACATTTTACTATCACTTTAAATATCAAAATAAAATTTTACGCCAAATGCGTAAAAGCTGGCAGGTATGCTATTATCTTTCCATATCTATGTTTCAAATCGTAGACTCGTGAAATCGAAAGGATATGTGGGTGATTCTTTTTAAACATGACAATTCCGAAAAAAACAATTCTTCAAATTTAAAGTCTTCAAAATAATTTTTTTTGTATATTTATTTAGTTACATTTATTAATATCTTACAGACAGCAGTGTAGTTTATTGACATTTTCTCAAGAAAAAAAGAGAATAGAAATTCACCAAATTTTGAATGCCAGGAAATGACATATTAGCTAAGAAAACATTCATTTTAAGCAAACTTAAGAAACTCAAAAAAGACAAATTTGAGAAGTTAATTTTAACTTTTTTATGTAAATAAAATCCAAAAATAATTATTGTGAAAAATTTTTATAAATGTTTTAAATATAATGAAAGTGAGAGAGTAACACACACAATGAGTTAGTTTTTAATATTACTACACTTTAATTTGCAGTTAAGAAACAGTTAAACAATGGAAAAAAAAAATGTGTTTCAAAAAACTTTCGTCCTGCAGTGGACTGATCGTCAAGACACGGTTCTTCAGCAGATCACCGAAGTCAAGCATCACTGGCTGCGGTCAGTGTGCGGGTGGGTGACCACTTGGATCAGTCTGCGTAGGGACGGAGGGTGTGAGGTATGGGTCCTCGTTAAACTGTTAAACCGTAAAGTGCTCGACTTCGCGTTCAGGCCGTCGGGCTACCGAAGCGGGGTTGCCATCCCTTCTGCAGAGGATCAAAACTGTGATGGCATGTCTTCGGATCATACTCAGGGATGTTTCCCAGACCGTCGCCAAGAGCCCATTGTGCAGCTCTAGTGCGACGCAAATGAACTACAACAACAACAAACTTTCATTGATCTTGAAGCTTTCAGAGGAAACAAAATGCCTAGAAGATATAGAGTAAGGAGCAGATATTTTTGAATTTGTGATATTCTAAGAAATTTTGACACAGACTGTCTTCCCGGGCCACTTAAAGTGATTAAGCAGTCTGTTTGCCAGCAGGAATAATAAACTAACTTTAATATCTTTACGAACGACTTCAAAACTCCTACATTAAAAATGATAATCTTAGGAATTTTTTAATTAATTTTATAAAAATTCACATTATGATTAATTTTATAATAATTTACATCGGAAATTTTTTTATAATAATATTTAAATTTAAAATATTTCAAATCCTTTTATTTTACCACTTTATTACATTCCTTAATTTATGCACCCAGACAATGCAAGACTGACAGAATTAAATTGTACAGTGATCAGTGATGTTCTTAGTTTATCCTTTATATTTTTAACTATCCGTGTTTTGAAAAAACAACAACAACCTAAAGCCTTTGCGTTAGAAGGACCATGAATTGTTTAAATTAATTACTTTATCCACAGTAGAAAGAATCAAAAATGTTTTTGTTATGTACAGAATAAAATTGTGTATAATAATCAATCATAAAATAACTAAATAACTTTAATTACATACGAGCATATTACAATCTTTCATAAACTGAGTATTAGGTTAATATTTGTTTTCCCTCTCTTTACATTATGGTGTTTAATTTTTTTTTTATAACTGTATTAATGTCCTGGAACTTATAAGCCAGAAAATGGCAGCCAGGATAATGACAATTAAGTTATTTTACAGCATTTAACATTACTTTAAAATTTTGGCCTAAGACGTTTACTTTCTGCAGAAAACATCAGGATTTCTTGAAATAACTAATGTAAATGTAAATAGTTTATTATTAATGATTTCAAGAGGACAGAAAAATGACAATTTAAAAACCTTCTCACCTTATAAAATTTTTTGAAATACATTTTGACTCAGAAAGTTGGTTCTTTATTCCTGCAATTAGACATGTTCTGATAGTATTCTAATCAATCTCTTAACCTAAGATATTGATTGCTGGCGCTATCTATTTTGGTTATAAATTACTATAAAACTGCCAGGAAAATGACTGACTTTCATGTGACAGACAAATTATTGACATAAAAAATTATTTTCAACAAAGTTTTTAGAAATAATACCCTCTGCATATATTTTAGAAATGCTTACTACGGTTGAGATGGAAAAAAATTAGACATTGAAAAATTTATGAGAAGTTTTGAAGCTATTTACTATTGGAAATATTGTTTAAGACATACCAAGAAAATGACATTTTGATATTCAATTAAAATATTTTAACTATACAAAACAGTCAATGCTAGTGCAAAGTCATTTTAAAATGCTAACAGCAATGCTATTTCTAAATTTTTTTTAAAAAAAGTACTTTTAGTAGTATAATTTTAGACCTTGGAGCAAGAGACTGCAAATTGTCATATTTCGTGAGAATCACCCATATATGGAAAAATGCTCGGCAAGTATGATGGAAAAAAATCTTTAAATCGAACCATTATTAACCGTTTATCTTCCATAAAAATAAAATCATGTGACCTTTAATCTGAGTTAAAACGAAATATTGAATTTGAATACTTAGAATATATATATATATATATTGGGCTACAAAATGTCTGCATCCGCTACTTTTGAAGCTCCCATTCGCTACTTTTTAATCTTAAGTTCTGGCAACACTGGACATTGACAATAGAGCTTCGCAATAGCAGTCTGGAACGTTTTTTTTTTTTTAGGATAGTGGTGATCATTTCAGGGCTGCCATTGGATAAAAACAAGAAAAATAGTAGCCTTAGTTGCATTATATATGAAAAATAGTCTCCTAAATAGTCTGCAAGATATATATATATATAATAGTTGCCAAAATTGTATCATCCTCTAACATAATTTTAATTATTTGTGCTGTAATAGTATGAAATCCAGATAATATGCAGTTAAATTTTCACATTTTATAAAAAATGTATATTTATTTGTGTGTATAAACAGAGCACTGCTGAAGGAACTGCTATAAAAAACTTCCAAACATTTTAAAAATATTTATTTTAAATTTTATTCTTTATGAGGCATAAAGCTTCAGATATCATCTATGAAACAATAGTTGTAATTAAAATTTAAAAAAAAAAAAACTAGGGACTAAAACTTTTAGGCAACATAAAAATAATGATACTTTCATGCATTAATTTTTTTAGCCTTACTATAAGACACTTATCAATACAGTCACTTATTCAATTTTGCAATTAATATTAATTAACAATACAATTATTATTAATCTTGAGGCAGAATTTTTTCTGACTTTCTGCAAGGTACTTTTAATAACAGATGTACAAGTTACTAATTTAAAGTACCGTAATTTCACGGAGATATGCTGCAGCGTTATTGATTTAAAGCTTGAAAACTTAGTAGAAGTAGGAAAGCGTATCGAATGGGGCAGCCAATATAGTATTACTTGCTGTAAAATAGATGAAGTGTCTATTTTGCCCCTCCCCTCATTTTCCACAGGAAATATGCCTCTTCCACTTGTCATGGATTGTCTCTACACTCCTCTTTTTCTTAAGTGAATTTTTGCTGATGAGTTTGGGATGACCTTGAATCTTATTGCAATAACAATGTTCAAGAAGAATTTCAAACTTAAAACTGATGGTCAGTAAAGTGAAAAAAAAATGTGTGAGAATTTTACATGTGGATAAAAGAGAGACGATCCTAGTTAAGGAGTCAGTTAAAAAAAAGTTGTGAATTTGATCATCTTCTTCAGCTTATTTTTTTCATCTTGAATCTTTAACTCTGATCTTCTGTTGTGCTTTTGTTTTAATAATATTTTTCTTTCATAAATATTTATGTTTAGTTCATGCTGTTTTCGTTTTTTTCCCTTCTTTTTTTTTGTTCTGAAGAGTAAAAAATGTCTTTACTTTCAAACATTTTTGCAAAAAAGAAAACTAATTTTTTGTTTTCTTAATTCTTTATTTTTCATTATTAAGAAATGAAAATAAAAAAATCGCGAGTATTTATTTTCCCTCTTAAGTGCAAGAAAGATATACTTTGCAAATAATTCTGGATGACTAGAAAAAAATCTTTCAAAATTTTTCTGAAAAAAAAAAAAAAAAATAATAATAATTAAAATATTTTACTCCGTTATTCTTTATTTTTCTTTATTCTCAAATGAGAAGACAAAAATCATGGGCATTTCTTTCCGATCGAGAAAAAGACTTCTTCAAAAACTCTAACGTTTTGCGACCATATTGCCATGATTCTGGCTCAAGATTATTAATATTAATCTAGAGTTTAACTAGGATTTCAACATTTTGCTGAAACAATCGGAATCAGAAGGAAAAAAGCGTGAATCAGGTTGTGCTATTTTTCTTCTCCACTTCAGTTTAAAAATGAATTGGTAAAGCAAACAAACACATAAGATGAATCCGACAAAACGAATATAACCACGCACCTTTTTCCAATTATAAATCGCTCTAACTATTAACTACACGTCTTGTGTAACTAAAGACAATATTTTTTCCCCTTTTCTTTCTGCAGTAGGAGGAGCATTTACATAGTGCGAATTTCGATTCCATTTGTCTGATTGGTTAAACATTTCTGCCTTGCTTATGACATCAAACAGTGAGAAAGAAGGAAGTATGGGTAAAACGAAAGCGCGCAAAAAAGTGGGGGATGGGGGGGACTCATGAAGCTATTTTTTGTTTTAGTCGCCGATTGGCTTAAAAAAGTCGCCGATTTTACGTACCTGATTTAAAATTAGTCGTTTTTGCTCATATTTCTACAAAAATAGTCGCCATAGTTGCTATTGCTTTAAAATAGTCGCTTTAGTCTCCTTTTTAGTCGCCAATGGCAGCCCTGTCATTTTGACATACAAATTTGAGCTCATCCATACTTAAGAGTATTTATTCAGGTATGTGGTTGATTTCTAGATATATTTTTGTGGGTATTTCAAGTATTTTTTGAACAGGAATGTTACCATTATATTGATTTGACAAGAGTTTTAAATGCGGCTCATATCGATAAAATGATTTTTGAAATTAGGCTCGCATCCATTAGCAATTTGTAGAAATCATATAGAAATAAAATTTTTTAATGCTTCTAATTTCATTTTAAATAACATGCTCATAAGCCAATCATGACATTTCTTGTAACTCATGTTCCGTTGACTTATTAAAAAAACATTTGTTCTTAAAGAGTTTCAACCTTGTCAAACCAATGTATTGGTATATTATAACTGTAACGAAAAATAGAGAGAGACTTGTCCCAATTGTCGAAACCTTAATATTTTGTGGGAGGCAAGAATTGGCTTTAAGAGGAACTAAAGACAGTGGACACTTAAACTTAGATAGTGATAAACTTAGATAGCGTTAGTAGACCAGATACGGCACTTTCAGCAATGGAAGAATGTGACAGTATCTTTTCCCCAAACATTTATTGCTTGTTATCAATATTGGCTAAGTTGCCAATCACCACAGCAACTGCAGAAAGAACTTTTTCTACTCTTAAACGTGTAAAAACAGCAACAAGAAATGCTACTAAAGAAGAAAGGATAACAGGGCTAACTTTATTAAGCATATTTCGGGATATTGCGGTTTGTCCTAAAAAAGTCATTGAAAAATTTTCTTCAAATCCCCGTCGCATGTCTTTTTAAACTTTGTTTACAATTTTATTATAATTATGTAATATTAATTGAAAAATATCTACAGTAGAGAACCGATTATCCGGAACGATCGGGACCATCGCGATTCCGGATAACTGATTTTTCCGGTTTTCTGAATCGCTACAAAATGCCGTTTTTTTAATGTTTATAAAACGAAACTAAAATATTATTTTGAAATAGTTTTAGAAATAATAAAAAATTATAAATAATAATACACTTAAGTTTAAATAAGGAAAGAAATTATGAAATAAAAATTATATACAGGCTTATATATGTTATTATTAACATTAATAACATAGATAAGCTATTTGTGCTTATGCGAGATTCGTCTACAAAGGGCTTTTGATCCGTCCTCTAAATCAGTTCTTTTGTCAACTCGATACGCCGTACGCTCTAAATAACAAAATGGGCTCAAAATCTTGCAGGAAAAAAAATTTTTTTTAATGGAAGAAAATTAATTTCTGGTTCCGAATTTCATTCCGGTTATCTGGTTTTCCGGTTTCCGGATAAGAGGTTCTGCACTGTATTATGTAATATTTTTTAATTACTAGTTTAACTTTTGAAAACAACAGAATAAACAATATTTGTTACAATGTTTTTCCCCTACTTTGCATGTCTGAAACTGTCCTTGCTTCTTACCATATCCCCCCCCCCTTCCGAAAAAATATCCTGGCTATGGCCTTGGTTCTTATGATACACAAAAATTTTGCTCATGATGTTATTTTACTATTACACATCTGACCTCACATTTTAAAATTCATTACATAGCGAAATTTTATAACATACCACCATTCAAAATACAAGAAAGTTAAACTTAATAAATTTAGAAAGTTTCCGGTGTATCCAAAGTAGAAAAAAAATAACATTCTAAATATAATTTATGTAGAATCAAAATTTGAAGAACTTTCAGCATCAAAATGTATAATTGTTTCATATTATTTCAATGTTTCAGACATTAGTATGAAAAATTTCACATACTTTTATAACACGTTAAAAAACAAAAACATTGTAATTATTATAATATCAATAAATGAGAATTTTTTACAAAAAGTTATGATAAAATAGTGTTTCTTTTAATTGCTTTTTTTACACTAGCTACTTTAAAAATTTTTCTATTAATTATCATATTATTTATTAAAGACATTTGGAACAATATGATCTAGTAAAATATGTAAAAAAAAGCTCACAATCAAAATTAATTGTAGTTCAAAATCAAATCAATTTGTAAAGCTGATAAATTTATAAATTTCTAATTCTAAATATCAACTCAAAGTTAAAATATTTTCATAAGAAACATAATTACTTTTCGTAAAAAAAATTAAGAAAGTTAGTATATGTTCTCTTTACTTACCTTATTATGTAAATAACATTACCTTAAACTTATTAATAAAAAGAGAGAAAGAAAAAGTATACAATGTATCTTACTAATAAATATAAAATGCATTTTACTAATCTGTATCAATCTTTTATAAAGTTTTAACTATAAGGAAAAAAAATCTAAATTTTTAAAATTTTTTTTTAACGACAGGCACTGAATTTATCGTTCTTTGCCATGGAAGACGGTGTTGCTCATTTTGCGTTGCCTGGTGAGCACCTTGGGATTAAAGTCACAGAGGCGAGCAACATTCACACACAGAGAGAAACATTCATGCCCCGAGCGGGATTCAAACCCACAGCCATTGACCTCACTGTCAGCCTTGCTAATTGTCAGATACCTGGCCGGCTCTTTGACAAAAATAAAAAATAACCATGAAATAGTATATTTTCTAATAAAAATCTGAAAACTAAACATTATAATTAAAAAAAGAATATATTAAAGTTAAATGCATTAAAAAAAATTATACATACCAGTAATATATCCATTAATAGGTTGAAGCTGAAAAAACTTCTCCTCATACTTCTTTTTAGCCTCAGGGCGAATATTATAAATATCCATTCCTGCAGGATTCATTTATATTGTTGTGATAATATATGCAACAAACTAAGAAATTTTATGAAAGAAAGATATTCTCTGGCTACAAAGAAAAAAAATTAGATAACTATAGATGAAAAATTCATTTAAAATAATTTTTAATATAAGTTTTTATTTCATGCAAATATTTCAAGTTCTAAAAATTAAGGAAAAAAAATCATAAATATGAGTAAATTTATTTTTATCAAACTCAACAATTTTAATAAATAGTTTGATAAACTGATATCATTTATAAAAACCTAAACCCTTCACTTTTTTAATACTTATATTTTAATAAATATTTGGGTAAATAAGAGATTTTTTTAAAAAAAAGAAAATAAATACATTTACTCCAGAAATGCCAGTCCCTGGTACCACTACTTGCAATAAATTTTAAAAAATGCATTTGTAGGATTGAGAAATGTATACATTGGATTGTATTATTTAACCATTTTATTAGAGGTGCTAATACAAAAAACATAGCAAACAAAATTTTAAACATGGAATAACAGGAGGGTCATATAAAGGCATAAATAATTACTTCACAAATTGACAAGAGCATACAGGTTCATTATTTGTGGTAAATGTTTTAGTGACATAAGCAGGAGTGTAGAGAATTCTAAGAGTGTAATATTTCCCCAGAACATAAGTTTTCTTAATTTGAAATCGCCTCTAATATTATAGTGCCTTTTATAGACACAATAACTTATCAATAACTTTTTCAAAATACTTTTAGAAAGTAAAGTTTTATAGCTAAAATTTTATATTTTTCTTTAACAAACTAAAAAATAATCATTCAATATTAAGGAATTCTTGAATAAACTTGCATAAAAAATAACTAAAATCAAAATATATTAAAATAATAATTTATAAAACTAAATTTAATGACCTACCGAAAAACTTAAGGATTTCTAACTAATAATTAAGGAATCTATGTTACGGCCAAAGTCCGAAAAAATTGAAACGATCAGTGAATATTTTACTTTGATGGTCTTCTATAATTATATAAATAATTCTTATAAATCTTCTAATTTAAAAATATAAAAAATAGAAGTTTTTAAATTGTCTATTAAATAATCATTAATTTAATAATCATTATTAAATTGTCTAGTCATACATACACCAAAGGTCTAGTTAAGTGCCACTGCCCGGTAGGGGAGAGGGGGGCACCTTTCTACAGTTTTTGCTAAAGAAATATTTTCGAAGTTTTATTGCTTTCAAAATCTAAGTTCTAGTTTTTATTTACTAAAGTGATATCTGAGGTAACCTCTCAATTTTTTCCGAAGGTCTAAGCCAAAGACAAAATATCTAATTTTACATATTTAGTGAACCATGTATTTTGTTGAAATCGACTCCTCCTGGGGGGCAGTTTTCAACGGTTGATGGGGCACGTTTCAACAATCGAAGAGAATGTAACAAGATCATACATTTTGGAAAATTAACTTTATTCATAAAATAATAATAATAAAGAATGAACATATTTGATTGATTTAGGTTTTTCCTACATTTTTCTGTCTTTAATAAAATCAAAGTTTACGGAGAATGTCATGAAAAATAAAGCTCAAGCTGTTCCACCGCTTAAACTTGGTTGAGGCAGTTTCATTTTAATGTAATTTCTTTCTATACTACTAATATCCTCTTTTTCGGAAAAATAATGCATTGATTATTATGCTTCCTCGCTCTCCAGAAACTACCTGCCCCACCTGACGAGCTCCTAGCTTGGCAACAACATTCGGAGCTGGAACAACTGTTAAAACTATAGTTTCATCCAAGTTATATATTTGATCAACTGTAAAATGACCAGAAGTAAGAGCTATCTCATAATTGTTGAAAAATTCTTCAACATTTTCTTTATTAAAAGCTCTTGCGATGCTGGTGTTTTTTGGCTTTCTTAAAGTAATCTGTGGGTGACGCTTCATAAAACCTTTAAACCAGTCAATTCCAAACGTTTCAATTTTGTCCCAGCTACTTGGAATTCTGGAGTTGAAATGCTTCTCATAATCATAGGCAAGTTGTCGAACTTGTCTGCAAGTTAGACCATAATTGAACATGTAATTATGTATTCACAAAGCAGGGTTTCTTGCTGCACGTCAGAAACTTGTTGGCTTGTGTACTTAGAACTGCAACATTTTGTGTTAGTTGTACATTGTTTGGTTTCACCAACCAAACAATTATTTGACTTTCCTTTTTTTTAATCTATAAATAAAGCTGAAAAGTTCATTCCAAATAAGTCTGATGCTGCTCTTAAAGATGCACCATTGCTTTTTCAATGTTTTCTTCACTAACTTCTGGTTTAGTGTGCTTTTTTTTTATATGTTCGCACCATTTTTATTAACTGTAAGAAGGTGAAATAACAGGATTGAGCATTTTATTAAATATAATGTTACATCGTAAACTTTTCAATTTTTTTAAAATTAAATTATTTTCATTCTAAATCAAATTTCCTTGAATATTTTTATAAAATTTTAAATTAATTATTTTTTTGACTGTTTTAATGAATTCTAACTGCTGTTTAATGAATTCTACAACTAACTGAATCTTGATTTAAAGCATTTTTTATTTTATTTTTATAACCGTCGTTGAACAGCCGACCCAACTTAATGGGTTTACGGCTACTAATGTTCAACTCCGTAGCCTTGTAATTTTGAACCCAATCCAGAAGACAAGGGAACTCCTGGATCGAGTATTGGGAGAAATTTGCCTTCGTGGAGGACTTTTTGATGGAGCTAACCCGCATTTGCGTTACATGGAGAGGAAGACCACGAGAACCTCCCACGGTTAGCCTGACGGCAAGGGGACTCTAACCCATGATCCGTCTACCACTGAGGATATTTCACTTCAGCACTGTGGTCAGTGAAAGCCGGATGCGGAATTCGTATCGACTGGGATTCGAACCCGGTTCGCCTCATTGGAAGGCGAACGCTCTATCCCCTGAGCCATCGCGGCTCTTTAAAGCATTTAAAAAAAATTCATATAATTGAAAAAGTTTTTACAAATATGCTTCCTTGAACACATTCACATGTTTTTCAAAAAGTTTAGAATCATGCCTTACAGAAAAAGTTGAGTATTTTAAATGTAACAACCATAATTAATGGGCTTTTTGCAGACTAATGACTTAAGCAAGATTACTTGACAAAAAAATAATAAGCCCGGGGCACCTTTCAACACTGTTGAAAAGTGCCCCCTAAGCTCTGTTGAAATCTGCCCCTGGTACAGACATTTTGATTAAAGTATTATCAACTACTTTAAAAAAAGACTTTTTACTAATAAATAGTACAGTTAGAATCAGAATTAAATAAACTAGCAAATGAATAAATACCACTTACCTGATTAAAAGATTACTGGTAGATAAACAGTTTTAAAATCAAAACTGTATTTTTACTTATGGAATGTTAAAACATGTTCCACAGAGTAACACAATAGTGGTAAAAAGAAAGTGATTAAAACTAAATGTCAACAGTTATGCATAGTTAAAGCTTATTGTCTGGCATATTGGCGCATCATTAAGCAATATTAGAAGGAAGAAATTCTAGTTGTTGAAAGGTGCCCCATGTTGAAATGTACCCCCCTCTGCCCTATACATTTGCCTGGTATATCCTACACTGATGTTTTTTTAAGGTCAAGTGTCACTGCCTGGTATACATTTGCCTGGTATATCCTACACTGATGTTTTTTTAAGGTCAAGTGCCCCTGCCCGGTATAATGATTTTATCTTCCAACGCTGGCTGATCTTCCCATGCCAATTCGCGATTTAGGCAGCCAATTCCCGAAATCAAGAACAATTTCGGACTTTGGCCAGCCATCCTCGTCCAATTCGCGATCTGGTTGGCCAATTCCCGAAATCAAGAAAAATTTTGGACTTAGGCCAGCTAATTTACAGCGTTCTTAACCAATTCGCGAATTGGCTGACTTTGGGCTTTGGCCGTAACATTAACATTTAAATTTATTTGAGCTTAATTTATAAGACTAGTTTTTTCACAGATAATTTTCCATTTTATTTTATTTTCACTTGGAAAAACTTTATAAAGCAATATATTTCTTTACAATAAAAAAATTTGTAGCAACTTTTTTTAATAGACTAAAATTTCATGAGGGTTGCCAGGATTTTCCCAGAACACCGTTCACATTATCAAACATATACTGCTGATACATAAGAAGTTCAAACTACAGGAAGCAGTATCAAAATCTGTGGAAACCTTGTGTCTAAATAACAGCACCTAAATAAAAGTTGGAGTGTAAAATAAGTCTACACATTCCAATATTTAACTATTTTCATGTAAATGGGTAAAATTTTAAGGTAAATAAATCCCCAAACTATGAGAGGGTTGCTTGAATTTTCCTGGAACATCATTTATGCGATCGGGCATATTATTCATCTTTGTTATTAACAAAAAGTTGCTTTGTTAAAACTATAGGAAACATCAAGCTGCATTAAAATCTGTGACTGACTTTTTAATCACCATGTCCTAATATAACAGTACCTAGACAAAAATTAAAGAATAAAATATGCCTACACTATCTATTACTTATTAACTTTGGAATAAATAGGTAAAAAATCACCAACTATCAAAATCATAGTAAAAAGAATCACTAAACTACTATTGATGCTTCATAAATTGTGGAAATAGGTACTTAATAACAGGTAGTGTGTAGTAATAGACTTCTTGCAGTAACAGACTCCAGGATGAGAGGGCATAAAATTCCCTGAGAGTACATGTGCAAAATAATTACTAATTTTTGGCAACGTCCCAGAGGCTAAAACACATCACAGAAGGTGGCCCAACCAAAAGGTATGAGTTGTAGGCAATATTTTTTAAATGTTTGAAAGTTTAAAATACCTTTGCGTCTTGGCAATATGGTATGAACATGTACCACTACAGAAAGTTCCCACTGGCACCATCCATAATCATCATCTAGAATCTAGATGGTTATGCATCATCCCAGTTGAAAATACTATTTAACTTTTGAACAACACTAAATACAAAAAGGACTATTTGTTCTGATACTTATTTTATTTAAAAAAACATTTTTTAAAGAAACCTTAAGTAAAAATATAGATTTTTATATTAGCATAAATAAACCCAATATTAAACTTTGAGGTCCATTTTAAAATTTATACCCAGCTCAAATTATTGCAGTAAAAATAATTGTTTTCGTGTTACAAAATAAAATAAATAATTTTAGGAGTTTTAATTTAAAACTGGAAAAAAATAAAGCGTTCATTAATTTTTCATAATGTCTTAGGTAAGTTTTAGTACATCGAAGAGAGAAAGAAAAAAAAATTGTTCACGTAAACAGGACGTTTTCCCGCAACTTGTTACAACTAGTGCAAACTAATAAATAGATAAATCTTTTTACAATTTCAAATTAGAAAAATAAATGAAGGTAGATAATAGTTAAATCTTCTAGTAAAAAAATTTATGAACTGTAAAAATTATGAAATTCATTCAATTAAAAAAAAAAAATAATAAAAATTAGGGAGGATCACTCACATTCATCCCACAAATCTTGTTTCTACAATTTAGATATTACTTTTAATACATTTTACTTCGATATAATTTCAGTTGATGTTAATACAACATTAAAGATTATATTCGTAAAGAATTTATTTATATTCTAAGATATTTTAGTAAATAACTATTTCAGACACTGAGATTCGATTAAACTTCAACTATTAAGCTTATTATTTTGATTTCTAAAGAAAAATTTGAAGACATGACAGGAAAAGGCGGTTACATCGAAAACTTATTTAACTGTATTAGAAATTGCAAAATTTGAATACAGTTATAAATTAAAAACAATTCAATATTTCTTTCAGACTTTTCAAAATTAATTTATAATAATTCATACAGAATTAGAAATTTTTAACAAAAGAGAAATTTTCACATTTGGCGAAATCTTTACGATCGAGAAACAGAATATTTAAATTTTCGTCAACTAGTTCAAACAGTTCTTATTTCGTAAAAGTAGTATATATAATATATAAATCGGAAAAAATGAATTGAACTCGGTGGTTGAGGAGATTGAATCGTTCCTATATAACTCTTATAACGGACGAAATAATCTAATTTGGCGACAGGAAAAAAGCGAATTGCCACTTAATCTAGCATTTATTTCACAGGACAACACTTGCACCACAGCAGCCCTAGTCAGCTGTGTTTATGTTTATCTCAATTATCTACAAGTTTTAATTCAAAATTGAATTTTCGTAAGTATTCTTTGAGAATAATTTAATATTATTATAATTTGAGCACACCTTCTAATCACCAATATTTTTATAAAATATTAATCAAACATAAATGTTACTAAAAAATTTGATATTTATTAATTTTCTTATTTTAACAACACGCCGTTATCCGGTTTATTTGTAATAATGAATCTGAAATGGGAAGAAAGAATTTAAAAGTATGCATAAAATCGTGTATAATCCGTTTTGACTCCATAATTTTATAGTTTTGTTGCAGATTTGCAACGTCATAAGTTTCATTGATAAAATTCCTTAGGAAGCTATTATTTAAACTTTATTATTGCAGTGCACAACTATTATTATTAAATTTTTATATTGCAGTGCACAACTTTAATTTTCTTATACTATATTTTAAATTTGCATTTTAAATCACTTAATACGAAGTAGAGACTTTCTTTGTATTTATTTTTGTTTATACATTGTTTTACAAAAGCTGATTAATCATAAAGTTTCATTATAGTTTTATTATTTATCTTTTAAAGGTGATTTATCCTATGATAGCTTTATTTCTTTATAAATTTTTAAATTCTGTTTGGAAACCTTATACCCATAAACTTACATGATAATCTGGGATAATCTGGATATGTTATTTATTACTCCTGTAATTTTTCTTTCAATTTTTATGAAATTATTTACTATTAATTTAAACAGTTGACATAAGGGAAAGATTATATTGCTTTATTTTATCCATTTTTCTGTTTTTGACTTAATTGTCTTTTTTTTTTATCACAAGGCTCAAAGAGAACAGGAAAAACCTGAAATGGTCAGAGAATTTTGTTTGACTCTAAAAAGCAGGGAATAATCAGGGAAAGTTAAAAAAAACTGGAAAATATATTTTTGAAATTCAGTATTATGAATTCACAAAATTATTATCATTTTCTTTTATTGAAAAATTATTCAAAAATATTTAAAATAATGTCTTAATTTTCAAGTTTGAACCAAGTATAAGAGTAATATATTAAATTGGGTCATAAAGTTTGAAAATGTGACCTGTTATTGATAATGTTGTAATTATGATTTGTGACTGAAAGTACTACTATTACATGTTCTCTATCATTAAATTTTATATCTTTTGGGTGATACTACTAGGTCCTTAAATATTTGTGCCCTTTTTTATTAAAAGCGCTTCCCTATTTAAAATAATATATGTCTCTTATTTAACAATGTGCATAAAAATTTCGATATTTTATAGTTTGGAAAAAAAATGTGATTTCTAATAGATTCAGTCATAACTTTAGTTTTAATTCTAATAAATTAAAGACCAAAATTTCGATATCATTTCAACTGAAAATAGTTTTTATTTCCTATTCCTGCTGACAATAAATAAGAAAAATATTTTCTTTAAAAAAATTACTGTAATTTTCCTCTTATAAATCTGCTGTAGTGCTAATTTTGTGGTATTATTACAAATTAATTTTTCATAATAAAAAAACTGCACATCCTGGGGGCTAGTTATTACCGTTTCCTGTCTCCCTTACGATGTTCAGCCTATTTTTTCCGCTACAGCCCATATGTGCATTCTCTTAGTTATCTTCCAGCTTGTTAACAGATTTTTAGCTTTGTTATTGTGAGAAAATCAATTTTACATTGAAGGTGAAAAGATTGCTAAAATGTTGAAAACAAGAATGTTTATTCACTTAAGAAAATAATAGAATAATACACGTGTATCGACAAAATGAGTAAAAGAAACAAATTTAACTTATTTTTGTCTCTTATAAAGAAATTAAATTTTATAAGTCATTGTGTGTAATTTGATGTACATTTGCAATTAATCTGGATTCCGAAATGATACATTAATATGTTTAATAAGTTAATTTATTTTCTTTTAATTTTTTGTAGGGATCCTAGTTAAAGTTAAACTTCTGTTTGTTTTAAATATAAATATGGTAATATTTTATGATCTACGCACATATTACATTTATGCTTTTTGGTTTCAGAATTTTTAAAAATAATGAAACAGTAAGAGTTATTTTATTTTTCTAATAAAATGCCATTCGTTGACTTTCTGTTCAGTGTTTTTTTCTTTCTTTTTTTTAAGTTTTGCATTATATGGTATTTTTATTTTATTTGCATTTTTTTAGAGTGGAAAAATCATGTCATCATAAAAATAAGAAAAAATGGTTAAGAAAAAATCTGCACGTCAAAAGCATCAAAAGGAGGCATTAGTAGGTGATACATCTGAAGAGGAATTGAAAGAAGCAAAGTTTGAAGGTTATTATTCTTATTTATACAAGTATTTGTATTAAATCCTGAGAAAAAACCTTTGTTTTAGTTGCCTCCCCCCACTTGTTTTGAAAACACTTAAATCACCACTATTGCTAGTCAGTACAACAGAGAATTAAAATTTCTATGACTAAGTGTTACAATATCCTAAAATGAGCGTAAATAATTGGGATTGTAAATTTACTTAATTTTCTAACGTTCTTGGGGCCTTACTTTTATTTGTAATAAACTGCTATTCTGTTATTAAAGAAACTTCAAGTACGAAATGTATATCCTTTTCTGTATTTGGTTAACCGTAACTTCTTATATATATAGTTATCTAGTTTTTATCCCATTCCAAGGTTGTGTCGATGGTGATTATATTTTCATTTTAAACTAAAGCTTATAGGAGTTGATTTAGAACTACTAAGACACTTAGTACTGTATTATTTTTGGAACAGTTGGGGCTAAAAATCTAAAACAATATTTTAAGTACAAAAATATTGCATATTTATACATTTCTTTCCACACTTGCATCTTTTGACTCTTCCTACAATTTTTTTTTTATTAAAACATTTATTATTTAAATTTTTCTTGATTTTTTACTTGTAAGTAAAGCCAAAGAAAGTTAAGCATGCTACTTCACTTTCTATCTTTAAAAAAAAATTTTTTTTTAATAGATTGCAGAGTTGTTCACTCACAAACAGAACTAAAAAATTTAGTACTTATAATTCGTAATGTGTAGTGCACATAGCAAAAACAAACCACCCTGAATAACTTTTGATCTAATGATAGGATCTTCACTTCTTAAATATTCTGCCACTTCAAAACTAAATTGTATATAATGTAGATCAGGGGCCGCCAAACTTTTTTGATCAACGACCCCTATATAATTTTTCGAAATCTCCATCGACCCCCATAAAAGTAATTTTCTGTTAATTAAAATAAAACTCTATTAGATACTGTGTTTGTACATTTATTTTATGATTTTAAACATTTATTAAAGTTATAGTACATTGTGTAACAATAGTTTTATGAAAAATATATTAGTTTTGAAATTTAAATACCTTAATATTTATTAAATAATAAGTAATTATAATAAGTAGAAATAAAAAAGTAAGTAAATACAAATTTATTGCTTCTTAATCAATGAGATGAGTGTACCTGGTGTTTTTTTGCAAAGTTTGCTATTTTGAGTTCAAAACTGGTCAATTCCAATCTTAAATCCCCTCAAAACTCCACATTTAATTTATTTCTGTACTTAGTTAAGATTGAATATACGTAACTGAAACCGGCTTCAACCATATAAGAACTTGGAAATGCTAGCATAAATGACTGAGCTATTTCGTAAAGTTTTACATATTTTTGCATTATATTTATATTTGTCCAAAATTTGCTTATTGTTAAATTTTTAAAAAACTTCTTTGCCTTAAGATCCGATAATTATTCAGTGAGCTTATCTTGCAGGTTGATGTCCACGTTTCCAATTTAAGCAGAAAATGGCACAATAATCCAATTAGGATGTTTTCCAAATCAACAAAGCGCAGTTTAAAATCGTCGCTCAATTTTTTAAGATGACCTGTATATATTTCCAAGTCTTCTTCTTTTATTTCTAATTGCACAGATTTGAAAAATACTGATAATCCTTACGTAGCAATGAAGATCTAAATAAATTTAATTTTACTTGGAAGCCTAAGGCCGGCCGCACACTGAGGAAGCGAGAGGGAGGTGAAAAACCCCCAGTTTGACTCCCGCCTCTCCACCAAATGGGTTTTCAGGGGGTGAGCTGAAAAATGACTGTACATTGAGGAAGTGTACGCCTCCTAAACGAAGGCGTAGATTCCGCTGATATTTGTGTAAACTGGTGTCAAAAGACGTTTTTTTTATTATAATATATATATATATATGTTCAAAATGAAGATAAAACAAAGGTAAATTACAGACAAATGGAAAAAGGGGGGGAAATAATAATAATAACAAACAACAGGGGAAAGAAAAAGAATTAATTAAAAAAAAAAAAAGAGGATAAAGTTTTTTTAAAAAACCGGAAAATAAAAGATATAATCTTTTCATCAGCCCACACGATTATATCCGAAAAAGTGTGCTTTCTAATATTGTATTTAACAAGCCAAAGTAAAATATATCAATACAATAGTGTGAGGAGCACTCAAAAAATGTTTTACAAAAATTACGACAAATAAAATTAAATACAATAAGTAAAAATAAAACGTAAAAACAGAAAATAATATATAAAGGAAGAGCAGAATAAAACATAATCTATAAAGCGAGCAGTGAAATATAATGAACTTATATGAACGGAAAATTTTTCAAGAATGATTTAAAATGTTTACGTAACAAGATTGCAAAATATGAAAACAAAAGTGCAAATTGAGTGTAACTAGAGGAGTTTAAGGTGCGTTCTTGCTGCATTACTGAAGTGCGTTTGGTTTGTTAGTTACCAAGGATGGGCCAGAAAACGGATGTGCTCGAGGTAATATTATAATGGATAATTTAAGAAAAGTTGACTATAAATAATTTTAGAAAATAAATATTTATTTAAGAAAAAAATGGAAAAGAGAAAGAAACATGAATTGCCTGTTTTGCACATAATTTTAGCCACGGATTTGCCCGAAATGGATTTGCACATGGAAAAATTATATAAATTGACAAAGAAAATTTTTTAGTAAATCATTTTAGCCACGGATTTGCCCGAAATGGATTTGCACATGGAAAAATTGTATAATTTAACAAAGAAATTTATTAGTAAATAATTTTACCCACGGATTTGCACATGGAAAAATTATATAAATTAACAAAGAAAAAATAAAAACAACTTATTTTAGTAAATAATTTTAGCCACGTATTTGCACATGGAAAAATTGTATAAATTAATAAAGAAATTTTTTTAGTAAATAATTTTAGCCACGGATTTCCCCAAAATGGATTTGCACATGGAAAAATATTCTAAATTAACAAAGGAATTTTTTATGAAATAATTTTGACCAAGGATTTGCCCGAAACGGATTTGCACAAGGAAAAATTATACAAATTAAGGAAGAAATTATTAGTAAAAAAAATTTTTTTTGGCCACGGATTTACCCGAAATAGATTTGCACATGAGAAAATTTTATAAATTTACAAAGAAAATTTTTAGAAAATATATTTACAAGTATTTGTAATATATTACAAATACTTATTGTTTTTCTAATTTTTTTCTGTTTTTTTTTTGTATTTATTTATTTTGCTGTATATATATATATACTATATATATATTATATATATATATATATATATAATATATATATATATATAATATATATACATGCATGCCTCACGATATAGAAAATATATTAAAAAAGTCTAAATTAACTGGGGAAAAAGTTTTTTATCATTCTTCATTCTTAGATGACGAAAAGCTATTTTCATTAATTAAATTAAAATGCTTAAAAAAAATTATCTGAAAAATTTTAGGAAGAAAATAACTTTTAAAAATGAGAAAATAAACAGCTTTTCTTTCTTTTTCGTTTCTTTTCAAATAAAAGGAAAAAAAAAACTTTTTATTTATTCTTGAAACTGATTGCTAATTTCTAAACAGTTCTCATTTCTTGACAGTTTTTTAAGAACAATTTTTGTTCACAGAAATGTTCTTAAAAGTTCGTATTCCATGTAATTTAATTTACTATGAAAATTGCGCATTGTAATTAGCAATTCTAAGAGAAAAGTCTTCATAGATATTAATTACCAAATCCTATCAATTAAAAATATTTATGAAAAAAACCTTATCAAAATTCATTAAAAAATAACTTTTGAAAAAAATAATTAGAACTAAAAAAGAGCATCTTATTAATAATGTGGTTAATCAGCTTTGAAAAATAATTTTTGATAGCATAATGTATGCCTGTAATATTAATTAAGAAAAATTTTGTGCACTTAAAATTGTTCAATAAGCATTTTTTAAAGTTTTTATTCAGTATACTACAAGTTTAATTTTATTTGCCAAATAATATTTATTTTTATTTGGGAAATAATATTTATTTTTTATTCTCTAAAATAAAATTACCGAGAATTTTACATCCCTAATAAAATTATTTAATATAGAGAAAAATATTATCACTTTCTTTCATTAATGGATTTCAAGACTTTATAAAACTGTTATTAATTTATTATTTGATTAACACTGTAGTTGAAATTTTTTTGCACATAACCTAAAAAAAAAAAAAGTTTTTTTTTTTTTTTTTTCGTTTTAGAAAATAGAAAGTAGATACAAAAATAGTACAGGTCCTGTTTAAACTTCAAATTCTCTGTGAAAAATAATTAAATTAATTTATTCATAAGAAATATTGTTTATTACTTTTAAGTCCATAACATTACATTTATAACTAATTTTGCTAATTCAATTCAGGATCGTCAATCAAAGCGCGATCAAGATCGCGCGAAGAGGAGGCAAGATTTTACAGGAGGCGAAAATGGGGTCGAACCTATTTGAGAGGTATATGGGAGTGTTTAGCCTGCTGGAGAGAAAAAACTCTTTACTCCCTCAATGTGCACTTGCTAGTAGAAAGCAATGGAAAACAAATTTATCCCACCTTCCGTATTCCTCTCACTTCCCGCTTGCCTCCTCAGTGTGCGGCCGACCTAACACTATTGTTCGAGCTTCGATAATTGTTACATCTTTTCCTTGCAGCTTTGTTTGGGCATCATTAAATTTTCCAAATAAGTCCACTAAATAAAAAATGTGGTTCTTATTGTTTTGCAAAAAATACAAAGTGTGTTATAGTTTTGTTGCGGGTTCTACTAATCCATATTATTAATGCTTACCTTCTTTTTTACATGTATTGATAATTAAAATTGATATCTAAACAAAACTAATGGTTTTATCGAAACAATAACTAATTATCCAAAACTGTAAAAGTTTTAATAATGACACTGCAAATATTCAACACTGTTCACAGTTTGATAAGATAGCTGAAACTGCGTATGATATTTGCGTTTGTAACGTCAATGCTCATCACACGTGACATTTGGACAAGCGCACATATGCACATGACTTATAAACCAGAAGTGCAGAGTTCGTGCCACTGTGGCTGGTGATTATTAATGCTTACCTTCTTTTTTACATGTATTGATAATTAAAATTGATATCTAAACAAAACTAATGGTTTTATCGAAACAATAACTAATTATCCAAAACTGTAAAAGTTTTAATAATGACACTGCAAATATTCAACACTGTTCACAGTTTGATAAGATAGCTGAAACTGCGTATGATATTTGCGTTTGTAACGTCAATGCTCATCACACGTGACATTTGGACAAGCGCACATATGCACATGACTTATAAACCAGAAGTGCAGAGTTCGTGCCACTGTGGCTGGTGATTATTAATGCTTACCTTCTTTTTTACATGTATTGATAATTAAAATTGATATCTAAACAAAACTAATGGTTTTATCGAAACAATAACTAATTATCCAAAACTGTAAATAATGACACTGCAAATATTCAACACTGTTCACAGTTTGATAAGAAAGCTGAAACTGCGTATGATATTTGCGTTTGTAACGTCAATGCTCATCACACGTGACATTTGGACAAGCGCACATATGCATATGACTTATAAACCAGAAGTGCAGAGTTCGTGCCACTGTGCGCTGGTACGTAAATACTTGTTTCATCCGAATAAATATATGTTCATTAATTTATGTTCTATAAAGAAACTGATATTAAGTCAATTATAAAAGAAATTCACAAAATTTACATGCTTAATTAGGTATGTGTGATTTGCGTATTAAGAACTGTTTTTTCTTCGACCCCCAATCGACCCTTCCGATTCGGATCGACCCCCGCTTTTGTTAAATAGACCCCTGCACTTTGGCGACCTCTGATCTAGATGGTAAATAAAATGTAATAGAATAAAATCTGGAAATAAAAATTAAAGAAATAAAGAAAAAGGAATTAATTTTTTACTTAAAATAAATGGACATTTAAAAGTACTTTCGACTTTGCTATAAATAAAGTGAAATGTACAGTGTACCAAAAAAAAAAAAAAAAAGCGGACCACTCTGAATTACCTTTGATCTAATGATCGGATCTTCACGTTTAAGGACTCAAACTTAATGATTTGAAGAGGTAACCTCAAATATACTAATTAATTAGTGCAGACGATATTTCAAGATATGAAATCAGGCACAAAAACGTACTTTTTCTGAAGAAACATACTTTTTTTTATGACAGATTCAAATTTTTGACCCACAAAATATAGGCGATTTTAATTAATTATAGTCAAAAAAATTTTGAGTTGTAAGGTATACATTTTTTTGCATCACATTAAAGTGGGTAATTCTACATGGCAAATTACAAAATTTGAGCAAAATATGTCGAATAGTTCCTGAGAAATCAAATTTTAAAAGAAGTGGTTTATTTAAAATTACATTTCTCAGGAACAATTAAAACGATTTCGCTCAAACTTCGTATTTTACCATGTTATATTACCTATTTTAAAATGTTGTATAAATTTTATACCTTATATATAGTTAAAAATAGTACATGCTTACTAAAATTTATTTTTTCCTTAGAATTATCTTTGGACAAAAAAAATTTATAATTGTTTCCAATTTTTTTTAAATTCGCTTAAAAAGGTTTTGAGGTATGACGAAATACGCAAAAAGTAAAATTAATATTAATAAGTACGAGCTTTGGATCTCTCTCCTGACCAAACTATGAAAACCCAGATGAGACCCCTATGCTTTGGGGATCAAAAATTCAAATTCTCCGAAAAAAGGTATGTTATGTTTATTCAAAGAAAGTACGTTTATGGGACCGATTTTGTAACTTTAAAATAGATTTTGCTCTTTTTGATTACCATTTTTAGGTCACCTCCTCAACCCTTGAAATTTGAGTCCTTAAACGTGAAGATATCCAATCATAAGTTATTCAGGGTGGTCCTTTTTTTGGCACAATATACTTCACTTAACTTCATTTATATGATATATTAAATTCGATATAGCATGCATCAGAAACAAGTTTTAGCTATCAGAAACTTACTAGTTTAAATTGCCTAAACACTAGAAAAAGACTGGCGTTTAAAAAGTCGTAAAAAGAAATATCTATAATTGCAATTTTGTATTACCAATATTTACAATTTATTTAGAAGTGAATGTGACAAAATATTTATTTTTAATAATATTAAAAACAAATATCATACTTGAATAATAATCAATATTTTAGTGATGAATTTTGGTTTTGAATATTATATGAATTTTGGTATATGAAATGTCCTATAATCACAATGTATAAAATTTTTGTGGAAAAAAAAGGATGACTAAATTGTTTTGATGAATTGTTTAAATGAATGCCATTTGTTTTTGAAATTAAGCTTGTGCTTTTACAATTAGTCTAGACATTTTGGAAATGCCTAACAAAATAACATTCAACTGGTAAAAATGATTAATTAGCCTTTGTATAAAGGACTACTCAAATTTCAAACTGGAATTGAATCCAGTTTCTAATTAGTGTTTATTTTTTTATTTTATGGAATTGACATCAATGGACAGAAAAAAAAGAACAGATTCACAGAGGAAATAAATCTTTTCATTTATTCAAATCAAAACTGTTTTTATCAGATTTCTTCAGCCATAAGTGAAGTTTTTATCAGCAAATTTTCAGTCTCATCCTCTGTAGAATCTGAAAACAGATTCTGAATCTGGTATCTGATCATCAGATTCTCAATTCATATCTGAAAACAAATGTAATAAAATATTGCATTAATGCTTATAACTTTAAATCATATTTTATCATTGACATCCCACTTTAAACAGGAATCGGCCAATTTCTAAATTTGCAGATTTGTGTTTTTGGTCTGAGGCATGTAATATGTGACTCTGTATTTTAACTATTATAATTTTCTGTATATTTTGTTTTAGGTAAAATATGCCAGCACGTCACAAGAGGTTTAAACTTCTCAAGAGTGAAACGAAATTTAAAAGCTGCAAACATTGCTTTATGTGGGGTATGAATTTATTTTTTTTACGATCTGAAATAACTTTGTCTGTTTTTTATTTTAAAATAATTATTCTAATATGAAATTTAGGGCTGTTCTGAAAACTTGGAGGCAGGAAATGATGAGTTACCTGAAGTCTGGTTATGTTTGCAATGCGGAAATCGAGGATGCGGTCGAGTGTCGACCCATCAGCATGCTATTCAACATTTTAAAACTATTCACTCTGATTGCCATGCTTTAGTTTTGAGTTCTTCATCTGGTGTTGTGTGGTGAGTTAGTCTCTCTCTCTCTCTTTTTTTAAAAAGACTTTAATTTCTTTTTTTTTCTTCAATTTTATCTGCTTCAAATCAAATGAAGTTTAAAGAGTATTTGTTATGGTCTAGTTTGTTTGAGAATTTTTTGACGTTCATTGCAGCTACCATGAGTAATCTCTTTAAAGATTTATCTTTGAACAAATGCTGGGTCTCCAGATTTTCTTGATACTCAATAGACTTTTAGCTTTTTCTTCTGATATTTCCGAACTTTAAGTTCAGAACATCCAATGTTCCAAAAATACAAATTTGTATTTGAAAAAAATGATTTTGAAGACTGAAAAGTTTTGAATTTTTTATCCAACATCTTTTTTTATTTTAATTAATGCTTGTAAAAATCAGAAAAATTTAATAATTCAAATTTAGAGACTATTCACTTTTTATAAGCAGTGTTCCTAAGCATTTTTAGAAGGGCGTTCTGCCCTGCTTGCCCTTTGAATACGTCCTTTTTGTAAAAATAAACCGCCCATCCCTTAAATACCTTGTTTTTTTTTATTCATATTCCAGTTTTAAAAAAATTCTTTTACTGTTTAAATAATAATTACGCACTGGTAAAATTATCTGTGTTAATAGATTTCATTCTGATTACTATTACAAATATTTACTTTTTTTATGATTATTCTCAACTGGTTAAATTTTTATAAGTATCTCATTTTTCAGGTATCAATTTAATAAGTATCTCATATTAAGAAATTTTTTAATGGTTTTAATTTTTAAAATTAATTTTTAAGTAAAAATTTTTTTTAAAAAATGCAACTCTAAACGTTTATTTTCACATAATTTTCAGTTTCAAGTTGTTTATAAATTATTAATTTTTTCATTTTACTTATTTTTTTTAAAAAAAATTTATCCAGAGATTATCTATTAGCATGCTTTTAATTATTTTTATATACTAAAATTTTTTTTCTCTTATTTTGATAATGAGAGAGAATCATTTTTTGAAACATACACATAAAACAGTATGAGAGGGTAATTTAAAAATTGTTGAAGATCAAATTCAGTTATTACATAATATTACACATTTTGATAAATTTTTACGGTGTTGAAGGAATGCCTTTTCAAAACTTATAGTGCTCTTTTTTTTAGAGGCAGTTTCCTGCCCTTTGGAGAACTCTGTTATAAGTATATACATAGTTTAAGAAAATAGCCTTATTTGTAGGATTCACGAGAGAGCTTTTGCGTACATTTTTCCCCCCGCTAACTGTAACTCTAACATATTTTTTATCCCTTAGAAGCATAGTAATTTGTGTGGAAATATTTTGGAATTTGTTCATTTTAATTAAATCAAAACTCAGCTAACAAGTTTACTGTATAAAATTTTTATGCAATTAATTAGGGAGTCATAGGGGTCATATACTTATTTATTTTCAGCAAATGCAATAATAAATATTATATAAAGGGCCCACCCAAACAGACATTCGTCATAGAAACCTCAGAAAGGGATGGTCAGATATTCTATGAAGGGATGTCTTTTCCTGGAATAAATAATTGTCAATTTGTGTGGGGAAAATAAGGCTTCTGTGGTAGGTAGAAAATGACCTCCCTTTCCTGTGATTGATTAGTTAAAAGGTGGAGTGAATACATTTTCGGAGAGAGCTGCTATTCTAACATATTTCGATAGTCCATCCGATAGATAGATAGTTTTGACATCAATCAGTTGAATTCGTAGTTAGTGAAGCTTCGAATGTGATTTTTGACTGCTGAATTTTATAATATGCCAAAAATTAAGTTGACTATATGAAATTTAATGAAGACATGGATTTCGGACTATGGGAAGGACTTTATGACCGATGGGGAAATAGTATTTTGTGTGATTTGTCAAAAACACATTTCCTGTGGAAAAAAGTACCAAATCGATCAACATATAAAGACTAATGCTCACTCCGCGAAGAAAAAGCAGAATACAAAAGGATTTGTTCAAAGTTTATTAACTATTCCTGTTCAAGCAGCTAAAAAGAAAAGTGATTTTTCTAGTGATTTATGCAAAGCCTTAGTAAGCAGCAATATTCCTTTAAAAAAGTTAAATAATCCAAACTTAAGACAGTTTTTAAAAAAATATTGTACCAATCAGATCATTCCTGATGAATCAACTTTAAGAAAGAACTACCTTCAACCGATATTTAGCGAAGTACTGGAAGATATTCGACGAGATATTGGAGATGGCCCTATATGGATTGAAGTCGATGAGACGACAGATAAGTGCGGTCGCTATATTGCTCATTTTATTTGTGGAAAAATGGATAATATTCCTACTCGACCACATCTTCTAGCAAGCAAAGCCCTTGAAAAAGTCAATCATTCAACCATAGCAAGGTTTGTCAATGATTCTATCAAATTATTATGGCCTGATAGAGATGGTTCTGAAGATGTTTTGATTTTTTTCAGTGATGCCGCTCCGTATATGGTCAAATCTGCAGCAGCACTGGAAATTTTTTATCCCAGAATGCTTCATATTACATGTTTGGCTCATGCTGTTCACAGACTGGCTGACACTGTTCGAGAAGTATTCTCCTCTGTGAATGATTTAATTTCTAGTATCAAGAAAGTTTTTCTCAAGGCACCTGTGCGCATAAAATTGTATAAAGAAATGTATCCTGATGTGCCCTTACCTCCACAACCTGTGATAACTAGGTGGGGTACATGGATTGAAGCTGCACATTTTTACGCTAATAATTTTGATGCAATAAAGTCAGTTGGAGATGCAATTGACAGTTCCTGTGCTTCTTCAGTTTATGTCACAAAAGAATTACTACAGGATATCTCTTTACAGAAGGACTTGGCCATAATTGACACTCACTTTTCTTTCTTAAGTGGAGCAATAACAAAGCTCGAAACACGAGGTCTTCCCCTGGCTGAGGCCATATCCGAAATTGAAAAAATTCAACAGTGCATCAATGCTCTTCCAGACTCAGTTGGGAAGAAAGTAAAAGAAAAATGGTGTTTCGTTCAAAACAAAAATTCTGGTTTTGCAGCAGTGAAGAAGATAAATGATTTTCTTAATGGAAACGGAACTGAACTTCCAGAGAAAGCAAAACCAATGAGTACGAAATTGTACCAGTTTTGTCCAATAACATCGGCTGACGTGGAGAGGTCATTTTCTGCTTTCAAAATGATCTTTGATGACCGACGACATCAATTCACCCTTGAAAATTTGGAAAAACTCTTAGTTGTGTATTGCAACAAAAGTTATTCAGTTTAATAAAATCTTTCCGGAAAATGCGATGATTTTTATTCTCTCATTTATCATACTTCAGTTTTAGGCTTTTTCTTCAGAAATGTGTAGATTCAAGTAAGAAATATTTTGATTTTCTTCCATTTAACAAAAAAATGTTTTAACTGTGTTTGTTGGAAAAAGTAAGTAGTAGTATTTAAATAAGTTGAACTTTTAATTTCTATTTTAAATGCATATTTCTAGTTTTAAGAGCATATATTCAAGTTTTTTAGTGCATATTTGCATGCATATTTTGTCCGTTTTTTAGTGCATATAATCCGCTGTCTACTGATAACTCTTACTCATCTCCTTCAACTCTTACAATGCAACATACAAAAGCAACAACAGATCTTTTACCAGCAAATTTGATAAGAGCAAAATCTTCAATATGTAATCTTGTTTCACTATTTTTTTTTTTTTTTTTTTGTTGATGATTTTTTTTCTTATTGTTATATACTTTGTGTTCACTTTCACTGTTTATTTCATCCAAGCTGCAAGCATCATCATCCCTGTTATCATTGCGTATGTCACTAATTACTGGTTTTCTTCCAGGTGTATTTCTCACTAATTCTGAGAGCATTAAATCCTCATATTCCGAAATTTTTTTTCCATTCTCCCAGTTTGGAGGAATGTTTATTTGGTATGGCTAAGCACACTCATATGTAAGTGCACGTGCATCACATATTGTCAATCCTTAATGGTCCTCGGAGGCTTGTAACGTATAGTCTACCAAATTCATTTTTTTCTCACTTTGAATATACAGAGTCACTTTATTTTGTGACTCTGTATATTCAAAATATATTTAAAGTTAGAATTTGGCTGCTCTCTTTTTTTTTAAAGGAAATAAAATGGCGGTTCATGGTAGTCTTACTAATACTGTCGAATTCAGCAGCTTTCTTATCAGTCATTTCCCCTGATAAAATTTACAGCAGCTTTTTCAACATTGTTAGCACAAACTGCTGCATTATTTTTATACTTTTTGCTTCTAATTCTTGTCATTTGTTAAGTCTATTGAGTTCCTAAAATAAGAAATAATAATGGCTACTAAATTTAATTTGCAAGAGTTACTGTTTGCACTGACTTTTCTCGACCTTAGCAAATCCCCCGGACCGGATGGAATCCATGGCTTCATGCTCGAAAACCTTGGACCCTTTGGAAAACAAAAACTGCTTGACTTGATTAACCTCTCTTGGAGTAAGGGACATTTACCTCAAGAATAGAAAAGGGCCACAATCATTCCAATCAAGAAACCTAATAAAGATTCTTGCTCACCTGGAGACTTCAGACCCATTGCATTAACCTGTACTACGAGTAAAATAATGGTGAAAATGGTCTTATTCAAACTCCGTTTCTTTCTTGAGAAAGGTAAATTTCTCCCTAGAGAGCAATTCGGCTTCCGAGGAAGCCACAACACCATGGACCAAGTTCTCTTCTTCGCCCAAACTATCAGAGATGCGCAGAATCACAGGCCAACCCATCACAGCGTTGCGGCATTATTGGACCTCACGAAAGCTTTAACAGAGTATGGAAGGATAAACTCGTTATAAAACTACACGGTTCCTTCAACATCCGAGGCAATACACTGGCTTGGATTTCAGACTATCTTCATCACAGACATATCAGGGTAAAGTTCAATGGAACTCTCTCAAATTCGGTTCATCTCAGCCAGGGTGTCCCCCAGGGAACTGTCCTCAGTCCAACTCTTTTTACTCTGTACATGGCCGGAATTGAGAAAACTGTTTCTCTCTGGTCTCGCATCGGAATGTTTGCTGATGATATTGCTCTTTGGGGAAGCGGTGACGACGTTGTCGAGATTGAATCGAGACTCAACAACATCTCATTAGAAGCCCTATCCAAGTACGCAGATGAACTCAAATTAAGTTTCAACCCAACCAAATCGATAACCACCTTCTTCACTACAAATAAGCGACTTTATAAATATGAACCATCCTTGTTTCTCAAACACCAGAAGCTCTCCTACGAGAAACACCCAAAATACCTGGGATACATTCTCGATCCTGAATTTACAAGTAACAAACATATTGATTATATTGTCTCGAAGGCCAGGAAGCGCCTAAATATTATTAAGTGTATCGCAGGTAGGGATTGGGGAGCAGATGCAACTACTCTTAGGACTTCCTATCAGGCTCTTATTAGACCAATTCTAGAATATGGCTATCCTGTCTACTGCTGTGCTTTTAAATCTAATTTAAACAAATTGGAATAGGTTCAACTGAGCGCGGCTCGCATCATCACTGGATTGAAACGTAGCTGTCCTTCAAAGATCGTCCTTTATGAAGCAGATCTACAACCTCTTACCTTAAGAAGGCAGGCTAATTTAGTGAAATATTTCAATAAACTTTCCTGTTTAGACCAAGGTAATTTAACTGCTATCTGCCTAAATCATTGGACCTGCAATCAAAAGCTAAAGAAAAACACTCCTTTTAGTCATGTTAAATCACAACTATTAATCGCTGAAAATACTGAACCTCTTTTTCTTCATTGCAATCTCGGTACTTGCTTGGATCTTTCAAATGTTAGTTTCCATGAAAGCCTCCCTACCACTCTTGACAAGGAGGACTGGGTGCCTGACTTTCTCAGACAATTGTCCCTGGAAATCATCAATAAAATCCCTTCAAACGACATCAAAATATACACTGATGGCAGTAAAATGGATAGACAGACAGGCAGTGGAGTGTTTATTGAAACACCTCGAGAGCACTACACTCTTCATCAACGCAACCCCGATTATTGTTCCGTCTTTCGAAGCAAACTAATTGCAATCGACAAGGGACTAGAGAAAATTTTGAGTGAAGGGCACTTTGGAAATACTTGGATACTATCCGACAGCCGTAGTTCAATGCAACACCTCAAAAATTGGGCCCTCATTGGAGATAAAACCAGTTTTTCGATCTTGCAAAAAGTAAAGCTCATTTCCCAGCAGCATGAAGTCCACTTTCAATGGATCCCGTCCCACGTCGATATCCATGGAAACGAGTTAGCTGACACTCTTGCAAAGAAGGGACTAGACCATCCAGTCCCCTCCACCTCAGAGCTTACATACCTTGAACTTTTTGCAAGGTTAAAGGCCCAGAACAAACAAAAGTGGCTGCTTCCTGGTGACAGGCAGACCAACACTTGCTTATCCCGACTGGCCAGTGGACACCTGAAAAGTTTCACATTCTCTGCCAATCAAAAGATCTTTCCTCTTTGCCCTAAATGCCAACAAAACCAGGCATCTCCTGAGCATATCTTGATCTGTTTAGGGCTGGACTGGAACGACATTCATTCCTCTCCCCTTTTGGTTTCGGACTTCCTAAAAGTCAACCGATTTATTGATCTGGTCTGACTCCGTCAGACCAGATGGGAATTAGTAACAACAACTACAGAAATAATAACTATTGATAAACACAGATTATATAAATTAAAACATTTTGCATGTGCAATATCTTTTTGTTAAAAATCTATTTTTAATAAGGATTAATTATGTATATCTAGTGTCCCAAGGTGGGCCACCTCAATCTGTCCCAAGGTGCACTATATATTTAATATGAAATTTTAAAATATCATACTTTTAGGCTTAGGATTAGAACAATATTTCATTAAAATTTCTTTCTACAACTGATTAAATTTTTATATGAAAGTAAGTAAACATGCTTCAAAAATGATATTCTTAATAATTTCTTACCTGCTTAATCAAGAGAATCGAAATATGTTTCAAGGTTAGGTGCTGCTGACATTTATCTGAATCTAAAAGAACTAAAAGATAGTTTAAAATTTAAGACCAAATATAAAAATGTCCCAAGGTGAGCCACTCTCCCCTATTAATGATTTATAAATCAAGTATAATATATCCTTTCCACCACCATGTTACAAATAGTAATTTATTTAAATAAATCATTTTCACTTAAATTTTTTTTTAATATATTACTTTTAATACGTTTATAATAATATATTTTAAATTTAATTTGATATGATATTTTATTATATTTTATGATGATTTAATATTATAGATATTTTAGTGTATTTATTAAAATTCTTATAAATTTTGATTTAGTAGCGTTGCAATTTTTGTTTAATTTATTTATCCTTTACTTTTATTTAACTATATTTTATAGTAATTCAATGATTTGAATTATATGATTTTGCATTTGGCGCATTGTCTTCAATATTGTCCCTTAGACATCTTTTTCTCTTTAATATAATTTTTTTATGTCCTTTTGTGGGTGGTCTATCTGCTGGGACCTTTTTTATATTGTTTTGGTTAGACTCTCTTTTGATTATTGATGCTGGTTGAACTAAATTATATAATTATTTATGAAACCTTTGTATTGTTGTTGTACCATCGAGTACGAAAAGAAATTAGAAGAGTGAAAAAAATTGACTCACAACGGCTGACAACAGTAAATCAAAAATCAAGTCTTTTTTTTTTTTTTTTTTTTTAAAAAGAGAAATACGTAGCAAAATGTTTCTCTTCTAAGAAGGAAGAACCTCTCCCCTCTCTTCTTCCTTGCAAGGACAAAGTTAAGAATCGCACTTGCTCTTATAAAAAAATCACCAAACAGGAGAGCGAATCAGGGCTGGATTGGAAAATCGCGTCCTCGATTTATACTAACCCACTCATAGATGCCAGCAAATTACAAACTGAACCATTTCTTATGTCCAAGTGAGAATACTATCATTGATAACTGTCATAAGGAATATTGGCTCACTAGGCCACCATGTTAATCCAGCAATTCTCACTTAAATTGGTACCTTAAGATTGCTGTTTTGGCCTCAGTGAGCCGTTAATGGTCATGTTGAGTGCCATATTGACCCAACAATTAGTACACTGCTTGTCTAATTGCAAAATTAAGCATCTGAGTGTCATCTCTTATACTATCGTGTTTTCAGTGTAAGTTGATACTGCCAAGGTGTCCTCACAACTCAAACCAGCAAGATCTATTTTAAAATCTCCTTCATGTTTTTGATGGCGACAATAGTACTAAACTGGAAGTGATTTGCATGTGAAATAGTGATTGCTTCAATTCGATTGTTCTTTAATGACTACTGCCTTATCAAAAACCGAGCCGTGACACATATGGATTAAAAGTGAGGAAAGATAATCAAGAATAAACTGGCGTCTGATGGCCAGAGACCTCTAACTAATCAATTTAGAACTATGTTGCATGTTGCGTGCATAAAAAAAAGAAATGTAGTTGCATATAATTTTTATTTATGCAATTTAAAAATAGAAACTAATAGGGTAGTCTTATTTTGATAAAAGTAAAATCAGAAAGTAATAAAACAGTATAGACAGGGTGCGTAGCGTTTGTAAAAAGTACTTAAAGGTGCTTTTTTAGGGATTTCGTTTTTAAAAGCTTTTAAAGGTGCTTTTTTCAGCTGGCGTTTTTAAAAAGTTCTTTTTTTTTCACGAATAATTTTTTTTCCTTCAGTGATATCTGGTGGATCCCATGCATTTCACGAAAAATGGGGTGTTTGCTACATAATCATTCACACGGACTTCATGTCGTACCCACGTTATGACTTAGCATGCGCGCACACCGAAACCCGAGTGCTCCAATTCGGATACAGAATATCAGATCCTTATTAAATGTTTTTCTTTTTAAAATATTTTAATTTTATTCTTGTTTATTTTATCTTACTTCTAACACTTTTTTTGATGTAGTGAGTAAGGGTACTTTTGTTCTGAGTTCAGGGTGAAGTTGAATTCACTCGGTGATGTGGGAAAGTACTGATTGTTTCGATTTACATCCGTTTCTTTTTGGGTTTTTTTTTTTAGTGCTAAAACTATTCATAAAAAGTTTTTGTTTTTCAATAATATCATTGATTGAATATGAATTTTTTGAGTGCTTGAAAATTTTTGTAAAGTGCTTGAAAAGTTTTTAAAGTGCTTATTTTTCATTCAAAAATTTGGCTATGCACCCTGATAGAATTTAAGCATGTTATTTAAAAATATAATATTAGCACCAATGTTAAAAATTCTTTAAAAAAATTTAGAATATTTAGAATTTGCATTAAATTTATTTGTTAAATAATTTGATAATTTTTAGAATATTTTTAAATGCATTGTAAATTTTAAAATTCATATTGTTTTTTTTTTTTTTTTTTTAGGTGCTATGAATGTGATGATAATGTTAATCTTCAACAGTCTCGTAATTTAAGGCAGTGTGTGGAGTTTCTGAATAAATTGAAAGGCAGTAAAAATACATTTAATAATAGTAATATTTTTTATTTTATTAAACTAATATTAATATTATTACAACTATTAATTTAAATATTATCCAATGTAGTTGCAATTGATAGCCCTCAGAATTCCGGGGTTTTTGTATCATTCTTCCAGGTCTAAAAACTAGAAGCAAGGCATGGGATTTTTCTGCTAAAATCTTGAATATTGTGTCATATCTTGAGACCTTTGGTTTGTAGACCACTATTTAAAAATTTCTAGTCTGGTGAAATTTTTAAACTTTTGCTAAATCTCCTTAAAGAGGGCTTTACATACATATGGTACTTGCACCAATATAATTCTTTTGGTTCAGCAGATTTTTGCCATTTTGACTATTTGGAACAAAGTCTGAATTTGCTAATATCACTATTCTTATTCACAAGATTTTAATATCAAACATAGATTTTCGTATTTACCTGATTAAAAAGTTACTCTTTGCAATTCGTATTCACTCAATTAAAAAATCTCATATCACAGAGTCAGAATTTAAAAAATTTACATACAGAGTCGGAATTTGCTAATAGATCAAGATTCTTATTCACGTGATTTTATTATCAAATATAGATTTTCATATTTACCTGATTAAAAAGTTATTCTTTGCAATTCGTATTCACTCAATTAAAAGATCTTATATCGTGATTCCTATTGAGGCCATTTGTATTTGTGCGCTTTTAAAACCCAATACCACAATTCGCATTCACGCGAGTTTAAAAATCTATTGTTGCATTTTTTATTCACATGTTTTCAGTACCTAGCATTGCAATTAGTATTCACATGGTTGTAATATTAAGTATCAATTTTCCCATTTATATATTATTTTAGAACTTCCCCTTTATGATTCGTATTTTTGCAATTTAAAAATTCAATCATTTATTTCGTCAGAAATAATTGTCTGAAATAATTGTCAGCTTTCTTGTAAATTATTTTCAGTGAGACTTTTGCTACTTAGTGATCTTTTCGTTCTTCATTATTTCATACCATTCTTTTTTTGTCTGGATTTAACAATTCTTGTCAATTATTTTTAGTAGACCTACTGTTACTTTGCGATTGCTGCACAATCACTGTTATCTTAAATTTTCGTTCTAAACTCAATAGATCAATGAAAAGAAAATATAAATAAATAAAAAGATTCTTCATTGATTTTTTTCAATTATAGTTTTTCATTTTAAGCTATACAATTTTATAGGAGTATTTAGTATTTAACTTTGTTATAAAAAGTTTTTTTAAATCTATTAAATGTAGGTGTAAGTATAATAAAAACCTCCTAAAAAACCTAAATGTATGAACCAATAAATCTTAAATCATTTTTAATTTAAGAAAAAGGAAATCAAGCTATTATTTTAATTGATAAAATTAAGCAATGATATTAATGTCATAGTAGAATATGTTTTGAATTAATATTTTCTTTTGTAATAGAATTTTTTTTTATTGATTTAAAGATTTTTGAACATATGCTATATCGCGATGTCTAACTGACGATGTATCATGGATTTAAAATTTCTAACATCACCCAGTCCTAATCATAGTATATGACCATTAAGCTATAATTTTAGTTATTTGGCTACTATTTTTGATAAATTTTTGTTCCTGTTCAGGCATCTGTTTTCAAAGTTTTAGGCAACTATTTTCATGCTTGAGGCTTCTAAAAGCAACTATTTTTATTCATTTTTTACTGGTGCAACCCTGGAATGGAGTGCAGTCATTAAACTTCTGTTGTCTATTTGTTAAGATTTTCAGTGTGCATATAGGAGTTGTAATAAACTGTTTTTAATGGAAGTTTCTGGATATCCTATTAAATTTAAAAATAAAAAAAATTACATTTAAAACATATCAAGTAACTAGTCAAAGTGTTTGAGCAATGTATACTATATATTTAAAATGATTATAGAATGCTGGGAAATTTATACGTAATTAATATTCACCATAAAATCAGAGAAATTTTGTAAGCTTAAGTAGCTAAAAGTCAAGGAAATATTTTTCGCACTTTCTGTTATTTGATATCTTTATTATGGCTATTAAGTTTTTTGTAAGCCAAAAGGTTTTTACAATATGCCTTAAAAAAATTCACCTGTACTATTTATGTAATGGGAAGAATTTTACACGTGTGGCTTGAGAAAAGGGTATATCTATTGGTTGTAAAAATATAAACCAATAAAATGTTTCAAATAATGTTTCAATATGGAATTCTTCTGTTTTGATAAAAAAAAGCTTAATGACTGTATTTTCTTTTGTAGATGACTTTAGAAAATTTTTTAGTATTGATTACTTTTTGATGTGCTTAAATAATACATTATCCTTTGTGTCAAAACTCAGTATCTCTATCACTTTAGCAGTATCTTTTGAATGGAGACTTAAAAAAATATGGCCAAATTCTGTCATTTATTACCTTCTACTGAGAAACCGTAACTACAATAATTAAAATGTTTTATTACACTGTGTAAACTTGATTATTTATTTTAATTTTTAGCTTTAGATGTACAAAAATCTCCCTTAAATAATCAGCCTAATTTATCAAAGTCTGTAATCAAAGAGCAAGCAACCACAGATTCTAAAGTGGCTAATGTAAAAACTGAAAATAAAAATAAGAAAGATATACTTCCTGGCAAATCATGTGTCAAGGTAAATATTTTCTTTAAAAGTTTATAAATTGCAATTATATTTGTTTTAATTAGATCTTAGATTAGAAGTAGTTATCTTTTATTCAGCATTGCTGCTTGCCTTCATAAAATTTTATGTATATTATTCGTGAGAAAATAATTCCTACGCTTGAAAGAATTCTATGAAATTTTATGTCAACTGTATATATATAAAAAATCTGTGCATTAAAATTTAATTAAAAATATGCTTAATTTGCTCTGTTAAGAAAATAACCTTGCAGATTAAACTCCTTCACAAGTCTCAAGTTTGAAAAAGGGTACTTAACCCAAAAATTGTTGTAAAAATTACCTTTTCATAAAGATCAAATTTATAAAAGTTGTCCTCCTCTCAAGAAAATCTTAAAAACTGCCCTTTTACAAAATTCATAGAAACTGCCCTTTCACAAAGTTTCTTTTTATATAAGCATTATTATTTTATAAACTATTGCCCATATTTATTTTTAAATTGTTTTGAAACCAAGTGGAAAATGCTTTGGCAGCCAAACTGAATTCTTTACCTGATCAAAAAAATTTCACAAAAATGGGCCCTATCTTTTTTTTTTTTTTTTTTTTTTTTTTTTTTTTTTTTTTTTTAAATGACAGTATGAAATAGTGAACAATAGAATTATTTTATGAAATAAGCATTGAAAATGTACATTTTGCTTGTTGGAAACGTATTTATGTTTTAGTTTATAAATTTTTTTTTCAGGGGTTAAGAAACTTAGGAAATACTTGTTTTTTCAATGCTGTAATGCAGGTAATATTTTAGCCATATTATTGCTATATTTTTAATGTAGAAATTATTGTATATTTAAATAAAGAAATTTAGTATAACAATATTTGTATTTAAGTGTACCAGATAAAAATTCTGTAATGTTTTTATAAAAATGAATAATTCTAATGAATTTCTATATAATTTCTGTTTATGTGTAACTTTTGTCTCTATTATTTATTTTAAATGTAATTTTTTTCTTATATTATAAATGTTTTATGTTTGCCATCTTTTAAAAAGAGCAATTTTAAGAGTATGCTATTTTGTTTAAATTTTTTTATTTTTAAAGGTGGCAGAAATTTATATTGTAAAATTTATTTTGATCCACTGTTTATTTCTAAATATCTCGTTGTTAAATCAATGTTAATCACTGTTATTAAAATGTTGTAATATTCACGTTGTCTTTCAAGAAAAGTATTAAAACCTGGATCTGTGCAAAGTAACCTTAAATTGTTTAAACTCAAGGCTTTATAAAGATTGATGATTACTGATCTCTCTCTTGTGTAAAGGTCTCTCTAAGATGGAAGATGCTGTCGTACCCCAGGCAATATTGAAAATGCGATACTAAACTCAATTTTGGGAAAAGAATCTTTTCTTTTAAAAAAAAAAACATTGCCTGTTGGTGTAATCAATATGTGTGCTATACAGAAATACTTTTTATTTTATTTTAAATTGCAGTCAGAGTATGTTAAAAGTATTATCTGTGCAAAGTAACCTTAAATTGTTTAAACTCAAGGCTTTATAAAGTTTGATGATTACTGATCTCTCTCTTGTGTAAAGGTCTCTCTAAGATGGAAGATGCTGTCGTACCCCAGGCAATTCTGAAAATGCGATACTAAACTCAATTTTGGGAAAAGAATCTTTTCTTTAAAAAAAAAAACATTGCCTGTTGGTGTAATTAATATGTGTGCTATACAGAAATATTTTTTATTTTATTTTAAATTGCAGTCAGAGTATGTTAAAAACATTACCTGTGCAAAGTAACCTTAAATTGTTTAAACTCAAGGCTTTATAAAGTTCGATGATTACTGATCTCTCTCTTGTGTAAAAGTTTCTCTAAGATGGAAGATGCTGTCGTACCCCAGGCAATACTGAAAATGTGATACTAAACTCAATTTTGGGAAAAGAATCTTTTCTTTTAAAAAAAAAAAAACATTGCCTGTTGGTGTAATCAATATGTGTGCTATACAGAAATACTTTTTATTTTATTTTAAATTGCAGTCAGAGAAGTATGTTAAAAGTATTATCTGTGCAAAGTAACCTTAAATTGTTTAAACTCAAGGCTTTATAAAGTTTGATGATTACTGATCTCTCTCTTGTGTAAAGGTCTCTCTAAGATGGAAGATGCTGTCGTACCCCAGGCAATACTGACAATGCGATACTAAACTCAATTTTGGGAAAAGAATCTTTTCTTTTAAAAAAAACAAACATTGCCTGTTGGTGTGATCAATATTTGTGCTATACAGAAATACTTTTTATTTTATTTTAAATTGCAGTCAGAGAAGTATGTTAAAAGTATTATCTGTGCAAAGTAACCTTAAATTGTTTAAACTCAAGGCTTTATAAAGTTTGATGATTACTGATCTCTCTCTTGTGTAAAGGTCTATCTGAGATGGAAGATGCTGTCGTACCCCAGGCAATACTGAAAATGTGATACTAAACTCAATTTTGGGAAAAGAATCTTTTCTTTTTAAAAAAAAAACATTGTCTGTTGGTGTAATCAATATGTGTGCTATACAGAAATACTTTTTATTTTATTTTAAATTGCAGTCAGAGAAGTATGTTAAAAGTATTATCTGTGCAAAGTAACCTTAAATTGTTTAAACTCAAGGCTTTATAAAGTTTGATGATTACTGATCTCTCTCTTGTGTAAAGGTCTCTCTAAGGTGGAAGATGCTGTCGTACCCCAGGCAATACTGAAAATGCGATACTAAACTCAATTTTGGGAAAAGAATCTTTTTTTTAAAAAAAAAAAACATTGCCTGTTGGTGTAATCAATATGTGTGCTATACAGAAATACTTTTTATTTTATTTTAAATTGCAGTCAGATAATTATAAAACCTATATCAATCCTAAATGTTGACTTCGGAAACATTAATTAATGGTTCCTTGAAAAGATAACCATTAGTTTAATAATAATTCATTCAACAATTCACTCAAATGTCCTTCATTGATTCACCCGTAAACAAATTCACTGCTATTTATTGCTGACTTGTCTTAATTCACTGATCCATTGATTGCTATCCTTTCATTCCTTATGTTTACTTTATTCACTCGCCGTATCTACAAGCGTTCATAATGACAGTTTTCGTGACAAAGCGTTCTCGTTATAAATTGTTTATGAAATATACTATCTTAATAATAATTGAAAAATGACCTCTTATGAAACACATTAATGAAAGTCGTTATAGTAATATGAAAATGTTAAATGATTATTCCCTTCAAATAACTTTTGAGAAAGATAAGATATTCTCTACTCAGACTAATATTGGTATATAAAATGCATAAAAGTAAATAAATAAAAACCTACATGCAACATTAATTGCAACAATTATAACCGTTTAAATAAACGGATAAATAAAGAAGTTATCGAGCATTCTATTAACAAATATTTTTTGAGGAAAAAGCGGTCTTACTTATGTTTTCCAGCAATTTTTTTTAATAATTATTTTAAATGTATATTAAAGAACAAAATATGTAAAATATTATAAAAACTTTTATATATATATTTCTTGTTGTTAACTTATAATTTACTGAGATTTAGATGAAAAACATATACAGTGGAAAGTCGCATATCTGGAATCGGCGGGACTTCCCCAAGTCCGTATATTCGATTTTTCCGTATAATAGACCCCCAAGGTAAACAAAACTTAAAATGATCTGAATCTAAGAAGCAAAAAATTAAACATTATTTTTCGGGCAATAATATTTTAGTATTAGAATGATATCTAATCAATCAAAAATAAAATACTAGAAAATAAATAATTATTGCTATTATAAAAATAAATATAGAAAACGAAAAATATTAATTGCTCTCTCCGCCATTTTGAACTAGAACGATTCAAGCCAGAAGGGGAAATTCCCGTCATTCACTAAGGTGGGTAGGTGGAGAAGAAAATTCATTTCCTCCTTATTTCTCATTCAAGTTGAGGGCGGGGCAGTGACAAATTCTTATTTTCTCTCCCATCAGTGGCTATCAATCAAGCATAAAGGCATGGCATGCTGATTGGGTTCTCTTTATTTTTTCCTGTGTTACTAAAGGGGATTCCCCTTCCACTTTAACGTTTGTTGTGTTTACACTTTTTCACAGTACTTTTTCTTTCCCTAACACTCTAATAAAAAGGTTCCAGGAGATGCCTCTTTTACTAGCCAGCTGCATAGGAAAGAAGAGGTGGAGGGGACTCAGTTGTGCTCTTATGAAAACAAATCTCCCCCCCCCCCACCTTTCCTGCATTCCAAAGGAGGAGCGTCACTAACGGTATGGTCTTGGTAGATCTTCTGTTCCCCTTTCTGTTGATTTATGGGTTCAATGTATAAATCACTAGAAGCTAAGAAAGGGAAAAACCTGTCAAAAGACCTTTTTTTTAATTTTTTTTTATTCCCCTTTTAAGAGAGGGGAAGGTAAAGAAATGTTTGTTTATTTTGATTGTTAAAAAGTGTCCGGGAAATTGACTCTTCCGGATATGGGACGTTACACTGTATTTATATTAAATTTTAAAATGAAATAGGGATATACATAAAATATTAAGATGTGTATCTGCAAATTCACATTATATTAAGAGTATGTTTGATACACAGGCTCATTTGACACAAAATTAGAGCTCCAAGGTCACTCTTCCCCTTGTTTTTCTCTTACATTCACTTTTTGAGAATATTGGCTGGTTTCCAGCATCATAAATTTCTACAGAAAAGATCCTCCCTGGAACTCATATACTGCACACTCTTCTTTCCATATTTCGTAAAACTTTTACTTAAAGAACTTTAACCATGAAAAAAGTTAACCTAGGAATATATAATTAATAAAAAATAACATATTAATATATTTTAAAACAAACAATGCTTTAAAAAAAGTAGAAAGTAAGTTTACAGAACATTAAATCTGCGTCTTGTTCGGTGCCCCCTTGTAGTGGTGCTCCAAGTGACAGCCCGCCTTTCACCTACTCTGAATATAGAATTGCATAATCAAAATTAGATATATATAGGGTTACATGAACAGAAATTTTTGTCTAGATTAATGCATGCAAGGAAGCATTCTTCTTTCATGCCATATTTAGAAAATAAGGTATTTAAAGACATATTTCATGAAAAATCAAACTTTCTTTTATAATTATGTATAAATATCGGGTTGAGTAAAAAGTTTTCCGCCAAGGGGAGATACCTCCTAGCCAGCAGCAGCCATTCCCGTGGTAATTAACCTTTTTTGAAACGGATTTTTGCATTTTAAAGCTGAAAGTTGGAACTACACAACTGTGTAATTTGTTTGTCAAAATTTTATCATCTTGTGCACCAAGCAATTGTTTAAAATGGAGCTATCACGTAAAAAGATCAGAACGATTATGTACTATGAGTTCCGAAATAAACTCAGCGCAACTGAATGCCACAAGAAAATGTATGAAAGTTTTGTTTCGAAAGTTTAATAGTGGGAATTTCAACATTGCAGATGAACCACGTTCTGGCCGTCCTATTGAGGTTGATTGTGACCAATTAAAGCAAATTATTGATCAAGACAGAAATGTTTCAACACGAACCATTGCGTTAGAGCTTGACGTATGCCAAAAAACAGTAGTAAAATGCCCTCAAACGCATAAATCTAAAATTTAAGTTTAACCGCTGGGTGCCTCACGAATTGACTGCTGAAGACAAGAGCAAAAGAAAAGCGGCCTGTTTGGTTCTGCTCAGAGATCAAAGAAAAGAGAACATTCTGGACAGAATTGTGACCTGTGATGAAAAATGGGTATACTACAACAATGCTAGCATTAAAGGAGGGTGCTCAGCACCCGGGGAATAAGCAGGTTCGGTTGCAAGACGAACGCTAACTAACAAGAAGGTCCTTCTCTGTATCTGGTGGGATTGTCGTGGAATTATCTACAAGGAGTACCTGAAACGTGAGCAGACTATCAGCAGTACAATATACAGCAATATGTTAATCAAAGTTAGCGATGCCATTCGCGAAAAACGAAAAAACAAGTTCAGAAGGAAGGTGGTTCTCTTTCATCAAGATAGCGCCCGGCTACATGTCAGTGCAATGACCGGCTGTACCCTCTACACGCTGGAGTGGGATTTCGTGCAACAAACACCATACAGCCCAGACATGGCTCCTTCGGATTATTATCTGTTTTCACATCTGCAGCTGCATCTTGATGGCACAATCTTCCGTTCAAATAACGAGGTCATAAATGAGGTCGATCGCTTTCTGGACTCTCGCACCCCCCAGTTCTTTGCAGAAGAGATTGAAAAGTTGCTAAAACGTTGGCTGACTATTGTTGATTTGAATGGAGATTACTATCCTCTTTAGCTTTGCTGATTTTCTATGTATTTATCATTTTACAGGATTGTTTTATTTTGGCGGAAAACTTTTTACTCTACTCTATATTAACGAGAATTTTTTTTTTTTAATTCAATTCAAAAGGTAGGAATTTTTTTAAAAAAAAACAATTGTGTAAAATTATTTAATTATTTGTTTGTTTTGTAAATAAATACAAAAAGTATTATTGCTTAGATTTGTTAGACAGTTTTGAAATTTTTGTGAATCTACCATGAAGTTTTTTCTCCTTGCTTTTAGATTATATTTATGATCTATTATTATTTTTTAGTTTGTCAAACATTAACATTTTTATATATTTTATTTTCAAATTTCCTCCCAGGATTATCTTTTATTTTGATCTGTGAATTTTATGTAATATTTGATACAGATGCATCCAGGGTATGACAAGTGCAAAAACACTCATATTTCCTCATTGGGGGGGGGGATGATTGAGTTCTCAACAAGCATTGCACAGTGGGACATTTGAACATCTTCAAAAAGTTTTTTGATTGGTGTTTGTTTATTTCCTTCAGAGAGTCTATGCATGGCTTTGTGCTAGCATTTCCTGATGTAAATAGTCTCTGACTTCAAATATTGCTATATATTTGTTGTGACACATAAAATAAATGAAAATTTTAATCTTTCTTTATTTTTTAGAACCTGAACCAAACACACTTATTATTTAGGGTATTAGAAAAGGCATGTGCCCTTAACTATGTATGGGAAGTCCCTCGTCTAACTTTAATGGATGATATTGTGGTTGAAGAAACCTGTGATGTAAGTAAGCTAACTAATATATATTTGTGAATGATTGAAGCTATTAAGACAAAATTCTGAAGAGTGGGAAGAGTTCATAGCAAAATTCGATTTTGAAAATCTAACAACATTTTGAACTTGTAGATCCCACTGATTGTAACACCTAGCAATTGGATTTAAATTTTGGCACTGCATGAAAAACTCACTTGCGATAATTAAAATCAAATTATGATACCTATTCAAATAATACCTAAGTGTTCAATAATTGAAAAAAGTTTGCCATTTACTAACTTTTGCTTTCAAAGGAAATAAAGAGCAATGCCTATGTTAGACATTTCTTTTCACTGAAAAAGTCCCTTGTGAATTACAAAAATAGTTAAATTTTGTCTTAAAAAAATTGCTAAACAATGCGAGGGTGAGTTTTGCCAATCAAAAGTATGAGTTTAAAATCACCCTAAAATATTCTAACATTAAGTTAGAACATCCTTTCGTAAAAAAATTACTTTATTCAACACATTTCCCACCTGAAATTATACAACGGAAGATAATAGTCCCCTTTTATTTTTAAATCGTGCTACATATAATTTAGAAGAATTCGATGTTAGTTAGCTCTTTCATAACACTTAGAAAACATATTTATTGCTTGAGTAATATACAGTAGAAGATCTTAATAACACAAACCTAGGGCTTAATGTTTTATGGAATTTTCAATTCACTTATCTTTAAACCACTAATTATGACAATAGTAGTCTAGAACAGATTAATCTTAAAATGCTTTAAAGTAATTTTTAGGTACAAATACTTAAAAACAGAAACTAAAATACTTAAAATGATGTTATATATTTACAGATAAACATAGACATTTTCTTAGGAATTACTAGTAACAAACAAGTTAATTTTGGTTTGCTTAGCTTTTGAAATTTTAATCACACTAATGTCAAATGTTGATAGATCTTGCTTAGTTAAAGAAATTTTTTAATTACAAGTTTAAATTATTTGAAAGAAAAACAATATTGAAAATTGTTTTTCCATTATGATTATATTTCTATTTTTCATATGCTTCTAATGTTGTTCATTTTTATATACTGTCTTCTGATCAGTGAGTTACATATTTTGTTTACAGGAGCATTTGAAGATTCCTATACCACGACAATTTCCTCTGGCTAATAGTTTTCTTCATGTTTATAAATTAATGAATGCTTCTACTTCAAATAAAAATGAAATAGTGAACCCTAGTTCTTTATTTACTGAAATTTCTAAAAAGTATGTTATATTTTTTTATGTAAATATTTTTTCTTCTAATTTTGAATAAAAATGTATTTTTTTCACATCAATTGTAACTGTCCTTTTTCAATTTGTATTTACTGTGGTTATGATCAGCCTAAAAATCAAACAAAGAGATCGTTGATATTAATAGCAATTTTATAGAAAATAAAATAAAATTAGTGTTATGGTAATTTGTAAACCTTTTCCTTTGTCAGTGTTTCCGTCTTCCGAAATGCTTCCTTGCTATCATTAATTTGAATTAATATAGTATTTCTATATATGTTTAGTTTTTAATTTTGAAACGCTGCTGACATTATTATTTTTAAATTGGGGACAGGTTTTTAATTAAATGCATCTAAGTTGCAATCATAAAATCATGAATTAAAAATATTTAGTCTCTGGCTTCAAAGAAAAATGTTTTAATATTTTATATTTCCATTTATTTATGCTAATAATTATTTGGTATTACTTGTCAATTGTGATAATCATTTTGGATGTATTTATTGTTTTTTATTTTTTTTTATTTACAAAGGAGCCTTTTTAAAAATAAAAAAAATCTGTTGAAATTTGTCTCTTTCTCTCTAAGTATTGTTATTATGTTTTAGGTGCCCTCAATTTAAACACTTCCAAGAACAAGATAGTCATGAGCTGCTGAGACAATTGTTAGATGGTCTTAGACAAGATGAAGTGAAAGTAAGGAAATGATTAATCTCACACCAACACATTAAAATAATTTTATTTTTTTTATATAAATCAAGGAATTTACTAATTGCTATTTAACTAATTAATTTTTAACTATTCGCTATTTATGTTTAAAATGTTCCGATGAAAATTCTTATCACGAATTTTCTTTAAGCTATTTCTAAAAAGAAAAATTTGACGATGAAATTATTTTTAACTTAGCAACTAATAAAATTAAGTGATTAAAACTAGTATTGTTTTTATTTATTTTTTTCATCTTCATTAATATTTTAATACTAGTTATAAAAACTGGGTTGTCATTAAAATGATAAAAATAATTAACAGTCTGGTAACACCTTAGAATTGTTTGATTCAGATTATAGAAAATGAAATAAATTTATGTGAAGAGCTTAACGGATTGCAAAGTCTTTACACCAGCTGCTTTTTCAGTTTTTCTTTGTTATTTGATGAGTAAGTTGTGTATTGACGAGAAATTCCTATGTATATTTGCCTAAATGTAAATTTCTCGATTGTTTAATAATATCTATTTTATTGACTAATCTTTATATCATATCGATCTAACCATCTTTGACGTTTAATCATCTGACATTTAATCTTTTTTACCTTGATTTTAGCGGCAGAAGAAAGCCATTTTACGGCATTTTGATATTGCTAACATTCCTGTTGAAGAAGTTGAAGAAGACACAAAGAAACTTGTTAAAGGTATGAATAAAAAATTTTTTTGGGTATGCTGACATCAAAGCTAACAATTAATAAGGCAAGGAATTTTTAAATTTGCTGTAATTTATACGCTTTGTTTCAATATTGCCTCAATATAGCAATTTCAGCTGGCATTTTCTTTTTAAATATTAAATAGAATCTTACAATGTTCACATATTCATACCACAACTATTATAATTTCAGTAAGTTTTACTTAAAACTATTTTATTAATATTTACTTTTACTCATTAGTTAAAAGTTTTTTCTTATACTAACTAAAACTTAATATTGAAACCTGCAAGGGCGGTGCCAGTAGGAGGTCAGGAGGGCAATTTCACCCCCCTCGGGCATGGCCAGCCCCCCCCATCGGGAAAAATTTGAAGTCTCGTCGGGAAAATAGTCTGGTCACATTTTTTTTCTAAATAATGTCAAAAATTCATTTACAAATGCCTAATAAAAATTTTTGTAGTTGACTTTTTATTTATTTTTAAGAATTAGTAACAAAATTTAGTAAAATATATTGTAAATTCTATGTAATTGTAGTATCACTGCACTACTCGTAACTTTGTCCATACATTGTTAAACTAGAGTTCGGATGCGATTAGACATGGTTGAAATTGAAGACTTTTCGAAGACCCATAGAAATCCTTTCCCCACAGACACATCTTCATTTTCTTGGAAACTTATCTTTCAAACTGCTATTCTTTCTTCTGGAGAGCTGAGGAGGGGATAGATAATCACACCACTTCACTGGGAGAATAACTGACAAAAGCCTGAGGGACAGAGAGGCAGGTCCTCTTCTTTACAAATTCCTTTTTATGTAACATGTTTATCAATGGTTTATGGAATCACATAATTGCTTTGTGAAATTTTCAAGCAAAATGAATAAAATAAAAGAATAAAATAAAAAAAATTCAGCTTTTATTTTTTCATTCTTTTAATACTTTTAAACGAGGAAAATCATTTACTTATTCGGATTCAAGGTTTATATTTTAATCAACGCATTAAATATGCAGTCGGAAAAAAAAAGAAAAACAAACAGTAACAAAATATTTGTAATTTATTTTAATTTTTTTTGGCAGATTTAATTTATTATTTTTTTTATCATTTTCTTAGTAGTAAAAAGATTGTTGATTGATTCAGAAAAACAATTAAACTGTCCGTATTCAATATCTTAAAATATATATTAATCAACATAATAGATTCTCATTGACTTATTTTATGTACAGTGTATGAAATGGAAAAAGGGAACACCTTGATTAACTTTTGATTTAATCGTATATTCATGTACAAAGAGTCAATACCATATTTTAAGTTACGAAAATGAGCAATAAAGCGCATTTTGTTCTGGATAAACATACAAGTTTGTCTAAAGTTTAGTTTTAGGTCTTTAATTTTCAAAATGCGGAAACAGCAGCAATCTGGAAGAGGATATGGTCCGAAGTTATGGCAAAAAGAGAGATGGAAAGTTTGGGTCCTTTAATTTTAACTTCACTCTTCGATTATTGCCCATTATCTCGAGAACTTTTTGAGTGTATTGAAAAATGTATGCATAAAGCTACAAAATAAAAAAAACTATGCACAAATTTTTAAGCAAAAATAATTTTAAATAATTATTTGTTATTTATTACTAGTTAATTAAATAATAATAAAATATATTGAATTGTATGTTCTACATATTTTTACATCCTTTTAATTTCAAAACACAAACTTTCAGAGCAATCGATCGGTTTGTTTCTGAGTTCAAATTTTAAAAAAGTCGGTTTGCTTAAAATTTTATTTATTTTTAATTATACAATCAATTCTATTCAAATTTTGTATTTTAGAATTTAAAATTACCTTCCACAAAATTATATAAAAATTTGTATATCATGCTATTTTATTTTATTCCATCCGTCATTGAACAGCTGACCTAATTTTCGGTTTACGACTACTAACTAACTCCGTAGCCTTGTAATTTTGAACCAATCCAGAAGACAAGGAAACTCCTGGATAAGTACCCCAAGAGGTATTGCTTTGTTATGGGAACATGGAGGACTTTGCGACTCGACAGATTTAACGTGCATCAGTCGCCATTTACTACACGGGGATTTAAAAAATCGGGATTCAAAATTTTTCCCAAGAATATAATAAATAAAAATATAAAAAATTAATTACATTTTATAACTATCTAAAACTATATTTTTTGCATGACATTACCTTGGGAAAAATGAATTTTTGCAATTGCATGAGTAAATTTTCGATTCAATCAAAACGCAAAACGTTTTTGAGATATGAAGAGATTGAAATATTATCATTACTATCATTGAGCTATTATTTCGAAGCTATTACTATGAAGGAACTTTACACTACTCTCCTGACATGACTAATGGGACATTATTTATCATATTGCAGTTTTGTATCTAATTTCTTATCTTAAAATATTGGTTGTACTGATTCATATTTAAGGCTACGTCGTCCAACCATTAAGATTGAAGGCTAGTACTGAAAAACCCGTTCATTAATTCATAAGTTATTCGGGTAATACAGTTTTTCATTTGAGCACTGTTATTATTCTTCATACGTTTTATACTTCAGTTACTAGATTTTATCAGCATTAAATATTACTATCGATGTAAAGTATTGTTCGAAATTTATTCCACAAATCGCTAATAATAGTTTTTTCTTAAAATTTAATATAAAGTATAAAGAAATTACGAACGCATTAATTGTATTGTATTGAACGTATTGATACCAAAATTTCTTTGCCCTGATTCAATCTTAAACAACTTATTTAATTTTCTATTAAAGAAATCAAATATTTTAACATTTACAAAAAAAACATTAAATTCCTTTGCAAATATAAAAAATAAAAATGTTTCATACTTTAATATTTTTTAATTTCACATTTTAATTAAAGTTTTATTCATTTAACATTTTTTGTTGAAGAATGAAAAGTAAGACTAATTGCCTAGCTTTGTTAAAACCTTTGGCTATTTTCAAACAATTTTCGAATAATATAGCATGTGGGGGGAAAAAAACTGTTCATAAATTTACATAAGCTTTCTTAGGTTTCGAAACATATATTATTTTTATTTTGTAAACATTAGTTCAAATATTTACTTTTGTTGTTTATTAAATTTTTTAAATAAACAACACTAATCACTATTTTTTTTATTATTTAATTTTCATTGGAAAAGTTTTTTGGACGATGCATTGGATAGATTGTATATGCGTTTAAATTAAATTTCAATTTGATGTGCAACATACAAATAAATAAATAAATAAAAATGTAACTGTGTAAAAATTTATATAATTTTATTTAATCATGTTATTATAAAAATAAATATTTTTACTACTATTACTGATTGCTATACTAATTTTATGAATAATATTAATTATAACATTTTGAGCGAATTGAAAAGCGTGAAATACTTCGATGTTATCATTAAAATAGAATTTAGAGTAAAATGTAAGCATGCTGAATGTTTTTAAGTAGATTTGAGGAGAGTCAGGTGGGCGAAGGCCGCAAATAAATTAGATGCACTTTTTTTCCACCCAGACATCAAAACTGATGAGAGCTCATTGTCAACACTCAACAAGGAGATGTAGTAAAATAGTTTAATTTTCTAGTGACCAGTTCTGATGGTTTATCAATTAGAGTCGAGTAAGAGACTTCTCATCTTCAGGGCCCCTGGTGAATTTAACTACTAATGGGTAAGGGGAATTCATTATCGTTTAAGGGTAAGGATAGAGCTTGCCTGCCTGAGGTTAACACTTAAAAAAGGAATCACTTACAGGAATTTGGACTAGAGCTAAGTCTAATTGGTTGAAAAAGTACCTATATTAGTATGTTATATAAAAGAACACTTTAAAGTCTATCTTTAGTTTCAGTTGCTCCACTACTAGCGAATGAATATATAAATGTGTGTGATTAATTATTTCTTTTACTGTGCCTCATTGTGACAGTTACCTTGTGATTACTTCTTGCAGTTTCGGTTTTATTTTTCCTTTTCTAAATTCTTTTCTTATAAATTAAAAAGCATTCTCGGTTTAAAAAAAAGTATTATGTCAAAACGTGGTAAAAACTGTCGTTTTAAAGTTGAGTGCTGCTTGTGCAAAGAATAGTTTGATAATGATTATGCTAAAAGACATACAAATCTCAAACATCCTGACTATGAAAAGGAAAACAGGATTGTCCCAGTTCTTGAAGTTGGAGCAAAAAAGAGGAAAAATCCTTGGCAACTAGAGGAATCACTTTCCGTTTCTCCATTATTTAAAAGACAAGGCACTTCAGTTCCGGAAAATTCATCTTACAGCATAAACAAGATAAACGAAGCAAATCTAATAAATATTTGTTATGTCTATTGATGAACTACTCCATAGATTACGTAAATATGTAATTCATTTTTAAAACATATGTGAATTTTATTTTTTATCAAAACATTGTTTTAAAATTTATTTATTTTTTATTTTAAAATTATTTTTTTAAATAGGTAATAAAAATTTTAGGTTTATATATTAACCAAGATTACAGTCATTAAAAGTGGTTCAAATTGTTATATAAATATATGTAAGATTTTTGTTAAGATAAAGACATTGTCGTCATTTTGTTTTTAGTTAAAATAAAGACATTTAATTGATCGTTTGCATGAAAATTAGTTTCAAAGTCTTATAGGGTATTAATATATCTCAAATAAAAATTAAAATTATATTAGCTTTGAGAGTTTGAAATCAAACCATTGCTAACTTTCGGAAATAAATTAAAAAATTCGTTTCTCCTTAAAACCTTATTCATTTTATCTTTTTGCTTTAAAAATTTGTATTTTTTTTATTATTATTTACTTAACACTGGCATAAAAATTTAAATGCTTAAACAACTTCATAAAAAAACTTCATAAAAAAACTTTTTTATAGCATTACAATTACATCTTTAAATACCTCCCAGTTATAGTTAATGGAAAGAAGTTCTTAAAGGGGTTTTTAACCCTTAAGAACTTTATATGGCACGAACGACCATACTATTGACTGCTTTTCAATACTCCTACAAGTGAAAAAAATTGTGCAAATCTTTTCAGCTTTTTATGTTTTATCTTTCTCGTTTTTTCTTAAAATTTCAATATAAATACTGTAATTTCTAAAGAGTAATCATTCTATTTATCTGCCATTCAATATATTTTACAAATTATGGAGAGCAAATTTAAACGAATGGGCATCTTGCTCTTAGTGATCTAGGAAAAATTATAATGCGTGTATGGCTCGTTTTTTAAACTTACTGCAATTTTACAAAATATAAAAGTTAAAAATAGATTTATGCTAGGTAACTGAAAGTTATAGCAGGCTGCAAACATAAAAATTAAACTATATTTTTTGAACTATTCATCCAACTATTCTTTATTCCTTTAATCTAAAAAGGAAAAATGACTGTTCAATTTTGTTTAATGATATAATAAACTAATGTGTTTGAATGATGTATTTTATGGAAAAATAACATTTTAATTTTGAATGCAAAACTAAAAATTTATTTGTTTTTCTGTCGAAATAAATTCATTTTTAGTTTTAATTTAGAAAATATAAACAAAAAAAAAATTTTTTACTGATATTAATATTTGAAATTTAAATTTTAATAAAAATCCAAATCCGATTTTATAAATTTTCGCATTAAAAATGACGGATAGTATGTCTGAGAAATAAATTATACGTGCATAAGAAATAATTATTTCACAATTTTTAAACATTTCTTTGAAATTTTCAAATTTGAATTCTTGCGGTCGTTATTGTCTGTAAGTTATTATACTTAATGGTAGGATTTTGTTAATTTAATGGCAGGATTTTGTAAACATACAAAAATTATTTCTAGAGGTTTTTTTTTTTTTTTTGGTCTTAGCAATTAAACTTTTAAAATCATAAATTTTTTTATTAGCTAGTTAATTTTTTATAGAAAGATAAGAAAAACATTTATGTTTCATCACTTCAAAATAGCTTAATCTTACAAATAAACTGGTTTTTTTATATTTTTTTTTTATCATTTTAACATCTTTTTTTAGCTCTGGTTTACTTAAATGATTCACCTGATTAAATTTTTTTACCCAATCTTAAATAGTTTACTAATGCCCAATTTTTTTAAAAATTTCATTTATTAATAAGTTATTTATCGAGTTAGTATTATTTAACAATATTCTTGAGTTTCTTAACAAGTAGAATTGAAGCGTAAAGGAGAAAACTATTATGTTTAAGTGAATCAAATTATAGTTTTGTTTTAATATAGATGACACGTTATTTAGTTTCTAAAATACTAGAGTTTTAAAAAATTTAATATTTGAATTAAGATAAAATTGAACTACCTAGTTATTAGTTAATTATACTAATTTTTGAACAAAATTATCTCAGTTACAAAAATATCTAAACTGATTTTAATTTGCTCTTTGGATATCTTTGGAATTTTTTCTAGTTGTGCATAAAGTTTTTATTGTTTGTGTTGCATTGTTTGAGTAGAATAATATTTATTCAAGAACACTGTAGAATTTTATGCTGAATATGCATATATTTTTTATTTATTCAGATATCACCTTTATATTTTTTGTTTGTTAATATTTGAATCATGATAAATTTTTTATCAGAACAAATATGTCTATATCATGTTAATTATTTTTCTTATATTAAAAAGTATTGCTTATTTTCAAAATTATCTTAGCTCCCCTGTCGGGGCATTGCTGACCCCCTGTCGGGCTAAGTCTAGCGCCACTCTTGGAAACCTGGGAAATTTTATATAACATCTTTCCCAAATTATATAATTTTACTCCATTGTTTTCAAATTTCTGATTTATGACTATGTTTTATGGCAAATTGATATTTACTAACTTCTTCAATGTTCCTGTCTTTAGCGTTATTAACTCCTTAACGATCCTTCAAGAAAGCGGTCATAAAAGTGCCTTTTTTTATCCCTGAAAATTATATAAAAATATATGTATGAACAATTTATATATTCATTTTTGATTTGTTTTTAGCTTGAAATTTTAAAAAAATTAAATTTTTAGGCGAAGCTAACATTCAAGGTTACTATGACTTAATGTTGGTTTTCCAGCAAGCAAGGAAAATTTAAAAAATATGTGTTTTAAACATTAAAAAAGAATTTTATTAAACTCACATAATTATAAATAAAGATTAGTAATTTTTTCTTGTCAGATAAATTTCAAAGCATGAGATACAGAGGCCAACGTCCCAATCTGGACAGTAGTACCGAGTTTCCTTCCTACATCTCTTAATGTTTTCATCTCTTCTGGAGCAACAAACTTTGCATTCTCTTGATGGTTGCTGTTTCTTTTCAGTTGGGGGTATCTGTCTAATAAAATGCTTTCAATCAAACGATTGGGATTATCCTCAAAGCTTGGCTGTCCTCTTTTTGGCAACAATGCAGATCCATCATCACTGCTCTCAGATTCACTAACCGAACTTTCATAAAAAATCATTTATTTTAGAATCACTCTCAGATCCATTTATACCAAAATTGGAATCCAATTCACTTTCTGAAACTATAATGAACACAATATTAAAATATAAATTTTATCTTGAGCACAAACCATGTGTATTCACAAAGAGCCTAACTAAGTAACTTTGTTAAGATTACAAATAACATATCACAAGTATACGTATTTGATTAGTGCTGACATCTAGTTTAAAATAAACTCTCTACAATTACCTTAAAAGTATCCTGGTACTGCTATCTGATTTTTAAAATCAGAAATAAAATGTTTTCTGGTCAAAAGAAATGAATTAGTTTTTTCTTATTGGCGCGTTACTACTGAATACTCCAACCCGGAAATATCACGGGAGCGAGAAATAGAGGGCGAAACCAGAACCATTTTCACCAGAACGAGAAGGAAGGGTTTAAAGACTCTAATTAACTCTATATGTATTTTATTATTGTTGATTTTATTTTCTTTGTTCAATATATTTAGTATTTAAATAACTATTTCTTATTGTAATGAGTTTTATTTTAGTGGAGTAGACCAGTGTTTTGGGGAAAATAAATAAATAAAAATTAAATACACTTTTTTATTTCTTTAAAAAGAAAGTTACTTTTTATGCTTTAAAAGATTTATAAATATTTTTGACCATTTGAGTCTGTCTTTTCAGACTCAATATAATATAATGAATAGAATTAATACATTTTATTTTAAACTTTTTTCCCCTCCTTTCTTCTAGCTTATAGCTGCTATGCATCTCATACGTTAGTTGAAAAAATCTTTGGTGGCCTCTTTCTCAGTACAGTGCTATGCGAAGAATGTAAAACAGTAAGCAGATTATTTATGTAACTTAGCTACAATGCACATGTAAAAACATTTTGATTTCTTTTTTTTATTTATTATTATGTTGAAAATTTTTACATCATGTTAAAAAGTATTAACTTTTTTTATTTATTTATTTAGTCTTCCCAAGTATTTGAACCGTTCATGGATATGTCACTACCTCTGTTTGAAGAAAAGGTGTGAATAATTTAAAAATATTTTTTGTGTAAACATAAGTATTTGTATTGTCTTTAAATGGAAATTTATTTTTGTTTGTGCTGTTGCTTATTTGATTCAAATCATACTGCATGAAAAACTAACTTATATGATCTGACCCATATGTTACTATGGTTTGCATAAATAATGGACAACGTAATTATTGTTACAATTTTAGCTGTGATATTTTTTTCCTGTAATAATAATTTTAATTGCTCTCAAAATTCTGAAAATTTGCATTTTTATTACATTCAATTCTACTTCAATTGTTATTAAATTCTCAAAAGAAGATTCATGATAGTAAATTATAAAACTTGTCTTTATTAGAATTTTTTTCCGAAATTGAAGAAGTTATCTATTTTAATCATTTGAAAAAAGAAGAAAAATTTTTTTTTATCTCATTATGTGTATGACTGTGAATGCTACAAAAGAGGAAGAAAAAAAAAATATGGGTAATTTTAAAACAAATATATTGAAAGATCCACTCTATTAAATCCCTTGCTATGATTATTTTATATCTGAAGCATCAGTAATCGATCTGCATCGCTGTATGGTCATAAGAAATATTGGCTTGTCCTAAAATGAAAAATAATAGTTTGAAACAAAATAATATTTAATGTTGTTGCATTAAGTTGACATTAAAAAAAAAAGTTGGAAAATCACTGCATTGTATAAAAATTTATTAGGAAACGGAGTTGCTAAGGTTTTGTATTCTTATAATAGAGTAATGTGACGATGTTGTGCATAGATGGGAATAAAAGGCACCGGTAGCATATATTTCTTTATTCTTAAACAACATGATTAAATATGCACTTAACAAATTCACAGACACAACATAAACAAAAACTAAGTAAGAAGAAGTAACAAAGTGAAGCACTGCATGGCAGACTTTTCAAATCGTTCGTTCCTTACTCTCTCTCTCTCTCTTACTGTCTCTGAGTTTTTCTCTAGATTCTCGCTAGGTGGCGTTACTAGTTCTTTTCGCCACAGACTCCCCCTCTGGCTCTGATGGCGTCTCGACGAGGAGCCATGATTTCCTTTCTAGGACGTCCTCTTCTTTTTATAGGAGCGACAGGTCCTCCAGTGTCTCTTTTTACTTTGGGTTCCATATAAGGTTTTAGAGATGACACGTGATAAGTTCCCAGAATTCGGTCTGGGTTGGCAATCTCATAAGTTGTTGGGGATCGGTTAGTTAGAACCATGTAAGGTCCTTCTCTTCTGGGCATAAATTTTCTACTTTTCTTATTTTTACTAATTGGGTGGATGTTTACCCAAACTTTGTCACCAGGTCGGAAGTATAGTGGCCGGTGACGACGATCAAAATTTGCTTTCCGTTGACCCTGTTTGTATTCGACTTGTTCTTTGATTTGACCTGTTAGACGAGCAAACCTTTTTAGATATGGTGTTATCTCCTGCACAAAGTTATCATTTTCAATGACATCTCTAACATCATGATTAACTTCATCTGTGGTTCAAAGTTTTCTTCCAAACTGCAAATAGGCAGCGGTGTGACCTGTTGTATCACATTTCGTTGTGTTCATGGCGAAACGTATCATGGCTAATTTTTCTTCCCAGGTATCATGTGACTCACTAACAAGAATGGCTAATCTCTGTTTGAGATCTCTATTTTTTCTTTCAGAAGGATTTGCTCTAGGGCGATAGACAGGTGTCAGGTCTTGCTTAATATCAAGTAAATCGCAAGTTTGTTGCATAACAGCACTAACAAATTGCATACCGTTATCGCTGATCAACCTCCTGGATAAACCATAACGTAAGAAAACTTTGTCTATCAATGTTTTAGCACAATTTGCAGCTGTTGCTTCCTGTAAGGCAAAGAGTTCAACCCATTTTGTACTGGTATCTTCAATTAGAAAGATCCATCTTTTCCCTGTAGGAGTTTCTGGAAGTGGGCCAAAAAGGTCGATTGCAAGAGTCTCAAACCTTTTTGCGTAAATCGGTGTTCTTAGCAATCCAGCTGGTTTCAGATTCGTGGGTTTGTATCAATTGCATTCTGCACAGGTTTTGATGTATTCAGAGATGTACTGTCTCATTCCAGAGAAATAGTATCTGGAAGCGATCTTGTTGTAAGTGCGCTCTACACCATAATGGCCAGCTGTTGGAGAGTCATGGTACTCCTGCAACACTCTTTGACGTTCATGGGTGGGAACTACGAGTTGAGCATCGTCCGACTCAGTTTCAGGTGAATAGCGGTATAAGATACCCTCATTCATTATGTATCCTCGACTGATAAAGTTGGCAAAATTTTCGTCTTTTTCATTACTTTCAAGACAGTCAATAATTTTCTTTAGTTCTGCATCTGCCAGTTGTTCTTTTCAAATATCGCTAGACTTTCTGGTAGACATATTGATAGATACAGCTTGCATTTCATAGTTAGGAACTTCATATGGATATGTCGCCCTAGAGAGCAGGTCAGCAACTACATTAGCTTTTCCAGGAGTATATACAATCTTTAGATTGAAGGATTGTATTTTTAAAGCCCATCTTGCTAAGCGTCCAGATGGTGTCTTAATGCTCAAAAGCCATTTAAGTGGTTGATGGTCTGAAGCAATAATAATCTCTTGGTGTTCGATGTAACCTCGAAACTTGTCTAAGGCCCAGACTAACAGCCACGGCTTCACGTTCAGTAGTTAAATAGTTGCGCTCTGCTGGGATCAACAGACGACTGGCATACTCGATAACATACTCTTCTGGACCATCTCCATGGAGAAGCACTGCACTGAGGGCGTAGTAACTTGCATCTGTGCGTATTATAAAAGGCTTAGATCCATCAGGTTGCTTTAAAATAGGAGCTGTTGTTAAGCATTCTTTTAAAACGTTCTTCTGTTGTTAAGCGTTCTTCTTGTTGCTCAGGTCCCCAGGACCACTCTACTCTCTTCTTAGTTAGATTACTAAGCGGTTGTGCTATATCTGCAAAGTTTGGAACATATCTTCTGAACCAAGAGCAAGTTTGCTAGAAAGACAAGAGTTCCTTCACATAGTTGAAACTGGAATTCTTTAGATGGAAGCAATTTTCTCAACATCAGCTTCAATTCCATCTCTCGTAATCCAGAAGCCTAGGTATTTTAGTCGATCACAAGAAAAATTACATTTTTCTCTATTTGCATGAAGTTTAAATAAAGAAAGTCTTTCAAAAACAGTTTTCAAATCTTCCATATGTTTATCAAATGTTTCTGATAAGATGATAATGTCATCCAAGTATGAGAGTGCAAAAACATTCTTGAGGCCACTTCGGAATTTGTCTATTAATCTCTGAAAAATGGCAGGTGCATTCCTCAAACCAAAAGGCATGCGCTTAAAACGATAGATGCCAAACGGACAAATGAAAGCAGTTTTATCCATGTCAGATTCATCCATTTGCACCTGATGATAGCCAGATTGCAGGTCTATTGTTGACATGAATGATGTTGGCATAGCTTCATTTAAAAGATCGTCCATGCGAGGTAATGGATAAGTGTCTGGTTTGGTTACAGCATTGAGGACTCTGTAGTCAATGCATAATCTGTATTTCCCGTTGGGTTTTGCAACAAGCACTACCGGAGCAGCATAAGAGGATTCACATTCTTCAATAATGTTCTTTTCTAAAAGTTCCTCCATTTGTTCTTTCAAAATTTCTTTTTTGACCGACGACATACGGTATGGAGGAACATATTCAGGAAAATTGTTAACAGTATCTATTCTGTGCTTCACGGAAGGAGTAGGCTCTCCCCCTGGTCGAAAGCATTTTTCGTATTTAGCCAACAAATTATTCAGTTCCTTACGTTGTTGTGAGGTAAGGTGTGTTCCTTCATTCTCACGTAATGGACAGGGATGAGGGACAGAGTCAACAGTTAAAAGAGTATTCAGATTCGATAGTGCATCGATGAATTTATATAACGTCCTCTTTCGGATTGAATTCAGGTAGTAATTTCTTTAATTGTAAGTTGACAGGACAAGTACTAATTAAACCAGCTGATGGTTGTATGAATTTTTGGGCTTCAATTTGCAATTGTAATTTTTCCAGCTCAAAATTCTGTTGTTGTTCCTTTTCTTTCAATATTCGATTTTGTTCTTCGGCCTTTTTTCTAGAAATTCGTTCTTGCTCTTCTTTTTCTCTATTTAATTTTTCGCTTCTTTCTTTTTCGACTCTGTCATCAATAATATTTTGTAACACATTGCGGCAAAATTCTTCATCGTATGCTTCATTTTCCGTGATTAGTTCCTTAATTTGTATGATTTTAGAATTAGGAGGAATTGCTACTCCCATTTCTTCCGCTAACATCATCGGGTCAACCTTTTTGCCTTTCCCCAACCTTTTTTCATTGTAGCAGATAGTGAAAACACCACTTAATAGATATTATTTAACACTTATTTCAGGTTTTATAATCCCAATAGTCTCAAAATGTCACTGATAATTTAATATGAAATGTTTCTAATAATAGTTACCCTATCACACAATATTACTTGAGATAATTTGAACCAGTTAATATAATCTATTTATACAACCAATGGAAAATAAATATATATGAAGCAAGTAATGGTAATGTAAGTTATAACTATCAGTACATTCACAAAATTCCCACATAAAACACCAATATTGTAAATAAATCAATATTTGGAACAATAAACATTATACTGCGTTTAACATACAGACATTTTACTTTTATTTTTTTCTAGATAAAATTCTATTAACCAAGATAAAAACTTTTTTTTTTTCAAAATACACAACTCTCTATTTACTAAAATTATCCAACTTTGTTACAAAAGTTAATTCAATATAGAAACATATATATGCAAGTGAACTTTTAATTATAGATTGCTGATAGCAATATAGCAAAAAAAAAAAAAAATTCCCCTTTTTTTTTAAAAAAAAAAAGTAGTAACACATAGATTGTAATACTATACTATAAGTTACATGAATGAATTAAAAAGAAACAACATATTCTTATATTTCTTTTCCTTAGTTTTTAAATTTGCTTTTTTAAAGAACAAGCTTTGTCATGTAAGAAAGCAAAGCAAGCAAAAAAAAAAAATAAATAAACATTACTCCAAAAGCAATTCTTCACAACTTCACATTTTTTTTTCATTAAACATAAAACAGAATGGCAAATATAAAATCAAAGAACATATAAAACATTACTATTTCCAAAGTCATAAATAACACTTTTAGTCTAAACATTTCTTCCACTAAAAGTCGAATGAATCCATTACTTCCGCTTTCGGAAAATGTAGATCTAGTATTAAGTTTCACTTTGAAAGCCTAACTTTCTTTCTTTTTAAAAAATCTTTAAAAAGCAATAGATTTTAGAATAAGCTGCAACTTTATGCTTTTATACAGATATAAATACAGTAAATATATATTTTCATTGATTAAAATTAAGTTTTTCGTATAATTAGGATAATCTTTATACATTGAAACATAAATTGATCATAATGTATTGGTATGACCAGGGCGGTCTAACTTACGATAATAGTAAACGAACAATAACAGTAAAAGTTAACCTGGTTGGTTAAATATCATTTATGATCAGAATTGATCAAATTTATATTCAATTTAAAACATAAAAAGATAGCCATCAATGACTTATCAATTTTGAGCGATAAAGGGTTTTCCCTGTTTTCCACGTATAGCTGGGGTAAGCTGTGATAACGGAAATTCAACTCAAAATTCCGGCAATCGAGGTACAGGGTGACCTCATAAATTCCACAAATTGAACTGGATGCTAATTTACTTTCTGAAAAAAATAAGCCAGCAAGGAACTGTTAATTCGGCCGCAAGTTGGGCGCCATTTGTGACGATGTTGTGCATAAGTGGGAATAAAAGGCACCGGTAGCATATATTTATTTATTCTTAAACGACAGGATTAAAGATGCACTTAATAAATTCACAGGCACAACATAAACAAAAACTAAGTAAGAAGAAGTAAAGTGGAGCACTGCATGGCAGACTTTTCAAATCAATCGTTTCCTACTCTCTCACTGTCTCTGAGTTTTTCTCTAGATTCTCGCTAGGTGGCGTTGCTAGTTCGTTTCGCCACAGTTATCTATTTTGTTTCCTGGTGATTATTTCAGAAATAATGCATAACGTATGTGCAAAAACATAATGCATTTTGTTTATTCTTTATAATGTTTTAAGATGGGGTTTATAAAAGTTAAATATGTTCTTATAATGATTATTCTAATATTAAGGTTATAATGACACTATTTTCCATTTCAACTAAATCATTAATTTGTTAGTTTAATATCTCTCATTCGCTTCATGGTTTTTAAACTAAATAACAAATCATTTCTAGCATCAGGACAATTGCAACCAATCTTATCTTGATGGAGGACAACAAAAGGATTTTGAGGTAATTCTGTTCATCCTGACACCTGCAGCATTTTGTTGACATTAGAGAAAGCTTTTTTTTATTTGCTGTGTATTAATTCTATGCTCGCTTGTCAATGAATTTATATTTTGGTTTCTTTAAGATGATTTTATAACACTAATATTTTATTTTCTTCCAAATATTTGAATTTTCAACTCATATATTATAAATTTAAACTTATATGTTATAATAATTAGATTTTCTATGTGGGTGGCTTTAGCTAAGCACACTGAGTTAATCAAGTTTTTATTTTTATTATTCATGCATTAAGTACATCAGAATGTTTATAATGATTTTTCTTCTCTGTGCATTATTTTGCTATGCAATAATATAGGAGTGAGCAGTTTGTTATACATGGTAGGATTCAGATTAGTTTATTAATAAAACTCATTTACTATTTTCTACATTATGCAAGAAACTATGCAAATTCACTGTATCAGACTTGTAAATATCAAATTTAACTAAAACATTCTAGTTACATCAAGCAACTTTTTTTCTGTCAATAACTGAAAACTATAAAACTAGAGATAGATAGTACTTTAGAATTTTTTATTTTGTTTTTATTATATGTTTTATTAGGTTTTTATTATTTATTTTATTATTTATTATATTAGTAAGTTATGGTCATAAATAGTTTTGGTTACCTTTGTTTTTTTATAAATGTAATAGTTCACTCTTTTTGTTTCTTTCATTTCTTTATCTTTCAATGTTATGCTTGTCCTTCTTCTATTATATAAAATATCCAAGTATATGCTTGTTGAATTTAGTACAATTTAAAATAGCTAATTATTTTAAACATGAAAGTGATTTCAGGACTAAAAAGTCTGTATTCTTGCTTATACTGTATGTGACATACTACCAATTTAGTAATTATAATAGTTTAATTAACGGTATGTTTAAAAGTTTAAACTTTCATTTTTAACTTTACGTATAGTGCATTAATACACTAAGATTATCTGGATTTGAAAACATTTAAATTAGACTTATAAAACATTATGATTAAAAAAATTTTAATGGTAAAAATACATCTAAAATAAATTTATTAAAAGAGATTTGAATCGATAAATTTATTACCAAAATCTGTTTCACCTATATAAAAGAAGTACAGTAGGGAACCAATTATCCGGAACAATCGGGACCATCGCTATTCCGGATAATTGATTTTTCCAGTTTTCTGAATTGCTACAAAAAGCTGTTTTTTTTTATTGTCAGACCCAACTAAAAAAGTATATATATTTAGAAATAATCTTAAAAAGAAGAAAAAACGATAAAGTAATACACTTATGATTATTTCTAAAATGATGGTAAGGTAAACCTCTTTTAAAAAAGAAAGAAAAATCCTAAAATCTTATAAGGAAAAATTTTTTTTTTAAAAATAATGGTGGGAAAATTTACTGAATTTCGCTCCGGTTTTCTGATTTCCGTATAAGAGGTTCTGTACTCTACCAGAAATTCTTTGAATAATAAATTTACTTCTATAACTCAAAACTTTATTATTGCAAAATAGTTGCATATTAATTTTTAACACTTTCCATACCATGGCAAAAGAAGCTCCTTTTAACTTTCAATTCTTACATAAATTATACCAAATTTGATAAATAAAAAAATAGTCTCAATTTTCAAATAGTGAAGTGTTGAGCATCTAGAACTATTCTAATTTTAGAATCCAGAATACCAATGTGAAGGGTTCATAGTTGTCTTGATATTCCGGATACAAAATATTTTGTTCTTTGTCCTGATAATCCTGCTACAAAATGTTTTATCCTGATTTTTAACTTTTTGTCCTCATATTCCAGATTTTTGTGTGTAAGTTTTATATTGAGGAATCTCTATCCAAAGTCGATAAAAAAAAAAAATCACCTTCCGAAACTTTTCACTACATGTACACAGGTGGAAAATTGCCCATTTTTTAAAAAATCATTTCTGACCTGTTTTTAAGCTAGTAGATGATTAAAAAATTATGCCTCACATAACATAATTTTCAAAGCAGTGGGAATATTGTTTTAGCTCTATCATTCTCCTTCTTAAAATCAGTCTAGTATGCATACATTGTACCAAAATTTCCTTGATCTTTTATTACAATGTTGTCCTGATTTTTATTTTAGACCGCTACGAAGCCTGAAATGTATTAATACCAGTAGTTATGGGTAGATATTAATTTGTTATGCAGTAAACCTGCCTTTTTAAGTTTTACTACTCAGGAAATAAAATATTTTACAACTCAAGTTTACCTCTAAGTTAAGTAAAATTAAATTAAAAAACTCCTAAAAAGGGATATATTTTATCTTTTGAAAAGTATAAAGTATTTGGGAGCATAAAATATTTTTTTTAAGAATTAAATTCTAGATGCTTTCTATCATTTATTAATTTTTTGTTGTTGTATTATGCGTGTATATATTTATATACATACATATATATATATATATATATATCGGGTTGTTCGGAAAGTAATTTCGTTTTTCCGACAGACGATTTAATTGTATTTTTTCGAACCCAACTTCACACTTAATCTGCATTATCATTATATGTTTTGAGAGCTAATATAGCAGGGCTTGTGTGGGAAAAAGTTCCATTAATTCTACTCAGTAGTTTTTGATTGGTGCCCTTTTAAATATGGAGAGCAATAAGCAGCATTTTCGTCATATTTTACTTTTTTACTATAGTAAAGGTAAAAATGCTATTCATGCCAGAAAAAAATTAACCGATGTGTATGGAGAAGGTGTGTTGACAGTACGCCAGTACAAAACTGGTTTGCAAAATTTCGATCCGACAATTTTGATGTCGAAGATGCACCACGTTCTGGAAGGCAAGTTGAAGCTGATAAAGACATTAGTTGATGCAAATCGGCGAATAACAACATTGTTATCGAATTCAACTGTTTATGACCACTTGAAAGGCCTGGGTTTAACCTTGAAGTTCGATATATGGGTTCCCCATGCTCTCACGGAGAGAAATTTGTGTCGTCGCTTTGGCGTCTGTGATTCGCTTCTCAAACGTCACGAAAATGATCCATTTTTGGAAGCACATCGTTACTGGGGACGAAAAATGGGTTTTCTATAACATTGTCAAACGCAAGAGATCATGGAGCAAAAAAGATTAACCGGCTCAAAGCTTTTCGAAAGCCAATATCCATCAAAAAAAGGTGATGTTGTCTGCTTGGTGGTTTTTAAAGGAATAGTTTTTTTTTAAGCTTTTACCAGGTAACACGACAATTAATTCCAATGTTTACTGTTGTCAACTGGATAAACTGAATGATGCACTTCAACAGAAAAGGCCAGAATTAATCAGCAGAAAAGGTATAGTGTTCCACCAAGATAATGTGAGACCTCATACAAGTTTGTTCACTCGCCAAAAGCTTTTACAGCTTGAATGCGAGACACTTCCACACCCACCATACTATCCACACCCACCATACTATTCAGATCTGGCACCTTCGCATTATTATTTGTTCCAGTCACTGCAAAAGTTTTTGGGCTGTAAAACCTTTGCTTCAAATGAAAAGGTCAAAAATCACCTGGATCTGTTTTTTGCCAGCAAAGAAGAAACATTTTATGAGCTTTGAATCACGCTACTACATGACAGATGGCAAAAGGTGTTGGACCAGTATGGCCAATATATAATTTAATAAAATATTTATTCATTATACGAAAATTGTCTTTCATTCCCCCCCCCCCCCCAAAAAAAAAAACGAAATTACTTTCCGAACAACCCAATATATATATATAGCATAATAAATAAATACAAAGAAACACGAAGAAAATTAAGAATAACAATAAGTTTCATTTATTGCGCATAAGCTGCAAGTAAATAGAAATATTTGTAATGCTACTGTCTCTTTTGTAAGCAATACAAGTAAATGTATGCCATTGATTTATAAATACTATTTTTGTAACCCACAAAGTTTATGATTATTAATTTGTATTTATTTTGTGAGTGAAGTTTATAAATATTTATAATTAGTTTATGTTTCAGCCTGTGAGAAATCGTAAAGGAGGATTAGAACAAGATGGAAGTAATGAATATATTCTTAATAAACCTAAAAAAGAAAATGGAAAGCCCAGCAAGCATCAGCTACGTAAATTAAAAGATTTAGCTAAGAAAGAAAAGGTATCTCTTCTTATAAAAAATTATAATTTAAGCTTGAAACTTGCATCCCTGTTACTCACTTAGTGGTGTCATAATACATTTAAATTAATTAGCTTTTTGTAACTAATTTTTTAAACTAAAAATTCATGTTTGAAACATTGAATTTAAAGTTATGAGATGTGTTTTATCATGAAGTATGAAGGCTTTTCTTTTTAAGAAAAGAGCATTTCATAAAATTGTTAGAACATACATAGAGAGTTAGTGTAAAAATATGGAATGTTCTTAAAGAAATAATAGTCAAATGTTTCCTTGGTATGTTTAAGTAAAAATATTTAATTTACATCAAATGTTTATCATGTCACAAACAATCTGTGTAATAAAAAATCCTTTGTCTTTTCTTTTTTTTTACATTCTTTTTTAAAAAAAACTCATTAAAATTCAATGTGGTTCTATTATAAAGTATTAAAACTGGTTAAAAAGGAAAATAGTTTTATGCTTCAAAAGAATATGTGGGCATATATTTGAGTTTGTTTCTTGCTACTAACATAATCTGATATCATAATATTATCTTAATTAACATAATCTGATACTCTCATTATTTAATCTCATTTGTTTAAATTTATAAAACTATTATCAAGCTGAATTTTTTTTAATCTAAGGGTATATTTTAATGAATTTTTAGAATTTTATATCTTGCTTTTCTCTTTTGCATGCTCAAATTTGTTAAATTTTTTTTAATCACTATGATGAGATGCCTTATTATGGATCAGCTATCTTGCATAAACACACTCTTGCAAAAAGTTGATTTCTATTATGATTCGACTGATGATTACATTGCAGGGAGAATCAAATATTCTTTAAATGTTGTTTTATGCAATATTAATTAATGGACATTAAGGCTGTGAAGAACTTTTTAAATGAGGCTTGTGTTAGGAAAAACAGGAATTTGAAAATTGAGAATTTACTGATATGTTATTAAATATTTTAAACAGAAAAATCATTGAAGAAATGAATTATTGAAAGGAAATCATTAGAAAAATTGTATTTTGTTACTTTTACTTACTATCAGCTGTACTATTGAAGTATTTACAGCAGTAGAGAAAAACAATTTCTATCGTGCGTAACTGATACAACTAAACTAAGTATTGAATTATCTGTGTTTTCTGATTTTTTTTAAAATTCTTTACAGTAATTATCCCAAATAATCAAAAGTATACTTTATAATTTATCTAAGCCAGTTTTGATTTATTAATAAAAAAATCATACATTAATGCTGCACAAATATGAATTTATCCTAATTATTTGTGCCATTACTACAATGCATGAGGGTATTTTATGTCTGCTTGATTATTTAGTTATAATGTATTTGATTTTGTCAAATAAGTAACACTTTAGAAACTGGCTAATCAATTCATTATTTTCATTTAGAGTTGTTCTAAAATTGTCAAAGAATTGCATATCTTAGAGACATTTAAAAGGTATTACAAAACTGTTTCCTAATTGTAAGGAAAGAACAGGTTTATGAAAACAAAAATACTAAATATAAGGCTCGTTTTTTTTTCTTATTATTATTTTTTTTTTAAGAAAAATATTCATATTGTTATAATATTATTATATTGACAACAATAATATTATACTGTTATTTTATTATTGTTGTATAATGTTACTTAACATTAACTGATTTAAAAAATTAGAAACTGTATTTTTTTTACTATGTATTTATTTTTGTTATTTTTTTTAACATTTATTTCTCCATATACACTTATTATGAACACATTTATTTATCTATAAGCACTTATTTATTTATGTACACTTATTTATCTACAGACACTTATTTATCTATATAGGTATACTGTACCTCTCAATGTTAAAAGCAATTAACCAATTTTTGTTACTTTACTGTCTTTTACTGGTCATTGTTATACTTTATTGCTCCTTTTGGAGGTGAATCTGTTTCATAAATTAATGGTTATTAGTTTTAAAAATTAGTAAATTATTTATTCATAATTATATTTATTTAATTTATAATTGTAAATTATTTATTTGTAGAAAAAGAAAAATAAGAACAGGAGAATTAGTGAAACTAATGAAGATTTGTCTGAAGGTGAAGAAAAATTGAAAGAAAATGATTCTGACAAAGATCCTTCTAGTAAAGAACACGCAGCTGAAGATGAAGAACAAGAAACTGACAACAATGATAAGGAAAATGCAGAAAACTTAGAAGAAATCAAAAATAATGACAATACGTTGTCTTGTAATGAAAAAGTAGAGTCAAAAAATCTCTCTTGTAATGGTGTTAAAATTGAAACAGATGTAATTGAAATATCCCTTCATAACACTAGTGTTTCACATGCCAATACTGTAAATACTAGTGAAGCTGTTAATGTTGAATTCAACAACCAAACGCTTACAGACTTAAGAGAAAATAACGATTTTTGCAAAAAGCAAAAAGAAAATGTATCAGGTGATTGCAACAGTGTATCGGATAGTCTTAATTCTGAAAATTGTTGTGTGGCAGAAAAACTTGATTTTGATGTAGCTATTATGCCAAATGATACTTCTGAAAATGGTGCATTTCACAACATACTTGAAGATTTACTGGTAGATGAAATTCCTACACAAAAAATTCCCAAAGATTTGGAACAAGCTATGCTAGGGGAAAATGTATCTGAAGATCAGTTACTAGAAAAGAACCAAAGTGACTTTACTCAAAATCATAAAGGTAAATTGAATTATTTATCTATTTTTTTGGTTTGTAAAATCTTTGAGAATATTTCAATTATTTTAATTTGGTGAATGAAGTGTAGGGTATTTATAAATCCTATAACATTATGAAATTTAAGTGTCTTTTATCCTTTTCAGACCTGATACTTTTATAACATCTGTAAAAGCATATTTTACCTTTTGTTTTGTCAAGTATTTATCAAAATTAAAGCAAAAAAATATAATTTAATAGCTTTTAGCAGGAGTCTACTGCTTTTGCCTCAAATCTTCGCCCTCTGGCCGTCAGGATGTTTTCTCCTGCTTTTTTCTATTTAGTGCACGATAGAGAGAAAAAAAAAAGCTATCATCCGCACTTAGGATACAAGCCCCGTTTCTCTTTCGGATCAGTTCCTAAATCTGAACTGAAGTGAATGGAAGTTGTTGCGCATTATTTTGAATTCCGCATGCATAAGTGTGACACTGTCGCATTTGAATAGTTAATTTTGTGTTCTATAAAGTTTAAAATGTCTTGACAGCTTTTAACAAAAAATATTCTGATGATTTTCCTTGTATCCTAAGTTGCATTCTGCTCTGCATGCCAAACAGATTTTTCTATTGCAAGCTGAGGAAGAAGTGATATTGTTACCCACATCAATCCTGAAAAGCATCAAAATGCTTCTAGATTACTCGAATAAAATCAGAGGATAATTTTTTTTAAAAAAAAGAAAAAAACGATGATTTTTCTGTTATTCGTGCCGAATCATTTTTTACTGATTATATTATAGAGCATAACCTCCTGATTTGTACTTTAGATCATGCTGGGCATTTATTTAGAAAAATGTTCCCCGATAGCAACATCACTAAAAATTATGTGCGTTAAGAACTCAGTTTCGATCTTCATTAGCAAAGCAAAACTTAGGAAACTTGATGACAATTAAGGCAAATCAAAAAGAGTTATGCTTCCAAAGAGATTTTGATAATAATTTTTTAAATAATACTAAATCAGCAACATCTGCAATTTTAAAGTAGTAGCAGTGAAAAAAAAAAAGAGAAATGTATAAAGTATTGTATTTATTATTGACATATTTTGTTAATTTTGAACCTCTTCCTAAATTTTAAAAAATCAAAAGATGTGTTTTAATATAATTCTAAAGAACCTTATATTTTATAGTAAGAACACATATCCTTATTAGTCAGTGTCAGATCTATTGTGATCTATTTTATGTAATGTAAATAATATATTTTGAAATAAACTTCTTGTAGGAAATGTGAATCAGGTTTAATTTTCAATATTGCGCTATGTCGTGATGCAGAAAGAGTCTCCTGCTTATTTATTTTCTAAATTTGGCAGGTTTGGAATAATGCCCATATATATATATATATATATATATATATATATATATATATATATATATATATATATATATATATATATATATATATATATATACACGCACAGTCCGGTAGCAGAGTGAATCTGCAGCACTATCTTTATAAATTTAAATTTTTCTGCGATTTCAATGCACTTGACAAAGAAAGAGAAATTTCCTCTTTTTTATTGAGAAAATTCCTCTGAATCTAACAGACTTGTAGCAAAATTTGCAAATGTAAGGTCCTTAAAAATGATACATAAAAATTTTATGTTTAAATTGTGAGATGATTTTTATGCAATGATACTATAAAAATTTAATAAATTCTTATACAGTTAAGCCTGTAATTAAATAACAGAAAAATAATTATAAAGAACAGCAATTTGTTTGTTTGCTTTTTAAAAGCAAAGTGAATAATAATCTGCAATTTATGTAATAGTCTGCAGTGTTCACTGACATGCTGGAAGATATATATGTGTTAGTATATGCATGTACTGCATGGAATATAAATGTGCTAAAATATCAAACTTAAGAATTATATAAGGTATCGCTCGAGTCCAATTACTTCACTTTTATACCTCTGACTTTCAAGGATTACATCAATAGTTTTATTCAAAGAAAAAACTATTGATTGTAAAGCAAAATTTTTTAAAAGTATTGTTTTACATATAATAAAAATGTATTAAGAGTACCTAATCTATAATGATTGATACTGAATCTCAGAAATGTATAGGTTATTGAGACACTTAAAAAGAATTTTTATTTCATTGTTTACATTCACCACATTGTGTATTTGAGTGTTTTTAGGTTTAATTTTTATTATTGAGTTTAATGAACTGCTTTATTATAGATACCACATTCAAGCCCCCAACAGTTCCAGTGACTGCTTGTGAAGACCTTTTAACTGAAAATTTTAATAAGTTAAATGTGTCTAATACTTTAGAGTCTGATGAAAGAATGCAAACTCTGGGGTTGCAAGTGAAAGAAGTGCGAATTCGTCGAGACAGTGATCGACAGGGTAGCATTTTGAATTCCTCTCTGAGCCCTGATGATGAGACAATCCTTGCCTCCTGTGAAAGCCAAGAAGATACCTGTGACAATGAAAATGAGGAGAAATGGTCTTGTAATTTTTCAGAAAGCCAAGTCAAAGAGTGGATATTGAAATCTCTTTTTACCTTGAAACCTAGAGTAAAATGTGACCCTAATGAATGCTCAATAGACTCATCCCTTACTTATTTCACTAAACCAGAACTGCTCACTGGTAGCAACAAGTTTCGCTGTGAAAAATGTACAGAAATAAAAATTAGCAAATCAGGTTTGTATATCTTTGTATGTAATATGTGGTAATTTGTATGTAATCTTTGTATGAAATAGTATTTGAGAGACATTGGCTCTGAGTTGTTAAAACCTTCATCCAAATCTTTTTAAAAAAATTTTTTACTTTCAGTAGGTGTTCAAAGTAAATATACTATTTTTATCTGATTAATTATGCAAACAAAAATTTTACTATAACATGTAAAACGTTTTCATGCCTCTTTTAAGCAATAAATGTATATATGATTTTTACCATTGCAAATGAATTAATTTTAACTTGGTTTTTCTGTAAAAGCAAAAATCATTTATAATTTTTACCAATGCAACCAAAATGACTTTTTCACTGGATTCTTCGTTAGAGACAAAAGACATGACAAGGCTATTGCTTACAAAGAGCTTAAAATATTATTAATTGGTCAATTATTTAATAAGTTATTTTAACCATATGAAATTTTCAATTCAATTTTATACTGAATATTCAAATATGTTTAGCTATAAAAAAAACTGATATAGCAGGGGTAGGGCGCTCTACATGGCATTCCCCCATATATATTTTCAACTATATAGTTTATACACTATTCTTTTACCATATTTTTCCATTATGCTACTTTTAGTTTTATTGTTATAAAATAAAAACTGACTTTTAATACTTATCAATGTGTGCAAGTGTAGAATTTCAAACACTATGTTTATAAAAATGTATTATAGATTTAAGTTAAAAATTCCAGAACGCAAACTTTTATCCAAATAATGCAATATATATTTTGTAACGAATCAAATATAAGGTTTTAAGAAATAAGATTAACTAAAACACTTAAATTTCTTTGACAGCAACTTTGAAATTATAAATTATGTCAGCAACTTTGAATCTTAATCATAACTTGTGAAGCACAGGGAATGTGAGCTATTATGAGAATGAAATCAGCTTTCCAAGATAATGTTTCATACAATGAACAAAAAATAAGCTATTAGTGATTTTCTTACTAGACTTAAGGTCTGTTTTTATGGTCCAAGTCTTTGAAGAATTTCTCCATCCTAGAAATTAGATGATTTTCTGACATTATCTAAGCTCTTGGATGTCACTGATTGGTCGGATAAAAAGCCCGCCCATGCGCATTGTTCCTATTCAGGATTATAAATTCATACTTACATGAAATCTAAATAACACAAGTAGAAAGTTGTATGAAAGTTGTTGTAGTTCATTTATGTCACACTAGAGCTGCACAATGGGTTATTGGCGACGGTCTGGGAAACATCCTTGAGGATGATCACAATTTTGATCCTCTGCAGAGGAGATGGCACTTCGATAGCCTGATGAAGGAAAATCTATTCAAAATGGACTACAAAAGGAAATGATCATCGCTGATATCAGGAAATTTTGAAAACTGATTGCAGGGAAAATCTTAGGTGGAACTGCTGTCAACTTAGATGATTGTTGTTTACATGATGATCCAAGCAAAGCAAATTTCAATCTTGATTCAAGAACTTGGGGCTGTATGAACAAGCCTTAAGAAAACTAAATCTTGACAAAAATTTGTTAAGCCAAGTTTCTAGTGTGTTTTTATTATTATCACATAACTTTCAAATTCTCTTCCATTTAAGGAAAGATTTCATTAATATTTAAATAAAGATAGTTTTTTTTTTTTTTTTTTTTTTGCTTGATTAAATCTTTCTTTAAATATGAATGTATGAAATGAACATCCCAAATTAAAGTTACTTTTTATGTATGAAAATGCACATTATTGTTGTTTTTAAATTTCTTTGATTTATTTATGTTTTTAATATTCCTTTTATAGGAAATAAAAAAGATGTTGCATATAGTAATGCCAGTAAACAGTTCTTAATATTTAGTCCACCAGCAATTTTAACACTACATTTGAAACGGTTTCAACAGGTAACTGTTTATTTTGCATAACTTCTTTTTAGTACCAATTCTGTTTTTTAAAGCTTTTATATTTTTTTCTTAAAAATATTTGTTATGTTAGTGAAAAATATATGTTATGGAATTAATATGTGTTTGGTTATGTACTGAATATGTGTAAATTATGTTACATAAAAATTTAATTGTAATGAAAAAATATGAAGAAAAGTGTCAAAAAAAAAATCTTTTGACTTAAATTCTCAAATGCAAATTTTATTGTATAATTTAATTCAAAAAAAGATTAAAATTTACTTTGCAATTTTATTTTTATTACTGGTAATTTTTAAAGTTTAATTTCTTTTATTTTTGTGACAAAAATAAAATATGCTTTGAGCTTTAGTAGTCTGTAGGTTAAGGTTTGTACAACTAAGAAAAATCTCACCAAACTTGAGTGTGAACTAATAAGAAAAATAAACTTTTTCTCTAAAATAACGGTTAAATGTTTAGATAATTTTATGCTAAGATTTAAGAGTTGATATTTTATTAACTATACATGATATGACTCTCACTAACTTGCCTGAGTTCTTTTTTTGTCCTGTTCTCCTCTAGGAAAGAAAGAAAAGCAAATAATTTGGCTATGTTGTGTGCTTTCAAATTTTAGGTTTTTTTCAATGATTTGTTTTATTTGTAAGATTCATTTAATTGATTTTTATTTATATCCAGTGATATCATAAATGATAGTTTATAATATCATCTGGATATTTAGTTTTAATTAAAACGTCAAAACAAATAATAAAATAATTGGAACAAAATTCATGTAAAAAATAGTTATAACCATGTTAGGCCGGGATAGCCTGGTCAGTAGGGCGCTGGGGCCATGTCCAAGAGTTCGTGGGTTCGAACCCCATCGGCCGAAGACTCCTCATGTAGTAAAGTGACTGATGTTTGTTAAATCTGTAGAGTCGCAAAAGTCCTCCACGTTCCCATAAAAAATCAATACCTCTGGGGGGTACTGGATTGGAGATCGATCGTTCTCTGATTCAGGTCAAAATTATGATCTGTGGATGAATGAATGGGTCCGCCCTATAAAGGGGTGTGACGTATGTGTGGCTGAAGTCGGATTCTTGGCCAAAGGATGGCGCCACTTAAATAATAAGAAACGCACACTCTGCCTTAAATCTGCTCTGTATACCTAAGCAGGCTCGTCCGTTTGGTGTGAAGAAAGTGGCATCAGACACAAGACAACAACAACATGTTTTGAATGGGGCATTTGTAATGGATTTTTCAAATTATTTCTTTAAAAAAATTCCTGTGTTGCTGTATCTTTTATTTTCTTACTCTTATTTTTTTTTATGTGGGGGTGAACTAAGTTCAGTAATTAAATTTGAAGAAATTTTATTTTATACTTTTAATGAACCTCCGGACCAATTTTTTTAACTTTGTAAAAAATTAAGAATTTAAAAAAGCTAATTTTAATATAAATTATAAGAAAAAAATATTTATATTTAAGTATATTTTTTATTTTTATAGGTTGGAATGAGTTTGAGGAAAGTTAACAGATTTGTTGAGTTCCCCTCAGTTTTAGATATAGCTCCATACTGCAGCTCTGCGTGTCTGGTGTGTATTCTATTATCTTATTTAAATCAAACATATTTTCTTTTATATAAATAATATATAAATGTGTATTTTTACATTCAACTCATGTTTTGCTTTAAATAATTTATAATGAAACAATACCTTATAAGAAGGTAAGCAACAATTGTTTCTGGGAAAAATGTATTATTTTAAAATATGTTATTTTCAGTAAAAAATTTCAGTTTTTACCTTTATAAATGTAATTTTTTTTTTGTTCAAGAACAATTTTCTTTAATGTTAAAGTTTGAGTCAATAAAAAAAATTGTATTTTACAACTAAGCTGCTTTAGATAGTTAGTACAAATATTTTCCTGTCAAGTGCTGCTTTTCAATAACATGGTATAGAGATGAGAAAAACATTTTAATGTACAGGAAAAAATTACCTGTATATTAAAATGACCACCTGTCCACTTATACAAACTAAATTTGAGATTTAGGTTGTTTATTTTTTTTTTTATATATTGATTATTTATTATTCTTTTTTAATGTATGATGGTTAGAAACAGTGACTGAAAATTTAGATTCATCCACAGATTTTCTTTGCATTCACAGATTATTTAAATGCATTCACTGATTGACCTTACTTATCCTTAGCTTAAATGTAGGAAATTGGTTTTCAGAAGTAAACACAACAGAAATAAAAACGATATGTTAGTAAAAAAATTTAATTACTATTAGCTGCAATAGTTTTGAAGATGTACAACGTTTAAACAAGGTTGATGCTAATGTGAATATATTTTATTCTCCAAGATGTCATTCCTGATTTGACATGGCCTGATTGACACTGTAAGCCAATTTGAACCGAAATTTCTTCAATTGGCATAATTTTATTTAAGAATATTTCATTTTCATTAAATAAAATATTCTTCAAAGTAGTTTACTAGAATTAGTTAATAAATTTTTGTAAAAATAATTAATTTGTTTATGTAAAAATTTCATATTTGTATTTTACATCTTCTGTTTTCAACCATATATTTCCTAGTTTTCATAAAATTGAGCATTTGATTTATTGCACAGAATTCATTTGTTTCATACACACTGTAAAAACCTAGGAAAACTATGAATTCTAGAGACAAAATTATTCATAACTTTATCTGCAAATATTTCTCTGATTTCATAAGTTTATAAAATTAAAATATTAATATGAATTGATATATTGGTTCATAAAATTAGATATAAAATGCTTTTGATGAAAAATTGTTTTATAATTTTGAATTATGTCATTTTTTTTGTTTATTTTATAAATTATTATTTTTTAAGTAAACTCTTCTTTTTTTTGTCAATAAAAATTATGCAGATTAATACACCTTAAAATATCTTTGCCAAAAAGTTAATTTGTCAAATTGAAAATTTATTTTAATCATCTCAATGCATACTTTTTTTTTAATGGAATTTAGTGATAAATTTTTACTCTTTCAATTAATTTAGTCTTTCCATTATCAGGTTTATATATTTTCAATAGTATAATAAATTGTATTATTTTTCAATTCTTATCTATTTGTTCTTTTTAGATTCTACATCATTTAAGTTATATAAAGGATAAAGTAATTAATTGTTGTTAAATAAATCAATATTTTAAATTTTTTATTTAATATTAAAAAAAAATTCATTGCGTGTGCACAAACAAAAAAATTTAAAAGAAATTGAAGTTAAAATTGTTTTTATTTTTAAATAATTATCTTTTCTCATAAATATGTTTTCAGTAAACTTTCTTTTGTGAAAAATGTATCTATTAACACCCCCTTGAAGTATCTTTGCTGAATAGTTACTATTATTTTAATATTTAATATTAAAAAAAAATTCATTGCGTGTGCACAAACAAAAAAATTTAAAAGAAATTGAAGTTAAAATTGTTTTTATTTTTAAATAATTATCTTTTCTCATAAATATGTTTTCAGTAAACTTTCTTTTGTGAAAAATGTATCTATTAACACCCCCTTGAAGTATCTTTGCTGAATAGTTACTTTGTCAAGTTGAAATACACTTTTTTTTTAATAACCTCAAACGCTATAGAAATTATGAACTCATTATTTAGAGGGAAAATGCACTACTAACTGTATCTTTGTTTTAATAAAGCATTATTCAGTACCAAAAATGATCAGAGAATATCATTTAAACATAATATGTAATTATTTTAATTTGACTTCATTATCTCATTTCAATTCGACCTTTGGAATAAAAAATTTTCATTTCTCGCTAAAAAAATATCAGTTTTCCTTTTTTTAGTTCCATGAAAAAAGACACAAGGTACTACCGAAATGAAAATAAAAATGACAACAATGAAAGAAAAGATTCAGTCCAATTTAAAAGTGGTATCTAAAATAATCTTTTTCTGAATTAAAATACATTTGATAAATTTTAGCTACGCTCTTTTCGTTCTACGCTTTTTTCGACAAATTTGGAAATCATAAATTTTTAGATGTTGGGAAAATTTTTTATTCTTTTCCTATTTCGATAACGAAAAAAAAAAAAAAATTCTCTTTCAAAAAACTGCATATGTCTGGCTTTCACAAAATATTTCCTTGGGGAGAAAAAAATAACTTTTTGTGTTCTTATTTTAGGAAATATTAACACTAGTAAAAATGTTATATACTAACACATCATTAACTATTGCAAGTGGTTTTTAATAAAAAAATTTATGTTATCGTGATACTGTTTGGAATAAAAATACTCACTTTACAGCTTTTAAAATATCAACTATATCAATATTTTTAATATTTGAAAACGTTTGATGTCCCCTTCATTGTTTGTAATATCGCCTGTTAAAGATTTAAGTAATTTGAAAGTTTTCAGTTTATTAAAAGAATTTCTTTCAATCCATTGTAACAGACTAAATGCTATTATTTTGTTGGTTAATAATGAATTGTTTTTTTGTTAATAGATTTTGCCTCATATGAGTTCTGTAAAAGATGAAGTACTTTACTCTCTCTATGGTGTTGTTGAGCATAGTGGTCGTATGAGCAGTGGTCATTACACCGCCTATATAAAAGCTACAAAAAGAACATTAAATGAAACTTTTATGTGTCATTTGCCTTTAGCTCAATGTGATCTTGAACAGTTACTCCAAAAATTTTCTAAAATCAATACAGAAAAGACAGTTCATAGTGACAGACCGTGTACTTCGAGTGATTGTCATTGGTATTACGTGAGTGACGCGCATGTGCGAGAAGTAGATGAAGCTCAAGTGATGAAATGTCAAGCATATCTGTTATTTTATGAAAGAATAAAGTAGTTTATCTACTAGTTTGTATTGTTTTTTTTATTTATTTAGTTAGTTGGAGCTTATATTTATTTTTTCCAATGAAAACTGCCTAAAATGTTGATACATAGTTAAATTTTTTAAAATGATGTTATGATTTGTAGGCATTCACTTTAACTTTAATATGGCATGTTCATAAAGTTCAATTTATTTTTTCAATTAAAAATAATTTCTGTGTATGTCCACGGTGTTTAATGTTACAGTTGTAATGTTTATTTTATTCTATTTTATTGGAAAATTAAACTCTGAACATAATTTCAATCAAACTATTGTAGAAATATCATTTTTCAGTATTTTTACTGAATTGAGTAATATAACGAGAAAATCTTTTGGTTTCCTGTTTAAAAAAAAGTGTTGGGGGAAACTCATTAATTTCTTAAAATGCACTAATAAATTTGCATTATTCTTATTAGATACCATGCCTATTTGATTTTTAAAATGACTTGAAACAATGCTCTTTTGGGAAAACCTTGCTCAGCAATAATCTATTCTTATTCTACTCTTATTTATTATAATCCTTGTAAATATATATTCTTTTTATTATATTCATGTTTTCAATGTCAAAGGATTATAATATGTCTTCTATGTAATCAAAGTGTAATTGGGAGTTATTCTTTTGCTTGATTGCAATCTAAATTAATGTATTTGTAAACTCTTTTATTGATTTATTAAAAATAATCATTGAAAGAAAAGATTAAAAATTAATGTTCTGTGCCATTGTTGTATCTGGCTTTGCTTTCTTTTTCAAACTATTCCTTTTTTAGAAAAAAGGGAATGGTTCCACATGTGATCAGAGGAATTATAGATAACATAACATGTCTCTTAACAGAACAGAATTAAATTTACCATAAAGAATTTCAAAACAATGTTAATTTATATGATTTGTGGTATTGGAAAACTGTTATTACTGTTAAACCTCCTGTCTACAACTAATAAAAAAAAATCCGTAAATAATTTCTGATAACCATTCCTGTTTACCAGGCAAATAAATAATGGCACTCACATTTTTTTACCTCAAGTTGTGCTTAGTTCACATTATTAAGCCCTATTTTGAAAACTAATTTTTAAAAAAAAATTTCTTGGTTTAAATAAATGCATTTTACTGTAATTGATTAAAATTAATTCATTTAGCATTCAAACACTTTTTAAAGTTTTAAAAACAGGTTTTTAAAAACAGGTAAAAAAAATTTAAATAGCTTTAAAAATTTTTAAGTGTATCATACTGATTACAATATTCTTTGTTATTTTAATATGAAAGTCTAATGAAAACTAATTATTCGTACTTATTGATATTTTGTCCTTGTGAAAGCCAATGTTCTTTTCTGAAAAATATCTACTGTGACAATGTGGATATCTCTTGATGTGTCTTATAATTGTATAATATTAATTGCAATGATTAAAAAATCTTTATGAAATATAATGGACTTTCCAAACTAAAAAATTTGTAATAAAAAAAATTTAATATAATGGCTTTAAATTAACTTTTAACTTCACATCATATAAAAACAAAAATTTCCAGTACAAGTGCTGAACTTGAAGAACTTTCATTTTTCCATGAGGTTAAATAAATATAAAATATTTTATTAGCAATTTGATCTCACATTAAACTAAATTATGAGTAGTAAGTTTTATTCTACAAAAATTTCGAAGTTTACATTTTCGTTAAGATATTTTTGGTAATAAATTAAAACTATTCCCATAACAGATGATTAAAACAATTGTAGGTTATTTTTGTAACACAGAGACTCTACTACAGTTTCTATTTAATTTCACCTTTTGCTATGGAAACACAAATTTTGTATGTTTTCTTGAATTTCTTTAATCTTTATTTATGATAGAAACACTGCAATATTTGAACGTTTAAAAATTAAAATAATTTTAAAAAAAGGGTTTAAATTTCTTCATCAAACCTTCCACTTGTGATCTGAAATAACTGTTAATGCAGTTTTAAAGGAACCTCCATCTTAATGATCAGCCATTCAAATGATCATCTTATGAAATAAGCTCTTCTCCCAAATACTTTCATTCTACCCTTCTTTTATGAAAATAGAATGTTTTTCATCAAATGAAGACAATGCACTTGCCGTGCTTTTAGTCTTTATATTATTTTTAAAATTGGTTTTTTTATGTATCTTTTTTAGTATATCTGTCATCGTTCAATTGCTACTAGTATTGTGTATTTGTTTTTTAAATTTATTTTTACTTTTTGTATTTTTACTTATTAAATTTTTTTCCCTTCAAGAAATATGAAGTTTATGTTAATTTCTGGTAATCTGCCTGAGGATAACCACAGATTCTAAAACTGAATCATAAAATAAATTCAAGAATTTATTTTGCTGAATAATAAAATAAGTTTCTTAATTTTTTTTTTTAAATTTATAATTTTCTAGATTTTTTAATGAGCAATTGTTACTTTGAATCAATCCATATGACAAATCTTACATCAGTACCTGCTCAGAACTTTTCGATTCATCTTACATTTCCTTAAAATGTTCAAAACTGTATAGTTTTTGTTTTGTAACCATTTTATTTCTTTTAATTTAATTCGTTTATTTCCCTTTTAATTTGGAATTTCATCACTCATAGTACTTCAGAAATATTTTTCTTTTAAGTAATTACATTAATTAAAATATTAATGAAAATGTTAGATTCTGATCTTGATTTTTTGAATATGTCAATATATGGTTTGCGAGAATGCCTCAAATTTGTCGTAGCATATTTTGTTGTTAAACTACTGAAATTTCTTATCAGAGGTTGGAGTCTCTATGCTTTTTCTACTTTTTTATGACTGCATAATATTTTATAAGATTAATGTAGTAGAAGCTAGTTATAAAAAATTTGTAAAAAATATTTGCCGTGTTAAACATTTCTTTTTTATACTTAAATATTTTCAAAATTATAATTAAAACTATTTTTAAGTTTTTGTCAGACATCTGAGCAACATTTGTAATTTCACAAAAATTATAGTTTTTAAATTTTGAATGTTGGTATGAGCTATAATAGATTTGGTTTTATATCATAGTATCTGAATTTTGCATTTTAAAAATTTCTTTTTGATAATAAAGAACAATGTCTTTCTCTCTCTCTCTCTCTCTTTGTTTGCTTTATTTGAGAAAGATATTTTTTTCTCTGTTTACTGCAATTGATTTAATTTTATTACTATTCTAATGCAGCATAATATATCATTTGTACTTTTTCAATAGTTGAAACTGTCAGTTAAACCTTTTAGACATGTTTAGTGTTTTTTTTTTTTCTTTCTTTTCTCATGCAATGTTAATTTATAGAAATTTTAAAATAGTGAAAAGTTATCTTCGATTAGATGTTGAAGGTAAAAAATTAATAGGTTTTAAATATCTTAAAGTATTTTATACAATTGCTATCTGTAAAAATAGTAAAAAATCTATATTCATTTCAACTTTATAAAAACAGTCATTCTAATTGTTATTTAATTTCTGTAAATATTCTTACTAACCTTTTTTAATTTAAATGTCAAAGCAATATTTATGAAAGCCATTTAACTGTTGATAGAGTATTAATAAAAAATTAAAACAATTACTCTTAGGACTTCCATACTATGCTAATATTAGTTTAAGGGAAACTGTTTCCGTACTTTGCAAACTTGATATTCTACAAAACCAGTTCAATTAATATCAATGCATGTGCTTCTCTATTTTTCAAATTAACACACTTATATTAATTTTCAGTTTGAATAGAAACTCTGAAATGTATTCAATTTTAATAACAAATACCTTATGGGTTAAAATTCATCTGAAAATCGGAATACTTTTATGACTCAAAAAAATGGAACACTTAATTTGAAGGACATGGATAGTTCATAAGTAATATGTAAATTATTGTGTTTTAAAATTGCATTATCCCTGAGTTTCCGAAAGAGAGGGAGTAGTTACATAAGTAGAGGGCTGGGGGTAAAGAACTGCCCGAAGTTTGGGAAGCTCTGGGGAAATTTTTAGGTTAATTATAACACAAATAACTTAATATTACATTTTGTTTATTTATTAGTTTTAATTCCGTAAGTTTATGTGTGTGATCTTAAGTTTAATGTTATTATTATTTCAATGTATTGTCATATTTATTAACACATTTGCAAGTTAGTTCGAGAATTGTTTCAAATCGTATAATTTTTTATTGTTAAGGAAAAAAATTAACAAAAAATTTTAATTACATACATACATATATATATATATATATATATATATATATATATATATATATATATATATATATTGTTATAGTCAATAAAATATCTGGTATTTTTCAGTAATTTTTCTTTTGTTACTTTCTGTAAAGCAACTGTTGTATTTTTAATAGATTTATTTTTCTAAGCCTAGCAAGCAAACACCAGAGATTAACAATGAATCTTAATTACTTGGAAATCAAATTTTTATCATGATTAATTGAACTTTTTTTTTTCAGTGTAACAATCATCTTTTTATGACACTTTCTGGCTCCTTTCCATAGGATATGCTAATAAGGATAATCATATTGATTTCAATAAAATTATTAATTTTGTTTATTTCAATGTTATTACATTTGCATGAAATGCAAAATTTTATAAGGTAAGATTTGAAACATGTTGTTTTTCATTTGTGTAAGATATCTATTTTTGTAATCGTAAAATCTTTATTCACTTTTCTTTGTGAAATATGGGTTTGTTACATTATAGTTGAATAGACATTATTGAAATGTTCAAATATCTTGTTCAAGTTTGTTGTTAAATTTACTTATAGTCAATTTTCGTATGTTTTTAATTGTGTATATATAGTACATTTCAAACTTTTTAATGTAAAGTTTTAAAGTTTTATTCGTGTAAAATAAAACATTTTGGATGAGTCCTTTTTTGTCATAAGTTCAATTATATTATTAACATTATTACTTTTCCATTTCAGGAAATAATTAAAAATTATTTAAATGATTGATTGCTTTTAAGCTTTGGAATTAATAATTTTACATTTTAAATAATTTTGCATGAAAAAAATGTAAGATTAATTTACTTGAATGTTTTCCAAAAAGTCAAAATTTGAAAACATTCATTCTTTTACTTTACATATCTTAAATAAAAAGTGAAACTTGAATGAAGTCAACTGAATAGTTTCAAAGTTACGATTTTTCATGTCTTTGAAACTGTTACCAATTTTTCTCAATTATAGATTGAATCATTTGAAATTATGTCGTTGAAATATTATTTATAATTCAAAATATTAAATGGAACATTTTTAGTTAAATATGCAAATACTGCTGTCAAGCGCAAATTTTTCGAAGAATTTTTTAAAAAAACCTTCTGTTCCAGACCTTAACTGTCTCTCATTCATAGTAACAACACTTAGAACTTCATGGACATGAAGATATCTCCAGACAAGACTATCCTATACGCAGACATTGCCTCAATAAACGCCATCACACCTTTTCAACTGCATTCTAGCTGCACTGTTTAGACTATCGGCCCACAACCAGAGGTCCTCACGCACCAGAACTAGCAAATCTCTTCCTCCGAAGAATTTTTGGAAATATTCAGCTTTAAAACAACAACATTAACTAAATTATAAAAAAAAAGGAACTGTCTTTCGGTATATAGTTCTATAAATGGTTGCAAAGATATTTTGATTTGTATTATTATTTAAGAGATCTGGAAAGATTTCTTCCGTATCTTGATCCTATCCCCCTTTTCATCTTTTCAGTTGCATAGGAATGTACTACGATATTTTTCCCTTTCTTAATATTTTCCTTATTTACTTGTCGAAAATATTTTTTAAAATTTTCACGACGTTTTCTTTTAGAAATATGTTCATTGTAGTTTCATTACTTAAAATTTTTTAATCTATTTGAAAATAAAGACAGAAACTTACATATTTCCATCTCTTTTGACTCTGCACACGCTAATGGTGAAAGCGTGCGAAGTTTTGCCATAGGTAAAGAGTTCTGCTCTACGCCACCTTGTAGCCCATTTTGATCGCCTATACTAAAAGAAAGAAATAGGGGAATTAACCAGTCTATAATTTCGACCAGTTTTCTGACTAAACTATTAAGTCCTTATCTTTCAGACTGCAGAAGTTTTTTTAGAGTCATTTCAAGAGAACAAATCAAACCTATATTCTTTGAAGGATATTCAATGGCACTTGTATTGCAAAACAATAACTCCATTGGACATTAACATACATCAGAAATTAGTTAAAATCAGTTTGATACTGGCTCATGAAACACCGGTTCCAGTATGATACTGGATCCGGTATAATACCGGAATAAATTTTATACCGGCTTATGAAACATCGGTATGATACCAGACCTGGTATCATACCGGAATCAGTTTGATACCGGCTTATGAAACACCGGTTCCGGTATGATGCTGGATCCGGTATAATACCGGATCCAGTATCATACCGGAACCGGTGTTTCATAAGCCGGTATAATTTTTTTATACCGGGAATTATTTCCAATAGGGGATGTATAAATAGATGTATACAGTGTTGTCACAAAAATATAAATAAAAGATGGTATGTCACTAAAGCTGCAGACGCGTGAGAGGAATTATAGTCTTCTTTATAATCGCGTCAAAGAAAGTAACAATTTTGAGTTACTCTGTAAAATTAGAAATAATTCTACCGAGTAACTTCAAATTATCTAGAGATGCAATTCCACACTGATAAGAAGTTGCCACTAAACATAACACAACTATTGATCCCAATAGTCTCTTTCTATTTGCACTTATGAAATAGGAAAATAACGGGTTCCCTTTGTAAAAGTTTCAATGTAGCCTTTTCAAAATGTTGCAGAGTCATTTCTAGGGCGCATAGACAGTCTATATTTCTCAAAGGGTCTTTAAGCTTCTCAAGCCTCAATGATAGTTGAAAAGCAAAACAATGGCTAGTGGCTACACAGAATGTTACATGAAGCGGAAATCAAGAGAAATAACTGATGCTGATGGTAACCATCAAACGAATCACTCATTATGCTCAATGTACTCCTTAGCAAGAAGCATACATTTTGCAAAAATGGACATATTGCTAGAGTGCCTAAAACAATGTGGAATTCTTCAACTGACATAACCAAAGAATGATATTCTTTTAAAACGGCATAGACTTCAGAGGGATTTGTTTTTCTGTATAGAACTACATCCATGTTGTCTCGCCTTATGCATTGAAGAAGTAAATGACATATTGAACAATACAAAATGATAACAAGGGTGGTAAGTAGAAATTCGTGCATTTCTTGGACTAAATTATGTAATTTTCTGAGGATTTTGACTGTCGTTACTGATGTGGTGGGCAAACACGTGTAGTTTGACTGAACTGCAGCAAGACATGGCTGAATCAACGCAATCAGTAGTGAAATATTAATACATTTATTAGTTGGTGATTTACCATTTTTAGCATTACTGAATGTTGCAGGAAAACGTGAGAAAAACGTTTCAATGGATTTGTTCAAATAGCGTATGTTTAACCACAATGCAGGAGGTAGAGAATTCGTAAAGATCATAACCATTAGAGATGTTGACATTTCGCACATAGTTGCCCATTCGTACACTGAGTAAACAAAGTATGGAATAAAAATTAAAACAATCCAGTATTTTTTCATGTGAAGTTTTAACCTATAAAAAGTAGTTGGTTTTGTATGGTGAAACGAAAAAAATCCAAAGAATGCGAACGCCGTCCACAAACTGCCAAAATTTGAGAAATTATATTCAAATTGGTTTGAAAAATACATATTGGGTTATGAAACGTATTTTAACAACTCATCTGTGGCGATGCACAGAAAAATAGTCCGAGGATCAACATCATTAATAGCAACTGACCTCAGTAAGAAATATTGTTTTTTTTTTTCCTCTTTTAATTTATTATTATTATTTTTTATACGAACCGCGTCAAAATTGTTAGACATAAGTTTATTTCCCTTTACACTTTAACATTTCTAGCCTTTTATTTTTACTGTTATTTCATTTTTACTCCATTGGACATTAACATACATCAGAAATTAGTTAAAATCAGTTTGATACTGGCTCATGAAACACCGGTTCCAGTATGATACTGGATCCGGTATGATACCGGAATAAATTTTATACCGGCTTATGAAACATCGGTATGATACCAGACCTGGTATCATACCGGAATCAGTTTGATACCGGCTTATGAAACACCGGTTCCGGTATGATGCTGGATCCGGTATAATACCGGATCCAGTATCATATCGGAACCGGTGTTTCATAAGCCGGTAAAAAATTTTTTATACCGGGAATTTTTTTCAATAGGGACGGCACCAAAAAAATGCCTCATTACCCAAGTAGCACAGAAACATCGATCTATACCGTGGCCGTTCCTATCAATATTTTGAAAGCGGAGGAATATAGATACTGTGAGCAAGTTATTGAATGAATTCCGTCAATAAAACTTTAAAAGTATTTTTCTTAAAACACTCTATATTAAATATATTTTAGTTCCATAGTTCAAAATATTTGCTAGAAAGATAAAAATGAGTAAAATTTCTTTATACTTGCTCATATTAGTGAAAGTAAAAAATAGAATGCCGTGATAACTATATGGAACGGGATTGGAAGGTGAAGCGATCTCAGTATTGCTATCAACAAAGTTTATCCGCTTGTCACGTGATCTTCAGCTCTGACGTCGCGCTTTACGATCCATGAATTTTTAGCGTGTTATATCTCCTAATATTGTCGTCAAAAGTCACCTTACTGATTTAATTTAGGTAAGCAAAGTTTATTCATCTTCTATTTACTTATATAAACTCTATTAATATCGTGTCAGGTCTTCATTTCTAATTGCAATGTTTCACTTTTATATTTAGGTTAAGCCTACATTACCGAAAGAACATTCCATTATAAAAGATCATATGTAGCTGGTTTTGAATTATAATTAAGTAAGTAGTTTTTAACTTTTCGCTAATTTTAAATATTATTATCGGAATAATTTCTAATTAATGACGTAAATTTATTGTCAAAGTTGTTTGTTCTGAATTGTTTACTTCTTGTTTGCTGGGATGTTAAATGTTATGTTTTACAATCTATCTAATTTTTATTAAATAAATTCACTAGGTTCGTAAATAATTTTATGTAAGATGAAATGTTTCTAACGTCATTTGTTGTGTGAACAAGGTTCATAGCATTGTAGTTATGAGTGTATAAATACTTTTCATAAAAATTAAGTCTGTTAACGTTAATTCTGTAGCTTATTAACAGTTAATTCGTTTTAAAACATTAAAAATTGTGCTCAAAATGATATAAGTATACATAATTTATCAAAATATTAATGTAAGCGAATTGTAAAAGGTTATATAGATTTTAAAATTACGTCTAAAAGTAAAATAAGCAGTATGAAAATATTAAACAATTTTAAAAAAAGAAATAAGTTTAACTTTTCAATTTCTGAAAACAATGATATTCTATTTACCTAAATTTAATCCAGTCTTGTAATATAACTCTCTATATAAAAGTTATTAATATAAGATTTAGTTTATGGTACAGGAATGATTGTTATTCGTTACTACTAAATTTTTTTTTTTAAATGTGTCAGATATCAAGTAAGGTATGTGTTATGTATAAAGTATGATATGTGTTTGTTATGTAACAAGAGTATACTAAAGGAAAATTAAAATAGACACTAAAGGCTCAAAATCAAAATAGAGATTTATATGGTTATTAAAACTTCTTTAAAGAATTTTTTGTTTGCTGAAAATTACTAAAAAAATTTATAGATAAAAAGGAAAATTTAATTGTCAAAAATAATATCAAAATGTGTTAATCTTTAAAATAACTTTAAAAACTGAAGTATAATTTGGATAAGAGCACAACAACTAAAACTTATAAGTTTCTAAGATAATGATTAGAAAATATTGATCAAAGCTTTTCTAATTAAATATTTTATTGTTTTTCAGGCTTTGAAAAAACCCGGGGGAAATTGGGTTTTTTCATTTTGTGGTCATAAACTTTAAGTTTTACTGTATAAATATTTTTATTTATTAAAAAGTGTTGTATAAGCTTAAAAATAGAAATAAATCTGAAAAGTTATTTTATTTTTATTATATGTATTTTTTATTATGTTTGAATAACACATTATCACTAATACATAGGTTGAATCTTCTTTACTGTTAAATACATAACGTTTCACAATTTTTAACCCAAGCATTATAAAATATAAATACAGTATTATTATAAAAGGAACAAGTTTATTAATTTTTTCGTTTTCACGCACATATATTTACTAAGCATATATATATATATATATATATCTTACCTATTGTAAAGTTATAACCAGTAAATATTTATAATCAGTAAAAACTAAAATTTCATTTGACTTTAATAAAAAACTGAAATAAATACTCAATGGTCTTCCATGTTTTTATAATAAAATTAATAGAAAGTGAAATTAAAATTACATATAATTGAATAAAATTAGATATAGTTTCAGCAAATACTTTTTCTTAAAATTTTATTTTTGTGTCTCGTAAGAAATGATAAATCCATATTTTTGTGTTGATTTTTCAATTTTTACAAATTATGTCTAAATTTTTCACGAAAGGGGTACCTCTTAGAAAAACCTAGACAGACCAGGTATATATATACAGTCAAACCCCGTTAACGCGAAATCGCTTATCACGAAATTTCGCTTAACGCGAAATAATTGTTAGGTCCCGTCGATCGAGTCTGAAGAATAGTGTTAATTAATTCTTTTAACGCGAAACCCAAATCGCAAAATACCGCTTAAGACGAAAAGAATTTTTTTCACTCCAAGTCAAAATTTCTTCTTTTACAAGAGTTTGGAATTAGTGTTTTGAAATTTCTACTCCTACCCTCGAATCGAGGTCCCATCCATCCATAATTATCTCTTTTGATTGGTTGCTGCTATTCTGTTTCGGAATGTTCTTTGCACGTGCGTGGAAGGGGGTGGAAAGTAGTGCATAAGCACACATGATCGTGGTAGAGTCCGACTGTCAGTTGCCCTTGAAATTTCGTAAAAATGAGTCGAAAACAGCAATCCTTGTCCTTAGAGACTAAACAAAAAATTTTGAATGAAGTTTGTGATGGAATATTAAAGAAAACAGAGATCGCGACGAAATATGGAATTCCCAACAGCACGCTATCTACGATTATAAAAAATCGTGAAAAAATTGAAGTCGCATATGCTATCAATCAATTTGAGCCAGCTAGAAAGCGAATGAGAACAGGGGGAAATGAGGAGATCGAAGTAGCGCTTTTGCGATGGGTGCGTGAAGCAAGGAGTCAGAATCTGCCTTTAACGGGTCATGTATTGCAAGAAAAAGCAAAAGTTTTTGCGTATGCTCTCGGCGTGACAAATTTCACATCTTCAAACGGTTGGTTAACACGATTCAAAAAGCGTCATGGAATTGTGTGTCATAAAATCTGTGGCGAAGAAGCAACTGTAGATAAGGAGACTGTGGAATCATTTTTGTCTGAAAAGTGGCCTGCTCTTAGGAAAAATTACGCGCCACGTGACATTTTCAATGCTGATGAAACGGGACTCTTTTTCAAAGCATTGCCCTCCCGTACATTGAGCATTAAAGGAGAAAAATGCTCCGGCGGAAAATGCTCTAAAGAGAGAATTACTGTTTTGGTCGCTTGTAATATGGATGGGACCGAAAAATTGCCCTTGTTTGTCGTAGGTAAATCAGCGAACCCACGTTGTTTTAAGAACTTAAAAACTTTACCCGTTGTATATGCTTCAAATAAGAAAGCCTGGATGAATAAAATGCTTTTTAAGAAATGGTTAACAGACTTGGACAGGAAACTATTTCGGGAAAAAAGAAATATTTGTTTGATGCTTGACAATTGTAGTGCTCATAATGATATTCACGGACTAAAAGCGATTAAATGTGTTTTTTTACCTCCTAACACCACAGCAAAACTTCAGCCGTGCGATCAAGGTATCATTCATAGCTTGAAGGTGCAATACAGAAAAGAAATGGTACGCAAGATGATCCATTGCTTTGATAATAAAATTACATTTTCTGTAAATCTATTAGACGCAATGAGATACTTAAAATGTGCTTGGAACAATGTTTCTTCTGAAACAATTATAAACAGTTTCAAGTGCGGTGGGTTCACAGATGGAAAAGAAATGAATCTTCAAGAAATAAGTGAAGCAGAACCAGAAACGTTGACTAATTTGATCGAAGAAGCGGAAAAACGCGGGATTCTATCAGCCCCTTTGTTCAAAGACTACACCACTATAGACGAAGATTTGCTAACATCGGATATAACCACCGATCAAGACATAATCGCTGAACTATCGGCGAAAAATGATGATGTCGACATGGATACAACTGATGAAGAGTCCGATATTGAACAAGAAAATCCAGTTACTTTAAATGAGGCGACATGTGCAATGAAAGTAATTAATCGTTTCCTCATGCAACAAGAAAATGCTATGGATGCATTAGATAACTTAGAACATATAAATGACTTTATTAATAAGTGTTATCTTAAGAAATTAAAACAGAAGTCAATAACTGACTTTTTTCAACCTTGATTCCGTAACGGTTAAATAAATTCGCAATTTGGCGTTCAATTCACTTCATTATTTCTTCTCCAAATTTCAAGTTATTTTTAAATGTTCATTGTTTTTAGTATTTTTAATTTTATGTTAAATTCACTTAAATTTGCAATATGTCTTCATTAGTAACTTTTAAGAACTGTAATATATAAGTAATTGTTTAGTAGTTCAATAATTGTTGACTAGATGCCGCCACTACCTAAACGGTTAACACGAAATTCGGTTAACACGAAAAATTTCGGTGGTCCCGACGATTTCGTGTTAACGGGGTTTGACTGTATATATATATATATATATATATATATATATATATATATATATATATATATATATATATATATATATATATATACATGGTATAAGTATATATAAATATATATAACACAACAGGTCTATATGTGATTCTTATTAAATAAGATTATAACTTAGCTGTGATTCATTCTAAAATTAATGTGTAGAAATTAACTTTGTAATGTCTAATCTTATATTGATATCTATTTACAATATATATCAAGTAGAAATTTTATATTTTGATGTGATAATTTGTTACTATTTTATCTTTCAGTTTGTTACTGTTGTATCTTATTCTCAATGCCTTCTCGTAAATGATTAGAATTTATTTAGAAAATGAGTGCACTTGTTTATTTATACCACTATCAGTAATTTAATGAATAAATGTCAGACAGTTCTTTCATTGTGTTGCAATTTCACCAACATAGGTGTATATTTTGCTCTACTCAGCCTTTTAGCTTTTAAATAAGTAAATAAATTATGACATCAGACTGTTTTATTTTGTTGTCACTGCACAGAGCAATTGCAAGATGAGAAAACTAGTATAAATTTAGGAGCCTCGAGTAACATTTTGTATTTTCAATTTTTTTTCCTAATTTATTTTTTATGAAAAATTTGCATGTTATAATATTTACAAAAATGTATTTAGTTTATGTATTAGTAAGTATAATCATTCCCTAAATTTTTTCTCCATAGAAAGCATTTTATTAAAAATGGAGCTATTATTATTATGATCAAAAAAATTACAATTGCTCTTTGGATCCTTTGGCAAAGGAACCTTTGCTCTAAAGTATAGACCAGTAAATCTTAACCTTTTCAAACCTTGCTGTCCCCTTAAAAAGCGAAAAAGACTTTCACCATCTTATTTGTTCTGTACTTAAGGGTGTATGGAGAGAGTTTAAATGATTATTCTATATAGGACTGGGCAATAAATCTATGTATCTCAAAATATCTACGTAACACATATTTCGGCAGGCCAATATAATGACTTTTGTTTTAGATGATGCATCAGAAATCTGATTTAAGCAACTGATAGTGACTTTCATTTTAAGCGATGTATCAGCTGCGGAGTTGTTTATAGCATCGATTTTTCTTATTATTAACAAGTGTACATATGAATAATACTTGAAAGTGGGCTAGCTAATATAAATATTTTAATACTTTTTTAGATTAAATTTTTACATAATTTGTATTGTCTTGTAGCTGTTTGAATAAATTAACAAACTTTTGTTTTCAGATTCGGTATTTTGACAGCATATGCCGATATTTTGACTGAGGCGAAAAGAAAAAAAGTCATTTGAAAGAGTGCCTGCCATCACTAATGTCATTTGGGTAAAATTGTTGATTAAAATATTATTTATTTTTATTAATATATATATATGTGATATTTTTTTCCTTCCGGTTTTTAAATGCTTTAAGAAAAAAAATTTAAAAATTTTTTAATCTGAATAACAATTCCAATTGCTAATAATAAATCAAAATATATAGAATTCCTCTCCTTTTTGTATTAAATTTTACAAACATTAATCTGCAGTTAATCCTTAACATTTCTAAGTTTATTCAGGATTTTTCGTGTATACTCACAATTTTTTAATATGTATTAATATATATATCATCAGTCGATTTTTATCTTTACAAGCTTTAGTTAAAGGCAGCATTATAATTAAATTTAATTTAAAAATAATGCTAGAAAGAGATTCTCTCTATTTGAAAAATACAAAATAAAAATTTGTTCCCATGTAAAGGAAACCAAATATTGCAAAAAAGTTTCAGAAATCCAAACCAAAAGAGTGAGAGAGAGAGGCTTGAAAAACTTAATTTTCTAAGTCTAACACAGTTGTAAGTCAATAGTTTTTGGATCTGATCACAAAAAAAAAGTAATTTTGTAGAAGGAAGGGGAAAAAAACGGTTACATTAAGGAATTGAATGCATTTGGAAGTGCAGTGTATTTATAATAAGTTTGAGCTTTTGTTTAATTATACTTCTAAGTATATGCAATCATAAGTAATCAATATCAAATCTAAATTCTAAAAATAAATCTTATTTTCAACTCCAATACTTTTTGTGTATTCACATTAGTTTAAGAGAATTTTCTTTAATACATAGAAGTAAAATTGAATATTAAGAAATACAATTAAAGCTGAACTGACTAGCTTTTTATTATAGTATTTTTTGTTGTTAAAGATTTATTATTTAATCAAAGATACAGCATTGCCGCTTGAATATTCAGTCAGTTTACAAAACAGTGCCTAATGCAGCATGCCTTTTTTTGATCCGTGTGTCGATTCTCTAAGCCAGTGATTCTCAACTGCTGTGCCGCGGTACTTTTTTGTGCTGCCAAATTCTTGAAATGTTCATAAAAAGTATATATATATATACTTTTTATAATTTTTCTAAGCTTTAACCGCGTTAGCATCTTTGTTGGCGATTGCCTTGTCTCTGACAATCTTAAAATAGATGAGAGAATTAAAATTGTCTTTGACACATAGTTTTAAAAATTTTTGAAGTAAGTAGGAAATTTAATGACTTTAATTTAAAATGATTAATTAACTAAGCAAGCTAAATATTAACTTACAGATGGAAATAAAACTTAATCATTAAAGTAAGCTATGCAATTAATAAACAAATTAACAAAGGATAACTAAAAAAAAAAAACCAAATAGGGGAGAGTCGGGTAGCCCCGCCCACTTAAGGACTATTGCTTATATTTCTGTATAATATGGAGTAATAATCAAGATTTTTGTATGTTTCTATTGTTTTATCATTTAATTAAATAATACAAAAAGAATAAACCAAAAAAAGAATAGTTTAACTTAAAATAGAAATTTAAAAAAACATGTTTTCAGCTCTTTTCAAAATGTGTCGGGTAGCCCCGCCCGGTTACAAAAATTATGTTTTTTGATTGTTTTTTTAGGTGTAAATGAAAATGACCAATGTATTGACAATAGATAAACTTTATTTATCATTTTTATCACAAAATTATTTTTTTATTACATATTTATATACTTTTAGTGAATTCTATCATTTATTAACAACAAATGTTATATTTTTATTATTATTAATGTATATTAATATATTATAATATTAATATATTATAATATTAATATATATTTATATTAAATATTTAAAGAAAATAATTTAATTTAAGTAAATCTTTAGAACCGTACATTTATCGACGAAATAAAAGTGGGCTGTGATACCTAACATTCATGTGAGCGGGGCTACCCAAAATCCAATTTTTTTGTAAATTTGTAATTACTCGAACAATTTTTCACAAATACACTTCGTTCTTTGTGCAAACTAAACTTAAGACTACATACTTTAACGCTGTATGTATAGAAAAAATTATTTTTTTAATATTAAAATGAAGTTTAATCGAAACATTCAACCAATTTTTCTTAATATCATGACAACTGTATTCAACATATTTTAAAAACTATTGCATACCATGTTACCAGCTGCATAAATACTTGAAACTTTGAAAATAATCTTTTTTTAATATAACAATTATTGTCCGATGGCCCATTGACTTGAAAAAAATATTCTCTACTTATGAAATTGACATTGGTCGGGGGTACCCGACTCTTCCCTATATAAAAAAACAAATTAGGAAAGGATAACTAACAAAAAAAAATAAGCTAACAATTAATAATTAGCAAAAAACTAGTAAACAAGAAATCACAAAAAATAACAGTTAATAACTATAGAAAACAAGCTAACAATTAATAACTAGCAAAAAGAAGAAGAAAAAATAACTGTTACTAACTAATAAAAAATCACTCAAAAGAAATAATAATCCCTTAATAAACGTGCTTTTGTAGTACTTATTATTATCACAAACTATTTAACACAGTGTGTTGTAGGTAAGTAAACAACTTTTAATCTAATTTTTTTCATTGTGTGCCGTCAAATTTCGAAATGGTTAAAAGTGTGCCGTAATAACAAAAAAAAAAAAAATGTTGAGAATCATTGCTCAAAGCCCTTGAGACCTAAGAATGTGCCAATTTGTTTTAATAAATTTTTAAATGTTTATTCGAATAAAATATTCATAGCTACTTTTTGTTTTATTCCTCTGCATTCACACCTTCTATATTACAAAGCACGTTCATATCAGAAGTGTAAATTTTATTGAACCCATAAAATTATAATATTTTTTGAGTTTTTAGTGCTATTGTGCAATATATAAAATTATTAATTTTCAGTGACTGAATCCTGTCTGAAGATCAAATGTACCTTGCAAATGCTTAAAAATAAGAAAACTAATTTACATACATGTTAAATGTGGTAATTTTTAAACAAGCAAATTGTCTTTGATTTATAAATCATAGTTGAGCTGAAAATAATTATCATGCCTTAAATTAATATTCACTTCTTACATTCCATCTACAGTGCTCACACTTATTCCTTTTCACCTATGTTACACTTAATTAATTTTTAAGCTTATTACTGCTCAAATCCTAATTATATATACATTTTTATTGTTTGGAAACCGATTAAAAATATTTTTGGGTGTTTATTATTATTATTATTATTTTTTTTTTTTTGAAAAATCTGGCTACACACCTTGAACTTTGAAAGTATGACTTAAATACTTGCAGATATTTTATTCTAAGGCAATATTAAATCTTTGTTCACTAGTTTGCAGAATGCTTATTGTCTAGCATGCAAGGAAATGATTAATTTTCTGCTAAATAGGCATAGACTGAGCAGAGCATGTAGCTCTTTTCAAGTTATCCTTGACAAAAAATGAAGGATTTTTTTTACTCATTATAAATCAAATTAATTAAATCTGCAACTGTACAGCCTGGAGTATAATTAGCGAAATGAAATCGGAAGTGCAAAACCATATAAAATAATTAACAGACATGTACCTATATCCTACAATATCCAGTGAAAAAAATTTCTTGAATAACGTATTAAAATTATCGATCGGCGTTCTGCCGCATCTTTAAATGCTTATTAATATTTGTTGTACGAATAACGTGATAAAAATATTCATCGACATTCTACTGTATCTGTAAACGCCGTGGAATATGGTTTTTTCAAACTCGACATTCTACGGCGTTATTGAGATATCGATCTATATCAATTTTACAATGTCGTACAATATAAAAAAAATCTGACGTTTTTACATAGATCGATGTTTTGGAAGAACATCGATCGACGTCGTAAGCGAAGTTTTTTCGAGATCAATCGATATTGAGTGCTACTTGGGTAGAGCAAGGTTGCATATTATTTCTTACATTGCGTTTAAATAGGCCGAATAGCGGTGGTACAGCATTGTTGAGCACCGAATGACCCAACAGGTCCATTGGGTCATAAATTTAGAAATAAGAAAGTGAAACTAAAACAACTAGTATAAGTGATAAGGAGACATGTATATAATGAATTAAAGTAACAACATTCTTGTGAGATTGATTATTATCTGTGCTAACTATTAAAAATAAAATATATGGCTACTCACCCAACTTGGCGATGACACAGCGATTGCTGCATTAAATAAATTGAACTCAGAGAGTTCGCTGCTTATATAAATTTGTTTATTTTTCTGATCTTTAGGGCATATCGGTATAGATCCTCACCAGCTAATAGCTATCACATGAACTCACTTGGACATTTTCAACACAAACACAAATTTCCTTAAATCATTAAGCACACATTTTCTTAAAAAATTTTTTCGCAGGGTATTTCGAAATTTCAAATTTTTTTTATCACCAAAGCAAACATCTTGTCATTAACTAAAGGAATTGTCAGTCCCTCTTTTTCCTCGCCATGCATGGCCTCTTAAAAAAGCTAGGGGTTCTTTGAGAATAATAGCCAATGAGGGGGAAAAAAGGAAGGACACGATACGGAAAGGCCAATGAAAAAGGAGGTGGGCCGTTCAAATCTAACCTCTTAAGAAATTATTGGCCGACATAAGAACTTAGTAGAAATAACACGTGACCGCGACACCCTCACACCCTCGTGTGAAAGAGGGAAGCGAAGTCAAAAAAGTTAAAGGTTAAAAAAAAAATGATTTCCGTCTAGTATGCAATTAAAAGTTCACATACTGTGAGAGAAAAAGGAAAATGTCACAAGGTTGAGGGAACAAGACATAAAATTTTAAAGTGAAGAGCATATAGGTCCAGCTGCAGCAAAAGGACCCTTTTCCTCCCACGCTTTTTGTGACCAGAGGATGCAGGTGTCAGCTGCGGAGAAACGGGAGTAATGAGATAGGATGCTAAAATGGTATCTGGTTATTGAACGTGAAAAATAAGATTGAGGAAAATATCTTAAGGCAGTGCATGACTGAAAAAAAGGAAAATGCGGTAATAAACAATTATAAATAAATTGATATTGCATAATTAAAATATAAAACATAATAATAATCAGTAAAAGTCAATAATTAATAAAAATATGCAGAATTTAAACATATACATTGTAAATTGATAACAGATTTAATTATAAACTGAACGTTAATGAAGTAAAGGGATTACGCAAACTAATGACTGATTTAAGTATCATAAATAGAACGTTAAGGGCAGGAATTCGTAAACAAGAAATTAAGAGGACAAAAGTAAATAAAATTAAAGAAACATAAATAAATTAAGTAGAGTATGAACTTGTGATAATTAACAGTAAAAATGTAACCTTTGCTTCACTATATTGCCCTAAGCACATCCTATTTAAATCGATAATTTAATGCATTTTTTTAAAAATTTAACAATCAACTATCTTTATTTAAATCATCTAGCATGCATAGAAGGGAAACTTTCTTTTATTGCCGTTTTCGGTTTTACAGAAATTTTCTGAAATAGCTTCGGAAATTTAAAAAAAAATTGTTTTCTAAATGTTTAAATCATAGTGCGTTCAAGAGTTTCACTAGCTCTGCCAATGCTTCTTTCTCTTCTTCTAATGGTATATAATTTTCGATGTATCCATTTTTGTGCACATAAACACCCGGTTCATATTTCATGAGCATCTTTGTTAATTTGTTTTTATATCCTGGTGGATCACAGAAATCACACAAGAACATAAAAAGACATCTTCTTCCTAATTTAAAAAAGAAAATATATAAATGGTTGACACTTAGGGTTAGTTCAAAATTTTTTCGAAATATTGTATGAGCGTCTTATTATGAATTCACAAAAATTACAGTTTTTACTTTTTATGTTTAATATGAGAACCCTGTGAAGATCGTTAAATTCTATTTATAAAAATATAGTGTATACAAAATTATAAATAAATTTTTATTCAAATAATTTTAATAGTTAGGTTTTATTTTATTAAAAATTAACATTGCTTTAAGATACCACTAGGTTAGAAAGCTATAATTTGAAATATGTACTCTTCATAGGATTGATTGAAAAACTAAAAAAACTCATTGAAAAACTAAAATTTTTTTTTAAATATTTTGTAATGAACCTAATTGACAGTAACGGTAACTATAAAATATTTTTACCAAGTTGGAAGTTTTATATTTGGACCCTATGTTTCTTATCAGATGTAAGATAAACTAAATGTAAGTAAAACTAAAAAAGTTTCATATCGATATTTTTTAATTATCGGGGGCTGGATAATGACCTCAATGAAAAGAAGTGCTAAATAAAAGTTTGAAACGACGATGAAAGTCTCAAATTTCGACCACGTTTTTCTTATGAGATAAAGGGGAACTAAAAACGTTTCCTTTCCTTACTTTTTAATTATCAGGATAATTAACCTAATGAAAAGTAATTCTAAATAACACTGCCGGAAGCATAGCGAATCACTTGAGTATAATTAGCATTGGGATGACGGTTTCGAAGTATAGTCACGAGAGACTCTATTTTTGAACTAAGAAAAATTCGGAATTTTTGAGATACTAAATTTACGCCATTTTGCGATACGTTTTCTATGCTTATTTTTTGTGTTATCATCTAAACTCTCTCATCACCATTTACGAATCACACAACATTCTTGACCATGCTGGTGCAAAGAGAACTCCTAAAGGCCTACATATATATATATATATATATATATATATATATATATATATATATATATATATATATATATATATATATATATATATATGTAATACAAAAAATTAATACTTTTGTATTAATAAAAGACGACTGTTCCTTTTCACTACTACAAATAACATTTTTTCAATTATCTGTAAAGAAAACAACTATATACAATAATAACACTAAAAACATGATAATACAATTTATCTGTTTAGGCAACTAAACAGAAAGAAAAATAAAGCATATTTTTATAACTAATCTACTAAAATTTTCAAAAATTTTTCACGCAAAAATATACAAAATTTTTATCCAAATATCACTTCTTCCCTTGAAGTAGTAAAAATTTTCTTTTGTTTTGGACACTATTCATGATTTAATTTCAACATTTGTGGGTTGTTATATTTCCTAAGATTTGATACATGTACTATTTCAAAATTTCGTTTACTTAAACAATTCTTTTTATTTCCTGTACTTTATGTTATTAACTTCTTGGTCATTCTTTCTTTTTCCTATTCTTTTTATTTTTGTTACCCCTCACATTATTTTTTTTTTCAAAATGTTTACTTTTACTGAAACATCTTAAACTTCCATTTTTTCAAAATGTTTACTTTTATTGAAACATCTTAAACTTCCATTTTTTCAAAATGTTTACTTTTGTTGAAACATCTTAAACTTCCATTTTTTCAAGATGTTTACTTTTATTGAAACATCTTAAACTTTCATTTTTTTTTTTCACAATCTTTGACCTTAACATTATGAGAATTCTGTTGTCTAATGTGCAAGGATAAGTTGTCATTGTTAGATTTAGCAGAGATGATCAGTCTCTTACCAAATTGAGTAACAACTGGCCCGGACACAATTAATAAACAAACAAAAATCTTTGCAAGTTTGCAACCCTACTAAAGCATACATTAACTCAGTATCAAGTATTAAAAACTTAGCTGAGTTAACAATTTCGCCTATCATAATAAGGGGAAACTCACACAATTTGTTAAGCGTGAAATGTCCTTTTGTTTGGGTAACATTTAATTTTTCACATTTTTAATAGGAATATTTAGTTTTGACCAAGTCCGAAAAAGAAAAAGCATTAAAAATTTCTTTTAGTTCTTTGTTTTTGTTCGAAAATCTGAAAAATTTTGAATTTAATTTTGTTTGCCGTCACAAATTTAATTGACGTTTGAAACACATTTATTTCCCTCAAACATTTTATATGCATAAAAATACACTATTATATAATATTTTTAAAGAAAAGCAATCTAAACACAAGAAATGCAATCTAACTATTCATAATTTATAAAGAAAAAGCAATATAAAAACAAGAAATGCACTTCAACCATTAATAAAATTCTATTGATTAAATTTCATAATAAAAAGTTTAGAGCATTTTCATATCCAATATCAACAAAATATTTGATCATAAGAATGAGAGAGAAAAATAAGAGGATAAAAAAAAATATATGTATCTGAATGAAATCCTTTCCATTTGCTACACTTTTCCTTGACCTTCATGATTGTGAAGAGAAGAAATAAACAAATTTTTCATTGCACTTCATGAATATTCATGATTAAACTCCGCGCACATTCACTTTTGTTTTCCTTTTTCACTCTTTTTTTTCACATAAGTCTTCGAGACTTCACACACGCGTGCACATATCACTGGTGTTCACAGCAGCTTTTTAATGAAAGGAACTTTTAATAAAGAAGCAAAAAGCTTCTCTCTAAATTTAATATAAATCGCGCACATTCACTTTTGTTTTCACAATTTGAGCACTACGGAATTGTAGGGTCATCGGTCATTTCCAGATTGGACACTGTAGGGTCATCTCGATCAACACTATGGGTTTCAGAGAGGCTTGTGACGAGCTCGAGCCAACGTCAGCATTCTCACTGCGATGAGGTGTACAGGTAGTGAACTCAATCCTTTCTTCCTTCATTCTTTTTTTCACCGCGGACTAGGCACTTCTTTCTTTCGTCCTTCGTCCCCCGGGATGAGGTTTTATCAACGTTGTAGTCAGCCGGAAAATAGATAACAATGGTTTCCTCAGCAAGTAACATCCTGGCGTCTTGTAATAACAGATCTTCATCTCTGTTATCAGTAGTGTATTTAGCTTTAATAATGCAGTCGTAAGCCATGTTACACACAAAAAATCTTTATTAATGGTAGTAGGCTGGTATCGATAACAGTCCACATCCGCTCTCCACAAGGGAGAGGGTGGACAAGCCTTCGGACAATTCTGGAACAAATTACCAGGATCACAACATGATGGAAAAGCCATGCGAAAAGCATTGCTCTCGCTTTTATACTAACACAGATTTGAGTAAACAGGCACAGTCGTTGACATTCTTGTATCCTTACGCATTAAGGAAAATCATTTCGTGCTTCCTTATATGGAAGTGAAAGGGGGAGAGATTCTATAAATAACTCAATCCTATGTTTATCAGCCTTGACTTCCCAAAATAGAATCTCTCTACGCTTATTCTTTAACAAAGACATTTTATTAAAACGAAAGAGATTTAATTCTTTTATTAATACAAAAGTATTAATTTTTTGTATTACATATATATATATATATATATATATTCAATTCCCTTTTGATTTAAATTACATTCTGAGGGGAAAAAATAATAAAAAGTACAAATTTGTGGCATGCACTTACCGCACATAAATAAACAGCAGCCGACCACAAGAGATCCAACGATCCAGGTTGTATACATTATAGACTTTTCAATCAGTTTTCTCTTTTGTGCTTTTTCGATCTCTGACTCTTCCGTTGTTTGATTAACCACTTTTTCTATAAGCTAAAAAACATATTTGTTACAGATAATATAATTTTACTAATCTTTGAAACGAATAAGTACCATTTCTCCAATAATTTTGCTTTTTTTCTAATTTATTTAGCACTTATTACCAAAACCAATTAAGCACCCTATGCGTTAAGAGAGGTACATAGCGATGGCGCTTTTTTCTAAACCAGTAGTTCCCAAACTTTTTTGACCCATGGTCCCCTTTTTATAGTCAAAACTTGCCCACGGAGCCCCAAGTGAAAAACTGCATAAAATTACAAATAAAAAAAAAAACATTTTGTTGAAGAACTATTTATTGAAATTATATACTTTGTTTAAAATAAAATAAAAAAAATTAATGACTTGGATGAATGTGATGAGATTTTCGGAGTGTATTTATGTCCGGCTCAATGTTTGTGAGCACTAATTTCTAACATTTTATTTACTATTATTATTATTATTATTATTATTATTATTTTTTGTGATGAGGTTCATAACGGCACTGAAACTGAGAGAACAATGTCCTCTTCCCAAGTTTTGTTTATACAGAAAAAGTTTTGCAACAAACGCCTTTTTTACGATTTTAGTTTTGATTAAATTTAATTGTTCATTTAGTAGTTTCAAATTAGTTTCGTTAAGTTTGGCAAATGTACTGAAAATACATTCGCTGCAGCTTGTTTTAAGTTAGCGAGAAAACCTTGGTACCTTCCTACCATTGCCGCAGCACCATCAGTAGCTACAGAAATGATATTAGTCTAGGGTATAGCTTTAAATTCAGTCAATAGCATTTCACCTTTCGCATCACTTTTCCAAACATTTAGCAAATAACAATTCGTGGTAAAATTTTTATTCTTTTACAAATCTTACATAAGCTAAAAATAAAAGCTTCGTTTCCTGGATAAGTGTACTCAACAAGCTGTATAGAAAATTTATATATTTTTAAGTACTCACATGAAGAATTTTCTACGCACTGAGATATTTTGTCAATCCTTCTTTGTACATTATTATTATAACTCCGTGGAATTCTTTTCACAATGTTAAAAGCTGGTTTGTGCAACCCGGTGAGTATTATCTCACTTACAGCTAGTAAAATAAATTCTTCAATAGTGTGAGGCTTTCCGAACTTTGCAATCATGTAATATATAGAAACATGCAATCCTCACTTAGATGTTGCTCCTATAAGTCATTGCAGTGACGGTGTTTTCAGATATTTTTCTTTGACTGTTTGAAAAATATTTAAATCTTCATCTTTTTTGTCACCATGGATTTTTATCAATTGTTCGTTAAGCTTGGAATGTTTCATTGAATCACTTGTTATAGTTTTATTACATAGAAGACACATAGGTAAAATACTATTTCCTGGTGAAGAAATAAAGACATACTTCAAATATTCAACACTGTATTTTCGGCGTTTTTTCTTCGACTCATTCATTATGTTATCTCTTAAAAAGGGAACAAAAGATATAAGAAAATTTGTAAATCAACTGTTTAATTTGTAACAAACCACTGTTAATAATTATAAACACCCACCTTTATTTATAGTTTACTTAGGACGTAAAAATCGCTATTTGTTGCAAATCCACCACCTCCATCTGGCGGACAGAGCCAAAAACTCTTTTTTAGCTGTAACCGTAACGTTGAGTTTATTCTTTTTAGTATTAATGTTTTTTTTCGATTACTTTGGGAGCAACCGCTCCGTTCTAAATGAATATACTTCTACGCTTTAATTGTAAATTTGTAAATATCTTCATTAAAATTTTCCAATTATTCTTTAGTATTATTCTAGTTAGTAATTGTGTCTTAAGGTATCTATTAACAGGAAAATACGATCTGATCCGAGGAAAAGGAAAGAACGATTTAAAGAAAGAGGTAAGTTTTTACCTCTTTATTTTATTGGCTTTAAATCGTTAAAGAACTGTAACACTTTTAACACTATTATTTCATTTATCCTTATTTCCATAATAATAAAAACTAATCACAAATTTATTATTTTATATTAAACCTCACACGGACCCCCTGACGTTGTTCAGGGACCCCTAAATCAGTTTTTATTTTTCACGGACCCCCTGAATGGTACCACGGACAACAGGGGGTCTATTTGGACCACTTTGGGAAACATTGTTCTAAACGATTTAGTATCGGTTCTCTATTGGCTTTTTAACACAAAGCTAGTTTTCTTTTTGTAGCATCATTGTAATTTTTAACAATTCTTCTGAACGATTTTATGCCATTTCTTTATTAATATTGCTATATATATATATATATATATATATATATATATATATATATATATGCATGCTCAGCTTTCACCTCATCGTCGTTGTTGAAGCGCTTTCCAATGAAATGTTCCTTCAAATTAGGAAAGAGATGGGATGCCGGATTATAGGGTGATGATGCTCTATCCAAATTGTTGCAGTTGTTCGACGGTTTGTCGGGCTGCATGGGAGCGAGCCCTATCATGGAGAATGCTTACGCCTTTGCTCAACATCCTTCTTCTCCGCTTCTGAATCGCCCACCTGAGTTTTCTCAGTGTCTCATAACATCTCTCAACTTGTATTATGGTCCCAGTTTCCATAAAGCCAACCAACAATACCCCCTTTCGATCCCAAAACATGGTTGCCATGACTTTACGAGCAGAATGTTCTTGCTTGAATTTTCGAGGCTCAGGCGAAGAGAAATGACGTTATTTTTGTTTTGTCTCAGGTGCGAAGTGGTGCGACCAGGTTTCGTCACTTGTGACAATTGAAATCAAGAAGTTGCCCTATTCGTTAGCATAGCTGCGAAGAAATTCAAGTCAACTCTCTGCCGACGAGAACCATCTTGGGCACACCTTCTAATCTTTCTAACTTTTCTGTCAAAACCAGATAAATGGTGGTGCTGGAAACCACGGGAACCGAAATGCAGAGATCATCCAGTGTGTTGCGCCTATCCTGACGCATGACTCGCTCAGTCTTCGCGACCATTTCGTCAGAAATGGACGGTCTCCCAGGAGTTCTTTTTTCGCCGTGCATTGAAGTACGAGCAGATTCACACTCCCTGCACCACTTGTGGACGTTCTTTTTGTCCATGCACGACTCGCCATACACTTCCTTTAATGGACGATGCATTTCAATTAGTTTTGTCCCTTTTGCGTTCAAAAACCAAATAACTGCGCAAATCTCATATTTCGCGGATATAGTAATTGGGAGCTTTATTTCTAACGGTTACCCTGCCAAGACTGAGTGTCCTAGCTGCGTGCTTGGTGGTAGTGGGGAAAGCAAAAAATTTAATGTATATAAACACACACCCATGTATTATTTTCAATATGAACATTGTTAGAACAGTCTGAACACAAATTGATCCAATGTTTATTAGAAACTATAACAATAAATATGAAAAAAAGGTTAAATAAAATTGTATTTACTTTCTCAATGACGTCTACTTTAGATTTAGTTTCTGTTTTACCCTTTGATGATGAGTCATAATCGGAATAATACTCTTCGGCCCACTGCCCGTATAGGTCATAATCGGGTGACCATTTAGCACTTCTCCTTTGACGAACATGGTTTTCTCCATTTTTTGAAGATGCATCCGTTAAGTCACCAGTATCTGACAAAAATAAATTTATTTAGATACGCTGCCTCAAATCTATACGCATATTTTGCATTTTTGTTAAATTACTAGGATTCCTGTTCTCACTCGTTCCGTTTATCATCCCCTGAAATTGCTTTGCATTCCACTCGGGTGTCTTTTTTCTTTAAAAGTCAATTTTTTTCAAAAAAAAAAAAAAAAAAAAAAAGATTAAATGTATAGCTAATATATATATTTTTTAATTTGGGGGGAATCAACAAATATTAGAATGTTTTGTAAGGGTAAAAAAATTTTTTTTTAATATGTTGTAATGTAATGAAACGAATGGTTATCTGAATTTGAAAAATAATCAATTGTACTTGAAAAAGAAATTAAACTTGAGGATATTAACACATTGCTGACCGAGTTTTCGATAACAGTGTTCTCGTGGCGACTATTTTAAAAAGTGGGCGTAATTTTCCTTACTTTTCAAGTTTTACTTTTTAATTCTTTACCAATTTATTATAACTTTACGAAACCGATATATTTACAAAACTCGTGGTGTACCATTACACATAGGTGGTTGTTATACTTTTTATCATATGGCATTAAAAAATTTTAAAGTTTAAAATTATATTGTTTGACTTTCACATCCGCTTTCAAAACAATAGCCAGGCCCTTGGGGTAATTTTCAGAAAAGTTGCCGGTCAGCAATGTGTTAAGGATCCCTAAGTTTAATATAAATTGCAATAAGTGCAAATTTGAAAAATTATTGTTTGTAAATAGAGCAATGTAAATTGAGCAATGGAGCAAAAAAAAAAAAAAAAAAAAAAAACAATATTTTGCTCTGTATTTCATAACCACATAAATTATTAAAATGCCTAGTATAATATTTTTTACTGATTTTGACCTAAATGATTACAGAATAAGGAAAAAATTATGTAAAATATGTTTAATAAAAATTCCACGTCACAGGATTAAGGACAAGCTATTATCATTATTTTATTATTTTTTAAAAATATAATATGTGTATTATAGTAAACTTTTATAAGTGAATATGTATGTTAGATTTGCGCGGACATTTTGCTCTTCTTGAAAGAAAAACATTATTTTACCAGTTATTTTTTTTTTCTTCTCTTTTTTGGGTAACATCAGCCCTAGTTTGTCCATTAGATTTTAATGGATAGAATTCTAAATCAGATTAATTTACATCTGCTTAGTTATTACTAAGGCCCGGATTTAGATGACATTTGCATTTTTTTGCATTTTTGGACATTTTTTGTCCTCTAGAGCATTTTTTTAGATTTATAGGGCATTTTTCTTTAAATTTTGGGGCATATTTTGTATTTTAAAGCATTTTTTAAATTTTTTGTTAATTTTTTGCAATTTTTTATTATTTTTCATTATTACACTGGCGTCCAAACAATGAAGAAAATCCCTAGGATATTAACAGGTGAAGCAACATCTTTTCAAATTGAAGAAGAATTGTCAGTAAGGGAGACCGTCTTTTTCAAGTACGCACCAGTAACATCAGTAGACGTTGAAAGAAGCTTCTTCAGGTATAAAAATTAACTTTCTGACAAGAAACCCTCGTTTACATTTCAAAATATTAAAAAAAAATTAATAATCCAATGTAATTCTGATATTTAGTAATATTATGAGATGGAAGTTGTTATATTCATTAAAGTTTCTATACAAAATGAAAATGTTTTGGAAACAATATATTTTCCTTTTTTTTTGTTATTTTAGGATATATAAAACATATTTTTCAAACTTTAATGAACGTAGAACGAGTATTGCATTGCTTTATATTTTTTGAAATGACTCGTAATAGTTTTAAAGAGTAAAAAATTGTTTTAGTTTAATATTTTTACTTTATTTAAGTCATGTCATAAGGCGTTTTTAGCGCAATTTTCGCATTTTAAGGGCATTTTTTGCATTCTTTAAGGGCATTTTTTGCACTTTTAAAGGGCAATTTTTGCACTTTTAAAGGGCATTTTTTGCACTTTTTAAGGGTTTTAATTCAGAATTTTTAGGTCATCAAAATCCGAGCTCTAGTTATTACCCATTTCATCTCTAGAGTTTAGGGTACATTGAATGACATAGAATTAGCAGAGTAAAAAATGTAACGCAATGTTACTGAAAGTTTACCGTAGTCATTGTCTTCTTCTTGCAATTCATCAGTGTCCGAAATAGACATTGTTTCTTTATGATGGAATTCAAAGTGGATGGGTCTCAAAGGAATCCCTACAACAAACAGAAAATATAAATAACATATTGCGAACGCATTGTAAACGTAAACAAACATCTTTAATTAATTATTCATTCCTATCACAAAGAGAAAAGTTGTTTCAGAAGTTAAATAATTTCTTCATTAGGGGCCTAATTAAGAACAAATTATGCACGGTAACTTAATATTCCCTGTTAACTTCATTGCTACGAATTTATTTGATGCATTGCGTTTTTTTTTTTTTTTTTTTTTTTTTTTTTGTCGTATCGCATCCCCTCTGCCTGTTTAGGCAGAGGGGATGCGATTGTTCTTGTTTTTCAGTGGCGCCATCTATGGCCAAGAATTCGACTTCTGCCTCTCCATACTGCCACTAACCCGTTTATAGGGTGGGCCACATTCACACAATCACACAAAGGAGAAAGGACATAGAACACAGAGAGCGAAAGAAGCATCCATGCCTTGCCCTGGATTGGAACCCAGAACCTTTCTGATGCAAGGACAGTTCCCTGCCCCCTACACAGCCGGTCGGAAATGCATTGCGTAAAATTAAAGTTTTAAAATGATTAACTATCCTAAAAAATATACTTTAATACGAAAAACAGTATGATATCCGAATGTACATGTATATTTATAAAAAATAAATAAATAAAATAAACAAAAATAAATAAAAAACATTTATTTTGAATCAAGCTTTTCTTTAATCAAGGCTTGTTTATGGGATGTGGAATGGAGAAAAATTTTGAAGTTTAAAACAGGAAAGTGAAAAATTTTCTTTTTTTAAATTTTTTTTCCCTGCGATCTATTTCTATTTGCATTTTGATTGAATGGGTTTGGATTTGGATTAACAATTAATGTTTAAGTCGGCTATTTGGTTTAACAGCATTATAAGCGGTTAAATACTCCAGGATGGAAAATCGGACAGTGCTGGAAACTATGCCTGACGCAAAATGAAACGAAAAATAAATATTAAGAAATCTAAAAAAAAAAAAAAAAAAAACAAAAAAAAAAAAAAAAAAAAAAAAAAAAACATTACAGCAATCTCTTTATTTGCCCCCCTTATTCGGTTGAGAGGGAGTCTACTCTAATGCATGAACCATTGATCCTTTAATCCTAAATCACGAGCAACCATTTTTCGATGCATTAACGTTTAAATTTATGCTTTTAAGTAATTATTCTTATTCTGACTTCTAAGAAATATAAACCAGTTAAATCTGAAGAGGGAATACTTTTATTAATACAAGATAAAAAAAAAAAAAGAAAATCGATTCATAATATCCGTCCCTTGAAACGTAGTAAAATCGTGCAATCAATAAAAAAACGGATTAAAAGAGAACTAAAATATGGTTCAATTCGGGACTTCGTGAAGGATAAAATGTTATCGTTTCAGTTTTATAAGATTCTTTATAATGCACACATTTGGAACAGAAAATAATTTTTGTAATAAAATGAATAAAAAACAATAAACATTGCTGCTTTTATGATGCTTTCTGAAGAAAGTTTCGTTTATTGTTTTACTTATTTTATCGGAAAATATTATTTTTAATGATTCTGAATAATTATTATTATAAACGAAACACTTAACATAATATTCATACATACATTATACATGTTCATCCGACGCGTAGGAAATAAAGTTTTTACCAATAAATTTTAAAGCAACTTTTATATAAAGCTTTAAAATATGGAATAATGAAATATAGTATATATTATTAATTTTAAGTAATATGTTTTTAGGAGAAGTTTTATTTATTTTATAATTTTCATCTAAGAAAAATTTACGAATATTACGTGTCCTAAATTTGTAGTAGAAGCTTAGAATGTTATAAATTTTTAATTTTATGTGATGTGCTTACCTAAGACGTAGGAAATTAAACTTATCACCATAAATCCTATTTCCAATTTTTTAGACATGGCTCTTAGAAGATAAGTTTTTATTTAAAATAATCGAAGATTATTTCCAACAGTTTATGATCATTCATTGTTAAACTTTTAAACAATGGTTAACAATGGTGTTTTTTTAAATTATAATAATAGCAATAATTCGTAACAAAATGCAAAATAATACAACAAAACAAGTAATGAAATACTATGCTTTTCTAAAAAGCAGTTTCTGTATAAATTAAACGCTAAATTAAAAACGCGGTATCTGTAATTTCTTTTTTTTACTATACACTTCATAGACAAGAATAAAAAACATTTTAGTAATTATTCAGAAATTAATAATTTTCAAAATAATGCTTTTAACGATTTTCACACAAAATTTCATAATTATATCTTTAAATTGTATAGTGCATGTTTGAAAAATATTTTCTTATCTTTATATGTAAACTTTTTATTTTTAAAACCATTTCAAATATTTATTATTTCAATATTTTTTTAATTATTTCATTCAAATTTAAATCATTGATAAACTTTGAATGTATTTTAGATATATTTCAACACTTTGATTCTTTTTCAAAAATTCTGAAATAACGTCAACGAAAAAGTGCACCATACAAATTAGTGAGATTACTCTATCTTTAATGGACTTGATTTTCCATATTTATTAAGAAATTGATTTATATTTTTTAATCTTTTATATTATTCATTAAAATGCGTTCTATTGAGCTTTAGTTATCAAATATAAGTTTTTAAGTATTTTTAAAACTTTGAAAAGCTTTGAAATTTGTAAAAGTTTTGAAAGTACTTACAGCCTTAATATTTAAAATTGGGTTGAAAATTTTTATATGAATAAAATTAAGCAAAAATTATTCAAAAATAATATAACTATTAATATAAAATAATATTCAATATAACTTACAACCTTAATATTTAAAATTCAGTAAGTTCAATAGATTTTAATGAATGAAATGAAACAAAAATTATTCAACAATATTCTTAGATTTTAGACCATGTTTCTTTATCTAAACAAAGAAAATTCTAGATTACGATTTTTTTTATAATTTAAATCAAATTCATTTAGTTAATATTCCATAACTAAACGAAATGCTTATTATTTAAACAACTGCATCCTTATATTAACTATTACCTTGTAACTACAACATTATATTATAACTTACAACCTTAATATTTAAAATTCAGGAAGTTCAATAGATTTTAATGAATGAAATGAAGCAAAAATTATTCAACAATATTCTTAGATTTTATACCATGTTTCTTTATCTAAACAAAGAAAATTCTAGATTACGATTTTTTTTATAATTTTAATCAAATTCATTTAGTTAATATTCCATAAATAAACGAAATGCTTATTATTTAAACAACTGCATCCTTATATTAACTATTACCTTGTAACTACAACATTATATAATAACTTACAACCTTAATATTTAAAATTCAGTAAGTTCAATAGATTTTAATGAATGAAATGAAACAAAAATTATTCAACAATATTCTTAGATTTTATACCATGTTTCTTTATTTAAACAAAGAAAATTCTAGATTACGATTTTTTTTATAATTTTAATCAAATTCATTTAGTTAATATTCCATAAATAAACGAAATGCTTATTATTTAAACAACTGCATCCTTATATTAACTATTACCTTGTAACTACAACATTATATTATAACTTACAACCTTAATATTTAAAATTCAGTAAGTTCAATAGATTTTAATGAATGAAATGAAACAAAAATTATTCAACAATATTCTTAGATTTTAGACCATGTTTCTTTATCTAAACAAAGAAAATTCTAGATTACGATTTTTTTTTATAATTTTAATCAAATTCATTTAGTTAATATTCCATAAATAAACGAAATGCTTATTATTTAAACAACTGCATCCTTATATTAACTATTACCTTGTAACTACAACATTATATTATAACTTACAACCTTAATATTTAAAATTCAGTAAGTTCAATAGATTTTAATGAATGAAATGAAACAAAAATTATTCAACAATATTCTTAGATTTTAGACCATGTTTCTTTATCTAAACAAAGAAAATTCTAGATTACGATTTTTTTTATAATTTTAATCAAATTCATTTAGTTAATATTCCATAAATAAACGAAATGCTTATTATTTAAACAACTGCATCCTTATATTAACTATTACCTTGTAACTACAACATTATATTATAACTTACAACCTTAATATTTAAAATTCAGTAAGTTCAATAGATTTTAATGAATGAAATGAAACAAAAATTATTCAACAATATTCTTAGATTTTAGACCATGTTTCTTTATCTAAACAAAGAAAATTCTAGATTACGATTTTTTTTTATAATTTTAATCAAATTCATTTAGTTAATATTCCATAAATAAACGAAATGCTTATTATTTAAACAACTGCATCCTTATATTAACTATTACCTTGTAACTACAACATTATATTATAACTTACAACCTTAATATTTAAAATTCAGTAAGTTCAATAGATTTTAATGAATGAAATGAAACAAAAATTATTCAACAATATTCTTAGATTTTAGACCATGTTTCTTTATCTAAACAAAGAAAATTCTAGATTACGATTTTTTTTATAATTTTAATCAAATTCATTTAGTTAATATTCCATAAATAAACGAAATGCTTATTATTTAAACAACTGCATCCTTATATTAACTATTACCTTGTAACTACAACATTATATTATAACTTACAACCTTAATATTTAAAATTCAGTAAGTTCAATAGATTTTAATGAATGAAATGAAACAAAAATTATTCAACGATATTCTTAGATTTTTAATAAAAATGTACTACTATCTTTTAAATGGGCGTTAATAATAACCATGTTTCTATGTCTTCATAAAAAACAAAGAACCTTCTAGAATTAAACAAATGTATAATTCTAATCAAATTCACGGTTTAATATTCTATAATTATGTAAAAAAAATTGTTATTATTTAAATAAAAATTATCAAAGTTTATTATTGAATTGCAATATTGCCAAAATTATATTTTACACTGGTTGATAAACTTTTAACTACAGATTTGTATAAATTATCATAAACAAATGTTAAACAAAATTAACTACTATTTGTAACAAATATCATTTATTTACAATGATCAACAGGTATTATTCATAGTCATTATGAGAAATAGGTACAGTTTAGCTACTATAAATAACTCATAAAATGAGTGAATAAAAAAAAACTGACGAAAAAAAAAAAAAAGAAATTTCATTATCGATACGTTTCACTAATTTTGATTGAAAATATAATTAACGTATTTTGCCAAGCATTAACATAAAATAAACATTAACTAAGAGATCATTTTAACCTTTATTGTAGGACGAAATTTATTTTCTCAGAATTATTATTCCAATAATTGTGTTGTTACCAACAATAATAAAATAAACGTAACTAAGGGAAAGATCAATTCTTTCGCAAAGAGTAATACATAAAGCTAAAACCTCGTCATTAAAAATTTCATGATCAACCCTTTTCAGAATAAATTGTTTGAGAACGATAGAAGCATTGAAATAAGATTAATAAACAATTCCTTTTATCAGCATGCATGGGGGTCTTAAAGAAATTTAGAACATTTATGAAAGTAAGGAATTTTTTTAATTATGGTATATTGAACGATAATAGGTGGATATAATTGCATTTTATCAGTATAAAATGTTAAATGATTTATTTAAAATATAATAATAATGTTTGTATTTATTTACCTAAACATGTTCGAAAAGAACCTGCAGTATTCTGTTCGATTTAAAATTCTATTCGATATTAGTTCTATTTAACTTAAAAATTACGAATTTGAATTACCATTTTAATTAGTAAATAGTTAATACCGAATAAAATGTTTTTGACTGTTCAAGCTCTAATTTCAATATCGTCTGCAACTTTTTTTCTGCTTAAGACAAAAACGATTCACGTATTTGATAAAATAATAGTTAGAATCATTGCTTACGTGTCAATAATTGATTTAATTTATAAAAAGCAAAAATTATTCCATCAGTTCTAATTTAAATATCGTCTGCGACTTTTATTTCTGATTGCCAATTTATAAAAAACAAATTTTATATTCTAGAAAGTAAAGGTTAGAATCAAATCATGTTTCCTTTTTAAATTAATTATTGGTGGGTGTGTAATATTTGGTAAGAAATATTTTTTGACACTATAAAAAAGGGCTTCTGAAACTTGAGCAAAAATCAGTCAAAATAGTTCCCCAACTCTCTCTGGACTGGGATGTACAATTATGGTGGTTCGAGTATTCTCCTACGACTCCGGATTCCAATCAAAACGGCAGTATTCGAATCAAAACAAGTGTTTGATTTGAATACTGCCACCAGCCAACGAACATCTCTCACACATTTCTCCCCTCACATCACTTTTGAGGCTGTGATTTTGATCAAAAAAGAGTGTATTCTGTTACAATCTCGAATACATAGGGTTTTCAAATTTGATTACTATTTGTTTTTGAACTATTTTGACACACTTCTGAAAAATTAAAAAAAAAAAAAGAAAAAGAAAGAAAAAAAACCTTCTTTCAGTGAAAAAAGATATCGAGTTAAAGTATAATTAAAATAATACTTTTAGTTATATCAAATATAAGAAAAAAGCATTAGTTTTTAAAAGATTAACTTTATTTTAATGTCTTATAAAAGATTTATGATCGATCATAGACTTGATTTACTTTCATTATTTTTATATAAAACTTTATTTTTCAAATGTTTTAGTTTCATTTATAACGAAATTATAGCCAATTTTTCAATTATTTCAGTTTTATTTCTATCATTTCAATAAAGTAACCCATACGAGTTGGTATATTGCTTCAATGTGTGTAAAGCGCAAATTAATTTCAGTACAGAAAGGGAAAAGGGCTTTGGTTTAAAAAAAAAAAAAAAATAACAGTTTAACAAATGTCTTAATCTTTTGGCCCTACAATTTTAATGCTCTGCTTTTTTAATTGCCGGTTACAGTTTTTATTATATGCATTATTTATTTATTAAAAGCTCACAGATGAGACAAATATTGATATCTTAAAAGCCTTTTCAAATAGTTTTTATTTCATAGTATTAATATTTTCCCTTAAAAATGGTACAAAGTATGATGCATTCGTTTTCAAAAATATGTTGGTCTTAGATCTCTAATGTATTACTCTATAACCGTTCTTTAAATCTGCAGGACTCAAATAACAAACAAACTTGAATAATCAAATGGGATGAAAAAAGCTGGAATGAAATCTGGACATCATTGGGATGGAAACACACGGTGTAAAAAATAAACTGTAATTATTTTGCGGTCAGTAAACATTCTTAATAAATGAAACTACCTAACTCACTCATTTTCACTACTTTAATACAATAAAAAATTTCTACAAAATAACATAAAATGTTTTTTCTTCATAGTATTTTTATAAAATTGCCTCCAGCATTTGAGTTTTTTGCTAAAAAGTTTTTCCAGAGTCTCTGAGCTAAAACAGAAAATTTTAAGGAAATAGAACTTTTATCAGATCTTAAGTACATGAACTATCTGAGTTTTTATATATTTGTTCAAATTATAAAACCAGTCATTTTCTCCACCAGTCTAGTGGTGGACAAAATTCATTTAATAGTAATTTATTGACGTATTACTTTTTCTAGCACTAGGAAAAATAATTTTTGATTAATTTTGAATAATTTTTTTTTAAATTTTGAACCAATTTTTTTTTTATTATTTCCAGAATCATATGAACCCTGGCTCATGAATTCTTGTGCATGAATGGGATTTTTTCGTTTATAAAAATCATAATATAGAAGATGAAGACAATTTTTCTGTCATTTTCCCTCGCTCAAATTTATGCTGTACTCTCAATTGACATTTTAAAACAAATTGGTTTACGTAAAATGGGCTTCAATTCAGATATTGAAGTTTTCAGTTTTCTAGTTTTAAACATTCCAGTACTCTTTTTGTTAGGGTAAAATTTTGTCTAATTTTGAAGAAAAATGTGTAGAAAAATGGTCTTGTGTAAATGGAAATTATCAAAAAAGTAAAAAATGTTTTCGATGAAGCGTATTTAAGAATAGTTGCACGAATCTTGAAACTTACATTTTCCGCATTGTATTTTGTTTTTATTATAATTCTTAGAGTGTTAGACAGAACTTCTAATCTTCGTACAGCTGTAATGAACTTTTTTATTATTTATATTTTATTATAAAATTTTCAGCAAAGAAATGCCCCCCCCCCATTTCTTTGTTGAGACTAAATAAAATATATTCTACTAAATATATTCGAATTAAATAAAATGTATTCTACGACATGAGATTTAAGCGGAAATACTTATTTCATTAAGTCCACTCGAAAGTATGATCAGATTAATTATAAAGACTACCGTTTCGAAAAAGAAAACAGGTCACAAAAACCGATATTCATGATTTTTAGGCTGCCTGGACGATAGTTATACTTAACTGAATATTCCATCGGGAGAGCTGCGCTACCTAAATTTTCTTTTGCCCCCCCCTTCCCCTCATATTGGTCTGTGAATCACGTGGAAATAAAAAAAATAAAAAATTAGAGAAGTGGGGAGAGGTATTCCCCGCTATTAATCGATACTCGACCCATTTGCTATTTTGTCCGGCACCTGGAGATGATGTTTTGAACGATGATAGAAAGTTCTTTATTGTCGAGTTGGCAGTCACGGTTTCAGATAAATTGGTGAGTGAGACTTAATTTTATCATTTGTTTTACAATAGCTGTTTTCGCACTACTACTAAAACTCATTACACAACCTAAACTTAAAATGGTAGTGTGATCAAATAAAAATGGACAGATAATTTTATTCCAAATTAAATTAAATTAAAATAAATTACAAATTTAATTTAATTTATTTTTCATGCATTTTCACTTTGATTTTATTGTAATAAAACTAATAAAAGGTGTGAATGAATTTTTTGTTCAGGGTCGTTTAAGTATTTGAATAAATACTAAATAATGAATTACATAAAATATATTAAATCAGATTTGTTTTTATATTTTATTGTAGAAGAGTATTATGTCGAACAAGAATACCATGGTATTGTTTCCCCTCTAAATGTTATACAGAGTTAAAGGCGAATAAATATATAAATAATATTAATATTTTTAGAAAAAGGATAAATCATTTTTAAAATAAATATTGAATAAATAATTAATTTTAATAAGAAAAAAAGAGTCAAAACATTGTGCTAGTATATAATTAAAGCAAGCAAAATCATATTTAACGCTGAAAACCAAATCAAAATTAAGATAAAAATTGGAAATTGATTTTTAAAGTCAATTAATTTTATCTAAACTAGCTGGATCTAATGGGGGCTGCAATTCAAAATAATAATGTAAAATAATTTAAATTTAAGGCAACAGTATTAATGGGTGAGTTTTACGAAACAAATTGACTTAAAAATTTAATATAATCATAAGAAATTTTTTGAAATTATGGGGAAAATGAAATTAAAAGTAATTAATTTTATTCTTATAATGCATACAGAGCTCTATAATTTTACATTATATGCAAATAAAGATTATTGGACAATTTTATTGTAAGGAAATTAATTTTAAGTGAATTAATTTTTTAAATTAAGTTTGTAACTTATGAAAAGTATGCATTTAAAATTTTAATAAACTTATAAAAGTATGCATTTATTATACACTAATTTTATGTTTTTGTAAATAATACAATTCATTTATTCAGAATACAATTTCATTTACTCCTTTCCAAATGGAAAACTATTCATTTCAAAGACCAATAGGCAATTAAAGTATAGAGACATTTTCATAAAATTAAGTGAAAGTTTGCTACAATTAACACATTACATTTGTAAACATTATTTAATTATTTATTTTTATTTACTTATTTATTTTTATTTATTTATTTTTGTTTATTTATTTTTATTTATTTACTTTTTTATGATGTGCAGGGTCAATTTATTTTTATAATGTTAATCATAGAAACATAACAAGGAAATTTGATCACTCCCGGGATTTATAGTTGTTGAAATGAAAATTTGAATGTTCGATTACTCAGAAATTATTTGATCGATTTCATTCAAATTTCTTTTTTTTTCTTTTTTTTTCTTAGAATTCTAATCTTTTTCATGATATAAAAATTTGTATTTCTTACCATTCAAAATTTTTCTGACTATTATTAAATAAAATTATAAAAAATATTAAATAGTTATTAATTTTTTTTTGTGGAATCTCATTGGAAAATTAAGTTTTATAATTGCGTTCAAAATATTTTTCATTCACTAAAAAATTTCCCGAGAGACGGAGAGAAAAAGTAAAATTATAATTAAGAGGTCTAAATAACTGTTCTTCTGACCAGTTCCCCACTTAACACAAAAGTTAATCATTTAATGCCATTTTTATCGGTCTACAATTATCAATTTAATTCACTGTTCTTGAATAGAAAGTTGTTCTTGAGCAGAAGTTTCCAGTCATGATAATGTTAAAAAACCTTTGAATCTGATTCGTAGGGATTATGCTTTTTTTTTATGCTGGATTTTAAATTAAAAATATTGGATTTTATTAAATATAAATTTTTTGACACAATTTTTAATAGTCTTTTTCATTGAAACCAACGCTTCGATGAACAACTGTTAACCATTACTATTACTGGTACTTTGTAACAGGGTTCGTTGATTTAAATCAGCTTGATTTAAATCAACTGATTTATATATATATATATATATATATATATTAAGTTCAGAATGAAGATAAAACAAAGGTAAATTACAGACAAATGAAAAAAAAAAGTTGGGGGGAATAATAATAACAAACAATTGGGGAAAGAAAAAGAATTAATTAAAAAAAAAAAAAAGGATAAAGTTTTTTTTTAAAAACCGGAAAATAAAAGATATAATCTTTTCATCAGTCCACACGATTATATTCGAAAATTTTTTTCTTAATTTTTTTCTGTTTTTTTGTATTTATTTATTTTGCTATATATATATATATATATATATATATATATATATATATATATATTTAAAAATTCAAAAGAAATTCGTCCCTCACTAAACGCAATTAATTTATACAGATACATATAAGGAATAAGGAAATAGTGACATATACTTAAATTCCTAAGTTCTAATAAATTGTTTTAAGAAATCTGTCTCAAAAACTTCTGCTTCAGTTAGGTTAAAGTATGATTTTTGTTACTACTTTAAATTTTAAAAAAATCTGTCGAAATGGAAGATTAAAAATAATGTCTTAAAATAATTGTTAGAATTGGAAAGATATGCCCGCACGAAATAATAATCTTAAGCTCCTTGCGTAATTATATGTTAACAACCGTTTAATAACAGCTAGAGAAACTAATAAAATATAATTTTTTTTAGCTAAAATAACTCTTAAAAAGTTTGTTTTTGTTAAAAATGTACAAAATAATTTTTTTATAAACATTAAAGCAAATGATATGTATTAGAAAAGTTCGATTGTTAGTTTCACTCTAATCATAAACATGTTTCATTAGTAAATAATATTTTCTAGGTATTTCCCAATGCTTTTTTTTTTTTCAATAAAAACCCTTTTAAGTTTTTTTTTGCGTTTCCATTTTAAAAGGAAAAGTCTTGAATTCTAGCAATCACTTAGAAATAGTATTGCGTGCATTTATTTCGCCTATTTTGAATGGCATTTTTATTGCGTTTTCATCACCTTAGTAACAAAGTTGCAAATAATTTCATTTCGAAGATTTTTACTTTAACACAAAACCTTTTATTTTTTGATAACTTGTAACAGAAACTCTTAAAAGAATAATATTATTTAGTTAGTATAATGAAATGCGGCTAGCAATATAAATGTAGTTATAAAATAACAAATTAAAAAAAAAAAATTCCAGCACTTTTACAGTCGCTGGCCAATTTATTCGACGCACTCTAAAAATCTATGTGAAATCTTAATTATCAGGTGATACTACACAGCTTAATTGTTTTCATGTGACTGAATATAGCTAGTTTTCGTGAGAAGTAAATCTATTATTTTCTCGGGTTTTCCACTGGCGACTAAAAATGCAAAAAATGGTGACTGTTAAAAGTGATTAAAATAAGCAGCTTTTTCATGCATATGTTTTTCTATAGAAAGTGAGGGCAAAGATTTACCGATTTAAATTTAGAATACGGAGCACCTAGAAAGGGGGAGAGGCTCATCGAAATTAAATACGAATAAGGGAAGAGGGTACACATAAGTAAACTAACACGACAAGATAATAATAAATATGATAATAAAAATGGCATTAAGCGGATAAAATAGAAAAAATAATTCTTGGGAAAAAATAATTCTTGGGATAGGTTGAGTGCAAAGAATGTTTTTACTTTAAATATGAATGATTTGAAATACAAGTGGTGGTTAAATATGTTTAAAGAGATTATAAATAAAAATGAATACCAATTTCAACACTTTTAGTCTCCTGTGTCATTTCTGTTTTCATTCAACAATATCTACTTTTTCGTCCAGTAGTGGTCATGATTTGGACACCTTATCCCATCCATCATGTACTTTTTTAAAATGAAGGTAACACATTTTGGTCACATCCTTTTTAAATTTCTCTAATTTCTCTCGGGTATGTTCTTGAAAGTGTAACTGGACATTTGAGGCCAAAAATGGCCCATTCATGTTGTAATGGTAGGCATCTGTAAAAAACTGATTTCATATCTGGAACCCAACTAACAAAATATCGAGTAAAAATTTCTCGCGGGTCTGGTCTGGTCGGTGTAGCTGGGCTCTTGAGGCCAAAAATGGCCCTTTTCCCATTCATCTTCAAACAAGGATCTGTAAAATATCAGAAACTGATAACATATCAGCATACAAAAAAGGCCCAATATATAGTAGAAAACAGAAAATGCACGTTACCATAGTATTTATTAGATAATAACATGAAAAATACAGTTATATTTATATACAAAATGACAAATGGAAAACAAGTAAAAGTTATTTACAATGACTAAGATGTGAGAAAGTAACATATATATACAAGTTAAATAAAAACAGAAATATATACAAATAATACATTACTGTAAAGATTGTGTACCTCTGTTAAAGTAGGGACCCGGCCGCCCTGGTAAGAATCACTCGTACCGAGTAGCTTCCTACAGTAAAATTATTCGAATTAATCTCGGCCTGATCAGACCCACAAAGGGTTGTTCTTTCACAGGGTTCGACAATCTGTGTGTTTTAACTCAGTGCATGTTTTTAAGTGTAAGTATAGAATTAGAAGTACAAAAGTGGGCTAGGGGTCTAATATTAGCAGGGGTCTGTCCAGGCATTTTGTGAAAGGTCCTGTTTTTGTAAAATTGTGAAAAAACTATTCATAATTTGTGAATATAAAATAAGCGTTAAGTCACATTCTTTCAACCAGGGTCCAGCTTTTGTGAATTTGCGCAAATAGGGTCCTGTTATAGCAAAAATTGATAAAAACCTTTTCAAGAAGTTTTTAAATTGTAAATAGATACACGATTCTGCTGCTACTAAATTAGAGATGCAACATACAAATATTTTGTATTTAGCCAATACTGCTCAACACAGAATAATCATTTCGGACGAATAATGGAAACAAAATCACTCACATTTTTAATAATTTCAATTGACATATTTTAAATAACACAACTTGATAATGTATCACTTTTTATGTGTTACGCATTAAGTAAACTTAAAAAATTCTTAAACTTATAATATTTTATTTAAAAAATTGCCAGAAATTAATTTTTATTTGCATAATATTCTAGTAATTAATTTTATGAATAAATATAAATTGATCAATTATTTATTTACAAAAAAAATATGATTTAATAATAATAAGAATGCGCACACGATGTTTGTAAAAGTAGAAATATTTTTTATTTATATACTACATTTGGAATATTTTATATACTACAAAAAAAAAAATAATTTATATACAACATTTGGAATTTAAACTTATGGAAGCTTAGATTGTCTCGAACCGTCTTTCTCCCCCCCCCCCCCGGGAAGGGCTTATTCGATTATCAAAACAATAATGAAGATAAACAAATTTGTGAAGGGTCCGATTAAAAGATAAATTATTTTGTGAAGGGTCCGTTTTATGAAAAGATATTTTGTGAAGGGTCCAATAATGGACTCAAATTTTTCTAAACATACCCCTGATTAGCATCATCTATTAGGTTGATCAGTCGAAAATAGTATTGAAGTCAGCAGCCTCACAATCGATAGCCTTGTGGAAAACACTCCTATTAAGCTTATGAAAATAGCAGTCAAATCTATTAAAGTTTAAGTCCCTATGGGCGGCATTGTTTTTGATGAACCACCTGGCTCTAATTAAGTTACAGAGGATTATATTTTACAAGACAGTCAAGGTATTCAAGTTGTTACTTGCTGCGTTGCTCTATGCAGGTGAATCATAACTGGTCTAATCATTGAGGTATAAAGCAACTTTTTAAGATTCAAATTCAGGTTCTTCTGGTAAAAGCAGTTTCATATATATACTAAAATTGTAAAAAAAAAAAAAAAATCTTGGTAGTTAAAGAAATTTTTAATTTTCTTGAAAAAAATGTTAGAATGAAATGTGTTTGTACCAGCTTGTGCTCTTTTCCATCTTGATTTATGTAGGCTTTGATCCCGGCTGCCAACTTGGAAGTTTTAGTTCTTTCTAAGAATGGATTGTAAAACACCATTTAACCCTTTCAAAACTGATTTCTAATTTATTTATTGAGGTTTTTCTTTCGACATCAAATTGTTTGCTAATTTTTTATTTTTTTACCATAGATAATATTACAAATAAGTCACTTAGGACAGTGATGCCCTACTAGTCTTTTTGAATGGGCATATGTTGAATTATATGATAATAAAAGGATAGACATTCAAAATCAAGCAAATTATGATCCAAGACGACGTTAATAGATACAAACAATATTTAATTAATGGCATTCACTTTTTTTAGCTCTATTTCAGTAATTTTCTCACGAAATGTTTGGTTATTTTTCTTTCGCATGAATCTCATCTCACTTCGAAACTACACTCTAAAAAATTCAAGATAAAATTCTGGTTTTAAGTACCGGCACTTTCGAGTAAATCATCTGCAAAATCTATTTTTATCGTAAAATATCATACCGTCATTTTTACTAAAATATTTATTTAATTAGAGGGATTTAGTAATGTTACGGTAATTATTAGTGTAAAAATTATGATATGTCAGACTTTTTATTTCGGAACATGTTTCAGTAAAAATGGATTTTACGATAAAAATTACCGGCACTCCTACTTTTAACCGTAATTTGATCTTGAATTTTTTATGGTGTTATGTCGCCATGACGGCTTTACAAGTGCTGCCAAGCATCCTTGTAGAAGAAGAGGAGTTCAAAAGACTGTAGTGTAAAAATCTAACGTTAAAATGTGCTAAATCAAATATTTTCCCCTTATTTTGATTTAAATTAATGAAAAAAGTATGAAAAAAATATTTTATAAAAATTCTGTGTCAAAGGGATAATGTTTAAATTAAGTATATTTTATCTACTTAAACCTCAAAATTACAAATAGATCTCCGGTATATTTTATTTCTCCGAGATAAAAACTAATAATATTGTGGTGTCAGTTTTTATTTTTTGTAAAAAATAATAATCTTAAAAGTTGGATATTGGAAATTTAACTCACTTCTTCCCTGCAGAGAAAAGTGGTCCATAAAAGGATGAATAGTGAAAAAAAAAAATGTCAGTACATATTTGTCAATACTAAATAGCTGTTTCTTCAAAATAATAATCTTAAAAGTTGGATATTGGAAATTTAACTCACTTCCTCCGTGCAGAGAAAAGTGGTCCATAAAAGGATGAATAGTGAAAAAAAAATGTTAGTACATATTTGTCAATTCTATATAGCTGTTTCTTCAAAATAATAATCTTAAAAGTTGGATATTGGAAATTTAACTCACTTCTTCCCTGCAGAGAAAAGTGGTCCATAAAAGGATGAATAGTGAAAAAAAAAAAAGTTAGTACATATTTGTCAATACTAAATAGCTCTTTCTTCAAAATAATAATCTTAAAAGTTGGATATTGGAAATTTAACTTACTTCCTCCCTGCAGAGAAAAGTGGTCCATAAAAGGATGAATAGTGAAAAAAAAATGTTAGTACATATTTGTCTATACTAAATAGCTGTTTCTTCAAAATAATAATTTTAAAAGTTGGATATTGGAAATTTAACTCACTTCCTCCGTGCAGAGAAAAGTGGTCCATAAAAGGATGAATAGTGAAAAAAAAATGTTAGTACATATTTGTCAATACTAAATAGCTGTTTCTTCAAAATAATAATCTTAAAAGTTGGTTATTGGAAATTTAACTCACTTCTTCCCTGCAGAGAAAAGTGGTCCATAAAAGGATGAATAGTGAAAAAAATGTTAGTACATATTTGTCAATACTAAATAGCTGTTTCTTCAAAATAATAATCTTAAAAGTTAGATATTGGAAATTTAGCTCACTTCTTCCCTGCAGAGAAAAGTGGTCTATAAAAGGATGAATAGTGAAAAAAAAAATGTTAGTACATATTTGTCAATACTAAATAGCTGTTTCTTCAAAATAATAATCTTAAAAGTTGGATATTGGAAATTTAACTCACTTCTTCCCTGCAGAGAAAAGTGGTCCATAAAAGGATGAATAGTGAAAAAAAAAATGTTAGTACATATTTGTCAATTCTAAATAGTTGTTTCTTCAAAATAATAATCTTAAAAGTTGGATATTGGAAATTTAACTCACTTCCTCCCTGCAGAGAAAAGTGGTCCATAAAAGGATGAATAGTGAAAAAAAAAATGTTAGTACATATTTGTCAATACTAAATAGCTGTTTCTTCAAAATAATAATCTTAAAAGTTGGATATTGGAAATTTAACTCACTTCTTCCCTGCAGAGAAAAGTGGTCCATAAAAGGATGAATAGTGAAAAAACAATGTTAGTACATATTTGTCAATACTAAATAGCTGTTTCTTCAAAATAATAATCTTAAACGTTGGATATTGGAAATTTAACTCACTTCTTCCCTGCAGAGAAAAGTGGTCCATAAAAGGATGAATAGTGAAAAAAAAATGTTAGTACATATTTGTCAATACTAAATAGCTGTTTCTTCAAAATAATAATCTTTAAAGTTGGATATTGGAAATTTAACTCACTTCTTCCCTGCAGAGAAAAGTGGTCCATAAAAGGATGAATAGTGAAAAAAAAATGTTAGTACATATTTGTCAATACTAAATAGCTGTTTCTTCAAAATAATAATCTTAAAAGTTGGATATTGGAAATTTAACTCACTTCCTCCCTGCAGAGAAAAGTGGTCCATAAAAGGATGAATAGTGAAAAAAAAAATGTTAGTACATATTTGTCAATACTAAATAGCTGTTTCTTCAAAATAATAATCTTAAAAGTTGGATATTGGAAATTTAACTCACTTCTTCCCTGCAGAGAAAAGTGGTCCATAAAAGGATGAATAGTGAAAAAACAATGTTAGTACATATTTGTCAATACTAAATAGCTGTTTCTTCAAAATAATAATCTTAAAAGTTGGATATTGGAATTTTAACTCACTTCTTCCCTGCAGAGAAAAGTGGTCCATAAAAGGATGAATAGTGAAAAAAAAATGTTAGTACATATTTGTCAATACTAAATAGCTGTTTCTTCAAAATAATAATCTTAAAAGTTGGATATTGGAAATTTAACTCACTTCTTCCCTGCAGAGAAAAGTGGTCCATAAAAGGATGAATAGTGAAAAAACAATGTTAGTACATATTTGTCAATACTAAATAGCTGTTTCTTCAAAATAATAATCTTAAAAGTTGGATATTGGAAATTTAACTCACTTCTTCCCTGCAGAGAAAAGTGGTCCATAAAAGGATGAATAGTGAAAAAAAAATGTTAGTACATATTTGTCAATACTAAATAGCTGTTTCTTCAAAATAATAATCTTAAAAGTTGGATATTGGAAATTTAACTCACTTCTTCCCTGCAGAGAAAAGTGGTCCATAAAAGGATGAATAGTGAAAAAACAATGTTAGTACATATTTGTCAATACTAAATAGCTGTTTCTTCAAAATAATAATCTTAAAAGTTGGATATTGGAAATTTAACTCACTTCTTCCCTGCAGAGAAAAGTGGTCCATAAAAGGATGAATAGTGAAAAAAAAATGTTAGTACATATTTGTCAATACTAAATAGCTGTTTCTTCAAAATAATAATCTTAAAAGTTGGATATTGGAAATTTAACTCACTTCTTCCCTGCAGAGAAAAGTGGTCCATAAAAGGATGAATAGTGAAAAAACAATGTTAGTACATATTTGTCAATACTAAATAGCTGTTTCTTCAAAATAATAATCTTAAAAGTTGGATATTGGAAATTTAACTCACTTCTTCCCTGCAGAGAAAAGTGGTCCATAAAAGGATGAATAGTGAAAAAAAAATGTTAGTACATATTTGTCAATACTAAATAGCTGTTTCTTCAAAATAATAATCTTAAAAGTTGGATATTGGAAATTTAACTCACTTCCTCCCTGCAGAGAAAAGTGGTCCATAAAAGGATGAATAGTGAAAAAAAAAATGTTAGTACATATTTGTCAATACTAAATAGCTGTTTCTTCAAAATAATAATCTTAAAAGTTGGATATTGGAAATTTAACTCACTTCTTCCCTGCAGAGAAAAGTGGTCCATAAAAGGATGAATAGTGAAAAAACAATGTTAGTACATATTTGTCAATACTAAATAGCTGTTTCTTCAAAATAATAATCTTTAAAGTTGGATATTGGAAATTTAACTCACTTCTTCCCTGCAGAGAAAAGTGGTCCATAAAAGGATGAATAGTGAAAAAAAAAATGTTAGTACATATTTGTCAATACTAAATAGCTGTTTCTTCAAAATAATAATCTTAAAAGTTGGATATTGGAAATTTAACTCACTTCTTCCCTGCAGAGAAAAGTGGTCCATAAAAGGATGAATAGTGAAAAAACAATGTTAGTACATATTTGTCAATACTAAATAGCTGTTTCTTCAAAATAATAATCTTAAAAGTTGGATATTGGAAATTTAACTCACTTCTTCCCTGCAGAGAAAAGTGGTCCATAAAAGGATGAATAGTGAAAAAGAAATGTTAGTACATATTTGTCAATACTAAATAGCTGTTTCTTCAAAATAATAATCTTAAAAGTTGGATATTGGAAATTTAACTCACTTCTTCCCTGCAGAGAAAAGTGGTCCATAAAAGGATGAATAGTGAAAAAACAATGTTAGTACATATTTGTCAATACTAAATAGCTGTTTCTTCAAAATAATAATCTTAAAAGTTGGATATTGGAAATTTAACTCACTTCTTCCCTGCAGAGAAAAGTGGTCCATAAAAGGATGAATAGTGAAAAAAAAATGTTAGTACATATTTGTCAATACTAAATAGCTGTTTCTTCAAAATAATAATCTTAAAAGTTGGATATTGGAAATTTAACTCACTTCTTCCCTGCAGAGAAAAGTGGTCCATAAAAGGATGAATAGTGAAAAAACAATGTTAGTACATATTTGTCAATACTAAATAGCTGTTTCTTCAAAATAATAATCTTAAACGTTGGATATTGGAAATTTAACTCACTTCTTCCCTGCAGAGAAAAGTGGTCCATAAAAGGATGAATAGTGAAAAAAAATGTTAGTACATATTTGTCAATACTAAATAGCTGTTTCTTCAAAATAATAATCTTAAAAGTTGGGTATTGGAAATTTAACTCACTTCCTCCCTGCAGAGAAAAGTGGTTCATAAAAGGATGAATAGTGAAAAAAAAATGTTAGTACATATTTGACAATACTAAATAGCTGTTTCTTCAAAATAATAATCTTAAAAGTTGGATATTGGAAATTTAACTCACTTCTTCCCTGCAGAGAAAAGTGGTCCATAAAAGGATGAATAGTGAAAAAAAAAAATGTTAGTACATATTTGTCAATACTAAATAGCTGTTTCTTCAAAATAATAATCTTAAAAGTTGGATATTGGAAATTTAACTCACTTCTTCCCTGCAGAGAAAAGTGGTCCATAAAAGGATGAATAGTGAAAAAAAAAAATGTTAGTACATATTTTTTCAATACTAAATAGCTGTTTCTTCAAAATAATAATCTTAAAAGTTGGATATTGGAAATTTAACTCACTTCTTCCCTGCAGAGAAAAGTGGTCCATAAAAGGATGAATAGTGAAAAAAAATGTTAGTACATATTTGTCAATACTAAATAGCTGTTTCTTCAAAATAATAATCTTAAAAGTTGGATATTGGAAATTTAACTCACTTCTTCCCTGCAGAGAAAAGTGGTCCATAAAAGGATGAATAGTGAAAAAAAAAATGTTAGTACATATTTGTCAATACTAAATAGCTGTTTCTTCAAAATAATAATCTTAAAAGTTGGATATTGGAAATTTAACTCACTTCTTCCCTGCAGAGAAAAGTGGTTCATAAAAGGATGAATAGTGAAAAAAAAAATGTTAGTACATACTTGTCAATACTAAATAGCTGTTTCTTCACGTTGCCTGCCGCTTTAGCCATAGAAAAAGTGTAGAGCTTTCGCAACTGATCGAAATATGGATTGTTAACCCCTTGACGTATCATTTCTTGGTATAGAAATGATCTCTGATTGCACTGTAAACAACAACTCGCAACGGAATGTTGTCGTGGAAGACGTCTGAGACACGTCAATTATTGTTTTGACATAAAAATATTTTAACAGTTAACAAATGACGTCTCCCAGACGTCTTCGTATGTCAAGGGGTTAATATATTATTGTAGACAAAACTATCTTGTTTTTGCAATATACATCCTAACAAGAAACTCTTGTTCTATTCTTTTTTTTCTTTCTCTTTTTTTTAAAAAAGAAAAGAAAAGAAAATGTTATAATAAAAATTATATCAAAAATTTTAGTTTTTAAAAATTGTATTAATTAAAAATTATTAATTAAAATTAAAAATTATAATAAGGAGCTAGATACAATTTAGTAATGAGTTTAGGAAAAAAAAAAACAACGGCCTGTCATATGAAATATATCACCTAAAATAGGGTGGAATTAAAAATTCATTAAATCAATAAACAAAAAATAAATGATGTCATTGCGTGTTATCCGACTCCAAGACGAGAAATAAGGTAATAAATGTTCGTTTTTGTTACGAAACTGTCACGAATTCTGTAGTGAGGATTTATCTTCTGAAATCATATTTTCTATTTCCGGATAACTTCAAAAGTACTAAACAGATAAGCGATGGTAAACTTTCCTCTTCAATATTGGATTTTTTTTTCTCCCTTTTATATTTCTATTTTTTTCTTCTGCTTCTGAGTATTTTATTATTATTGTCTTAAAAAGCCCAGGGTAAGGGTTTTTCGCTATTTTGTCTTCTAATGATTTCAGTCTTACTTTTACTTACTTATACGGCAATTTTCAATAATTTAATTCACTGTAGCGTATGACAGCTCTTGCGAATTTATGTAATCAGGTGAGAGAATTCTTTTTCTCCAGATTTTTAATTACGTGTCAAATATTTGTCATAAATTTAAGGCAAAGCAAAATATAATTTTACAAAAAAAAGTATTTTCTGCTTTGCAAAATAACATTTTTTTCACAAATTTTACTGTATATTTTATACAATCTATTAATTTTTAATTAACGTTTGAAAATCAATAAATTTTTGTTTTTTCTCCTAAATTCAATTAACTGCGATAGAATTTATTATTAAAACTCCATCATTCTCCCTCTCTTTTCAAAAAAAAAAAAAAAAAAAAAAAAAAAAAAAAAAAAAAAAGAAAAGAAAAAAAAAAAACAAAAATGGATACTTGTAAGTCAGTTATTTCCTTTTTAAATTTACTCGTGTGAAACATTAACATTCGTGTTCTTAAAATATATAAATAATACTAAAAAAAATATTTTGATCGGAAATTAATTTATTTGCCATATTTTTTAAAACTAGAGAGGCAGTTACATTATAAATCCATTCACTCAACCAGTTTCTTGTGAATTATCAATTTAGTTTCAACGTTATCTCCCTAACTTCTTGTTTTCAAAGTGGTACCTATTACATCAATTCAAAGTGTTGCGTACACGCAGCGTGAACGAGAAACACAAACAGCTCTCGAATCGTAAAAACATCACTTGAAGCTCGCAAACCACAGTTCGCCGACCATTGGGCTACTATGTTATCTTAGCATCTACTAACTGCTCCGATTTTAACATAACATTTTTATATATAATATTTAAAGTAATATAAGAGTCATCATGCAGGTCTTTTAGGAAAACAGTGGTATCTAAGTTTAGATCTTTAATTTGTAAATTTCATTCAAAATTATTTTCCTCATGTAAATGATTCAAAAGTTTTTTTTTCACTCTCGTGATGAGGTTTTTAAACTTCTGCCACCTTAAAAAATATTTTGCAAAAAACAGCATGTTTTTCTCATTTAACACTTTCTCAAATCAGGGTTTTTTAGATTTATCCTGATAGGCTAGTTTGTCCCGATTTTTTGAAATTTTTTTTATTGTTGTTGTTATGAGTAGCAGTATAATTTTATAATTTGCTTAATTCACAGCTAAAGTGTCTCCCTCCAGTGTGGTGTTAAAATTACTTATTGCATTTTTATCACTAACTGTTGTTATTGCTTTCTCAATTTGCCCAGTGTTTAAGAAACGTGTATGAAAGATCTTTAAAGGTCAATTATTTAAGTATATTTCAATTTTAATATAATTACTTATAATAAATATACATTAGAATGAATTGCTTGTCTCTGAGGACGGGACAATCTTTAAACATTTATATTGGATATAAACCAAAATTTCTTAATGAACCATTTCAGTGTTGAGTTTTCTTCTTATTGACTAGGAAAATTCCTTATGTTTAATAGGATTAATTATAATCAATATACTTTTTAATGAGTTTGATTTTAAGTGTTAAATCATCAATCATGGTTATTATGTTTTTCCTTTTTTAGAATTATCACATGAAATATGACATCCAGAATTTCGAAATGATGTGATGCTGGCTAACAAGTATGAAATGAGTGAAGAATGGGTTGTTGTTGCAGTAGTTCCTCAAGGGTTGGGTCAGTAAAAGTAAGTTAGAACTCACGTTTCAATGTAGTGGCACATTTTTTCTTATTGCTTAAACAGATTTATTGCCATTTAAGAAGAATTTAGACTTTTTGTGTCTTTGTTTTCAGCTATAAATGTATACAGAAATAAAAATATTTAGAAATGATATTGAATTGTTTTAAGTTTTAAACAGTTTTTTAGCGATCTCCTCTCAATGAGGTGACCCAGATTCGAATCCCAGCTTTGGCTTATAAATACGAATTCTGATCCAGGCTCGCATCGATTACAGTTCAGACAGAAAATATCCTCAGTGGTTACCCGATCGTGGGTTAGAATCCCCTCTCCGTCGGGCTGACTGTTGGAGACTTCTCCATGTAACATAAATGCTCCATCAGTAAACTAGTTTCTCCCAATGCTCAATCCAGGAGTTCCATTGTTTTCTGAATTAGGTTCAAAATTACAGTTGAATATCGATAGAAGTAAACTCAGAATTGGGTAAATTGTTCAACGCCTGTTATATAAAATAAAGTGACCCAATTTAATTTTTTAACAATGCCCTGTTGTATGGGTCACCAAAAATCTCTGCTGTTGATACAAAAATTTAGATAGCTCCCTGAATAAGTTTTGCGTATATTTACATTAAATATTAACTTAATGTTTGAATAAATATTTTTTCAATTTTAAAGAATGTTTTGTTTTTTCAAATGAACTAAATAAACGAACTTTTTTTTTGAAATTTAAAAAAAAAATGATGCAAAAAAATGTTTATTGTCTAACTTATTTTCTTGTTACTGTAGCAAAATGCAAGGTCGTTTCCTGACTCATCTGATGGTTTTGAAGGGCCAGTGAGAAATAGGGAATGCACAGATTCATTTTTCCTGTTTATCTTCGCAGTATACATAATTTTCCTGGTACGCATTATATCTAATATTATCAAAACAGTAACATTATAACATTTTTTATTATATATTTATGAAATATTTTTCTGTTATATTTTGACAACTGTCTGAAATTTTCATGCTATTACTGGGTCTAACTGTATAAAATTTTAATAGTTATAATATGCTCTTTTTTCAGTTAATGATATCGTAACTGCTGTAGGGTTGTCTTAACTGTAGGAAATTTTAACAGTATCTTGTTATCTTACATGTTTCTTTTTTAATTGGAAGAAAGAAGAATTTGACTAACAATCAGTTGAATAGGGTTGATAGAAATAGTTAAATTGCATTTATCGGATATCTTACTATACTGATAGTTAAATTGAAAAGAAAAATAAAAGTAATTTTACACTTTATCTCTCCTACTTTAGCTAAAAGATTTTGTTTGATTTTTGTTGTTGTTGCTGTGTTTGGTTAGGTATGATATTTTTCGATTTTTAATTACAAATGTTTGGTTAAAAAGAAACAATGTTAGATTTATGTTTAAATTAAGTGATTTTTTAGCTATTAAGTTGGCTAAAAAGAAAATATTTAAGAGTTTTCATACCCAACTGGAGATCTTATTTTTAAAATATTTTAATTGATGCAAATATCTTAATTTACTTTAATGCAACTGGAAATGATGGTTGCATCATTTTTTAGGTTTTTGAAATTAAGGTCTATTAGGCCTGCTCTTTAGTATTTGAGTGTAGAAATAATTAAGGAATAACTTAAAATTGTTTTAAAAATATCTTAGACCCATTATGGGTATCCGAAGTCTTTTCCTCTCCCCGACGTAGTGTAGGAACCACCATTGTGAAAGACAAAGAGGAGAAACAAAACATTGCTTACTAAACTAGTAATGTTTTGTTTCCTATGCATTGTTTTGCGTTGCATCTTACGAGACCAAGATCAAGTCACAAAATAGGACTAACAGTTTAGAAGTTATAGCAGATGTATTCTGAATAAATTATATATATAATATAGAATACCTCATAGGAGTCTTTCTATATTATATGATAGGCCTAAAATAGATGTCTCTCATTAATTTTAAGATGTAGAAATCGTTCTCTCACAAAGAGGCATATAAAGTCAAGAGTCCAATTAAAAGATTATTTTCTGAAGTTAATGGGAAATAATTCTTAAAGAAGTACACATTAAGAAAATCCCAAAAATTTTCCAGCGTCAGAATGGCGTCTTCTTTTTAGAAAATTAAAATCTCTAAATTTTCCCATTTGAATGACGTTTCATTAAGATAAGGATATTCTTGCAACTAATTCTCTTTCAGAACCTCCGTTTAAATATCGGGACTAGGAAAAATTCGTTGCTTTTTCATATTTTCATGGCTAGATAAATCTGTGCCAAACCCAACATCCCTGCTATGGAAATCCCACTAATGCAGTCTATGCAAAAATTCAACGACCACTATTTTAAATAACTTAATATAAATTAGTAAAATGCCTATTTGTTTGAATCAGCCTAAGTCTCTTGAATTATCCAGCCTTTAAAGGCATATTATATATATATATATATATATATATATATATATATATATATATATATATATATATATATATATATATATATATATATCAGGGTGTCTCAGTTAAACGTTTCAGAACTCCTAAGAGGTGTAGGGTGCATCCTGACGACTCGTAATCATATAGCAATGCGGTATCGGAAATGCTTTCCAGACGCGGTAGATGGTGTTGTATGAGCATTGCCGTGCGTTGGCCTCCTCGGTCACCCGACCTATCATGTCTTGATTTTTATTTCTGGGGTCATATGAAATCACTGGTTTATGACACCCCTGTTGACAATGCTGAGGAGCTGGTTGAAAGAATCGCAGTAGCTGCCAGAGAAGGTCGAGATATGTCTGGAGTATTGCAGAGTGACCGGATGCTCATGCGCCGGAGATTTGAGGTGTGCATTGTAGCCAGTGGCAGAAACTCCGAACACTTTGACCTATGTACCTTATGCTTTTTTCAATCTATTATTAAAATGAGTTTTCGCTTACGGTCTCTTTTCCTTATGGTGCTTCTGTGTACATCACCGCTTCAGGAAAGCATTTCCGACCAAGCATTGCTATATGATTTCGAGTCGTCAGAATGCACCCTACCCCTCTTAAGAGTTCTGAAACGTTTAACTGAGACATCCTAGTATATATATATATATATATATATATATATATATATATATATATATATATATATATATATATATATATATATATATATATATATATATATATATATATATATATATATATATATATATATATATATATATATATATATATATATATGTGTGTGTGTGTGTGTGTGTGTCATTTTTGTTGAACATACATATTATTTCGACAATATGTAAATTTTTATTTTTATCGAGCGTTCATCGTCATTTTTAATTATACGTAAGTTAATTTGGAAGTATAACAAAGTCAGTCAGTCAGAAAATATGTAAGAAAATTGTATTTTGAATGAGTATCAAATATGCAAAGCAAACAATTACCTCACTTGTAGCTCATTGAATGTCCGTTTACAAAAATTGGTCTTTATATGAAAACATCTGATTTTTAATAGTATGCTAAACTCAAATGCAATCCATTCTTTTTAAATAAATTTAAGATAGAGACAATGGTTCAACTCGGAGGACGGGGAAAACTTTAGATATTTTGACTGAACGTAAATCAAAAATTTTAAAACAATTTTTGATTTCCTCCTAATTATTTCCATGTTAAGTTTTTAATTTTTGACTCTGAAAATTCCCTACAATGCACAACTTTCAACTACTACGTGTATACTTAAAAATATGAATGCATGGTTATCATATTTGTTCTTGGTTGTTTATTATTTTAAATTTCCTTTTTAAATTCCTGTTTTGTTTTCCAGCTTGTTGGCGTGGGACTTGCTTTTGTAAAGGGTGATCCTAGAAGACTGTTATTCGGCTATGATGATTATGGTAACATGTGTGGTTTTAAGAACAAACCTATCAATGGTGCTAACAGATCCGGTGTTGACTATAAAAAGGAACGGTACGATGTTTTCTCTTTCTATGCCGCTTAATAAACGGATAATGCCAATGAGGGACAATGATGATGCATCTCTATCTTCCTTTCACCAATGTATCATTTTTTTCCCCACTTTATTTAAAATTTTTTACTTTCTCGTCTCTTCTATACATTTTTAGCTGACTGAAAATGCTGTTTTTTAATGAAGTAAAAGTAAATTGTAGCGTCGAGTTGATTTGTTCGATGTTTTTTTTTCTTCTTTTTCTAACCATCTCTCTCTTCTTTTTTATTTGAGACGTTGTTGTTCACGGGTTTTTTAGCAGGTAGAAAATAAGTCTCATTTTATTTTGTGGCTTTTAAAAAATATTTCCAATAAAAATCAAAATTCTTTTATATATAAAAAGTGCGAAGTATGGAATGAATAGAAAATCAAGGTAATGAAAAAAAATAGATTTACATAAAATAAGAGTATATAAAAACTAGAAACAAATCGAGCAAGCAGGGGAAATACAAAAAAGAAAAGAAAAATGGTTTGTAGCACTAAAAATTGAATAAACGTTAAATGCATTGAGTTTTGTGTAAACTTGCATTTAATAAAAATAAATAAATAAATAAATAAATAAATAAATAAATAAAAAAACGTTAAAAAGGAGTCATTAAACCAATTTTTAATCATTAGAATAGTTTACGTTTATAATGACTTTGTGCTTATAGTTAATACATTTACATGTAAGTATGGGATACTATACATATAGAACACAAATATTGAAACAACTATATATTCAGACGACGGCAACTGTTCATCTTAGACGCGGTTATGAGACCAAATATTAGGCATGTCATTCCCACAGTTTAAGAGCTGCCTTTTCCCAATATGGATCATTCAAAAACTTTCTTTCTTTGAATGTCCTTTTAAGTTATTTCGCTCCAACCTCTTTTTCTTTTACAGTCAGGAGGCCATGTAAAAGGCAACTTTGGTGTGATCTCATGATCTTATTCTTAATACGTAGCATCTGATGTGTTTTTTTAATTTGGAATTGACTTTGGAATGACTTTGGTATTTGTTTCGTTACATAGTTCCGAAATAGAAGTTTTAATGGGATTGTAAATTTTTAAAGTTCCTCTGAGATATTTTTGTTTGCAAGGAATCAAGCCTGTTTTTTTTTTTCTATTTTGTTTGCTGCTATAATGTATAATCATAAAACAGAATTTGTTTAAATTTCTTACACGCAATCATTGTTATGAATACATATGGATTAGACTAAAAGTATATTTATATGGTTATTAAAGATTTAGGAAAAGATTTATTGCCAATGTTATGTTTAGGATGAAAAATATAAACTATTGTTAAACTTTTTTTCAATAATATATATTTAATTTTATTTAATAAAATATTAGTTTTATTTCCTTGGTTTTGATGATACTGTTTAAAAAACATAACGTATTATAAAAAAGTATTAGTAAACTGGATTTGCAGTTGTAAACGAATTTATGAGATCCAAATACGAGATCCCTTGCCAAAAAAATCACAGTTATGTTTAAAATTTTCTCAAATATTATATAACATGTGTCAATAGACGATATCTATGGAAGAAATAAATTGTGTTTAGATATTTGAATTGTCTCATCATTATTGATATTTTAATTGTCTTTACAAAATCAAAATTCATTTAAATCACTTATCAATCATTTAAATTGGTTATAGTCCTTCGTAAATTTATAATTGCTGTAATTCATTGATTATGAAATTCTCCTTTAGATATCTGGTCATTAATGAGAAGTGCGTCAAAGAAGATTGTAGAATGGAGAAAATTTGTCAGGACAAATGTCCGGACGGATATGAGTAAGTTGCTCTTAGAAACCTATCATTTATATCTAATTGAAAATGAAAATATTTAAAATGTTCTTTTACTTAAAAATTGTAAAATTTGTTAGCTAGCAATTATTTCACTTATTGTAAATGTTCTCTACACACATGCTACATTTTTTTTCTTTTTTGAAAAACAAAGAAGTACTACTCAAATGAATGCTGCATAAAAAATAAAATAAAGCCAAAGTTTGTGGGTGAAATACAAGCGAAATTTATTATTATTTTTTTTAATGTTGTAATTTGAGAAAGAAAATGCAATCTTATATCTGGGGACATTTATTTTTGATTCACCCATTGTTGACAAGATTTTGAATACTTTCAAGATGAATTAATGTCTATCTTATTATTGCATCATCCACAGAATATCATAATCTTGTGAGGATTGGCTTTGATTGTAGACATATTTTTGCAGCACGGCCATTTAATTATGGTGACTATAAACCTTCATATTCATTTCTCTAATTCTTGCGAACAATATATAAAATAAAGGCTTAATTAAATATTTAAGTTAAGCCAAAAATTACTGGAAGAAGCTGAGTGAGTAAAATATATATAATTATTAGAAACATTTTATAGTTCTTTTTTTGTATGTTTTCAACCTTTAATTTCCTCGATACTGATTTTTAGACTGCGGCATCACTTCATTTATAATGTAACCTCCCATGCACATTCTTTGCTACTTCATTTTTGGCGAGAATTCTATAAAAACACGTGAGGGGTGGTCATTGAACACAAGTTCTATTTTTTAATAGGAACACAACCTTCCACCGTTGTTTACCAACTAAAGTGAAACAAACGACATCGAAGCTATTACAGTCTACTTTGCCATTTCTAGAAGTAAGAACATATTAACTCAATTTGAATTTTAAACTTATACATACTATTTGAAACATGTGAATGTTAATCTATAAGATTTTTATGTTATAGAATATAATAATATTTATATAAATGAAAGTGAATGAGTTTCAATTGGATCTCTTGTCATTTGATTTCTGGCAGGAAACAAGGATTCCTTTTTTATGTATCTCATACATTTTATTTATTCAATAGGAAATGGGTTCGGACATTAGCCTCTGCTGGAAAGAAATAATACTTTTATGCCTCATTAGTATTGGTAAATGTTTTTTTTTTCTCTTTAATATTTACTATAAACAGTTTTACTGTTATCACTTTTAATAGCTTGAGTACTAGTAGTAAAGTGTAGTAGATTGAGCAAATAATAAACAAATTCCTTTTTGAATACAATAAGTCCTCTTTAGTCCTTATGTATATATATATATATATAAGTTCAAAATGAAGATCAAACAAAGGTAAATTACAGACAAATGAAAAAAAGGGGGGGGGGTCAAATAATAATAATAATAAACAACTGGGGAAAGAAAAAAAAGAATTAATTAAAAAAAAAAAAAAAAAAGAGGAAAAAGTTTTTTTAAAAAACCGGAAAATAAAAGATATAATCTTTTCATCAGCCCACACGATTATATCCGAAAAAGAGTGCTTTCTAATATTGTATCAATATAGCCAAAGCAAAATATATCAATACAATAGTGTGAGGAGCACTCAAAAAAATTTTTTACAAAAATTACGACAAATAAAATAAAACACAATAAGTAAAAATAACACGTAAAAACAGAAAATAAAATAAAAAGGAAGAGCAGAACAAAACAAAATCTATAAAGCGAGTAGCGAAAAATAATGAACTTACATGAACGGGAAATTTTTCAAGAATGATTTAAAGTGTTTGCCAGAAGATTGCCAGATTGCAAAATATGAAAACTGTGAAAACAAAAGCGCAAATTGAGAGGAACTAGAGGAGTTTAAATTGCGTTCTTGCTGCATTACTGAAGTGCGTTAGATTTGTTAGTTACCAAGGATGGGCCAGAAAACTGATGTACGCGAGGTAATATTAAACTGGATAATTTAAAGAATTTGACTATAAATAATTTTAGAGCCGCGATGGCTCAGGGGATAGAGCGTTCGCCTTCCAATGAGGTGAACCGGGTTCGAATCCCAGTCGATACGAATTCCGCATCCGGCTTGCACTGACCACAGTGCTGACGTGAAATATCCTCAGTGGTAGACGGATCATGGGTTAGAGTCCCCTTGCCGTCAGGCTAACCGTGGGAGGTTCTCGTGGTCTTCCTCTCCATGTAACGCAAATGCGGGTTAGCTCCATCAAAAAGTCCTCCACGAAGGCAAATTTCTCCCAATACTCGATCCAGGAGTTCCCTTGTCTTCTGGATTGGGTTCAAAATTACAAGGCTACGGAGTTGAACATTAGTAGCCGTAAACCCATTAAGTTGGGTCGGCTGTTCAACGACGGTTATAAAATAAAATATAAATAATTTTAGAAAATAAATATTTATTTAAGAAAAAAATATAAAATAGAAAAGAGAAAGAAACATGAATTGCCAGTTTTGCACATAATTTTAGCCACAGATTTGCCCGAAATGGATTTGCACATGGAAAAATTGCATAAAGAAATTTATTTGTAAATAATTTTGCCCACGGATTTGCCCGAAATGGATTTGCACGTGGAAAAGTTATATAAATTAACAAAGAAAAAAAAGAAAAAAAAAAGAAAACTTATTTTAGCCCGAAATGGATTTGCACATGGAAAAATTGTATAAATTAATAAAGAAATTTTTTTAGTAAATAATTTTAGCCACGGATTTGCCCGAAATGGATTTGAACATGGAAAAATATTATAAATTAACAAAGGAATTTTTTAGTAAATAATTTTGACCAAGGATTTGCACAAGGAAAAATTATACAAATTAACGAAGAAATGTTCAGTAAAAAATGTTTGGCCACGGATTTACCCGAAATGGATTTGCACATGGGAAAATTGTATAAATAAATAAAGAACGTTTTTAGTAAATATATTTACAAAAAATGCGATTAATTCAATGATTTTATATAGAATTTTATTACTTTAGTTGGGTATCTATTGTTTTTTATCAAATTTTGAAAGAGTTTATCGATTTGGTTTTTGGATAAATAAATATTACTACATATTCTTTTAATTCTATTAATTTCATTAACAGTAGTATTTAAATAGATGCTCCTAGAAACATTAGAATTCCAAGTAATTAGTTTATTTATATTAAAATTAAAATCATTTCTTTTATCGTATAAATCAACAAAGCAGATATTTTCTTCTTTTATAATACCCAAATCCAAAAAATTGAAATTAATATTATCATCATGCTTACGAAGCAAGATTAATTCCTCGGGGTAAATATCATTTAATAAAATAGTATAGTCTTGAAAATTAAAGATAATTAAGTCATCAATATATCTAAAAACAAATTTAATACTAAGAGTGTAATTTATTTCATAATAATGCAAAAACAAGTTAGCTAAGAGAGATGAATAATTAGAACCTTGTGGTATTCCATCAATTTGAAGAAAAATATCCCTTCCATTGTAAAGATAATTATTAAAAAGACAAAAATTAATCAGAATTTCAAAATAATCAAAATCGCAACAAAGGATATTTTTGAAATCATAGTGATAATTCAAAAGGACATCTTTTAGTTTAGAAAGGGGAATGCTATTGAAAAGATCCTGGAAATCAAAAGTTGCAATAGAATTAATTTTATTATGTTTAATGAAATCTAAAATCGGTTGATTATTAGTGATAATCCAAGAGAAACCTTCTTTAGAAATACTGTTAATAATTTTATTTAAGTAGTTAGAGAAAATGCTGCCAGGTTTAGTTAGATAAGTATTAGATCCACATGTGATAGTTCTAAATTTAACAGGAATTTTATGAAATTTCGGACTGATAATTAAGTAAGGAAATTGTATATTGCTAATTTTAATTTTTAATCTCTTATGTAAAGCTAAAATTTTTTTAATGACAATATTATTATTCAAATTACTAAGTTTAAAATTTTTACTATTTTTTAATTCCGTATTTAAAAGTTCAACATAGAATTTTTTTACAGAAGATTGCATAATTATTGTTAGCTTTGTCTATGGGAGTAATTACAAAATTTTTTTGAAGTTGCTTAATTGATTGAACAATATTAGAAAAAATTGTTGGATTGTTACTGTTATTTAAATTATCCTTATTATTGAGAATAAAGATTTTAAAGTAATAATAAACACCCCATTTCCATTCTGTTAGCATACCTAAAGGTAAAGAGAATCTATTTGATATCTTTAAACAAAAACTATTGAGATCATTAAGAAAGTATTTTAGAATTTTATTGATTGATATATGATGATACTTATGATTGATGATACTTATTATTTTTTTCTTTTCTGGTTTTTTTGTATTTAGTTATTTTGCTTTATATATATATATATATTTCAATTTTATCGAAAAAAATACCGTGAATTTTATAAAGCCTTCTGATTGCGCTTCAGAATCACGTCCCAAATTTTTTGCAGGATCTCTTTTTTCTTTTCCTTACCTGAAAGACTTCAACTGAGGTGTAAAAGCAATTAGCCCTACAACTCTTCATAAATCATAAATTTATAATAACTTAAGTAAACTTGGTTTTAGTACAGCATTTTCATACAAATAACATCTTTAAAAAAATAAAAAATTTCAGATAATAAGTTCAACGTTTAAATTTTGAAATATTGGAAAATCAAAACTAATTTCATTTTCATTTCTTCTTTTTAAATTCAAATTTTATTTTCAAAGTATTAAAACGAATAGTATTTTCTATGCCCAGAAAGCAGATTCAAAAATTCTCTTCTCGGTTGCCTATAGCAACAGAGACACACAATATTATGACGTCTAGTCATTCATTCAATTTCTTTATGGTTGCTTTAAATTGTTTCACTTTATATGGCGAGGTAATTTGGCATTTTTTTAAACTTTCGCCATATATATAAATCTTATTTGCGACCCAATTTACAACCCAATTTTTTCGAAAATTTATCTACCCCTCCCCCCTATTTCAAGGGTCAGGATTCCAAATATGTAAAAAAAAGTATATGTTTATTCAGAGGAAGTACGTTTTTGTGTCTGATTTCGTAATTTAATTAATTGTTAGTACTAATTAATTAGCATATTTGAGGTCACCCCCAGGAACCATTAAGATTGACACTTAGCTCGTGAAAATCCGATCATTAGAACAAAAGTTATTCAGGGTGATTCGTTTTTTTCTTAGCGGACTGTACACTCCGGTCGAGGGAAAGTTAGGAAGCTTTATAGAGTGGCTTCCACAATGACACAACATGATATTTCCATTTTCAATAGCATTAAAGGGTTGTAATTTGGAAAATATGCAAGCAATAACAAACCTGGAGTTTCATGGTTCGAATCTTGTCAGCAGCCAACAAACATCTGTTTTTTTAACACATTCCACCGTCACATAGTTTTTGAAATAATGAATTTAACTCAAAAATGAGTGCATGCTGATTCATGGGCTTTTCAAATTCGACTATTAATTGTTTAGGAACTATTGTGGCACATTTTTGCTTAATTTTGAGCAACCTTTCTTTTGCAGTAACTTAAATTATCTTTTGAAATATCTTTTTTTACTGCTCATCCGTCTATTAAGGTTGCACTTTATCAAATTAAATCAAAGGTTATCCAGAATTTTTTTTCTTCTAATTCTTATTGTGCGTTTGGCGATTTATTGCAGCTTAATTATGGTAATATTGTTATTGGTTTTTTTCCAGGGCTTTCTGTGTTGTTATTGATCGTTCTCCGATTCTGTGCCTCCATCATCATCTGGGCTGTTCTAATAATTGTAACAATTGGTTCGTTAGCAATCACAGTTTATATTTGGTAAAAACCATCATACTTTTTTGTGTTAAAAATACCTAAGGGTTGCCCAAAGAAAAGTTGGACGCGCATATACATCAGAGATAACAACGCCACCATTCAGGGTTATAAAAGAAGCTAAGAGGAAGGCATGGTAGATTGCATAAAACTGATCAATCAGATTATATAATAGCAACTAAAGTAAATATAAAATCATGTCAATAATAGATGTGACCAGCTCAGAGGTATTTAGTAGTACTTTTTTATGGTAATATAAATAATAGATGTGACCAGCTCAGAGGTATTTCGTAGTAATTTTTTATGGTAAAAAGTAATTGTTTCAAAGTACAAAAAAGAGTAAAAGATTTCCAAAGTACACTTTCACAGTAATGTCACGAGTTGTAAATTTTCGACTGCCCTGAATAACTTCTTCAATAACAACAATGAATTCATTGGAAATCACTTTTTTTCTTTCACTTGGTCTTAACAGACTCGATATTGATGCCTGTATCCATGCATCACGAAAAGTTTAATACAATTTGTTCACAGCCATTCGTCCTTGACAGTGTCCTAATTTGACTGAACAGCTTCCAATTAACGGTAAATGTCCGTTTATTTGGCTCAATTTCTGCCATTTAAACAGTACTACTGCATATTCTTCTGTTCACAACTCCCTACAGCAGAAATGAGCAGACATGGCGGAAAGCGATGCAGCTTTATTTTAGCTTAGCAAACAAACTAAATCAAACCTTAATTAAAATCTTTTGCAGACAAACTACATTTTACAAAAAAAAAATTATTATTCTTGTTTTATTCTTCTTTCCTCATCACGCAGAGCTCACGTGAATGGTGATAGAACTGTCCCAAGTATTTGATAAAATTCGCAGACTTTTAATTTATTTTAAATTTTTCAACTATAAGAATGCTTTAAACTTTATTTGCTTACAAACTTCATTTAATTTACTCGGTATTTAATTTCTTTTTTTTTTTAAATACTACTTAAAATGTTTATTTATTTAAATAAAAAAAAATAATAATTCTAATCAAAAATATCCTTCTTCTTAATTTTACTATCGCAGAATTTTTTTTAATGAGTAAACAAATTTTAAACTAATAACGATTCAATTAATTAATTTTTAGAAGAGCAGATATTTCATCATTCGTTGTGAGAGAAAAAGAGTCTAAGTTGAGCAAAAAACAGTTATATCCAAATTAAATTGTGTAGATTTAAATTTTCGTCAGAAAAATTATAATTCTAGAAGCAATCGTCTTTTCGTGATTCTATTGAACTAGCAAACAAAAACTTAATAATTATCAGCAAAAAAATGATAAATGATTTCAAGTAAACATTTAATAAACTCTAAAGAGACAATTTAACAATTAACTTTAGGCAATAAAAATAATATAATTAATAGACAATTAAGCAATCTCAATAGACAATTAAGCAATCTCAATAGACAATTGGCAATTCTAAAATATTGCCCTCTTGTATTTGAAATAAACATGAGGATAGATTTCTCAAGCTAGTGGTATTCTTTTACAAGATTTCAAGACAACTCAGTAATTCCAGACACTCTCTATTCATCTTAGCGGAGTCACGTGGCTTTATAGAGCGTTGTTTGAAAACTCCACCCTTAATTCCGCGTGATTCCCCAACAAGATGTTCTTGCCTTCTAAAATTTACGAACTTCTAAAAGTGCAAGAATTGAATACAAATATTTAACACGACGCGATTTGTCTATACATTTTAGAACTTATAAATATAGAGGTTTTTGCTACATGATCTAAGTACATCCATTTTAAAACGACTTTACGTTTACTTTAAATGCTGTCTGATTAATCATTAATGCATTCCTCAGAACTTTCAGATTCCTCCTTAATAACCTTGAACGAATGGTGACGTTAGTGTTGCTGCGATGGTACCGAACGTGACTATTTTTTATTTGAGCTACTCTAGTATATTATCATACAATATTTGTGCACTTGTTTTTTTAATAGTTCATTTGTGTTTAAGATGTTTAGTAAAGATTAAGTGTTGATTACCAGAGTATAGATTAGTGCCAAATTCTTATATATATAAGAGAATTACAGAATGTAAAAGTGTTTACTACTCTAGTTATAAATTTTAACCAGTACGATTCATTTCCGTAAACATTTTTCTATTTTAACAGCTAAATTCGACTGTGAACTCCGCAGCCTTGTCATTTTGATCCCAACCAAGAAGAAGAGCGTTGCGAGCCGGAAGCAAAATTCGTATCAACCAGCCACAGCCGGAAAATGAAACCTGGCTCATTGTGAGGTGAACGCTCTATCCCCTGAGCCACCGGATACTTTTTAAAAATTTAATTTAGAAAAGAAGAACGACTTTAAAATAGATGCAAAAATTTCATTTTTTTTGCAGTATAATTTCATTAAATTAGTTCTTTTAGTTGTTATAAAGGAGTTTATAGTATTCGATTTACGTTATTGAAAAGTACATCCAAGATAAATACACCTGGATTAATATTTAAAAAGAATAAATAATTTTAAAGTTAATTTTTGATGCTTTAGAATAGCCCTGTTAAAATAAAAATTTTAAATTCAGGTACATGTGGCATGAGAAGAAAAAACGTTTAGAGGAATATGATGGTCCAAATAAAGATCTGAAGGAGAGACGTGTTATGTATTGGCTGATAGCCGCAGTTCTTTCAACCATTTTTACAGTAAGTATTTTTAATATTTTCTTTTTTAAGAATAAAACATTACGAATTTGAGGAGGACAAATTCTCCTTTAAAATTTTTTGATCAATTTATGTACTGCCATAAAAAAGTGGTATAGATGTGACTATATAAAAAAAGTGGTAGACATATTTTTTATATCAAGGGGTTATTTATTTCGGTTATGTACACTTCGCAAAACAGACCACCTTGAATAACTTTTAAACAAATGATTGGATTTTCACGGCGTAATCTTAAAGACTTGAAAGGCTTATTTCTAATGAATGAGTTCTTTTAAGTCAAACATTAGACTGAAAAACGTATAAATAAACCTCTTTTTCGAAACAAATTTTGAAGAAAATTCGATTTCTCAAAAAAGTATTTGACCGATTTCACTTACATTTTGTATTTTGCTATTTATAGCTGCATTTTTTTAAAATTTCATGTCTAGCAATTCAAAAGTTTTTCGATTATTATTAAACAAAATAATAACAAGGAAAAAATATATTTTTAAAGTTATATTTTGCATAGAATTGTTATTGGATAAATGAATTATACAAATGTGTGCAAAAATTTTCCAATTCGCTTAAAAATATCTCGAGATATAATTAAATACGTAAGGAGTAAAATTTAAATGAAAAGATCCATACTTTGGACGGCTCCCCTGACCAAACTATTGGGACCCTATTTCCCAAATTGCGGCTATATTTTGGAGGTCAGAAATCTGAATTCATCATAAAAAATGTACGTTTATTCAGAGAAAGTACGTTTTGTGTCTGACTTCGTAACTTAGTCTGCACTAAATTAGCATGTTTGAGGTCACCATTAAGATTGAGTCATTGAATCCGATTATTAGATCAAAAGTAATTCAGGGTGATCCTTTTTTTGCCTAATATTCAAAAATTTTTATTTTTCATTATGTCCCGTACTTTTAACTTCAGATCTAAATATAAATATTCTTGTCGATGTACACAGAAGTATCTTGCATGTACAAAAGATATCATAATAATCAAACCCATGTACTGTCACTATATTCTTTTAGGAAAAAAAGAATTGGCCTTTTAAAAGGACGAAAGGTACAAATAAATGAAGGAATTGTTTATTGAAAATTCACTATACCATAGATTTACATTCGGCATTTTTAATTTTTTTTTTTTTTATTTATTTATTTTTTTTTTTTTTGTCGTATGCCTGTTTAGGCAAAGGGGGTGCGATTGTTCTTGTTTTTCAGTGGCGCCATCTATGGCCAAGAATTCGACTTCTGCCACACGATACTGCCACTAACCTGTTCATAGGGTGGGCCACATTCACGCAATCGAGAAAGGACATAGAACCCAGAGAGAGAAAGAAACATCCATGCCTTGCCCGGGATTCGAACCCAGAACCTTTTTGAAGCAAAGACAGTTCCCTGCCCCTTACACAGGCCCGTCGGCTTTAAAGAGTCATATACCTGTTTTAAGAATGTTAATTGAATTATGAAATATTGAAAAATATTGCTCGTTTTGAATAGTTAGGTCATTTCAATGTAAGTATTTTAAAAGAAACGAAAACTGAAAAAAAAAAATTATATATATACGGTCAAACCTCGATATCTCGAACTTGAAGGGAGAGGAGAAAAAATTCGAGATACCGAAAATTCGAATTATCGAAAATCGCATGTTATCGATGGTAGAATAAAGAAAAATGTTCTTTACATACCTTATTTATTATTCCATATTTATTCTAAAAACGCTTTTTACACTTTCATTTAAAAAAAGATTCAATTGTTGTTTGCTTTAGAGATGTGTAAGAAAGTTTGTCTATAACACTTTCTAAATGGACTATAGATTTAAATGTCTCCTCTGTCATATTCGGCTGCCTCTCAATAAATCTCCTTACAGTGTCCACTGCAGAAAGTGCTTGTTGGTTAGTAACATTGGGCGGCAAATCTTCGATTTCCTCATCCTCTTCTCCTGATAGTTCACAAGAAGCTTTCGTTTGAGCGATGATATCATTGTCATCCCACTGACCACACACTGTTACTGCATCATCTACGTTTACAAAGTCATGAAATTCCATGTCATCAAGATTCATGAGTCCGGTCAATCTGTCCCAATCATTTTCGGTGTAGTTTTCAGCAGAATTAACGATATTGATTGTTTGACTACTTTCGTGATCTTTAATGAATCCAGCCTTCTTGAAGCCATTCATTATCGTAGAGGAGGACGCATAGCTTGTAGAACACTAACACCGGATGGAAAAACCCCATCTTCCATTTCGGACAACATTTTTTAAACCACTTGATGATGATACTTTACTTTAAAACTTTGGATGATGCCCTGATCAAGTGGTTGAAGTTTTGAGGTAGTGCTTGGGGGGATAATTCAATTTTTACGTTTTCCATTTTAGGTATGGTATTGTGCCCCGTACACAATTTTTTGTTTTTCTGTTTTCATTTTCTTATTTAAATTTTTCAGCCAGCTTTCAAAAAGGTTTGATGTCATCCAAGTTTTTCGATTAGCTTCATTTTCTAAAGGAAATGATTTTATGCCGCTGAAATATCTTGGTTTTTTCGATTTCCCTATCTTCAACTGTTGTAACTTTTCTGTTCCATTCATATTTGCACAAAACAATAAAGTTAAACGCTCTTTACTTCTTTTGCCTCCATGACATGCTTCACCCTTTACATGTATAGTTTTGTCTGGGGTGCATTTAAAAAAAAGTCCAGTTTCATCCGCATTTAAAACGTCTTTTTCGTCGTAATCCTTCACAATCAAGCATATTTTCTTCCTAAATTCTTCACAAACTTCTTCGTCTACGCAAGCACTTTCACCACACATTTTCAAAAATGTAATGTTGTTACGTTATTTAAAATTTTCAAACCAGCCATTATTGCCTTTGAAATTTAAGTGGCCTAATTCTTTTGCGAAAGATTCAGCTTTTTCTTTGATTATAAGTCCATCTAGAGGGATGTTTTGACTTCTACATTGTGTAATCATAAGGCCCTTCTCCATATCGGGAAATTTTCTAAGATAACTGCTTTATTTTTTAAAATTGTCGAGAGCGTACTGCTTGGAATCCCAAATACCTGTGCAATTTCCTTTTTCTATTAAAATTTTTTTTCAACTTCGTCAATGATTTTCTTCTTTATTTCTATGGAAAGCGTGTTTAATTTTCGTTTGCTAGCCATTTTAAACAAATGACTCACCAAAGATCCAACGTCTAAGGGCTCTAATTTTTTAATAACCAAGAAAGGAAACTTTTTAGGAGGTCGCTTGGTCGAACAAAACAGGCGTGCATTCACACGTATCTTTCACCCCTTGTTACAATGTTAAGAAATTTTACAGTGTTCTTGGAAGCCACCCACCCTTTTGATTCTTGTTCATGCTGTCATTTCCAGTTTTCTTAAGACCACCCCCCAAGAAATAACCTTGCAGAATAAAAGGACAAAGAGAGCATAGATGGTCATTGAATTGCAATGACAACTGACAGAAAAGAGATAAGGAAACAATAAAACAATAATTTCTACTTGGGGGGGGGGGAGGGTAAGAGAAGTGATTTCAATGTGTTACTGTCCTCTTTATGTCCATTTTTTTTTTTTAAAAAAAAGTTTATCATTATGAGAATTGGTCTTCTATTCTTAAAATTTTTGATTTTTTTTTAGAATATTTTTTTATTTTCAGAAAAAAAATCTATACTATTTATGGAAAAAAAATACAAGTTATCGAGGGAATAGAAAAAAAAATTCGTGAAATCAAGTTTTTCTTAGCATTAAGTGTATAGGAAATTTGAAGGGAATTTTTTTTTCTTCGAGATATCGAAAAATTCGTGAAATCGAGGTTCGAGTTAGCGAGGTTCGACTGTATATATATATATATATATATACATCTATCATATAGAATATGCTTGCATCGTAACAGCTATAGAATGAAGAGCAACCCATTTCAAATAAAATACTTGCCGATGCTTTATATTTAGTGCCTATTCTTTGTTCAAAGTTATCATTTCTTTTGATGCAAAGTGAATTCCATCCTTGGCGGAAAAGTTGACAAAGATCGAACTTTTAAATTTCAAGTACTTTAATAGAAAACTCGGGGTTAGCATTTATTTGAATGAAATAATTTGTAAAAAAATGAGTCATAATTAAGAGCTAGATCATTGACGTGGGCATTACAGTGCGCAAAATGAAAAACGGGCCACCCTAAATACATTTTGAGCCAATGATCGAATTTTCACATTCTGGAAGGTTCGTAGGAGTGACCTCTAATAGGCTAATTAATTAGTACAGACGATATTTTAAATACCGAAATCAATTGTAATTTTAAAATTCAATTTCTCAGGAAATATTCGACCGATTTCGCTTAATTTTTTGTGTTTTGCTATTAAAAGTTGCGTCCTTTAAAATGATGAGAAAATTTGTTTACCTTACAATTCAATTTTTTTTTACTATTATTAAATAAAATAATAAATATTAACTAAAATTTCTATTTTGCTTGGAATTATCTTTGGATAAACGAATTTTATAATTGTGTGGGAACATTTTTCAATTCGCTTAAATAGTTCTCGAGATATGATGAAATGAAGGGGTTCAAACTTTGGACCACTCTCCTGACCCCCTATATTTTAGAATGAAATCTGAATCCGTCGAAAAAACGTTATTCAGAGAAAATACGTTTTTGTGTGTTGGATTTCGTAACTCGTCTGCATTAATTAGCATATTCGAAATCACCCTCTTGAACCATTAAGATTGAGTGTTAGGACGTGAATCATTAGATCGAAAGTTATTCAGGTTAGTCCGTTTATATTTTGCCCCCTGTACATTTGAAATTCAAACTTAATTGTCATCGAAAGCTTATGAGTACGAAGAAACAATTCATTGCTGCTGAATTTCCAGGGAATTATCAGGTTAACAAGCTGATCGTTGAATTAATAAATATACGAATATAACTAATTCCATTAGTGAAAGGAAAGAAAAACTCATTGAAAACCTTAACCTATTCATACTTTAACATATTAATGTCAATTCAATTTTTTTTTTAATTTTAAAATTGTATTTAACTGAAGAAGTTATTCTAATAGTTAGAATTTTCAGGATATTTTTTAAAGTTGTTAATACATTATTAAGAATTCAGAAGAACACTAAAAACCGATACATTCTCTTAAATGCACTTAGAGGTTTTAAAATTATACAAGGTGATAAAAGTAATTTAGGTGCAAATAATGCACTAAAATTTTGTTGTTTACTAAAATACTTAACCACATTTTCAAATAAACAAGAAAATATTTGTAAGATATTTACAAATTTCTAAAAATCTTTGACCACAGTACTGAACTGTATCACGACCGTTTTGAGCACCTTCTTATATTTTGACCCATCATTGTTTTATGAGATCTAACACTTGTCTTCAAAATGAGACAAAATCTATGTGATTCAAGTCTGGTGAATAGTGTAACTACTTTTTGTGCTTTTAGAATGCCTTTAGTGTGCTGGAGTATAATTTTGATGTATTTTTTTTTCTGAAAAATGTTGGTCCCCAAACATCTTCCAAAATGAGTTTGCGATAAAAAATATCTGGTCTTAAACTTCGACCGAATTATTTTTGTTCCTTTGTAATTTTTTCAAAAATATTTAATATTGTAATTTAATGCATGTAATGAAATAACTTTATTTTTATTTCCTAGGTAATCTATATTCTAGTCATCATATTTATGAGAAATAAAATTAAACTGGTAAGTGTGTCAGCTGACTTGTAATATTTTGAAAATTGTGGATTTAAACGAAATGCTTTTGATGAAATGGTATTTAGAAAAAGCGTATTATATGAACACGTGAAACACTATTACCGAAATTTTTGGCATACATTATAAACGATTTAAAACTTTTTTTAATAAGAAAGTGATTGTGAAACAAATTAAATTAACTATGATTAAGTTTTCTTTTGGAAATTTTGCTGCTTTCATATATATATAATATATATATATATATATATATATATATATATATATATATATATATATATATATCTTCTCTTTTTTGATTAATACAATTCATACATATTTGTAGGGTGGCTACAAAATACTGTTATAAAGTTATAAATATGGAATCATTTTGTTGTACAGATGTACAGATATTAAATAGAAAATGATAAATACACAAATATGATGAACACTATAAATGAAAGTTTACTTTAAAAAATTTTACTCGAATGGACCAACATTTTTATCGATTACTAAAGATAATCTCTTGCGCCATTGTCCGATGGCGGAAAGAATAATTTTAAGAGATAATTTGTTCCAATCACGCAATAAAGAGGCTTTGATGAAGTCCAAACTTCTGCGAAGCTTAGTATTAACTTTAGACTCTAGAATACCCCAAACAGAATAGTCTGAAGGATTCAGATCTGGTGGAGAAGGGGGCCAATCTTTTTGCTTAAAAAATTTCTGACAATTGAGATGGCTGTATTGTGACTTTGTATTACGGTGCATAAATCTTGCTGAAATATCCAATCCTTTTTGGGATACAATCTGTGGTAATAAATGTGTCATTCTTTTTATGTAATATTCAGCATTGATTTTTACCTCTTTATCGATGAATTTCAGAGGAAATTTCTCGTTATTTGACACTGCAAACCAAACCATTAGAGAATTCTTGTTCGGAAAGCGTTGAACAGTTCTTACACTTTCATCGATGGTTGCTTAATATAAAACATTATTTTTTGCATTATAACTGTGCAAAATATTTTCTCATCAGAAAAGACTATTCTGTCAACACTTTTGTCACTGTGCCGGTTAAGTGATTTCTTTGTAACGTTTTTAATTTTTGAGCAATTGTCAAACCGTGAACTTTTCTTTTGCGATAAGGGTGAAAGTCCAGTTCTATATTTAATATAACTTGCATAGTTCTTCTAGTCACGTTCTCTTCTGCAGCCATTTTATTAGCTGTGGATTTCTTCGTATCTTTTCACAAATTCTTTTAATAGATTTTTGTGACATTGAGTCACAATTTTCAATTTAATTTCATGTTTTTTTTACATCCAAATCGTAATGTTTGCTAATTTCTGATACAAATCCTTAGTTCTTCAACCGTTTTCATCTCTCCCCTTATTGATTCAGGCAATTGTGACACTCTCCCCATAAAATTCCTTTTTCTTTCTTTTGACCCCTCCCTTTCCCTAGAATTTTCCAACACCTGCTTATCGGCCCGTTTGATGTACCACGCCGGTGCAGAGTAATCTGCATCTTGTTTCTTCATTTTTAATTGAGAGCCCTTCTTTAAACGTTGAGTGTAACTCCTCAACTCAGTAATTGTAGGAAATTCAACTTTAACTTACAATTTTTAAGTAATTTAACTTCAACTCTTTCCAGAGAGTATAAATATCGGGCGGTAAAATTGATCGCTGGCATTCGAATTCTAATCATCACCATTTCAAGTTTTCTCCGCATAACGGAGATTTTATTTTTTCTCCCTCCTCACCCCTGAGGTCGGAAATTCTTCGACATGGCGTGGTCCTTTACGCCATGTGTGCTGGCTGCCTTGGCTTAGCCAAGATGATTTTGGCTTCTACATTTATAGATCCTCCTCTTTCTGTTTTTTTGAGATGCGGTGTCCGCCTCCAGTGGTTGACTAACTTCATTTCTGTACCTTGCCTTCCGCTCCAGATGCCCATCGCTTCATAAGTGTACCAACATTCAAAAAAAAATTAAGAAGATGTGTGCAAAAATGTTTTTTTCTCAAAATATCCTCCCTCAAGAAAATGTGTGAAGCTGTGTTCTAATAATCCTCAAAATAAAGAATTTTTGGTGAACAACATAATAGTTTTTCGTTACTTGACTACACCTGAATCTCTACATCGTGCAACCAAAGATAATGTTGTAAGTGCATCACAACGTACTCGTCATTGTCATTTTCATAGAGGTATGTTTTGTTATTAATTTTGTTATGTGATTACTGACCAGTCCTGGACTACCACTAGTTTCGTATCACCAGCCATAATTACGTCCTCTTAATAAGAAGAATACAAGTTGTAAATTTTTTGTATTTCATCTAGATTGAAGTTCATTTTAATAGACCTCTTTTTTAGTATTTTTTTTCCAATACCCAGCAGTTACTGGTACATATCTGGTGCCGTGTTGACCAGTCGAAATTTTTTTGGGTTGCTGGTGTATTTTTTTGATTGAATGTTTTTATTTGTAATAAATGATTTAGAAATTTATTTAATATGCAACAATAATAGTTAATGAATTATTATTTTTAACTTCTACAACTTGAGAACGTGGCCACATATCTGGTGCCGTTTCTTTGTGAGGTACTGCTGATGTTGGCTATAATTTAAAAGTATTGATCAGGAATTTTTTTTCTAGGTTATAAATTTATTTGATATGATAAACAAATATAATAAATTTTTTTCAATATACAAAAAGATTTTAATAAATTTTTCTTGGATTAAGTAATAGACAATTTTTTTTTTCCAATAATTTTTTAATGTAATAATCAAGTAAACAATAAAATTATGCAATGTAATCAGTTTTAATAAATTTTAATTGGTTAATTAATATTTTGTATTGGTTATTTAATAATTTGTTTAATATATTAACCAAATTAGAAAATTTTTGTAAGTTGAGTAAATAATTGAGTTTTTTTTTTCCAATTTTTTTGCAATTGTTTAATACTGTTTGGTAATTTCGATTTTTTTTCAAGGTGGATATCTAAATTTTCTGCATATAATGATACAATAGTTTTTTTATTCTTAAAAGTTAATTGAGTTCAAATCTCATACTTGTGTTCTGAATTCAAGAGTTATTTGTTGAATAAGTTCAATATTCCGTGGTTTTAGCATTTTTTAAATTATAAATTTCTTTGGAATAGTAGTTTTCTAGGTTATTGATTTTTAATGTGTATACTATTCTTTTTTATTGCTAAATGATATTGAGAATTAATGATTGATTTTTTTCAATTTGTGGTGTTTATTTACATTTTGAAATAATAGCAATGTTTTAATTTTTTCTAAAAGTTAATGTTACTGGTTTGAAGCAAGTTATATTGTTATATAATCATACTAATTATTAAGTCATTGAACTCAGAGTAATAATCTTTTTTAATTGTGTTTCTTGATTTTATAAGTTTCTTAGGTTTCAATATTTACATTTTTCGTATTGTTAGTAAAATGTTGTAAATTAATAAGGTATTATTATTAATGGTTTAATTTGATACTATACTTTTATTTCAAAATGTTGTACTGTCTAGGTCAATAGCAATGTTTTTAACAGTAATCATTAAGTTCAATATTCTATTTGTGAGCAATTTTGTTAAATGACCCCTATTCTCACCCGAAGTAGAACAAATAGTGTAATTACTAAAATGACTAATAATAGTAATGATATAGAGGCTTGTAAGCAAGCACCAAAATTTAATTTTTCCATACCCGAATTTTCGGGGAATTCTCAAAATATAGAATGGTTTATTAACCAAATTAAAGACCTAGTTAAATTAAATGCGTATGATAATGATGCAGCTTTGTATCTTTTAAAGTCTAAATTATCCGGTGCTGCTCTTACATTTTTTCAGAATTCTCCTGAATGTAGAGCAGCTACAGAATTTAAAGAGGCGTGTAAGCTTCTTTTAAACTTTTTCCAACCAGATGTTTCCTCCTCAGCCGATTTGGCAAAATTTCAGGCAATAAGCCAGTTGCCCTCTGAAACTATAAAAAATCTTGCGTATCGTATTGATACATTAGCTCATAAAGCATATAGTTTCATTAATGATCAAAATGCCTTGTCCAAAATTAAAGCAATGCAATTCCTGTCAGCAATCCCTTTGCAGCTCAAGGAGACCATTCTCATTGAGGGGATACAAGACTACAGTGAAATGGTCAAAAGGGCCAATCATATAATGACAATTCAACAATCTTTGGCTGGTTCAGCGACTCCTTTAGTCGCAGCTCATTCAGTGACTCAGTGCACGTCTGCAGCACCTGATCAGCTCACCATAATTGTTAAACAGCTAGAGTTGTTGACCACCAGAATTGAGACCATGCAGTCTAACTGCAATATTTGCCAGGAGCCCCATAACACTAAACTATGCCCTCTTTTAGTTAACCCTGTACAGAACCAGGATCGGGTTGGACATGAACAACCTCGCCCAACTCCAAACCTTACCTGTTCTTTCTGTGGACGCTCTGGCCACATTATGAGTAATTGTCGTACATATCAGAGGCAATTAAGACAAAGTTCAAACTGGGCAATGCCTTCTTTTCCGCCACAGTTCCCCATGGCTCCTCCCCGATTCACTGCTCCGCAGTATCCACCACCGCCTTTCCCTGTTCAAAATGAACAGTTTAGACCAAGGGGTCAAACTACTAATAATAGGGGTAACAATCCTTTAAACTCTCGCAGGAGGCAGTAAGGGATGGCCCTGTCTCCTCATCCACAACCCCATCCAAACTTTTTGATATTAATGAGTTTATGTCAAAATCTATGCATAACTCGAACACAACTATTCGAGAGTTTTTAACGAATTGTGATCATAAAGACAATATTGAACACATAAATATTGTTTCACATGAATTTCTTCTTCCAACAATTGTATCTAATTTTCATAATGTTAACATAAATTTTTTGTTGGATAGTGGATCATCAGTGTCATTGTTGACATTAGATGCTTTTAATGAAATCAGGGCTCATAATAAACCAAAATATTTATCTAGGAAAGTCCAAATAAGAACGGTCAATTCTCAACTACAATTTTCGGCTTGTGCTGAAATTTCTTTTAAAATCAATAATCATTTCTTTAGACACCAATTCTTCATTGCAGACATTAAAAGTGATACTTTTCAAGGAATTCTAGGCTTCGATTTTTTACGGAAACATAATGTTCATATAAATTATAAAGATGAATCTGCACAATTCAGTAATTTTAGTATTCCATTAAATAAGGTTGATCACCTAACTTCAAATAATAACTCTAACGAGCAGATTCAGGTTGTTTTGAAAAATAAGCTCACTATTGAACCAGGCGAGACTGCCATTGCCCATTTAAGAATTAATTCTTTTGATAAACTAGAAAATAAGGAAGTGTATTTCACGCCTACTTATAATTCAAATATTATAATTCATCCCTCTATCAATGTTGTTGGCAATAATTCTTTTGATACTATAATACTTAATAATTCTGACAATTCGGTTCATTTGAATAAAAGTTTGAAAATAGGTGATGTAGATTTTAATTTTGATGTACAAAATAGTAGTAATGCAGATAATGTAAATTTTAATGAGGTTAATGATTTAGAACAGTGTAATTTAATTACTGCTTCTCAGGATATTTTAAATTTAAGGAAAGATGAACTAAAACCTACTGATTTTGATCTAGGACATTTAGATACTGATCAGAAATTAATTCTTCAAAACATTTTATTAGAAAATTTTGCTGCTTTTTCAAAAACAATTAAGACTCTTGGGTGCACTGATCGTGTAGTTCCCTCGTTAACATTAAAGAATGATAATGCAATTAAAACTTTACCTTTTGAGAATCCTTATGCTTTAAGGGATGACATTAAACAAGAATTGGATGAATTAGTGGAAGCCGGTATTATTAATAGGCATGTTAGCCATTGGGCTGCTCCACTAGTGTTAGTCAAAAAGAAAAATTCAGAAAACAATCAGGGTAAACCTAAGTATAGATTGGCTTTAGACTTAAGATTACTTAATGCAGTGGTAGAAAGCTCCACTTATCCATTACCAAAAATAAGCACAATTATTAATGAAATCTCTCAATATAAATTTTTCACAAAATGTGATATTCGGGAAGCATATAGGCAGATCATGTTGCCTGAACATCTGCAGGATATTTTAACCTTCACCACTCCTTTTGGTTCGTTTGCAAATAGGCGACTCGTCTTTGGCCTCAAAACGGCAGCGAGTACTTTTCAGGCTCTAGTTGATTTAATTATTGAAGAATTGAATGCTGAAGGCATTAAAGGTATACATGCTTACCAAGATGACTTTCTCATCGGAGCTAATTCTTTTGAGGAAATGACAAATAGAATCTCAGCCTTACTTAAAATTTTAATCAAATATAACTTAACTTTAGCTCCAAATAAATGCTCTTTCTTTAAAGATTCTGTTGAATATCTTGGTTTTGTAATTTCTCATAAATGTATAACCCCGACTTCTTCAAACATTGCCAAAATTACTTCTTTTGCTACTCCTCGTAATGCTAAACAAGTTAAAAAGTTTATAGGTGTGTGCGGCTTTTATCGCCATTTAATTCCTAATTTTGCCCAATTAATTGCTGTCTTAACTAAAGTTGCTACAAAGCAATCTAAATTTAAATGGACTGAAGAACAACAGCGGGCATTTGATGCATTACAGAATGCATTTTTTTCGAAACCTTTTGTTCAGTTACCAGATTTCAATAAACCTTTCTTTCTTAATACAGATGCCAGTAAATTAGGCATTTCAGCTGTTTTAATGCAGGAGCACGAAGGATCTCTTCGCCCTGTTTCTTTCTTTAGCAAGGCTTTATCTAAGTCTGAACGTAATTACCCAGCGATCAAACTTGAGTTATATGCCATTTTTAAGGGTGTTACAGCATTTAAATCTTACCTGTACAGTAGAAATTTTACAATTTTGAGTGATAGTAAACCATTAAAACATTATCGTAAGGTTACATCACCTGCTGATATTATCACACGTTGGCTTCTTGCTTTAAGTGAATATACTTTTGATTTTATACATATACCTGGTCATGAGAATGTGTTAGCCGACTGGTTTAGTCGTTCTCCTGATCCTAATTTTTGTCAACCTGCCTTAAATGTGAGTGATTCTGAACTAATTTTACCTTTCACTGACATCAATGAAGACCATGTAATTAATGTTTTGACTAATAATGACTCCCCTCTTGAAATTTCTTTAGACACATTTAAATCTGAACAATGTAAAGATCAACATATTCAGGAAATTGTTTCCCTTTTAAACCAACCAACTCTAGTTAGTCAGTCTAAAACTGAAAATTTCTTTTTAAATGATGGCGTGTTAATGTATGCCACTGAACTTTTTCCTCATAAGCATAGAATTGTAGTTCCAAATTCCTTAAAACCTAAGGTGTTAAAAATATGTCATGTGTCCCATTCTGGTATTCAAAAGACGTATGAGCTAGTGTCTAATAGATATTTTTGGAAAGGTTGCTATAGTGATACCACTAATTATGTGAAGTCATGTGAATTATGCATTAAGCATAAACAAGCTGCGAGCAAACCTGCTCCCTTAAAATCAATGTGGTTGCCCCAAAGGCCTGGACAATTTGTCTCAATGGACATTGTCGGACCCATCAAAAATTGTGGATATATTTTAACTTTCATAGATCATTTTTCTCGCCATTTAATTTTGAATCAATTAGCAAATTTAACCTCCGAGACTGTCTCTAAACATTTAATTAATTATATTTCTCACTATGGTAGGATGTTATATCTTTTAACAGATCTTGGCACTCAGTTTAAAGCTGAAGTTTTTGAATTAATCAACAAAAAGTTAGGAATTAAGTTAGCACATAGTAGTGCAGCTCATCCGCAAAGTAATGGTATGAGTGAAAGAATTAATCAAGCTATTAAGTCTTCTGTTTTAACTTTACATGAGAAGGGTGTATCATTTGCAACTAGTTTATTAATTCACCAAAATATATACAATGGTTCGATCCATTCTTCAACAAAATTCACCCCTAATTTACTTCATTTTGGTCGTAATTTGGCCTTAATTTTTGACTGTTTTGAAACTGGTGTTGAACCAGTACATTTGGATAAATCTCACTATTTGTTAGAGACACTAAATGAGCTTAATGTTGCATATGAAAATGCATACCATAATTCTGAACGAGCACAAGTCAAACAAAATTCTCGACAAAGTGCAAAAGCCAAGTTAAGATCACTTGACATAGGCGACATTGTTTATTTAAAGCACACTAATGTTTTTAAACCAAGATTTGATGGTCCCTTCATCATTGTTTCCAAATTTAACGATGTGGATTATGTCATTCAAATTTTAGACAACCCCAATGCACCTAAACAAACTGTACATATTGATAGGTTGCGTCTCTGTCCCCATAGGAAGCAAAATTTGCTTTTTCCTCCCTCTTTGGATACCTCCCATAGTGTAAATGATTGTAATGTCACTCTCCCCAAGGCCTGTCCTTATAATTTAAGAAACAAATAATTTTTCTGACATAAATTTGTAAAATTTAACATTGATATGTGTGGTGAATACTATATGGGTAACGTTGTGTGTGATGCTGGTCATTACATATCCGCGGAACAGCGGGATCCTGTAGTGCTTGTCAGGCAGTACCAGTGAGTTTTTTTACAATTTTTTTTAGTATATATATATAATTCTTGTAACTTTATTTAATAGTGCTAGTTTTTTTAACTAATGTGTTTTTTTAAGTGAATGAGGTATTCAAATAGTGACTTAATGTTTTCTATTTGTGGATGATGAGCAGTGCCCTCTTGTAACGACTCCCAATATTATGACTATGGGTTCGCGTTTGGTTTTGGTTGTTCTTGTCTAACTTACATTTTTTTTTGACTAATATTTCATGCTAATATTAGGATTTTTTTAAAATTTACTTAAACACTTAATTGTAATTAAATGATGATACTTGAATTCGAATGCCAAATTTTTTCCCCTTTTTTCTCGACCCTGTAGTTCTGTACAGTAATTTTTTTTCCTTTTATAGTATGTCATAATACATAACTTTATTACATACTTTGTTTGATGTTTGCAGAGTATGAGTACTCGTGCATATGTGAGGTATAAATGTACACCTCAGGCTATCATAATTTTTGTTATGATTTTGTGTTGTAATTAGTTTTGTGTTGTTTAAAAATTTTTCATGCTGAATCTGCCAATTGTACATTTTTGTTCAGCAAGTTTGTTAGGCAATGCTATGTTGATGTTTCAAGGCCTTGTTTTTTTTTGTTACTAAGTATTGTTTTTTTCCAAGGTTAGGTGAGTTTAAATTTTGTGATTCTTTCGCGTGTTAAGGTCCCGTACAGTTTTTAAGTTTAATGTTTTGCCTAGGCTTTTGTTTTTTCTTTACATTAATTTAATGTTTTTCCAAGTTTTTTTCTAATCTTTAAAGCTTAATTAACTTTTTGTCACTTAGTTTATCTCACTATGACTTTGAGTTTGTTTGGTATACATTTGGTGTATCCAATTTTTTGTCGTTTTAACTCGGAATGATAATTATCAATCTTATTTGATTGGTTTAGTTTTTTTCTCAAAAATTCACTTAATGGATTGTTGTACAAAATTTTGTACAAATTTTTTTTCTCATTCGTTAAACTCGGAGTATTCTCAGTCTACAACGGTAGCCTGATTTTTTTGTTTGTTTGCAATTTTTCAATTTTTTTTCTCATTCTAATTTCTGCAAACAAATCAATTTATTTTTCATTCCTTCTTACAAGGAACAATTTGAGTTAATGTTTTTACCTCAAAATTATTTTCCTATTAATAAGTGATATTTTTTTAAATGCTCATTTATATTTTATCTCCATAATGCTATGTTTCTGGAGATTAGTTGTGCATTCTACTTCAGCTAGAATGATTCCTTCTTGATACGGGTATGTAATGAGTATTGTGGGTATGTAATGAGTATTGTATACATTAGCATACAACAATGCTTCTTGGGTTAATTTGTTTTTCAGGTTGACTATTCAATGTCAACAGTTTGTTTCATGCTACAAGCAAGTTTTTTGTGTTTTCTTTCTTTATTTAGCAAACAATTAAGATTGTTTTTTTTCCCTTTATTTAGCAGACAATTAAGATTGTTTTTTTTCCCTTTATTTAGCAAACAATTAAGATTGTTTTTCCAGATCAGCCATGTAGAGCTGTTAATGTGTATGTTTTGTGATACTATTTGTTTGTATGTTTTATGTTAAGGGCACAGCTTTCCTTATTTTAAACTAATTTAATATCAAATTGTTTGACAGGTAGTTCTTGATGTAACAACTGACCATTTGTAAATAGTGAAGGGTAGACTGGAGTGGCAGGCTGTCAATAATTAATTTAACCCCTTCAATTGAAATCTTTTGGTATAAGCTTTTCACTTTAGCAATTAATGTTTTTTCAAAAAAAAAAAAAAAATGTCTTCAAAATTTTTTTTCTGCAGTGGGGGGTATAATGTGACATTGAGTCACAATTTTCAATTTAATTTCATGTTTTTTTTACATCCAAATCGTAATGTTTGCTAATTTCTGATACAAATCCTTAGTTCTTCACCCGTTTTCATCTCTCCCCTTATTGATTCAGGCAATTGTGACACTCTCCCCATAAAATTCCTTTTTCTTTCTTTTGACCCCTCCCTTTCCCTAGAATTTTCCAACACCTGCTTATCGGCCCGTTTGATGTACCACGCCGGTGCAGAGTAATCTGCATCTTGTTTCTTCATTTTTAATTGAGAGCCCTTCTTTAAACGTTGAGTGTAACTCCTCAACTCAGTAATTGTAGGAAATTCAACTTTAACTTACAATTTTTAAGTAATTTAACTTCAACTCTTTCCAGAGAGTATAAATATCGGGCGGTAAAATTGATCGCTGGCATTCGAATTCTAATCATCACCATTTCAAGTTTTCTCCGCATAACGGAGATTTTATTTTTTCTCCCTCCTCACCCCTGAGGTCGGAAATTCTTCGACATGGCGTGGTCCTTTACGCCATGTGTGCTGGCTGCCTTGGCTTAGCCAAGATGATTTTGGCTTCTACATTTATAGATCCTCCTCTTTCTGTTTTTTTGAGATGCGGTGTCCGCCTCCAGTGGTTGACTAATTTCATTTCTGTACCTTGCCTTCCGCTCCAGATGCCCATCGCTTCATAAGTGTACCAACATTCAAAAAAAAATTAAGAAGATGTGTGCAAAAATGTTTTTTTTCTCAAAATATCCTCCCTCAAGAAAATGTGTGAAGCTGTGTTCTAATAATCCTCAAAATAAAGAATTTTTGGTGAACAACATAATAGTTTTTCGTTACTTGACTACACCTGAATCTCTACATCGTGCAACCAAAGATAATGTTGTAAGTGCATCACAACGTACTCGTCATTGTCATTTTCATAGAGGTATGTTTTGTTATTAATTTTGTTATGTGATTACTGACCAGTCCTGGACTACCACTAGTTTCGTATCACCAGCCATAATTACGTCCTCTTAATAAGAAGAATACAAGTTGTAAATTTTTTGTATTTCATCTAGATTGAAGTTCATTTTAATAGACCTCTTTTTTAGTATTTTTTTTCCAATACCCAGCAGTTACTGGTACAATTTTCTTTGTACGAACGGAGCTCGGACGACTAGACTTGAATCGATCTTTACAGCTATTAGTATCCAATAATCAATTTATAGTTCAATATATGAATGTTCTATGAAACCCAAGTGATTTTAATTGTTTAGAGATTCTACCTGCAGAAAATCCGTGATCTAACAGCTGTTTAACCATCAACTCTTTCGATTCCATCTTTACATTTATTCTAATTGTTTTGCTTTAAGCAAGAATCGTCTGCACTTATAGAAAGCGTTAATCACAAGAATTGTGAAATTGTTTCACCAAACGATTAAAAATAATTGCTTTTTTTTTTAGTGTTACAGTATTTTGTAGTCACCCTGTTTTCTTTCGTTGTTCACTTGCTATAACAAGTTAGCTAGGGTAAATTCAATGTGGAAGCACCCACCAGATCATGATTGGTATGCCGCCAAATGCCCGGATTATCCATGCAGTGCACTTGTCCTAGATTTGCTCAAACAGCTTTGTCAAGACTTAGGACCGGCCCTATAAAGTGTTTGACCTTCAGAGCGAAAGAAAAGATTTATGCCTATTGTCATTGCTCGGCCATCGCTTCTCCATCTCATCTTTTGGATTGCATTGGTGCCTCTGTGAGGTGATGGAGAGACTTGCTGATGTGACATGATCTTCTGGATTTGGTCTAGACCAAGAGGATGAGCAACAACAGAATCATTTATTGTAACGAGTGGGTTAGCGCGATGGTCATACATAATAAAAAATATTAAATAAGGATTGCCATTAAATTTTTATATTTTCTTTCAGCAGATGAACAAAAATTTTAAAAACAAACTACTTAAAATTTGGGTTTGAAAGTTATTCCTGTGACAGAACTAATAATGCATTTTCAAAACCTTATCTTAATAGGGTATTAACGCTTTAAATAGTTGTGACTATATTGTTTAACTATTTAATTGCTATATTGTAAAAATTTTCAGGATTTAACAAAACTAATGATCACAGCTGTAAAGGGTGATATAACATCCTAGTAAAAACAATTTTCAGCAAACAATGAGGAGGAGTTGAAAAACAAGTTGGAAAATGCTCTTACAAGGTGAAAAGGAAGAAAACCATTAAAAAAGAATAATAATGACAAATTATCTTTATTATTTAAAACTTTGCAACAAATGTGAGAAACTTCTGTGATAAATCGGAAACGGAGTAAATTATGCAGACTCTAAGTTAATTCGATCGCTCAGCCGCCTGTTTGGAAACCGCTCGAAATATCTAAACGCTTCTGCAGAATTGCCTGTTAGAATTTTCATTCTAAAATTACGGTGAAAACACCGATCCCCAGACCGTCCAATTAAATGTAAAGCATACGGTTAGGAATATTTCTCTAAAGCAGGTGTGAAATGGCTTATAACTGGCATGGTTAAGCAACAAATAATACAAAATTTTTATGGTTTTGTAGTCATTTACAACTAGTATGGTTTGAAAACTATAAGCTTAACTAGTTATTGGAGTCAGGTAACGTTTGCTTTCTCGTAAAATTATGTTTGCGTTTTGTCAAGTAAACAGTGGACCGTGGCTTAATTAGTTTATCTAGTGGCGCCATCTATCGTGAATGAGAGTTTTGTATTTCATTTCAATATTTATCAATTGAGGAATGAAGGGCACTGGAAACTGCTCGTGTGTTATCGGAACTCCTCGTGGTGTCAACGTTTTGATTCGGGCCCCAAATTCAGCTGCTAGTTGAAAGTCTCTGTTACCCAAATGCAAGGAACTAAGTGGTTTTAAAAGGTGTTTACCATTCATTTAATATTATTTAGATTGAAGCACCCACTGTTGTGTTAGGTAAGGCATCCGATGATGGAGAATTAAAATATGAATTCTTTATCGCAACGCTTAGCCTTCAGCTTTCTAGGAAAGCGCTCGATTAGCCATTGGGCTAGTTGGCCATGGGCCTAGTGGACGCGAATGAAATTTCAGTTGTTTAGCCATATTACGTGAAAACAGTAAGTAAACGATTTTCTCACTATTTGCAGTTTGAATATCTTCTTTCTTATGGTTATTTAGTTGAATATGGTAAAATAACAATGAAATAAAATCTTATTTAACCATATTTTCCGAGAAATTTCTAACAATTTACATAAGTGTACAGCTTTCTTTGTATTTGAATATCGGTGCAGATCTGGCATAACAATAGCTGCTGAATGACGGGCTATGCCTATCACTCAAAAAATATATGCCCATCTCCACTTTCGTCCCCACATTGTGGGTTTCTTTTCTTTTCTTTTCTTTTTTTGGAAAATTATATCTCTTGCAGCCATTAGCGTGGTAATATTTTATTTAATAATGTTTATTTTTTACTATTTAAGGTAGCTGCATTGTTTGAAGAAGCTGGAAAAGCAGTTGCTGCGATGCCTTTGATATTATTGCAACCAGTGGAGGTTAAGTCTGATGTATTATTAAACATTTTCGTCGAAAGGGAAATTACCTAAATAATGTTTCTTTAATGGAAGCAAAATTTTGTATGCTTGTATTGCAACGAAACCCTTCCCACTTTTTAGTCAGGTTTCATTAGAGATAAGTTCTTTTGCCTTCAATAAAAATGAGGTGAATTCATTAAACAAATAAAAGGTCACTGAACTTCAAACTCGGGTTATTAACCTTACAATTGTTTGGTCATAAAATCTTCTTAGGCATAATTTTATTGAAGAGATGGGATTGATTGTTTTCCTGTTCCCTGTTCATTGAATTAGTTTTAAAGTTTCGATAAAGATTAATACTCTTTATTAAATGTCTTGTTATATTTACCTCACCTTATTTTATTTATTTATTTTGCATTTTTCTTTCAAAATAAATTTATTCTTTTTACCGCAAAATAAATCATTTAATAAATTTAGAACATTTAGTTTGGCAGATTTTATTTACTTTTTTTTTATATTTCGTTTTCCCAAGCAATTGTAGAAAATTGCATTCTTTAATATAAGCGTTCACAAAACTTCGGTTTGAGAATTTTTCGTTATAGAGGAAATTTATTTAAAGGTATTGTTTTCCTTCTTCTAAACTAAAATGGTAGCTAATTGAAGACAATAAACACTTCATAAAAATGTGAATATAATATGTTTTTTTTCAAGCCACTACAATGAAATTAATTCCTATTTTTAAAAAAATATATTGCTATTTTTTTAAACAAAAAAAAAAAAAAAAAAAAAAAATCAACAGAAGAAAACATACCTCTTCCATATAAATGAGAATACACACACTTTACAGACTTTGAACGAATCTTTGCATAAATGTTATACTCACACTTTATATAAATGTGAATAGAATACCACTTCACATAATATAACAATTGAATTTTTCTGTAAATGAAATATTAATTCTCATCTGAAAAAACTATTTCCCTTGTTCTTAACTAAATTTATATTTAGTTAAAATCAAGATTCAATTAATAAATATTATAATTTAATTAAATAAAATTTATTACTCATTAACTTTTCTCGTTTAAATCAATGGTAGGTACTTTATAGACATCACACGTGAGCGGCACAATGGGCTATTGGCGACGGTTTGGGAAACATTCCCAAGGATGATCCAAAAAAATGCCATTACAATTTTGATCCTCTGCTGAGGGGATGGCTCCCCCGCTTTGGTAGCCTGACGACTTGCACCCGAAGTCGAGCACTTTACGGTAGAACAGTTTAACGAGGACCGATACAGCACGACCTCGGTCTCTACGCAGGCTGCGGTCACCTACCCGTATACGTGTCTTTACGATCATTCCATTGCCCCTTAAATTAACATTAATACTTCTCACTTAAAACAATTATTCAACTTTTCATCACTTTTAAAACAGTGTAAAAATATTTTTTATTCAGACATTCATATCACTTGTGGCAGCGAGCTGTTTCCTTCTCTTTGGGTTTGTTTGCCTCCAAACATCCGGCAAGCCTCTGGTGGACAGGGCAGGAAGAGTGACCTTCCCTATTGAATCATTTTTTCAGGTGAGCACTTTGGAAGATTTTCAGAATTCTAAGTCTTGAAAAAGTTTCGATTCAACAGATTAATGACGCATTGAAAATAAAATAAAAAACGAATTTGAATCTAATAACTATTTGACCATTTGGTTAAAAACATCAGCTTCAGAAGTTTGTTAAATGATACGATTTTTACCATTTATATTTGTTTAGTAACGCGAATATATTAAAAATTTTAGGAGTCATATAATTAATTTAGTGACATGTTAACGGATATTTGGTTTATTTAATTTTTTTTTAAGTTAAACTTTATCTTTCTTACGAAAATATGAGAGTAATTGAGACATTTTGTCTTCTCGTGTGGTGCTTGTAACTGTTTCATATTTATCAAAATAAACTAAGTTAAAATAAAACAAAATAAAAACATTTTTGAAATTTGAATCGATGTCTAAAATATTGAAGTATTCAGGTTGTTTTCAGAAGTCTCTGTCATCGCATGAAATGATAATTTTGCGAAAAATATGCTATTTGTGAGTTTGCAACAGTAATAAATGACTGTTAAGTGAGGTTACTTTAGATTCTATGTTTAGACTAAAAATGGTGCAAAATGTCAATAAGGTGAAAAGCCACAGTTTTGAGAAAAGCGTTTGTTGTCTAATTTTGTAATATTTGAAAACTAACTCCAATACTGTATTATCTGGACTCATAAAAATCTGCAATAAAAATGAGAATAAGGTATTTGATAATTTTTTCTTAGGTGGAAAAATATCACCCAACTGTCGTTTTTAAAATTTTAATAACTTTCAAAATATTTAAGTTATTTGTCCGTTCTAAAGCCCAGATAATTCTTCATAACAAGATGGCATATATAGTTAAATATTCTAGCTTTGTTTCAAGTGGAAGGCAATTAAACTGCGTCTTCCAAATTTTTCTTGGCGAAAGAGCTTTGATAAACCATGTTAAATTAATTACATAAAAATATTTTTATTTATATTCATGAAAACCTGAATAAAATTATAATTTTGGATGGTCCCTGTGACGTGAAATCGCCAATGACATCTTTTTTTCTTATTCAAATAATGATATGAAAACTACAAAATTTTCATCAAAGTTCGTAAAAATTTATAGTTAATAATACGCAGTTCTTAATATAGCGAATTAAATTGCAAACTAACTAAAACTTTCTTTTTTGAAGGTTATGAGATGGCTTTCATTATTTGGATTTGTGTGGGTTACGCAATTCATATTAGCTTGTCAAAATTTGGTTGTTGCTGGAGCAGTTTCTACTTGGTACTTCACAAGGTAATATTACCTAATCAATTGTTTAATTTCTGCTGATTTCAGAAAAAAACCTGATAAATTTGATATTCTGATAGCACATATTTTAATCATTAAAACAAATGGACTAAATACTGATCACTAAACTAGAGTATTGAATTAAACTGAAAAAATAGGAATTAAATCTGATGATTTAAAGTTGGGATCTTCAACGAATCTGATGATATTTTAATGACAAACAGAATCATATTCTGTTTAAAATAATAGTTTGATAGAAAAGTGAAAAAGCCTTAGAATAACAACTTTTTCAAATGATCAAAGTCAGGTTGGTGATCAGGCAGGTTCTTTAATAAAATATACGGTGCAAAAATTTTTGGCTGATGCATATTGAAGATTAATGATGATTTATTGTTTCATTAAGACAAAAAAAAGCACGTAGCTGACCAATTTAATCAAACAACATAAAGTTAAAAACAAGAGCATATTTGACAGTACAATGTTTGAAGGTTATTTGGAACTATTTCACATGATCAAGTTTTTGGCTTATATAGCGCACTTTCAATTTTGAATTTCTAATTTTTATTGTAAATAAGGATATTAAATATTATATTACTATTACATATTTATTTAGATCTCTACTTTTTTTATTTAGGTTTCATCTTTTTTTATGTTGTAAATAAACCGTAAATTTTAAATGAAGCAAATTCAGCTGATATTTTTTGGCGAAATTAACAATTCGCTGTTTATATCTGTTTCTATTATATAAATCCTTTAAAAATGTATTTTATGCCTGATGTAATTTTTATGTTACTTTATTTACAGGGACAAAAATAGATTGGGTAGTCCAATATGGAGAAGTTTTTCAAATCTTATTTGTTATCACCTTGGATCAGCGGCATTCGGTTCTCTAATTATTGCTACTATGAAATTAATTAGAGCATTATTCAGGCTGCTTCAAAAATAGTAATATAACTTTTTACAATGTATTTTTGCATCAATTATTAAAATTGTTTTATTCTTCTCATTATTAAACATGAGATATACTTAATCTACAGTGAATAAAATTGGAAGAGCATAAATACTTTACTAAATGGTTATCAGTAAAATTCAACACCCTTATTGAATTTACATATAGGTTTAGCAATGGCCATAGAGTAAAACAAAAAAAATATATATAATTGATTTGGTTTTTGACGAAAATTTTTATTTAATATCGAGAAGGACTTCGTAGCAATCATAAGGTTTGTTGATAAATCTCCAATAAACTCTTATATTTTTATCTTATATTTTATGTGTCATTTAAGAAGTAAGCTAAACAAAATATTATTTATTAATAAACTCGTTTTTAAGTACCTTAACTTTTTTTTTAACTTTTGTAACATCCAAATTCAGAGGCGAAATTATTACTAGCTTAAGTATGCAATGTCCCCATGTCTCATATTTAAGTCATAAAGTTAATTGAATAATACTATTTGTGGAAAAAAAATTTCTCTCACCATAAGAGCCCAATGTTTACGAAAATTACCTCACTAAGTGGATGGCTCGAGGATTGGATTCTTCATTTTACTCCCCATGAAAAGCTTTTAGTTTTACATAAAATTTTTTTTCATGAGAACGAGTTAATTCTGATTCATATTTTTGTAGTTGACTCTAATATTTGAATTAATAACTATGAAGAATTGTTGGCTTATGTGGGCGTCCATGAAATTATTTATACTTTTCCAACAATGTCGTGAAATATAACACCCTAAATAAATATGACCATGTTCAACACTAGAATTGCCCGTCATTTTGACTACTTTTTAATTTCAATTAGAAAAACAATAATGACACAATTTCCCAGAATTTTGTGACTTTTTCTACAACATATAATATTTGTTATTGTTAATATTTACTAATGACTTGTTATGTAACTGAAAATAATATCAAAAATATTAAAAATTAATTTTAAACAAAACTCTTTATACATTATTCTTTCACAATGCAGTCATTTTGACAGCTTTTGGGCAATATAGGTATTTTAGTCTTTCTAATTTTAAGCATTAAAAAAAAAAATTCTGACGTATGTATATTACGTGTATGTCAAGGTAATCGTCAAATTTTTACTCTGAAATGCTCTGAGAGAAAGTTATGGGTTTGTAGTTGAAATTTAAAGATAATAGAGCTATCACCTTGCAAAAAATAAATAAAAATTTCGGAAAGAAACTGCATTTGCTGGTTGATCAACCCTCTATTTGTTGAGAGGGTTGACTAACTAACAAATACACAATTGCAGAATCTTTGCGCGTCTTAGCTGTATATACTTCCTACATTGAAATGAAAAAATTCATTCGGGATCTGTACTATAAAATGTAAGTTTATTTTTTTAAACTTTTTAGTTGTAGATGGCATTATTTTGATCCGATCGAATTTATAGAGCTGTTGTTAATAATCTTAACTGAATTCAGTTTCTGATTACTATTAAGTGTTTTTTTCCCTTCAGTTTAGATCAAGGGAATCAAAATCAAAGGTGTGAGATGTGCTGGAAAGTATTCCATTGCTGTTTGGCCTGTTTTGAAAATTATTTGAAGTTTCTCAGCAAGAATGCTTACATCATGATTGGTAACTTTTAAGTAAATTTTGAATTTATAACAAATATTTGAAGAGTTGAAACAACAAATTTGACAGAGAAATTCACCACTCTTCGTTCACTGGAGTACAAACAATCTAAAGAAAAATATTCTTAAATGTTTATAACACTGTGTATGAACTCGCTTATAAAAACGGCACTCTCTCGACTAGAGATTCCTTCTTATCTGTGTTCATGTATTACTATATACACTCTATAACAAAAAAAATCGACGCACCAAGAAGGAGTTGTCCGATTGAAACGGAAATTTGTGGATAGGAAGACAATGTACAGAATAGTAAATGATTAAAATTTCAGAACAATTGAATAATTTATTGCAGAGTTACAGTAACAAGTTCAATAAGGTGTTGACCCGCCTCTAGCCTGGATACAAGCTGCCACACGGCGTGGCATAGACCGATAAAGCTCCCGGATGGTCTCTTGCGGTATTTCCTGCCAAATTCGATCCAATTGTCGAACGAGGTCATCAGCATTCCGTGCCAGATGCAATCGCCTTCCCATCATATCCCAGACATGCTCGATGGGAGAGAGACCTTTTGATCTGGCAGGCCAAGGAAGAGTTTGACAAGCTTGCAGACAGTTCATAGCAACACGTGCCGTATGTGGTCTGGCATTGTCCTGCTGAAAAACCAGACAAGGGCGCTGCAAAAGGAACGGAAGCAAAACAGGTCTTAGGATGTCGTCGACCAAAGGGGTCCGGCTGTCAAAGGAAATGGCACCCCAGACCCTAATGTCTTGTTGAGGGCCGGTGTGGCGTGCAATAGCGAAGGCAGGATCCCCCCTCTGCCCTGTTGCGTCTCCAAACTTCGATGATCGTCAGGACACAGTTGGAAGCGGGACTCGTCGCTAAAGAGTATACGTCCCCAGTCGGCATCATTCCAGCCTATCTGTTCAAAGCATTCATGCATACGAAATTTCAAAGCAATCGGATGATTGCTTCTTGGTGCGTCGATTGTTTTGTTATAGAATGTATATCCACATCTGTGTAATCAATACAAAGAACGGTTTATAAATTGAATAACATTAGAATAAATTAGAAAAAAGACAGCACGAAGAAAGTATCCAGGTTAAATGTTGGATTTGAACCTGCTGCCTTCACAACAACGGAAACACCTTTCGCTTTTTCTTAAAAAGCTTTCTCAGCTAGTGAATATGAAGGCAAAAGTTTTTAATTATAAAAACAATCTGTTCGACTAAATCGTTTATTAGGATATCTTGTCATCACTTAATGCAGTTAACAATTTCAAATTTGTTAGTTAATGAAGCTGTAGTTTTTATTAAAGTTAATAAAATCTTTTTAAATTACTAATTTCCTCTGTTACAGTTTTAATCCAAACATAGATTTCAAGAAGTCCATATATTTCGAATCATTAAGAAAATTAATTGCCAAATCATTAAGAAAACTTTCTTACTTGGTTATTCTAACTGTAACTTTATTTTTTTTATATGTGGGCGTATTATTACTAAGTCTTACTCTGTGTTCTTTTAAATTGCGTTTGTTTGTCATTCATTTTTCTTTGCATTTACATTTTCTAATTGCTTTTTTATTTGTTTTTCCATTATATGACCTCGGGGCACTGTCAGTGCTTGGTATTACCACTGACAATCTTCTGTGTTGGCAGGAAGTGTGTCCCCTGATTAAGTGCTTTTCTGCTAACACACATATCCTAAAAATTTTTGTCGTTTTCTGCTCGAATTGTGTTTCTGGCTTTCTAAATTAGCTATCATGTTTTTAATCCACCTTCCTCACTCGTTAGTCAAAAAATTTAGCTGATTTTTCTACTTTTGTTTAAATCTTAATTGATTTAAATGGGCTAATGGGCATACTTGTTTTCCCTTTTTTTAAAAAATGGGTCTAAAAAAGATTATAACGATCAATGGAATACATTATATGCTTTCTGTTCTTACATTTACGTGTAAATCTAGAACTATTTATAACACTTATTGTCCTTTTTGGTTTTTTTCTTAGTAATTTATGGTCAATCTTTCTGTGCAAGTGCTCGTCGTTCATTTGGAAGTTTAACATCGAATATTGGAAAAGTTGTGGCTGTTGACTGTATCGGTGACTTCGTCTTTTTTGTTGGCAAGATGGGTGTTACAATAGCAGTTGTCTTTATAGCACTTGAAATTTTGAAGGTAAGTTTTAACACCCGTTTTTACTTATAAATTGTTGACTACCCGTACTCTTACCTTAGCATTTCTATACCTTTTTTTTTTTAAATGAAATTAATCTTAAATTACGCGTACAGACGTTCATATACATTCGTCATAATCTACGAAAAAAAAAAAAACGAGACATGCATGCAAAATTCAGATTTAAAGAAAAATAATTTTCAAAATAAAGATCAACAAAAATTAATTTAAATCTTTGCTCCATGAAATTTTTTGCGACTTTTCGTTAAAGTTTCTATTGTTTTTAACTATTCTGACCTTGAAAATGAGTTTCTAAATAAGTTGAGTTTTGGTTATTTTAATTCTGTCCTTACAATGAAGCAGAAAATAATTCCTGAAATTTTGATTGGAATTTTTTTTTCTCATTTAAATGTTGTTTTTTGACCCTTAAAAAGTAGATTTCAATTATTTCATTTTTATCAAGGATTCTAAATAAATATATGATACATAAAAATGCAAAATACTTATTAGTTTCTTCAGATGAAAAAAATTTCTAGTTGTATTAATTAACTCCACTATTTATTTACTGGTTTATACTGATTAAATTGAAAGCAACGTTTCTTCTTGTTTCAACCTAATGTGCAATTTAAAATAATTATACATAATTCGGCATTTGCAACTCGTGCAAAGGGAATTTATTATGCATAACCATGTATTGATTTGTATCAGATTTCATTGGATATTGAACCTGATTGGCTTCTAAGACGGTCAATGCCATGCGATGATATCATTTGCAATTGAATTAGTATATGGAATATCTTTTTTTTTATATAGTTTTTTCATAGTTAGTTTTTAGTCGTGGCATATTTAATAATTAACTTCTGAATTGAAAATGTTTTAAACGTTTTTTAATAAGCTTTTATTTTACATTTTCTCTTTTAACTTTTTCATTTTTACTTTCAAAGGACATGGAAGACCTTCATTATATTTGGGGTCCTGTAGCAATTACTGGTGTGTTTGCTTTTCTTTCTTGCCACTGCTTCCTTTCTGTTTACGAAGTAAGTGATTGATATCAAAGTATAAAATGATTATGGATATATATATTTCGAAATACTTGAAAATTCTAAGAATTTAAAGATGGAGTCTAGGTTACTATATTATAAAGTCTGTGGGGGCGTTGTTATCGACCATGTCAACCGTCATCTATCAAAAGGTACCTCAGGATAGAATCAAGTTAACATGTCTTACATAGTAGTGAATTCGTATTTATTATTTGTAGTGGTAGTTAGTTACACCACATTACTCCCCTTCCAGAATTTTATCTGGGATAGAATTCGATGAACGATTACCACTAGTTGATTCATGCTATTAATATATTTAGTTAATTTTTGCTCATTATATTTTTATACTTCATTTCTTCTTGGTAGCATTTCGCTCATATTTTTTTCTTTCTTCATTTTTGTTTATTGACCGGGAGACTTTAATTACTTCACCGGATTTTTTTTTCCGAGCATTTTATATTAACAGCAAATCAACTGTTTAATGTGGATGGATCATCCAACGAAGTAGGCGTTACTGTTGAGATTTCTGCGAAATGGGCGTTACTGCGTGTTCAAATCACGTCCGCAGGTCACCAATGTGGGGATTTATTTATCGACTATGTCAACCTTCATCTATCAAAAGATACCTCAGAATAGAATCAAGTTGGAATGTTGGAAATGGATGTAATCTTAGCATTCGGCGCGAAGCGCCGCTAACTGATTCATCGAAACTGCAGAGTCATAATCTGTGGGGTCATAAGTTCAAATGAAAATATGGTAAAAGTTCACTACAGCAGAAAGCTGTGTAGGTCAGGTGAGAAGATGTCTTGAAAGTTGTGGGAACTACACTAGTTCCGTGTCTCTGGGAGGAGGGATCGAAGCAACTTAACAAGCTCTTCGTTTTGAAGTAGTTCTTTCATTTCTTTAAATAAAAGAAGAAATCTGCTGGCTGCTTCAGTAGAGGTCATAGGTAGGGCTTTTCTTCTGTTAGAAGATTTTCTGGGTCTTGCACCGCAGCCCGAAAAACAGGCCGGGTGCTCACCATCACAGTTAATGCATTTCGCAGGAGATGATCTTGGTTTTGTGCATGAGTACGAGTAGTGGGCTTCGGCGCATTTCATGCAGGCAGGCTCGGTTGCTGGGCAGTTTCGCTGGGTGTGACCATATTGTTAACACCGAAAACACTGTATCTGAAAGCGTCCTCCTCTGAATCTTTCTATTCTAACATTTTTCTCAAGCATAGAACTAATGTTGAATATACTTCTGTTGGTGGGCGTGTCCATCTGTATGATGAGGAAAAGTGGGAGGGGCCTAAACTCCTGCCCACTTCTTCTTCTAAACTGCACAATTTTTTCTGGTTGAAGTCCAAAATCGATGAGATATTTTTCGATGGATTGAATATCCGTATCAGCTTGAAGTCCTTTGATGAGGATTTTAATCTTTTTGCTTGGAGAAGCGTCCGTAATTAAGATGTTGGAAGCAGTGGGTTCAGCCGGGGCGGCATTTTCCACATTTTCTGACGGAACTGGGTCCGCTAGGGAAGCGGGAGTTGTCTCTGGGTTTGGGCGGGTGGGATCGCCATCTGAAGCTTTGTCAAGTAGTGTTGCCGTGCTAACACTAGTTTTGGTCTTTTTCTTCTTTTTCTTAATCTTTTTCTCTGGGTTATTGGGAGCATCTGTTGTATCCACGATGTTGGGATTAGTAGGGACATTATCAGGGTTTTGAGCGTCCATAGGTTCAACTGATATCTCCGAGTTCTCGGTCTGCTGGTGTTTTTCCATCGTCTTGTAATCATTGGTCTTTTCTGTGGTCATGAGCTTGAGCTTGGTTGATATCCATGCATTCCAGTTCTCTTTGAATTCAGTATCATTCGGGGAAAGCTCAATCCTTCTTTCGCCAAATGCTTGTAGATTGAGTATATTACGCTTGTCCGGGCCTTTTCTATCCACTATTTCTCTTAGGCTTTTAATCATAAAATCTACACCTTTAATTGTGTCGTAATATGCGACGTCCCGCCTGGATTTTGCTTGGTAGAGTTCATCTTCAGTCATATTACTGGATTTATCCTTAGTACTAGGTGGCGTTCGGAACATTCTTTTGCCACCACGGCCGAAAGTGTGATAGGAAGCCATAGTAGATGGGGAGCTCGATCATAAAACAACCTTACTCCACGAAGTCTCACGAGTGTCTCTCTGGTCATAGAATCAAGTTAACATGTCTTACATAGTAGTGAATTCGTATTTATTATTTGTAGTGGTAGTTAGTTACACCACAAGTCTATGTCGGTTATGAAAATCATAATGAGTGAACAGTAAGGCTTGAATATCGATGGATTTTAACGGTTATGGGAAAGTTTTTGAGTCGGTGAAATAACACTTAGCTATACCCTTTTTATATCTTTAGCCTTACAAATGCTTCAAAAAAGGCGAAGTAAAAATACAAAAAAAAAAAAAATGCTAAACCCAGATAGCATTGTAAAATTGATTTTATTGTTGCAGCAACCTTTATCATAAAGACCCATAAGGTTTTGAAACGAGTAGCAAATAAACCATGCAAGTTTGAAACAATGCTAAATTTAACTATGATAGTTTATGCTCAATGAGGTTCTCACGAAGCTTGCATAACCTTTTAAAACGAGATTAAATCTAAAAAGACTATATATCATCTTTAAAAAAAATTTGCGTTTGCGAACCTTAAAATACAAAGGAAAAAAAGTTCAAAAACAAGGTTTGCAATAAAAGCTAAAAAATTTTATTTTTCTGTAAAGGTTTATGCGTGCCTTTATTTAATATTGGAAAAAATAATACTATTCTAGGTATTGTAATCTTTCTGTTTGGTTGAAATAAGTCAACCTTATTGTGTCCATTAAAAGAAACTGCAAATACACCGTTTGTCATAAGGTTACCGACTATCAGAGTAAACAACGTATTCAATAAACAACCTTAAATATAAACATTGTTTTGAGAAAACTATCATATGAATTTCCTCCTTAACATTTAAAATATGTATGGTCTTAAATATTGAATAATTAAAAATATGATTTGGCTATTTATGAGAATTTATTTTTTTTAGATGACCATTGACACGTTGTTACTTTGCTTTTGCGAAGATTGCATCATGAATGACGGTATCACTCGACCCTATTTTATGAGTAGAAGTTTAATGGTAAGATTTTTTCCCCCATTCATTTGAGAAGCATGCAATCAGAGAGATTGATTTTGCAATTTTTATTCCTAGGCCCTCATTGAAGGAAGTCGAAAAAGTGCAAGAATGAGACCAGTCTCGAAAAGAAAAGTTGTGGATTGAATAAGCTTTTACTGTTCATCTTGCAATGTGTGTTACTTATCCGGAACAGATAAACAAAAATGGGTAGTAAAAGCATCCTATTTTTAACTTTCATTCGAAGAAGTACACCCCTACTTATTAACAGCTATGATATATTTTCGCACACAAATATTTCCCAGGTAAATACATTGAGTGTCATTGTAATTAAAAAAAAATGATTGTCATGAAAAGTTACTTTTCTCGAAAAAAGATAAATGGAATATTTTGACTACCCATATTTTATCTTTTCCGGATCAGAAGTAGCCAATCTACTTAAAACAACAACTTAATTTATTCTTAAAATGCCTCCCAAAAATGACCTTTTTGATTTAAAAATTTTATCTGAAATTCGAAATACTTAGTTCATAGTTTAAAATATTTCTTAAACAGTAAGAGGCAATGAAACTTTTGGGTTTAGAAAACAATAACGCTAAAACAAAAGACACAAACAAGTAAATTAGGAAGAGTATTATTAAAGCATAAAATTTTTAGAAAATGTTCTGCAACTTAATGGAACATTTGGGCAAACCTCTACAGCCGATGAATAAACTTATTATAAATAGACATATAGGCTTATAACTGAAGTAAATCAATTTATATCCGTATGTGTGCAACTGAAAATTTTTTTCTGTTCAAGATACGTATTGCGAGTATCTAGTACTTAGAGTACATTACAGAGGACTCCAAAAGTACATAGCTGTTCCAAGACTTGTTGAGAACATAAAATGAATTCATATTTTTAATGCTTTTATATTGATTTAAGATTACGATTTTATATCTGTTTTGTACACATTTTTATTTATATGATTCGGATAGGGTGTTATATTGCCTTCTGCGTTTCAATTGAAATCCTCTACTAATCTTATATTTGATAAAAAATACTTAAGATATAAGTAGTGCGTTTAAATTGTTTAAAAGAAATTTTAAATCCTCGAAGAACAACTACACTTCGTAAAGAACAACATGGGGGAGCCTATACATAAAAGTAAAAAGCATTTTAATGTGAATAGATACAATGAAAAAAAAATTATTTTTCGGTAAACACGGAAGGCTGAAACTTAATATTTAGGTTCATCTCTTCGAAATTTGTACCCTATATCTGAAGTATTTGTATACTCCCCAAAAGACGTTTCTTCTGTCGATTATGGATTGATTCATGATTATTTTTCGGTTTTACCCTTTGTCATTCTGTTTTAAGAGGATGGCACAATCTGTCACCAACAAACACATTAGCTCACCGTCAACTAGGGTAACATGGGTATTTTTTGTCCATCAAATAAAAAAAAATGCATCGTGCATGGTATCTAAACAATGGAGAATGACTTGTTGCATTCAATCTTTATCTAGATACAGCAGATATTTTCCGTTTGCTGAATCATAAAGTTACATCATTAGATGGTACTGCTATAAAAATGTAAATTATATACACATACCCGCCATCATTCAAGGTTTCCATAAAATATTATTTTCAGAAGTAATGGGCTGAAGTAGAAATGTTTAAAATAAGTAGAATTTTTTCAATGACTTTTATCAGGACCATTTGTCCACTTGACATGGGGACCACCATTTGTCCATATATCAGTTAAAATTATTTAAATATAGAGGTGAACAAAGCTTTCTAAATTTTAATTTATTGAAACATTACCTTTTCTACCGCTATTCTAAAACTTTAAAAATCTTTTAGCTGGTGGAGTGTGCATTATGAGCTCATCATTTTAATTCTGTGAAACTATTGCATCTATTGTATTCCTTTAAGACTAAGCTATCTCGATCTTTGAGGTTAGAAGTTCTGATTAAAATGCAATATAGTCAATTTATGTTTAAGGTTCTGTTAACTGTTCTGACAGCTACCATTTTAGTTTAAAAATTATCTCGAATGCTTGATTTTAGATCCAAATAAACATTTTAAAATTGGAAATATTTATTATAGGGATAATGCTGCTAATGAAGTTAATTTTGTTTATCATTCAGCTAATGTTTATCAAGACATACCATAATCATGCCATACCATAACTTATACCATAACCACAAAATTCACCTAATGCTTACATACCTAATAATATTAAAGAACTGTAATTTCAAGTATATCATGATTTTAAAAATTTATAATTTATTTTAATGTTTCTTATTTTTTCAGAATTATTGCGTTAAAATGACTGAAGTACATAGAGTGAAACAATAAAAATCCAAATAAAGAAATATAGTTTTAAAAAAGAGAGGATAAATGTTTACCTCATGCGCTGCGAACATTTATTCGTTTTAATTCTAACTTCAATCTTAAAGCTCATGTCAAAAATTTTGCAACAGAAATTTATAATTTTTTTAAAATTCTAAATTTTTTGTTTAAAAGTTTTGCGTTTGTGTATTATACAATATTACTTTTCTAAGAAGTTGAGTGAAATTTTCACCTCAGTTTTTTATTTCTTTAAATACTTAAGAAAATCAAGAGTATAGACTAGTTATTGTTTTTTACAATAATCACTTCAGTTTAAATATGATGACAAAAAATTACAGATGAAATATTTTACACTTTAACCTATGCTTTTAGCTCTTTCATGATATTGAAATCACATTTTAGAACTGTCAATTTATTTCTACTTATAACTCACAATTTTTGTAAAACAAAACTTTCTAATCGTAAACAGGGTGGCCACATTCGGGAAAAGTTTCAAAAGTTGTGAAAAATGTTTCATTATGTTATCGGAAATGTTAAGGTAGGATTTAATTTCACCTTACTTTTAGGATTTAAAGTGACTTTCAACATCTAGGTAATTATTTTTCAGTTTACAAATGTATTTTTGTAGTTAGAAATTGTACAATCAATTTGTTTATCAAAACCTTCTCTGCAGCTTTTTAATTTTTTTCCGGGTGTGGTTGCTCTAAAAAAGTATTTTGAATTAAAATTTTAAATTTTGTGATTTATAACTTTTACAGTGTGAAAATTTTTTATATTTGTAATAAATTGTGTGACATCACTAATGGTATTATTTATTTCGCATGTTTAGAATATCACTTTATATGATTACCATTTCATTCAAAACTATATAATATTTTATATAGTTTCTATAACCAATTAATGCACAGCCGTAAAATGTTGTTCATATATGAAAAATAATTACATAAAAAAGTAGCAGTACATATTTTTTTCTATTACTTCTTTTTTTTTTCAGAAACGAACGCTGCTTTAAATTAAGATCCAAATTTCAATAATATATATTAACTATAATCAACCTTCAAGAAAGTGACACCTATTATCAATCAGTATAATCAGATATCACGAGGATTTATTATTCCAGTTTGATAATTCAAATTTTTATTTTCATTTGTAATGAACTGGTCATTAAACTTGCACACAAGATATATATATATATATATATATATATATATATATATATATATATATATATATATATATATATATATATATCCTGAAAGTTATTCGACTGGTCTTTAAATCGGATCTCTCTATTGTCTATAGATTGACTTGGGTTTCTTTCAAAAAGGTTTAAAATATTAAAAGGGTTTTTTCAAATTTTTGTCAACTATTGACAGTAAAGGCATCAGAATTCAAAGACCAAAATTGTAAATCTAGTACAAATCAATGTGACTCTCAAGTTTTTAATGAATGCACCTTTTTAAGGAGAAAAAAAGTTTCCTGTTTCTGTTATAGCCGATTTTTAACAGTTCTGAAAAGAGTGACTCGACAATTTTTTTTCCAATGTTATTTCTTCTGCAAAAATGAAACAACACACATTTCAGCTTGATTATTTATTACAAGAGTAAAAATAAAACTACGTACAAAATTTAAGAAAAAAAAAGACATCCTGAGGATGAATTACATAAATTGTACAACGGCCAAATACTAGTGAACTGACCAAAATCTGTCACTAGCATTCAGCAATTTTGAATGCTTCAATCAAAAGTTCAATAAATTATGTTTTGAAAACAGTTTGTTTTGTAAAATATAAAAGTCTAAGAAAAATAAAGGAAGTCTAAATTCGCTCTCAAGGTTTTCAGGGACTTTCCACACTTCTCCTTCTTATTATAATTTCATCTAGAAAAAGTAGAAAAGAATTTATTTCAACTTTCGTATTATTATATTTCGTAAATGCCATTAACCTAGAGTTTAAAAATGAATGAACATTGCGTTACTAAAAAAGAAAAAATTTTCCGTACAAATTGTGTATACCTTTAAAAATGCACCTAACGCCTAAATAAGATGAAATTAAAAATTTTTCAGATAAATATTTACAATTAGTTTTAAGAGTTAAACTATTATTTGGTATAATGCTACAACAAATAGTTATACACTGTTAAGCCGAGGATTGGAAATTGATCAATTGGAAAGCAAATGAAGTAAGAATTGTAATAAAAAATAGCTCAGTGAGTCAAATTGATATTTACAAATGGACTGTAGTTTATAAAACTAATCACCAAACTTTTGTAAGTTTTGTTAATGTTGTTTATTCTTGCGAGCAGAGGTGGCTCAGAGAACAGAGCGCCAATGAGGTGATCGAGTTTCAATTCCTAACTTTGGCTGGTAAAAACTATTTCTGTTCCCGGCTCTCACGGACCACACTGCGGACATAAAATATTATCAGTAATCGACGGGTCGTGGGTAAGAATCCCCGGCCTAACCGTGGGAGGTTTTTTCCTCCATGTAACGAAAATGCCGGTTAGTTTATTAAAAATTCTTCCAAGAAGGCTAGTTTTTAGGGGTAGAGCGTTCGCCTTCCAATGTGGTGAACCGGGTTCAAATCCCAGTAGATACGAATTCCGCATCCGGCTTGCACGAACCACAGTGCTGCCGTGAAATATCCTCAGTGGTAGACGGATCATGGGTTAGAGTCCCCTTGCCGTCAGGCTAACCGATGGAGGATCTCGTGGTCGTCCTCTCCATGTAACGCAAATGTTGGTTAGTTCCATCAAAAAGACCTCCACGAAGAAAAATTTCTCCCAATATTAGATCCAGGAGTTCCCTCGTCTTCTGGTTTGGGTTAAAAATTACCAGGCTACATAGTTGAACATTGATAATCGTAAATTCAGAATTGAGGCGGTTGTTCAACACCAGTTATAAAATAAAATAAAATGAACTAGTTGTAAATTACTAATAGATATAAAAGTCATTGATGTTTTTAAGCAGATATTTGTTTCATGGGAAATTTTGGAATAATTGTTCACTATAAACAGTTTTTTTTTTTAAATTTTTAAAATTTATACTATAAAACTTTAGTTCGATATAATATCTGGATCTCCGCATATCAATAAAAAAGCAAGTTTCTAAAAAAACAAACAATTATATTGTTAGGAAAGAATCTCTATTTACTTTATTGATATCTAAATAGCCATTTTCATCCGGGTTTAAAAAAAACTAGTAATAATGGATCGAATATTAAGATTCGATCTACGCTTGGATACTTGAAACCAACACATACAAGTCGTTAAGTGTTGGTTTCAAGTGTTCACCCATCTTTACTTATAAATGAGCACAAAATAGTTGAAAACGCAGAATTGTCTTCAACATGTCTTCAAATAAAAATGAGCAATATTAATAAATTAATTTTTCAAAACATTTCATTCAAACAAATCCATTAAAAGCAGTATAAAGTGAGACTTAAGCATTGTCTATAGATAAGTAATTAGCAATTTTTCAAAATTGCCACTGGAAAACAGGACCCTATATATAAACATCTTATTACTTACACGTAAAACTTGGAGTTTTTCTCGAAAAACTCTAAAAAATTCTTTCCCCAAAAGTTTTAAAAATATGGCTTCTCATTATATTTTCCCAAGTTTTTCACATGTTGTTCAAGCTTTAAATAGACACAATAATCGCTAAAAAATAGTGTACCAGTCTTAAATGAAGTAAGTTAACACGAAATTCAAGAGTTGCCGAAATTCATTTTAAAATAATCTGTACTGTACCAACAAGCTTTACCTGGAACGGAACAAGTAGAAAATGCTTCTAAATTGTTGAAAATGCAAGCTCCAAGCGCACTTCTATCACGTTTCAGATTATCGACTTTAAACCATTTTTCAGTTTTGTCATCAAATTTTTCGACTTCCGAAAAAGTAGATAAACCTAAAAAATATTCTCGCTTAAACAAAGCTATGACAGTTAAAAAGAAATGCTTCAAAGAGATTTTTAAAATTTTTTTTTAATACTGTTTATTAGCAGATGTCGCTATTAAATCAAACCTGACTGCAGAAATCTGATATTGCAAAAGTTTTGCCGTGAAAAATACTTGTAAATTATAATCAAGAAATTTTAAGACAATCTCAGAAGAACTAGTTCAAGCTTAATTGTGTTGCAACATTTATACGATGTCAATTGATACAAGATTCTGTTCAAGCTAATCCCTATTGTAATATTTAGCTTAAGACTGTTTAATATGACATACATATCATAATACCATAGCAAAGTTGTATTCAAAGATATCATCTCTCCAATGATTTCTGACAGCAAAAAAATATTATGTTTGAAAATAAAATAAATACAGAATGTTTTACTCTCGAACAATGATAGAACCGATTTGTTGTAGAAGCGGCTGTTAACATTATTTTTCGAAGCTTTATCGCCAAGAAAAAAAGCTACAGTTTACGCTTGAAGCAAAGTTATAATGTCATCTTGAAGTAAAGAATTATTTGGGTTTCAGGGTAGACAAATAAATAAAATATTTTGAAAGTTACTAAAATTTTTTAAAAATTGGTCATTTAGCGACATTTTTCCACCCAGGTGAAAATTATTATCTCATTTTTTCAGGTTTTTAAGAGGCCAAATTATACAGTATTGAGTAAGTTTTTAAAAATTAGACAACGAGCTCTTTTGATTTTCACAAAAGTGTGGCTTTTCTTCATAGTGCGCAATTTTTAAAACAAACAGATAGAGGGTGCAGATAGGCTTCCCCTAATTGCAAGCTCACAGAAATTATGAAAATAGCATATTATTTCATGCCACTACAGAGCTTTCGAAAAACAGCCTTAAATCCAAAGTTATTACCTACTGTCAAAACTAAAAAGGAGTTTATGAATATATGTATAATTTCTAGGTACTTATTATTGACGTCACGCTAGAACTGGATAATGGTGACGGTCTGAGAAACATCCTTGAGAATGATCAACATACATACGTCACATCCTATTTTACGAGGAGGGCACATTCACACACTCCGCATATCGACCTGAACTAGAGCACGATCCATTTACGATCCAGTACCCCCAGGTTTTTTTTATTTGTTATGGGAACTTGGAGAAATTAGTGACCCCGACAGATTTAGCATGCACCGGTCACTATTTTGTACGCGGAGAAACTTCGGTTGGTGGGAGGGTTGAACTCGTGACCTCTCGGATATGGACAAAACGCCTTAGGTTATTCGGTCTCTAAACTTCTAGACTGACAAAGATGTGATCAGGGGCGTTGTTAGGGTTTAAGCGGCCCTAGGTCAAACATTGAGACATTTTATAATGGTTAATAAAAATTATACTTTATTTAAGAAAGTATATATTAAACTTTGTTTTTTTTAAAATTTTAATCAGATTTTTTTAAAAATTGTATCCGCTCTTAACGATCTAACAAAATGTATAAATAATACTTGATATTATTTAACAATAATACTGCAACTAAAATTCTGAATACCACTAATGATAAAAAGGTTAATATTATTATTTAATATTTGCAAACTATTTACGGAATATATAAAGTCAGTTATTATTTTTTCTATTATACTAAAAGCATTATTAAGTTACGAAGACAGAGAACCTACTTGTCGAATGAAAAGTAAATTAATTTAGAGCGGAAAACAATTTCAAAACTAAATTATTCTTGGTAGAACAAGTCTTATTTACAAGTAGAAATTAAAATAAGTTTTAAAATACTTGAATTATAATAAATGTGTATAAAATTAAATGATAATTATGGAAATATATTTATTGAGAAGGTAAGAGCAAATTATTTTTTATTCTACAATGAGCTTATTAAAATATGAAAATGAAATGAAATGAATAATGAAAAATTATAATTTAAAAGTTATATTTTTATCTGCATTTAAGCTCTCAAAAAAGAGATATTTCGTTTCGTAATTTATTAACTTATTTCTTGATACTATGAATAAACCATTTATAATCAACGAGATTTGATATCAATGGTTTATTATCACAGCCTTAAGTATAATATATTAATTAATGGAGTATTCTATAAATAATATTTTTTAGAAAAAACTGTTACTTAAAAAAAAAAAAATCCTGTGATTCAAATCAATGATTTTTTTACATTAAATATTTTTAAATTATTCCGACCGAGCTTTTTATTTTTCTTGTCATTTTTTGCAACTCTTAAGAACACTCACAAATCGGTAATTGTTAAAAATTTTTAATATAATAAATTTCTATGACATAAAAGTTGAAAGTTGGCACAAAGTTTTAAGTTGTTATTTTAAAAATTTATCTTCCTGATATAAAGGTGCATTTACAGAAATGAAATAAACATTTGGAAATACTACACATTACTTGTATGAATTTTATATCCAAGGAATAGTAAAAATATATTCAAGATTTAGCAGGTGCAGAGAAAAACAAACTATTCATGAGCTCCGCTCTCTCTGCACCAAAATGAGATAACACGATTATTTTGATTCTGTTTTTAAAGGATTTGACATAATATTTATTAATTGTATCCACCAATCATTTTGTGTTTCTTTTTAAACCTCAAAAACTGTTCCAAATATGCTGTTGTTGCCAAAGAAGGAACATTATATTCTGGATCAACACCAAATTGAACGTTCATATACGATTGAAAGTGTGTCATTTAAACCTAAACACTTACATTCTTACTTCACGCTCTTACACTATACGAGATATATTTTCACTTCCGAAACTATCAAGGTTTGCTCTTGGCGAGCTTTGGCTATCAAGAATAGCCAAGTAGAATATCGCGAGTACTTTGCTTACAATGTGGCAAGAGTTTGTTGTATTTTCCACGCTGATATTCATCAATAGGAACAAAAACTCTGTGCTTAGTACGCATGTTTTTAATTGTGATATCTCTGAGTATTGTAATAACTGATTTTATACTGCCTATCTGCCGTTAAGCCTAGTTCAAATTCGTCTGAAGATTCTCTCGCGGATGTTTTATTTATAAACTATTTTTATTTCAGAAATGAGTGTATAAATGCATTCTTAATTTATAGTGCATCGTTAAAATAACTCGTACCGTATCTTATCTTACTGTAACTATAAATTTTAATGTTATCGTATAATAAAAATGGTGGCTTTTCACCCAGTAGTGTCAAAGAACATGGGTGTATAGAAAGTAAGAGTTATGTATGGCGTTTTACTACACTACTTTTTTGTAAAGTCGTTGCTACTATTTTTGGCGCGGACAAAAATTTTTACAGAGTGAGAAAAATGTTATTTTTTATCATTTGTAACAATCATTACTAATTATATTATTTTCGCTCAATAATCGCATTCTCATTTCCAAGTAACAGTTTAAACTACATTGTCGTCACTTCTCAATATTTATAGGATGCACTAAATGGTGTCGATTGAGTGAACTTTAAATTCGAAAAAATTTCCTCTCCACCTTGATATTTTTGTGACCTGTATGATGAAATCTGCTTAAATAACTTCTTCAAAACAGTTCGATTATATTTCATTCAAAAAGCAACAACTGCTTTTGAGAAAAAATAAAACTTTTTTTTCGATGTGTTCAAATAATGGTTTTGATTTTTAAATATGCATTCAATGTATTTGGATTTCTTCAAGTGTTATACACACCATTATAACCGCCCATGACGTACAATTCATTACTCAAAACAGTAGCTGCAAAATTGCTTCTTTGGGAGCGCATGGGCACGTGCTCCACCCACTGATTTTCATTTTCTTCGTATTTTTCAACTATTAATAAAAGAGACATTAAGTTTAAATGAAATAAATTTTAAATAAAAAAAAGAGGTAGAATAATTTCCACGTGATTGTACTTACATCCATTTTGCAACTTTCTCTGGAGATGGAGATTATAGAATGTTTTTATTTTTAAAAAAATTGTTACTGTTTTTTTTAGAAAACAACTTTTTTAAAAAGTGGGCCTATCAGTTTTATAATATAATTCAAAAAAAAAAAAAAAAAAAAAAAATGAAAAATGAGAAAAAATAATAAAGATTCTATTTATAGACAAGTATTCAGTATTGAATAAATAAAACAACCTTCACAAAATAAAACACTAAAAAAAACGAGCCAAAACCGATGTATAAAACCACGCATATCCAAAAATATTGAACATAGAGGTTTTCTGACAACTAGAACTTTTCCAAAATAATCGGAAATTACAGTTCTTTGTTGGGAATTCCAATTAAATTACATTAATCCATCAATTAATTTCATCTAGTGAGCGCATGATCATCACGTGCTTAAGTCAATCCCGACTCCTCCCACACACACTGACACTCTGGCTTGGAGAGAGAACTGTTACGAACTCCGATTGCGAAGCATGTTGTTTTTTTTGTGTGTGTCCATAGATGTTTTGTGTGTCCATATGTATGTGAATAAAATTTAATTTTGAATGTTACACTCTCAACTACAATTATTTAGATGATTTATAGAAGTCTATGGATTATTACGAAGTGTTCCCGGCCTTTTGGTGGAGGTAAGCTAACTCCGTTTTTGATATCTTTTGGTAATACCCAAAATCTGGCATCCCTGCTGGGACCAGAATAGACATACATAGACTTAAGAAATTAGAAAGACTAGAATAGAACTTTATTAGACTTTATGAAACTTGATACGATTTTTAGATATGTCAGTTGAGAGTGTTAAAAAATTACGAACGCCAGTGAGAAGTAATTTCTCAAAGGCATTGAATAAGGCATTAGATTTATTGAAAGAAAATGAAAATGATCCCGATATTTTGGCCACACAAATTGTTCTTTTAGAACAGAAATACAAAGAATTGAAAGAATTGGATTTTAAACTTTTATCCATTTTAAGTGATGATCAAACATGCTCGCATGATAATTTTGATTTAGAATATGACGCAATAACTGTGTACGAAGATCGATTTCTAGAAACCAGTACTAAATTAAAGAGACGATTGAATATTATAGAAAAACCGAAAATAGAAGAACCCGTGTTAAAAAATTCTACTGAAAATATTAATTTTTCGCCGCGCAAGTTTAAACTTCCTGAATTAGAACTGAAACAATTTAATGGAAACATTAAAGAATGGCTTCAGTGGTGGGGACAATTCAAAAAAATACACGAAGATTCTGACATTGAGGATGATGATAAACTTCAATATTTAATTCAATCAACTGTAAAAAATTCGGCAGCGAGACAATTAGTAGAATCATTTCCCCCCTCAGGAAAAAATTATGAAGAAATTATTAAATGTTTAAAACAGCGTTTTGGGAGGGATGATTTGTTGATTGAAGTTTATATTCGAGAACTTCTTGCTTTAGTGATAAATAATTCGAATCCTCAAGGTCAGAAGTATTCTTTAGTCAGATTATACGATACTTTAGAGGGTCAATTGAGATCTCTTAAATCTTTGGGTGTAGCGAAAGATAATTTTTCCGCTATTTTGTTATATCCCTTGATTGAGTCATGTTTGCCAAGCGATTTATTGAAGATATATGAACGGGCGCAAAGTGAATTAAAAACAGAGATTTCTGGAAATGATAGATTAGCTAATCTCTTAAATTTTTTGAAAAAAGAAATAGAATCAGAACAAAAATTATTGATAGCTCGTTCCACATTCGGATTAGAAAACCATAATAGAAAACCGATGACTCACCACTGCCAGAGGAATAAGATATCGGCCGCTGATTTAATTAATAGCTCAAAACAAAACGTTTCACATCTGGCAAATTCGAAAGTGGAGGAGTGCGTATTTTGTAATAAATCTCATTTAAGTCAAGATTGTAGATATGCTATGAATCTACCATTCGAAAAAAAGAAAGAAATACTTATGGAGAAGGGCATCTGTTTTCGATGCTTAAGTTATAAACCTAGACATATTGCGCGCTTTTGTAAAAATAAGGTTAATTGCTCGAAATGTAATGGTCAACATTTATTAATCATGTGTAAAATGAATGAAGAATTTCATGGCAATAAAATTAATGAAAAGGGGTCAGAAGAAAAAATTGTTACGGAAAGCTCTTTAACTAACACTACATGCATGCGTCAGGTTTATTTACAAACATTAGTAGTACGAATACGTGGGAATAATAAAGCCAAATTTATTCGGATTCTCATTGATACGGGTTCGCAGCGATCATACATATCGAAATACGCTGCAACTAGTATGCAATATGGTGTTATCGGTGAAGAATCTATTTTACATTCTTTATTTGGGGGTATTAAAAAGGCAGAAAATCATAAAAGATATTTAGTTCATATAAGTAATGTAGATAATAGTTATCATTGTAATTTTGAGGTATTGGATCAGGAAGTAATTTGTTCTAATATTTCCAGAATAACTTTATCTCCTTTTATAAAAGAACTTAAATCTCGTAGCATATTTTTAACTGATACTACGCAGGGTTATGATGATCAGTTGTTGTATCAATCTTCTCCCTTAGAAATTCATTTGTTAATTGGGGCGGACATCGCTGGCAAACTGCTCAGTGGGGGAGTAGAGGAACTTAGTTCAGGATTGGTTTGCGTAGGAACTAAATTAGGTTGGACGCTAATGGGAAAGAATAATAAGGCAGAAGAACGAGATAGTACAAATACCGTCCTATCTTGTCATGTAAATGATGTGAATATTTCAGATTTATGGCGGTTAGACACACTTGGTATTGCTGACCCCAGTGAGAAAAAAACCAGGGAAGAATTGGAACAATCGGCGAAAGAGCATTTTTTTCGAACCGTGACCAGAGACTCAGAGGGGAGGTATCAAGTTCGATTGCCCTGGATTGATGGACATCCCCCCTTAAAAAATTGTAAGGGCATTTCTGAGAAAAGACTCGAAACCTGTATAAAATCCCTTAAGAAATTGGGCAAAATTACTGAATACGAAACAATTTTTGATGACTGGTTAGATCAGGGTATAATAGAGGAGGCGCAATGTTCTGAACCAGAACACTATTTACCTCATCGCCCTGTTTTTAAAGAAAATTCGACAACGAAGGTTAGACCCGTCTTTGATGGCTCCGCTAGAGATAAAGAGTCGCCTTCTATTAATGACTGTTTAGAAAAGGGTCCCAACTTAGTAGAACTTGTACCTTCTGTCATAAATAGGTTTAGAATAGGAAAATATGGAGTTGTGTCCGATATTGAAAAGGCATTTTTGCAAATCGGACTCCATGAACAAGATAGGCCTTATTTTAAATTTTTATGGTGGCAGAACGGTAAAAAAGAACATTCGAGAATTTTCCAGCATAAAAGGGTTGTTTTTGGAATCTCTTCGAGTCCTTTCTTATTAGGAGCTACTCTTGAATTTCATTTGAATAATGTTCCTTCTGAATATAAAGAAACATCTCAAAAACTTTTGAAATCCTTTTATGTAGACAATTGCGTACACAGTGTTGAAAATAAAGCAGAATTAGTTAAGTTTATTCATGAATCACAGAAAATTCTCGCTTCCGCAAAATTTAATTTACGAGGGTGGGAGCATACTCCTTTTGAGGAATTTGAATCTGAATTGACCGAAACCAAAACAGTTCCTGTATTGGGTTTAAAATGGGATAGTAAAAGGGACATTTTATCCATTGATTTAAGAGATTTAGATCCCAATGCAAATAATCAATCAGTAACTAAAAGAAATATTTTGTCAACCGTACACAAAATTTTTGATCCTATTGGATTCACCTGTCCTGTAACCTTAATACCAAAATTAATATTGCAAGAATGCTGGAAATTAAAATTGTCTTGGGATTCCGAGTTGCCATCTTGGATGGCTAAGAAATTTATTAAGTGGAAAGATCAACTCAAAATTTTAAATGATTTTTCTATCCCCAGGTGTCTAGATAAAAATGAGGGAGTTAGGGAAATAACATTACACGTATTTTGTGATGCTTCCGAAAAAGCATATGCTGCGTGCGTATTTTTGAGGAGTGAAGCACCGGATTCAATTACTTGTCAATTAATACAGGCTAGGTCAAGGGTCGCCCCACTGAAGCCAATATCAGTATCTAGGCTAGAACTTTTAGCATGTAACATAGGAGCAAGACTTTGCCAATCTGTGAAGGAAAGTTTACGAATGGAAAAGGTTGACACACGATACTGGTCTGATTCCAGCAATGCTCTTCACTGGATTAAGAAGAATGAAAACTGGGCTAATTTTGTATTTAATCGTGTGAAAGAAATTCGAAATTTGACCAACCCAGATGATTGGAATCACATCTCCGGTCAATCAAACCCTGCCGATTTGCCTTCTCGAGGATGCAGTATTGAAACTCTAGCAAAGTCTAATTGGTGGCAAGGACCCTCCTGGTTGCAAAACCATCCTGACAATTGGCCTAAATCCAATATTTTTCCTGATGAAGAAATTATAAATGCAGAAAAAAGAAAAACAGTTGTAAGCGTCACAAATACACAAAAGGAAGACAAAATTTATGATCTTTTCTCCGATTACTCTAAATTACTAATAGTCGTTTCCTGGGTTTACAGATTTTTAGATAATTGTAAAATGAAGAAAGATGTTAGAAAATTTGGAAACATAACTGTGGAAGAAAGGAATAGAACTGAAATTTCGTTGCTAAAAATAGCACAGCGAGAATCTTTCTCAGGACCTCATGATAAGCGACTACAGAATCTCCCAGTTCTTGTGGATGATAATGGACTTTTTAGAATTAAGACTAGACTCTCGTTAAAAGACGACTTGGAGAATTTCAAGTTTCCTATTGTGTTACCGAGTGATCATCCGATAGTTGAAAAGCTTGTTCACTGGAAACATTGTTCTCTTGGTCATGCAGGTGTTCAGATTGTAATGACCCAACTCAGAGAAGAGTTCTGGATTCTGAAGTACAGAAAGACTGTTCGCAAAGTTATCCGAAAGTGCATAATTTGCAAACGATTTGACTCACGACCAATCGCAACTCCAACAGCTCCATTACCTGTGGACCGTCTAAGAGCAGCTTCTGTATTTGAAATTACAGGAATAGATTTTACAGGGCCTCTCTATCTGAAAGAAAATCAGAAGTCGTGGATTGTCATTTATACTTGTGCTGTGTTTAGAGCAATTCATCTGGAACTGACCACTTCGCTGTCCACTGAAAGTTTTCTACAGACTTTTCGAAGATATGTGGCTCGTAGAGGAAGACCAGCTATCGTTTACTCGGACAACGGGACAAGCTTGGTTGGAGCGAACAATCTTCTTAAAAAGATTAATTGGGATGCAGTGACTAAAAACAGTGCAGTGAATAAGATTAACTGGAAGTTTATTCCCCCATCTGCACCTTGGTGGGGTGGCTTTTGGGAACGTTTGATTGGAATTCTCAAGCGAATACTTCGAAAAGTCTTAGGTCGGACGTCTCTCAACTTCGAGGAATTAAATACTGTCTTATGTGATTGTGAGAGTATCATCAATGGACGACCTCTCACGTACGTCAGTGAGGATATAAGTGATCTAGTGCCTCTTACTCCTAGTATGTTCCTTCAAGAGGTCAGAGAAGTTGGACTACCAGACCTGGATCTCTTGGACAGTAAATCTTTGAATAAAAGGTTTGCCTACCGTCAGAGACTGAGACAAGATCTGAGGAAACGTTTTCGTTCGGAATATTTGGGACAGTTGAGACAATTCGATAGAAAAATGCGAAGTTCTTCACCTATAAAAATAGGCGATGTTGTGTTAATATCCAGTGACAACATGAAAAGACTGGATTGGCCTCTGGGGAAAGTCATCGAGGTGTTCACGTCACGAGATGGAAACATCAGACTCGTAAAGTTAAAGACAAAAGGTGGTGAAGTTCTACGATCAACATCGAGACTGTTTCCTCTTGAAGTTGGTGAAAATGAAAAGGATGTTTTGGAAAAACGTATTTGAGTTTCTTGGTGTAAAAACTCAAAGGTGGGAGGATGTTGGGAATTCCAATTAAATTACATTAATCCATCAATTAATTTCATCTAGTGAGCGCATGATCATCACGTGCTTAAGTCAATCCCGACTCCTCTCACACACACTGACACTCTGGCTTGGAGAGAGAACTGTTACGAACTCCGATTGCGAAGCATGTTGTTTTTTTTGTGTGTGTCCATAGATGTTTTGTGTGTCCATATGTATGTGAATAAAATTTAATCTTGAATGTTACACTCTCAACTACAATTATTTAGATGATTTATAGAAGTCTATGGATTATTACGAAGTGTTCCCGGCCTTTTGGTGGAGGTAAGCTAACTCCGTTTTTGATATCTTTTGGTAATACCCAAAACATATCCAAAAATATTGAACATAGAGGTTTTCTGACAACTAGAACTTTTCCAAAATAATCGGAAATTACAGTTCTTTCTGAAATGTTAATGCATTTTTCCAAAAACAAAGGTCTTTGCTTGGCTCTCATATAAAATGTTTGAAAATAAAAATACAATTTTATCATGTTTTACTCTTATTTTTAAAACTTGATTAATATAATTATTGAAAGGCGAGAGTAAATTATGATTTGATCTCTGAAAAGATATTATATATAAATGAGGAGCTAATAAAGATAATTTTTTATACTCTAACATTAGAAAAAAAAATAGGATTTGACATTTTATCTCATAAATAGTAATTTCAAGCTATTTTTGTGTATATCTTACCAGACTTTAAACGTTTCGATCCATCAAATCCACCGATTGCAAGTATTGATTGATTGTGGAAAACCATGGAGTGTCCACTTCGAGGTCCTAACAAAGGTGCAATTAATGTCCATTGGTTACTTTTAATGTCATATATCTCAGCGGACATTAGAATGTTAAGACCATCAAAACCACCACAAACAAAAATTCTATCTAATAGAAAATATTTAATATTAAATTATTTATTTCAGTTTAAATAAATAAAGTAAAATGAACAGATGAAACTAAAATTCAAAAATCTATTAATAGAATTTAAAATTGACTCTCTTGCAACTCAGATCCGGGGTTCAATCCTCGGACTCAGCCCTTTCATTCCTTCAGTGAATCGATAAAATTCCAAGTTTCAAGGATGCTTAGGGACTTGGGTTTCAGCGTTCCATTGACCATCCAACCGGAACAACTGCTCTTACATCCGAGAGTCTAGGGTCAAAAAGACTGGGATGGCAGAAAAGGCTTTGGACCTTCATGAACTGTCACGTCACTGATTTTAATTATAGAATATAAAATAACTTGCTACAACCAAAACTTGTGGAAAATCTATAGCAACCTTTAACTTTTGTGGTGGCTCAAGGGATAGAGTCCCTCCCCTGTCACCTCCCAATAAGATGACACGGATTAGAATTCCAGCGTTGGCTAGTCGATACGAATTCTGCACCCGACTCGCACCGACCCCAGTGCTGTTATAAAATATCCTCAGTAATAGACGGATCATAAGCTAGAGTGCCCTAGCCGTTAGGCTAACCTTGGGAAGTTTTCGTGGTTTTCCTTTTTATGTAACTCAAATGCCAGTTAGTTCCTTTAAAAAATCCACCACGAAGGCAAATTTCTCCAAACTCTCGATCCAGGAGTTCTCTTGTCTTCTGGATTGCGTTCATAGTTACAAGGCTACTGAGTTGAATATTGGTAGTCGTAAACTGAAAATTGGGTTGGCTGTTCACAGACGGTTATCAAATAGAATATAAAAACAATTAGAAAATTTAAGAACAAAGAATACAAAGAAGTGATTTGTGGAACCAATAACCTTCTTAACCATATAAATTGCAATATGGATATCCATTCCCACAACTTCTAGACGGTAGATTGAGACTTTGTACAAAATTAGGTCATAAATATTTTACCTCATTTCTGTTGACCAAAAGCTCATTATCTGCTGCAGCAGTTAAGTCATATCTGTAACATTTCCAGAATCATGAGCAATTTTGTTCTTAAATATTAAAAGTGGTGACAAAAAATTTCACAAATGAATTAAAATGATGCAGACTAGAAAGACATTAAAATACTTAACTGATCAAAGCCCCGATAAATGTAGGTATTTTGTAATGTTTTTTAAATGATTTTTAAACACATTTTGTTACTTATGACTGTAAATGTTGTGTAGAGCTTGTCAGCTGCTCTTTGTAAAATCAAATCTATCATTCTATATATCGATGCAATCACATCAAAAAGTTTTGAGTTTTATTGTTTTCAACAGCTTTAATACTTTTGTTTCATTTCTATTATTTTTAAAGAGAAAAACAGTTGTCGCAATTCCAGGAAAATTGCCCGGTTTTATCAAAACTTTAAGACACACTATTATTTTTTTTTTTTTTTCGTATTATTTATGCGTCATTCAAAAAACATTTATAAAACCAAGAATGAAACTCATTTATTTGCATGTGTGTCTATCTAAAAAAGTCAAATAATTTTTTTCCTGAAGTAAAAAATGATAGCATTAAGTCTTAGACTATAAATATTCATTTTGCAAAATTAAGAGGGTTCCATGTACTATAGTGTATCGAAAACAAAAATATCTATGTATTTGAAACTCAAATCTAAGCTCCTTGCATTTATAGAAGTGATATGGAAGTAGGTAACAAAATGAACTTTGAATAAACATGTATGCAACATTAATTTTTTCGTAAAATCACATTTTAAGTCATTTTATTTAATTTTTATAACCGTCGAGCAGCTGACCCAATATTAGGTTACCCAATATTACGACTATTAGTGATCAACTCAGTGACCTTGCAATTTTGAACTCAATCCGAAAGACAAGGGAACTCCTGGATCAAGTATTGGGAGAAATTTGTCTTCGGAGAGGACTTTTTAAAGGAACTCACCAGCATTTGCGTTACATGGAGAGGAAAACCACTAAAACCTCTCACGGTTAGCTCGATGGTAAAGGGACCCTAATCAATGATTCGTCTACCACTGAGGATATTTTTACGTTGGCACTGTAGACGGTGTGAGCCAGGTGCGGAATTCATATCAACCAGCCATCGGTGGGATTTCTACCTGGTTCACCTCATTGGAACCCGAACTTTCTATCTTCTAAACAACCAAACTATTTTATAGCCGTCATTGAACTCCAATATACAACTACTATTCAACTCCGTATCCTTGTCATTTTGAACCCAATCCAGAAGACAAGGGAACTCCTGGATTAAGTATTGGGAGAAATACCTACACTTCGTGGAGGACTTTTTTGCTAAAACTAACCCGCATTTGCGTTACAGAGAAAGGCAAACCATTTAAACTTTCCACGGTTACCCTGACGATAAGGGGACTCTAACCCATCATCCGTCTACTACTGAAGATATTTTACGTCAGCACTGTGGTCGGTGCACGCCGGATGCGAAATTCGTAATATTTGTGGTGTCACCAAGATTGTAATATTTGTGGTCATATTTAAATGCGTTAATGCATAGTACTTATACTTTTAATACATTATTGAGGAAAATCTATTATTAAGATGCATACTCACGTTTAATTATTCAATTAAAATAAACTACAAAAAAATTTCCTTTTTTTATCACTTATATTTAAATTATTATAATCATTTTTTAAAAAAAGAAGTAATTTACTTACCCTTTATTTTCAGAAAATATTTTGCAATTTAAAATAAACTCTTAGTTTTTTCCCCCACCCACATTTGAACTTGTTTGTTTGCAGAAGTTAAATACAGAGTAATCATTCTGATACTTTAAAAGACACTAAATCGCAAATTTTTATATCTAAATCACATTACAAGTTCAAGTATGAGAATCCACGGGAGAATAAACAACGTATAACAACATAGTCACACAATCAATGTTATTTAAAATATTCAGCTTAATTTTCAAAATTGTTTAATAACTTTTGAATTATAAATAATTCTTAACACAGATGAATTTTTAACCAAAAACATTATTATGTTATTTAATAGAGTTTTTTTGTCCATTTGTTCAATCTACAATTCATCCAATTTTTTTCCTTGTTTTATTAAATTCGTCAAATGTCCCTTCTATACAAAAAATAGATTCTCCATGTTGACTTACAGGAACACAATTTTCCGGTTGAAGTAAATAATTAATCTTTTTGAATTTTTGTCTTGTTTTATTCATTCTTGTCTTCGTCAATTGATTATTTAAAACTTTTTTCAAGTTCTATGTTTTCCCATGCCCAGGTTTTAAAAAAACATACAACATTAAAATTTTAAATGTGGTAACTATAGTTTTAATGAAACAGGTTTCAATGAATAAAACGAAAAATATTAAAAAATAGATATTAATAACTGAATAATTTGCGTTTTCTGTAGCCTCAGAGGGATTTCATTCACTCACTATTCAAAGGCATTTCTTACCATTGTAAACTGCTCCAGACGCATCACTTCTTCGGTGGTTCATGTCTGCAATATATTGCCATCGATGGGAACTCGGAACATACTTTTCGCAAGAACTAGTCCTTACATCGCCATCAAATCCACCGATGGCGTAGAGGACACCTCTGCAACCGACTGCTGTCACATAACATCTTGTTTCTAACATCCTCGCTCTTCTAGACCAACATCTTTTTTCTACATGAAAGCGGTATGTGCTGTCGTAGCAATTACGACCATCAAAACCACCAATTACATAGATATGTATACCCATTGCAACAACACCGTGGTAAGCTCTGTTCAAAAACAACCATAGTTAATACAAACTAATACATTAAGTTTTAAAAAAAATCAGTTTAATTAAACACATTTTAAATTTTGGATAACCAGTTCTCTATTCTTTGCCTTAAACCTGTTTTTTTTAAAATTCTATTTCAAAAATTCAGACTTAGTTTGCATATTCATCAAAAAATGAAAGATGGGCAGATTTGAAGCATTAAATTCGTTCAATACTACTTTTAATTTACACAAGAACCCATTCAAAGTCTCAGACAAACGTGCTTAACGCGTCGTATAAGACTGGGGATTATTTTTAATTTATTGCGTACCCCGACAGTCACTTTTAGGTGCTTCAGACATTGAATGTAACGCTTATAGACCCAATTGTGAGGATCCTAATATAAACAAAAGTGTCACATAGTCTGGTACAAAGATGACGAAAAGAACCTGAAAATAAAATTAAAAATGAAATAAAATTCGAAGATACTTTTATGCATGGAACAGAGAAGTATTTGTCGTAGGAGTTATTGGTACAGGGAAGGCTTTAAATAATTTAACTGCAGGAACAACCAACTGTCGCCTTTCTGCAAAAATATTTTTTACAGTTTGAAGAATTTTATTTAACTTTTAAGGCAAATTTTGTTACCTTTTAATGAAATTTTTCTGCCTCAAGTAGAACCATTTCTCTGAAATTGCATCGAATACTTCAATAGAAATGTTGGGCTTTGAGCCGCTCCATCCCAGTACAGCAAACATAAGACTGCGTGGAACTTCTCTTACTCTTTCACTATGATCAGCTGGAAACTGCTTAACAACTTTACCCTTCACAAGTTTATCCGGTGATAATAGCCAACTTCAAAACAAAGAGAAACGCAATTACAGTTTAAAATGAATCTTTATTACTTAACATTGAATAAATGATTTGTTTTGTAACTTTATTTGCTATATCATTGCTAATGAATTAAGGAGACTGATATCCTTACGAGACAATTATTATATTTTTAAAAAAGTAAAAAGTGGTAGTTTAAGAGTTTTACTATTTTATTTCAAAGCTCATGTGGTAGGTAACAGAAAGAAACAGTCACTTATTTTAAATGTCTATGTCTAACCACTTTTTTCCTGAAGGCGTTATTTACTCTTCACTTTTGGGTTCATTGCATGGAACAGTGATGAAACGTGTACCTAACAGAGTCTCTTCTCCTCCTTTTTGGTAGGGACCAAAGAGAAGAAAATAAGAGGCACCAACTCCACCTTTAAAAACGCTGTACTAAATTTTATAGGAGCTCGCCCTCTCCTAATCCCTCTGCTGCTGTCTAGTGACAATGATAAAAATAAAAGTTTTTCATTATTCATTTCAAGACTAAAATGAGCAAAACTCGATTTTATGCTATTCATAAGTCATCAAAATAGTTTTACTTTTTTCATGGAAGAAGGGAGCCCACTTTATAAAATAAAAAGAGAAAATTTTATAGTGTAGCAAATCGGAATCTTTGATTTCAATGAGTTAAAAGCTTTATGGAACTATTAACTATAGTAACTGATGCCGCCATCCAGTGATGCTTATGGAAAGTAAATGTTCATCATTTACTGTTATTTTAGAAAATAGAACTTATTTTGGTATTTTTAGAATATGCACACTTGAAAATATACCTCTAAGCGCGTATTCGGCTCAAATATTATTTACTTCTTTTTCAAATCAAGAAATGATGCAGTACCAGTCTTTAAATACTATAAGAATGGTAAAATGACGCTAACACTGTCGTGACGCTAGTAGTAGGAAAAGGTGAAAAGGCCCAGATGTGCAGCTAGGGCGCATTGCTTTTTATAAAAATGTTTTTTTTAGCTCATTTAGATGGAATGGTTTATCCTTTGTTATATGTCTGTGATAGTGACCCACCAAAAGAAGTCATCAATCCATGAATTATAAATAAAACGAGCATCATCTTTTTTTCCTCCAGATTATTATTAAAATGAAATGATCCTTAGGATTAAGATCTAATATTAAAATAAAGGTGGTCTGCATCCATCACTACGGTCGTATTTCGGAACATCGGAAACGTCGTATGAAGGTGGTGAATGGCGACTACCTTCCAAGTAGGAATTACTACTGTAGGTTACACCTAGTCGAGATGGATCATTCATGTCATTTTTTGAAGCTCGACCGATTTAGATCTCTAGTGGACTCACTGTATTGTTACAGATATAAAGAGGACAGGGCTGGTGTTTTCATAAATATACGCCGCTCTATTCGATTATTATAATCGGTTGTCATTTTTCGAGCATTTGCTCTGATTTATGAAAGTTTTTTTTTTTTTGGATTTTTTATGTCCCTTTTTTTAACCTTTCCACTATCTGTTCAGGTGATGTTTCGAGACGGGAATACGAATCCATTTCTATTCGTCTCGTCTGAACTGTTTTAAATTTTGGCCAAACATTTTTCAATGACTCTGTGTATATCCTGCTTTCACTAAATGTGTGTTAAATTCTATTTTCTGAGTAACTACTTTTATTAATTTTAAGATTTCACTAAGATTCACTTTAAGGCCTTCTGGTTGGGGGCAGGGAATCTTTGGATCTTGGTGAGGTCGCTGCTAGTGAGAGCGCTTGATGAGGGCTGCGCGCCCAGCGCCCAACCTACATCAACCAGGGTTTTCCCTGGATTTGCTTCTGTCTCCCTTGCCCACTTTCCCGACGTGTTGCCATGGATTGCCACCAAGCCTACTTTTTTGAATCCTCTTTTTCTTTTGCTGAGAGGTGACGTGCGCGCACTTCGAGTCTACGGTATTCTCCGGATGTCCCTTGATGGGGGCGGGACGGGATTAAGCTTTGATTTCACTAAATGCGTATCCACCACCACTCTATATTATTTTTGTAAATGATTGATGTGTTTGAAAGCAGTCAGACATGTCATGTGTATTTAAAAAAAGATAATTCCCACTAGTATAAATTTTGTTCGAAAAATCTCCCAATTTTTGCATGACTTGCTGGGCATGCAAATAAGTTTTGGTTAATTGACTGGGGAATAAATAAAATATATTCCCAAAAATCATATCTTTTTTTTCTTTGCATTCGGGGTGTTCGTACCTCGGAAAAGAGAACAAAGTGGTAGTATTACTATTTTATATTAGCTTGTTTTCACAATGAATGTTCCTTGTTAAATGCCATAGATAACCTTTTACCTTCTGCCAACTTTTACGCATTTTGAGTAATATTTAATTTTTGTATTTTAAGTGGTAGTAAAATTTATTCTACCTATTTAGTTCAAGAATTTATAAATTTAATTTTAAATTATTTTGGTATACACCACAAAAAATGAATTATAGTCATACATATAAATGCAGGATGATCTTCTTTAGTTTCATAGAAAATGAAAATTATATTTCTGCCTATACTTTGAAAAAAATTCCTTCTGCTATTCATTTAGAAAATAATCCTCAGAAGGATTAAGAGGTTTTAATAAGTCTTTATACATTTTTAATAACTTTTAACAAGTCTTGGTAGCCACATCTCTTTTCTCGAAAACAAGCTTGTGGCGATTTTTCTTTTCTATGTTGTGACTTTCCCGGGTAATAAAAATTTTCTCTCCTGGTATAAGCATAAACACTATTGAATCGAGAGAAATCTGATATTTCTAAGTGTAAAAATGAAATCTTCGCACTTACGAAGAATCAGGGGATCCACAAAGTAATTTGCTGAAAAGATCGTTTAATGTTCTTTCACTTTGGATATCATTGCTCGAACTACTTGAAACTTTTGACACTGCATCGGGCTGAGTTGGTACTTCATATACAACCTCAGGTATGTTTCTTGAAAAGCTCCAGTCATTGTAACTCATCTGCTTTTAAAATAATTAAAGTTATATTTTTATTAATACTCGTAATAATAAGACAAAAGCTAATAATGTTTTCGTTTTTTCGGTAATTTTGAACATATTTTCCATAAGTTTAATTTTCCTTTTAGCAACAACAAACCAAAGTATAAGCAATAAAGTAACAGCCCGTTGTGAGTCAGGGAATCAGGGAGGTTAAGGCGCCGCAATTTCATGACCTATGTCATGCTCGTAGGAATGTGACTGGCATTGCGCACAAGCCGTCTTTACTTCCGAGACACGCTGGTACCCATTTTATTTCATTTTATAACCGTAGTTGAACCACCGACTCAATTTTTTACGACGTTTGCTTACGACTGTTAATGTTCAACACCGTGGCATTGTAATTTTGATCCAATCCAGAACACAAGGGAAGTCCTGGCTCATGAATTGCAAGAAATTTTGCCTTCGAGGAGGAACTTTTGATGGAACTTTGAATCCATACTTGCGATACATCGTGAGGAAAACCACGAAAACCTCACGAACCTTACCTTAGCTTGGTGGCAAGGGGACTCTAACCAATGATCCTTCCACCATTGAGGATTTTTTAAGTCAGCATTGTGGTCCGTGTGAGCTGGGTGCAGAATTAGAACCAACCAGCCATAGCTGGGATTCAAACTCAGGTTACGTCATTAGGTGCTCTATCCCCTGAGCCACTGCGATCCTAAGCTGGTAACCATTGATCTAAATCTGGAAGGTACTGGGTATCGACCCCCCCGTCTCTCACACTCACAGTTCAGTACCTTAAGCACTTAGCCATTTCGGCGTGTTAGTGGCTAAGGTGAAAAACTAATTAGATTGCTATTTAATAATGTTACAAACAAGACACAAAAATGAAAAAGGAATAAAAATCATCATAATAAGTTTAATATTTGAACATAAAAATAGTTTTTCATTCTAGTTTTAAAAATCAAGATATCGTGTTTTCTCACACTAATTATACACAGTTCACCTCAAAAACATGAAGCAAGTACTCTAATAGGTTAAAAATATCTACAAGAATGGCTGAAGAAGAAGCATTTAGTTGGGCTCTGATTAATATTTTCTTTAAAAATAATTTGTAATTATTATTGTTGCGTTATGCGCTCTTCCTTCCAAAGAGAATAATAATAGAGTGATGATGAATTACTTTCATTTTTGGGTTCCGAAAAACTTCTTATACTTTATCACAAGATAGTTAAAGCATTTAAAGTACGCCGAGAATGTGTGAGCTATTCCTTTTAGTAACTAGTTCTTTTTTCTTTCAGAGGATGAATTATATCTTTGAAGATAATTATCAGTTATTTTATTAATTTCAACCAATGAATGAAGGTTTTTGACGGTTAACAAAAGCTTGATAAAAATCATTGAATTTTAAAATAAGACGTACTACAAAAAGTAAACATAAACAATAAAACTTTTTTAGAAATTTTATCGTATATATTTTTGTTTATTGTAAACGATTCATCCTTATTTAAAAGTTTTTCATAAACGGAATGATCAAACGTAATATTTGAACACCAACAGCTAATAATTCATTTCAAAACATTTTTATTTTACATTTTGTCCCTAAATATTTTAATTTCTTAAAATGCATTCAAATAAAATCTCAATTTCTGTTTTCATGTATAATATATTTTTTATGTATATAAATATACTAATAAATAATAAAATGTTAGTTTGCAATAGTTAGAAATAAATAAAAAATATTTCAATGTCAAACATAATTTTTTGTTAAATTTTGTGTCAAATGTATTTGTTTTTAATAAAAAAAACTATGAGATGAATTTATACTAAAGTATTGATATTAATTCAAAGTATTGATTATTAGTTTAAATACAATATTTTATGTATTTAAATAAAGAAGTTTCTTACTTTTACGGTTTTCGAAGAGGCATTCAAACGAAAATATGTTCCAAGTATCCAAGGAAAGTGCAAACCGTACTCTGAAAATTTAATCAATTGAACTGATTTCTCTAGCACAAAACAACCTAATTTTAATATACAGTGCTTTTTAAAATGTGTTTTATCTTCACTGGTCTTAGGTACGTGGATTTCAATCGTAGTGTCTGGGAACAAAGAAAAATATGCCAAAAAGAATTTCAAAACTCTTATAGGAAAACGGAATTTTGAAACTTTTTCTTGAGCTTTTTTGAAGCAAGATAATTTGGCAATATTAAAATCAGTCAACTGCAAAACATGTAAGACTTTTCCTTGTAGAAATTCCATAGAAGGTTTAAAACGAGCAAAAAATGTATCCAAAAGTACAGTGAATTATTTAAAAAGGTCTCAAATCAATGGAGAGCACCTTATAAACAGTAATTCTATGTAAATTTATATATTTTGACGTTACAAAAACAGAGAATTTAAAAGTATAAATTCGCAACTGTTGCTTTAACTATGTTTATTTTGTTCAGCTTTTTTAAAATGATGAGATGGTGCTAATGATATTTGATGTACGTGCACCTCAATAAGTTATTTTATAAACATTTCATATTCGTTGATTGTTCGCAAACTCGCTATTGCTTGAAATATTTTGATAAAATGAGTAACAAATTTTTTTTTGGTTGACCATTATAAGAATTTAATTTAAAACCAACCAAATTTTTTGTAGAAAAAATTAAAGTGATTTCTAGTGCAAAACTTAAAAAAACGATGCTTATGTTTTGCATGCTTCCAAAACGATGATGTTGTTGGTCAATTTATTTTTGGCAATTGAGTTTTAAGTAAAATTTGTTCATTTTATTTATTATTTTTTATTACTTATGGCAAGGTAAGATACAACCATAAAGTAAGAACAGCAATAAAGAATTAATATGAATAAAACTGACCGAGGTCATTGCCTAATTGGCAATATTATAGTTTTTTACATCTTACATCTTCTTTTTCTTCTTTTAAGGCACTACAGTCCGTTACAGACCAAGGCCGACCCAAGAAATTTTTGCCATCTGGTCTTATCCGCAGCAAGACTTTTCCAGATTTCCTTATTTACTGTATGAAAGTCATTCTCCACTGAGTCAAGCCACCTAATTTGTGGCCATCCTCGTTTTCTGCTACCCGTGGGTTAAATGCTTAGTAAATTATGTATATAAAGCGCCAATGAAAGAACCAGCCGCCTTTATTGGGCAAAGGAATTTCAACGACTCAGCAGATAGCTATTTTATGTATAATTACGCTTCCCTTAGTACGATGTTAACTAAATGTTTCGAAATATTCTGAAATATTCAAGACAATGAGATCATTATTACGCAATTTTTAAGCCGAATTAATGTCCCAATCTAGTATGAATATAATTTTTGGAATATAAAGGGAAAGAACGTATGTTATGAGTTTAGCAAAAATTGCTACTAAAATTGTAAAACAAATTTTGCTTAATTTTCACTTGTGTTTGAACATGTCTTGAAACGTGTTGTATAAATGTTAATTTAAAATCAAATAGAAAGCAACTATAAGCAAAACCAAAAACTGAAATGGAAAAAATTTTCAGTGGTTATCCTAGTCCAGACTGATCTTGATGTCCATTATTTTAAAAGTTATGCCATTGAAAATGACTGTAAGAGTAAGCTTTAAGCTAATGAATCATTACTTAATAATAAGACTAAAAAATTCATTGTATCATTTAAGATTTAAAATAAATAAATATTTTTCTAATCAAAATTCAAAATTGATAATAGTCAGCTTTGTAAAATTGCAATTTTCAGTATTTGAGATTATTAGAAATTATTTAAATAAATCTTGACTAAATACAAGAAGTAATGGCGAGAGACAAAATGTTCGATCCTGCTTTCCAAAAAGCCTTTACTGAAGCAATTCATAAAGAAATGGATGTAAGATATTTTATGTTATTTAATTTAAAGTAAGAAGCAAAATTGCATTGTTCATTATTTTATTGAAACGCTATTCAGAATTGTAAGCTGTTTTATATGTTAAGGGTCTTCCTTAATCAACACCCTAAATATATATTTTTAGAATTCTTGTAGAATTCGATAAAGTATACGATTTAAGAACAGTAATTTTTTATTTGAGCTGAGGAAAAAGGGGAAAAAATCAAAATCTAACGAAGCACTACTGAATATGGCAGGACTTGTTCATCAAAACTTATTTGATTGTCAAAGGAAATTGAATATTTTTCAAATTATCTCTCTTTTAACTCTTTCTTTTCCTCCCTCATAGTACATATACATCCCCCTTAGCTTAAGCGTAAATCCCCAACCACTCTCATTTTCGTAAAAGTTCTTTTTACATCGCTATGTTGAATTTAAGCTAATTGGTAAGTATAATGGGACGCAAACATTACAAATAAATAATTCAGATAAACACGGTGTTTAGTAAAGAACGCCCTTTACAGGTATATATTTAATTAAATTTATCAAAAAGGGAATTAAAAGTGATTTTAATAGCATTTTTATTTTTCCCTCACTTAAAACATTCATTTGAAACCTCTAATGTGTATGTTTTTTCTTATCATTTTAAAATATTTTATGAAATATACAGTGTATGGTCTTATTTCTTGCCACTTGCTTCAGTCTATCTCATGATGAGACATTTTTAGTATTTTCAGGTTTCACCTAAATGCATCAAAATTTAATGTCTATTACTTTATGAAGTATTCTGCTGAAGGCGGACAACTGTTTTCACAACAAAAAAGAGAAGTGGATCTAGAGCTGGAGAAGTTATAATGAAATATGGCAATTATAGAATAAATAACTATGTAGTATTATATGGGAAGTAAATAACGAATTATTTCTCCTTAACAACAAATTAATATTTGAGAAATTGAATAATAACGAAATGTAATTTTGTAAACGTTCCATCCCTTCATATACATTGATAGAATGTGTGTCTAAAAAACAAAATGGTAGAATCTTAATTCTTTATTGCTTAGTTTCTAAATTTAGCTATTCGTTCGTAACCACGAATTGAGATTTCTTTAAAGCAAAAATATTTACACCATTTTTTGTTTAATAATAAACTGAAAGGAATATAATGAAAAAAGGCGCTCAGTTTTAATCTCTATTTATTGATTTTTTTTTCCTTTTATGAGTCACAACTTCTTATATTTTTCGCGCCCATCCCATTATTGGAATTATGCGATGGAATCATTAAAAATACTCTTATTGAATTTAGGTTCGAATGAAATGGAATTTAAAATACGGATCACGATTTAGAAGATCTGATGCAGTGAAATGGGATGAAGATCCTGATGAGGATGATGAACAAGAGCAAGTGAGCGATGACTCAGAACGAAAGAAATCAACTTCAAAGTTTCCGCCGCCGAAGGAGGAGAGGGCGTGGCCTGCTACAAAACCTCCTGTGTCAACCACAATACCAAGAGTCAATCAACCTCCGAGAGTGATGAAACCAGTATCACCACAATGCAGAAAACTTATTTATCAAGGTAAATTTTGATCTAACAATTTATGAAATTAATCATATTTTGAAAATCCTTCTCAAGAAGTAAAAAAAAGTATAGACATCTGTATGCGAAGTATAATAAGCAGAACGAAAGCTCGATTGAAATTTTACTACCAAAAATCATTCATATCATCATAGATAAAATATTTTCAAAAACATCAAAACAACTAAGTCCCTGGTTTTTCCCATCAGGTAAACCGTTGTTTAGAGAGAATCTGCATTTATCAGAGAACAGGCGTCTCAGGTTGACGTTGCACGCTGCAGTGTTTTGGAGTGTACTCTTTCTGAGGAACAGAGCAGAGATCTTATATAAGACTTTTCTTTTCATCTCCAGTTCATTTTTATGGATAAAAACGCTCGTCCATACAGAACCGGTCTGTTTAATTAATACTTTGAGGCAAAGATAATTCGATGAAGGAGAGGCACGCCAGATCTCTAAACCAAAATACGCACGTCAGAATATATCTGGTAAAACAATTGCTCCCCGTTAGTTTCCTATAAAACATCATAAAAGAATGTATTATCCCGAGACTGACTAACATTCTTTTAACTTCTTAAACAGCGGGAGAGTTTACTGTGGGAAGGTATACTTGATATTCACAAACTGCCAGTTTTCTACATCATCTCGCTGCCCATTATAATAATGAGTTCGGGATATGACTTTTTTGTTATTGTCATTTTTTTTAACGAAAAATGTCGAATGATGTTGCTTGAGTTCTCTGCGTGTTTGTTCTTTAACTTTTTGACAGGAATGTAGGCATAATTCACGTTCATTGCATATCAAGAAAAAGTAAGAATATCATTTGGGGCGAATACAGTTTCTTATAATTTTGTATATTTCAATCGTATTCACTATGATAACATCTATCTGACATCTAAGAATGCGTTCAGACATATTTGAATTCAATTACCATTAATAATTTTTTTCCATAAATATATTTAAAAAAAGTTACAGACACCATTATGTTTGGGCAGGCCATGTAAATGGCCATTTTGTATGGAAAAAAAATAAACATATTTTTATAAAAAATACTACAGGGACATAATTAATATTACAAATTATTGGGATACATTTTAATTTTTCATTGATGATTGAAAATAAATTGTAAATATCCCCCGTAGTGTAAAGTAGTATCTTTATATACCATCTTTCTCTTTAATAACTGAAAAATGGAATTGTTTAGAAATAATAGTTTAATAGAAATAGGCTAAAAGTTGGCAGAAAATTCTAAATATTTATTTCTTTGTTTTCAAATAATGTTTCAGAGGGAATGGATGTTTCTATATGGAAGAAACTACCTATAATTATCATCCAAGATATATTGATAATATAAAATTCTATATTCATATTTGAAATCCTGGAATCGTTAATACCTAGAAGAGAAATTTCAATGGATAGGAAAATGTTAATCTATGTAACTGTTTTAAAGGAAAACTTTTTACATGAGGAAAAAACTAAGAGAAATTGCTTCATCATGGAATTCACGTTTCCGTCGATGGATCAAAGTTTTATACAGTTGTTCATCTTATTCAAATAAAATATTTCACAAGAAAAAACAATTTCTAACGTAAACAGGCTCCTAAAATTTAAATCAACTTTCTGAATCTGAAACCAATTAAAGATTATCACTTCTTCAATCACTGTTTTTACATTCGTAACGTTGCTTTGGTACGCAGATTTTCCTTATAAGTATTTATTGGTATTACTTATCTTATAAGTAATACCTATGAAATTTAAGGACAATCCACTTTGACATTATCACGGCGTTTTTTTTTTTTCGTTCTTTTTATTTTATTTATTTATTTATTTAAGTTTCTCCAAGCCGGTCTCTGTGCCCTTTCAAAATAAAAAAATTTATGTTTTTTGTGCCTGACTTAAAGGTAATTTAAGTCAGGCACAAAAAACATAAATTGTTTTATTTTGACTATAAATTAAGGTTGTTTGAAAGGATTTAGCCATTTTGTTTAGCATTCTGCATCATCTGCTCGGTAGAGAGCTTCAATGCAGTAACTGCGCAGAACATAGTAATATCTCTCTGATATTTCTAGGAGGCTCCACCTCCTACTCTATAACGCTCCCAAATCGTAAGATTGTTTTGATTGCTTTAATATGAAAAACTTTCAAAATCAATCAAATTATGATTCAAAACAGGGTTAAGGGATCTAAGCAATATTTCCATCATGAGATTCACCTTTTCTTTCCTTTATTTCAGTTATTTTCTTTGCGAAATGATGCCTAAATCTTCACAAGCATGTGATTTCTGCCATGACAGTTTTACATGTCCAGTCATCCATCGAAATCAAAGAAGGGGGAGACTGTAATGTGCAAATCTAATGTTAAAATGGGATCTATTTAACCCCACAGCCTGTACTTGGGACATATATATGTTCCTTAACGTTCAAAAAGGGCGGAACAGATTTTAGGAATACCCTTTATTTGTTAACGTTTCTAGTAACAGGGATAGAAAAAGAATTAGACATTTAAAAAAAAAACTTTTTTTAAGTTAATTTCTTTTTAGGCATTAGTCATGATGGTGAAGGTCGAAGAATGTATTTGACTCAGCGATACAGAGAAAGGCCAATGGAGAGATTCTATTATCCAATTCTCAATTCATGGGAATACGGATGGGATTATAAACAATATGAGTGTGAGGATTGCTCACAAAATAAAAATGCTAAATAAAAGAATAATTCGGAATTAGCTAACTGATGTTATTTTCTTTTTCTTCATTTGAATGTCGTTCATATTTTACGACGTCTGTTAATCAGGAATTTTGAAAAAAATAATACGAAATACAAAAATTAAATTTAAAAAAAAACAAACATAAGTCCCTTTGAACCAATAACGCTCCGTCGAGATGCCGGCGTCATGCTTCCCTAGTTGTCGACTGGTGTTTTTTAGTTTAAATAATTGAAAATAATTTTAAATAACTGTACATTTCTATCAAGTGGGAGAACTTGATTGAAAAGTACTATTGTTTTTGATGAACGCAGAATTGAGCTGGATTGTCGGAATTGGAGTAAAACACGCCTGCTTTCTCCCGCAACCATGTCCACTCTCCATGCTAATCACTAAGGTTAACATAGGCTTGTGTTTTTTTGCCATATGAAAGCTATGTAAAGTTCTATGCTACCCCTATTCTTATGGTATCTTGCAATATAAATTTCGATGGTTAACAAAGATTACCTTGAGTGTGACTATGGCAAATTTTCAATTCTTTTAAATCAACTCATAAATCTGAACATGAAGATTAGGTTCAACAAAAAATTGTGTACAGCGCATTGTGAATTAGTTGTGAATTAAAAAACAATTTTTTTTTTTACCATGCTTCATACTCTGATATTTTAAAACAGAGAAACAAACTTCGATATTTTAATACATTATCAATAAGCGCAGCATCTGCATATCTATAATAATAATAATAAGAGTTTTTATAAGAGTCTCTTATAACCGCAGAATCATTTGTGCTGACGTTTTGAAATTCACACAGTTGGAGTAAGGCACCTATACTATCAGAGCCGAAATATCAATTATGTTGGAGCAAACAAGTTCGCAAGTTACCGTTATGTAAGTATCAGCGGGAGAGTTTGGAGACTATTTGGATACCTAAAATTATTGATATGCGTGGTTGTGCGGCAGTAAATTGCACAAATAGTTCCAAAAAAGTCTTTCGTATGTTCAGATTTCCTTCAAATGTGAAAAGAAAGAAGAAATGGATAATAAATTACAGGAGATACAACTGGCAGCCTGGAAGTGGAGCTCGCTTATGTGAGGTAAATACTCATTTATTTATAATTTATTAGATTTATTTACTTATATATGTAGTATATAAACAATATTAAGTTGCTAGAATTTGTTTTTAAATGTTTGTTTTCGTCTATTTTTTAAAAAACAAATAAGCGAATAACTTGCAGGGTTACTTGAATTGTACAGTTTTAACTATGTACCAAATATAGGAATATTCATTGAAAATTGCATTTTTGAAGCATATATTTATTTAAAATATAACTTTTAAATAAATTTTTTGATTTATTTGACAATTTTAAGTGCTTATGTGCAATAAAACTAATAAATAAAGGCAATAGATTGGCTGAATAAGTATTCGCCAAACTTATTTCAGAATCGCCAAGTTTTGCATTCACTTTTAAGTATTTCTTTTGCTAAAAACAAATATTTACCTATTTTTTATTGTATTCCTTTTAATTTCACTAAGATGACGTAGTTACTTTCTAAATCTTGACTAATTTTAGTTTGTTTTTAATTAGTTATGGTAATATATCGCCTAATGTTTAAACGATTCATTTACATTTATTATAAGAAATCTATTCAATATGCGATCTTTCATCGCATATTGAATAGATTTTTGGATCTACCAATGTTTTTTTTTCTTTGAAATTCTTGGGTTAAAATGCTGAAATAATTAGTTTCTCTCTTAGAAAATTTCGTGGCAGTAAGTTTAAAATTTGTAAACTCTAAATTTTTTTAATGTGATTTAATTTAAGTATGTTATGTATGAAAATTTAAAAAAAAGTATTTTAACTATTTTTGCAGGTTCATTTTGAAGAATTTCAACTAGAAATAAATAGAAAAGAGGGTCACACTAAATTAAGACCTGATGCTATTCTAACAAGTTTCAATGTTCAAAATTCCGAAAAAATTCTTCAAAAAAGACTGAAAGAAATATACTGTCCAAAACCTTGATCAGATTTAGATAAGCTTGAATCTAGTATAAGAATAAATTTATTAATTCTTCTCCATTTGCTTAGTTTTAATTATTAAAGAACCAAAAATGTGTAAAAAACTATTTCTATCTAGCAACAAATAACTTAGATATATTTTTTGAAAATTGTATTCCTTATTTATGCAAATGTTATGATTACTTATTTAAATAAATGTTATGAAAATGTGATTTGAAAGAAGATGCTTATTTAAATAAATTATTTAAAAATTTATCATGCGTCGTTTCTTATCTTCCTCATAAAACTCTAGTTTCTATTTATTCTATTTATATAATAATAATGGCTAAAAATCTTAATTCGTCTTGTCCTTTTATGTTTTAAAGAAAATTCAATGTCTCAATTAAAAACACTAATTTTAAATCAATTCTTGATTTTAAAACAAAATTTATTACTTCTCGTGATTGTAGACATTTACATTTAGAATATTGCATGAGAAATTTTACTATTTTGATTTTAAAAACATACTTTGAAATATTTCAGGTCAAAACATGTTTTTTTTTCCATTTTAATTTTGTTTTAAAAAAAATCTGAAAAGAAATTAAAAAAACCCAGATCTAACTGAAATATAAAATTTAGTACCAAATTTACTTTTAAATCATTTATAAAAAAATTATGTAATTTGCATTGATCACATGCACAGTTATTTATTTAAAAATTTTAATCGGTCGAAAAATTTCCAGCGAATTTGTATAAGCATAAAAAAAAGTTTCCGAAAAACAATGTTAATCGTTGCACGCTTATCTTTACCGATTATCCTATAGTTGAGGTTAACGTCGTTTCTAGCGATATGTCGCCAAATTTTGTAGCTCTTCATTGTTGGTGGAAAAGCTTTTGCTCCAAAATAAATGATAAGTCGGCTTGTCTAATTCAGGGGCTCTAAGTTGGAGCAAATGGCAATTTTATTCCCCAATCCTAAGAATATTATAATATTTTTCTTCGTTCGGGAAAGACATTTGAAAAGTGAATTTTTCTCATTGGTTTAGCATTTAATTTTGTAGTACTTTTCGGTTAGAAGTGAAAAGTTACCAAATAAACCAAAAACTAATCACATAGCGATAAACAAATATTGTGGTAACCCCAAAGTGACGTCAATGAAAGCAAAAAATATCATGGTAACCAGAAATGGGATTTCAGAAAATTTTCACAATTGGGTAGAATTGAAATCTTTGTGAAAAATATAATAAATAAAATAAAGAAGAAACTTGGTGCTAGATAGGCTTGGCTTACTCGAAATAGAGTGGAACGAACAGTTGATAGCGTAAGCAAATGCCACGTTTCAACAACCAATCAGGATCGAGATACCCACACTACGTCACTTGCAGGTGTCCCATTCAAATTTGTCGCCAAGTCAAGGAGGGCCCCGATTTTACTCTACAAATTCCGTGTATGCCAAAAGTGGTCGCAAATAGAGGGTTACACACAGAGGTGGTTCATTGTATTATAGGATTACTCTTATAAAAAGAACTTTTAGTCTTTAATTTGGAATAATAATCAAACTTTAAAACGTATTAATAGCAGGGAATACTAAAAAAAGATGATAAAAAGATGACGTTTAAACTATAGGGATAAAAATATTTTTACAGGTAAACAATACTTTAATACTTTCATATAGACTACCTAAGAAATTTGAATCTTCAAGTGAAAAAACTGGATCATTGTGATTTATTTGAACAATAAAAATGTACAATCAACAAAAAAATATCACCCTGAATAACTTTCGTTATTACAATTAGATTTTTACGAACTAAGTGTCAATCTTAATGGTTCCTGGTGGTAACCTCAAATATGCTAATTAATTAGTGCTAACTACTCTCTACTAATCAATAAAATTGCTACACCAGGAAGGAATGCAAATAACAGAAAGATATTTATTGGGCATATACATTATAGTTGAAAGAACAAGTGGTTACATTTTCAGGATATTTGGATCCTGAGGAATCAGTACCCAGAGCAGCCTCCCCTGGCAGCAATGACAGCAGTTATTCTCCTGGTCATCGAGTCGAACAGAGATTGGATAGCATGGACGGGTACAACATTCCATGCAGCTTCAACATTTTGTCCCGATTCATCGACCGTAGTGACTGACGAGTGGTGGCGTGCCAGTCGTTAGGCTATTAACTATTAGTCGTTAACTATTGACCAGACGTTTTCAATTGGTGAGAGATCAAGAGAACGTGCTGGCCAGGACATCAGGCGAACATGTTCTGTGTCATGGAAGGTACAGGCAGTGCGGGCAACATGCGGTCGTGCATTGTCCTGCTGAACGTAGCGTTATGGAGGTCTCGAAGATAAGACAGAGCAACTGGCTCTAACACATCAGAAATGTAACTGCTGTTGTTCAAAGTGCAGACAATGTGAACAAGAGATGATCGAGACGTGTATCCAATGGCACCCCATACGATTACTCCAGGTGATGGGCCAGTATGACGATGTCGAATGAAAGCTGCCAATGGGCGTTCTCCACGATGTCGCCAGATACGGATGCGGTCATCATGATGCTGTATACAGAACCTGGATTCGTCTGAAAAGATGACGTCATGCCATTCCAGCTTCCGGGTTCATCGTTAATCACACCATTGGAAGCGCTCCTGCTTGTGATAGATACAGCATCAAGGGTAGCCGAAGTCATGGTCGCCGTGTTGACAGTCCATGCTGCTGCAAACGTCGTCGAACTGTTCGTGTAGACACTTGTTTACTTGCAAATGACCCCATTTGTTGACTCAAGGTTCGTGACGTAGCTGAACAATCCCTTTCTTCTTGGGGGCCATTGAGATCCGTCCATATGACCAACGCTAGCAGCCGGTATGATAAACCGCAATTCCCTATAGACCTCGATCAAACTTGCTGGAAAGGCATTTCTCCACGAGGCATAATAAAAACTTTTTTTGCCCAAAAATAACGCTCAATTTCTGTATGAGAAACTTACTGTCTTCTTTTACACACATTGCTACCACCGCCTGCTTTGCATGAATGCGCTGATAAGCTAATCATTTGCATAACGCAACATGCGTTATCCGTCCTGCAAATTTCACGTTCGTGGTGCGTCGCTTTCCTGGTGTAGCAATTTTAATGGCCAGTAGTGTATTAATTACGTTATGAAATCAGAAGCAAAAACGTCTCTGAATAAACATATATTTTTTAAAATATATATTAGAAATTCTGACCCTCGAAATAGACAAAAGTTTGAAAAAATTGGATCGTAAATTGAGTCGCAATAAAGATTTGTATATATGACGAAAGTTTATAAAAATGTTACCTCGAAGGTGAAATAATTCTAAACAACCATAAACTGAATGAATGACATAACGCAGAACATCGTGTTTCTCCGTTGCTAAGCAACCAAGTGGAGAATTTTTGGGGTTGCTTTCTGGGCAAAGAAAACAGACTGTTTTCTTTTTAATTTTCTTTGAAAATAACAATTGAATCGGTCAATAAATTATTTATGATTTTCCAAGATTTTAGAATCTGAACGTTGAACTTTTTATCTGGCATTATTTATTTTTTAAAGCTGTTTTGACGTCATTTGTATGAGAATCTTGTACTAAAACCAAATTTACATAAGGAATTATAAATCTATGAAGAGTTGTAGGGCTAATTGTTTTTACATTTCAGTCTCTTAGGTAAGGGAGAGGGAAAATAATGCAGGAAAAAATTTTGAGGGCCAGAAAAAGATAACGATTCTGATGCACAATCGCAAGGTTCTATGTGTTACAAGGAATTATGGTGCCAAGTCTAGGATGCTTGGGAGGGGCTATATGCGGCTAATCAGACAAACAGTATGCTAAATAGGATTACAGAAGTCATCCGCCGACAAGGACTCATGACCAAATATTAATAATTTTTTTAATTATATAAATTTGTAAAATAATATTTAAAATAAATTTTTAAAATAGTATTTAAAATATATTTTTGAAATAGTTTTTAAAATGAATTTTTGAAAAAGTAGTTGAAATAAATTAGTAAAATAGTATTTGAAATACATTTGTAAACTAGTATTTTTAATAAATTTATTTTATAATATTAAAAACTTTGTAGGCAAAATAAAATATTGCAATTGAAATCTCGTTTTTTTATTCAACACTATTTCATTTTATGTTTTACAGAATACCAAAGTGGTGAGGAGATGTTATTTATATTAAAAATCCATGTTTTAAGTTCACAACCTTTTTTCATGGCTACTGTACTGATATTGTCAGCGTTTCAACCAATAGCACTACTCCTTCAACTACGATTCAATAATAACTTTATTTTAAGGAGTGGGTCAAGAATTTGCACTTCATAAGATTTGCGAATCATACTAAGTAAACTTGGTTTGCAGTATAAAGAATGGATATTAGTTACACACTCATTTCATTAGTTCATTAAAAAATATAATTTAAAAAAATTAAAGAAAAAGGAAAATTTAGGTTTATAATACCCCTCATTAAACAAGAGTAACAATTGTTACAGTTTTTGCAATACTTGTTTAACTCTGACATTCTTCTCTCGAGATATGCCGACGATTTTGTTCTTTTTTTTTATAATTAGTTAAAGTCAGCTTACGCAATCTTGTAATTTTTGCATTTTATATTTGAAATTTCACAGTCGAATGATATGCATGCTATGACCCAGGAATCAAAGTTTAATAGTTGCAAGGCCGATCATTTCGGGGGAAAATTAAGTACTCCGGTTCAACGAAATAATTATCAATGAATCATTAATATTCATGTTCCTTTATTACGGAATATTAGAAGAAATTTGTATTCATAATTTCTTCAAAACGTGTGTTAAAACTACTATTGTAGGTTATTTAAGTAGAAAAAGGCCTAATGTTAGAAAAAGAACAATTTTTGAGATGATGATTCTAAAAATAGCACGATTTTGGAATCTTTTAACAATTTTCTATTTTAGTAGCTGTTAAAGAAAATAAGGCATATCGAATATTTTCCTAATATAACAATATTTTTTTGAATTGTGCTAAAGTCGAAAAATAATATTAACAACTTTTTAAACAAATTTTTTCAACATTATCCTTTTTAAAAGGGCAATTTTTTTAAAGTTAGCGGGAAAGAACATCAAAATAAAATTGTAAGTCCATAATTTTTTGTTTATTAAACAACAAAGCTAACTGCTGTATTTCTTGCTGTACACACATATGCGTTTTTATTTTCATTTCTCAAATAAATAAGAAACAATAAATAAGACAATCAATAATTTATCTTCATTTTTCGAACAAAAATAGTATGCTTAGTAAATAGTCAGCTATTCTTCATCGGACAATTTTATATTTTATTTAACAGTAGAATATTTTAACAGTATTATTTATATTTTAACAGTAGAATATTTTTAATTTCTTAACAAGATTTAGTTCTCGGCTAACTGGCAATAATTCTAAGTTTTCTTTTAATAAAAACATGACAATAATGCTCAAGGTAACACAATGGTAAAGTCAAAAAAGGTATTTTGCTTTAAAAGAAAACATAAAGTACTAAAAAAATTTATTAGTATATTAATGGGAAAATAATATACGTAGTAGCGTAAAGAATAAGATTTTGAGAAATGTTAAAATTTAATTAAAAAGTTGGTAAAATAATTCTGCGAAACACGCGCGGACAGGTAATTAACAAATTTATTTTAAGATTAAAACGATATATAAGATGTAGAGAAATTTTAAGATGCTTAAAAATGTTGACTATAAATTCGTATTAATAATTATAAAATATATATTGAAGAAATTGATAAACATATTATTCCAAATCTATGCATACGTTTGTATATTATTGAATATATCGAATATATCTTTCAATAATTGTATCAATTATTGAAAAATCAAACTAAAAAATAAAATTAAAAAAAGCTGATGTATAATCACATTCTATCAGAAACATGCTTTTATAAAGCTCTACATTCGTTGAATAAAATGTATTTATTCAATAAAATGTTTTATTTAAATCTCTTTATAAAAATGCGAATAAATTTTTAGACGACTGAAAAAGAAACATCGTATTTTGCAATTTAAAAAAAATATTATCAAACGGTTATGAGTCAAAAAAATATGAATGAAATTTTACTCTACGCGTGCGTAAGTCAAGTTTCTCGTAAGTTAAATACATTTAAATATTAATAGCCTCATTTAAATATTTCTTCATTGTAACCAAATTATTTTTTTAAAAAAATAATTAATTTTAATTTTTTTCGGTTTCTACCAAAGGAAATCTGCTGAAACGTTAGATTTTGCAATAGAAAAATGCATGGATTTATATTGTATAAAAAATTTATGCCTAATAATTCAAAATTTTCTCATCCACAATTAAATTAAATAATTAAAAATATTAAATAATTATTAAAAATTATTTTTTGCAAGAAATTATCTTTGGTTAAATGGGTTTTATAAATAGGTGAAGTTTTGTTTTTTGAATTGCTTAATTAGTTTTATAAATATGACTAAAAACGCAAAAAGGGAAATTAACATTACGCGGTCCGAACTTTGAATCGCTCTCTAGATCAAAGTATGGGGACCATTTTTCCCAGATTGCGGCTACTCCCTATATTCTGAAAGTTAAGAATCCAAACATGTAAAAAAAATATATATGTTTATTCAGAGAAAGTACCTCCTTGTGTCTGATTTCGTTACTTAATTAATAGTTATCACTGAATAACTTGCGTATTTGAGGTCACCCCCAGGAACCATTACGATTGATACTTAGTATGGGAAAATCCGATCATTAGAGTTATTCAGGGTGATATCTTTTTTTGCTGACTGTATTTAAGTTCCATATTTCTAGAAGAACAATCACTTTTCAGTCAAAACCTATATTATCTTTATTAAATAATGTAATTCTTACTGAAGTACGTCAAGCAACAACTTATACGTTTATTTTTTCAGTTGTCTAGAAGTTCTAAGTTAAGTGACTTTCATTTCTTGGAGCAAATTTTATGTTCGTAATTGATCAGGATTTCAAGACATATTTAAAATTAAAATTCGACAAGATTTTTAAAAGTTATTCTGATCACAATTATTCATTAAAAACTCTCAAAGGCTAAGCTGGACTGAATTTAAGTTGATTAATCTTGAATCCATGTAAATTTAAGTTGATTTAATGTAAGAAATAATTTGAATTGGGTACTTGCAACTCATTAAATTGTTGTGCATAACGTGTTAACGTTACGACTTTAAAATTTGGATTTACTATCATGCTGAATCAATTTTCGGATCAGGTTTCATTGGATACCTGTAACAATTTCAAGCGTATGGGTCTAACCTGATTATTGGACTCACGCGTGACGTCATTCGCTGGTATCCAATTGCATTTATGATGTAATATGTTAGAGATGACTAAAACTCCACGTTGTATTTATGTATAATGACTCGCTCACTCAGTTGTTTATGAAAGTAGACGATACTGATGTTAGGATCAACACTATCTTATTTTGAAGTGAAATAATTATTGATAATGAAATATAAGTTTCTCGCACCCATCTTTTAGGTAGGATCCATTGAAAAAAAAAAAGCAATTTAATTTATAATTTTTATGAAAATTTTGGACAATTATAAATAATAGCTGTGTTAAAAAGGACACACCACATGAGCCATTGGGTACTTGCACTTCAAGAAGAAGAAGATCACGGATGTCCATACATGTGACCTATGACACACCGCAGATGGCCAGCCGACCCGCGTAAAGAGCCTTCGATGGAATCGGGTTCCTCGAACACACAGTCGCCAACTAAAAGCCTCACAACCCTACAGATCCACAAAAGTCAGTCTGTCTGGGCTTGATGAAAAGGAATTTGGTTAGAGACATTAATAATGAAACGGCTGAAATAAGGCTGATTGAATCATTTTGAGTAAGAATAAGAAATTTACTTTACTTGGATTGACAACATGGACTATTGGACTATGGGACTTAGTTTACAAGTTAGAATGGGTTGATTAACACTGTTGATTAACTTGACTAGAATACATAGCTATTATTACATAGAACATCATTCGGCAATATTACAGTTATGTGACATTGAAGACAGGGAGAGACAATATAGGTGATGCAGTCAAGATTAGGATATTGTACTTACAGTCGTACATTAAGTGCAGCGCTAACATTATTGAAGTATGCATTTATTACTCTTAGATAATTATTTACAGATAGCGCAAAGATACAAATTATAAAATTTATTATACTTAATACAATTAAATCTTTATTATGTCATTATAACTTATAACCAAAGATACAAAGTTAAAATGACTGAAGTTGGAGCTTACATAACATATTACAATAATACTAAGTATTTTTACATTTAGAATTACAGATAATATATATTTAGTATAAAATATCATAACTTATTAGTATTAATTTACTTAGTACAATGACATAAGAAAAAATTTATTACATAATAGGTGGACCTGATGTGACACGAATAACTGCTAGGATTAGTTGATAGCATGATAATTAAAATGAATGCTTATAGGAAATAAGATTAGTTCGAGGCTATTAGACCTTTTGGCTGGGTTAGTGATTTGATCGAGGAATCTCAGCTAAGAAACGAGAGTTTTGTTTTGTTTTCCGCAGTACTTTGCAACTGGATCAATAGAACTGGTTCTGTCACCACTACTCTATTTCGCCTAATTCTCCATGCAAATTAGAATGTTAATTAACGTGAATTTAATAAAATACACAGCCCTATCACACATCGAATATAATTCTTTTCTCACTTACTTCTTTTACTTAACTTAGATTTATTATTTGTTTGTGTGTTTTATTGTAACCGTGATACATTTTTGTTTTGTGTACCTGGAAACTTCGATGCGTGATTAGTTTGTTTATGTTCTGCATGGCTACATGCCTATGTTTGTGTTAGTGAGAGTGTGAAAGAATGGAAATATTTGTGAAAGAAACTTCGTGTAAGAATATAGAATCCGTCACTTAAGAGAATGGATGCTTGTTTCATCAAAATAGAATAGAAAGAACAGTTGCTAAATGCCACGTTTCAACATCCCATGAGGATCGAGATCACTCTCAGGTAATCTATTAGTATAAAGAACTCCTTCAATTAGTCATTTCAAGCGTCAATTGAAAGAGTGATAATTTTTAGATGTAAGTCCATTATTGACGTTTTGCCACAAAAACATGTCCATCGACAATGAAACCATTTAAAGAATTCGGCGTCAAAAGAATGTTAAAAAATATTAAAGTAGATTAAAATTAAAGTAGATCCAATAAAAGTGAAGTAGTAAAAATAGATTCAATAACTAGGGATGCATCGGATCCCCGGTTAAATTTTCACTGTTTGGACCCTGACAATTATACCAAATATCTAGTACCGGGTAACGCTCATTTTTGTTCAACTCCAACCATGTTCAGAGCACCTTGAATTCCATTCATTTATTAATAATCCTTGCGGGAATAACAGGTTTAGTCTTGTGTAAAATTTCAATTTAGTGAAACCTCAGTGAAGTGGACTCTCAGAGGTTCATGAGGAAGGGTTTGCTTTGAAGAAGGAATTGAATGCTGAAAACTATTTTAATGTAGAGTTATTTCGATGCAAAATCAGAAATAGGGAAATAGATTGATATTTAATTAAAGTTACTAAATTATAATGGTTAAAATTAAAAGATAACGCAAGAAGAATACCCTATCTATGTTCTCATACTAAATTTTCTTTCAACAAATGACACGACTAAATGCAATATGTATTTATTATTTGAACTTATAGTATAACAAGAAAAGTACGCATCTTAAATATTTCCGATTAAAACAAAGTGATGGTTAAATCAAGCTGGCATGTTTGAAAATCCTGTATGGGGTATGCATATTAGAAACCTAATCTGACCCCAAGTATAAATTATATATACCGTTAAAGTTGAGCTGTCCTTTTTCTACCAAAGAGGTCCCAAAAAAATTCCCAGCTGTTGCGTTTGAATTTTATTTCTAATTTTCTTTTTTTAAAAAAGGTTGATAACTATTTTATATATTTTAATCAATTTATAAATAATAATTTTTTTAATTTAAGAAATTTTTTATATTAATTTATTACAAATAAATAAATAAATAATTGTTTATTTTTATTTTTTAATTAAAATATATAAAAAAATTTTAAAAAATTATAATTTAAAATTTAAACTAACATTTTGTAACTTTTTTAGAATTACAAACTAATAAAAATTTTCAGTTAAAATGCATGAATTAATTTTTTTAAAAAATGTTTTTTTTAAATTATTCATAATAAATAAATTAATTGTTATTTAATTTATTGATTTATTTTAATTAAAATAGGTGGACAATTCTTAAAAAAATTCTAATTTAAAATTTACGTTAAAATTTCGTAATTTTTTTTAAATAATCCATATACTTAAATTAAAAGTATAAAAAAATAAAAACATTGAATTCTCTTGTTTTAAAAAATTTAATATAAAAAAATGAATCTGAATTAAGAAAAATAATTTTTTATATAGAATAAAACATGCTAGATAATTACCAACCTTTTTTGGAAAAGAAAATTAGAGTTCACAGCTGGAACTCGAGTCCTCTCTGGCCTTTTACACATTAGAACGAAAGTTAATGAACTGAATTTTTAAAGGAAACTGAATTTGTACAATAGTTTTCAAATATGCTCTTAAGTTGTTTTAATAAGAATTTTCGAGACGTGCACTTCATAGAACCGACGACCGTTGTAAACAGAACATAAATAATTGTTTTAATAAATTGTTCTAATAAAATTTTTTAATTATTTTAATAAAATCAATTGTTTAAATAAAAATTGATGCATTTTTAGAAGATAATTTTTATTTTAAAAACAATAACACCTTTTTGTTGTCACATAACTCAACAAAAACTCATTTGGAAACATTATATTATATTTTTTTTTATAAATTGATTTACATTTATATTTTATTTTATAACCGTCGTTGAACCGTATTTTTCCGTCTACGAATACCAATGTTTCACTCCGTGTCATTTTGTACCCGGTAGAAGAGGGAACTTCAGGATAGGGAGACATTTGCCTTAGTGGAGGACTTTTTGATGACTACGTTACATGGAGAGGAAAACCACGAAAACACCCCTCGGTTAGCCTGGTGGCATGGGGACTCACGATCCATCTTCTACTTTTACGTCAGCACTGTGGTCGATGCATGCCAGAATTCGTATCCACCAGCCATTAGAGATGTCCAATATTTTCTGAAACAGACATTTGGAACCTGTTATTTAATCATACTTGTTATAAAAATAACAGGTTACTTCCAAAGGCCTGTTCCAAAATACTAGGCAAAAATTTTAATTCAATTATCTTGGCAAAAATTTATTTTTCTACTTTTTTTAAAATGTTAAACTGTTTTTTTTTTTCTGGCAATCTTTGTACAGTTTATAATAAGAAAAAAAAAATCACGTTTTATTTATTATTACGGGGCCGTAACCAGACATTCTAGTTTTGTAATACTAGAAATACAAAACTAGAAATACAAGTTTTGTATTTCTAGTATTATAATTTTTTTAGAGCTGTTTTAAATCTAATAATTTAACGAGTAACTTTGCTAAAATCAAAGGAATAATTCTAAAAATGTTTATATATAGCTTATTTTCTCTAGTTCAATAGTTAATATTTCTATATATAGGTAGTTATTTATTTATTTTTTTTTTTTTCATATTGCGTGGTGTCACTAGAACTGCATTTAAAAACCATGTCTAGTCAGTCTTGTATAGGTTTGGAAAAAAATTCTACGATAATATTTATAAAAAATACCGCCTATGAAACGTGAGCCACTCTATGAAATTAATTTTAAATAATTATTTATTATTGTTTGTTATTTATAATAAGAAGAAAACTAAAATTTAAGCTATGTAAATTTTACGTCATTTTAACTGTGTAATTTTAAAATGCAAAATTTGAACATTATTGATCAAATCGTTTCTAAGTTAAAAAGTTTCAAAAAGACATACATGACTTCATTCGAATTTTGCATTGTGTCATTTTAAATTACATAGTTTAAAATGATACATGAGTTAATGTGCATTGGTATTCAAAATTGTTTCAACCAATATTAAACAAATTAGTATAAATTAAGAAATAATTTCAAAAAGATTACATTGTATTTCTCTTAGTTAAACAAATTTTATAATAATGAATAAAATTTTTTTAATTCGTTTAATTTTTTTTTTCCTTTTTTTTTTCTCTCTCTTTTTTGCATGGAATACGTAAAAAGTAAAATTAACAAGCCTAAATAGAATTCAAAGGAAAAACAAATGACCCAAATTCATCGAACAAACTATCGTTTTAGTCAAAGAATGTGTCTTGTGTCTTATTATAGTTAAAACGTGAAAATCTGATCAATAGAACAAAATTTTTTCAACAGTCTTTTATTCCCCTCCCTGTAAGTGTAAACATGATATTTCTAAACTTCAAAGCAATTTATAGACTTTAAAAAACTGTTTACTTGTTTCAGCAAGAATTAAAAACTTCTCGCGTGAGTAGCATACGTTGTAGTTCATTTATGTCCCACTAGAACTGCACAATGGGCTATTGGCGACTGTTTGGGAAGCATCCCTGATGATTATCCGAAGACATGCCTTCACAATTTTGATCCTCTGCAGAGGGAATGGCACCCCCGCTTTGGTAGCCCGACGAACTGCACGCGAATTCGAGCACTTTACGGTAGAACAGTTTAACGAGGACCCATACCGCACACCCTCGGTCCCTACGCAGACTGATCCAAGTGGTCACCCACCCGCACACTGACGGCAGACAGTGATGCTTGACTTCGGTGATCTGATGGGAACCGTGTCTTATCAATCAGTCCACGGCGGGACGTGAGTAGCATAAGATAAGTTTTGTAACGTATATGTGAAATCATGATAAGTCTTAATTTCTGTGTTTTCATAGTCTAAAAAATAAAAGAGCTGTAAAAGAAGTCATAAAATTTAGTTCCAATAAAACTAAATGTCGTTCTGTAAACTTACATTTAAATATTATTTCCAATCGTAAATTAATAATAGTACTTAAATTTCGCTTCGTTAAAATTGTTTTGCGTCCGAAGTAAATCATTAAATGCCTTTTTTTTTATTTCACTAAGAAAATGATTATTCTGCAATTATATTGTTAAAATACATTTAGAGTGTCTTAAATTTCTTAATAAGAAATAGCCTTTCTAAAGTTTAAATAAAAAAAATATATAAAAAATTGAAAATTATTGGTAGTCCACTGCTAGCCCCCCCCCTTTGTGATTCTACTTCTGTGTCTTAACAACCTGTTATTAATAAAACTACCACCTAATATTTTAAACATGCTATATCGGAACAGCCTGTTATTTTTATCACAGGCTAGTATTTTGGAACAGGCGATATTTTTTCACAGCTAGTATTTCGGAACAGGCGATATTTTGTCACAGGCTAGTATTTTGGAACAGGTGATATTTTTTCACAGCTAGTATTTTGGAACAGGTGATATTTTGTGACAGCCTAGTATTTTGGAACAGGCGATATTTTTTCACAGCTAGTATTTTGGAACAGGCGATATTTTTTCACAGCTAGTATTTTGGAACAGATGGTATTTTGTCACAGCCTAGTATTTTGGAACAGGTGAAGCAGGTTAGTATTTTTGAACAAATTTGTATTTAGGAATAGGCAATGATGCTCGACCATATGGGGGGGGGGACAGGTTGCTTCTAATTACATTTTCTTGTTTTAATTTTTTTTTCTTTGATGCAAATAGTATAAGCATTTAAATATTTTTCCTAATTTTGATATTGATACATATTTCCTACATGTCAGATAGAAAAAAAAATTCACAACAATTTCCTACAAAATACATTCTTACTTTCTCTCTTTCGCATTTTTTTCTTTCTTTTTTTAAAGTAATAACTATTTAAACTTTTTATTCCCTTATAAGAAAGGGGTGTTAAAATTGTTAAAAACTACATTTAGTATGCGAATTCAAGCTAACACTTTAAACACTTTATTTTCGTTGCATGCAAGCTATATTATTGTGGTGTAACTACCACTATAAATATTGAATACTAATTTGCTAGTATGTAATATATGTTAACTTGCTCCTTTTTTTATGTGGTGCCATTTATTAGATGAAGGTTGACGAAGTCGATTTATATATCACCTCAATATCAAACACTATAATTTTTCTTCCTATCTGTATTCTTTTTTACTTTGTCTACTTTAAAATGCTGAACTTATGACGAAGCATGAAGGGGTAGTACAATAGTACAGAGAAGATGAAGGGTAGTAGAATAATATGAAAAAATATATATATTTTTTTTCATGAAAAAAGAGAAACAATTCTTAACTTTTAGCCATAGGAAACATAAAGTTGTCGATTATGGACTCTTAAGACTAATTACATTGCTATTATTTTTATTAGGAAACTATCTAATAGATGTTTGGCTTGAACAAAATATTTTATGAATGTGATTTAATAGTGAAGTTTAGTAATAAAGTTTTAGGGGTCATTAAATTTATGTATTTTATACATTTAATGAAAAATTCAGAATATTTTTTTTGAAATAGTGAATTGCTCACTAAAGTGTAACTACGGCCTGCATTTACACAAAAATGCTCCAATTCCCCCCCCCTCTTTTTTCCGACTACGGTATTTTCTGCATTAATTACAATCGTCTTTTGGGGGACATCTAATCAAGTAGTTTACTTCGAGAATCCAGGCACCTCTTTACGTCATTGGCCCCCTAATATAACTTTCGGTTTTTTTTTTTACTCTCTCAATATCTTTACATGAAGGCGTGTCCTTTATTTCCCTCGTAGTTATTTGTTGTAGTAATTCAATCAATGTTCTATGTGAAGAGTGATTTGTCATTGTGTTGAATTTCGTCCACTCGCCTAAAAATAGATGTCTCTCTGCCATTGCCTATTATTTTGTTGCTTAAAAGACTTATTTATTTTGAATTTTTGAAGAAAATAAATAAATATTTTTAAATGATAATATTCTGCAGGAAAGGAAAAAATCTATTACAGTTAATTTGGCGAATTTCTTTTTTTTATTGTTTTTAATTTTCCTTTGACGTTAAATTATCATTAAGACTGCATAGTATGTGATATTTTGAAATTAATGTGCTAATTGTTTTAAAAGAAAAATATTATTTAAATAATCCAAGAAAAGTTTGGAATTATTAAAAAGGCTTGTTTCTTTAAAAATCATGCTAAATTCGTATACTGATGTTTATTTTGAATATTTACTTTTAAAAAAATGTTTAAAAGTTTGGGATTATGCTCTATTTATATTTAATTTGCTAAATATTTTAGCTGGTGCAAATTGATAAAGCTCAATCAATTAAATTTTTGTATAAATATTTTTTTTTTGTTTAAAACTATAAAATGATGTTATTCGAACTATTTAAAAAGTTGCGACGAGGTTGCAATGCATGCAATTAGACTATTATTTTTTTCTTTTTGTCAAATGAAAAAAATATTGGTTATTCTGCCACATATACAGAATATAATGTGCAACTCCTACATTGTTTTCATTTAAAAATAATAATACACTATATGTTGTATTTTAAATTCAGAGATCAATTTTTTTTTTAAAATTTCTAATTTATCTCAATATTTATGAAGTTCCATTTTTCCCCTCTTGTGGAAATGAAAAGATTCTGGTTATATCGTCAAACAGAATGTAATAGGGAATTCCTAAATTCTTTTTATTTAGACTTAGAAACAATGTACATTGTAATATTCAAAACTTTTTTAATTCTTTAAGCTTTCTAAATTATTTTATGCTTGTTAAAAAGAGGCAAATTTTGTAAAAAAAAAATTTCTGCGTCACTCATTTCTCCTAAAAGTGCATTAAAAAGAACTATATTTTGTAACAAAAATTATTGTTTCTATTATTATTTATTATATTTGATTACACTAACAAATATGCTTTTGAAGTGTTTTCAACCATTTTGAACTATCCAATCTAAAGTATAATCACAAAAAAAAATATGTATACATAAAAAAAGACGAAATATAGTTTTTTCACCGAGCCTAAACAATAGAGAATAAACCAAAAATTTATATGTAACTGCTTTCTTTTAGTTTAAAAAAATAAATAGAAAAAAACTTCGCGATATTTTCTTACTCTTAGAAAGAAAAAATACTTTTCCCAACAACTTTGTCAAATTAGTAGAAAAAATATGTATCTGCTACAAAAATACTTGCCATTCCAAGTTATCTTTCAAATATAAAATAGTGGACTTTTTTCCATAGACCTGTTATTTTGGAACAGGTATTTAGAACAGGTATTTTTTGTATTGTAACAGCTGGAACCTGTTATTTGAAAATACCAGTTATTGCTCATCACTACCAGCCATTACTTTTTTTCTTTTTTTTCCCTTTCCTCCAAGCCCTGAGCATGTACCTAGGTAATGAAAAACCCTTAACCATATAGCCCAGGACTTGGCAACTGGTCCAGCTCCACTCCAGCCTATAAAACATAATATTAAAAAAAAACCCAACACGGCTCTAACATTTATATTGACAAGAAACATATATTAATGAAGTAAGCCATCGGTAATTTTTAACTCAGTTTTTACTAAAAGAAAAAAAAAAAACATGTACTAGGGAGACCGGAAAGTAATGTCTTAGCATTAGATATTCGTTAGTCTTATAAACCAATTCATTTTTCTCTCGATCCATTTCGATTCATTTTCAATCCGGCATTGAAGGGCATTACTTTCCGAACCACGAAATGACATTAGTTTCCGGTCCCCCTAATATTTCACTCATTTGCTCCAGAAGTTTAATTCCCACGCAGTGTGGTTCAATTTCTCTTATTGTCGGGCCAATCGTGAGAGGTTTTTGTGTTTTTAGCTCTTTAGAAAGGAGAAGTTTTGTTTTTAATCCCATAAAACAGCTAACAATCGTAAAGAAAAATCTATTTTATTTTTTAGAAATGGATTGAAATAAGCATATTCTATCAGAATTATATCACAAATATAACCATCCTCTTTATCATAAAGTATAATTTTATTATATAAAGTATAATTAATATTTATTTTAACCTGTTTCTTTCTGGGCAAAAAACGTATTGCTTACTTGTAAAAAACAATAATTTCAATAAAATACATTATTTTTCCTTGGTTAATGTTTTCCAGCAATATGTATTTTTCAAAATTTTTTTTACGTTATACTTTATTTTTGACAAGAATTTGAGATATATAATGGCAGTCATTACGGAGCACATTGCATATTTTGAAACATTTATACCATAAATCTTTAAATTTGGTTCAAACAAAAACAATTGCGTTTTGTTTAACTTAAAGTTAGTGTATTCCAGAACAAATCTGCGAAAAATGTATTAGCCATTCCAGTAGAAATGCTTTTTTTAAATTGTGTTGTTGTCACGGTTATCTATAGCCTTGAAATAATCGCTTCATTTACGTAAAAATTTTTGAAGGTTATCATTGGTGTAAAAAAGAGAGGATGCTAACTCTGTAAAATTTCTTCTTCCTCTAGATTAAATTTATTTCACTCCTAAAAGTAATTGTATCTTGATATAGATAGTTCTTCTTTATATTATCCAACACAACATTACTTTATCTATTATGATAAGCGATACGTATTTAACGTACCTTCAACGGAATTTTATTTTAGTAAACAATCTGCTGTTGATCAAGGTTGCTTTCCAAGCTCAGCGTAAGTTTTATTTTTGTTTACAAGTTGTTACAAAATTTTTAAGGTCTTTTTTAAAAAAACGCGTTTATTTTATAATATTTTACGATTTTTGATTGTGTGAAAGTAAGCAAATAAAAAATTGGAATACCATAATAACATCAATGTATACAAGAATACAATCTTAATGGTTTAAAGATCTAACCTTAAATAGGCTAAATAATTTGTGCAGGCAATAATTTATGTTAAGAAATTAGACGCTAAAAAGTACTGAATAAACGAGTCTATTTATTTCCTACTGATTGTTAATGCTTGAAATGTGGAAAAAATCCTCAATAGAGAAAAATATGGAGAAATCCACACACTGAAAAATAGGGTGCCAATAATTTTGAGATGAAAAGGATCGAATGTTTGAACTCCTAAATGGAATGCGTGCTGTCAATTAAATGAATTTTTAAAAAGAAATTGCAATATTTTGAATCTTGTTATTTAAAGGATATTGTTATGCGAAAAAATACTTTTAAAAGATTATTATTTTTCTTATAAAATTTAATAATGTTAGAGAAACATTGAATGGTAACGTATATAAATTTCAAATCTTTTTGAACTGTATGATTTTCAACAACAAAATTCGAAATTTGTACATAATCGGTGAAATAGTTGAATCAAAAAATTTTTAAAAAAATGTATTATTATGCAATTTTCAGCTCTCAAAAACTATTCAACAGATTTTGTCTGAATTTTGAATCTTGTCATTTAAATTGTTTAAAATGACTCATTTTTTCACTGATTATTGGGATAATTTTAAAAAAATTAATAAAAGGAAAAAAAACATATAGTACTTGAAATGTTTTTTCGCTTTTTAGGTGAATAAATTCATTTTCGCACGTGTTTTTAATTAAATATTTTTCTTTTCCTTAAATTTTGGGAAAAAGCACCGTAAAAATTTTCGTTTTTATAGTATTAGCAATTACACTCTAAAAATGTTTGAAACAAAATTATTTGAAATTTTTTCATTGTTAATACTTGCAATTACTGATGAGTTTTAAAAATAGACCAATTGTTAAGTTTATGATGTAAATCGCACACTAAAAAGTGCAAAAAATTAAAACACCCAAAAATACAATTAAGTTAAAACTTGTTTGTGTCTGGCATAAGTTATTTTAAACGCCCATTAATTAGGAAATATCGTATAACGAAGTTACTACATTAACCGAATATTTATATTAACAAACAAATCTTATTTCGAAATTCGTGTTTTCAAGTTAGCCGGGTACCTAAATCCAACTAATAAAGAGAGAGATCCTATGAATATTATTTTAAAATGAAAACAAATTTGACTCGAAGATCTAAGCAAAGATCTAAGCACAAATTGTCTAAGCGTAAAATATTGTTGATTCTCTTCTCTTCAAAAATGAAAAAAAAAAACATAAAATTATTTTTCAATAATTATGAATATTCTAACCAGTTTCTTGTCTGTTTGGAGAGTTTTAAACGAACGAATGATGACATTTCCGACAATGGGTTGATATACAACTTTGAATCTGTATGATGTCCTTTTAAAATTTGTTCCAATAATCTTGGGATACTTTCCTACTTCCTGTTTTTTCCCTTGACTTTAGTAAGTTTAATTCGATATGGTTTATTAAAATTTTTATAATCCGCAATATTTTGCTGCACATTTTTCTATTTGAAAGCTTTATTGAGTGACATTGGCAAGCCTCAAAAATTTTGTGTTAGAAAATTTGGAATCATGTATAGTGGACTGTTGTACTAATTCAATAACATCTTTGATACACTTGTCCAAATTATTTACCAAACATCAAATTAACTTTGTGAAAAAAATATTTTTGTACCACATGCTAAAAAGGTATTTTTAACTAATCGGTGCATTGAATAGGAAAATTTTGGCTTCTGAGTGCTCACATATTGAATTGTGCTGATATAATCTAATGTTAACCTCTTCCTATAATGATAAACCTCTTCTCGTTATCATGTTGATTTAAAAAGCCAGTTTTTAGAATTTGAAATATTCAAAGTTAAGAGGCTTCCATTAGTGTAGAAAAAAAAAAGAAAATTTTCAGTACTTATTGCTTCAATAAAATTTGTAAAATTACGCAATTTTCAGCATTTAGAGTGACACTGTCCTGAACCACATAAGATTAAATGTATCATTTAAGAATCAAAGTATGTTTAGAAATGTTTTGTAACCCCGAAAAGAAGGAGACGTAAAAAAAAAAAGTATGATTAAAGCATGCATCGAAGTTAGATAATTAAATATGATAGTTTAATATCTCGAATTTTACATTCAGAAATATCATTTTTGATTCTATAGAAATATCTGCTCTTTTCACATACTTTCAATTTTAGTTTTAGATCTGAATAAATAATATGCAGTTGAGTACAGAAGACAACACTTTCGCATTCTATGCAGCTTTGATTGCTGTCCTATTAACCACTTTATACTACATTTTAAACAAAAGAGGACTTCCTCCTGGTCCAACAGGTCTACCTTTCTTCGGCTACTATCCATTCCTCGATGAAGACAAGACGATTCATCATCAGCTGCAAAATCTCGGGAAGAAATATGGGCATGTCTTCAGTTTCACCGCCACCGGAACTCTGTACATTAATCTGGGATCTGCGGCATCCATCAGAGAAGCACTTGTCACCAAGTCTGAATGTTTTCAGAAAAGATTAGAAGAACCTAATCAACTGTTTGACCATTTGGAAGGAGGTAAGTCTGTCTGATCATATATATCTGTGGAAAACACAATTTTAAATGGAACTGCTTTCACCTTCCTTTCATTTTGGAATTAATACTTTAGACAGCTGGCGAGAGGTGTTCTTTAGTTAGACATCAGACCGTATAAATTTCGATATAACAGTTAAACATGAGCAATATAGCTTGCTAATTTTATCATCGTGCATTTGATAGTATTTTAGAGAATATCATTGAAAGAATGAACAATGTAACTATAGAAATATTTATTCACTTTTTATTACTTAATTAAAAATTGCTATGCTCTCTTAAATCAATCAGGTAGAACCGCATTCAGGCCCGTTTTGTCCCGTATTTTGTTAAAAATTATGAAAGAAAAGTTGTAAATTAACTTGTTCGCGGGTACATTACTTTATCTAATTCTTCCCAGGAAAGTTTTATTTTAATATGATGTAAAAGATGCTTTGACCAAGAAATAGTTTAAACGCATAAATATGGCTTCTTTTAATTTTCTCAGATATGATAATTGCAAATTTATTTGTAATAGTCCAGTTAAATTAAGCCTTTTCTTCGGATAAATTAATACCTCAATGGATGAATTTTATAATGACCCGATTCCGTGGCCTTCACAAAACGTCAACTAACATTTCTGGGTTATTTTTTTTTGGGGGGGGGGATATTTAGAACATTGCTTACAAGAAAACAATTATTTACATTAGCATTCCGAAAAATTGAATCATAAGGTGCTTCAAATGACAGGGAGATGGATTATCGTCTTTACGTATTTCGAGAAACTAATCTTGTACTGAGAGAAACGTGTTGAAATCGGTATTAAACTTTATACTTTTCTTCCTATTTAAGTACCAACTTTATGTTCGTATGTGTTTAATAATAGTATTGAAAAATACAATTTTGTAATTCCGGGTTTCTTTTTCAATGACCCTGTACTGCTTTTTAACTGCTTCGTTTTGATATTAATTGGTTCATAGTTTAAAAAATTCCACATTAACTAATAACTTAAAAAAGTTCATTTAATTTTTTTTAAGGTATGCTTTTCCTGAAAGGTGAGCCATGGAAAATTGTTAGAAAGTTTTTCCTTCAGCAGTTTAGAGAGAGAGGCTTAACTGTCATCAAAAACGAAATGTCTGGCCCAATTTACGACACTGTGCAGAGCACAATAAATGATTTGGCCAAACAGAAAGGAAAGCCAGTGGACATGCCTTCCATTTTGGTTACAAAATGCAGCGAAATTATTCGCCAAACAATCTTTGGCAATGATGGTATGACAGAAGAGGAATTGAAACATTTCTGCAATCATTATGGGGAGACAGTCAACACCTTAACGGGTACCAGTCTCTTTCCCGCGGGTGTTATAGCCAAGTAAGAATTTTTTTTCTCGTATGATTCAAAGATTGAGATGGATCCTCCATCGTTCCATTCATCACTCATTTATCATATACTATAGGAGTCTTACTACAAACCAAAGCCAGTCTCGTTCTGTTCTAAAAAAAAACATATAAAAATAAAATACACGCGCGACGTTGCATGTTTCCTTATTTCATTATTTTTCTTGCTTTCATTAGCCTTGCCTTTATTCTTAAAAATCCTGACAATAAGACTTTTTTTTTTAATCATGTTGTTGTTTATGATTCCCGAAACGGTTTTGTGGAAGCTAGACTATTGACGATAGAATGTCATCCTTCATCCATCAAAATGTACCCCAAGATAGAATCGAGTTAACACGTCTTATTATATACTAGTTAATTGGAATTGTATTATTGTAGTTGGAGGTAGGTAATGACAAAGGCCCGGATTTTGATGACATTTGCATTTTTTTTTTGCATTTTTTGCATTTTTGGACATTTTTTGTCCTTTAGAGCATTTTTTTAGATTTATAGGGCATTTTTCTTTAAATTTTGGGGCATATTTTGCATTTTAAAGCATTTTTTAAATTTTTTGTTAATTTTTTCCAATTTTTATTATTTTTTATCATTTTTCATTATTACACTGGCTTCCAAACAATGAAGAAAATCTCTAGGATATTAACAGGTGAAGCAACATCTTTTCAAATTGAAGAAGAATTGTCAGTAAGTGAGACCGTCTTTTTCAAGTACGCACCAATAACATCAGTAGACGTTGAAAGAAGCTTCTTCAGGTATAAAAATTAACTTTCAGACAAGAAACGCTCGTTTACAATTCAAAACAGTAAAAAAAAATTTATAATCCAATGTAATTCTGATATTTAGTAATAGTATTATGAGATGAGAAGTTGTTATATTCATTAAAGTTTCTATACAAAATGAAAATGTTTTGGAGTCAATATATTTTCCTTTTTTTTTTGTTATTTTGGGATATAAAACATATTTTTCAAACTTTAATGAACGTAGTACAAGTATTGCATTGCTTTATATTTTTTGAAATGACTCATAATAATTTGAAAGAGTAAAAAATTGCTTTAGTACAATATTTTTACTTTATTTAAATCATGTCATAAGGCGTTTTTAGCGCAATTTTCGCATTTTAAGGCCATTTTTTAAAGGCATTTTTTGCACTTTTAAAGGACATTTTTTGCACTTTTTAAGGGCATTAATTGAGATTTTTTAGGTCATCAAAATCCGGGCTCTAGTAATGACACTACATTACACTGTAAAAAATTTTGAGCTATGTTGCGCCAAACATTGGTATTCGTTTGCTGACTACAGAAATTGGTGTTCAGTTTTACTATATATTGGTGCTTTCACTAGCTCCAAACAACGAGAAAAGGTTGCACCAAAAATGGGATTTTGAAAGAACTTAAAAGCAGTGAAAGGTTGCACTGAAAATCAATGTTTTGAGGGAAGAAAGGTTGCACCATTATTAGGCATTTTTAAAGTGCTAAAAAGCAGGGTAAGGTTGCGTCATTATTAGGCATTTTTAAAGTGCTAAAAAGCAGGGTAAGGTTGCGTCATTATTAAGTATTTTTAAAGCACCAAAAAGCAGAGAAAATTAGCATCATTATTAAATATTTATTTTAAAAGAGAGAAGAAAATTTGAATCAAATTTATACAAATCAAATTGTAATTTAATTATTTAAATCTATAAAAATTTAAAAAAAATTCTTTTTATTTTAGATGTGTGTTAGGTAATATATATATATATATATATATATATATATATATATATACATTACATAACACATCTAAAATAAAAATAGTTTAATTCTTATAGATTTAAATAATTAAGTTATAATTTGATTTATAAGAATTTGACTTAAATTATCTTCTCTTTTTTTTTTAATAAATATTTAGTAATGATGCTGACTTTCTCTGCTTTTTGATGCTTTAAAAATATTTTCTTTCATATAAAATGTTTTTCTTTCTTCAAGTTGGTATATGTAAGATTAAAATTCTTTTTTACATTTCATTCGTTAAAGAGCCAACCAATGCTATAGAGTTAGTACCACTAATGTTTTAAAGAGAATTTTTAATTTTGGGCTGAAGCAAATTCTTATTACTATGTATTTTGAAATTACTTTATTATTTAAAAATGAAAATATTACTTTCACAAATAAAATTTCATATAAAAGAGTAGGCAAATATTGGATTGGTCAACCCCCAATCTCTAATTAAGGAAACATTCCAATATTAATTACATTGGTGTATGTATTCCATTGTACATACGCCATACATTAGCAATATTAAATTTGAAGTAAATTAAGAAATGCAAAAATAATGATATAACTTAGAAATATGAACAAAAAATATACAGATGCAGATCGATATTCAAACAAAATTTATTAATTTACAATCACTTTAATGTTTGTATACATCGACAAAATATAATAATTTTTATGCAAAATCTTAAAATTTAAATATATTATACTTTTCATACATATAAGGCCTGCCCCCGCTTCGAAAACAGGACACCAGGACGATTTCCGAGAAAGAGTTACGAGGGATATTCTAGATATCTTAACATCATGAGCCGTGGTAGGGATTTAGCCTCCCGATGAGGTGACCCAGGTTCAAACCCAATATGAATTCTGCTCCACACCAACCACAGTGCTGATATAAAATATTTTCAGTGGTAGACGGATCATAAATTAGAAATTGCTCGCTGACCGTGGAAACTTTTCGTGGTTTTTCTCTAAATGTAACGCACATTTGGGTTAATTCCATCAAAGAAAATTCCTTTACGAACGTTTATTTGTTCTAATGCTTTATCCAAGAGTTTCCTTCATCTTCTTGGTTAGGTTCAAACCTACAAACGTATGGGCGTTAAATATTGAAAGTCGTAAACTTTAAATTGGGTCTGCTGTTCGACGGCGATAATAAAAGCATTTTTTAACATCATATCTTTAAAATAGACATTTTGTTTCTTAATATTGGTTTCAACCACAATATTTTAATAACTTAAAGTTTATATCTTTAGAGGAAAACTCTACGTATTTTGCTTTAGTTTTTATTCAATGCTAAAAAAATTATAATAGAAAATTTACAATAATTTAGAATATGCTTTTAAAAAATAATCGGAAAGTAAATATCCACTCCTGTTTTTTTTTTTTTTTTTTTTTTTTTTTTTTTTTTTTTTTTAAGTTGTCTGCCGATCGCCGGCAGAAATTTGAAAAGCTTAATCATAATTAGAGGAATTCATTATACAAAGTCAAATTTCGATTCGATATTTTTAATTCAGCTGTTTTTCGTGTTATACCACAATGATAATGGGAGTGAAGGGTAACAAAAATATAGTATTTATAAATATGCCCAAGGAGCTGTGGTGGCAAAGGAGATAATGCGTTCGTCTCCAATTGAGATAAACCGGGTTCGAATCTCATCGACATCGGGTCGATTCGAATTCCGCATCGCATGAGGCTCGCACCGACCACAGTGCTGACGTAAAATATCTCCGATGGTAGACGGATGATGAGTTAGTCTTCTTGTCATCAAGCTAACAATGAGAGGTTTTCGTGGTTTCCCTCTGCATGTTACGCAAATGAGGGTTAGTTCTATCAAAACGTTCACCACAAAGGTAAATGTCTCCCAATACTTGATTCAAAAGTTCCCTTGTCTTCTGGATTGGGCTAAAAATTACAAGGTAACGGAGTTAAACATTTGTCGTAAACAGCAAAAATTGGGTCGTCAGTTCAACGACGGTTATAAAATATATCTAACTAAAAACAATTACAACTTTTAACGATGAGTCCGCATGATAAGCGTATGTTAACCTTAAAGCGTAATACATTAATGCAATATTGTATGCTTTAATTTTTTTAATTTTATTTGAAACTTATTTCTAAAAATCCAGTTAAATTAGTCTTTTTCTTCAGAAAAATTAATACTCAATTCCTGAATTTATGATGCCCTGATTCCGTCGCCATACTTTCTGGAATATCTTTAAAATGGATTCTTATAATTAACAATGGCTCTCATTTCTTAACAGATATTTCATTCTTCCCTACCTCAAAGGTGTGAAAGAAGGAAGAAAAGCAGCTGAAGTGACTTACGGAGTTTTACTCGATGCAATCAAAAGACGAAGATCAACATACAACGAAAACCATATCAGGGATTTAGTGGATGCTTACATAAAAGAAGGAAATATTCGTCAATCTAAAAATGATCCAATAGCAAAATACTTCACTGGTATGTTTCATCTCTCGAATGTCAAAAAACCTTTGATAATGCATTTTATGACTACATTTTAAAATAACTAAATTTTTCTCTCAGAAATTCATCCTTAATGTTGATTCAAAGAAACTATTAGCAAACGTGGACAGAATCTGGAACCAAACTATATAGTGCAATAGGTGTCATTAAACACCCAGCCTCCCCACCAGGCTCCCTAACTGTGCTTTCGGATTTTAATTACATTACATTACATTTGAGTAAAATATGAACCAATAAAACATGATTGATAGGTATTCTATTTGCGTCGCACTAGAGCTGTACAATTGTCTAGAAAACACCCCTGATGATCCAAAGGCAAGCCATCGCAATTTTGATCCCCTGTAGAGGGGATGGCTCTCCTACTTTGGTACCTTCTTTAAGGTAGAACGTTTAACGAGGCACCCTCGGTCCCTACTCAGGCTGATCGAAGGGGTCTGCAGCCAGGGATGCTTGACTTCTACTTTGAACCACGCCTTTAAGATCAGTCCACTGCGTGACAGAACATGATTGAAGCCTTTCAAAATAACCAGCCTTTAATTAGAACCCTCGAAGCAGTATACGAGGTCTAAACTAACTGATAAGCGTGATAGTTCATAAACCGGTGATTTGATAACCATAAGGGATATTTTTTGTCAGCGCTGTGGAAGCCCTATACGAATTGACCAGACATAACCATTATTCTAGCTAGCGCAGTTTCATTGGAAATCGATCATTCTAACTCCTTGATCGTTCCGACAAGAATTCATTTTCATAAATTTAAAATGTAACTGTATAGAAAATGGGAAAGCAATTTTAATTAATTTCGAATCATTTGCATTTGTTCCACCTATAACCAAAATGATCGAAACACTTGTATATCTTTGCTTGTAGCAATCATAGCCGTACCAGCTTATGGACATCAGTAATTATTTTTCTCTTAATTTATAAATTATTAAAACTATTAAGGGACTACTATACTTTTTATGCATTAGAGAAAATTCGTTGCTTAATTCATAAGTAAATTTTAGCAAAAATTTGCATCAAAATACAGAAAAAAACACACACCATAAATTCGTTAAAAAGTTCAGGTGAGTGCCATTACACATTATCATTGACATTTTTTAGGACCTCTGGGGGAAAAAATGTCCTCAGATGTTCTGAAAGAGTTAAAAAAGTTGTTTTATATTTGCCTGTAGATACTTTGTCCATCAGCTTTTTCACCCTTATCTACTCGGTCTTTTCAGTTTATTATCTTGCTTTGTAGAATCATTTGAAAAGAAAAGCTTTTATCTGCAACTTTACTGAACCCATGATAATAAGTGAGTCCCAAAAATTTTAAGTTGTTTATGGACATCCGTTTCGGAAGTATACATTACATCACATGAATTCAAATAAAAGTTATGTATCATACAGCATACCGGACAAAAAAATCAAGACAAATAAATCTATGAATCATGACATTTTTTAAACAAATGCGAAATCAAATTATCGAAAACATATGCGCAAAATTTTAATTTGAAGAAAGTAACAAAGTCGTTTTCTTCTCATTACCGACGCTTCATTCAAATATATATTTAAATTTTCTCAATTGAAATCTGTAAAATAATATTTCATGATTCTATCTAAAACTATTTCTACAAATTTAAAATGGTAACAGTGTTTTCAAGGTTTACACAATCGTGTCTTTTATAAAGCTTTTACTTTACTAATTTAAATTCACAAATATCTCGATACGAATAATCAATGTTTACGATAAATGTATTTTTCCATTTCTTAAAAATATTTAAAAACATCTTATATTCAAGGCATAAGTTCATTTCTAATTAAGAGAGGGTTTGCCTATTGTTTGCCTAAGTTACTGTTTTTTATTATTATTTGTTTAAAAAACATAGATAGCCTTTACATTTAATTCAAGTGTTAATAACATAGAGAAATTCAGGTGATTTCGGTGCCATATTAAATAAATACACTTATAGACTATGATTTACTCTTTTTCCCTCGATATTGTCAAACCAGAAGATATGAAAGTTTCAAATATTCTTTTTTTTAGACAAGGCTTTGGTGAGGACTCTTCTTCAAGTTGTGGGTGACGGAATAGTGTTCGTGTCTTTCTTTATCACTAGTTTTCTGAATTTCTTGTCGGAACATCCAGACGAACAGGAAAAGATTTATAAGGAGTTAATTGAGGTTGTTGGAGAAGACAGGAATCCAAGCCTTGAAGACAAAAGCAAGCTGCCATACACAAATGCATTTATAACTGAAGTTTTGAGATGTAATGATTTGTTTACAACATTCCCAACCCTTGAATGCTCTAGTAAGTAGTACAAATCCTTCTATATTTTTCCAATATTTTAGCAAAAAAATCGGGGTAGAATATACTTTTCTTACTCGGCGGTGAAAAAGAAGGTTCTAATTTTTTTGTGTTGGCAACGCAGAAATGAAAAATGAAGCTTCTGAACTTTTTCGTAAGTATAAAAGCGAAAACGTACATGTTTACAAATTTCTGAATAAAACTTCTTTTTTTCTGGTGTACAAGGAAAAGCTGAAACAAACTAAGGTATAAGTTGAGAGGAAGTTTAGGTTGTTAGTTCATGCCAAAAAGGTGCTCGATATTATGCTTATGCAGGTTCAATAGTAATAATTTTATTCCTTGTTGTACATTAAAAAATGAGTATTAGTTGTGCTTTTAGACTTTTTTAGTACAAAAAAAGTGTGCTCGAAAAGCGAAAGAAACGTCAGTTACAATTATGAAAATGGCAACATATTGAAAAAATTGCAAAATTTCGAGTCGTCATATAAGTTTTTTTCTAGTTTTTGCATAATTATATTTTTGTTTCTACTGCGAGTTTTTCTCCTGTATGTCAGTGTCATGTATTTAAATTTAATTTATTTTATTTCAATCATTTATTATTGACTAAAAGCTATTACCATAAGTACCATAAAATATTAATAATTTATGGTACTTTTTTCCAGTTTTTTGACGTAAGTAAATTCAGCTATTTTGTTTATTTGTTCATTTTTATTTTTAAAAAATATCTACCAGCAGCTAAAAAATGAAAGTAAATAAATAAATAATAATAATTAAAATAAAAACAATTGAATTTACTTGCGCCCGGTGATTTGGCATTTTTGACGCCTGCGCCGACAAAATGGAAAAGTACCTAATTTATTTAAATACTTAAGATTTTACCATAAAACGCATTTCAAATGGGTTTAACTTAACAGCGAGCAGGGTTTTCAAAACAAACAATATAAGATTACATAACAATCTTAGGGGGTTAGGGAACGTAGATGAACGGGAGGTGGAGCCCACTAGTTAATTATGTTGATATCTTTGATATCGTTTTACTTTGGCAATACTGATTGTTTCGTGCTAATGCCAGCGATTTCTCCTAAGCGCAACAAGTAATGAAAATTCCATAGGAAATGATTGATGAAAAGTGCGAATTTTTTGATTGAAAACATTTCGCATTATTTTTCAGAAGAGACAACTTTAGGTGGTTATAGAATTCCAAAAGGCGCAGTCTTGATGTATAACTTTTGGATGGCTCATATGAACCCTGATGATTATGAAGAACCTCAGAAATTTAATCCTTCAAGATATGTTGTGAAGGATGGTAAAAAGAGACCCGAGCTTCCTGTTTCATTTGGAATGGGTGAGTGACTTTTTGCAAGGAATGGACTTGAATAAGTATTTTTAATAAACATCAAATATTGGTCTGGCGGGGTAAAAGTGAAAAGCAGGATTTTTTTTTCACTGATGAATTGGGTATTTGCAAGTCGAGAAGAAGTGAAGTGCTTCAATCATATGAATTAAATCACATTTAATGGGCTACCTGTAAGCGAAGTGACGCGTGTGTGTCGGCTTCTGAATCGACACATGCAATGACGTCACTTGCAGCTAGTTATTCAATTAAAGTGCTTTGAATAACTAAAGTGACGTTTCAGGTTTTCCAAGAGAGCGTTTTCTGGAACACGAATTCCAAGTAAATCTTCTGTGAATAGAGCTGTAACGTGATGAAAACTAACTAAACATTATTGAACAACTCTTGGGTTTGAAAATATCTATTTTGAAAAAAATATTAGTAGCTGGACCAGAGCCGTATAATTGCTTGTAATCATCCTTATTTAATCCCTTTTTTTAATTAGAATTAATTATGAGAAGAAAGAAATTATTAGTATATTTATGTTTAAAAAAACTTAATGCATGTTTTTTATTCAAAAATCTAACACTTTATTAAGCAAGCCTATAAAAATAAAAAATAAATAAATAAATAATTGGTGCAAATAATCTAGTTTTGTTCTTATTAATCCCACTTTTCTATAGAGTTGCTTTGTATGATTTTGATATCGTTTTTATTTATTTCAGGCTACGTACTTTGGTATTTTAAGATGTTTTAAGATATCAGCTTTTTTTTGTGAAAATGAAAATGGGCAGTTTAAAAGATCAAACATTTATTTGCCCAATTTTAAACTTCATTTCACTTTTTAAAAAAAAATTCAAAAAAAAGCTTAACAACCTATAAAACGCAATGATCATTTCAGTATCATAAGGAAATGTCAATGTTTTTTCTGTGTCAAAACACAGAATACGAGAGAAAAATACTGATATGCAAAAGAAGTAACAATCAAGTTACAACAAGGAAAACAATTGATCAATAGGATAGGGGAACTAATTGAACAAGATAAATGATGGTAGTAAGTTTAAATAGCAAACTAAACTAAACAAAAACATGATGTAAATTGTATTTTTTAACATCATAACAATGCATCGTTTTTTTCCAATTCATTTATTAGGATTGCTGAATTTTTTGTACATAATTTCAGGAAAGAGATCTTGCCTGGGAGAAGGATACACTATGAATCAAGTTTTCCTTTTTCTCTCCACCATTGTAAAGCATTTTCACCTTAAGAAACCGATGGAGGACAAAGACAAATCCTTCATTTGTGCACACCCAAGAAAAGAAAGTTAATGTATAAAGAAAAATATAGTTGTTATTGTTTTTATTTTATTTTCTGTTTCTTATTTTATTTCCTGTTTCGTATTTAATCTAATTCCTATTGGAATTCATTTCAATGATTTATTTTTTTTAAAGTTTGTATCTTTGACAAAAGAAGAACTTTTGAGTGAATGATAAAATGAAAACAAAGAAAAATAAATGAAATAAAATAATAAAAATGAATAATGGTAATCAAATTTTGACAAGAAATTGCTTCAAAACTATCATTGTATTGAATTTGAAGATTCATAGTATTGAAGTTGATTTCATTCTATTAAAAAAAATTTAAAAAAAACCTAGTTACATTAAACGTTTAGACTTTACTGCGCATAAAGCAGCCAAAGAGCACTTTAATGTACATTAAAAAATTATTATTTTTATATAGCAAGTTTCATTTCGCAACGAACTTTAAGAAATGGAAAATCTTAAACAAGCTGAAAAAAATTTTCTCAACATTATTTAAGATTTTTAAAAGAATCAAAAGAACCTACCTTACCAAATGATATTCGTCAAATTTTATAATTTTTGTCCTATCATACATATATTGGAGTTTTAAATAATTGTTTCACTGACGGGAAAAAAATGCTATCGATAATTAACCAAATACAAAAATGAAGGTAATAAACAGCAAAACATAATTAATTGGAGGTTGAAACTTGAAGATGTATCGAATGATTGTGCTTCAACTCATTTCTGTTTTCTCCTGCAGGCAAACCTGTCTTGCTGTTTAATACCTCCATGATTTGTGTTGTTTTTACCTTGGTTAAATATTAATTTGCGACTTTCAATGTGCATACTTTTTTGCTCTTATTTTTAATAAGGATTCTAAAAATGTATGTTATGGTCTTTATGAAATACCCTCTATATACAGGGTTATTCATAATTCCCTCCGGGGTTTCGAAACGTTATAGTAAAAAAACGAAGATGAATATGGCAAAAAAGAACACATGAAATTGTTCCGTAAGTATTCAAGTTCCAATTTAAGCAGTTGCCGGTAGAGGGCAGTAACATGTACTACTGAAGCCAGTTGTAGTAAAAATAAGGTTGTATTAAAGAGAGGGAATTATGAATGACCGTGAATGTTTTCCTAGACCAAAATTATTACGCTTATTATAAAATGGATAATTAAATAAAATCTCTTTAATGATGTTGAATTGTGCCACTTGGAATGGTGAATCTTTTCGTTTAGGCAACGATCGTGAAATGATGTATACTGTTAGAGTATCGAATTAAATTTCAAATATTGTTACGAACAGATTGTAGACATCGAGTGTCTGGAAAATTACAAATTATTTAAAAAGTTCGTTAAAGAAAAATGAAAGGAGATAGAAATGTGTGGCTTACTGCGTATTGCTTAGAAGACTATAGTTATAGTTTCCTCAATAAGTTTAAAAATGGGTTACAAAATTCCTCAATAGGTCACGCTGATGTCACTGGATCTGTTAATTTTGCCTTCAGACTTCCCCCCGTTGTTGCTGTAAACCAAAATTATTTTAAAAAACATAGCTTTTCAGTTTACTCATTGAGCAGCAACATCTGTAAACGTATTTTGTATCTAGCTTAGAAACTTGGTAAAAGGGTATTTTCTCCTTTCTTAAGCAGAACGCAGCAAACCATACATCTGATTTCACTTTTCTTTAATTAGTTCTTCTTTTTTTTTTTTTTAAATTCCTCTGTTATTTTAGAGACACTCGGAAAACGTGATGTTCATTTACATAAAATTTCCCCACTAAAACCAATAGCTATAATGCTTTAAAATAACGTATTTTAAATACGGAAAATCGAATTTTGAAGGGTATTCGAATGTGTTCAATTGTAGTCATTGTTTCTATTTTTCAGGATAATCGAATAAATTATCATTATCGAATCATCGAATAAATTTTAAAATCGAATATTTATCAATTTTTTTATCCATATCAGTATAAAGAAAATATAAAAGTACAATTATCAAAGTTTGCAACTTCTCTGTTATTTGAATGGCAAATAAAGTAAACTAGGAGGCTTCACCCCCTGCTCGCTTGCGCTCGCCAACCCCCGGAACTGCTTTCGCAGTTCATTTCGGATTGCTTCGCAATCCAATGCTCGCTTTGCTCGCTCATTGGATACGTTCTTAACGTCTAGCTTTTGTATACTTTTTTGAATACTGAAGTTCCGCAAACTTTTCACCGTAGAAAATTCTAAACCTGTACATTTCAATATTAATTTGAAATTGCAATTGTTAATTTGCGCATTTGGCGATACAACACTTATAGAATTGAAGGATTTGTTACGTTAAGCGCTCAGGTATCATAATTTTGATCTAGTTGCGCTTCTATGTCATTTTGATTTATGTTGCTAAGTTAACTTTCAAAAAATTCTATGGCTGGCAACAGCATTTTTATTTTTTAAGTTGTTTATTTTTATTTTTGCCGCAGCTGAATTGAACAACCTGATAATGCTCACTCTGGTTATTGTTTCCGTTTTAAAAAGCGCTATATGTTGAGCCGCCTCAGCTAGATATGGCATGTGATATTTTTAGATGCAATCATTGGTCGATTTTCTAACGTTGCCATTCGGGGAGTTGTAATGAGGCTTTTTTTTGTCGCCGCATAAGAGAAATATATATATATATATATATATATATATATATATATATATATATATATATATATATATATATATATATATATATATATATATATATATATATATATATATATATATATATATATATATATATATAGATTTTTGCCGCAGCTGAATTGAACAACCTGATAATGCTCACTCTGGTTATTGTTTCCGTTTTTAAAAGCGCTATATGTTGAGCCACCCCAGCTAGATTTGGCATGTGACATTTTTAGATGCAATCATTGGTCGATTTTCTAACGTTGCCATTCGGGGAGTTGTAATGAGGCTTTTTTTTGTCGCCGCATAAGAGAAATATTGAAAATCGACATCCTTTCTTATTTGGACAATCAATAGGCACAAAATTCTTATCCAGGCATATATTAAGAGATATAATCAGCTGGTGGTTATAATTCTGAAACAAAAAATTGGATACTGAATCACTATATTCTCACACAGAAACTGCATTTTGTGTAGTTAAACAAAAATATTTTAAAAGTTACCTTTGTGTTTTTACAAAAGATGTTTATGGTTTTGTTACTTAAACTTTTCCTAATAGCGTTTGTGAAATCTTGTAACTGGAAATAAAAAATTAAGTTGAATGTAAAAGAAATTTTAAAATAAAATTCTTAGAGTCTAAAATTTTTATTCTTAAAGTAAAATAAAAGTATTGAAATTATTAAACCAGCTAGAATCTGAAACTAAGATTTACTGATATTATACCATTTCCAAATATCGAAATAAGTGTCTGATACAAAAACGTATTATTAATAAAATAAAAAAATAAAGAAATGTACTATTATAGGATAGCACTGTATATGTATTCTATATCCTTACAGAAAATTTTTCATACCAAACAAATTAATAGTTAATATGGCATCAGGAATAATAATAAAAAACAAACCTAACAATTTTCAAATTTATTCAATTTTAAAATGAAAAAATAATTTATGTTTTTGTGTGAATATTTTTATGACAAAATTTGAAGCATTTAACAATTAATTACTCCAAAAATATTCATAAAAAGATGTAGTACCTTTAAATTTTCTTAATATTATTTGAGACTGTTTTTAATTTTATAAACTCACAAAAAATATTTGTCCACTCATTTTGATTACAGTCTATAGTACTCTTTCTTTATATTTTTGTGGTCTGTCAAAAAGAATTATGCAAAATGAAGGTCTTTTTAAATATGAGATATTACCAAAGCAGGGTAGCCATCCTCTCTGCAGAGGATCAAAACTGCGATGGCATGTTTTCGGATTATTCTCAGGGATGTTTCCCAGACCGTCGCCAATAGCCCATTGTGCAGCTCTAGTACAACGTTAATAAAGTACCTACCTACCTTCTTATACATGCTCTCTGTTTAGGTTGAAAAAATAATAAATGATCGATGACCAACACAATTAAAAATGCTAAAAAATATTTTTTCATCTGTTATTCTTCTATATAACTTTACATTATTAGATTAACACGCTTTAAGATAAGGCAAAACACCTTTTTAGTAGTTCATATCACCAAAATTAATATTCACTGTATTCTGTATTAATTTGCCTTTGCTCGACGCCGGGAATGGGATTCGAACTAACAGATCACAGCAAAAAACAAAAAGAAGATATTCTTTTCTGTTACTTTATTACAGACTTTGCTGAATAATGATTTTTTCCCCATTTTTTTAATTTCATTGTAGAAAATTCAACTTAAATTTAAACATCAAAATTTTCATGCATAATTTTTAATGATCTTATATTATTTGCAAATTTTGCTATAGTTATATTAGATTAAGGTGACTTTTTCTATAACAATCTTTTTCTGACTGCGCTGAGGTCGCAGAAGAATTTGGATGAATGAAGATAGTGATGCCGATTCACTCTGTAAATTCTGCTATCGGGTTTATTACCGAAATTATTTATCGTCAATAACCTTATGGAGATTTTTTACTGTTCCCCTAAGAACTTTTTATTTTTATTTTGCTTTTAAGTACATAACTTTTTTTTTTTATCTTAATGGGATGAAATAAGAAAAGATGAACATAATGCAACTTTACGATAAATTGGAGTCATATCTGCGTTCACTGGAGTCTATTGGCGTAACGAAAGAGAAATACGCAGCAATGTTGTTTCCGCTTGTGGAATCCATTATTCCAGAGGATTTATTAAGAGTGTGGCTGAGAAATCCTGTAATTACTAAGGAAAATGATTCAAGTGATTCCTATGGCAATAAATTATCGCAGTTATTAACATTTTTGAGAGCCGAAGTCGAAGGCGAAGAACGTATTTATATGGCAAAAACTGGTTTTAAAAATAATGACTCTTCGCATCGTAAAAGAGACAAAGATTTCGAAATATCAAATCCTGTTTTTACTGCAAATGATTTGCTCTCTGAGACTAAGCCAATGGCACTACATTTTAAACGCAACTGCATTTTTTGCGGGAAACAACATAATTCAGAAAATTGTTTTAAAAGGAAAGAATTTATCATTAGATGAGAAACAGGAAATAATAAAGAAACAGAAGGCCTGTTTTTTATGTCTGAAGGTGGGACATCGCTCGAAACACTGCAGGGCTAATATTCGATGTATTGTTTGTAACAAAAGACATTGGCCTGTAATGTGCCCAGACTTGAGCCAAATAAATCAGACATCGGCTGTGGACACATCAGCTGAAGAAAATACTACTTTGTCGAATCAAAGCCAACCTGAAGTCTTATTGCAAACCCTTATGGTAGTTATTGAAGCCAATGGACAACGGAAAACTGTTAGAGCACTGTGTGATACAGGATCTCAACGGTCGTACATCCTGAAATCAACAATAAATGAAATGGGATGGAAGACCAATAAATATGAAACTTTAACACACGTAGTCTTTGGTGGAGCTAGTTCCAGAAAAGAACATAAAAAAATACACATTGTGGATAAGAAATATGAAGAAAAATAACAAGTTCGAAATTCAAGTTTTAGACCAACAAGTAATATGTGGATATATTCCAAGTTTGAAAAATGGTCCTTGGTTAGCTGAATTACGAAGTAAAGGAATCCATATCTCTGATGTAGGTAAAGATTCTCAACAAATCGAACTTTTGATAGAAGCGGATTATATTGGAAAACTATACACTGGTCAAACCATGCAATTAAAGTGCGGACTGGTAGCAATGGAAACGTACCTTGGTTGGACAGTAATGGGAAAACCAGACCATACTTATAGTTCCACTAGGCTCATCTCAACATCACTTTTCATTCAAAATACTTCGGTTACTGACTTATGGGAATTGGAAACACTTGGTATATCTGATCCTTGCGAAACAATTACTTCAGAAGAATACGATGCTCTAGCAACAGAACACTTTTCTAGAACTGTCAAAATAAACCCAGATGGTAGATATGAAATCAGTCTTCCATGGGTGAGAGATGTAAACGATATGCTCAGTAACAGAGATATTGCGGGCAGAAGATTGAAAATGATGACAACTAAACTCATCAAAGATAACCGTTTGGATAGTTGTAATGCAGTTTTTGGAGAATGGATAAAAGAAGGTTTCATCGAAGAATCAAACGAAGGTACCGGCCATTATCTTCCTCATAGAGGAGTTTTCAAGTCCAATTCCACCACAAATGTCAGACCAGTTTTTGACGCTTCTTGTAAAACAAGAGATAACGTATCGTTAAATGACTACCTGATGAAAGGACCGAATTTGTTAAAAATGATCCCTACCTTACTAATAAAATTTCGAGAAAAGAAAATTGGAGTTATATCAGATATAAAGAAGGCTTTTCTCCAGATATCCGTAAATGAAGACGATAGAAAATATTTAAAATTTCTGTGGTGGGAGGATAAGGAAGCGAAAACAGTTAAAGTTTTTCAACACACCAGAGTTGTCTTTGGTCTAAATTGCAGTCCCTTTTTGCTGGGAGCTGTTATTCAACATCATTTGAACAAGTATGAATCCTCCAAGGTCCAAGATGTGGCTATGAAGTTGAAAAAATCCTTCTACGTAGACAATTGTGTCACTTCGGTGGATTCTGAACAAGAGTTAAAAGAGTTCATTCAATGTTCGACAGACTTAATGGCTGCAGCGAAATTCGAACTGCGAGGTTGGGAATTTACAGAGAAAGAAATAATAACTGCAAAATTTGAACCGTCACCTGTGTTGGGTCTTCTGTGGGACAGATCAGAGGACGTATTGTTTTGTGACACTCGAACAATTATTGATCCTCCAGAAATTATCACCAGAAGAGTAATATTATCTTTTGCTAATCGAGTGTTTGATCCAATCGGATTTACTTGTCCAGTTATGTTATATCCGAAGATTTTATTGCAAACAAGTTGGCAATCAAAATTAGGTTGGGATTCCAAGGTTTCTGAGGATATAAAAAAGAAATTTCTCAAATGGTTGGAAGATCTGAATATACTGCATACAGTGAAAATTCCCCGTCACGCTATTTTGAGAAATAGTAGCTTAAGTCTTCATGTATTTTGCGACGCTAGTGGTCTGTCATATGCAGCTGTTGTTTTCATTAGATGTGAGACAGAATATCAAACAACCGTACAATTGTTACTTGCTAAATCAAGAATAGCACCTTTAAAAAGAATATCTATTCCTAGACTAGAACTTCTAAGCTGTTGCATTGGTACTCGTCTAGCAGATTTCGTTAAGAAAAGCTTAGAAATAGAAAATGTCAAGATTCATTATTGGTCCGATTCTACAACTGCTTTACAATGGATCCAGAAAGATGAGCCACGGAGTGTGTTTGTCAGAAATAGAGTAAGAGAAATCCGTGCTCTTTCATCAGGAAATTGGCGACACGTTCCCGGTCACTCTAATCCAGCCGATCTACCATCACGCGGCTGCTCGGTAACAAAATTATTGAGTTCAAGGTGGTGGGAAGGTCCTTCCTGGTTGAAATTACCTGAAAACACATGGCCTCTATCGGAATATAAAATTGAGGAAGAAGTTATCAACAAGGAAAAAGAAAAAGGAACAACCATACTCATAAGTAAAAATTTGCTCGGAACAAACCAGTTTTTTTTCTTATTTTTCAAGCTACACAAAAAATGTCAGAATGGTTGGATGGATTCTGAGATTCCTTGAAAATTGCGAACTGACTGAAAAGGATAGGAAAAAAGGTGGACTAACTCTGGCTGAAGTAGAGAATGCAGAAATCAAACTTATAAAAGTTATTCAACATGAAGCATTTACTGCAGATTATATTAAAAACTTAAAATCATTGAATGTCTTCAAAGATGAAAAAGGAATATATAGAATTAAAACAAAATTGACAGAGAGAAATGATACCGAGAATTTTAGATGGCCTATTTTGCTTCCAGAAAAAATTAGGTTGGTTGATATGCTAATCAAAGAGGAGCATTTGAAATGTTTACATGCTGGACTGCAAATCTTACTGTCTAATTTAAGAGAAAATTATTGGATTATTAATGGACGTCGAGCAGTTCGTCGCATCCTCAAAACCTGTGTTAGAGGCAAATGATATAATGCACGAAGTATAAAAACTATTCCCGTAGGTTTACCTGAAGACAGAGTTAAAGAAGCTTCTGTTTTTGAAGTGGTCGGGATAGATCTTGCCGGACCTCTTCATTTAAAGGAAGGTGTGAAAAGTTGGATTGTCATCTACACATGTGCCGTTTATCGATCAATACATCTCGAACTTGTGCTGTCACTTTCAACCAAGGCGTTCCTTTTGAGTTACGAAGATTCATTGCTCGCCGAGGAAGACCTCACATCATCTATTGTGACAACGGGAGTAATTTTATAGGAGCTCAGAATCTACTTCAGTCCTTAGATTGGAAGTCAATTGAAGCCGAAACATCAGTATACAAAATTGAATGGAAATTTAATCCGCCATCTGCTCCCTGGTGGGGAGGCTTTTGGGAGATTATGGTGAAATTGGTAAAAAATATTCTTCGAAAAATTTTGGGGAAAGCATGCCTTTCATACGAGGAAATGATTAGTGTTTTATGTGACTGCGAGTCAGTTATCAATTCAAGACCTCTTACATACCTCTCAGAAGATCTGGATGACTTAATACCTCTTTCTCCGTCCATGTTTTTACAAGAGATCTCGAAGGTGGGAGTACCTGATTTAGATCAGCTGGATACAATAGATCTTAAAAAACGCTATAGGTATCAACAGACGTTAAGAGAACAGCTGAGAAAAAGATTTCGCCGCGAATACCTAGCGACACTCCTTCAACCGTGCAAGAAGAATAACTATTATGATCTAAAGGTTGGCGAGATTGTGTTAATCGAAGATGACTTGAAGAAAAGAGTACACTGGCCGATGGCCAAGGTTATTGCCGTCTATCCTGGTAAAGATAAAAGGATACGCGTGGCTCGACTTAAAATAGCACATACCGAGTTTTTGAGGCCAGTGCAGCGGATTTATCCGCTGGAAATACGTTCAACACCAAATGAAGGTTCAACTCCAAACGAAAGCGCAACTTCAGATGAAGGTGACAAGCATAATAATTTCCCAAGTACCTTACGAAACATCGTTACCACAAGAAGTGGCCGAACTGTTAAGATGCCATCAAGATATTTGGACACATAATTTTAAATTTATAGTAGATATTTTGTTATTTTGATTATTGGAATACACATAATCAAAAGGTGGGAGTGTTACGTCACTCTCATATGATGACGTCATTCATTTAATGTGTAAATATTAATAACGTGATATTAATCTGTGTATATGTGAAAAAGTATGAGTGGCAACAGAAAGAATGTTGTGCTAGATGTGTTCAAAGAAAATAAAATGGTTGCTTTTGTAAAGATGTGTACGCAGGTATTTCTTGTAAATTAAAGTTATTTCATCGCTGGGTAGATCGGGTAGATTTATCGGAAGCACGAAACATTCTGCTTATAAGCGATCAGCTCGCGCAGACGTCATAGGTCACATGTGTCGATATCTGTGATATATTCTTATTCTTCTTGAAGTATAATCGTCGTGGGTTTCATAAAAACACGTTTTAAAAGCGTGAATATAAAAAATTTAAAACGTGGCTTCAGATAACTTAAGTACTAATTCAGTGACGCATAGCTTAACTGTAACAACAGATGAAAAAATTATTATATATTAAAGAAAGGGAGGCCAGCATAAAGGACATTTTATCTTCAAATATTTTAAAAATCAGAATCGTGTACAGTTTAATAATGACTAATGTTTAACCAACGAGTTATATAAATGTTTCAAATTTATATTCCGAAAGAAATAAATGAAATTTTTATATTATTTCTCGAATCGAGAACTAAAATTTTCTTATGCAACCAATGCTCAGCCCAGACGGTTCCATTTAAGTCTTTAAAATAACTGTTCTCTTGATTTTAATGTTTTTCTTTTGATTTTGTTACACCCAGTCTGTTGCACTTGTTCAAATTTTCTAACACAATTACTTAAAAATTGAGTTTTGCTGCAAACCAATTTATTTCAAATAAGAAAAATATAATAGTTAATGATTACCTTAAAAGGTAAATTCTCTTTTGCTGTTATACCAGAAGATTTTAGAAATCTGAGAAAAAACCGTATATTGTATTAAAGAATAACGTGCGCTGCATATCACTTTTATATTCGAAATATCAAATAAAAGAATACATAAATAAATAAACAGTTTTTGGCAAATTTCTTGCTTTTTTAGTTCTGTTTTACAAAGGAAAAAATCACAAAAATGCATAAGAAAAAAAATTTGCTAGCAGTTGCTATTCTATGGTACAACTTTGCGGACATTTTAAAATTTAAAGATTCTTGAAAAAGGAAAATTTTAAAATACGACTATTTTCAAAAATAAAAGTATGTAAATTAACATTAAGGCATACAAACATTCGACCTACCTATATGGGAACCATATTTTCCAGATGGTAGATACCTCTTCTCTTGTTTTAAAAATTAAGAATTTAAAATCATAGAAGAAAAGTATGTTTTTATCCAAGAAAAAAAAAAACGTCTTCCTATATCTGATTTCGTAATTTAAAATAATACTTGTACTCATTAATTAGCATATTTAAGGTTAAACTCTTGAACCATTGATCGATTCCTAGTACGTAAGATTATAAAGTTATTGAAAAGTTCGCATTTTATTTTGCGTGCTGAATATTAAAGACATTCTCTTTTCTAACTTCTTATCTCCAATTAGTTGGCTGCAATTTAGAAATTTATGTTTCGTGGCATCATTGTTCGCAATTTATTGAGCTAGAAACCACAGGCATTAAAAAAATCGCCTATACTTGCCCTTAAGTGTTTTCTTGAATTAAAGATTTACTGTACTTATAAATTTAGTTAATGTTTATAAATTTAATGTTTAGATACTGCTTAGAAATTTAGGATACCATCATAGCATACAATAGATATGTTGTTAAAAATCATTCCGGGTGATTTTTTCTGACTCACTTTGTCATTCTATCTTTTAATTGTATTTTTTTTTAAATTTTATAATCAGTGTTGAGGAACCGACCTAATTCCGAGTTTACGATTATCAATGTTTAACTGTGTAGTCTTGTAATTTGGAACCCAAACCAAAAGACAAGAAAACTTCTGGATAAAGTATTGGAACCCTTTGTGGAGGACGTTTTGGTGGAACTAAGCCGCATATATGCTACTTGGAAAGAAAAACCGCAAAACCTCCCACGGTAAGCCAGACGGCAAGGGAATTTTAACTCATCCGTGTACCACTGAGGGTATTTTTATAACAGCACAGTGAATAGTGCGAGATGGAAGCGGAATTCATATCGACCTTTGCTGGGATTCGAACCTGGGTCAGTTGAAAGAAAGGTGAGTACTCCATCCCCTGCAAACAATATATATATATTTCCTGAACTAATCGAAGTAGAAAAAATTTCATTAAATATTGCGAAATAATTATCCTATTCTTTGAATTTTTTAAATGTTTCGGTGATCGAAATCCTTTTATAACAAAGGAGGAATTAATTAAACCCTATGAGTTGCTTCCATTAGAGGAAATCCTTAAAAAGACTTATCTATGAGTTAATGAAAGAATCAATAGAAAGCATACTTGAATATGTCATATTTATCGTGTAGTTCAAGAACATTTTTGAAGTATTTGTATTCGGAATCGAAACTTGTAGCGCAGGTACCATGCTTCAATCCCTCGTGCCTCCTGTTAGAAAATGGATAAAATATATAAACATTCGGAGGCAACCGATTAAAAAAAAAAAAAGAATTATTAAAGAGTTTATAAACTTCAAAAATCTGCTTGATTGAAAGAAGCCACTGATGAGAGGAGTAATTGCGCATACTAGTGTCATCCGGTAATGTAACTAGTTTCGATATTTCTAATACAGTTCTTCTCAATAGTGACACCATGCCCACTAGTGTGTATACTTTTCATTTCTTTTTCAGAAGAATTTTTTTATTTCCAATATAAATTTTTACGGAAAACATTTACGTCATGTTTAAGCTGCAGAATGGCTATCTATTATCGACCGTCAGGGAAACACCTCTGAGGATGGTCCGAAGACATGCCATCATCAGCTGAGGGTATGGGTCGCTCGCTTTGGTAACCCTACGACCTGCGCGCAAAGTCCAACACTTTACCGTAGAATAGTTCAAAGAAAACCGAAATTAAAAACCTCTGATATAATCAAAGTAGTTACACAAATCATTAACCGCAGCTGCTGTATGACTCCTGGAAAGCGTGTCTTGCCATTAGTCCACTGTGGTGCGTCACACAGAAAGTCATAGAAAAAGTGTAATGAAGAGAGACTTTGACTTATAAATATCAAATATAAAGAGAGATTTATAAATATCATTATTCACCAGTGTCATTTCCCGGTAAATGCCTAAATTTTACAGAATCAATCAAATAGAAAACTAGAACCTATAGGGAAACAGACTGACTATATTAACACTTATAGTACTCACTAGTTCCGGTTCTACTGATAAGATTCTAATGAAACTTCAAATATATGGCTATAGGAGGTTTCCGTCAGAAAAATAGCTCGAAATTTTTTTATAACAGTATGAAAAGAATAATAACAGCTCGAAAATTCCAAGAATAACGAACTATTTTATTTACTTTCAGCCTGCGTGCTCTGTACGCATGTGGTTTGCATCTACTCATCATAGGAATACGGTTTTAGCATTACCACGACGTTTATTTATAAAATTTAAAACTATTGGTTTTGCAAATTAAACTTCTGAAGCATGCTCTAACTAACATAAATCTCAGAATATTATATTATATTATACAGAATATTATATTATATTATATAAAGAATATTATATTAAACAGACTGACTATATTAACACTTATAGTACTCACTAGTTCCAGTTCTACTGATAAGATTCTAATGAAACTTCAAATATATGGCTATAGGAGGTTTCCGTCAGAAAAATAGCTCGAAATTTTTTTATAACAGTATGAAAAGAATAATAACAGCTCGAAAATTCCAAGAATAACGAACTATTTTATTTACTTTCAGCCTGCGTGCTCTGTACGCATGTGGTTTGCATCTACTCATCATAGGAATACGGTTTTAGCATTACCACGACGTTTATTTATAAAATTTAAAACTATTGGTTTTGCAAATTAAACTTCTGAAGCATGCTCTAACTAACATAAATCTCAGAATATTATATTATATTATACAGAATATTATATTATATTATATAAAGAGTATTATATTAAACAGACTGACTATATTAACACTTATAGTACTCACTAGTTCCGGTTCTACTGATAAGATTCTAATGAAACTTCAAATATATGGCTATAGGAGGTTTCCGTCAGAAAAATAGCTCGAAATTTTTTTATAACAGTATGAAAAGAATAATAACAGCTCGAAAATTCCAAGAATAACGAACTATTTTATTTACTTTCAGCCTGCGTGCTCTGTACGCATGTGGTTTGCATCTACTCATCATAGGAATACGGTTTTAGCATTACCACGACGTTTATTTATAAAATTTAAAACTATTGGTTTTGCAAATTAAACTTCTGAAGCATGCTCTAACTAACATAAATCTCAGAATATTATATTATATTATACAGAATATTATATTATATTATATAAAGAATATTATATTAAACAGACTGACTATATTAACACTTATAGTACTCACTAGTTCCGGTTCTACTGATAAGATTCTAATGAAACTTCAAATATATGGCTATAGGAGGTTTCCGTCAGAAAAATAGCTCGAAATTTTTTTATAACAGTATGAAAAGAATAATAACAGCTCGAAAATTCCAAGAATAACGAACTATTTTATTTACTTTCAGCCTGCGTGCTCTGTACGCATGTGGTTTGCATCTACTCATCATAGGAATACGGTTTTAGCATTACCACGACGTTTATTTATAAAATTTAAAACTATTGGTTTTGCAAATTAAACTTCTGAAGCATGCTCTAACTAACATAAATCTCAGAATATTATATTATATTATACAGAATATTATATTATATTATATAAAGAATATTATATTAAACAGACTGACTATATTAACACTTATAGTACTCACTAGTTCCGGTTCTACTGATAAGATTCTAATGAAACTTCAAATATATGGCTATAGGAGGTTTCCGTCAGAAAAATAGCTCGAAATTTTTTTATAACAGTATGAAAAGAATAATAACAGCTCGAAAATTCCAAGAATAACGAACTATTTTATTTACTTTCAGCCTGCGTGCTCTGTACGCATGTGGTTTGCATCTACTCATCATAGGAATACGGTTTTAGCATTACAACGACGTTTATTTATAAAATTTAAAACTATTGGTTTTGCAAATTAAACTTCTGAAGCATGCTCTAACTAACATAAATCTCAGAATATTATATTATATTATACAGAATATTATATTATATTATATAAAGAATATTATATTAAACAGACTGACTATATTAACACTTATAGTACTCACTAGTTCCGGTTCTACTGATAAGATTCTAATGAAACTTCAAATATATGGCTATAGGAGGTTTCCGTCAGAAAAATAGCTCGAAATTTTTTTATAACAGTATGAAAAGAATAATAACAGCTCGAAAATTCCAAGAATAACGAACTATTTTATTTACTTTCAGCCTGCGTGCTCTGTACGCATGTGGTTTGCATCTACTCATCATAGGAATACGGTTTTAGCATTACAACGACGTTTATTTATAAAATTTAAAACTATTGGTTTTGCAAATTAAACTTCTGAAGCATGCTCTAACTAACATAAATCTCAGAATATTATATTATATTATACAGAATATTATATTATATTATACAGAATATTATATTATATTATATAAAGAATATTATATTAAACAGACTGACTATATTAACACTTATAGTACTCACTAGTTCTGGTTCTACTGATAAGATTCTAATGAAACTTCAAATATATGGCTATAGGAGGTTTCCGTCAGAAAAATAGCTCGAAATTTTTTTATAACAGTATGAAAAGAATAATAACAGCTCGAAAATTCCAAGAATAACGAACTATTTTATTTACTTTCAGCCTGCGTGCTCTGTACGCATGTGGTTTGCATCTACTCATCATAGGAATACGGTTTTAGCATTACAACGACGTTTATTTATAAAATTTAAAACTATTGGTTTTGCAAATTAAACTTCTGAAGCATGCTCTAACTAACATAAATCTCAGAATATTATATTATATTATACAGAATATTATATTATATTATACAGAATATTATATTATATTATATAAAGAATATTATATTAAACAGACTGACTATATTAACACTTATAGTACTCACTAGTTCCGGTTCTACTGATAAGATTCTAATGAAACTTCAAATATATGGCTATAGGAGGTTTCCGTCAGAAAAATAGCTCGAAATTTTTTTATAACAGTATGAAAAGAATAATAACAGCTCGAAAATTCCAAGAATAACGAACTATTTTATTTACTTTCAGCCTGCGTGCTCTGTACGCATGTGGTTTGCATCTACTCATCATAGGAATACGGTTTTAGCATTACAACGACGTTTATTTATAAAATTTAAAACTATTGGTTTTGCAAATTAAACTTCTGAAGCATGCTCTAACTAACATAAATCTCAGAATATTATATTATATTATACAGAATATTATATTATATTATATAAAGAATATTATATTAAACAGACTGACTATATTAACACTTATAGTACTCACTAGTTCCGGTTCTACTGATAAGATTCTAATGAAACTTCAAATATATGGCTATAGGAGGTTTCCGTCAGAAAAATAGCTCGAAATTTTTTTTATAACAGTATGAAAAGAATAATAACAGCTCGAAAATTCCAAGAATAACGAACTATTTTATTAACTTTCAGCCTGCGTGCTCTATACGCATGTGGTTTGCATCTACTCATCATAGGAATACGGTTTTAGCATTACCACGACGTTTATTTATAAAATTTAAAACTATTGGTTTTGCAAATTAAACTTCTGAAGCATGCTCTAACTAACATAAATCTCAGAATATTATATTATATTATACAGAATATTATATTATATTATATAAAGAATATTATATTATATTATATAAAGAATATTATATTAAACAGACTGACTATATTAACACTTATAGTACTCACTAGTTCCGGTTCTACTGATAAGATTCTAATGAAACTTCAAATATATGGCTATAGGAGGTTTCCGTCAGAAAAATAGCTCGAAATTTTTTTATAACAGTATGAAAAGAATAATAACAGCTCGAAAATTCCAAGAATAACGAACTATTTTATTTACTTTCAGCCTGCGTGCTCTGTACGCATGTGGTTTGCATCTACTCATCATAGGAATACGGTTTTAGCATTACCACGACGTTTATTTATAAAATTTAAAACTATTGGTTTTGCAAATTAAACTTCTGAAGCATGCTCTAACTAACATAAATCTCAGAATATTATATTATATTATACAGAATATTATATTATATTATATAAAGAGTATTATATTAAACAGACTGACTATATTAACACTTATAGTACTCACTAGTTCCGGTTCTACTGATAAGATTCTAATGAAACTTCAAATATATGGCTATAGGAGGTTTCCGTCAGAAAAATAGCTCGAAATTTTTTTATAACAGTATGAAAAGAATAATAACAGCTCGAAAATTCCAAGAATAACGAACTATTTTATTTACTTTCAGCCTGCGTGCTCTGTACGCATGTGGTTTGCATCTACTCATCATAGGAATACGGTTTTAGCATTACCACGACGTTTATTTATAAAATTTGAAAGTATTGGTTTTGCAAATTAAACTTCTGAAGCATGCTCTAACTAACATAAATCTCAGAATATTATATTATATTATACAGAATATTATATTATATTATATAAAGAATATTATATTAAACAGACTGACTATATTAACACTTATAGTACTCACTAGTTCCGGTTCTACTGATAAGATTCTAATGAAACTTCAAATATATGGCTATGGGAGGTTTCCGTCAGAAAAATAGCTCGAAATTTTTTTATAACAGTATGAAAAGAATAATAACAGCTCGAAAATTCCAAGAATAACGAACTATTTTATTTACTTTCAGCCTGCGTGCTCTGTACGCATGTGGTTTGCATCTACTCATCATAGGAATACGGTTTTAGCATTACAACGACGTTTATTTATAAAATTTAAAACTATTGGTTTTGCAAATTAAACTTCTGAAGCATGCTCTAACTAACATAAATCTCAGAATATTATATTATATTATACAGAATATTATATTATATTATATAAAGAATATTATATTAAACAGACTGACTATATTAACACTTATAGTACTCACTAGTTCCGGTTCTACTGATAAGATTCTAATGAAACTTCAAATATATGGCTATAGGAGGTTTCCGTCAGAAAAATAGTTCGAAATTTTTTTATAACAGTATGAAAAGAATAATAACAGCTCGAAAATTCCAAGAATAACGAACTATTTTATTTACTTTCAGCCTGCGTGCTCTGTACGCATGTGGTTTGCCTCTACTCATCATAGGAATACGGTTTTAGCATTACCACGACGTTTATTTATAAAATTTAAAACTATTGGTTTTGCAAATTAAACTTCTGAAGCATGCTCTAACTAACATAAATCTCAGAATATTATATTATATTATACAGAATATTATATTATATTATACAGAATATTATATTATATTATACAGAATATTATATTATATTATATAAAGAATATTATATTAAACAGACTGACAATATTAACACTTATAGTACTCACTAGTTCCGGTTCTACTGATAAGATTCTAATGAAACTTCAAATATATGGCTATAGGAGGTTTCCGTCAGAAAAATAGCTCGAAATTTTTTTATAACAGTATGAAAAGAAGAATAACAGCTCGAAAATTCCAAGAATAACGAACTATTTTATTTACTTTCAGCCTGCGTGCTCTGTACGCATGTGGTTTGCATCTACTCATCATAGGAATACGGTTTTAGCATTACAACGACGTTTATTTATAAAATTTAAAACTATTGGTTTTGCAAATTAAACTTCTGAAGCATGCTCTAACTAACATAAATCTCAGAATATTATATTATATTATACAGAATATTATATTATATTATATAAAGAATATTATATTAAACAGACTGACTATATTAACACTTATAGTACTCACTAGTTCCGGTTCTACTGATAAGATTCTAATGAAACTTCAAATATATGGCTATAGGAGGTTTCCGTCAGAAAAATAGCTCGAAATTTTTTTATAACAGTATGAAAAGAATAATAACAGCTCGAAAATTCCAAGAATAACGAACTATTTTATTTACTTTCAGCCTGCGTGCTCTGTACGCATGTGGTTTGCATCTACTCATCATAGGAATACGGTGTTAGCATTACCACGACGTTTATTTATAAAATTTAAAACTATTGGTTTTGCAAATTAAACTTCTGAAGCATGCTCTAACTAACATAAATCTCAGAATATTATATTATATTATACAGAATATTATATTATATTATATAAAGAATATTATATTAAACAGACTGACTATATTAACACTTATAGTACTCACTAGTTCCGGTTCTACTGATAAGATTCTAATGAAACTTCAAATATATGGCTATAGGAGGTTTCCGTCAGAAAAATAGCTCGAAATTTTTTTATAACAGTATGAAAAGAATAATAACAGCTCGAAAATTCCAAGAATAACGAACTATTTTATTTACTTTCAGCCTGCGTGCTCTGTACGCATGTGGTTTGCATCTACTCATCATAGGAATACGGTTTTAGCATTACCACGACGTTTATTTATAAAATTTAAAACTATTGGTTTTGCAAATTAAACTTCTGAAGCATGCTCTAACTAACATAAATCTCAGAATATTATATTATATTATACAGAATATTATATTATATTATATAAAGAGTATTATATTAAACAGACTGACTATATTAACACTTATAGTACTCACTAGTTCCGGTTCTACTGATAAGATTCTAATGAAACTTCAAATATATGGCTATAGGAGGTTTCCGTCAGAAAAATAGCTCGAAATTTTTTTATAACAGTATGAAAAGAATAATAACAGCTCAAAAATTCCAAGAATAACGAACTATTTTATTTACTTTCAGCCTGCGTGCTCTGTACGCTTGTGGTTTGCATCTACTCATCATAGGAATACGGTTTTAGCATTACCACGACGTTTATTTATAAAATTTGAAACTATTGGTTTTGCAAATTAAACTTCTGAAGCATGCTCTAACTAACATAAATCTCAGAATATTATATTATATTATACAGAATATTATATTATATTATATAAAGAATATTATATTAAACAGACTGACTATATTAACACTTATAGTACTCACTAGTTCCGGTTCTACTGATAAGATTCTAATGAAATTTCAAATATATGGCTATAGGAGGTTTCCGTCAGAAAAATAGCTCGAAATTTTTTTATAACAGTATGAAAAGAATAATAACAGCTCGAAAATTCCAAGAATAACGAACTATTTTATTTACTTTCAGCCTGCGTGCTCTGTACGCATGTGGTTTGCATCTACTCATCATAGGAATACGGTTTTAGCATTACCACGACGTTTATTTATAAAATTTAAAACTATTGGTTTTGCAAATTAAACTTCTGAAGCATGCTCTAACTAACATAAATCTCAGAATATTATATTATATTATACAGAATATTATATTATATTATATAAAGAATATTATATTAAACAGACTGACTATATTAACACTTATAGTACTCACTAGTTCCGGTTCTACTGATAAGATTCTAATGAAACTTCAAATATATGGCTATAGGAGGTTTCCGTCAGAAAAATAGCTCGAAATTTTTTTATAACAGTATGAAAAGAATAATAACAGCTCGAAAATTCCAAGAATAACGAACTATTTTATTTACTTTCAGCCTGCGTGCTCTGTACGCATGTGGTTTGCATCTACTCATCATAGGAATACGGTTTTAGCATTACCACGACGTTTATTTATAAAATTTAAAACTATTGGTTTTGCAAATTAAACTTCTGAAGCATGCTCTAACTAACATAAATCTCAGAATATTATATTATATTATACAGAATATTATATTATATTATATAAAGAATATTATATTAAACAGACTGACTATATTAACACTTATAGTACTCACTAGTTCCGGTTCTACTGATAAGATTCTAATGAAACTTCAAATATATGGCTATAGGAGGTTTCCGTCAGAAAAATAGCTCGAAATTTTTTTATAACAGTATGAAAAGAATAATAACAGATCGAAAATTCCAAGAATAACGAACTATTTTATTTACTTTCAGCCTGCGTGCTCTGTACGCATGTGGTTTGCATCTACTCATCATAGGAATACGGTTTTAGCATTACCACGACGTTTATTTATAAAATTTAAAACTATTGGTTTTGCAAATTAAACTTCTGAAGCATGCTCTAACTAACATAAATCTCAGAATATTATATTTTATTATACAGAATATTATATTATATTATATAAAGAGTATTATATTAAACAGACTGACTATATTAACACTTATAGTACTCACTAGTTCCGGTTCTACTGATAAGATTCTAATGAAACTTCAAATATATGGCTATAGGAGGTTTCCGTCAGAAAAATAGCTCGAAAGTTTTTTATAACAGTATGAAAAGAATAATAACAGCTCGAAAATTCCAAGAATAACGAACTATTTTATTTACTTTCAGCCTGCGTGCTCTGTACGCATGTGGTTTGCATCTACTCATCATAGGAATACGGTTTTAGCATTACCACGACGTTTATTTATAAAATTTAAAACTATTGGTTTTGCAAATTAAACTTCTGAAGCATGCTCTAACTAACATAAATCTCAGAATATTATATTATATTATACAGAATATTATATTATATTATACAGAATATTATATTATATTATATAAAGAATATTATATTAAACAGACTGACTACATTAACACTTATAGAACTCACTAGTTCCGGTTCTACTGATAAGATTCTAATGAAACTTCAAATATATGGCTATAGGAGGTTTCCGTCAGAAAAATAGCTCGAAATTTTTTTATAACAGTATGAAAAGAATAATAACAGCTCGAAAATTCCAAGAATAACGAACTATTTTATTTACTTTCAGCCTGCGTGCTCTGTACGCATGTGGTTTGCATCTACTCATCATAGGAATACGGTTTTAGCATTACCACGACGTTTATTTATAAAATTTAAAACTATTGGTTTTGCAAATTAAACTTCTGAAGCATGCTCTAACTAACATAAATCTCAGAATATTATATTATATTATACAGAATATTATATTATATTATATAAAGAATATTATATTAAACAGACTGACTATATTAACACTTATAGTACTCACTAGTTCCGGTTCTACTGATAAGATTCTAATGAAACTTCAAATATATGGCTATAGGAGGTTTCCGTCAGAAAAATAGCTCGAAATTTTTTTATAACAGTATGAAAAGAGTAATAACAGCTCGAAAATTCCAAGAATAGCGAACTATTTTATTTACTTTCAGCCTGCATGCTCTGTACGCATGTGGTTTGCATCTACTCGTCATAGGAATACGGTTTTAGCATTACCACGACGTTTATTTATAAAATTTAAAACTATTGGTTTTGCAAATTAAACTTCTGAAGCATGCTCTAACTAACATAAATCTCAGAATATTATATTATATTATACAGAATATTATATTATATTATATAAAGAATATTATATTAAACAGACTGACTATATTAACACTTATAGTACTCACTAGTTCCGGTTCTACTGATAAGATTCTAATGAAACTTCAAATATATGGCTATAGGAGGTTTCCGTCAGAAAAATAGCTCGAAATTTTTTTATAACAGTATGAAAAGAATAATAACAGCTCGAAAATTCCAAGAATAACGAACTATTTTATTTACTTTCAGCCTGCGTGCTCTGTACGCATGTGGTTTGCATCTACTCATCATAGGAATACGGTTTTAGCATTACCACGACGTTTATTTATAAAATTTAAAACTATTGGTTTTGCAAATTAAACTTCTGAAGCATGCTCTAACTAACATAAATCTCAGAATATTATATTATATTATACAGAATATTATATTATATTATATAAAGAACATTATATTAAACAGACTGACTATATTAACACTTATAGTACTCACTAGTTCTGGTTCTACTGATAAGATTCTAATGAAACTTCAAATATATGGCTATAGGAGGTTTCCGTCAGAAAAATAGCTCGAAATTTTTTTATAACAGTATGAAAAGAATAATAACAGCTCGAAAATTTCAAGAATAACGAACTATTTTATTTACTTTCAGCCTGCGTGCTCTGTACGCATGTGGTTTGCATCTACTCATCATAGGAATGCGGTTTTAGCATTACCACGACGTTTATTTATAAAATTTAAAACTATTGGTTTTGCAAATTAATCTTCTGAAGCATGCTCTAACTAACATAAATCTCAGAATATTATATTATATTAAACAGAATATTATATTATATTATACAGAATATTATATTATATTATATAAAGAATATTATATTAAACAGACTGACTATATTAACACTTATAGTACTCACTAGTTCCGGTTCTACTGATAAGATTCTAATGAAACTTCAAATATATGGCTATAGGAGGTTTCCGTCAGAAAAATAGCTCGAAATTTTTTTATAACAGTATGAAAAGAATAATAACAGCTAGAAAATTCCAAGAATAAGGAACTATTTTATTTACTTTCAGCCTGCGTGCTCTGTACGCATGTGGTTTGCATCTACTCATCATAGGAATACGGTTTTAGCATTACCACGACGTTTATTTATAAAATTTAAAACTATTGGTTTTGCAAATTAAACTTCTGAAGCATGCTCTAACTAACATAAATCTCAGAATATTATATTATATTATACAGAATATTATATTATATTATATAAAGAATATTATATTAAACAGACTGACTATATTAACACTTATAGTACTCACTAGTTCCGGTTCTACTGATAAGATTCTAATGAAACTTCAAATATATGGCTATAGGAGGTTTCCGTCAGAAAAATAGCTCGAAATTTTTTTATAACAGTATGAAAAGAATAATAACAGCTCGAAAATTCCAAGAATAACGAACTATTTTATTTACTTTCAGCCTGCGTGCTCTGTACGCATGTGGTTTGCATCTACTCATCATAGGAATACGGTTTTAGCATTACCACGACGTTTATTCATAAAATTTAAAACTATTGGTTTTGCAAATTAAACTTCTGAAGCATGCTCTAACTAACATAAATCTCAGAATATTATATTATATTATACAGAATATTATATTATATTATATAAAGAATATTATATTAAACAGACTGACTATATTAACACTTATAGTACTCACTAGTTTCGGTTCTACTGATAAGATTCAAATGAAACTTCAAATATATGGCTATAGGAGGTTTCCGTCAGAAAAATAGCCCGAAATTTTTTTATAACAGTATGAAAAGAGTAATAACAGCTCGAAAATTCCAAGAATAGCGAACTATTTTATTTACTTTCAGCCTGCATGCTCTGTACGCATGTGGTTTGCATCTACTCGTCATAGGAATACGGTTTTAGCATTACCACGACGTTTATTTATAAAATTTAAAACTATTGGTTTTGCAAATTAAACTTCTGAAGCATGCTCTAACTAACATAAATCTCAGAATATTATATTATATTATACAGAATATTATATTATATTATACAGAATATTATATTATATTATATAAAGAATATTATATTAAACAGACTGACTATATTAACACTTATAGTACTCACTAGTTCCGGTTCTACTGATAAGATTCTAATGAAACTTCAAATATATGGCTATAGGAGGTTTCCGTCAGAAAAATAGCTCGAAATTTTTTTATAACAGTATGAAAAGAATAATAACAGCTCGAAAATTTCAAGAATAACGAACTATTTTATTTACTTTCAGCCTGCGTGCTCTGTACGCATGTGGTTTGCATCTACTCATCATAGGAATACGGTTTTAGCATTACCACGACGTTTATTTATAAAATTTAAAACTATTGGTTTTGCAAATTAAACTTCTGAAGCATGCTCTAACTAACATAAATCTCAGAATATAATATTATATTATACAGAATATTATATTATATTATACAGAATATTATATTATATTATATAAAGAATATTATATTAAACAGACTGACTATATTAACACTTATAGTACTCACTAGTTCCGGTTCTACTGATAAGATTCTAATGAAACTTCAAATATATGGCTATAGGAGGTTTCCGTCAGAAAAATAGCTCGAAATTTTTTTATAACAGTATGAAAAGAATAATAACAGCTCGAAAATTCCAAGAATAACGAACTATTTTATTTACTTTCAACCTGCGTGCTCTGTACGCATGTGGTTTGCATCTACTCATCATAGGAATACGGTTTTAGCATTACAACGACGTTTATTTATAAAATTTAAAACTATTGGTTTTGCAAATTAAACTTCTGAAGCATGCTCTAACTAACATAAATCTCAGAATATTATATTATATTATACAGAATATTATATTATATTATATAAAGAATATTATATTAAACAGACTGACTATATTAACACTTATAGTACTCACTAGTTCCGGTTCTACTGATAAGATTCTAATGAAACTTCAAATATAAGGCTATAGGAGGTTTCCGTCAGAAAAATAGCTCGAAATTTTTTTATAACAGTATGAAAAGAATAATAACAGCTCGAAAATTCCAAGAATAACGAACTATTTTATTTACTTTCAGCCTGCGTGCTCTGTACGCATGTGGTTTGCATCTACTCATCATAGGAATACGGTTTTAGCATTACCACGACGTTTATTTATAAAATTTAAAACTATTGGTTTTGCAAATTAAACTTCTGAAGCATGCTCTAACTAACATAAATCTCAGAATATTATATTATATTATACAGAATATTATATTATATTATACAGAATATTATATTATATTATATAAAGAATATTATATTAAACAGACTGACTATATTAACACTTATAGTACTCACTAGTTCCGGTTCTACTGATAAGATTCTAATGAAACTTCAAATATATGGCTATAGGAGGTTTCCGTCAGAAAAATAGCTCGAAATTTTTTTATAACAGTATGAAAAGAATAATAACAGCTCGAAAATTCCAAGAATAACGAACTATTTTATTTACTTTCAGCCTGCGTGCTCTGTACGCATGTGGTTTGCATCTACTCATCATAGGAATACGGTTTTAGCATTACCACGACTTTTATTTATAAAATTTAAAACTATTGGTTTTGCAAATTAAACTTCTGAAGCATGCTCTAACTAACATAAATCTCAGAATATTATATTATATTATACAGAATAATATATTATATTATATAAAGAATATTATATTAAACAGACTGACTATATTAACACTTATAGTACTCACTAGTTCCGGTTCTACTGATAAGATTCTAATGAAACTTCAAATATATGGCTATAGGAGGTTTCCGTCAGAAAAATAGCTCGAAATTTTTTTATAACAGTATGAAAAGAATAATAACAGCTCGAAAATTCCAAGAATAACGAACTATTTTATTTACTTTCAGCCTGCGTGCTCTGTACGCATGTGGTTTGCATCTACTCATCATAGGAATACGGTTTTAGCATTACCACGACGTTTATTTATAAAATTTAAAACTATTGGTTTTGCAAATTAAACTTCTGAAGCATGCTCTAACTAACATAAATCTCAGAATATTATATTATATTATACAGAATATTATATTATATTATATAAAGAATATTATATTAAACAGACTGACTATATTAACACTTATAGTACTCACTAGTTCCGGTTCTACTGATAAGATTCTAATGAAACATCAAATATATGGCTATAGGAGGTTTCCGTCAGAAAAATAGCTCGAAATTTTTTTATAACAGTATGAAAAGAATAATAACAGCTCGAAAATTCCAAGAATAACGAACTATTTTATTTACTTTCAGCCTGCGTGCTCTGTACGCATGTGGTTTGCATCTACTCATCATAGGAATACGGTTTTAGCATTACCACGACGTTTATTTATAAAATTTAAAACTATTGGTTTTGCAAATTAAACTTCTGAAGCATGCTCTAACTAACATAAATCTCAGAATATTATATTATATTATGCAGAATATTATATTATATTATATAAAGAATATTATATTAAACAGACTGACTCTATTAACACTTATAGTACTCACTAGTTCCGGTTCTACTGATAAGATTCTAATGAAACTTCAAATATATGGCTATAGGAGGTTTCCGTCAGAAAAATAGCTCGAAATTTTTTTATAACAGTATGAAAAGAATAATAACAGCTCGAAAATTCCAAGAATAACGAACTATTTTATTTACTTTCAGCCTGCGTGCTCTGTACGCATGTGGTTTGCATCTACTCATCATAGGAATACGGTTTTAGCATTACCACGACGTTTATTTATAAAATTTAAAACTATTGGTTTTGCAAATTAAACTTCTGAAGCATGCTCTAACTAACATAAATCTCAGAATATTATATTATATTATGCAGAATATTATATTATATTATATAAAGAATATTATATTAAACAGACTGACTATATTAACACTTATAGTACTCACTAGTTCCGGTTCTACTGATAAGATTCTAATGAAACTTCAAATATATGGCTATAGGAGGTTTCCGTCAGAAAAATAGCTCGAAATTTTTTTATAACAGTATGAAAAGAATAATAACAGCTCGAAAATTCCAAGAATAACGAACTATTTTATTTACTTTCAGCCTGCGTGCTCTGTACGCATGTGGTTTGCATCTACTCATCATAGGAATACGGTTTTAGCATTACCACGACGTTTATTTATAAAATTTAAAACTATTGGTTTTGCAAATTAAACTTCTGAAGCATGCTCTAACTAACATAAATCTCAGAATATTATATTATATTATACAGAATATTATATTATATTATATAAAGAATATTATATTAAACAGACTGACTATATTAACACTTATAGTACTCACTAGTTCCGGTTCTACTGATAAGATTCTAATGAAACTTCAAATATATGGCTATAGGAAGTTTCCGTCAGAAAAATAGCTCGAAATTTTTTTATAACCGTATGAAAAGAATAATAACACCTCGAAAATTCCAAGAATAACGAACTATTTTATTTACTTTCAGCCTGCGTGCTCTGTACGCATGTGGTTTGCATCTACTCATCATAGGAATACGGTTTTAGCATTACCACGACGTTTATTTATAAAATTTAAAACTATTGGTTTTGCAAATTAAACTTCTGAAGCATGCTCTAACTAACATAAATCTCAGAATATTATATTATATTATACAGAATATTATATTATATTATATAAAGAATATTATATTAAACAATCTGACTATATTAACACTTATAGTACTCACTAGTTCTGGTTCTACTGATAAGATTCTAATGAAACTTCAAATATATGGCTATAGGAGGTTTCCGTCAGAAAAATAGCTCGAAATTTTTTTATAACAGTATGAAAAGAATAATAACAGCTCGAAAATTCCAAGAATAACGAACTATTTTATTTACTTTCAGCCTGCGTGCTCTGTACGCATGTGGTTTGCATCTATTCATCATAGGAATATGGTTTTAGCATTACCACGACGTTTATTTATAAAATTTAAAACTATTGGTTTTGCAAATTAAACTTCTGAAGCATGCTCTAACTAACATAAATCTCAGAATATTATATTATATTATACAGAATATTATATTATATTATATAAAGAATATTATATTAAACAGACTGACTATATTAACACTTATAGTACTCACTAGTTCCTGTTCTACTGATAAGATTCTAATGAAACTTCAAATATATGGCTATAGGAGGTTTCCGTCAGAAAAATAGCTCGAAATATTTTTATAACAGTATGAAAAGAATAATAACAGCTCGAAAATTCCAAGAATAACGAACTATTTTATTTACTTTCAGCCTGCGTGCTCTGTACGCATGTGGTTTGCATCTACTCATCATAGGAATACGGTTTTAGCATTACCACGACGTTTATTTATAAAATTTAAAACTATTGGTTTTGCAAATTAAACTTCTGAAGCATGCTCTAACTAACATAAATCTCAGAATATTATATTATATTATACAGAATATTATATTATATTATATAAAGAATATTATATTAAACAGACTGACTATATCAACACTTATAGTACTCACTAGTTCCGGTTCTACTGATAAGATTCTAATGAAACTTCAAATATATGGCTATAGGAGGTTTCCGTCAGAAAAATAGCTCGAAATTTTTTTATAACAGTATGAAAAGAATAATAACAGCTCGAAAATTCCAAGAATAACGAACTATTTTATTTACTTTCAGCCTGCGTGCTCTGTACGCATGTGGTTTGCATCTACTCATCATAGGAATACGGTTTTAGCATTACCACGACGTTTATTTATAAAATTTAAAACTATTGGTTTTGCAAATTAAACTTCTGAAGCATGCTCTAACTAACATAAATCTCAGAATATTATATTATATTATACAGAATATTATATTATATTATATAAAGAATATTATATTATATAAAGAATATTATATTATATTATATAAAGAATATTATATTATATTATATAAAGAATATTATATTAAACAGACTGACTATATTAACACTTATAGTACTCACTAGTTCCGGTTCTACTGATAAGATTCTAATGAAACTTCAAATATATGGCTATAGGAGGTTTCCGTCAGAAAAATAGCTCGAAATTTTTTTATAACAGTATGAAAAGAATAATAACAGCTCGAAAATTCCAAGAATAACGAACTATTTTATTTACTTTCAGCCTGCGTGCTCTGTACGCATGTGGTTTGCATCTACTCATCATAGGAATACGGTTTTAGCATTACCACGACGTTTATTTATAAAATTTAAAACTATTGGTTTTGCAAATTAAACTTCTGAAGCATGCTCTAACTAACATAAATCTCAGAATATTATATTATATTATACAGAATATTATATTATATTATACAGAATATTATATTATATTATATAAAGAATATTATATTAAACAGACTGACTATATTAACACTTATAGTACTCACTAGTTCCGGTTCTACTGATAAGATTCTAATGAAACTTCAAATATATGGCTATAGGAGGTTTCCGTCAGAAAAATAGCTCGAAATTTTTTTATAACAGTATGAAAAGAATAATAACAGCTCGAAAATTCCAAGAATAACGAACTATTTTATTTACTTTCAGCCTGCGTGCTCTGTACGCATGTGGTTTGCATCTACTCATCATAGGAATACGGTTTTAGCATTACCACGACGTTTATTTATAAAATTTAAAACTATTAGTTTTGCAAATTAAACTTCTGAAGCATGCTCTAACTAACATAAATCTCAGAATATTATATTATATTATACAGAATATTATATTATATTATACAGAATATTATATTATATTATATAAAGAATATTATATTAAACAGACTGACTATATTAACACTTATAGTACTCTCTAGTTCCGGTTCTACTGATCAGATTCTAATGAAACTTCAAATATATGGCTATAGGAGGTTTCCGTCAGAAAAATAGCTCGAAATTTTTTTATAACAGTATGAAAAGAATAATAACACCTCGAAAATTCCAAGAATAACGAACTATTTTATTTACTTTCAGTCTGCGTGCTCTGTACGCATGTGGTTTGCATCTACTCATCATAGGAATACGGTTTTAGCATTACCACGACGTTTATTTATAAAATTTAAAACTATTGGTTTTGCAAATTAAACTTCTGAAGCATGCTCTAACTAACATAAATCTCAGAATATTATATTATATTATACAGAATATTATATTATATTATATAAAGAATATTATATTAAACAGACTGACTATATTAACACTTATAGTACTCACTAGTTCTGGTTCTACTGATAAGATTCTAATGAAACTTCAAATATATGGCTATAGGAGGTTTCCGTCAGAAAAATAGCTCGAAATTTTTTTATAACAGTATGAAAAGAATAATAACAGCTCGAAAATTCCAAGAATAACGAACTATTTTATTTACTTTCAGCCTGCGTGCTCTGTACGCATGTGGTTTGCATCTACTCATCATAGGAATACGGTTTTAGCATTACCACGACGTTTATTTATAAAATTTAAAACTATTGGTTTTGCAAATTAAACTTCTGAAGCATGCTCTAACTAACATAAATCTCAGAATATTATATTATATTATACAGAATATTATATTATATTATATAAAGAATATTATATTAAACAGACTGACTATATTAACACTTTTAGTACTCACTAGTTCCGGTTCTACTGATAAGATTCTAATGAAACTTCAAATATATTGCTATAGGAGGTTTCCGTCAGAAAAATAGCTCGAAATTTTTTTATAACAGTATGAAAAGAATAATAACAGCTCGAAAATTCCAAGAATAACGAACTATTTTATTTACTTTCAGCCTGCGTGCTCTGTACGCATGTGGTTTGCATCTACTCATCATAGGAATACGGTTTTAGCATTACCACGACGTTTATTTATAAAATTTAAAACTATTGGTTTTGCAAATTAAACTTCTGAAGCATGCTCTAACTAACATAAATCTCAGAATATTATATTATATTATACAGAATATTATATTATATTATATAAAGAATATTATATTATATTATATAAAGAATATTATATTAAACAGACTGACTATATTAACACTTATAGTACTCACTAGTTCCGGTTCTACTGATAAGATTCTAATGAAACTTCAAATATATTGCTATAGGAGGTTTCCGTCAGAAAAATAGCTCGAAATTTTTTTATAACAGTATGAAAAGAATAATAACAGCTCGAAAATTCCAAGAATAACGAACTATTTTATTTACTTTCAGCCTGCGTGCTCTGTACGCATGTGGTTTGCATCTACTCATCATAGGAATACGGTTTTAGCATTACCACGACGTTTATTTATAAAATTTAAAACTATTGGTTTTGCAAATTAAACTTCTGAAGCATGCTCTAACTAAAATAAATCTCAGAATATTATATTATATTATACAGAATATTATATTATATTATACAGAATATTATATTATATTATATAAAGAATATTCTATTAAACAGACTGACTATATTAACACTTATAGTTCTCACTAGTTCCGGTTCTACTGATAAGATTCTAATGAAACTTCAAATATATGGCTATAGGAGGTTTCCGTCAGAAAAATAGCTCGAAATTTTTTTATAACAGTATGAAAAGAATAATAACAGCTCGAAAATTCCAAGAATAACGAACTATTTTATTTACTTTCAGCCTGCGTGCTCTGTACGCATGTGGTTTGCATCTACTCATCATAGGAATACGGTTTTAGCATTACCACGACGTTTATTTATAAAATTTAAAACTATTGGTTTTGCAAATTAAACTTCTGAAGCATGCTCTAACTAACATAAATCTCAGAATATTATATTATATTATGCAGAATATTATATTATATTATATAAAGAATATTATATTAAACAGACTGACTATATTAACACTTATAGTACTCACTAGTTCCGGTTCTACTGATAAGATTCTAATGAAACTTCAAATATATGGCTATAGGAGGTTTCCGTCAGAAAAATAGCTCGAAATTTTTTTATAACAGTATGAAAAGAATAATAACAGCTCGAAAATTCCAAGAATAACGAACTATTTTATTTACTTTCAGCCTGCGTGCTCTGTACGCATGTGGTTTGCATCTACTCATCATAGGAATACGGTTTTAGCATTACCACGACGTTTATTTATAAAATTTAAAACTATTGGTTTTGCAAATTAAACTTCTGAAGCATGCTCTAACTAACATAAATCTCAGAATATTATATTATATTATACAGAATATTATATTATATTATATAAAGAATATTATATTAAACAGACTGACTATATTAACACTTATAGTACTCACTAGTTCCGGTTCTACTGATAAGATTCTAATGAAACTTCAAATATATTGCTATAGGAGGTTTCCGTCAGAAAAATAGCTCGAAATTTTTTTATAACAGTATGAAAAGAATAATAACAGCTCGAAAATTCCAAGAATAACGAACTATTTTATTTACTTTCAGCCTGCGTGCTCTGTACGCATGTGGTTTGCATCTACTCATCATAGGAATACGGTTTTAGCATTACCACGACGTTTATTTATAAAATTTAAAACTATTGGTTTTGCAAATTGAACTTCTGAAGCATGCTCTAACTAACATAAATCTCAGAATATTATATTATATTATACAGAATATTATATTATATTATATAAAGAATATTATATTAAACAGACTGATTATATTAACACTTATAGTACTCACTAGTTCCGGTTCTACTGATAAGATTCTAATGAAACTTCAAATATATGGCTATAGGAGGTTTCCGTCAGAAAAATAGCTCGAAATGTTTTTATAACAGTATGAAAAGAATAATAACAGCTCGAAAATTCCAAGAATAACGAACTATTTTATTTACTTTCAGCCTGCGTGCTCTGTACGCATGTGGTTTGCATCTACTCATCATAGGAATACGGTTTTAGCATTACCACGACGTTTATTTATAAAATTTAAAACTATTGGTTTTGCAAATTAAACTTCTGAAGCATGCTCTAACTAACATAAATCTCAGAATATTATATTATATTATACAGAATATTATATTATATTATATAAAGAATATTATATTAAACAGACTGACTATATCAACACTTATAGTACTCACTAGTTCCGGTTCTACTGATAAGATTCTAATGAAACTTCAAATATATGGCTATAGGAGGTTTCCGTCAGAAAAATAGCTCGAAATTTTTTTATAACAGTATGAAAAGAATAATAACAGCTCGAAAATTCCAAGAATAACGAACTATTTTATTTACTTTCAGCCTGCGTGCTCTGTACGCATGTGGTTTGCATCTACTCATCATAGGAATACGGTTTTAGCATTACCACGACGTTTATTTATAAAATTTAAAACTATTGGTTTTGCAAATTAAACTTCTGAAGCATGCTCTAACTAACATAAATCTCAGAATATTATATTATATTATACAGAATATTATATTATATTATATAAAGAATATTATATTATATTATATAAAGAATATTATATTATATTATATAAAGAATATTATATTATATTATATAAAGAATATTATATTATATTATATAAAGAATATTATATTAAACAGACTGACTATATTAACACTTATAGTACTCACTAGTTCCGGTTCTACTGATAAGATTCTAATGAAACTTCAAATATATGGCTATAGGAGGTTTCCGTCAGAAAAATAGCTCAAAATCTTTTTATAACAGTATGAAAAGAATAATAACAGCTCGAAAATTCCAAGAATAACGAACTATTTTATTTACTTTCAGCCTGCGTGCTCTGTACGCATGTGGTTTGCATCTACTCATCATAGGAATACGGTTTTAGCATTACCACGACGTTTATTTATAAAATTTAAAACTATTAGTTTTGCAAATTAAACTTCTGAAGCATGCTCTAACTAACATAAATCTCAGAATATTATATTATATTATACAGAATATTATATTATATTATACAGAATATTATATTATATTATATAAAGAATATTATATTAAACAGACTGACTATATTAACACTTATAGTACTCTCTAGTTCCGGTTCTACTGATCAGATTCTAATGAAACTTCAAATATATGGCTATAGGAGGTTTCCGTCAGAAAAATAGCTCGAAATTTTTTTATAACAGTATGAAAAGAATAATAACACCTCGAAAATTCCAAGAATAACGAACTATTTTATTTACTTTCAGTCTGCGTGCTCTGTACGCATGTGGTTTGCATCTACTCATCATAGGAATACGGTTTTAGCATTACCACGACGTTTATTTATAAAATTTAAAACTATTGGTTTTGCAAATTAAACTTCTGAAGCATGCTCTAACTAACATAAATCTCAGAATATTATATTATATTATACAGAATATTATATTATATTATATAAAGAATATTATATTAAACAGACTGACTATATTAACACTTATAGTACTCACTAGTTCTGGTTCTACTGATAAGATTCTAATGAAACTTCAAATATATGGCTATAGGAGGTTTCCGTCAGAAAAATAGCTCGAAATTTTTTTATAACAGTATGAAAAGAATAATAACAGCTCGAAAATTCCAAGAATAACGAACTATTTTATTTACTTTCAGCCTGCGTGCTCTGTACGCATGTGGTTTGCATCTACTCATCATAGGAATACGGTTTTAGCATTACCACGACGTTTATTTATAAAATTTAAAACTATTGGTTTTGCAAATTAAACTTCTGAAGCATGCTCTAACTAACATAAATCTCAGAATATTATATTATATTATACAGAATATTATATTATATTATATAAAGAATATTATATTAAACAGACTGACTATATTAACACTTATAGTACTCACTAGTTCCGGTTCTACTGATAAGATTCTAATGAAACTTCAAATATATTGCTATAGGAGGTTTCCGTCAGAAAAATAGCTCGAAATTTTTTTATAACAGTATGAAAAGAATAATAACAGCTCGAAAATTCCAAGAATAACGAACTATTTTATTTACTTTCAGCCTGCGTGCTCTGTACGCATGTGGTTTGCATCTACTCATCATAGGAATACGGTTTTAGCATTACCACGACGTTTATTTATAAAATTTAAAACTATTGGTTTTGCAAATTAAACTTCTGAAGCATGCTCTAACTAACATAAATCTCAGAATATTATATTATATTATACAGAATATTATATTATATTATATAAAGAATATTATATTATATTATATAAAGAATATTATATTAAACAGACTGACTATATTAACACTTATAGTACTCACTAGTTCCGGTTCTACTGATAAGATTCTAATGAAACTTCAAATATATTGCTATAGGAGGTTTCCGTCAGAAAAATAGCTCGAAATTTTTTTATAACAGTATGAAAAGAATAATAACAGCTCGAAAATTCCAAGAATAACGAACTATTTTATTTACTTTCAGCCTGCGTGCTCTGTACGCATGTGGTTTGCATCTACTCATCATAGGAATACGGTTTTAGCATTACCACGACGTTTATTTATAAAATTTAAAACTATTGGTTTTGCAAATTAAACTTCTGAAGCATGCTCTAACTAAAATAAATCTCAGAATATTATATTATATTATACAGAATATTATATTATATTATACAGAATATTATATTATATTATATAAAGAATTTTATATTAAACAGACTGACTATATTAACACTTATAGTACTCACTAGTTCCGGTTCTACTGATAAGATTCTAATGAAACTTCAAATATATGGCTATAGGAGGTTTCCGTCAGAAAAATAGCTCGAAATTTTTTTATAACAGTATGAAAAGAATAATAACAGCTCGAAAATTCCAAGAATAACGAACTATTTTATTTACTTTCAGCCTGCGTGCTCTGTACGCATGTGGTTTGCATCTACTCATCATAGGAATACGGTTTTAGCATTACCACGACGTTTATTTATAAAATTTAAAACTATTAGTTTTGCAAATTAAACTTCTGAAGCATGCTCTAACTAACATAAATCTCAGAATATTATATTATATTATACAGAATATTATATTATATTATACAGAATATTATATTATATTATATAAAGAATATTATATTAAACAGACTGACTATATTAACACTTATAGTACTCTCTAGTTCCGGTTCTACTGATCAGATTCTAATGAAACTTCAAATATATGGCTATAGGAGGTTTCCGTCAGAAAAATAGCTCGAAATTTTTTTATAACAGTATGAAAAGAATAATAACACCTCGAAAATTCCAAGAATAACGAACTATTTTATTTACTTTCAGTCTGCGTGCTCTGTACGCATGTGGTTTGCATCTACTCATCATAGGAATACGGTTTTAGCATTACCACGACGTTTATTTATAAAATTTAAAACTATTGGTTTTGCAAATTAAACTTCTGAAGCATGCTCTAACTAACATAAATCTCAGAATATTATATTATATTATACAGAATATTATATTATATTATATAAAGAATATTATATTAAACAGACTGACTATATTAACACTTATAGTACTCACTAGTTCTGGTTCTACTGATAAGATTCTAATGAAACTTCAAATATATGGCTATAGGAGGTTTCCGTCAGAAAAATAGCTCGAAATTTTTTTATAACAGTATGAAAAGAATAATAACAGCTCGAAAATTCCAAGAATAACGAACTATTTTATTTACTTTCAGCCTGCGTGCTCTGTACGCATGTGGTTTGCATCTACTCATCATAGGAATACGGTTTTAGCATTACCACGACGTTTATTTATAAAATTTAAAACTATTGGTTTTGCAAATTAAACTTCTGAAGCATGCTCTAACTAACATAAATCTCAGAATATTATATTATATTATACAGAATATTATATTATATTATATAAAGAATATTATATTAAACAGACTGACTATATTAACACTTTTAGTACTCACTAGTTCCGGTTCTACTGATAAGATTCTAATGAAACTTCAAATATATTGCTATAGGAGGTTTCCGTCAGAAAAATAGCTCGAAATTTTTTTATAACAGTATGAAAAGAATAATAACAGCTCGAAAATTCCAAGAATAACGAACTATTTTATTTACTTTCAGCCTGCGTGCTCTGTACGCATGTGGTTTGCATCTACTCATCATAGGAATACGGTTTTAGCATTACCACGACGTTTATTTATAAAATTTAAAACTATTGGTTTTGCAAATTAAACTTCTGAAGCATGCTCTAACTAACATAAATCTCAGAATATTATATTATATTATACAGAATATTATATTATATTATATAAAGAATATTATATTATATTATATAAAGAATATTATATTAAACAGACTGACTATATTAACACTTATAGTACTCACTAGTTCCGGTTCTACTGATAAGATTCTAATGAAACTTCAAATATATTGCTATAGGAGGTTTCCGTCAGAAAAATAGCTCGAAATTTTTTTATAACAGTATGAAAAGAATAATAACAGCTCGAAAATTCCAAGAATAACGAACTATTTTATTTACTTTCAGCCTGCGTGCTCTGTACGCATGTGGTTTGCATCTACTCATCATAGGAATACGGTTTTAGCATTACCACGACGTTTATTTATAAAATTTAAAACTATTGGTTTTGCAAATTAAACTTCTGAAGCATGCTCTAACTAAAATAAATCTCAGAATATTATATTATATTATACAGAATATTATATTATATTATACAGAATATTATATTATATTATATAAAGAATATTCTATTAAACAGACTGACTATATTAACACTTATAGTTCTCACTAGTTCCGGTTCTACTGATAAGATTCTAATGAAACTTCAAATATATGGCTATAGGAGGTTTCCGTCAGAAAAATAGCTCGAAATTTTTTTATAACAGTATGAAAAGAATAATAACAGCTCGAAAATTCCAAGAATAACGAACTATTTTATTTACTTTCAGCCTGCGTGCTCTGTACGCATGTGGTTTGCATCTACTCATCATAGGAATACGGTTTTAGCATTACCACGACGTTTATTTATAAAATTTAAAACTATTGGTTTTGCAAATTAAACTTCTGAAGCATGCTCTAACTAACATAAATCTCAGAATATTATATTATATTATGCAGAATATTATATTATATTATATAAAGAATATTATATTAAACAGACTGACTATATTAACACTTATAGTACTCACTAGTTCCGGTTCTACTGATAAGATTCTAATGAAACTTCAAATATATGGCTATAGGAGGTTTCCGTCAGAAAAATAGCTCGAAATTTTTTTATAACAGTATGAAAAGAATAATAACAGCTCGAAAATTCCAAGAATAACGAACTATTTTATTTACTTTCAGCCTGCGTGCTCTGTACGCATGTGGTTTGCATCTACTCATCATAGGAATACGGTTTTAGCATTACCACGACGTTTATTTATAAAATTTAAAACTATTGGTTTTGCAAATTAAACTTCTGAAGCATGCTCTAACTAACATAAATCTCAGAATATTATATTATATTATACAGAATATTATATTATATTATATAAAGAATATTATATTAAACAGACTGACTATATTAACACTTATAGTACTCACTAGTTCCGGTTCTACTGATAAGATTCTAATGAAACTTCAAATATATTGCTATAGGAGGTTTCCGTCAGAAAAATAGCTCGAAATTTTTTTATAACAGTATGAAAAGAATAATAACAGCTCGAAAATTCCAAGAATAACGAACTATTTTATTTACTTTCAGCCTGCGTGCTCTGTACGCATGTGGTTTGCATCTACTCATCATAGGAATACGGTTTTAGCATTACCACGACGTTTATTTATAAAATTTAAAACTATTGGTTTTGCAAATTGAACTTCTGAAGCATGCTCTAACTAACATAAATCTCAGAATATTATATTATATTATACAGAATATTATATTATATTATATAAAGAATATTATATTAAACAGACTGATTATATTAACACTTATAGTACTCACTAGTTCCGGTTCTACTGATAAGATTCTAATGAAACTTCAAATATATGGCTATAGGAGGTTTCCGTCAGAAAAATAGCTCGAAATGTTTTTATAACAGTATGAAAAGAATAATAACAGCTCGAAAATTCCAAGAATAACGAACTATTTTATTTACTTTCAGCCTGCGTGCTCTGTACGCATGTGGTTTGCATCTACTCATCATAGGAATACGGTTTTAGCATTACCACGACGTTTATTTATAAAATTTAAAACTATTGGTTTTGCAAATTAAACTTCTGAAGCATGCTCTAACTAACATAAATCTCAGAATATTATATTATATTATACAGAATATTATATTATATTATATAAAGAATATTATATTAAACAGACTGACTATATCAACACTTATAGTACTCACTAGTTCCGGTTCTACTGATAAGATTCTAATGAAACTTCAAATATATGGCTATAGGAGGTTTCCGTCAGAAAAATAGCTCGAAATTTTTTTATAACAGTATGAAAAGAATAATAACAGCTCGAAAATTCCAAGAATAACGAACTATTTTATTTACTTTCAGCCTGCGTGCTCTGTACGCATGTGGTTTGCATCTACTCATCATAGGAATACGGTTTTAGCATTACCACGACGTTTATTTATAAAATTTAAAACTATTGGTTTTGCAAATTAAACTTCTGAAGCATGCTCTAACTAACATAAATCTCAGAATATTATATTATATTATACAGAATATTATATTATATTATATAAAGAATATTATATTATATTATATAAAGAATATTATATTATATTATATAAAGAATATTATATTATATTATATAAAGAATATTATATTATATTATATAAAGAATATTATATTAAACAGACTGACTATATTAACACTTATAGTACTCACTAGTTCCGGTTCTACTGATAAGATTCTAATGAAACTTCAAATATATGGCTATAGGAGGTTTCCGTCAGAAAAATAGCTCAAAATCTTTTTATAACAGTATGAAAAGAATAATAACAGCTCGAAAATTCCAAGAATAACGAACTATTTTATTTACTTTCAGCCTGCGTGCTCTGTACGCATGTGGTTTGCATCTACTCATCATAGGAATACGGTTTTAGCATTACCACGACGTTTATTTATAAAATTTAAAACTATTAGTTTTGCAAATTAAACTTCTGAAGCATGCTCTAACTAACATAAATCTCAGAATATTATATTATATTATACAGAATATTATATTATATTATACAGAATATTATATTATATTATATAAAGAATATTATATTAAACAGACTGACTATATTAACACTTATAGTACTCTCTAGTTCCGGTTCTACTGATCAGATTCTAATGAAACTTCAAATATATGGCTATAGGAGGTTTCCGTCAGAAAAATAGCTCGAAATTTTTTTATAACAGTATGAAAAGAATAATAACACCTCGAAAATTCCAAGAATAACGAACTATTTTATTTACTTTCAGTCTGCGTGCTCTGTACGCATGTGGTTTGCATCTACTCATCATAGGAATACGGTTTTAGCATTACCACGACGTTTATTTATAAAATTTAAAACTATTGGTTTTGCAAATTAAACTTCTGAAGCATGCTCTAACTAACATAAATCTCAGAATATTATATTATATTATACAGAATATTATATTATATTATATAAAGAATATTATATTAAACAGACTGACTATATTAACACTTATAGTACTCACTAGTTCTGGTTCTACTGATAAGATTCTAATGAAACTTCAAATATATGGCTATAGGAGGTTTCCGTCAGAAAAATAGCTCGAAATTTTTTTATAACAGTATGAAAAGAATAATAACAGCTCGAAAATTCCAAGAATAACGAACTATTTTATTTACTTTCAGCCTGCGTGCTCTGTACGCATGTGGTTTGCATCTACTCATCATAGGAATACGGTTTTAGCATTACCACGACGTTTATTTATAAAATTTAAAACTATTGGTTTTGCAAATTAAACTTCTGAAGCATGCTCTAACTAACATAAATCTCAGAATATTATATTATATTATACAGAATATTATATTATATTATATAAAGAATATTATATTAAACAGACTGACTATATTAACACTTATAGTACTCACTAGTTCCGGTTCTACTGATAAGATTCTAATGAAACTTCAAATATATTGCTATAGGAGGTTTCCGTCAGAAAAATAGCTCGAAATTTTTTTATAACAGTATGAAAAGAATAATAACAGCTCGAAAATTCCAAGAATAACGAACTATTTTATTTACTTTCAGCCTGCGTGCTCTGTACGCATGTGGTTTGCATCTACTCATCATAGGAATACGGTTTTAGCATTACCACGACGTTTATTTATAAAATTTAAAACTATTGGTTTTGCAAATTAAACTTCTGAAGCATGCTCTAACTAACATAAATCTCAGAATATTATATTATATTATACAGAATATTATATTATATTATATAAAGAATATTATATTATATTATATAAAGAATATTATATTAAACAGACTGACTATATTAACACTTATAGTACTCACTAGTTCCGGTTCTACTGATAAGATTCTAATGAAACTTCAAATATATTGCTATAGGAGGTTTCCGTCAGAAAAATAGCTCGAAATTTTTTTATAACAGTATGAAAAGAATAATAACAGCTCGAAAATTCCAAGAATAACGAACTATTTTATTTACTTTCAGCCTGCGTGCTCTGTACGCATGTGGTTTGCATCTACTCATCATAGGAATACGGTTTTAGCATTACCACGACGTTTATTTATAAAATTTAAAACTATTGGTTTTGCAAATTAAACTTCTGAAGCATGCTCTAACTAAAATAAATCTCAGAATATTATATTATATTATACAGAATATTATATTATATTATACAGAATATTATATTATATTATATAAAGAATTTTATATTAAACAGACTGACTATATTAACACTTATAGTACTCACTAGTTCCGGTTCTACTGATAAGATTCTAATGAAACTTCAAATATATGGCTATAGGAGGTTTCCGTCAGAAAAATAGCTCGAAATTTTTTTATAACAGTATGAAAAGAATAATAACACCTCGAAAATTCCAAGAATAACGAACTATTTTATTTACTTTCAGCCTGCGTGCTCTGTATGCATGTGGTTTGCATCTACTCATCATAGGAATACGGTTTTAGCATTACCACGACGTTTATTTATAAACTTTAAAACTATTGGTTTTGCAAATTAAACTTCTGAAGCATGCTCTAACTAACATAAATCTCAGAATATTATATTATATTATACAGAATATTATATTATATTATATAAAGAATATTATATTAAACAGACTGACTATATTAACACTTATAGTACTCACTAGTTCCGGTTCTACTGATAAGATTCTAATGAAACTTCAAATATATGGCTATAGGAGGTTTCCGTCAGAAAAATAGCTCGAAATTTTTTTATAACAGTATGAAAAGAATAATAACAGCTCGAAAATTCCAAGAATAACGAACTATTTTATTTACTTTCAGCCTGCGTGCTCTGTACGCATGTGGTTTGCATCTACTCATCATAGGAATACGGTTTTAGCATTACCACGACTTTTATTTATAAAATTTAAAACTATTGGTTTTGCAAATTAAACTTCTGAAGCATGCTCTAACTAACATAAATCTCAGAATATTATATTATATTATACAGAATATTATATTATATTATATAAAGAATATTATATTAAACAGACTGACTATATTAACACTTATAGTACTCACTAGTTCCGGTTCTACTGATAAGATTCTAATGAAACTTCAAATATATGGCTATAGGAGGTTTCCGTCAGAAAAATAGCTCGAAATTTTTTTATAACAGTATGAAAAGAATAATAACAGCTCGAAAATTCCAAGAATAACGAACTATTTTATTTACTTTCAGCCTGCGTGCTCTGTACGCATGTGGTTTGCATCTACTCATCATAGGAATACGGTTTTAGCATTACCACGACGTTTATTTATAAAATTTAAAACTATTGGTTTTGCAAATTAAACTTCTGAAGCATGCTCTAACTAACATAAATCTCAGAATATTATATTATATTATACAGAATATTATATTATATTATATAAAGAATATTATATTATATTATATAAAGAATATTATATTAAACAGACTGACTATATTAACACTTATAGTACTCACTAGTTCCGGTTCTACTGATAAGATTCTAATGAAACTTCAAATATATTGCTATAGGAGGTTTCCGTCAGAAAAATAGCTCGAAATTTTTTTATAACAGTATGAAAAGAATAATAACAGCTCGAAAATTCCAAGAATAACGAACTATTTTATTTACTTTCAGCCTGCGTGCTCTGTACGCATGTGGTTTGCATCTACTCATCATAGGAATACGGTTTTAGCATTACCACGACGTTTATTTATAAAATTTAAAACTATTGGTTTTGCAAATTAAACTTCTGAAGCATGCTCTAACTAACATAAATCTCAGAATATTATATTATATTATACAGAATATTATATTATATTATATTATATAAAGAATATTATATTATATTATATAAAGAATATTATATTATATTATATAAAGAATATTATATTAAACAGACTGACTATATTAACACTTATAGTACTCACTAGTTCCGGTTCTACTGATAAGATTCTAATGAAACTTCAAATATATTGCTATAGGAGGTTTCCGTCAGAAAAATAGCTCGAAATTTTTTTATAACAGTATGAAAAGAATAATAACAGCTCGAAAATTCCAAGAATAACGAACTATTTTATTTACTTTCAGCCTGCGTGCTCTGTACGCATGTGGTTTGCATCTACTCATCATAGGAATACGGTTTTAGCATTACCACGACGTTTATTTATAAAATTTAAAACTATTGGTTTTGCAAATTAAACTTCTGAAGCATGCTCTAACTAAAATAAATCTCAGAATATTATATTATATTATACAGAATATTATATTATATTATACAGAATATTATATTATATTATATAAAGAATTTTATATTAAACAGACTGACTATATTAACACTTATAGTACTCACTAGTTCCGGTTCTACTGATAAGATTCTAATGAAACTTCAAATATATGGCTATAGGAGGTTTCCGTCAGAAAAATAGCTCGAAATTTTTTTATAACAGTATGAAAAGAATAATAACACCTCGAAAATTCCAAGAATAACGAACTATTTTATTTACTTTCAGCCTGCGTGCTCTGTATGCATGTGGTTTGCATCTACTCATCATAGGAATACGGTTTTAGCATTACCACGACGTTTATTTATAAACTTTAAAACTATTGGTTTTGCAAATTAAACTTCTGAAGCATGCTCTAACTAACATAAATCTCAGAATATTATATTATATTATACAGAATATTATATTATATTATATAAAGAATATTATATTAAACAGACTGACTATATTAACACTTATAGTACTCACTAGTTCCGGTTCTACTGATAAGATTCTAATGAAACTTCTAATATATGGCTATAGGAGGTTTCCGTCAGAAAAATAGCTCGAAATTTTTTTATAACAGTATGAAAAGAATAATAACAGCTCGAAAATTCCAAGAATAACGAACTATTTTATTTACTTTCAGCCTGCGTGCTCTGTACGCATGTGGTTTGCATCTACTCATCATAGGAATACGGTTTTAGCATTACCACGACTTTTATTTATAAAATTTAAAACTATTGGTTTTGCAAATTAAACTTCTGAAGCATGCTCTAACTAACATAAATCTCAGAATATTATATTATATTATACAGAATATTATATTATATTATATAAAGAATATTATATTAAACAGACTGACTATATTAACACTTATAGTACTCACTAGTTCCGGTTCTACTGATAAGATTCTAATGAAACTTCAAATATATGGCTATAGGAGGTTTCCGTCAGAAAAAAAGCTCGTACTTTTTTTATAACAGTCTGAAAAGAATAATAACAGCTCGAAAATTCCAAGAATAACGAACTATTTTATTTACTTTCAGCCTGCGTGCTCTGTACGCATGTGGTTTGCATCTACTCATCATAGGAATACGGTTTTAGCATTACCACGACGTTTATTTATAAAATTTAAAACTATTGGTTTTGCAAATTAAACTTCTGAAGCATGCTCTAACTAACATAAATCTCAGAATAATATATTATATTATGCAGAATATTATATTATATTATATAAAGAATATTATATTAAACAGACTGATTATATTAACACTTATAGTACTCACTAGTTCCGGTTCTACTGATAAGATTCTAATGAAACTTCAAATATATGGCTATAGGAGGTTTCCGTCAGAAAAATAGCTCGAAATTTTTTTATAACAGTATGAAAAGAATAATAACAGCTCGAAAATTCCAAGAATAACGAACTATTTTATTTACTTTCAGCCTGCGTGCTCTGTACGCATGTGGTTTGCATCTACTCATCATAGGAATACGGTTTTAGCATTACCACGACGTTTATTTATAAAATTTAAAACTATTGGTTTTGCAAATTAAACTTCTGAAGCATGCTCTAACTAACATAAATCTCAGAATATTATATTATATTATACAGAATATTATATTATATTATATAAAGAATATTATATTATATTATATAAAGAATATTATATTATATTATATAAAGAATATTATATTATATTATATAAAGAATATTATATTAAACAGACTGACTATATTAACACTTATAGTACTCACTAGTTCCGGTTCTACTGATAAGATTCTAATGAAACTTCAAATATATGGCTATAGGAGGTTTCCGTCAGAAAAATAGCTCGAAATCTTTTTATAACAGTATGAAAAGAATAATAACAGCTCGAAAATTCCAAGAATAACGAACTATTTTATTTACTTTCAGCCTGCGTGCTCTGTACGCATGTGGTTTGCATCTACTCATCATAGGAATACGGTTTTAGCATTACCACGACGTTTATTTATAAAATTTAAAACTATTAGTTTTGCAAATTAAACTTCTGAAGCATGCTCTAACTAACATAAATCTCAGAATATTATATTATATTATACAGAATATTATATTATATTATACAGAATATTATATTATATTATATAAAGAATATTATATTAAACAGACTGACTATATTAACACTTATAGTACTCTCTAGTTCCGGTTCTACTGATCAGATTCTAATGAAACTTCAAATATATGGCTATAGGAGGTTTCCGTCAGAAAAATAGCTCGAAATTTTTTTATAACAGTATGAAAAGAATAATAACACCTCGAAAATTCCAAGAATAACGAACTATTTTATTTACTTTCAGTCTGCGTGCTCTGTACGCATGTGGTTTGCATCTACTCATCATAGGAATACGGTTTTAGCATTACCACGACGTTTATTTATAAAATTTAAAACTATTGGTTTTGCAAATTAAACTTCTGAAGCATGCTCTAACTAACATAAATCTCAGAATATTATATTATATTATACAGAATATTATATTATATTATATAAAGAATATTATATTAAACAGACTGACTATATTAACACTTATAGTACTCACTAGTTCCGGTTCTACTGATAAGATTCTAATGAAACTTCAAATATATTGCTATAGGAGGTTTCCGTCAGAAAAATAGCTCGAAATTTTTTTATAACAGTATGAAAAGAATAATAACAGCTCGAAAATTCCAAGAATAACGAACTATTTTATTTACTTTCAGCCTGCGTGCTCTGTACGCATGTGGTTTGCATCTACTCATCATAGGAATACGGTTTTAGCATTACCACGACGTTTATTTATAAAATTTAAAACTATTGGTTTTGCAAATTAAACTTCTGAAGCATGCTCTAACTAACATAAATCTCAGAATATTATATTATATTATACAGAATATTATATTATATTATATAAAGAATATTATATAATATTATATAAAGAATATTATATTAAACAGACTGACTATATTAACACTTATAGTAGTCACTAGTTCCGGTTCTACTGATAAGATTCTAATGAAACTTCAAATATATGGCTATAGGAGGTTTCCGTCAGAAAAATAGCTCGAAATTTTTTTATAACAGTATGAAAAGAATAATAACACCTCGAAAATTCCAAGAATAACGAACTATTTTATTTACTTTCAGCCTGCGTGCTCTGTATGCATGTGGTTTGCATCTACTCATCATAGGAATACGGTTTTAGCATTACCACGACGTTTATTTATAAACTTTAAAACTATTGGTTTTGCAAATTAAACTTCTGAAGCATGCTCTAACTAACATAAATCTCAGAATATTATATTATATTATACAGAATATTATATTATATTATATAAAGAATATTATATTAAACAGACTGACTATATTAACACTTATAGTACTCACTAGTTCCGGTTCTACTGATAAGATTCTAATGAAACTTCAAATATATGGCTATAGGAGGTTTCCGTCAGAAAAATAGCTCGAAATTTTTTTATAACAGTATGAAAAGAATAATAACAGCTCGAAAATTCCAAGAATAACGAACTATTTTATTTACTTTCAGCCTGCGTGCTCTGTACGCATGTGGTTTGCATCTACTCATCATAGGAATACGGTTTTAGCATTACCACGACTTTTATTTATAAAATTTAAAACTATTGGTTTTGCAAATTAAACTTCTGAAGCATGCTCTAACTAACATAAATCTCAGAATATTATATTATATTATACAGAATATTATATTATATTATATAAAGAATATTATATTAAACAGACTGACTATATTAACACTTATAGTACTCACTAGTTCCGGTTCTACTGATAAGATTCTAATGAAACTTCAAATATATGGCTATAGGAGGTTTCCGTCAGAAAAAAAGCTCGAACTTTTTTTATAACAGTATGAAAAGAATAATAACAGCTCGAAAATTCCAAGAATAACGAACTATTTTATTTACTTTCAGCCTGCGTGCTCTGTACGCATGTGGTTTGCATCTACTCATCATAGGAATACGGTTTTAGCATTACCACGACGTTTATTTATAAAATTTAAAACTATTGGTTTTGCAAATTAAACTTCTGAAGCATGCTCTAACTAACATAAATCTCAGAATAATATATTATATTATACAGAATATTATATTATATTATATAAAGAATATTATATTATATTATATAAAGAATATTATATTAAACAGACTGACTATATTAACACTTATAGTACTCACTAGTTCCGGTTCTACTGATAAGATTCTAATGAAACTTCAAATATATTGCTATAGGAGGTTTCCGTCAGAAAAATAGCTCGAAATTTTTTTATAACAGTATGAAAAGAATAATAACAGCTCGAAAATTCCAAGAATAACGAACTATTTTATTTACTTTCAGCCTGCGTGCTCTGTACGCATGTGGTTTGCATCTACTCATCATAGGAATACGGTTTTAGCATTACCACGACGTTTATTTATAAAATTTAAAACTATTGGTTTTGCAAATTAAACTTCTGAAGCATGCTCTAACTAACATAAATCTCAGAATATTATATTATATTATACAGAATATTATATTATATTATATTATATAAAGAATATTATATTATATTATATAAAGAATATTATATTAAACAGACTGACTATATTAACACTTATAGTACTCACTAGTTCCGGTTCTACTAATAAGATTCTAATGAAACTTCAAATATATTGCTATAGGAGGTTTCCGTCAGAAAAATAGCTCGAAATTTTTTTATAACAGTATGAAAAGAATAATAACAGCTCGAAAATTCCAAGAATAACGAACTATTTTATTTACTTTCAGCCTGCGTGCTCTGTACGCATGTGGTTTGCATCTACTCATCATAGGAATACGGTTTTAGCATTACCACGACGTTTATTTATAAAATTTAAAACTATTGGTTTTGCAAATTAAACTTCTGAAGCATGCTCTAACTAAAATAAATCTCAGAATATTATATTATATTATACAGAATATTATATTATATTATACAGAATATTATATTATATTATATAAAGAATTTTATATTAAACAGACTGACTATATTAACACTTATAGTACTCACTAGTTCCGGTTCTACTGATAAGATTCTAATGAAACTTCAAATATATGGCTATAGGAGGTTTCCGTCAGAAAAATAGCTCGAAATTTTTTTATAACAGTATGAAAAGAATAATAACACCTCGAAAATTCCAAGAATAACGAACTATTTTATTTACTTTCAGCCTGCGTGCTCTGTATGCATGTGGTTTGCATCTACTCATCATAGGAATACGGTTTTAGCATTACCACGACGTTTATTTATAAACTTTAAAACTATTGGTTTTGCAAATTAAACTTCTGAAGCATGCTCTAACTAACATAAATCTCAGAATATTATATTATATTATACAGAATATTATATTATATTATATAAAGAATATTATATTAAACAGACTGACTATATTAACACTTATAGTACTCACTAGTTCCGGTTCTACTGATAAGATTCTAATGAAACTTCTAATATATGGCTATAGGAGGTTTCCGTCAGAAAAATAGCTCGAAATTTTTTTATAACAGTATGAAAAGAATAATAACAGCTCGAAAATTCCAAGAATAACGAACTATTTTATTTACTTTCAGCCTGCGTGCTCTGTACGCATGTGGTTTGCATCTACTCATCATAGGAATACGGTTTTAGCATTACCACGACTTTTATTTATAAAATTTAAAACTATTGGTTTTGCAAATTAAACTTCTGAAGCATGCTCTAACTAACATAAATCTCAGAATATTATATTATATTATACAGAATATTATATTATATTATATAAAGAATATTATATTAAACAGACTGACTATATTAACACTTATAGTACTCACTAGTTCCGGTTCTACTGATAAGATTCTAATGAAACTTCAAATATATGGCTATAGGAGGTTTCCGTCAGAAAAAAAGCTCGTACTTTTTTTATAACAGTATGAAAAGAATAATAACAGCTCGAAAATTCCAAGAATAACGAACTATTTTATTTACTTTCAGCCTGCGTGCTCTGTACGCATGTGGTTTGCATCTACTCATCATAGGAATACGGTTTTAGCATTACCACGACGTTTATTTATAAAATTTAAAACTATTGGTTTTGCAAATTAAACTTCTGAAGCATGCTCTAACTAACATAAATCTCAGAATAATATATTATATTATGCAGAATATTATATTATATTATATAAAGAATATTATATTAAACAGACTGACTATATTAACACTTATAGTACTCACTAGTTCCGGTTCTACTGATAAGATTCTAATGAAACTTCTAATATATGGCTATAGGAGGTTTCCGTCAGAAAAATAGCTCGAAATTTTTTTATAACAGTATGAAAAGAATAATAACCGCTCGAAAATTCCAAGAATAACGAACTATTTTATTTACTTTCAGCCTGCGTGCTCTGTACGCATGTGGTTTGCATCTACTCATCATAGGAATACGGTTTTAGCATTACCACGACTTTTATTTATAAAATTTAAAACTATTGGTTTTGCAAATTAAACTTCTGAAGCATGCTCTAACTAACATAAATCTCAGAATATTATATTATATTATACAGAATATTATATTATATTATATAAAGAATATTATATTAAACAGACTGACTATATTAACACTTATAGTACTCACTAGTTCCGGTTCTACTGATAAGATTCTAATGAAACTTCAAATATATGGCTATAGGAGGTTTCCGTCAGAAAAAAAGCTCGTACTTTTTTTATAACAGTATGAAAAGAATAATAACAGCTCGAAAATTCCAAGAATAACGAACTATTTTATTTACTTTCAGCCTGCGTGCTCTGTACGCATGTGGTTTGCATCTACTCATCATAGGAATACGGTTTTAGCATTACCACGACGTTTATTTATAAAATTTAAAACTATTGGTTTTGCAAATTAAACTTCTGAAGCATGCTCTAACTAACATAAATCTCAGAATAATATATTATATTATGCAGAATATTATATTATATTATATAAAGAATATTATATTAAACAGACTGACTATATTAACACTTATAGTACTCACTAGTTCCGGTTCTACTGATAAGATTCTAATGAAACTTCAAATATATGGCTATAGGAGGTTTCCGTCAGAAAAATAGCTCGAAATTTTTTTATAACAGTATGAAAAGAATAATAACAGCTCGAAAATTCCAAGAATAACGAACTATTTTATTTACTTTCAGCCTGCGTGCTCTGTACGCATGTGGTTTGCATCTACTCATCATAGGAATACGGTTTTAGCATTACCACGACGTTTATTTATAAAATTTAAAACCTCTGGTTTTGCAAATTAAACTTCTGAAGCATGCTCTAACTAACATAAATCTCAGAATATTATATTATATTATACAGAATATTATATTATATTATATAAAGAATATTATATTAAACAGACTGACTATATTAACACTTATAGTACTCACTAGTTCCGGTTCTACTGATAAGATTCTAATGAAACTTCAAATATATGGCTATAGGAGGTTTCCGTCAGAAAAATAGCTCGAAATTTTTTTATAACAGTATGAAAAGAATAATAACAGCTCGAAAATTCCAAGAATAACGAACTATTTTATTTACTTTCAGCCTGCGTGCTCTGTACGCATGTGGTTTGCATCTACTCATCATAGGATTACGGTTTTAGCATTACCACGACGTTTATTTATAAAATTTAAAACTATTGGTTTTGCAAATTAAACTTCTGAAGCATGCTCTAACTAACATAAATCTCAGAATATTATATTATATTATGCAGAATATTATATTATATTATATAAAGAATATTATATTAAACAGACTGACTATATTAACACTTATAGTACTCACTAGTTCCGGTTCTACTGATAAGATTCTAATGAAACTTCAAATATATGGCTATAGGAGGTTTCCGTCAGAAAAATAGCTCGAAATTTTTTTATAACAGTATGAAAAGAATAATAACAGCTCGAAAATTCCAAGAATAACGAACTATTTTATTTACTTTCAGCCTGCGTGCTCTGTACGCATGTGGTTTGCATCTACTCATCATAGGAATACGGTTTTAGCATTACCACGACGTTTATTTATAAAATTTAAAACTATTGGTTTTGCAAATTAAACTTCTGAAGCATGCTCTAACTAACATAAATCTCAGAATATTATATTATATTATACAGAATATTATATTATATTATATAAAGAATATTATATTAAACAGACTGACTATATTAACACTTATAGTACTCACTAGTTCCGGTTCTACTGATAAGATTCTAATGAAACTTCAAATATATGGCTATAGGAGGTTTCCGTCAGAAAAATAGCTCGAAATTTTTTTATAACAATATGAAAAGAATAATAACAGCTCGAAAATTCCAAGAATAACGAACTATTTTATTTACTTTCAGCCTGCGTGCTCTGTACGCATGTGGTTTGCATCTACTCATCATAGGAATACGGTTTTAGCATTACCACGACGTTTATTTATAAAATTTAGAACTATTGGTTTTGCAAATTAAACTTCTGAAGCATGCTCTAACTAACATAAATCTCAGAATATTATATTATATTATACAGAATATTATATTATATTATATAAAGAATATTATATTAAACAGACTGACTATATTAACACTTATAGTACTCACTAGTTCCGGTTCTACTGATAAGATTCTATTGAAACTTCAAATATATGGCTATAGGAGGTTTCCGTCAGAAAAATAGCTCGAAATTTTTTTATAACAGTATGAAAAGAATAATAACAGCTCGAAAATTCCAAGAATAACGAACTATTTTATTTACTTTCAGCCTGCGTGCTCTGTACGCATGAGGTTTGCATCTACTCAACATAGGAATACGGTTTTAGCATTACCACGACGTTTATTTATAAAATTTAAAACTATTGGTTTTGCAAATTAAACTTCTGAAGCATGCTCTAACTAACATAAATCTCAGAATATTATATTATATTATACAGAATATTATATTATATTATATAAAGAATATTATATTAAACAGACTGACTATATTAACACTTATAGTACTCACTAGTTCCGATTCTACTGATAAGATTCTAATGAAACTTCAAATATATGGCTATAGGAGGTTTCCGTCAGAAAAATAGCTCGAAATTTTTTTATAACAGTATGAAAAGAATAATAACAGCTAGAAAATTCCAAGAATAACGAACTATTTTATTTACTTTCAGCCTGCGTGCTCTGTACGCATGTGGTTTGCATCTACTCATCATAGGAATACGGTTTTAGCATTACCACGACGTTTATTTATAAAATTTAAAACTATTGGTTTTGCAAATTAAACTTCTGAAGCATGCTCTAACTAACATAAATCTCAGAATATTATATTATATTATACAGAATATTATATTATATTATATAAAGAATATTATATTAAACAGACTGACTATATTAACACTTATAGTACTCACTAGTTCCGGTTCTACTGATAAGATTCTAATGAAACTTCAAATATATGGCTATAGGAGGTTTCCGTCAGAAAAATAGCTCGAAATTTTTTTATAACAGTATGAAAAGAATAATAACAGCTCGAAAATTCCAAGAATAACGAACTATTTTATTTACTTTCAGCCTGCGTGCTCTGTACGCATGTGGTTTGCATCTACTCATCATAGGATTACGGTTTTAGCATTACCACGACGTTTATTTATAAAATTTAAAACTATTGGTTTTGCAAATTAAACTTCTGAAGCATGCTCTAACTAACATAAATCTCAGAATATTATATTATATTATGCAGAATATTATATTATATTATATAAAGAATATTATATTAAACAGACTGACTATATTAACACTTATAGTACTCACTAGTTCCGGTTCTACTGATAAGATTCTAATGAAACTTCAAATATATGGCTATAGGAGGTTTCCGTCAGAAAAATAGCTCGAAATTTTTTTATAACAGTATGAAAAGAATAATAACAGCTCGAAAATTCCAAGAATAACGAACTATTTTATTTACTTTCAGCCTGCGTGCTCTGTACGCATGTGGTTTGCATCTACTCATCATAGGAATACGGTTTTAGCATTACCACGACGTTTATTTATAAAATTTAAAACTATTGGTTTTGCAAATTAAACTTCTGAAGCATGCTCTAACTAACATAAATCTCAGAATATTATATTATATTATACAGAATATTATATTATATTATATAAAGAATATTATATTAAACAGACTGACTATATTAACACTTATAGTACTCACTAGTTCCGGTTCTACTGATAAGATTCTAATGAAACTTCAAATATATGGCTATAGGAGGTTTCCGTCAGAAAAATAGCTCGAAATTTTTTTATAACAATATGAAAAGAATAATAACAGCTCGAAAATTCCAAGAATAACGAACTATTTTATTTACTTTCAGCCTGCGTGCTCTGTACGCATGTGGTTTGCATCTACTCATCATAGGAATACGGTTTTAGCATTACCACGACGTTTATTTATAAAATTTAGAACTATTGGTTTTGCAAATTAAACTTCTGAAGCATGCTCTAACTAACATAAATCTCAGAATATTATATTATATTATACAGAATATTATATTATATTATATAAAGAATATTATATTAAACAGACTGACTATATTAACACTTATAGTACTCACTAGTTCCGGTTCTACTGATAAGATTCTATTGAAACTTCAAATATATGGCTATAGGAGGTTTCCGTCAGAAAAATAGCTCGAAATTTTTTTATAACAGTATGAAAAGAATAATAACAGCTCGAAAATTCCAAGAATAACGAACTATTTTATTTACTTTCAGCCTGCGTGCTCTGTACGCATGAGGTTTGCATCTACTCAACATAGGAATACGGTTTTAGCATTACCACGACGTTTATTTATAAAATTTAAAACTATTGGTTTTGCAAATTAAACTTCTGAAGCATGCTCTAACTAACATAAATCTCAGAATATTATATTATATTATACAGAATATTATATTATATTATATAAAGAATATTATATTAAACAGACTGACTATATTAACACTTATAGTACTCACTAGTTCCGATTCTACTGATAAGATTCTAATGAAACTTCAAATATATGGCTATAGGAGGTTTCCGTCAGAAAAATAGCTCGAAATTTTTTTATAACAGTATGAAAAGAATAATAACAGCTAGAAAATTCCAAGAATAACGAACTATTTTATTTACTTTCAGCCTGCGTGCTCTGTACGCATGTGGTTTGCATCTACTCATCATAGGAATACGGTTTTAGCATTACCACGACGTTTATTTATAAAATTTAAAACTATTGGTTTTGCAAATTAAACTTCTGAAGCATGCTCTAACTAACGTAAATCTCAGAATATTATATTATATTATACAGAATATTATATTATATTATATAAAGAATATTATATTAAACAGACTGACTATATTAACACTTATAGTACTCACTAGTTCCGGTTCTACTGATAAGATTCTAATGAAACTTCAAATATATGGCTATAGGAGGTTTCCGTCAGAAAAATAGCTCGAACTTTTTTTATAACAGTATGAAAAGAATAATAACAGCTCGAAAATTCCAAGAATAACGAACTATTTTATTTACTTTCAGCCTGCGTGCTCTGTACGCATGTGGTTTGCATCTACTCATCATAGGAATACGGTTTTAGCATTACCACGACGTTTATTTATAAAATTTAAAACTATTGGTTTTGCAAATTAAACTTCTGAAGCATGCTCTAACTAACATAAATCTCAGAATATTATATTATATTATACAGAATATTATATTATATTATATAAAGAATATTATATTAAACAGACTGACTATATTAACACTTATAGTACTCACTAGTTCCGGTTCTACTGATAAAATTCTAATGAAACTTCAAATATATGGCTATAGGAGGTTTCCGTCAGAAAAATAGCTCGAAATTTTTTTATAACAGTATGAAAAGAATAATAACAGCTCGAAAATTCCAAGAATAACGAACTATTTTATTTACTTTCAGCCTGCGTGCTCTGTACGCATGTGGTTTGCATCTACTCATCATAGGAATACGGTTTTAGCATTACCACGACGTTTATTTATAAACTTTAAAACTATTGGTTTTGCAAATTAAACTTCTGAAGCATGCTCTAACTAACATAAATCTCAGAATATTATATTATATTATACAGAATATTATATTATATTATATAAAGAATATTATATTAAACAGACTGACTATATTAACACTTATAGTACTCACTAGTTCCGGTTCTACTGATAAGATTCTAATGAAACTTCAAATATATGGTTATAGGAGGTTTCCGTCAGAAAAATAGCTCGAAATTTTTTTATAACAGTATGAAAAGAATAATAACAGCTCGAAAATTCCAAGAATAACGAACTATTTTATTTACTTTCAGCCTGCGTGCTCTGTACGCATGTGGTTTGCATCTACTCATCATAGGAATACGGTTTTAGCATTACCACGACGTTTATTTATAAAATTTAAAACTATTGGTTTTGCAAATTAAACTTCTGAAGCATGCTCTAACTAACATAAATCTCAGAATATTATATTATATTATACAGAATATTATATTATATTATATAAAGAATATTATATTAAACAGACTGACTATATTAACACTTATAGTACTCACTAGTTCCGGTTCTACTGATAAGATTCTAATGAAACTTCAAATATATGGCTATAGGAGGTTTCCGTCAGAAAAATAGCTCGAAATTTTTTTATAACAGTATGAAAAGAATAATAACAGCTCGAAAATTCCAAGAATAACGAACTATTTTATTTACTTTCAGCCTGCGTGCTCTGTACGCATGTGGTTTGCATCTACTCATCATAGGAATACGGTTTTAGCATTACCACGACGTTTATTTATAAAATTTAAAACTATTGGTTTTGCAAATTAAACTTCTGAAGCATGCTCTAACTAACATAAATCTCAGAATATTATATTATATTATGCAGAATATTATATTATATTATATAAAGAATATTATATTAAACAGACTGACTATATTAACACTTATAGTACTCACTAGTTCCGGTTCTACTGATAAGATTCTAATGAAACTTCAAATATATGGCTATAGGAGGTTTCCGTCAGAAAAATAGCTCGAAATTTTTTTATAACAGTATGAAAAGAATAATAACAGCTCGAAAATTCCAAGAATAACGAACTATTTTATTTACTTTCAGCCTGCGTGCTCTGTACGCATGTGGTTTGCATCTACTCATCATAGGAATACGGTTTTAGCATTACCACGACGTTTATTTATAAAATTTAAAACTATTGGTTTTGCAAATTAAACTTCTGAAGCATGCTCTAACTAACATAAATCTCAGAATATTATATTATATTATACAGAATATTATATTATATTATATAAAGAATATTATATTAAACAGACTGACTATATTAACACTTATAGTACTCACTAGTTCCGGTTCTACTGATAAGATTCTAATGAAACTTCAAATATATGGCTATAGGAGGTTTCCGTCAGAAAAATAGCTCGAAATTTTTTTATAACAATATGAAAAGAATAATAACAGCTCGAAAATTCCAAGAATAACGAACTATTTTATTTACTTTCAGCCTGCGTGCTCTGTACGCATGTGGTTTGCATCTACTCATCATAGGAATACGGTTTTAGCATTACCACGACGTTTATTTATAAAATTTAGAACTATTGGTTTTGCAAATTAAACTTCTGAAGCATGCTCTAACTAACATAAATCTCAGAATATTATATTATATTATACAGAATATTATATTATATTATATAAAGAATATTATATTAAACAGACTGACTATATTAACACTTATAGTACTCACTAGTTCCGGTTCTACTGATAAGATTCTATTGAAACTTCAAATATATGGCTATAGGAGGTTTCCGTCAGAAAAATAGCTCGAAATTTTTTTATAACAGTATGAAAAGAATAATAACAGCTCGAAAATTCCAAGAATAACGAACTATTTTATTTACTTTCAGCCTGCGTGCTCTGTACGCATGAGGTTTGCATCTACTCAACATAGGAATACGGTTTTAGCATTACCACGACGTTTATTTATAAAATTTAAAACTATTGGTTTTGCAAATTAAACTTCTGAAGCATGCTCTAACTAACATAAATCTCAGAATATTATATTATATTATACAGAATATTATATTATATTATATAAAGAATATTATATTAAACAGACTGACTATATTAACACTTATAGTACTCACTAGTTCCGATTCTACTGATAAGATTCTAATGAAACTTCAAATATATGGCTATAGGAGGTTTCCGTCAGAAAAATAGCTCGAAATTTTTTTATAACAGTATGAAAAGAATAATAACAGCTAGAAAATTCCAAGAATAACGAACTATTTTATTTACTTTCAGCCTGCGTGCTCTGTACGCATGTGGTTTGCATCTACTCATCATAGGAATACGGTTTTAGCATTACCACGACGTTTATTTATAAAATTTAAAACTATTGGTTTTGCAAATTAAACTTCTGAAGCATGCTCTAACTAACGTAAATCTCAGAATATTATATTATATTATACAGAATATTATATTATATTATATAAAGAATATTATATTAAACAGACTGACTATATTAACACTTATAGTACTCACTAGTTCCGGTTCTACTGATAAGATTCTAATGAAACTTCAAATATATGGCTATAGGAGGTTTCCGTCAGAAAAATAGCTCGAACTTTTTTTATAACAGTATGAAAAGAATAATAACAGCTCGAAAATTCCAAGAATAACGAACTATTTTATTTACTTTCAGCCTGCGTGCTCTGTACGCATGTGGTTTGCATCTACTCATCATAGGAATACGGTTTTAGCATTACCACGACGTTTATTTATAAAATTTAAAACTATTGGTTTTGCAAATTAAACTTCTGAAGCATGCTCTAACTAACATAAATCTCAGAATATTATATTATATTATACAGAATATTATATTATATTATATAAAGAATATTATATTAAACTGACTGACTATATTAACACTTATAGTACTCACTAGTTCCGGTTCTACTGATAAAATTCTAATGAAACTTCAAATATATGGCTATAGGAGGTTTCCGTCAGAAAAATAGCTCGAAATTTTTTTATAACAGTATGAAAAGAATAATAACAGCTCGAAAATTCCAAGAATAACGAACTATTTTATTTACTTTCAGCCTGCGTGCTCTGTACGCATGTGGTTTGCATCTACTCATCATAGGAATACGGTTTTAGCATTACCACGACGTTTATTTATAAACTTTAAAACTATTGGTTTTGCAAATTAAACTTCTGAAGCATGCTCTAACTAACATAAATCTCAGAATATTATATTATATTATACAGAATATTATATTATATTATATAAAGAATATTATATTAAACAGACTGACTATATTAACACTTATAGTACTCACTAGTTCCGGTTCTACTGATAAGATTCTAATGAAACTTCAAATATATGGTTATAGGAGGTTTCCGTCAGAAAAATAGCTCGAAATTTTTTTATAACAGTATGAAAAGAATAATAACAGCTCGAAAATTCCAAGAATAACGAACTATTTTATTTACTTTCAGCCTGCGTGCTCTGTACGCATGTGGTTTGCATCTACTCATCATAGGAATACGGTTTTAGCATTACCACGACGTTTATTTATAAAATTTAAAACTATTGGTTTTGCAAATTAAACTTCTGAAGCATGCTCTAACTAACATAAATCTCAGAATATTATATTATATTATACAGAATATTATATTATATTATATAAAGAATATTATATTAAACAGACTGACTATATTAACACTTATAGTACTCACTAGTTCCGGTTCTACTGATAAGATTCTAATGAAACTTCAAATATATGGCTATAGGAGGTTTCCGTCAGAAAAATAGCTCGAAATTTTTTTATAACAGTATGAAAAGAATAATAACAGCTCGAAAATTCCAAGAATAACGAACTATTTTATTTACTTTCAGCCTGCGTGCTCTGTACGCATGTGGTTTGCATCTACTCATCATAGGAATACGGTTTTAGCATTACCACGACGTTTATTTATAAAATTTAAAACTATTGGTTTTGCAAATTAAACTTCTGAAGCATGCTCTAACTAACATAAATCTCAGAATATTATATTATATTATACAGAATATTATATTATATTATATTATATAAAGAATATTATATTAAACAGACTGACTATATTAACACTTATAGTACTCACTAGTTCCGGTTCTACTGATAAGATTCTAATGAAACTTCAAATATATGGCTATAGGAGGTTTCCGTCAGAAAAATAGCTCGAAATTTTTTTATAACAATATGAAAAGAATAATAACAGCTCGAAAATTCCAAGAATAACGAACTATTTTATTTACTTTCAGCCTGCGTGCTCTGTACGCATGTGGTTTGCATCTACTCATCATAGGAATACGGTTTTAGCATTACCACGACGTTTATTTATAAAATTTAGAACTATTGGTTTTGCAAATTAAACTTCTGAAGCATGCTCTAACTAACATAAATCTCAGAATATTATATTATATTATACAGAATATTATATTATATTATATAAAGAATATTATATTAAACAGACTGACTATATTAACACTTATAGTACTCACTAGTTCCGGTTCTACTGATAAGATTCTAATGAAACTTCAAATATATGGCTATAGGAGGTTTCCGTCAGAAAAATAGCTCGAAATTTTTTTATAACAGTATGAAAAGAATAATAACAGCTCGAAAATTCCAAGAATAACGAACTATTTTATTTACTTTCAGCCTGCGTGCTCTGTACGCATGAGGTTTGCATCTACTCAACATAGGAATACGGTTTTAGCATTACCACGACGTTTATTTATAAAATTTAAAACTATTGGTTTTGCAAATTAAACTTCTGAAGCATGCTCTAACTAACATAAATCTCAGAATATTATATTATATTATACAGAATATTATATTATATTATATAAAGAATATTATATTAAACAGACTGACTATATTAACACTTATAGTACTCACTAGTTCCGGTTCTACTGATAAGATTCTAATGAAACTTCAAATATATGGCTATAGGAGGTTTCCGTCAGAAAAATAGCTCGAAATTTTTTTATAACAGTATGAAAACAATAATAACAGCTAGAAAATTCCAAGAATAACGAACTATTTTATTTACTTTCAGCCTGCGTGCTCTGTACGCATGTGGTTTGCATCTACTCATCATAGGAATACGGTTTTAGCATTACCACGACGTTTATTTATAAAATTTAAAACTATTGGTTTTGCAAATTAAACTTCTGAAGCATGCTCTAACTAACATAAATCTCAGAATATTATATTATATTATACAGAATATTATATTATATTATATAAAGAATATTATATTAAACAGACTGACTATATTAACACTTATAGTACTCACTAGTTCCGGTTCTACTGATAAGATTCTAATGAAACTTCAAATATATGGCTATAGGAGGTTTCCGTCAGAAAAATAGCTCGAAATTTTTTTATAACAGTATGAAAAGAATAATAACAGCTCGAAAATTCCAAGAATAACGAACTATTTTATTTACTTTCAGCCTGCGTGCTCTGTACGCATGTGGTTTGCATCTACTCATCATAGGAATACGGTTTTAGCATTACCACGACGTTTATTTATAAAATTTAAAACTATTGGTTTTGCAAATTAAACTTCTGAAGCATGCTCTAACTAACATAAATCTCAGAATATTATATTATATTATACAGAATATTATATTATATTATATAAAGAATATTATATTAAACAGACTGACTATATTAACACTTATAGTACTCACTAGTTCCGGTTCTACTGATAAGATTCTAATGAAACTTCAAATATATGGCTATAGGAGGTTTCCGTCAGAAAAATAGCTCGAAATTTTTTTATAACAGTATGAAAAGAATAATAACAGCTCGAAAATTCCAAGAATAACGAACTATTTTATTTACTTTCAGCCTGCGTGCTCTGTACGCATGTGGTTTGCATCTACTCATCATAGGAATACGGTTTTAGCATTACCACGACGTTTATTTATAAAATTTAAAACTATTGGTTTTGCAAATTAAACTTCTGAAGCATGCTCTAACTAACATAAATCTCAGAATATTATATTATATTATACAGAATATTATATTATATTATATAAAGAATATTATATTAAACAGACTGACTATATTAACACTTATAGTACTCACTAGTTCCGGTTCTACTGATAAGATTCTAATGAAACTTCAAATATATGGCTATAGGAGGTTTCCGTCAGAAAAATAGCTCGAAATTTTTTTATAACAGTATGAAAAGAATAATAACAGCTCGATAATTCCAAGAATAACGAACTATTTTATTTACTTTCAGCCTGCGTGCTCTGTACGCATGTGGTTTGCATCTACTCATCATAGGAATACGGTTTTAGCATTACCACGACGTTTATTTATAAAATTTAAAACTATTGGTTTTGCAAATTAAACTTCTGAAGCATGCTCTAACTAACATAAATCTCAGAATATTATATTATATTATACAGAATATTATATTATATTATATAAAGAATATTATATTAAACAGACTGACTATATTAACACTTATAGTACTCACTAGTTCCGGTTCTACTGATAAAATTCTAATGAAACTTCAAATATATGGCTATAGGAGGTTTCCGTCAGAAAAATAGCTCGAAATTTTTTTATAACAGTATGAAAAGAATAATAACAGCTCGAAAATTCCAAGAATAACGAACTATTTTATTTACTTTCAGCCTGCGTGCTCTGTACGCATGTGGTTTGCATCTACTCATCATAGGAATACGGTTTTAGCATTACCACGACGTTTATTTATAAACTTTAAAACTATTGGTTTTGCAAATTAAACTTCTGAAGCATGCTCTAACTAACAGAAATCTCAGAATATTATATTATATTATACAGAATATTATATTATATTATATAAAGAATATTATATTAAACAGACTGACTATATTAACACTTATAGTACTCAACTAGTTCCGGTTCTACTGATAAGATTCTAATGAAACTTCAAATATATGGCTATAGGAGGTTTCCGTCAGAAAAATAGCTCGAAATTTTTTTATAACAGTATGAAAAGAATAATAACAGCTCGAAAATTCCAAGAATAACGAACTATTTTATTTACTTTCAGCCTGCGTGCTCTGTACGCATGTGGTTTGCATCTACTCATCATAGGAATACGGTTTTAGCATTACCACGACGTTTATTTATAAAATTTAAAACTATTGGTTTTGCAAATTAAACTTCTGAAGCATGCTCTAACTAACATAAATCTCTGAATATTATATTATATTATACAGAATATTATATTATATTATATAAAGAATATTATATTAAACAGACTGACTATATTAACACTTCTAGTACTCACTAGTTCCGGTTCTACTGATAAAATTCTAATGAAACTTCAAATATATGGCTATAGGAGGTTTCCGTCAGAAAAATAGCTCGAAATTTTTTTATAACAGTATGAAAAGAATAATAACAGCTCGAAAATTCCAAGAATAACGAACTATTTTATTTACTTTCAGCCTGCGTGCTCTGTACGCATGTGGTTTGCATCTACTCATCATAGGAATACGGTTTTAGCATTACCCCGACGTTTATTTATAAAATTTAAAACTATTGGTTTTGCAAATTAAACTTCTGAAGCATGCTCTAACTAACATAAATCTCAGAATATTATATTATATTATACAGAATATTATATTATATTATATAAAGAATATTATATTAAACAGACTGACTATATTAACACTTATAGTACTCACTAGTTCCGGTTCTACTGATAAGATTCTAATGAAACTTCAAATATATGGCTATAGGAGGTTTCCGTCAGAAAAATAGCTCGAAATTTTTTTATAACAGTATGAAAAGAATAATAACAGCTCGAAAATTCCAAGAATAACGAACTATTTTATTTAATTTCAGCCTGCGTGCTCTGTACGCATGTGGTTTGCATCTACTCATCATAGGAATACGGTTTTAGCATTACCACGACGTTTATTTATAAAATTTAAAACTATTGGTTTTGCAAATTAAACTTCTGAAGCATGCTCTAACTAACATAAATCTCAGAATATTATATTATATTATACAGAATATTATATTATATTATATAAAGAATATTATATTAAACAGACTGACTATATTAACACTTATAGTACTCACTAGTTCCGGTTCTACTGATAAGATTCTAATGAAACTTCAAATATATGGCTATAGGAGGTTTCCGTCAGAAAAATAGCTCGAAATTTTTTTATAACAGTATGAAAAGAATAATAACAGCTCGAAAATTCCAAGAATAACGAACTATTTTATTTACTTTCAGCCTGCGTGCTCTGTACGCATGTGGTTTGCATCTACTCATCATAGGAATACGGTTTTAGCATTACCACGACGTTTATTTATAAAATTTAAAACTATTGGTTTTGCAAATTAAACTTCTGAAGCATGCTCTAACTAACATAAATCTCAGAATATTATATTATATTATACAGAATATTATATTATATTATATAAAGAATATTATATTAAACAGACTGACTATATTAACACTTATAGTACTCACTAGTTCCGGTTCTACTGATAAGATTCTAATGAAACTTCAAATATATGGCTATAGGAGGTTTCCGTCAGAAAAATAGCTCGAAATTTTTTTATAACAGTATGAAAAGAATAATAACAGCTCGAAAATTCCAAGAATAACGAACTATTTTATTTACTTTCAGCCTGCGTGCTCTGTACGCATGTGGTTTGCATCTACTCATCATAGGAATACGGTTTTAGCATTACCACGACGTTTATTTATAAAATTTAAAACTATTGGTTTTGCAAATTAAACTTCTGAAGCATGCTCTAACTAACATAAATCTCAGAATATTATATTATATTATACAGAATATTATATTATATTATATAAAGAATATTATATTAAACAGACTGACTATATTAACACTTATAGTACTCACTAGTTCCGGTTCTACTGATAAGATTCTAATGAAACTTCAAATATATGGCTATAGGAGGTTTCCGTCAGAAAAATAGCTCGAAATTTTTTTATAACAGTATGAAAAGAATAATAACAGCTCGAAAATTCCAAGAATAACGAACTATTTTATTTACTTTCAGCCTGCGTGCTCTGTACGCATGTGGTTTGCATCTACTCATCATAGGAATACGGTTTTAGCATTACCCCGACGTTTATTTATAAAATTTAAAACTATTGGTTTTGCAAATTAAACTTCTGAAGCATGCTCTAACTAACATAAATCTCAGAATATTATATTATATTATACAGAATATTATATTATATTATATAAAGAATATTATATTAAACAGACTGACTATATTAACACTTATAGTACTCACTAGTTCCGGTTCTACTGATAAGATTCTAATGAAACTTCAAATATATGGCTATAGGAGGTTTCCGTCAGAAAAATAGCTCGAAATTTTTTTATAACAGTATGAAAAGAATAATAACAGCTCGAAAATTCCAAGAATAACGAACTATTTTATTTAATTTCAGCCTGCGTGCTCTGTACGCATGTGGTTTGCATCTACTCATCATAGGAATACGGTTTTAGCATTACCACGACGTTTATTTATAAAATTTAAAACTATTGGTTTTGCAAATTAAACTTCTGAAGCATGCTCTAACTAACATAAATCTCAGAATATTATATTATATTATACAGAATATTATATTATATTATATAAAGAATATTATATTAAACAGACTGACTATATTAACACTTATAGTACTCACTAGTTCCGGTTCTACTGATAAGATTCTAATGAAACTTCAAATATATGGCTATAGGAGGTTTCCGTCAGAAAAATAGCTCGAAATTTTTTTATAACAGTATGAAAAGAATAATAACAGCTCGAAAATTCCAAGAATAACGAACTATTTTATTTACTTTCAGCCTGCGTGCTCTGTACGCATGTGGTTTGCATCTACTCATCATAGGAATACGGTTTTAGCATTACCACGACGTTTATTTATAAAATTTAAAACTATTGGTTTTGCAAATTAAACTTCTGAAGCATGCTCTAACTAACATAAATCTCAGAATATTATATTATATTATACAGAATATTATATTATATTATATAAAGAATATTATATTAAACAGACTGACTATATTAACACTTATAGTACTCACTAGTTCCGGTTCTACTGATAAGATTCTAATGAAACTTCAAATATATGGCTATAGGAGGTTTCCGTCAGAAAAATAGCTCGAAATTTTTTTATAACAGTATGAAAAGAATAATAACAGCTCGAAAATTCCAAGAATAACGAACTATTTTATTTACTTTCAGCCTGCGTGCTCTGTACGCATGTGGTTTGCATCTACTCATCATAGGAATACGGTTTTAGCATTACCACGACGTTTATTTATAAAATTTAAAACTATTGGTTTTGCAAATTAAACTTCTGAAGCATGCTCTAACTAACATAAATCTCAGAATATTATATTATATTATACAGAATATTATATTATATTATATAAAGAATATTATATTAAACAGACTGACTATATTAACACTTATAGTACTCACTAGTTCCGGTTCTACTGATAAGATTCTAATGAAACTTCAAATATATGGTTATAGGAGGTTTCCGTCAGAAAAATAGCTCGAAATTTTTTTATAACAGTATGAAAAGAATAATAACAGCTCGAAAATTCCAAGAATAACGAACTATTTTATTTACTTTCAGCCTGCGTGCTCTGTACGCATGTGGTTTGCATCTACTCATCATAGGAATACGGTTTTAGCATTACCACGACGTTTATTTATAAAATTTATAACTATTGGTTTTGCAAATTAAACTTCTGAAGCATGCTCTAACTAACATAAATCTCAGAATATTATATTATATTATACAGAATATTATATTATATTATATAAAGAATATTATATTAAACAGACTGACTATATTAACACTTATAGTACTCACTAGTTCCGGTTCTACTGATAAGATTCTAATGAAACTTCAAATATATGGCTATAGGAGGTTTCCGTCAGAAAAATAGCTCGAAATTTTTTTATAACAGTATGAAAAGAATAATAACAGCTCGAAAATTCCAAGAATAACGAACTATTTTATTTACTTTCAGCCTGCGTGCTCTGTACGCATGTGGTTTGCATCTACTCATCATAGGAATACGGTTTTAGCATTACCACGACGTTTATTTATAAAATTTAAAACTATTGGTTTTGCAAATTAAACTTCTGAAGCATGCTCTAACTAACATAAATCTCAGAATATTATATTATATTATACAGAATATTATATTATATTATATAAAGAATATTATATTAAACAGACTGACTATATTAACACTTATAGTACTCACTAGTTCCGGTTCTACTGATAAAATTCTAATGAAACTTCAAATATATGGCTATAGGAGGTTTCCGTCAGAAAAATAGCTCGAAATTTTTTTATAACAGTATGAAAAGAATAATAACAGCTCGAAAATTCCAAGAATAACGAACTATTTTATTTACTTTCAGCCTGCGTGCTCTGTACGCATGTGGTTTGCATCTACTCATCATAGGAATACGGTTTTAGCATTACCACGACGTTTATTTATAAACTTTAAAACTATTGGTTTTGCAAATTAAACTTCTGAAGCATGCTCTAACTAACATAAATCTCAGAATATTATATTATATTATACAGAATATTATATTATATTATATAAAGAATATTATATTAAACAGACTGACTATATTAACACTTATAGTACTCACTAGTTCCGGTTCTACTGATAAGATTCTAATGAAACTTCAAATATATGGTTATAGGAGGTTCCCGTCAGAAAAATAGCTCGAAATTTTTTTATAACAGTATGAAAAGAATAATAACAGCTCGAAAATTCCAAGAATAACGAACTATTTTATTTACTTTCAGCCTGCGTGCTCTGTACGCATGTGGTTTGCATCTACTCATCATAGGAATACGGTTTTAGCATTACCACGACGTTTATTTATAAAATTTAAAACTATTGGTTTTGCAAATTAAACTTCTGAAGCATGCTCTAACTAACATAAATCTCAGAATATTATATTATATTATACAGAATATTATATTATATTATATAAAGAATATTATATTAAACAGACTGACTATATTAACACTTATAGTACTCACTAGTTCCGGTTCTACTGATAAGATTCTAATGAAACTTCAAATATATGGCTATAGGAGGTTTCCGTCAGAAAAATAGCTCGAAATTTTTTTATAACAGTATGAAAAGAATAATAACAGCTCGAAAATTCCAAGAATAACGAACTATTTTATTTACTTTCAGCCTGCGTGCTCTGTACGCATGTGGTTTGCATCTACTCATCATAGGAATACGGTTTTAGCATTACCACGACGTTTATTTATAAAATTTAAAACTATTGGTTTTGCAAATTAAACTTCTGAAGCATGCTCTAACTAACATAAATCTCAGAATATTATATTATATTATACAGAATATTATATTATATTATACAGAATATTATATTATATTATATAAAGAATATTATATTAAACAGACTGACTATATTAACACTTATAGTACTCACTAGTTCCGGTTCTACTGATAAGATTCTAATGAAACTTCAAATATATGGCTATAGGAGGTTTCCGTCAGAAAAATAGCTCGAAATTTTTTTATAACAGTATGAAAAGAATAATAACAGCTCGAAAATTCCAAGAATAACGAACTATTTTATTTACTTTCAGCCTGCGTGCTCTGTACGCATGTGGTTTGCATCTACTCATCATAGGAATACGGTTTTAGCATTACCACGACGTTTATTTATAAAATTTAAAACTATTGGTTTTGCAAATTAAACTTCTGAAGCATGCTCTAACTAACATAAATCTCAGAATATTATATTATATTATACAGAATATTATATTATATTATATAAAGAATATTATATTAAACAGACTGACTATATTAACACTTATAGTACTCACTAGTTCCGGTTCTACTGATAAGATTCTAATGAAACTTCAAATATATGGCTATAGGAGGTTTCCGTCAGAAAAATAGCTCGAAATTTTTTTATAACAGTATGAAAAGAATAATAACAGCTCGAAAATTCCAAGAATAACGAACTATTTTATTTACTTTCAGCCTGCGTGCTCTGTACGCATGTGGTTTGCATCTACTCATCATAGGAATACGGTTTTAGCATTACCACGACGTTTATTTATAAAATTTAAAACTATTGGTTTTGCAAATTAAACTTCTGAAGCATGCTCTAACTAACATAAATCTCAGAATATTATATTATATTATACAGAATATTATATTATATTATATAAAGAATATTATATTAAACAGACTGACTATATTAACACTTATAGTACTCACTAGTTCCGGTTCTACTGATAAGATTCTAATGAAACTTCAAATATATGGCTATAGGAGGTTTCCGTCAGAAAAATAGCTCGAAATTTTTTTATAACAGTATGAAAAGAATAATAACAGCTCGAAAATTCCAAGAATAACGAACTATTTTATTTACTTTCAGCCTGCGTGCTCTGTACGCATGTGGTTTGCATCTACTCATCATAGGAATACGGTTTTAGCATTACCACGACGTTTATTTATAAAATTTAAAACTATTGGTTTTGCAAATTAAACTTCTGAAGCATGCTCTAACTAACATAAATCTCAGAATATTATATTATATTATACAGAATATTATATTATATTATATAAAGAATATTATATTAAACAGACTGACTATATTAACACTTATAGTACTCACTAGTTCCGGTTCTACTGATAAGATTCTAATGAAACTTCAAATATATGGTTATAGGAGGTTTCCGTCAGAAAAATAGCTCGAAATTTTTTTATAACAGTATGAAAAGAATAATAACAGCTCGAAAATTCCAAGAATAACGAACTATTTTATTTACTTTCAGCCTGCGTGCTCTGTACGCATGTGGTTTGCATCTACTCATCATAGGAATACGGTTTTAGCATTACCACGACGTTTATTTATAAAATTTAAAACTATTGGTTTTGCAAATTAAACTTCTGAAGCATGCTCTAACTAACATAAATCTCAGAATATTATATTATATTATACAGAATATTATATTATATTATATAAAGAATATTATATTAAACAGACTGACTATATTAACACTTATAGTACTCACTAGTTCCGGTTCTACTGATAAGATTCTAATGAAACTTCAAATATATGGCTATAAGAGGTTTCCATCAGAAAAATAGCTCGAAATTTTTTTATAACAGTATGAAAAGAATAATAACAGCTCGAAAATTCCAAGAATAACGAACTATTTTATTTACTTTCAGCCTGCGTGCTCTGTACGCATGTGGTTTGCATCTACTCATCATAGGAATACGGTTTTAGCATTACCACGACGTTTATTTATAAACTTTAAAACTATTGGTTTTGCAAATTAAACTTCTGAAGCATGCTCTAACTAACATAAATCTCAGAATATTATATTATATTATACAGAATATTATATTATATTATATAAAGAATATTATATTAAACAGACTGACTATATTAACACTTATAGTACTCACTAGTTCCGGTTCTACTGATAAGATTCTAATGAAACTTCAAATATATGGTTATAGGAGGTTCCCGTCAGAAAAATAGCTCGAAATTTTTTTATAACAGTATGAAAAGAATAATAACAGCTCGAAAATTCCAAGAATAACGAACTATTTTATTTACTTTCAGCCTGCGTGCTCTGTACGCATGTGGTTTGCATCTACTCATCATAGGAATACGGTTTTAGCATTACCACGACGTTTATTTATAAAATTTAAAACTATTGGTTTTGCAAATTAAACTTCTGAAGCATGCTCTAACTAACATAAATCTTAGAATATTATATTATATTATACAGAATATTATATTATATTATATAAAGAATATTATATTAAACAGACTGACTATATTAACACTTATAGTACTCACTAGTTCCGGTTCTACTGATAAGATTCTAATGAAACTTCAAATATATGGCTATAGGAGGTTTCCGTCAGAAAAATAGCTCGAAATTTTTTTATAACAGTATGAAAAGAATAATAACAGCTCGAAAATTCCAAGAATAACGAACTATTTTATTTACTTTCAGCCTGCGTGCTCTGTACGCATGTGGTTTGCATCTACTCATCATAGGAATACGGTTTTAGCATTACCACGACGTTTATTTATAAAATTTAAAACTATTGGTTTTGCAAATTAAACTTCTGAAGCATGCTCTAACTAACATAAATCTCAGAATATTATATTATATTATACAGAATATTATATTGTATTATACAGAATATTATATTATATTATATAAAGAATATTATATTAAACAGACTGACTATATTAACACTTATAGTACTCTCTAGTTCCGGTTTTACTGATAAGATTCTAATGAAACTTCAAATATATGGCTATAGGAGGTTTCCGTCAGAAAAATAGCTCGAAATTTTTTTATAACAGTATGAAAAGAATAATAACAGCTCGAAAATTCCAAGAATAACGAACTATTTTATTTACTTTAAGCCTGCGTGATCTGTACGCATGTGGTTTGCATCTACTCATCATAGGAATACGGTTTTAGCATTACCACGACGTTTATTTATAAAATTTAAAACTATTGGTTTTGCAAATTAAACTTCTGAAGCATGCTCTAACTAACATAAATCTCAGAATATTATATTATATTATACAGAATATTATATTATATTATATAAAGAATATTATATTAAACAGACTGACTATATTAACACTTATAGTACTCACTAGTTCTGGTTCTACTGATAAGATTCTAATGAAACTTCAAATATATTGCTATAGGAGGTTTCCGTCAGAAAAATAGCTCGAAATTTTTTTATAACAGTTTGAAAAGAATAATAACAGCTCGAAAATTCCAAGAATAACGAACTATTTTATTTACTTTCAGCCTGCGTGCTCTGTACGCATGTGGTTTGCATCTACTCATCATAGGAATACGGTTTTAGCATTACCACGACGTTTATTTATAAAATTTAAAACTATTGGTTTTGCAAATTAAACTTCTGAAGCATGCTCTAACTAACATAAATCTCAGAATATTATATTATATTATACAGAATATTATATTATATTATATAAAGAATATTATATTAAACAGACTGACTATATTAACACTTATAGTACTCACTAGTTCCGGTTCTACTGATAAGATTCTAATGAAACTTCAAATATATGGCTATAGGAGGTTTCCGTCAGAAAAATAGCTCGAAATTTTTTTATAACAGTATGAAAAGAATAATAACAGCTCGAAAATTCCAAGAATAACGAACTATTTTATTTACTTTCAGCCTGCGTGCTCTGTACGCATGTGGTTTGCATCTACTCATCATAGGAATACGGTTTTAGCATTACCACGACGTTTATTTATAAAATTTAAAACTCTTGGTTTTGCAAATTAAACTTCTGAAGCATGCTCTAACTAACATAAACCTCAGAATATTATATTATATTATACAGAATATTATATTATATTATATAAAGAATATTATATTAAACAGACTGACTATATTAACACTTATAGTACTCACTAGTTCCAGTTCTACTGATAAGATTCTAATGAAACTTCAAATATATGGCTATAGGAGGTTTCCGTCAGAAAAATAGCTCGAAATTTTTTTATAACAGTATGAAAAGAATAATAACAGCTCGAAAATTCCAAGAATAACGAACTATTTTATTTACTTTCAGCCTGCGTGCTCTGTACGCATGTGGTTTGCATCTACTCATCATAGGAATACGGTTTTAGCATTACCACGACGTTTATTTATAAACTTTAAAACTATTGGTTTTGCAAATTAAACTTCTGAAGCATGCTCTAACTAACATAAATCTCAGAATATTATATTATATTATACAGAATATTATATTATATTATATAAAGAATATTATATTAAACAGACTGACTATATTAACACTTATAGTACTCACTAGTTCCGGTTCTACTGATAAGATTCTAATGAAACTTCAAATATATGGTTATAGGAGGTTTCCGTCAGAAAAATAGCTCGAAATTTTTTTATAACAGTATGAAAAGAATAATAACAGCTCGAAAATTCCAAGAATAACGAACTATTTTATTTACTTTCAGCCTGCGTGCTCTGTACGCATGTGGTTTGCATCTACTCATCATAGGAATACGGTTTTAGCATTACCACGACGTTTATTTATAAAATTTAAAACTATTGGTTTTGCAAATTAAACTTCTGAAGCATGCTCTAACTAACATAAATCTCAGAATATTATATTATATTATACAGAATATTATATTATATTATATAAAGAATATTATATTAAACAGACTGACTATATTAACACTTATAGTACTCACTAGTTCCGGTTCTACTGATAAGATTCTAATGAAACTTCAAATATATGGCTATAGGAGGTTTCCGTCAGAAAAATAGCTCGAAATTTTTTTATAACAGTATGAAAAGAATAATAACAGCTCGAAAATTCCAAGAATAACGAACTATTTTATTTACTTTCAGCCTGCGTGCTCTGTACGCATGTGGTTTGCATCTACTCATCATAGGAATACGGTTTTAGCATTACCACGACGTTTATTTATAAACTTTAAAACTATTGGTTTTGCAAATTAAACTTCTGAAGCATGCTCTAACTAACATAAATCTCAGAATATTATATTATATTATACAGAATATTATATTATATTATATAAAGAATATTATATTAAACAGACTGACTATATTAACACTTATAGTACTCACTAGTTCCGGTTCTACTGATAAGATTCTAATGAAACTTCAAATATATGGTTATAGGAGGTTCCCGTCAGAAAAATAGCTCGAAATTTTTTTATAACAGTATGAAAAGAATAATAACAGCTCGAAAATTCCAAGAATAACGAACTATTTTATTTACTTTCAGCCTGCGTGCTCTGTACGCATGTGGTTTGCATCTACTCATCATAGGAATACGGTTTTAGCATTACCACGACGTTTATTTATAAAATTTAAAACTATTGGTTTTGCAAATTAAACTTCTGAAGCATGCTCTAACTAACATAAATCTCAGAATATTATATTATATTATACAGAATATTATATTATATTATATAAAGAATATTATATTAAACAGACTGACTATATTAACACTTATAGTACTCACTAGTTCCGGTTCTACTGATAAGATTCTAATGAAACTTCAAATATATGGCTATAGGAGGTTTCCGTCAGAAAAATAGCTCGAAATTTTTTTATAACAGTATGAAAAGAATAATAACAGCTCGAAAATTCCAAGAATAACGAACTATTTTATTTACTTTCAGCCTGCGTGCTCTGTACGCATGTGGTTTGCATCTACTCATCATAGGAATACGGTTTTAGCATTACCACGACGTTTATTTATAAAATTTAAAACTATTGGTTTTGCAAATTAAACTTCTGAAGCATGCTCTAACTAACATAAATCTCAGAATATTATATTATATTATACAGAATATTATATTATATTATACAGAATATTATATTATATTATATAAAGAATATTATATTAAACAGACTGACTATATTAACACTTATAGTACTCTCTAGTTCCGGTTCTACTGATAAGATTCTAATGAAACTTCAAATATATGGCTATAGGAGGTTTCCGTCAGAAAAATAGCTCGAAATTTTTTTATAACAGTATGAAAAGAATAATAACAGCTCGAAAATTCCAAGAATAACGAACTATTTTATTTACTTTCAGCCTGCGTGCTCTGTACGCATGTGGTTTGCATCTACTCATCATAGGAATACGGTTTTAGCATTACCACGACGTTTATTTATAAAATTTAAAACTATTGGTTTTGCAAATTAAACTTCTGAAGCATGCTCTAACTAACATAAATCTCAGAATATTATATTATATTATACAGAATATTATATTATATTATATAAAGAATATTATATTAAACAGACTGACTATATTAACACTTATAGTACTCACTAGTTCTGGTTCTACTGATAAGATTCTAATGAAACTTCAAATATATTGCTATAGGAGGTTTCCGTCAGAAAAATAGCTCGAAATTTTTTTATAACAGTTTGAAAAGAATAATAACAGCTCGAAAATTCCAAGAATAACGAACTATTTTATTTACTTTCAGCCTGCGTGCTCTGTACGCATGTGGTTTGCATCTACTCATCATAGGAATACGGTTTTAGCATTACCACGACGTTTATTTATAAAATTTAAAACTATTGGTTTTGCAAATTAAACTTCTGAAGCATGCTCTAACTAACATAAATCTCAGAATATTATATTATATTATACAGAATATTATATTATATTATATAAAGAATATTATATTAAACAGACTGACTATATTAACACTTATAGTACTCACTAGTTCCGGTTCTACTGATAAGATTCTAATGAAACTTCAAATATATGGCTATAGGAGGTTTCCGTCAGAAAAATAGCTCGAAATTTTTTTATAACAGTATGAAAAGAATAATAACAGCTCGAAAATTCCAAGAATAACGAACTATTTTATTTACTTTCAGCCTGCGTGCTCTGTACGCATGTGGTTTGCATCTACTCATCATAGGAATACGGTTTTAGCATTACCACGACGTTTATTTATAAAATTTAAAACTATTGGTTTTGCAAATTAAACTTCTGAAGCATGCTCTAACTAACATAAACCTCAGAATATTATATTATATTATACAGAATATTATATTATATTATATAAAGAATATTATATTAAACAGACTGACTATATTAACACTTATAGTACTCACTAGTTCCGGTTCTACTGATAAGATTCTAATGAAACTTCAAATATATGGCTATAGGAGGTTTCCGTCAGAAAAATAGCTCGAAATTTTTTTATAACAGTATGAAAAGAATAATAACAGCTCGAAAATTCCAAGAATAACGAACTATTTTATTTACTTTCAGCCTGCGTGCTCTGTACGCATGTGGTTTGCATCTACTCATCATAGGAATACGGTTTTAGCATTACCACGACGTTTATTTATAAACTTTAAAACTATTGGTTTTGCAAATTAAACTTCTGAAGCATGCTCTAACTAACATAAATCTCAGAATATTATATTATATTATACAGAATATTATATTATATTATATAAAGAATATTATATTAAACAGACTGACTATATTAACACTTATAGTACTCACTAGTTCCGGTTCTACTGATAAGATTCTAATGAAACTTCAAATATATGGTTATAGGAGGTTCCCGTCAGAAAAATAGCTCGAAATTTTTTTATAACAGTATGAAAAGAATAATAACAGCTCGAAAATTCCAAGAATAACGAACTATTTTATTTACTTTCAGCCTGCGTGCTCTGTACGCATGTGGTTTGCATCTACTCATCATAGGAATACGGTTTTAGCATTACCACGACGTTTATTTATAAAATTTAAAACTATTGGTTTTGCAAATTAAACTTCTGAAGCATGCTCTAACTAACATAAATCTCAGAATATTATATTATATTATACAGAATATTATATTATATTATATAAAGAATATTATATTAAACAGACTGACTATATTAACACTTATAGTACTCACTAGTTCCGGTTCTACTGATAAGATTCTAATGAAACTTCAAATATATGGCTATAGGAGGTTTCCGTCAGAAAAATAGTTCGAAATTTTTTTATAACAGTATGAAAAGAATAATAACAGCTCGAAAATTCCAAGAATAACGAACTATTTTATTTACTTTCAGCCTGCGTGCTCTGTACGCATGTGGTTTGCATCTACTCATCATAGGAATACGGTTTTAGCATTACCACGACGTTTATTTATAAAATTTAAAACTATTGGTTTTGCAAATTAAACTTCTGAAGCATGCTCTAACTAACATAAATCTCAGAATATTATATTATATTATACAGAATATTATATTATATTATACAGAATATTATATTATATTATATAAAGAATATTATATTAAACAGACTGACTATATTAACACTTATAGTACTCTCTAGTTCCGGTTCTACTGATAAGATTCTAATGAAACTTCAAATATATGGCTATAGGAGGTTTCCGTCAGAAAAATAGCTCGAAATTTTTTTATAACAGTATGAAAAGAATAATAACAGCTCGAAAATTCCAAGAATAACGAACTATTTTATTTACTTTCAGCCTGCGTGCTCTGTACGCATGTGGTTTGCATCTACTCATCATAGGAATACGGTTTTAGCATTACCACGACGTTTATTTATAAAATTTAAAACTATTGGTTTTGCAAATTAAACTTCTGAAGCATGCTCTAACTAACATAAATCTCAGAATATTATATTATATTATACAGAATATTATATTATATTATATAAAGAATATTATATTAAACAGACTGACTATATTAACACTTATAGTACTCACTAGTTCTGGTTCTACTGATGAGATTCTAATGAAACTTCAAATATATTGCTATTGGAGGTTTCCGTCAGAAAAATAGCTCGAAATTTTTTTATAACAGTTTGAAAAGAATAATAACAGCTCGAAAATTCCAAGAATAACGAACTATTTTATTTACTTTCAGCCTGCGTGCTCTGTACGCATGTGGTTTGCATCTACTCATCATAGGAATACGGTTTTAGCATTACCACGACGTTTATTTATAAAATTTAAAACTATTGGTTTTGCAAATTAAACTTCTGAAGCATGCTCTAACTAACATAAATCTCAGAATATTATATTATATTATACAGAATATTATATTATATTATATAAAGAATATTATATTAAACAGACTGACTATATTAACACTTATAGTACTCACTAGTTCCGGTTCTACTGATAAGATTCTAATGAAACTTCAAATATATGGCTATAGGAGGTTTCCGTCAGAAAAATAGCTCGAAATTTTTTTATAACAGTATGAAAAGAATAATAACAGCTCGAAAATTCCAAGAATAACGAACTATTTTATTTACTTTCAGCCTGCGTGCTCTGTACGCATGTGGTTTGCATCTACTCATCATAGGAATACGGTTTTAGCATTACCACGACGTTTATTTATAAAATTTAAAACTATTGGTTTTGCAAATTAAACTTCTGAAGCATGCTCTAACTAACATAAACCTCAGAATATTATATTATATTATACAGAATATTATATTATATTATATAAAGAATATTATATTAAACAGACTGACTATATTAACACTTATAGTACTCACTAGTTCCGGTTCTACTGATAAGATTCTAATGAAACTTCAAATATATGGCTATAGGAGGTTTCCGTCAGAAAAATAGCTCGAAATTTTTTTATAACAGTATGAAAAGAATAATAACAGCTCGAAAATTCCAAGAATAACGAACTATTTTATTTACTTTCAGCCTGCGTGCTCTGTACGCATGTGGTTTGCATCTACTCATCATAGGAATACGGTTTTAGCATTACCACGACGTTTATTTATAAAATTTAAAACTATTGGTTTTGCAAATTAAACTTCTGAAGCATGCTCTAACTAACATAAATCTCAGAATATTATATTATATTATACAGAATATTATATTATATTATATAAAGAATATTATATTAAACAGACTGACTATATTAACACTTATAGTACTCACTAGTTCCGGTTCTACTGATAAGATTCTAATGAAACTTCAAATATATGGCTATAGGAGGTTTCAATAAGAAAAATAGCTCGAAATTTTTTTATAACAGTATGAAAAGAATAATAACAGCTCGAAAATTCCAAGAATAACGAACTATTTTATTTACTTTCAGCCTGCGTGCTCTGTACGCATGTGGTTTGCATCTACTCATCATAGGAATACGGTTTTAGCATTACCACGACGTTTATTTATAAAATTTAAAACTATTGGTTTTGCAAATTAAACTTCTGAAGCATGCTCTAACTAACATAAATCTCAGAATATTATATTATATTATACAGAATATTATATTATATTATACAGAATATTATATTATATTATATAAAGAATATTATATTAAACAGACTGACTATATTAACACTTATAGTACTCTCTAGTTCCGGTTCTACTGATAAGATACTAATGAAACTTCAAATATATGGCTATTGGAGGTTTCCGTCAGAAAAATAGCTCGAAATTTTTTTATAACAGTATGAAAAGAATAATAACAGCTCGAAAATTCCAAGAATAACGAACTATTTTATTTACTTTCAGCCTGCGTGCTCTGTACGCATGTGGTTTGCATCTACTCATCATAGGAATACGGTTTTAGCATTACCACGACGTTTATTTATAAAATTTAAAACTATTGGTTTTGCAAATTAAACTTCTGAAGCATGCTCTAACTAACATAAATCTCAGAATATTATATTATATTATACAGAATATTATATTATATTATACAGAATATTATATTATATTATATAAAGAATATTATATTAAACAGACTGACTATATTAACACTTATAGTACTCACTAGTTCCGGTTCTACTGATAAAATTCTAATGAAACTTCAAATATATGGCTATAGGAGGTTTCCGTCAGAAAAATAGCTCGAAATTTTTTTATAACAGTATGAAAAGAATAATAACAGCTCGAAAATTCCAAGAATAACGAACTATTTTATTTACTTTCAGCCTGCGTGCTCTGTACGCATGAGGTTTGCATCTACTCAACATAGGAATACGGTTTTAGCATTACCACGACGTTTATTTATAAAATTTAAAACTATTGGTTTAGCAAATTAAACTTCTGAAGCATGCTCTAACTAACATAAATCTCAGAATATTATATTATATTATACAGAATATTATATTATATTATATAAAGAATATTATATTAAACAGACTGACTATATTAACACTTATAGTACTCACTAGTTCCGGTTCTACTGATAAGATTCTAATGAAACTTCAAATATATGGCTATAGGAGGTTTCCGTCAGAAAAATAGCTCGAAATTTTTTTATAACAGTATGAAAACAATAATAACAGCTAGAAAATTCCAAGAATAACGAACTATTTTATTTACTTTCAGCCTGCGTGCTCTGTACGCATGTGGTTTGCATCTACTCATCATAGGAATACGGTTTTAGCATTACCACGACGTTTATTTATAAAATTTAAAACTATTGGTTTTGCAAATTAAACTTCTGAAGCATGCTCTAACTAACATAAATCTCAGAATATTATATTATATTATACAGAATATTATATTATATTATATAAAGAATATTATATTAAACAGACTGACTATATTAACACTTATAGTACTCACTAGTTCCGGTTCTACTGATAAGATTCTAATGAAACTTCAAATATATGGCTATAGGAGGTTTCCGTCAGAAAAATAGCTCGAAATTTTTTTATAACAGTATGAAAAGAATAATAACAGCTCGAAAATTCCAAGAATAACGAACTATTTTATTTACTTTCAGCCTGCGTGCTCTGTACGCATGTGGTTTGCATCTACTCATCATAGGAATACGGTTTTAGCATTACCACGACGTTTATTTATAAAATTTAAAACTATTGGTTTTGCAAATTAAACTTCTGAAGCATGCTCTAACTAACATAAATCTCAGAATATTATATTATATTATACAGAATATTATATTATATTATATAAAGAATATTATATTAAACAGACTGACTATATTAACACTTATAGTACTCACTAGTTCCGGTTCTACTGATAAGATTCTAATGAAACTTCAAATATATGGCTATAGGAGGTTTCCGTCAGAAAAATAGCTCGAAATTTTTTTATAACAGTATGAAAAGAATAATAACAGCTCGAAAATTCCAAGAATAACGAACTATTTTATTTACTTTCAGCCTGCGTGCTCTGTACGCATGTGGTTTGCATCTACTCATCATAGGAATACGGTTTTAGCATTACCACGACGTTTATTTATAAAATTTAAAACTATTGGTTTTGCAAATTAAACTTCTGAAGCATGCTCTAACTAACATAAATCTCAGAATATTATATTATATTATACAGAATATTATATTATATTATATAAAGAATATTATATTAAACAGACTGACTATATTAACACTTATAGTACTCAACTAGTTCCGGTTCTACTGATAAGATTCTAATGAAACTTCAAATATATGGCTATAGGAGGTTTCCGTCAGAAAAATAGCTCGAAATTTTTTTATAACAGTATGAAAAGAATAATAACAGCTCGAAAATTCCAAGAATAACGAACTATTTTATTTACTTTCAGCCTGCGTGCTCTGTACGCATGTGGTTTGCATCTACTCATCATAGGAATACGGTTTTAGCATTACCACGACGTTTATTTATAAAATTTAAAACTATTGGTTTTGCAAATTAAACTTCTGAAGCATGCTCTAACTAACATAAATCTCTGAATATTATATTATATTATACAGAATATTATATTATATTATATAAAGAATATTATATTAAACAGACTGACTATATTAACACTTATAGTACTCACTAGTTCCGGTTCTACTGATAAAATTCTAATGAAACTTCAAATATATGGCTATAGGAGGTTTCCGTCAGAAAAATAGCTCGAAATTTTTTTATAACAGTATGAAAAGAATAATAACAGCTCGAAAATTCCAAGAATAACGAACTATTTTATTTACTTTCAGCCTGCGTGCTCTGTACGCATGTGGTTTGCATCTACTCATCATAGGAATACGGTTTTAGCATTACCACGACGTTTATTTATAAAATTTAAAACTATTGGTTTTGCAAATTAAACTTCTGAAGCATGCTCTAACTAACATAAATCTCAGAATATTATATTATATTATACAGAATATTATATTATATTATATAAAGAATATTATATTAAACAGACTGACTATATTAACACTTATAGTACTCACTAGTTCCGGTTCTACTGATAAGATTCTAATGAAACTTCAAATATATGGCTATAGGAGGTTTCCGTCAGAAAAATAGCTCGAAATTTTTTTATAACAGTATGAAAAGAATAATAACAGCTCGAAAATTCCAAGAATAACGAACTATTTTATTTACTTTCAGCCTGCGTGCTCTGTACGCATGTGGTTTGCATCTACTCATCATAGGAATACGGTTTTAGCATTACCACGACGTTTATTTATAAAATTTAAAACTATTGGTTTTGCAAATTAAACTTCTGAAGCATGCTCTAACTAACATAAATCTCAGAATATTATATTATATTATACAGAATATTATATTATATTATATAAAGAATATTATATTAAACAGACTGACTATATTAACACTTATAGTACTCACTAGTTCCGGTTCTACTGATAAGATTCTAATGAAACTTCAAATATATGGCTATAGGAGGCTTCCGTCAGAAAAATAGCTCGAAATTTTTTTATAACAGTATGAAAAGAATAATAACAGCTCGAAAATTCCAAGAATAACGAACTATTTTATTTACTTTCAGCCTGCGTGCTCTGTACGCATGTGGTTTGCATCTACTCATCATAGGAATACGGTTTTAGCATTACCACGACGTTTATTTATAAAATTTAAAACTATTGGTTTTGCAAATTAAACTTCTGAAGCATGCTCTAACTAACATAAATCTCAGAATATTATATTATATTATACAGAATATTATATTATATTATATAAAGAATATTATATTAAACAGACTGACTATATTAACACTTATAGTACTCACTAGTTCCGGTTCTACTGATAAGATTCTAATGAAACTTCAAATATATGGCTATAGGAGGTTTCCGTCAGAAAAATAGCTCGAAATTTTTTTATAACAGTATGAAAAGAATAATAACAGCTCGAAAATTCCAAGAATAACGAACTATTTTATTTACTTTCAGCCTGCGTGCTCTGTACGCATGTGGTTTGCATCTACTCATCATAGGAATACGGTTTTAGCATTACCACGACGTTTATTTATAAAATTTAAAACTATTGGTTTTGCAAATTAAACTTCTGAAGCATGCTCTAACTAACATAAATCTCAGAATATTATATTATATTATACAGAATATTATATTATATTATATAAAGAATATTATATTAAACAGACTGACTATATTAACACTTATAGTACTCACTAGTTCCGGTTCTACTGATAAGATTCTAATGAAACTTCAAATATATGGTTATAGGAGGTTTCCGTCAGAAAAATAGCTCGAAATTTTTTTATAACAGTATGAAAAGAATAATAACAGCTCGAAAATTCCAAGAATAACGAACTATTTTATTTACTTTCAGCCTGCGTGCTCTCTACGCATGTGGTTTGCATCTACTCATCATAGGAATACGGTTTTAGCATTACCACGACGTTTATTTATAAAATTTAAAACTATTGGTTTTGCAAATTAAACTTCTGAAGCATGCTCTAACTAACATAAATCTCAGAATATTATATTATATTATACAGAATATTATATTATATTATATAAAGAATATTATATTAAACAGACTGACTATATTAACACTTATAGTACTCACTAGTTCCGGTTCTACTGATAAGATTCTAATGAAACTTCAAATATATGGCTATAGGAGGTTTCCGTCAGAAAAATAGCTCGAAATTTTTTTATAACAGTATGAAAAGAATAATAACAGCTCGAAAATTCCAAGAATAACGAACTATTTTATTTACTTTCAGCCTGCGTGCTCTGTACGCATGTGGTTTGCATCTACTCATCATAGGAATACGGTTTTAGCATTACCACGACGTTTATTTATAAAATTTAAAACTATTGGTTTTGCAAATTAAACTTCTGAAGCATGCTCTAACTAACATAAATCTCAGAATATTATATTATATTATACAGAATATTATATTATATTATATAAAGAATATTATATTAAACAGACTGACTATATTAACACTTATAGTACTCACTAGTTCCGGTTCTACTGATAAGATTCTAATGAAACTTCAAATATATGGTTATAGGAGGTTCCCGTCAGAAAAATAGCTCGAAATTTTTTTATAACAGTATGAAAAGAATAATAACAGCTCGAAAATTCCAAGAATAACGAACTATTTTATTTACTTTCAGCCTGCGTGCTCTGTACGCATGTGGTTTGCATCTACTCATCATAGGAATACGGTTTTAGCATTACCACGACGTTTATTTATAAAATTTAAAACTATTGGTTTTGCAAATTAAACTTCTGAAGCATGCTCTAACTAACATAAATCTCAGAATATTATATTATATTATACAGAATATTATATTATATTATATAAAGAATATTATATTAAACAGACTGACTATATTAACACTTATAGTACTCACTAGTTCCGGTTCTACTGATAAGATTCTAATGAAACTTCAAATATATGGCTATAGGAGGTTTCCGTCAGAAAAATAGCTCGAAATTTTTTTATAACAGTATGAAAAGAATAATAACAGCTCGAAAATTCCAAGATAAACGAACTATTTTATTTACTTTCAGCCTGCGTGCTCTGTACGCATGTGGTTTGCATCTACTCATCATAGGAATACGGTTTTAGCATTACCACGACGTTTATTTATAAAATTTAAAACTATTGGTTTTGCAAATTAAACTTCTGAAGCATGCTCTAACTAACATAAATCTCAGAATATTATATTATATTATACAGAATATTATATTATATTATATAAAGAATATTATATTAAACAGACTGACTATATTAACACTTATAGTACTCACTAGTTCCGGTTCTACTGATAAGATTCTAATGAAACTTCAAATATATGGCTATAGGAGGTTTCCGTCAGAAAAATAGCTCGAAATTTTTTTATAACAGTATGAAAAGAATAATAACAGCTCGAAAATTCCAAGAATAACGAACTATTTTATTTACTTTCAGCCTGCGTGCTCTGTACGCATGTGGTTTGCATCTACTCATCATAGGAATACGGTTTTAGCATTACCACGACGTTTATTTATAAAATTTAAAACTATTGGTTTTGCAAATTAAACTTCTGAAGCATGCTCTAACTAACATAAATCTCAGAATATTATATTATATTATACAGAATATTATATTATATTATATAAAGAATATTATATTAAACAGACTGACTATATTAACACTTATAGTACTCACTAGTTCCGGTTCTACTGATAAGATTCTAATGAAACTTCAAATATATGGCTATAGGAGGTTTCCGTCAGAAAAATAGCTCGAAATTTTTTTATAACAGTATGAAAAGAATAATAACAGCTCGAAAATTCCAAGAATAACGAACTATTTTATTTACTTTCAGCCTGCGTGCTCTGTACGCATGTGGTTTGCATCTACTCATCATAGGAATACGGTTTTAGCATTACCACGACGTTTATTTATAAAATTTAAAACTATTGGTTTTGCAAATTAAACTTCTGAAGCATGCTCTAACTAACATAAATCTCAGAATATTATATTATATTATACAGAATATTATATTATATTATATAAAGAATATTATATTAAACAGACTGACTATATTAACACTTATAGTACTCACTAGTTCCGGTTCTACTGATAAGATTCTAATGAAACTTCAAATATATGGTTATAGGAGGTTTCCGTCAGAAAAATAGCTCGAAATTTTTTTATAACAGTATGAAAAGAATAATAACAGCTCGAAAATTCCAAGAATAACGAACTATTTTATTTATTTTCAGCCTGCGTGCTCTGTACGCATGTGGTTTGCATCTACTCATCATAGGAATACGGTTTTAGCATTACCACGACGTTTATTTATAAAATTTAAAACTATTGGTTTTGCAAATTAAACTTCTGAAGCATGCTCTAACTAACATAAATCTCAGAATATTATATTATATTATACAGAATATTATATTATATTATATAAAGAATATTATATTAAACAGACTGACTATATTAACACTTATAGTACTCACTAGTTCCGGTTCTACTGATAAGATTCTAATGAAACTTCAAATATATGGCTATAGGAGGTTTCCGTCAGAAAAATAGCTCGAAATTTTTTTATAACAGTATGAAAAGAATAATAACAGCTCGAAAATTCCAAGAATAACGAACTATTTTATTTACTTTCAGCCTGCGTGCTCTGTACGCATGTGGTTTGCATCTACTCATCATAGGAATACGGTTTTAGCATTACCACGACGTTTATTTATAAACTTTAAAACTATTGGTTTTGCAAATTAAACTTCTGAAGCATGCTCTAACTAACATAAATCTCAGAATATTATATTATATTATACAGAATATTATATTATATTATATAAAGAATATTATATTAAACAGACTGACTATATTAACACTTATAGTACTCACTAGTTCCGGTTCTACTGATAAGATTCTAATGAAACTTCAAATATATGGTTATAGGAGGTTCCCGTCAGAAAAATAGCTCGAAATTTTTTTATAACAGTATGAAAAGAATAATAACAGCTCGAAAATTCCAAGAATAACGAACTATTTTATTTACTTTCAGCCTGCGTGCTCTGTACGCATGTGGTTTGCATCTACTCATCATAGGAATACGGTTTTAGCATTACCACGACGTTTATTTATAAAATTTAAAACTATTGGTTTTGCAAATTAAACTTCTGAAGCATGCTCTAACTAACATAAATCTCAGAATATTATATTATATTATACAGAATATTATATTATATTATATAAAGAATATTATATTAAACAGACTGACTATATTAACACTTATAGTACTCACTAGTTCCGGTTCTACTGATAAGATTCTAATGAAACTTCAAATATATGGCTATAGGAGGTTTCCGTCTGAAAAATAGCTCGAAATTTTTTTATAACAGTATGAAAAGAATAATAACAGCTCGAAAATTCCAAGAATAACGAACTATTTTATTTACTTTCAGCCTGCGTGCTCTGTACGCATGTGGTTTGCATCTACTCATCATAGGAATACGGTTTTAGCATTACCACGACGTTTATTTATAAAATTTAAAACTATTGGTTTTGCAAATTAAACTTCTGAAGCATGCTCTAACTAACATAAATCTCAGAATATTATATTATATTATACAGAATATTATATTATATTATACAGAATATTATATTATATTATATAAAGAATATTATATTAAACAGACTGACTATATTAACACTTATAGTACTCTCTAGTTCCGGTTCTACTGATAAGATTCTAATGAAACTTCAAATATATGGCTATAGGAGGTTTCCGTCAGAAAAATAGCTCGAAATTTTTTTATAACAGTATGAAAAGAATAATAACAGCTCGAAAATTCCAAGAATAACGAACTATTTTATTTACTTTCAGCCTGCGTGCTCTGTACGCATGTGGTTTGCATCTACTCATCATAGGAATACGGTTTTAGCATTACCACGACGTTTATTTATAAAATTTAAAACTATTGGTTTTGCAAATTAAACTTCTGAAGCATGCTCTAACTAACATAAATCTCAGAATATTATATTATATTATACAGAATATTATATTATATTATATTATATAAAGAATATTATATTAAACAGACTGACTATATTAACACTTATAGTACTCACTAGTTCTGGTTCTACTGATAAGATTCTAATGAAACTTCAAATATATTGCTATAGGAGGTTTCCGTCAGAAAAATAGCTCGAAATTTTTTTATAACAGTTTGAAAAGAATAATAACAGCTCGAAAATTCCAAGAATAACGAACTATTTTATTTACTTTCAGCCTGCGTGCTCTGTACGAATGTGGTTTGCATCTACTCATCATAGGAATACGGTTTTAGCATTACCACGACGTTTATTTATAAAATTTAAAACTATTGGTTTTGCAAATTAAACTTCTGAAGCATGCTCTAACTAACATAAATCTCAGAATATTATATTATATTATACAGAATATTATATTATATTATATAAAGAATATTATATTAAACAGACTGACTATATTAACACTTATAGTACTCACTAGTTCCGGTTCTACTGATAAGATTCTAATGAAACTTCAAATATATGGCTATAGGAGGTTTCCGTCAGAAAAATAGCTCGAAATTTTTTTATAACAGTATGAAAAGAATAATAACAGCTCGAAAATTCCAAGAATAACGAACTATTTTATTTACTTTCAGCCTGCGTGCTCTGTACGCATGTGGTTTGCATCTACTCATCATAGGAATACGGTTTTAGCATTACCACGACGTTTATTTATAAAATTTAAAACTATTGGTTTTGCAAATTAAACTTCTGAAGCATGCTCTAACTAACATAAACCTCAGAATATTATATTATATTATACAGAATATTATATTATATTATATAAAGAATATTATATTAAACAGACTGACTATATTAACACTTATAGTACTCACTAGTTCCGGTTCTACTGATAAGATTCTAATGAAACTTCAAATATATGGCTATAGGAGGTTTCCGTCAGAAAAATAGCTCGAAATTTTTTTATAACAGTATGAAAAGAATAATAACAGCTCGAAAATTCCAAGAATAACGAACTATTTTATTTACTTTCAGCCTGCGTGCTCTGTACGCATGTGGTTTGCATCTACTCATCATAGGAATACGGTTTTAGCATTACCACGACGTTTATTTATAAACTTTAAAACTATTGGTTTTGCAAATTAAACTTCTGAAGCATGCTCTAACTAACATAAATCTCAGAATATTATATTATATTATACAGAATATTATATTATATTATATAAAGAATATTATATTAAACAGACTGACTATATTAACACTTATAGTACTCACTAGTTCCGGTTCTACTGATAAGATTCTAATGAAACTTCAAATATATGGTTATAGGAGGTTCCCGTCAGAAAAATAGCTCGAAATTTTTTTATAACAGTATGAAAAGAATAATAACAGCTCGAAAATTCCAAGAATAACGAACTATTTTATTTACTTTCAGCCTGCGTGCTCTGTACGCATGTGGTTTGCATCTACTCATCATAGGAATACGGTTTTAGCATTACCACGACGTTTATTTATAAAATTTAAAACTATTGGTTTTGCAAATTAAACTTCTGAAGCATGCTCTAACTAACATAAATCTCAGAATATTATATTATATTATACAGAATATTATATTATATTATACAGAATATTATATTATATTATATAAAGAATATTATATTAAACAGACTGACTATATTAACACTTATAGTACTCTCTAGTTCCGGTTCTACTGATAAGATTCTAATGAAACTTCAAATATATGGCTATAGGAGGTTTCCGTCAGAAAAATAGCTCGAAATTTTTTTATAACAGTATGAAAAGAATAATAACAGCTCGAAAATTCCAAGAATAACGAACTATTTTATTTACTTTCAGCCTGCGTGCTCTGTACGCATGTGGTTTGCATCTACTCATCATAGGAATACGGTTTTAGCATTACCACGACGTTTATTTATAAAATTTAAAACTATTGGTTTTGCAAATTAAACTTCTGAAGCATGCTCTAACTAACATAAATCTCAGAATATTATATTATATTATACAGAATATTATATTATATTATATAAAGAATATTATATTAAACAGACTGACTATATTAACACTTATAGTACTCACTAGTTCTGGTTCTACTGATAAGATTCTAATGAAACTTCAAATATATTGCTATTGGAGGTTTCCGTCAGAAAAATAGCTCGAAATTTTTTTATAACAGTTTGAAAAGAATAATAACAGCTGGAAAATTCCAAGAATAACGAACTATTTTATTTACTTTCAGCCTGCGTGCTCTGTACGCATGTGGTTTGCATCTACTCATCATAGGAATACGGTTTTAGCATTACCACGACGTTTATTTATAAAATTTAAAACTATTGGTTTTGCAAATTAAACTTCTGAAGCATGCTCTAACTCACATAAATCTCAGAATATTATATTATATTATACAGAATATTATATTATATTATATAAAGAATATTATATTAAACAGACTGACTATATTAACACTTATAGTACTCACTAGTTCCGGTTCTACTGATAAGATTCTAATGAAACTTCAAATATATGGCTATAGGAGGTTTCCGTCAGAAAAATAGCTCGAAATTTTTTTATAACAGTATGAAAAGAATAATAACAGCTCGAAAATTCCAAGAATAACGAACTATTTTATTTACTTTCAGCCTGCGTGCTCTGTACGCATGTGGTTTGCATCTACTCATCATAGGAATACGGTTTTAGCATTACCACGACGTTTATTTATAAAATTTAAAACTATTGGTTTTGCAAATTAAACTTCTGAAGCATGCTCTAACTAACATAAACCTCAGAATATTATATTATATTATACAGAATATTATATTATATTATATAAAGAATATTATATTAAACAGACTGACTATATTAACACTTATAGTACTCACTAGTTCCGGTTCTACTGATAAGATTCTAATGAAACTTCAAATATATGGCTATAGGAGGTTTCCGTCAGAAAAATAGCTCGAAATTTTTTTATAACAGTATGAAAAGAATAATAACAGCTCGAAAATTCCAAGAATAACGAACTATTTTATTTACTTTCAGCCTGCGTGCTCTGTACGCATGTGGTTTGCATCTACTCATCATAGGAATACGGTTTTAGCATTACCACGACGTTAATTTATAAAATTTAAAACTATTGGTTTTGCAAATTAAACTTCTGAAGCATGCTCTAACTAACATAAATCTCAGAATATTATATTATATTATACAGAATATTATATTATATTATATAAAGAATATTATATTAAACAGACTGACTATATTAACACTTATAGTACTCACTAGTTCCGGTTCTACTGATAAGATTCTAATGAAACTTCAAATATATGGCTATAGGAGGTTTCAATAAGAAAAATAGCTCGAAATTTTTTTATAACAGTATGAAAAGAATAATAACAGCTCGAAAATTCCAAGAATAACGAACTATTTTATTTACTTTCAGCCTGCGTGCTCTGTACGCATGTGGTTTGCATCTACTCATCATAGGAATACGGTTTTAGCATTACCACGACGTTTATTTATAAAATTTAAAACTATTGGTTTTGCAAATTAAACTTCTGAAGCATGCTCTAACTAACATAAATCTCAGAATATTATATTATATTATACAGAATATTATATTATATTATACAGAATATTATATTATATTATATAAAGAATATTATATTAAACAGACTGACTATATTAACACTTATAGTACTCTCTAGTTCCGGTTCTACTGATAAGATTCTAATGAAACTTCAAATATATGGCTATTGGAGGTTTCCGTCAGAAAAATAGCTCGAAATTTTTTTATAACAGTATGAAAAGAATAATAACAGCTCGAAAATTCCAAGAATAACGAACTATTTTATTTACTTTCAGCCTGCGTGCTCTGTACGCATGTGGTTTGCATCTACTCATCATAGGAATACGGTTTTAGCATTACCACGACGTTTATTTATAAAATTTAAAACTATTGGTTTTGCAAATTAAACTTCTGAAGCATGCTCTAACTAACATAAATCTCAGAATATTATATTATATTATACAGAATATTATATTATATTATACAGAATATTATATTATATTATATAAAGAATATTATATTAAACAGACTGACTATATTAACACTTATAGTACTCACTAGTTCTGGTTCTACTGATAAGATTCTAATGAAACTTCAAATATATTGCTATAGGAGGTTTCCGTCAGAAAAATAGCTCGAAATTTTTTTATAACAGTATGAAAAGAATAATAACAGCTCGAAAATTTCAAGAATAACGAACTATTTTATTTACTTTCAGCCTGCGTGCTCTGTACGCATGTGGTTTGCATCTACTCATCATAGGAATACGGTTTTAGCATTACCACGACGTTTATTTATAAAATTTAAAACTATTGGTTTTGCAAATTAAACTTCTGAAGCATGCTCTAACTAACATAAATCTCAGAATATTATATTATATTATACAGAATATTATATTATATTATATAAAGAAAATTATATTAAACAGACTGACTATATTAACACTTATAGTACTCACTAGTTCCGGTTCTACTGATAAGATTCTAATGAAACTTCAAATATATGGCAATAGGAAGTTTCCGTCAGAAAAATAGCTCGAAATTTTTTTATAACAGTATGAAAAGAATAATAACAGCTCGAAAATTCCAAGAATAACGAACTATTTTATTTACTTTCAGCCTGCGTGCTCTGTACGCATGTGGTTTGCATCTACTCATCATAGGAATACGGTTTTAGCATTACCACGACGTTTATTTATAAAATTTAAAACTATTGGTTTTGCAAATTAAACTTCTGAAGCATGCTCTAACTAACATAAATCTCAGAATATTATATTATATTATACAGAATATTATATTATATTATATAAAGAATATTATATTAAACAGACTGACTATATTAACACTTATAGTACTCACTAGTTCCGGTTCTACTGATAAAATTCTAATGAAACTTCAAATATATGGCTATAGGAGGTTTCCGTCAGAAAAATAGCTCGAAATTTTTTTATAACAGTATGAAAAGAATAATAACAGCTCGAAAATTCCAAGAATAACGAACTATTTTATTTACTTTCAGCCTCCGTGCTCTGTACGCATGTGATTTGCATCTACTCATCATAGGAATACGGTTTTAGCATTACCACGACGTTTATTTATAAACTTTAAAACTATTGGTTTTGCAAATTAAACTTCTGAAGCATGCTCTAACTAACATAAATCTCAGAATATTATATTATATTATACAGAATATTATATTATATTATATAAAGAATATTATATTAAACAGACTGACTATATTAACACTTATAGTACTCACTAGTTCCGGTTCTACTGATAAGATTCTAATGAAACTTCAAATATATGGTTATAGGAGGTTTCCGTCAGAAAAATAGCTCGAAATTTTTTTATAACAGTATGAAAAGAATAATAACAGCTCGAAAATTCCAAGAATAACGAACTATTTTATTTACTTTCAGCCTGCGTGCTCTGTACGCATGTGGTTTGCATCTACTCATCATAGGAATACGGTTTTAGCATTACCACGACGTTTATTTATAAAATTTAAAACTATTGGTTTTGCAAATTAAACTTCTGAAGCATGCTCTAACTAACATAAATCTCAGAATATTATATTATATTATACAGAATATTATATTATATTATATAAAGAATATTATATTAAACAGACTGACTATATTAACACTTATAGTACTCACTAGTTCCGGTTCTACTGATAAGATTCTAATGAAACTTCAAATATATGGCTATAGGAGGTTTCCGTCAGAAAAATAGCTCGAAATTTTTTTATAACAGTATGAAAAGAATAATAACAGCTCGAAAATTCCAAGAATAACGAACTATTTTATTTACTTTCAGCCTGCGTGCTCTGTACGCATGTGGTTTGCATCTACTCATCATGGGAATACGGTTTTAGCATTACCACGACGTTTATTTATAAAATTTAAAACTATTGGTTTTGCAAATTAAACTTCTGAAGCATGCTCTAACTAACATAAATCTCAGAATATTATATTATATTATACAGAATATTATATTATATTATATAAAGAATATTATATTAAACAGACTGACTATATTAACACTTATAGTACTCACTAGTTCCGGTTCTACTGATAAAATTCTAATGAAACTTCAAATATATGGCTATAGGAGGTTTCCGTCAGAAAAATAGCTCGAAATTTTTTTATAACAGTATGAAAAGAATAATAACAGCTCGAAAATTCCAAGAATAACGAACTATTTTATTTACTTTCAGCCTGCGTGCTCTGTACGCATGTGGTTTGCATCTACTCATCATAGGAATACGGTTTTAGCATTACCACGACGTTTATTTATAAAATTTAAAACTATTGGTTTTGCAAATTAAACTTCTGAAGCATGCTCTAACTAACATAAATCTCAGAATATTATATTATATTATACAGAATATTATATTATATTATACAGAATATTATATTATATTATATAAAGAATATTATATTAAACAGACTGACTATATTAACACTTATAGTACTCTCTAGTTCCGGTTCTACTGATAAGATTCTAATGAAACTTCAAATATATGGCTATAGGAGGTTTCCGTCAGAAAAATAGCTCGAAATTTTTTTATAACAGTATGAAAAGAATAATAACAGCTCGAAAATTCCAAGAATAACGAACTATTTTATTTACTTTCAGCCTGCGTGCTCTGTACGCATGTGGTTTGCATCTACTCATCATAGGAATACGGTTTTAGCATTACCACGACGTTTATTTATAAAATTTAAAACTATTGGTTTTGCAAATTAAACTTCTGAAGCATGCTCTAACTAACATAAATCTCAGAATATTATATTATATTATACAGAATATTATATTATATTATATAAAGAATATTATATTAAACAGACTGACTATATTAACACTTATAGTACTCACTAGTTCTGGTTCTACTGATAAGATTCTAATGAAACTTCAAATATATTGCTATAGGAGGTTTCCGTCAGAAAAATAGCTCGAAATTTTTTTATAACAGTATGAAAAGAATAATAACAGCTCGAAAATTCCAAGAATAACGAACTATTTTATTTACTTTCAGCCTGCGTGCTCTGTACGCATGTGGTTTGCATCTACTCATCATAGGAATACGGTTTTAGCATTACCACGACGTTTATTTAGAAAATTTAAAACTATTGGTTTTGCAAATTAAACTTCTGAAGCATGCTCTAACTAACACAAATCTCAGAATATTATATTATATTATACAGAATATTATATTATATTATATAAAGAATATTATATTAAACAGACTGACTATATTAACACTTATAGTACTCACTAGTTCCGGTTCTACTGATAAGATTCTAATGAAACTTCAAATATATGGCTATAGGAGGTTTCCGTCAGAAAAATAGCTCGAAATTTTTTTATAACAGTATGAAAAGAATAATAACAGCTCGAAAATTCCAAGAATAACGAACTATTTTATTTACTTTCAGCCTGCGTGCTCTGTACGCATGTGGTTTGCATCTACTCATCATAGGAATACGGTTTTAGCATTACCACGACGTTTATTTATAAAATTTAAAACTATTGGTTTTGCAAATTAAACTTCTGAAGCATGCTCTAACTAACATAAATCTCAGAATATTATATTATATTATACAGAATATTATATTATATTATACAGAATATTATATTATATTATACAGAATATTATATTATATTATATAAAGAATATTATATTAAACAGACTGACTATATTAACACTTATAGTACTCTCTAGTTCCGGTTCTACTGATAAGATTCTAATGAAACTTCAAATATATGGCTATAGGAGGTTTCCGTCAGAAAAATAGCTCGAAATTTTTTTATAACAGTATGAAAAGAATAATAACACCTCGAAAATTCCAAGAATAACGAACTATTTTATTTACTTTCAGCCTGCGTGCTCTGTACGCATGTGGTTTGCATCTACTCATCATAGGAATACGGTTTTAGCATTACCACGACGTTTATTTATAAAATTTAAAACTATTGGTTTTGCAAATTAAACTTCTGAAGCATGCTCTAACTAACATAAATCTCAGAATATTATATTATATTATACAGAATATTATATTATATTATATAAAGAATATTATATTAAACAGACTGACTATATTAACACTTATAGTACTCACTAGTTCTGGTTCTACTGATAAGATTCTAATGAAACTTCAAATATATTGCTATAGGAGGTTTCCGTCAGAAAAATAGCTCGAAATTTTTTTATAACAGTATGAAAAGAATAATAACACCTCGAAAATTCCAAGAATAACGAACTATTTTATTTACTTTCAGCCTGCGTGCTCTGTACGCATGTGGTTTGCTTCTACTCATCATAGGAATACGGGTTTAGCATTACCACGACGTTTATTTATAAAATTTAAAACTATTGGTTTTGCAAATTAAACTTCTGAAGCATGCTCTAACTAACATAAATCTCAGAATATTATATTATATTATACAGAATATTATATTATATTATATAAAGAATATTATATTAAACAGACTGACTATATTAACACTTATAGTACTCACTAGTTCTGGTTCTACTGATAAGATTCTAATGAAACTTCAAATATATTGCTATAGGAGGTTTCCGTCAGAAAAATAGCTCGAAATTTTTTTATAACAGTATGAAAAGAATAATAACAGCTCGAAAATTCCAAGAATAACGAACTATTTTATTTACTTTCAGCCTGCGTGCTCTGTACGCATGTGGTTTGCATCTACTCATCATAGGAATACGGTTTTAGCATTACCACGACGTTTATTTATAAAATTTAAAACTATTGGTTTTGCAAATTAAACTTCTGAAGCATGCTCTAACTAACATAAATCTTAGAATATTATATTATATTATACAGAATATTATATTATATTATATAAAGAATATTATATTAAACAGACTGACTATATTAACACTTATAGTACTCACTAGTTCCGGTTCTACTGATAAGATTCTAATGAAACTTCAAATATATGGCTATAGGAGGTTTCCGTCAGAAAAATAGCTCGAAATTTTTTTATAACAGTATGAAAAGAATAATAACAGCTCGAAAATTCCAAGAATAACGAACTATTTTATTTACTTTCAGCCTGCGTGCTCTGTACGCATGTGGTTTGCATCTACTCATCATAGGAATACGGTTTTAGCATTACCACGACGTTTATTTATAAAATTTAAAACTATTGGTTTTGCAAATTAAACTTCTGAAGCATGCTCTAACTAACATAAATCTCAGAATATTATATTATATTATACAGAATATTATATTATATTATATAAAGAATATTATATTAAACAGACTGACTATATTAACACTTATAGTACTCACTAGTTTCGGTTCTACTGATAAGATTCAAATGAAACTTCAAATATATGGCTATTGGAGGTTTCCGTCAGAAAAATAGCTCGAAATTTTTTTATAACAGTATGAAAAGAATAATAACAGCTCGAAAATTCCAAGAATAGCGAACTATTTTATTTACTTTCAGCCTGCATGCTCTGTACGCATGTGGTTTGCATCTACTCGTCATAGGAATACGGTTTTAGCATTACCACGACGTTTATTTATAAAATTTTTAACTATTGGTTTTGCAAATTAAACTTCAGAAGCATGCTCTAACTAACATAAATCTCAGAATATTATATTATATTATACAGAATATTATATTATATTATATAAAGAATATTATATTAAACAGACTGACTATATTAGCACTTATAGTGCTCACTAGTTCCGGTTCTACTGATAAGATTCTAATGAAACTTCAAATATATGGCTATAGGAGGTTTCCGTCAGAAAAATAGCTCGAAATTTTTTTATAACAGTATGAAAAGAATAATAACAGCTCGTAAATTCCAAGAATAACGAACTATTTTATTTACTTTCAGCCTGCGTGCTCTGTACGCATGTGGTTTGCATCTACTCATCATAGGAATACGGTTTTAGCATTACCACGACGTTTATTTATAAAATTTAAAACTATTGGTTTTGCAAATTAAACTTCTGAAGCATGCTCTAACTAACATAAATCTCAGAATATTATATTATATTATACAGAATATTATATTATATTATATAAAGAATATTATATTAAACAGACTGACTATATTAACACTTATAGTACTCACTAGTTCCGGTTCTACTGATAAGATTCTAATGAAACTTCAAATATATGGCTATAGGAGGTTTCCGTCAGAAAAATAGCTCGAAATTTTTTTATAACAGTATGAAAAGAATAATAACAGCTCGAAAATTCCAAGAATAACGAACTATTTTATTTACTTTCAGCCTGCGTGCTCTGTACGCATTTGGTTTGCATCTACTCATCATAGGAATACGGTTTTAGCATTACCACGACGTTTATTTATAAAATTTAAAACTATTGGTTTTGCAAATTAAACTTCTGAAGCATGCTCTAACTAACATAAATCTCAGAATATTATATTATATTATATAAAGAATATTATATTAAACAGACTGACTATATTAACACTTATAGTACTCACTAGTTCCGGTTCTACTGATAAGATTCTAATGAAACTTCAAATATATGGCTATAGGAGGTTTCCGTCAGAAATTTTTTCAATTAAAAAGGAAAATGAATATACGTAAAAAAAGAAAATTTTACAATAACTAAACTTTTATCCAATCACTCATAAGTGAAATACTTTAAGGATTTTCACTAGATATTAATGTTTAGTCATGTCCTAGAATTAGCTATTAGAATGACATCTAAAGACGTAATTACATCATGATATGAGTGTTCTCACCTACGGGCATCTTTAAAATTGTGTTTAATTACCCTTAGCTATTGTGTTTTAAATGATCCTGGAAAAAAAATTGTAAAAACTGTTAATATTTTTTTTTTCTTTTAGTACTCATTAGTCGATCATCGTTACAAGATGGTTTGCATCTACTCATCATAGGAATACGGTTTTAGCATTACCACGACGTTTATTTATAAAATTTAAAACTATTGGTTTTGCAAATTAAACTTCTAAAGCATGCTCTAACTAACATAAATCTCAGAATATTATATTATATTATATAAAGAATATTATATTAAACAGACTGACTATATTAACACTTATAGTACTCACTAGTTCCGGTTCTACTGATAAGATTCTAATGAAACTTCAAATATATGGCTATAGGAGGTTTCCGTCAGAAATTTTTTCAATTAAAAAGGAAAATGAATATACGTAAAAAAAGAAAATTTTACAATAACTAAACTTTTATCCAATCACTCATAAGTGAAATACTTTAAGGATTTTCACTAGATATTAATGTTTAGTCATGTCCTAGAATTAGCTATTAGAATGACATCTAAAGACGTAATTACATCATGATATGAGTGTTCTCACCTACGGGCATCTTTAAAATTGTGTTTAATTACCCTTAGCTATTGTGTTTTAAATGATCCTGGTAAAAAAATTGTAAAAACTGTTAATATTTTTTTTTCTTTTAGCACTCACTAGTCGATCATCGTTACAAGATAACAGTTTGAAGCAACAGTACTGATTTAAATATTGATCTATAATAATTAGAATTAAAACTTGATTAAAATCAGTTAAATTGTTCTCGTAGTCAACTTAATGCAGCTTTTTTTATTACTAATTATTATTGTTACTACTAATTGTTATTACTAATTATTTCTTTTAACTATTATTCCTCTGGAACATATGAGATGTTTTACAAAGTTTGGTTCTTCACAGAAAGAATAATTTAAGATGAATATAAAATAATTTACTAATTATTGAAGGAAAAAATTAAATTAAAAAATAACTAAGCAAATCTTACCAGAAATCAATATTTGGATTTTTAGGGTTAGTACTTGGCCACTTTACCTTAAGCTCTGGTAAAAGAGGCTAAAATAAAATAAACAATAAATATATCAATGTATAGAAAAAAGTCGTATGAATTATGAAAGTATTCGTGTTTTTTTTTTTTTTTTTTTCAAAATCATCCTCTTGTTGTTATATTTATAATATTAAGAAATACGTATAAAACAAAAATTTTAATAAGTGAATATATTCACATGATTTAACCATTCATGAAATATATAATTCAGAAGTCTTGTGTGTTACATATACAAGCAATGGCTCGTACTACAATTTAAGAGAAAATATAATCAAAAGCGAAGGAAAAGCGCAAAAAATAAAACGGACCACTTTCAAGAACTTTTGATCGAATGGTTGGATCTTCGTGTTCTAAAACTTAATCTTAATGGTTCACGGACCGACCTCAAATATACTAATTAGTTAGTGCACCCGACATTTTAAGTTAAGAAATCAAACACAAAAAGTACTTTTTCTGAAAAAACTTGCCTTTTTTTGTTTTTTTTTGTCGACTGATTCGGATTTCTTATCCCCACAAAATAGGAGGCAATCACAATCTCGAAATTATGGCCTCAATAGTTTTGTTAGGAGAGCGGCTAAAAGTTTCGTCATATATCTCGAGAACTCTTTAAGTGAATTCAAAATAAATTTTAAACACAATTATAAAATTCGTTTAGTCAAAGATAATTCCGTCATAAAATAAATTTTAGTAAATATTTATTACTTTTATTAGTTCATTTAATAATAGTCGAAAAGATTTTTAATTGTAAGGTATGTAATTTTTATATCATTTTAAAGAATGAAATTCTTCATAGCAAAATATAAAATTTTACAAAATCGGTCGAATAGTTCCTGAGTAATCGAATTTTAAATAAAGTCGCTTATTGAGTCTTAGAACGTGAAGATCCTTTCACTCGATCAAACATTACTCGGAAAAACATACTAATATCATTCACTTTTTAAAAGAATAAGTTAAATAATCTAAAAGTGTTCTTTAAAATATCTAACCAATGATGTTCGCTCTGAATTGGTCAAACCGTTTGTAGTTGGAAACGTGATCAGATTTCCTCCTCATCTTCAATATGAATGTACAGTTATATTTGAGGTTGTATAGGTTATAATTTGAGGTAGAAGTTAAACCGTTGATACATTTCTAAATAACAGCATTTTTCTTCTTTTTAAATGAAGTTTAAGATACTTATTTGCGCTTTAGCTTGCTATGCTACCTATTTTTTTGTAAAAACGACAATTTTCTATCTTTCAGTTTGTCTGAAAAATAAAAAATAAAAATAAAACACGCAATTTTTACAACATATTAAAGTCTAAATTTTTTTTAAATTTTTGACTATATTTTGTAATTAATTTTATTTACATTTATACATGGGATTGTGAGCTCATTACTAAGTACGGCTCATTTTAATTCTTTTGTTTATTCAAATACATATACAGGCTAGCTTGCTCAATACAAAGGAAAGTATACGAACTCTTTTCAAGTGGAGGGAAAGATTAGATCTCGATGAAGGATTATGACTGGATTTCGTCTTCCGTTTGGTTGAAGTACAACGGTCGTACCATATTTTGTTGATTGGGTTGGATAGAAGTTGAAACTGGTTTTATGTTATGTACATTTAAAACTTATACGTGAGAATGCTTTTAGTCGATATGAGGGTGATTCTTTGGAAACATGACAATTCGGGCCAAACAATTTGTTCAAATTTAAAGTCTTCAAAATAATCTAAATTTTTTTTGTATACTTCTTTAGTTACATTTATTAATATCTTACAGACAGCAGTGTAGTTTATTGACATTTGCTCGAGAAAAAAATAAAATAGAAGTTCACCATATCATGAATACCACGAAAATTACATATTAGCTTTAAAAGTTTAAAAAAACAGTCATTTTAAGTTAATAGTAAGTAAATCAACTTAAGCCTTTATGTTAGATGGACCATAAATTGCTTAAATTAATTCTTTTTATCCACTGTAGAAAGAATAAAAAAAAAATTTGTTGCTGATATGTAGAGAATAAAATTGTGTATCAATCATTATATAAATGAATAACTTTTATTACATAAAAGCATATTACAATCTTGCATAAACTTGGTATTAGGTTAATATTTGCTTTCCCTCTTTACAATATAATGTTTAAAAAGTTTTCTGGTAACACGTCAATGTCCTTTCATTCATAAGCCAGGAAAATGACAGCCAGGATAATGACAAATTTGCCATTTTATAGCATTTAACTTTACTTTAATTTAGCACTTTGTCCTAAAACGTTTACGTTCCGCAGAAAACAACAGGATTTCTTGAAATAACTCACATAAATTTATGTAGTTTATGTTTTTAATGATTTCAGAAAGACAGGAAAATGACAACATAAAAACCTACTAACCTTGAAAAAATTTTTGAAATAGATTTTGAACCAGAAAGTTGGTTCTTTAATCATGCAACAAGACATGTTCAGATAGGAAGGTATCTAATCAATCTATTAACATAAGATATTGATTACTGGCGCTATCTATTTTGGTTATAAATCACTAAATAAAAGTAGCCAGAAAAATGACAGATTTTCAAGTTACAAAAAAATTGTTGACAGAAAAAATTATTTTCAACGAAATTTTAGTAAATAATACCCTCTGTGTATATTCTAGAAATGCTTACAACGGTTAAGATAAAAAAAAATTAGATATTGAAAAATTTATGCGAAGTTTTGAAGCTAGTTATTATTGGAAATATTGTTTGTGACATACCAGAAACATGACATTTTGAAATTCAATTAAATTTTTTAACTATACAAAACAGTCAATGCTAGTGCTAAGTCATTTTAAAATGCTAACAGCAATGCTATTTATTAATTTTTAAAAAAAAATTCTTTTAGTATTATAGTATTAGATCTTGGAGCAAGGGACTGAGAATTGTCATATTTCGTGAGAATCACCCATGAATGGATTGTCTAGAACTGTCATAAATTTGCAAAAGACAAAAATAAATAATGTAATTTCTGAGAGCTGTGACTATGAACTTTCATGTAAAACTTCCCTGTGAAATTAGAAAAGATCTCCTAGGTCCCCTACAATTCCACCTAATTGTCTAAAGCGAGGAAGTATAGCGAGTTCAATGGCCACCCTGGAAGTATCTTCAATAGGAACGTTCTTTCTATAGAGCGTACGAGCCAACTTATAGGTATGAAGAAATAAATGAAATGAAATTGTAAGTAATAAAACTATTATTAACCAAATGTGTACTCATTTCAGTGACTGACAGCATTTTCACGAAATTTTATGTAAATCGGTTGAAAATTACGGATTTGTATGAAAACCATATATAATAAAACTTGGAGTTTCGTATTAAAACCTCCACAAACTCTGTCATGTCTCCAATCATTTCCTATCGAACTCAAAATTTTACATTGGATTTTGAACAGGTTTTTAACCAATAGGGCGTTAGAAATGCATTTTTGTAAGTCTACTTATTTTAGAAAGCAGTTCGAGTCTTGTTGTTTGTTCATGTAAACATTTAGTGAAAGAAAAAAAGACAAATGTTACATCATATGAAACGTAAGTACAAAAACATTTATCGTAAACTTAAATGAAAAAATAAATATTTCAACAGGAAAATTTAAGGGATTCAATACCATAATTCCCTCACTTAATTATGAAATTTAGCTTTAGGATTCTTATTGGGAGATTTCGCACAGCTTCTGTTTTTAATAATGAAGTTTTGGGAGAGAGTAAGGAATTTATTTTTTCCCTTCACATTCAAATATGTTATGTCTTAGGTGTTTTTTGTTTCTTCTTTATTTACGTTAAATAGTTACCTTTCTCACCGAAACTGAATCAAAATCCTCTTTGCTAGAGGCAGATTTAATAATCAGTTTTCTACTAGTTTACTCAACTGTTAGAATGAAAAATTTAAAAATGTTTTTCGAATCTCATTCACCAAAGAATAGAAAATAGCCTCCATTTAAGTGCTCCAGGCAAAGATAAATTTTAAACTACATACTCCATTGTTTCTCAACGGGGGCGGTGGGAGTATGCTGAGGGGTAGTGAACTTGTTTTGGGTGGTAGGGGGGGCGTTTGGTATTTTTTGGGCGGTAAGGAGGCGATGAGCATATTTCATTCAAATTTAATTTCAAAACTTACACATAAAATTATTAAATTAAGATTTATTTAATAAATAAAATTAATCCAAAATTAATATTAAAGGAAAAAAGATTAAATTACTGCAATAAATTAAGATTATCCGATACACCTTTTGTACCAGCAATAAAACGAACTTATCTCGACACCTATTCTCCGATCAGAACCAACACAGGGCAGCTCATGAGTCAGTAGTTTTTGCCTCTGATTCATTTAAGCTATTTCGCGAATGGCTCTGACTCATTCAAGCAATTTGGCGGAAATCGAAGTGCATGAGCTTTCGGTATGAATGTTTGATTTGACCCGTGTTTCTTATGATGATTTTCGTTACCTTCCTTGCAGCTTTTTTCCCCCAGCTTCGATTCGATCTCATTGTTTATTTGGCCAGGTATATGCACGAATTAGTTCTTTACTATAAATTATTTATTCATTTGGAGGAATAGTTGATTTTCTTTCATCGTTTGTATTTTTCTGCCACCAACAATGTCGGTTAACAGAAAAAAGTATCATCAATACAGTACTTGAAGTTTGGATTTGTTCAATCGCTGTTGAACGCTCAACTGCCCACGTGTTTACTTTGTAACAAAGTTTTATCTAATGAGACAATGAAATCTTCCCATTAGCAGATGCATTTGAAAAAAACTCAAAATAAAGATTTGTCATTTTTTTCACAAACATCAAAGACAAGATTCTGAAGGCACCTTCGGTCTCAAGGTTACTAGGAACATCATCACAAAAATGTGACGATGGTTTGATAGCTTCTTATAGCAATCTTCATTGCTAGTCTGGGAAAATTCATATGATCTGCGCAGAGATGATACTGCCGGTTGTCAAGGAAGTTTTAGAAACAGTTTTACACCATCCAGTCACATCCAATGTAATATCCCATTAACGATACAGTGCGATGACGATACAGTACATTAACGATACAGTGCGATGTACAGGGAACGATACAGTGCGATGACGAAATGATGAGATGGCTGAAGACGTTTCGTTATACAAACTCTTGATATCCAACGAATTTTCCCTTCAAGTTGATGAATCAACCTTGCCATGTAATATAGGTCCGGTTTGTGAAAGTAGGAAAAATTATTCAAGAGATGCAAGAAGATTGATTGTAGATACCAAAGGTAAATCTATTTTTAATACTGTCGAAGATTATTTTACAGAGAAAAATCTTGTGAATATTATATCGATTGCCACTGATGGAACTCCTGCAATGGGTCACCCTTTTGAAAAGGGAAATATTCACAGACAGCATTTAGTAGGAAAAAATCTCTTGCAATATGTCCTATCTGCTGTGAACAAAATTCACAGTAATGTTCTCAACAGCTGTGTATGATAAAGAATTCAATCGCTTGTTACTACACCCCGAGATTCTCTGGCTTTCCAAAGGCGCCAGTCTCAATAGGTTTTGGAATCTTCTCGACTCTGTGCTTGTATTCCGCGAAAACAGAGATATAGCTCTGGGAGACAGATTGCTAGACTTTGGCTGATTTATTTGTAAAATTTAATGGCATTAATTTACAACTTCAATGAGACGAGCTCAATTTGATCTCTACAAAATCAGCTATTTGTGCCTTTATAAAAAAGCTCATTTTGTGGAAGCAGAATTTTGGTTGGAATGAGTTCAGCCAGACAGGCGAAATTCGCTCTGATGATGCACAAGAATATTTTCAACACCTTAACTCTTTGCGCATGGACTTCTCTGACCGTTTTAAAGATGTTTTGTTCCCTGGAAGTCCCTCAATGGGTTCTTGGATTATGAACCCGTTTGTAAACTTTGAAACAGCAGAAGTTCAGATTTATGCGGAATTGGTCGAACTTTCAACTAATGAAACTTTGAAATGTTGATCGTCTTACAGAATTTTGGCTTCAGGGTAACATCAGTGGCCTCTACACTGGACTGTGGACTTTAAAGTTTTTTTAAATGCTTTCCCTTCCTCCTACCTTGTCGAAAGTGGATTCAGTGCTGTTACGGATCTTGTCACAAAAAAGAGAAATCGACTCGAAATTGTGCAACGAGGGGACTTGCGTCTTCACCTCACTAAAAGTTTTGAACTGAACGTTAAGAAACTGGCTCTTGACCATTAAGTACAATCATCCCACTGACATAGTTACTTGAATGTTTCGTTAATACTACTTATTAGTGTAAAAAAATTATTTGGGGTGTTTTTTTTAATTGTCTAATTAAGAATAAATGATTCCTTTTAAGCAGAGGTTTGTTATTATATATTTTTCATTACCGTATTTATTCTAATTATAACAAATAGACTGCGATTACCTACCATGAGAAAAGTATCGAGTTAATGTTCATATTATTTTTCAAAGAAACCAAACAAATTTAACACTTAGAAAATTGCTTAATGTTGTTTTTGATAATTCAGCACGCCTCCCTCCGTCCCCATGCTCTAAATAACTGGACTTTCCCAAAGAGGGGCGTTGAAATGTTTTTTATTCCTTGAGGGGGTGACAAGGTTAAAAAGGTTGAGAATTTATGATAAACACCAACTTGACGAAAAAAAAATTAATTGGGGTGTTTTTTTAATTGTCTAATTAAGAATAAATGATTCCTTTTAAGCAGAGGTTTGTTATTATATATTTTTCATTACCGTATTTATTCTAATTATAACAAATAGACTGCGATTACCTGCCATGAGAAAAGTATCGAGTTAATGTTCATATTATTTTTCAAAGAAACCAAACAAATTTAACACTTAGAAAATTGCTTAATGTTGTTTTTGATAATTCAGCACGCCTCCCTCATTCCCCATGCTCTAAATAACTGGATTTTCCCAAAGAGGGGCGTTGAAATGTTTTTTATTCCTTAAGGGGGTGACAAGGTTAAAAAGGTTGAGAATTTATGATATACACCATCTTGACAAAAAAAAAATTATTTGGGGTGTTTTTTTAATTGTCTAATTAAGAATAAATGATTCCTTTTAAGCAGAGGTTTGTTATTATATATTTTTCATTACCGTATTTATTCTAATTATAACAAATAGACTGCGATTACCTACCATGAGAAAAGTATCGAGTTAATGTTCATATTATTTTTCAAAGAAACCAAACAAATTTAACACTTAGAAAATTGCTTTTGTTGTTGTTTTTGATAATTCAGCACGCCTCCCTCCGTCCCCAAGCTCTAAATAACTGGATTTTTCCAAAGAGGGGCGTTGAAATGTTTTTTATTCCTTAAGGGGGTGACAAGGTGAAAAAGGTTGAGAATTTATGATATACACCATCTTGACAAAAAAAAATTATTTGGGGTGTTTTTTAATTGTCTAATTAAGAATAAATGATTCCTTTTAAGCAGAGGTTTGTTATTATATATTTTTCATTACCGTATTTATTCTAATTATAACAAATAGACTGCGATTACCTACCATGAGAAAAGTATCGAGTTAATGTTCATATTATTTTTCAAAGAAACCAAACAAATTTAACACTTAGAAAATTGCTTAATGTTGTTTTTGATAATTCAGCACGCCTCCCTCCGTCCCCATGCTCTAAATAACTGGACTTTCCCAAAGAGAGGCGTTGAAATGTTTTTTATTCCTTGAGGGGGTGACAAGGTTAAAAAGGTTGAGAATTTATGATAAACACCAACTTGACGAAAAAAAAATTAATTGTGGTGTTTTTTTAATTGTCTAATTAAGAATAAATGATTCCTTTTAAGCAGAGGTTTGTTATTATATATTTTTCATTACCGTATTTATTCTAATTATAACAAATAGACTGCGATTACCTGCCATGAGAAAAGTATCGAGTTAATGTTCATATTATTTTTCAAAGAAACCAAACAAATTTAACACTTAGAAAATTGCTTAATGTTGTTTTTGATAATTCAGCACGCCTCCCTCATTCCCCATGCTCTAAATAACTGGATTTTCCCAAAGAGGGGCGTTGAAATGTTTTTTATTCCTTAAGGGGGTGACAAGGTTAAAAAGGTTGAGAATTTATGATATACACCATCTTGACAAAAAAAAAATTATTTGGGGTGTTTTTTTAATTGTCTAATTAAGAATAAATGATTCCTTTTAAGCAGAGGTTTGTTATTATATATTTTTCATTACCGTATTTATTCTAATTATAACAAATAGACTGCGATTACCTACCATGAGAAAAGTATCGAGTTAATGTTCATATTATTTTTCAAAGAAACCAAACAAATTTAACACTTAGAAAATTGCTTAATGTTGTTTTTGATAATTCAGCACGCCTCCCTCCGTCCCCATGCTCTAAATAACTGGATTTTCCCAAAGAGGGGCGTTGAAATGTTTTTTATTCCTTAAGGGGAGACAAGGTTAAAAAGGTTGAGAATTTATGATATAAACCATCTTGACCAAAAAAGAATTATTTGGGGTGTTTTTTTAATTGTCTAATTAAGAATAAATGATTCCTTTTAAGCAGAGGTTTGTTATTATATATTTTTCATTACCGTATTTATTCTAATTATAACAAATAGACTGCGATTACCTACCATGAGAAAAGTATCGAGTTAATGTTCATATTATTTTTCAAAGAAACCAAACAAATTTAACACTTAGAAAATTGCTTAATGTTGTTTTTGATAATTCAGCACGCCTCCCTCCGTCCCCATGCTCTAAATAACTGGATTTTCCCAAAGAGGGGCGTTGAAATGTTTTTTATTCCTTAAGGGGGTGACAAGGTTAAAAAGGTTGAGAATTTATGATATAAACCATCTTGACAAAAAAAAATTATTTGGGGTGTTTTTTTAATTGTCTAATTAAGAATAAATGATTCCTTTTAAGCAGAGGTTTGTTATTATATATTTTTCATTACCGTATTTATTCTAATTATAACAAATAGACTGCGATTACCTACCATGAGAAAAGTATCGAGTTAATGTTCATATTATTTTTCAAAGAAACCAAACAAATTTAACACTTAGAAAATTGCTTTTGTTGTTGTTTTTGATAATTCAGCACGCCTCCCTCCGTCCCCATGCTCTAAATAACTGGATTTTCCCAAAGAGGGGCGTTGAAATGTTTTTTATTCCTTAAGGGGGTGACAAGGTGAAAAAGGTTGAGAATTTATGATATACACCATCTTGACAAAAAAAAATTATTTGGGGTGTTTTTTTAATTGTCTAATTAAGAATAAATGATTCCTTTTAAGCAGAGGTTTGTTATTATATATTTTTCATTACCGTATTTATTCTAATTATAACAAATAGACTGCGATTACCTACCATGAGAAAAGTATCGAGTTAATGTTCATATTATTTTTCAAAGAAACCAAACAAATTTAACACTTAGAAAATTGCTTAATGTTGTTTTTGATAATTCAGCACGCCTCCCTCCGTCCCCATGCTCTAAATAACTGGACTTTCCCAAAGAGGGGCGTTGAAATGTTTTTTATTCCTTGAGGGGGTGACAAGGTTAAAAAGGTTGAGAATTTATGATAAACACCAACTTGACGAAAAAAAAATTAATTGGGGTGTTTTTTTAATTGTCTAATTAAGAATAAATGATTCCTTTTAAGCAGAGGTTTGTTATTATATATTTTTTATTACCGTATTTATTCTAATTATAACAAATAGACTGCGATTACCTGCCATGAGAAAAGTATCGAGTTAATGTTCATATTATTTTTCAAAGAAACCAAACAAATTTAACACTTAGAAAATTGCTTAATGTTGTTTTTGATAATTCAGCACGCCTCCCTCATTCCCCATGCTCTAAATAACTGGATTTTCCCAAAGAGGGGCGTTGAAATGTTTTTTATTCCTTAAGGGGGTGACAAGGTTAAAAAGGTTGAGAATTTATGATATACACCATCTTGACAAAAAAAAAATTATTTGGGGTGTTTTTTTAATTGTCTAATTAAGAATAAATGATTCCTTTTAAGCAGAGGTTTGTTATTATATATTTTTCATTACCGTATTTATTCTAATTATAACAAATAGACTGCGATTACCTACCATGAGAAAAGTATCGAGTTAATGTTCATATTATTTTTCAAAGAAACCAAACAAATTTAACACTTAGAAAATTGCTTTTGTTGTTGTTTTTGATAATTCAGCACGCCTCCCTCCGTCCCCATGCTCTAAATAACTGGATTTTCCCAAAGAGGGGCGTTGAAATGTTTTTTATTCCTTAAGGGGGTGACAAGGTGAAAAAGGTTGAGAATTTATGATATACATCATCTTGACAAAAAAAAATTATTTGGGGTGTTTTTTTAATTGTCTAATTAAGAATAAATGATTCCTTTTAAGCAGAGGTTTGTTATTATATATTTTTCATTACCGTATTTATTCTAATTATAACAAATAGACTGCGATTACCTACCATGAGAAAAGTATCGAGTTAATGTTCATATTATTTTTCAAAGAAACCAAACAAATTTAACACTTAGAAAATTGCTTAATGTTGTTTTTGATAATTCAGCACGCCTCCCTCCGTCCCCATGCTCTAAATAACTGGACTTTCCCAAAGAGGGGCGTTGAAATGTTTTTTATTCCTTGAGGGGGTGACAAGGTTAAAAAGGTTGAGAATTTATGATAAACACCAACTTGACGAAAAAAAAATTAATTGGGGTGTTTTTTTAATTGTCTAATTAAGAATAAATGATTCCTTTTAAGCAGAGGTTTGTTATTATATATTTTTCATTACCGTATTTATTCTAATTATAACAAATAGACTGCGATTACCTGCCATGAGAAAAGTATCGAGTTAATGTTCATATTATTTTTTAAAGAAACCAAACAAATTTAACACTTAGAAAATTGCTTAATGTTGTTTTTGATAATTCAGCACGCCTCCCTCATTCCCCATGCTCTAAATAACTGGATTTTCCCAAAGAGGGGCGTTGAAATGTTTTTTATTCCTTAAGGGGGTGACAAGGTTAAAAAGGTTGAGAATTTATGATATACACCATCTTGACAAAAAAAAAATTATTTGGGGTGTTTTTTTAATTGTCTAATTAAGAATAAATGATTCCTTTTAAGCAAAGGTTTGTTATTATATATTTTTCATTACCGTATTTATTCTAATTATAACAAATAGACTGCGATTACCTACCATGAGAAAAGTATCGAGTTAATGTTCATATTATTTTTCAAAGAAACCAAACAAATTTAACACTTAGAAAATTGCTTAATGTTGTTTTTGATAATTCAGCACGCCTCCCTCCGTCCCCATGCTCTAAATAACTGGATTTTCCCAAAGAGGGGCGTTGAAATGTTTTTTATTCCTTAAGGGGAGACAAGGTTAAAAAGGTTGAGAATTTATGATATAAACCATCTTGACAAAAAAAGAATTATTTGGGGTGTTTTTTTAATTGTCTAATTAAGAATAAATGATTCCTTTTAAGCAGAGGTTTGTTATTATATATTTTTCATTACCGTATTTATTCTAATTATAACAAATAGACTGCGATTACCTTCCATGAGAAAAGTATCGAGTTAATGTTCATATTATTTTTCAAAGAAACCAAACAAATTTAACACTTAGAAAATTGCTTAATGCTGTTTTTGATAATTCAGCACGCCTCCCTCCGTCCCCATGCTCTAAATAACTGGATTTTCCCAAAGAGGGGCGTTGAAATGTTTTTTTATCCTTAAGGGGGTGACAAAGTTAAAAAGGTTGAGAATTTATGATATACACCATCTTGACAAAAAAAAAATTATTTGGGGTGTTTTTTTAATTGTCTAATTAAGAATAAATGATTCCTTTTAAGCAGAGGTTTGTTATTATATATTTTTCATTACCGTATTTATTCTAATTATAACAAATAGACTGCGATTACCTACCATGAGAAAAGTATCGAGTTAATGTTCATATTATTTTTCAAAGAAACCAAACAAATTTAACACTTAGAAAATTGCTTAATGTTGTTTTTGATAATTCAGCACGCCTCCCTCCGTCCCCATGCTCTAAATAACTGGATTTTCCCAAAGAAGGGCGTTGAAATGTTTTTTATTCCTTAAGAGGGTGACAAGGTTAAAAAGGTTGAGAATTTATGATATACACCATCTTGACAAAAAAAAATTATTTGGGGTGTTTTTTTAATTGTCTAATTAAGAATAAATGATTCCTTTTAAGCAGAGGTTTGTTATTATATATTTTTCATTACCGTATTTATTCTAATTATAACAAATAGACTGCGATTACCTACCATGAGAAAAGTATCGAGTTAATGTTCATATTATTTTTCAAAGAAACCAAACAAATTTAACACTTAGAAAATTGCTTTTGTTGTTGTTTTTGATAATTCAGCACGCCTCCCTCCGTCCCCATGCTCTAAATAACTGGATTTTCCCAAAGAGGGCCGTTGAAATGTTTTTTATTCCTTAAGGGGGTGACAAGGTTAAAAAGGTTGAGAATTTATGATATACACCATCTTGACAAAAAAAAATTATTTGGGGTGTTTTTTTAATTGTCTAATTAAGAATAAATTATTCCTTTTAAGCAGAGGTTTGTTATTATATATTTTTCATTACCGTATTTATTCTAATTATAACAAATAGACTGCGATTACCTACCATGAGAAAAGTATCGAGTTAATGTTCATATTATTTTTCAAAGAAACCAAACAAATTTAACACTTAGAAAATTGCTTAATGTTGTTTTTGATAATTCAGCACGCCTCCCTCCGTCCCCATGCTCTAAATAACTGGATTTTCCCAAAGAGGGGCGTTGAAATGTTTTTTATTCCTTAAGGGGGTGACAAGGTTAAAAAGGTTGAGAATTTATGATAAACACCATCTTGACAAAAAAAAAATTAATTGGGGTGTTTTTTTAATTGTCTAATTAAGAATAAATGATTCCTTTTAAGCAGAGGTTTGTTATTATATATTTTTCATTACCGTATTTATTCTAATTATAACAAATAGACTGCGATTACCTGCCATGAGAAAAGTATCGAGTTAATGTTCATATTATTTTTCAAAGAAACCAAACAAATTTAACACTTAGAAAATTGCTTAATGTTGTTTTTGATAATTCAGCACGCCTCCCTCATTCCCCATGCTCTAAATAACTGGATTTTCCCAAAGAGGGGCGTTGAAATGTTTTTTATTCCTTAAGGGGGTGACAAGGTTAAAAAGGTTGAGAAATTATGATATACACCATCTTGACAAAAAAAAATTATTTGGGGTGTTTTTTTAATTGTCTAATTAAGAATAAATGATTCCTTTTAAGCAGAGGTTTGTTATTATATATTTTTCATTACCGTATTTATTCTAATTATAACAAATAGACTGCGATTACCTACCATGAGAAAAGTATCAATTTAATGTTCATATTATTTTTCAAAGAAACCAAACAAATTTAACACTTAGAAAATTGCTTAATGTTGTTTTTGATAATTCAGCACGTCTCCCTCCGTCCTCATGCTCTAAATAACTGGATTTTCCCAAAGAGGGGCGTTGAAATGTTTTTTATTCTTTAAGGGGAGACAAGGTTAAAAAGGTTGAGAATTTATGATATAAACCATCTTGACAAAAAAAGAATTATTTGGGATGTTTTTTTAATTGTCTAATTAAGAATAAATGATTCCTTTTAAGCAGAGGTTTGTTATTATATATTTTTCATTACCGTATTTATTCTAATTATAACAAATAGACTGCGATTACCTACCATGAGAAAAGTATCGAGTTAATGTTCATATTATTTTTCAAAGAAACCAAACAAATTTAACACTTAGAAAATTGCTTAATGTTGTTTTTGATAATTCAGCACGCCTCCCTCCGTCCCCATGCTCTAAATAACTGGATTTTCCCAAAGAGGGGCGTTGAAATGTTTTTTATTCCTTAAGGGGGTGACAAGGTTAAAAAGGTTGAGAATTTATGATATAAACCATCTTGACAAAAAAAGAATTATTTGGGGTGTTTTTTTTAATTGTCTAATTAAGAATAAATGATTCCTTTTAAGCAGAGGTTTGTTATTATATATTTTTCATTACCGTATTTATTCTAATTATAACAAATAGACTGCGATTACCTACCATGAGAAAAGTATCGAGTTAATGTTCATATTATTTTTCAAAGAAACCAAACAAATTTAACACTTAGAAAATTGCTTAATGTTGTTTTTGATAATTCAGCACGCCTCCCTCCGTCCCCATGCTCTAAATAACTGGATTTTCCCAAAGAGGGGCGTTGAAATGTTTTTTATTCCTTAAGGGGGTGACAAGGTTAAAAAGGTTGAGAATTTATGATATAAACCATCTTGACAAAAAAAAGAATTATTTGGGGTGTTTTTTTAATTGTCTAATTAAGAATAAATGATTCCTTTTAAGCAGAGGTTTGTTATTATATATTTTTCATTACCGTATTTATTCTAATTATAACAAATAGACTGCGATTACCTTCCATGAGAAAAGTATCGAGTTAATGTTCATATTATTTTTCAAAGAAACCAAACAAATTTAACACTTAGAAAATTGCTTAATGTTGTTTTTGATAATTCAGCACGCCTCCCTCCGTCCCCATGCTCTAAATAACTGGATTTTCCCAAAGAGGGGCGTTGAAATGTTTTTTATTCCTTAAGGGGGTGACAAGGTTAAAAAGGTTGAGAATTTATGATATACACCATCTTGACAAAAAAAAAATTATTTGGGGTGTTTTTTTAATTGTCTAATTAAGAATAAATGATTCCTTTTAAGCAGAGGTTTGTTATTATATATTTTTCATTACCGTATTTATTCTAATTATTACAAATAGACTGCGAATACCTTCCATGAGAAAAGTATCGAGTTAATGTTCATATTATTTTTCAAAGAAACCAAACAAATTTAACACTTAGAAAATTGCTTAATGTTGTTTTTGATAATTCAGCACGCCTCCCTCCGTCCCCATGCTCTAAATAACTGGATTTTCCCAAAGAGGGGCGTTGAAATGTTTTTTATTCCTTAAGGGGGTGACAAGGTTAAAAAGGTTGAGAATTTATGATATACACCATCTTGACAAAAAAAAAAAATTATTTGGGGTGTTTTTTTAATTGTCTAATTAAGAATAAATGATTCCTTTTAAGCAGAGGTTTGTTATTATATATTTTTCATTACCGTATTTATTCTAATTATAACAAATAGACTGCGATTACCTACCATGAGAAAAGTATCGAGTTAATGTTCATATTATTTTTCAAAGAAACCAAACAAATTTAACACTTAGAAAATTGCTTAATGTTGTTTTTGATAATTCAGCACGCCTCCCTCCGTCCCCATGCTCTAAATAACTGGATTTTCCCAAAGAGGGGCGTTGAAATGTTTTTTATTCCTTAAGGGGGTGACAAGGTTAAAAAGGTTGAGAATTTATGATATACACCATCTTGACAAAAAAAAAAATTATTTGGGGTGTTTTTTTAATTGTCTAATTAAGAATAAATGATTCCTTTTAAGCAGAGGTTTGTTATTATATATTTTTCATTACCGTATTTATTCTAATTATAACAAATAGACTGCGATTACCTACCATGAGAAAAGTATCGAGTTAATGTTCATATTATTTTTCAAAGAAACCAAACAAATTTAACACTTAGAAAATTGCTTAATGTTGTTTTTGATAATTCAGCACGCCTCCCTCCGTCCCCATGCTCTAAATAACTGGATTTTCCCAAAGAGGGGCGTTGAAATGTTTTTTATTCCTTAAGGGGGTGACAAGGTTAAAAAGGTTGAGAATTTATGATATACACCATCTTGACAAAAAAAAAATTATTTGTGGTGTTTTTTTAATTGTCTAATTAAGAATAAATGATTCCTTTTAAGCAGAGGTTTGTTATTATATATTTTTCATTACCGTATTTATTCTAATTATAACAAATAGACTGCGATTACCTACCATGAGAAAAGTATCGAGTTAATGTTCATATTATTTTTCAAAGAAACCAAACAAATTTAACACTTAGAATATTGCTTAATGTTGTTTTTGATAATTCAGCACGCCTCCCTCATTCCCCATGCTCTAAATAACTGGATTTTCCCAAAGAGGGGCGTTGAAATGTTTTTTATTCCTTAAGGGGGTGACAAGGTTAAAAAGGTTGAGAATTTATGATATACACCATCTTGACAAAAAAAAAAATTATTTGGGGTGTTTTTTTTAATTGTCTAATTAAGAATAAATGATTCCTTTTAAGCAGAGGTTTGTTATTATATATTTTTCATTACCGTATTTATTCTAATTATAACAAATAGACTGCGATTACCTACCATGAGAAAAGTATCGAGTTAATGTTCATATTATTTTTCAAAGAAACCAAACAAATTTAACACTTAGAAAATTGCTTAATGTTGTTTTTGATAATTCAGCACGCTTCCCTCCGTCCCCATGCTCTAAATAACTGAATTTCCCCAAAGAGGGGCGTTGAAATGTTTTTTATTCCTTAAGGGGGTGACAAGGTTAAAAAGGTTGAGAATTTATGATATACACCATCTTGACAAAAAAAAATTATTTGGGGTGTTTTTTTAATTGTCTAATTAAGAATAAATGATTCCTTTTAAGCAGAGGTTTGTTATTATATATTTTTCATTACCGTATTTATTCTAATTATAACAAATAGACTGCGATTACCTACCATGAGAAAAGTATCGAGTTAATGTTCATATTATTTTTCAATGAAACCAAACAAATTTAACACTTAGAAAATTGCTTAATGTTGTTTTTGATAATTCAGCACGCCTCCCTCCGTCCCCATGCTCTAAATAACTGGATTTTCCCAAAGAGGGGCGTTGAAATGTTTTTTATTCCTTAAGGGGGTGACAAGGTTAAAAAGGTTGAGAATTTATGATATACACCATCTTGACAAAAAAAAATTATTTGGGGTGTTTTTTTAATTGTCTAATTAAGAATAAATGATTCCTTTTAAGCAGAGGTTTGTTATTATATATTTTTCATTACCGTATTTATTCTAATTATAACAAATAGACTGCGATTACCTTCCATGAGAAAAGTATCGAGTTAATGTTCATATTATTTTTCAAAGAAACCAAACAAATTTAACACTTAGAAAATTGCTTAATGCTGTTTTTGATAATTCAGCACGCCTCCCTCCGTCCCCATGCTCTAAATAACTGGATTTTCCCAAAGAGGGGCGTTGAAATGTTTTTTTATCCTTAAGGAGGTGACAAGGTTAAAAAGGTTGAGAATTTATGATATACACCATCTTGACAAAAAAAAATTATTTGGGGTGTTTTTTTAATTGTCTAATTAAGAATAAATGATTCCTTTTAAGCAGAGGTTTGTTATTATATATTTTTCATTACCGTATTTATTCTAATTATAACAAATAGACTGCGATTACCTACCATGAGAAAAGTATCGAGTTAATGTTCATATTATTTTTCAAAGAAACCAAACAAATTTAACACTTAGAAAATTGCTTAATGTTGTTTTTGATAATTCAGCACGCCTCCCTCCGTCCCCATGCTCTAAATAACTGGATTTTCCCAAAGAGGGGCGTTGAAATGTTTTTTATTCCTTAAGGGGGTGGCAAGGTTAAAAAAGTTGAGAATTTATGATATACACCATCTTGACAAAAAAAAAATTATTTGTGGTGTTTTTTTAATTGTCTAATTAAGAATAAATGATTCCTTTTAAGCAGAGGTTTGTTATTATATATTTTTCATTACCGTATTTATTCTAATTATAACAAATAGACTGCGATTACCTACCATGGGAAAAGTATCGAGTTAATGTTCATATTATTTTTCAAAGAAACCAAACAAATTTAACACTTAGAAAATTGCTTAATGTTGTTTTTGATAATTCAGCACGCCTCCCTCCGTCCCCATGCTCTAAATAACTGGAATTTCCCAAAGAAGGGCGTTGAAATGTTTTTTATTCCTTAAGAGGGTGACAAGGTTAAAAAGGTTGAGAATTTATGATATACACCATCTTGACAAAAAAAAATTATTTGGGGTGATTTTTTAATTGTCTAATTAAGAATAAATGATTCCTTTTAAGCAGAGGTTTGTTATTATATATTTTTCATTACCGTATTTATTCTAATTATAACAAATAGACTGCGATTACCTACCATGAGAAAAGTATCGAGTTAATGTTCATATTATTTTTCAAAGAAACCAAACAAATTTAACACTTAGAAAATTGCTTAATGTTGTTTTTGATAATTCAGCACGCCTCCCTCCGTCCCCATGCTCTAAATAACTGGACTTTCCCAAAGAGGGGCGTTGAAATGTTTTTTATTCCTTAAGGGGGTGACAAGGTTAAAAAGGTTGAGAAATTATGATATACACCATCTTGACAAAAAAAAATTATTTGGGGTGTTTTTTTAATTGTCTAATTAAGAATAAATGATTCCTTTTAAGCAGAGGTTTGTTATTATATATTTTTCATTACCGTATTTATTCTAATTATAACAAATAGACTGCGATTACCTACCATGAGAAAAGTATCAATTTAATGTTCATATTATTTTTCAAAGAAACCAAACAAATTTAACACTTAGAAAATTGCTTAATGTTGTTTTTGATAATTCAGCACGTCTCCCTCCGTCCTCATGCTCTAAATAACTGGATTTTCCCAAAGAGGGGCGTTGAAATGTTTTTTATTCTTTAAGGGGAGACAAGGTTAAAAAGGTTGAGAATTTATGATATAAACCATCTTGACAAAAAAAGAATTATTTGGGATGTTTTTTTAATTGTCTAATTAAGAATAAATGATTCCTTTTAAGCAGAGGTTTGTTATTATATATTTTTCATTACCGTATTTATTCTAATTATAACAAATAGACTGCGATTACCTACCATGAGAAAAGTATCGAGTTAATGTTCATATTATTTTTCAAAGAAACCAAACAAATTTAACACTTAGAAAATTGCTTAATGTTGTTTTTGATAATTCAGCACGCCTCCCTCCGTCCCCATGCTCTAAATAACTGGATTTTCCCAAAGAGGGGCGTTGAAATGTTTTTTATTCCTTAAGGGGGTGACAAGGTTAAAAAGGTTGAGAATTTATGATATAAACCATCTTGACAAAAAAAGAATTATTTGGGGTGTTTTTTTTAATTGTCTAATTAAGAATAAATGATTCCTTTTAAGCAGAGGTTTGTTATTATATATTTTTCATTACCGTATTTATTCTAATTATAACAAATAGACTGCGATTACCTACCATGAGAAAAGTATCGAGTTAATGTTCATATTATTTTTCAAAGAAACCAAACAAATTTAACACTTAGAAAATTGCTTAATGTTGTTTTTGATAATTCAGCACGCCTCCCTCCGTCCCCATGCTCTAAATAACTGGATTTTCCCAAAGAGGGGCGTTGAAATGTTTTTTATTCCTTAAGGGGGTGGCAAGGTTAAAAAAGTTGAGAATTTATGATATACACCATCTTGACAAAAAAAAAATTATTTGTGGTGTTTTTTTAATTGTCTAATTAAGAATAAATGATTCCTTTTAAGCAGAGGTTTGTTATTATATATTTTTCATTACCGTATTTATTCTAATTATAACAAATAGACTGCGATTACCTACCATGGGAAAAGTATCGAGTTAATGTTCATATTATTTTTCAAAGAAACCAAACAAATTTAACACTTAGAAAATTGCTTAATGTTGTTTTTGATAATTCAGCACGCCTCCCTCCGTCCCCATGCTCTAAATAACTGGAATTTCCCAAAGAAGGGCGTTGAAATGTTTTTTATTCCTTAAGAGGGTGACAAGGTTAAAAAGGTTGAGAATTTATGATATACACCATCTTGACAAAAAAAAATTATTTGGGGTGATTTTTTAATTGTCTAATTAAGAATAAATGATTCCTTTTAAGCAGAGGTTTGTTATTATATATTTTTCATTACCGTATTTATTCTAATTATAACAAATAGACTGCGATTACCTACCATGAGAAAAGTATCGAGTTAATGTTCATATTATTTTTCAAAGAAACCAAACAAATTTAACACTTAGAAAATTGCTTAATGTTGTTTTTGATAATTCAGCACGCCTCCCTCCGTCCCCATGCTCTAAATAACTGGACTTTCCCAAAGAGGGGCGTTGAAATGTTTTTTATTCCTTAAGGGGGTGACAAGGTTAAAAAGGTTGAGAAATTATGATAAACACCATCTTGACAAAAAAAAAATTAATTGGGGTGTTTTTTTAATTGTCTAATTAAGAATAAATGATTCCTTTTAAGCAGAGGTTTGTTATTATATATTTTTCATTACCGTATTTATTCTAATTATAACAAATAGACTGCGATTACCTGCCATGAGAAAAGTATCGAGTTAATGTTCATATTATTTTTCAAAGAAACCAAACAAATTTAACACTTAGAAAATTGCTTAATGTTGTTTTTGATAATTAAGCACGCCTCCCTCATTCCCCATGCTCTAAATAACTGGATTTTCCCAAAGAGGGGCGTTGAAATGTTTTTTATTCCTTAAGGGGGTGACAAGGTTAAAAAGGTTGAGAATTTATGATATACACCATCTTGACAAAAAAAAATTATTTGGGGTGTTTTTTTAATTGTCTAATTAAGAATAAATGATTCCTTTTAAGCAGAGGTTTGTTATTATATATTTTTCATTACCGTATTTATTCTAATTATAACAAATAGACTGCGATTACCTACCATGAGAAAAGTATCAAGTTAATGTTCATATTATTTTTCAAAGAAACCAAACAAATTTAACACTTAGAAAATTGCTTAATGTTGTTTTTGATAATTCAGCACGTCTCCCTCCGTCCTCATGCTCTAAATAACTGGATTTTCCCAAAGAGGGGCGTTGAAATGTTTTTTATTCCTTAAGGGGAGACAAGGTTAAAAAGGTTGAGAATTTATGATATAAACCATCTTGACAAAAAAAGAATTATTTGGGGTGTTTTTTTAATTGTCTAATTAAGAATAAATGATTCCTTTTAAGCAGAGGTTTGTTATTATATATTTTTCATTACCGTATTTATTCTAATTATAACAAATAGACTGCGATTACCTACCATGAGAAAAGTATCGAGTTAATGTTCATATTATTTTTCAAAGAAACCAAACAAATTTAACACTTAGAAAATTGCTTAATGTTGTTTTTGATAATTCAGCACGCCTCCCTCCGTCCCCATGCTCTAAATAACTGGATTTTCCCAAAGAGGGGCGTTGAAATGTTTTTTATTCCTTAAGGGGGTGACAAGGTTAAAAAGGTTGAGAATTTATGATATAAACCATCTTGACAAAAAAAGAATTATTTGGGGTGTTTTTTTAATTGTCTAATTAAGAATAAATGATTCCTTTTAAGCAGAGGTTTGTTATTATATATTTTTCATTACCGTATTTATTCTAATTATAACAAATAGACTGCGATTACCTTCCATGAGAAAAGTATCGAGTTAATGTTCATATTATTTTTCAAAGAAACCAAACAAATTTAACACTTAGAAAATTGCTTAATGTTGTTTTTGATAATTCAGCACGCCTCCCTCCGTCCCCATGCTCTAAATAACTGGATTTTCCCAAAGAGGGGCGTTGAAATGTTTTTTATTCCTTAAGGGGGTGACAAGGTTAAAAAGGTTGAGAATTTATGATATACACCATCTTGACAAAAAAAAAATTATTTGGGGTGTTTTTTTAATTGTCTAATTAAGAATAAATGATTCCTTTTAAGCAGAGGTTTGTTATTATATATTTTTCATTACCGTATTTATTCTAATTATAACAAATAGACTGCGATTACCTTCCATGAGAAAAGTATCGAGTTAATGTTCATATTATTTTTCAAAGAAACCAAACAAATTTAACACTTAGAAAATTGCTTAATGCTGTTTTTGATAATTCAGCACGCCTCCCTCCGTCCCCATGCTCTAAATAACTGGATTTTCCCAAAGAGGGGCGTTGAAATGTTTTTTTATCCTAAAGGGGGTGACAAGGTTAAAAAGGTTGAGAATTTATGATATACACCATCTTGACAAAAAAAAAATTATTTGGGGTGTTTTTTTAATTGTCTAATTAAGAATAAATGATTCCTTTTAAGCAGAGGTTTGTTATTATATATTTTTCATTACCGTATTTATTCTAATTATAACAAATAGACTGCGATTACCTACCATGAGAAAAGTATCGAGTTAATGTTCATATTATTTTTCAAAGAAACCAAACAAATTTAACACTTAGAAAATTGCTTAATGTTGTTTTTGATAATTCAGCACGCCTCCCTCATTCCCCATGCTCTAAATAACTGGATTTTCCCAAAGAGGGGCGTTGAAATGTTTTTTATTCCTTAAGGGGGTGACAAGGTTAAAAAGGTTGAGAATTTATGATATACACCATCTTGACAAAAAAAAAATTATTTGGGGTGTTTTTTTAATTGTCTAATTAAGAATAAATGATTCCTTTTAAGCAGAGGTTTGTTATTATATATTTTTCATTACCGTATTTATTCTAATTATAACAAATAGACTGCGATTACCTACCATGAGAAAAGTATCGAGTTAATGTTCATATTATTTTTCAAAGAAACCAAACAAATTTAACACTTAGAAAATTGCTTAATGTTGTTTTTGATAATTCAGCACGCTTCCCTCCGTCCCCATGCTCTAAATAACTGGATTTCCCCAAAGAGGGGCGTTGAAATGTTTTTTATTCTTTAAGGGGGTGACAAGGTTAAAAAGGTTGAGAATTTATGATATACACCATCTTGACAAAAAAAAAATTATTTGGGGTGTTTTTTTAATTGTCTAATTAAGAATAAATGATTCCTTTTAAGCAGAGGTTTGTTATTATATATTTTTCATTACCGTATTTATTCTAATTATAACAAATAAACTGCGATTACCTACCATGAGAAAAGTATCGAGTTAATGTTCATATTATTTTTCAATGAAACCAAACAAATTTAACACTTAGAAAATTGCTTAATGTTGTTTTTGATAATTCAGCACGCCTCCCTCCGTCCCCATGCTCTAAATAACTGGATTTTCCCAAAGAGGGGCGTTGAAATGTTTTTTATTCCTTAAGGGGGTGACAAGGTTAAAAAGGTTGAGAATTTATGATATACACCATCTTGACAAAAAAAATTATTTGGGGTGTTTTTTTAATTGTCTAATTAAGAATAAATGATTCCTTTTAAGCAGAGGTTTGTTATTATATATTTTTCATTACCGTATTTATTCTAATTATAACAAATAGACTGCGATTACCTTCCACGAGAAAAGTATCGAGTTAATGTTCATATTATTTTTCAAAGAAACCAAACAAATTTAACACTTAGAAAATTGCTTAATGTTGTTTTTGATAATTCAGCACGCCTCCCTCCGTCCCCATGCTCTAAATAACTGGATTTTCCCAAAGAGGGGCGTTGAAATGTTTTTTATTCCTTAAGGGGGTGACAAGGTTAAAAAGGTTGAGAATTTATGATATACACCATCTTGACAAAAAAAAAATTATTTGGGGTGTTTTTTTAATTGTCTAATTAAGAATAAATGATTCCTTTTAAGCAGAGGTTTGTTATTATATATTTTTCATTACCGTATTTATTCTAATTATTACAAATAGACTGCGAATACCTTCCATGAGAAAAGTATCGAGTTAATGTTCATATTATTTTTCAAAGAAACCAAACAAATTTAACACTTAGAAAATTGCTTAATGCTGTTTTTGATAATTCAGCACGCCTCCCTCCGTCCCCATGCTCTAAATAACTGGATTTTCCCAAAGAGTGGCGTTGAAATGTTTTTTTATCCTTAAGGGGGTGACAAGGTTAAAAAGGTTGAGAATTTATGATATACACCATCTTGACAAAAAAAAAAAATTATTTGGGGTGTTTTTTTAATTGTCTAATTAAGAATAAATGATTCCTTTTAAGCAGAGGTTTGTTATTATATATTTTTCATTACCGTATTTATTCTAATTATAACAAATAGACTGCGATTACCTACCATGAGAAAAGTATCGAGTTAATGTTCATATTATTTTTCAAAGAAACCAAACAAATTTAACACTTAGAAAATTGCTTAATGTTGTTTTTGATAATTCAGCACGCCTCCCTCCGTCCCCATGCTCTAAATAACTGGATTTTCCCAAAGAGGGGCGTTGAAATGTTTTTTATTCCTTAAGGGGGTGACAAGGTTAAAAAGGTTGAGAATTTATGATATACACCATCTTGACAAAAAAAAAAATTATTTGGGGTGTTTTTTTAATTGTCTAATTAAGAATAAATGATTCCTTTTAAGCAGAGGTTTGTTATTATATATTTTTCATTACCGTATTTATTCTAATTATAACAAATAGACTGCGATTACCTACCATGAGAAAAGTATCGAGTTAATGTTCATATTATTTTTCAAAGAAACCAAACAAATTTAACACTTAGAATATTGCTTAATGTTGTTTTTGATAATTCAGCACGCCTCCCTCATTCCCCATGCTCTAAATAACTGGATTTTCCCAAAGAGGGGCGTTGAAATGTTTTTTATTCCTTAAGGGGGTGACAAGGTTAAAAAGGTTGAGAATTTATGATATACACCATCTTGACAAAAAAAAAATTATTTGGGGTGTTTTTTTAATTGTCTAATTAAGAATAAATGATTCCTTTTAAGCAGAGGTTTGTTATTATATATTTTTCATTACCGTATTTATTCTAATTATAACAAATAGACTGCGATTACCTACCATGAGAAAAGTATCGAGTTAATGTTCATATTATTTTTCAAAGAAACCAAACAAATTTAACACTTAGAAAATTGCTTAATGTTGTTTTTGATAATTCAGCACGCTTCCCTCCGTCCCCATGCTCTAAATAACTGGATTTCCCCAAAGAGGGGCGTTGAAATGTTTTTTATTCCTTAAGGGGGTGACAAGGTTAAAAAGGTTGAGAATTTATGATATACACCATCTTGACAAAAAAAAAATTATTTGGGGTGTTTTTTTAATTGTCTAATTAAGAATAAATGATTCCTTTTAAGCAGAGGTTTGTTATTATATATTTTTCATTACCGTATTTATTCTAATTATAACAAATAGACTGCGATTACCTACCATGAGAAAAGTATCGAGTTAATGTTCATATTATTTTTCAATGAAACCAAACAAATTTAACACTTAGAAAATTGCTTAATGTTGTTTTTGATAATTCAGCACGCCTCCCTCCGTCCCCATGCTCTAAATAACTGGATTTTCCCAAAGAGGGGCGTTGAAATGTTTTTTATTCCTTAAGGGGGTGACAAGGATAAAAAGGTTGAGAATTTATGATATACACCATCTTGACAAAAAAAAATTATTTGGGGTGTTTTTTTAATTGTCTAATTAAGAATAAATGATTCCTTTTAAGCAGAGGTTTGTTATTATATATTTTTCATTACCGTATTTATTCTAATTATAACAAATAGACTGCGATTACCTACCATGAGAAAAGTATCAAGTTAATGTTCATATTATTTTTCAAAGAAACCAAACAAATTTAACACTTAGAAAATTGCTTAATGTTGTTTTTGATAATTCAGCACGTCTCCCTCCGTCCTCATGCTCTAAATAACTGGATTTTCCCAAAGAGGGGCGTTGAAATGTTTTTTATTCCTTAAGGGGAGACAAGGTTAAAAAGGTTGAGAATTTATGATATAAACCATCTTGACAAAAAAAGAATTATTTGGGGTGTTTTTTTAATTGTCTAATTAAGAATAAATGATTCCTTTTAAGCAGAGGTTTGTTATTATATATTTTTCATTACCGTATTTATTCTAATTATAACAAATAGACTGCGATTACCTACCATGAGAAAAGTATCGAGTTAATGTTCATATTATTTTTCAAAGAAACCAAACAAATTTAACACTTAGAAAATTGCTTAATGTTGTTTTTGATAATTCAGCACGCCTCCCTCCGTCCCCATGCTCTAAATAACTGGATTTTCCCAAAGAGGGGCGTTGAAATGTTTTTTATTCCTTAAGGGGGTGACAAGGTTAAAAAGGTTGAGAATTTATGATATAAACCATCTTGACAAAAAAAGAATTATTTGGGGTGTTTTTTTAATTGTCTAATTAAGAATAAATGATTCCTTTTAAGCAGAGGTTTGTTATTATATATTTTTCATTACCGTATTTATTCTAATTATAACAAATAGACTGCGATTACCTTCCATGAGAAAAGTATCGAGTTAATGTTCATATTATTTTTCAAAGAAACCAAACAAATTTAACACTTAGAAAATTGCTTAATGTTGTTTTTGATAATTCAGCACGCCTCCCTCCGTCCCCATGCTCTAAATAACTGGATTTTCCCAAAGAGGGGCGTTGAAATGTTTTTTATTCCTTAAGGGGGTGACAAGGTTAAAAAGGTTGAGAATTTATGATATACACCATCTTGACAAAAAAAAAATTATTTGGGGTGTTTTTTTAATTGTCTAATTAAGAATAAATGATTCCTTTTAAGCAGAGGTTTGTTATTATATATTTTTCATTACCGTATTTATTCTAATTATAACAAATAGACTGCGATTACCTTCCATGAGAAAAGTATCGAGTTAATGTTCATATTATTTTTCAAAGAAACCAAACAAATTTAACACTTAGAAAATTGCTTAATGCTGTTTTTGATAATTCAGCACGCCTCCCTCCGTCCCCATGCTCTAAATAACTGGATTTTCCCAAAGAGGGGCGTTGAAATGTTTTTTTATCCTAAAGGGGGTGACAAGGTTAAAAAGGTTGAGAATTTATGATATACACCATCTTGACAAAAAAAAAATTATTTGGGGTGTTTTTTTAATTGTCTAATTAAGAATAAATGATTCCTTTTAAGCAGAGGTTTGTTATTATATATTTTTCATTACCGTATTTATTCTAATTATAACAAATAGACTGCGATTACCTACCATGAGAAAAGTATCGAGTTAATGTTCATATTATTTTTCAAAGAAACCAAACAAATTTAACACTTAGAAAATTGCTTAATGTTGTTTTTGATAATTCAGCACGCCTCCCTCATTCCCCATGCTCTAAATAACTGGATTTTCCCAAAGAGGGGCGTTGAAATGTTTTTTATTCCTTAAGGGGGTGACAAGGTTAAAAAGGTTGAGAATTTATGATATACACCATCTTGACAAAAAAAAAATTATTTGGGGTGTTTTTTTAATTGTCTAATTAAGAATAAATGATTCCTTTTAAGCAGAGGTTTGTTATTATATATTTTTCATTACCGTATTTATTCTAATTATAACAAATAGACTGCGATTACCTACCATGAGAAAAGTATCGAGTTAATGTTCATATTATTTTTCAAAGAAACCAAACAAATTTAACACTTAGAAAATTGCTTAATGTTGTTTTTGATAATTCAGCACGCTTCCCTCCGTCCCCATGCTCTAAATAACTGGATTTCCCCAAAGAGGGGCGTTGAAATGTTTTTTATTCCTTAAGGGGGTGACAAGGTTAAAAAGGTTGAGAATTTATGATATACACCATCTTGACAAAAAAAAAAATTATTTGGGGTGTTTTTTTAATTGTCTAATTAAGAATAAATGATTCCTTTTAAGCAGAGGTTTGTTATTATATATTTTTCATTACCGTATTTATTCTAATTATAACAAATAAACTGCGATTACCTACCATGAGAAAAGTATCGAGTTAATGTTCATATTATTTTTCAATGAAACCAAACAAATTTAACACTTAGAAAATTGCTTAATGTTGTTTTTGATAATTCAGCACGCCTCCCTCCGTCCCCATGCTCTAAATAACTGGATTTTCCCAAAGAGGGGCGTTGAAATGTTTTTTATTCCTTAAGGGGGTGACAAGGTTAAAAAGGTTGAGAATTTATGATATACACCATCTTGACAAAAAAAATTATTTGGGGTGTTTTTTTAATTGTCTAATTAAGAATAAATGATTCCTTTTAAGCAGAGGTTTGTTATTATATATTTTTCATTACCGTATTTATTCTAATTATAACAAATAGACTGCGATTACCTACCACGAGAAAAGTATCGAGTTAATGTTCATATTATTTTTCAAAGAAACCAAACAAATTTAACACTTAGAAAATTGCTTAATGTTGTTTTTGATAATTCAGCACGCCTCCCTCCGTCCCCATGCTCTAAATAACTGGATTTTCCCAAAGAGGGGCGTTGAAATGTTTTTTATTCCTTAAGGGGGTGGCAAGGTTAAAAAGGTTGAGAATTTATGATATACACCATCTTGACAAAAAAAAAAATTATTTGTGGTGTTTTTTTAATTGTCTAATTAAGAATAAATGATTCCTTTTAAGCAGAGGTTTGTTATTATATATTTTTCATTACCGTATTTATTCTAATTATAACAAATAGACTGCGATTACCTACCATGAGAAAAGTATCGAGTTAATGTTCATATTATTTTTCAAAGAAACCAAACAAATTTAACACTTAGAAAATTGCTTAATGTTGTTTTTGATAATTCAGCACGCCTCCCTCCGTCCCCATGCTCTAAATAACTGGATTTTCCCAAAGAAGGGCATTGAAACTTTTTTTATTCCTTAAGAGGGTGACAAGGTTAAAAAGGTTTAGAATTTATGATATACACCATCTTGACAAAAAAAAAATTATTTGTGGTGTTTTTTTAATTGTCTAATTAAGAATAAATGATTCCTTTTAAGCAGAGGTTTGTTATTATATATTTTTCATTACCGTATTTATTCTAATTATAACAAATAGACTGCGATTACCTACCATGAGAAAAGTATCGAGTTAATGTTCATATTATTTTTCAAAGAAACCAAACAAATTTAACACTTAGAAAATTGCTTAATGTTGTTTTTGATAATTCAGCACGCCTCCCTCCGTCCCCATGCTCTAAATAACTGGATTTTCCCAAAGAGGGGCGTTGAAATGTTTTTTATTCCTTAAGGGGGTGACAAGGTTAAAAAGGTTGAGAATTTATGATATACACCATCTTGACAAAAAAAAAATTATTTGGGGTGTTTTTTTAATTGTCTAATTAAGAATAAATGATTCCTTTTAAGCAGAGGTTTGTTATTATATATTTTTCATTACCGTATTTATTCTAATTATAACAAATAGACGGCGATTACCTACCATGAGAAAAGTATCGAGTTAATGTTCATATTATTTTTCAAAGAAACCAAACAAATTTAACACTTAGAAAATTGCTTAATGTTGTTTTTGATAATTCAGCACGCCTCCCTCCGTCCCCATGCTCTAAATAACTGGATTTTCCCAAAGAGGGGCGTTGAAATGTTTTTTATTCCTTAAGTGGGTGACAAGGTTAAAAAGGTTGAGAATTTATGATATACACCATCTTGACAAAAAAAAATTATTTGGGGTGTTTTTTTAATTGTCTAATTAAGAATAAATTATTCCTTTTAAGCAGAGGTTTGTTATTATATATTTTTCATTACCGTATTTATTCTAATTATAACAAATAGACTGCGATTACCTTCCATGAGAAAAGTATCGAGTTAATGTTCATATTATTTTTCAAAGAAACCAAACAAATTTAACACTTAGAAAATTGCTTAATGCTGTTTTTGATAATTCAGCACGCCTCCCTCCGTCCCCATGCTCTAAATAACTGGATTGTCCCAAAGAGGGGCGTTGAAATGTTTTTTTATCCTTAAGGGGGTGACAAGGTTAAAAAGGTTGAGAATTTATGATATACACCATCTTGACAAAAAAAAAATTATTTGGGGTGTTTTTTTAATTGTCTAATTAAGAATAAATGATTCCTTTTAAGCAAAGGTTTGTTATTATATATTTTTCATTACCGTATTTATTCTAATTATAACAAATAGACTGCGATTACCTACCATGAGAAAAGTATCGAGTTAATGTTCATATTATTTTTCAAAGAAACCAAACAAATTTAACACTTAGAAAATTGCTTAATGTTGTTTTTGATAATTCAGCACGCCTCCCTCCGTCCCCATGCTCTAAATAACTGGATTTTCCCAAAGAGGGGCGTTGAAATGTTTTTTATTCCTTAAGGGGGTGGCAAGGTTAAAAAGATTGAGAATTTATGATATACACCATCTTGACAAAAAAAAAATTATTTGTGGTGTTTTTTTAATTGTCTAATTAAGAATAAATGATTCCTTTTAAGCAGAGGTTTGTTATTATATATTTTTCATTACCGTATTTATTCTAATTATAACAAATAGACTGCGATTACCTACCATGGGAAAAGTATCGAGTTAATGTTCATATTATTTTTCAAAGAAACCAAACAAATTTAACACTTAGAAAATTGCTTAATGTTGTTTTTGATAATTCAGCACGCCTCCCTCCGTCCCCATGCTCTAAATAACTGGAATTTCCCAAAGAAGGGCGTTGAAATGTTTTTTATTCCTTAAGAGGGTGACAAGGTTAAAAAGGTTGAGAATTTATGATATACACCATCTTGACAAAAAAAAAATTATTTGGGGTGTTTTTTTAATTGTCTAATTAAGAATAAATGATTCCTTTTAAGCAGAGGTTTGTTATTATATATTTTTCATTACCGTATTTATTCTAATTATAACAAATAGACTGCGATTACCTACCATGAGAAAAGTATCGAGTTAATGTTCATATTATTTTTCAAAGAAACCAAACAAATTTAACACTTAGAAAATTGCTTAATGTTGTTTTTGATAATTCAGCACGCCTCCCTCCGTCCCCATGCTCTAAATAACTGGATTTTCCCAAAGAGGGGCGTTGAAATGTTTTTTATTCCTTAAGGGGGTGACAAGGTTAAAAAGGTTGAGAATTTATGATATACACCAATTTGACAAAAAAAAAATTATTTGGGGTGTTTTTTTAATTGTCTAATTAAGAATAAATGATTTCTTTTAAGCAGAGGTTTGTTATTATATATTTTTCATTACCGTATTTATTCTAATTATAACAAATAGACTGCGATTACCTACCATGAGAAAAGTATCGAGTTAATGTTCATATTATTTTTCAAAGAAACCAAACAAATTTAACACTTAGAAAATTGCTTAATGTTGTTTTTGATAATTCAGCACGCCTCCTTCCGTCCCCATGCTCTAAATAACTGGATTTTCCCAAAGAGGGGCGTTGAAATGTTTTTTATTCCTTAAGGGGGTGACAAGGTTAAAAAGGTTGAGAATTTATGATATACACCATCTTGACAAAAAAAATTATTTGGGGTGTTTTTTTAATTGTCTAATTAAGAATAAATGATTCCTTTTAAGCAGAGGTTTGTTATTATATATTTTTCATTACCGTATTTATTCTAATTATAACAAATAGACTGCGATTACCTACCACGAGAAAAGTATCGAGTTAATGTTCATATTATTTTTCAAAGAAACCAAACAAATTTAACACTTAGAAAATTGCTTAATGTTGTTTTTGATAATTCAGCACGCCTCCCTCCGTCCCCATGCTCTAAATAACTGGATTTTCCCAAAGAGGGGCGTTGAAATGTTTTTTATTCCTTAAGGGGGTGGCAAGGTTAAAAAGGTTGAGAATTTATGATATACACCATCTTGACAAAAAAAAAATTATTTGTGGTGTTTTTTTAATTGTCTAATTAAGAATAAATGATTCCTTTTAAGCAGAGGTTTGTTATTATATATTTTTCATTACCGTATTTATTCTAATTATAACAAATAGACTGCGATTACCTACCATGAGAAAAGTATCGAGTTAATGTTCATATTATTTTTCAAAGAAACCAAACAAATTTAACACTTAGAAAATTGCTTAATGTTGTTTTTGATAATTCAGCACGCCTCCCTCCGTCCCCATGCTCTAAATAACTGGATTTTCCCAAAGAAGGGCGTTGAAACTTTTTTTATTCCTTAAGAGGGTGACAAGGTTAAAAAGGTTTAGAATTTATGATATACACCATCTTGACAAAAAAAAAATTATTTGTGGTGTTTTTTTAATTGTCTAATTAAGAATAAATGATTCCTTTTAAGCAGAGGTTTGTTATTATATATTTTTCATTACCGTATTTATTCTAATTATAACAAATAGACTGCGATTACCTACCATGAGAAAAGTATCGAGTTAATGTTCATATTATTTTTCAAAGAAACCAAACAAATTTAACACTTAGAAAATTGCTTAATGTTGTTTTTGATAATTCAGCACGCCTCCCTCCGTCCCCATGCTCTAAATAACTGGATTTTCCCAAAGAGGGGCGTTGAAATGTTTTTTATTCCTTAAGGGGGTGACAAGGTTAAAAAGGTTGAGAATTTATGATATACACCATCTTGACAAAAAAAAAATTATTTGGGGTGTTTTTTTAATTGTCTAATTAAGAATAAATGATTCTTTTCAAGCAGAGGTTTGTTATTATATATTTTTCATTACCGTATTTATTCTAATTATAACAAATAGACGGCGATTACCTACCATGAGAAAAGTATCGAGTTAATGTTCATATTATTTTTCAAAGAAACCAAACAAATTTAACACTTAGAAAATTGCTTAATGTTGTTTTTGATAATTCAGCACGCCTCCCTCCGTCCCCATGCTCTAAATAACTGGATTTTCCCAAAGAGGGGCGTTGAAATGTTTTTTATTCCTTAAGGGGGTGACAAGGTTAAAAAGGTTGAGAATTTATGATATACACCATCTTGACAAAAAAAAATTATTTGGGGTGTTTTTTTAATTGTCTAATTAAGAATAAATTATTCCTTTTAAGCAGAGGTTTGTTATTATATATTTTTCATTACCGTATTTATTCTAATTATAACAAATAGACTGCGATTACCTTCCATGAGAAAAGTATCGAGTTAATGTTCATATTATTTTTCAAAGAAACCAAACAAATTTAACACTTAGAAAATTGCTTAATGCTGTTTTTGATAATTCAGCACGCCTCCCTCCGTCCCCATGCTCTAAATAACTGGATTGTCCCAAAGAGGGGCGTTGAAATGTTTTTTTATCCTTAAGGGGGTGACAAGGTTAAAAAGGTTGAGAATTTATGATATACACCATCTTGACAAAAAAAAAATTATTTGGGGTGTTTTTTTAATTGTCTAATTAAGAATAAATGATTCCTTTTAAGCAAAGGTTTGTTATTATATATTTTTCATTACCGTATTTATTCTAATTATAACAAATAGACTGCGATTACCTACCATGAGAAAAGTATCGAGTTAATGTTCATATTATTTTTCAAAGAAACCAAACAAATTTAACACTTAGAAAATTGCTTAATGTTGTTTTTGATAATTCAGCACGCCTCCCTCCGTCCCCATGCTCTAAATAACTGGATTTTCCCAAAGAGGGGCAATGAAATGTTTTTTATTCCTTAAGGGGGTGGCAAGGTTAAAAAGATTGAGAATTTATGATATACACCATCTTGACAAAAAAAAAATTATTTGTGGTGTTTTTTTAATTGTCTAATTAAGAATAAATGATTCCTTTTAAGCAGAGGTTTGTTATTATATATTTTTCATTACCGTATTTATTCTAATTATAACAAATAGACTGCGATTACCTACCATGGGAAAAGTATCGAGTTAATGTTCATATTATTTTTCAAAGAAACCAAACAAATTTAACACTTAGAAAATTGCTTAATGTTGTTTTTGATAATTCAGCACGCCTCCCTCCGTCCCCATGCTCTAAATAACTGGAATTTCCCAAAGAAGGGCGTTGAAATGTTTTTTATTCCTTAAGAGGGTGACAAGGTTAAAAAGGTTGAGAATTTATGATATACACCATCTTGACAAAAAAAAAATTATTTGGGGTGTTTTTTTAATTGTCTAATTAAGAATAAATGATTCCTTTTAAGCAGAGGTTTGTTATTATATATTTTTCATTACCGTATTTATTCTAATTATAACAAATAGACTGCGATTACCTACCATGAGAAAAGTATCGAGTTAATGTTCATATTATTTTTCAAAGAAACCAAACAAATTTAACACTTAGAAAATTGCTTAATGTTGTTTTTGATAATTCAGCACGCCTCCCTCCGTCCCCATGCTCTAAATAACTGGATTTTCCCAAAGAGGGGCGTTGAAATGTTTTTTATTCCTTAAGGGGGTGACAAGGTTAAAAAGGTTGAGAATTTATGATATACACCAATTTGACAAAAAAAAAATTATTTGGGGTGTTTTTTTAATTGTCTAATTAAGAATAAATGATTTCTTTTAAGCAGAGGTTTGTTATTATATATTTTTCATTACCGTATTTATTCTAATTATAACAAATAGACTGCGATTACCTACCATGAGAAAAGTATCGAGTTAATGTTCATATTATTTTTCAAAGAAACCAAACAAATTTAACACTTAGAAAATTGCTTAATGTTGTTTTTGATAATTCAGCACGCCTCCTTCCGTCCCCATGCTCTAAATAACTGGATTTTCCCAAAGAGGGGCGTTGAAATGTTTTTTATTCCTTAAGGGGGTGACAAGGTTAAAAAGGTTGAGAATTTATGATATACACCATCTTGACAAAAAAAAAATTATTTGGGGTGTTTTTTTAATTGTCTAATTAAGAATAAATGATTCCTTTTATGCAGAGGTTTGTTATTATATATTTTTCATTACCGTATTTATTCTAATTATAACAAATAGACTGCGATTACCTACCATGAGAAAAGTATCGAGTTAATGTTCATATTATTTTTCAAAGAAACCAAACAAATTTAACACTTAGAAAATTGCTTAATGTTGTTTTTGATAATTCAGCACGCCTCCCTCCGTCCCCATGCTCTAAATAACTGGACTTTCCCAAAGAGGGGCGCTGAAATGTTTTTTATTCCTTAAGGGGGTGACAAGGTTAAAAAGGTTGAGAATTTATGATATACACCATCTTGACAAAAAAAAATTATTTGGGGTGTTTTTTTAATTGTCTAATTAAGAATAAATGATTCCTTTTAAGCAGAGGTTTGTTATTATATATTTTTCATTACCGTATTTATTCTAATTATAACAAATAGACTGCGATTACCTACCATGAGAAAAGTATCGAGTTAATGTTCATATTATTTTTCAAAGAAACCAAACAAATTTAACACTTAGAAAATTGCTTAATGTTGTTTTTGATAATTCAGCACGCCTCCCTCCGTCCCCATGCTCTAAATAACTGGACTTTCCCAAAGAGGGGCGCTGAAATGTTTTTTATTCCTTAAGGGGGTGACAAGGTTAAAAAGGTTGAGAATTTATGATAAACACCATCTTGACAAAAAAAAATTAATTGGGGTGTTTTTTTAATTGTCTAATTAAGAATAAATGATTCCTTTTAAGCAGAGGTTTGTTATTATATATTTTTCATTACCGTATTTATTCTAATTATAACAAATAGACTGCGATTACCTGCCATGAAAAAAGTATCGAGTTAATGTTCATATTATTTTTCAAAGAAACCAAACAAATTTAACACTTAGAAAATTGCTTAATGTTGTTTTTGATAATTCAGCACGCCTCCCTCATTCCCCATGCTCTAAATAACTGGATTTTCACAAAGAGGGGCGTTGAAATGTTTTTTATTCCTTAAGGGGGTGACAAGGTTAAAAAGGTTGAGAATTTATGATATACACCATCTTGACAAAAAAAAATTATTTGGGGTGTTTTTTTAATTGTCTAATTAAGAATAAATGATTCCTTTTAAGCAGAGGTTTGTTATTATATATTTTTCATTACCGTATTTATTCTAATTATAACAAATAGACTGCGATTACCTACCATGAGAAAAGTATCGAGTTAATGTTCATATTATTTTTCAAAGAAACCAAACAAATTTAACACTTAGAAAATTGCTTAATGTTGTTTTTGATAATTCAGCACGCCTCCCTCCGTCCCCATGCTCTAAATAACTGGATTTTCCCAAAGAGGGGCGTTGAAATGTTTTTTATTCCTTAAGGGGAGACAAGGTTAAAAAGGTTGAGAATTTATGATATAAACCATCTTGACAAAAAAAGAATTATTTGGGGTGTTTTTTTAATTGTCTAATTAAGAATAAATGATTCCTTTTAAGCAGAGGTTTGTTATTATATATTTTTCATTACCGTATTTATTCTAATTATAACAAATAGACTGCGATTACCTACCATGAGAAAAGTATCGAGTTAATGTTCATATTATTTTTCAAAGAAACCAAACAAATTTAACACTTAGAAAATTGCTTAATGTTGTTTTTGATAATTCAGCACGCCTCCCTCCGTCCCCATGCTCTAAATAACTGGATTTTCCCAAAGAGGGGCGTTGAAATGTTTTTTATTCCTTAAGGGGAGACAAGGTTAAAAAGGTTGAGAATTTATGATATAAACCATCTTGACAAAAAAAGAATTATTTGGGGTGTTTTTTTAATTGTCTAATTATGAATAAATGATTCCTTTTAAGCAGAGGTTTGTTACTATATATTTTTCATTACCGTATTTATTCTAATTATAACAAATAGACTGCGATTACCTACCATGAGAAAAGTATCGAGTTAATGTTCATATTATTTTTCAAAGAAACCAAACAAATTTAACACTTAGAAAATTGCTTAATGTTGTTTTTGATAATTCAGCACGCCTCCCTCCGTCCCCATGCTCTAAATAACTGGATTTTCCCAAAGAGGGGCGTTGAAATGTTTTTTATTCCTTAAGGGGGTGACAAGGTTAAAAAGGTTGAGAATTTATGATATACACCATCTTGACAAAAAAAAAATTATTTGGGGTGTTTTTTTAATTGTCTAATTAAGAATAAATGATTCCTTTTAAGCAGAGGTTTGTTATTATATATTTTTCATTACCGTATTTATTCTAATTATAACAAATAGACTGCGATTACCTACCATGAGAAAAGTATCGAGTTAATGTTCATATTATTTTTCAAAGAAACCAAACAAATTTAACACTTAGAAAATTGCTTAATGTTGTTTTTGATAATTCAGCACGCCTCCCTCCGTCCCCATGCTCTAAATAACTGGATTTTCCCAAAGAGGGGCGTTGAAATGTTTTTTTTTCCTTAAGGGGATGGCAAGGTTAAAAAGGTTGAGAATTTATGATATACACCATCTTGAAAAAAAAAAAATTATTTGTGGTGTTTTTTTAATTGTCTAATTAAGAATAAATGATTCCTTTTAAGCAGAGGTTTGTTATTATATATTTTTCATTACCGTATTTATTCTAATTATAACAAATAGACTGCGATTACCTACCATGAGAAAAGTATCGAGTTAATGTTCATATTATTTTTCAAAGAAACCAAATAAATTTAACACTTAGAAAATTGCTTAATGTTGTTTTTGATAATTCAGCACGCCTCCCTCCGTCCCCATGCTCTAAATAACTGGATTTTCCCAAAGAGAGGCGTTGAAATGTTTTTTATTCCTTAAGAGGGTGACAAGGTTAAAAAGGTTGAGAATTTATGATATACACCATCTTGACAAAAAAAAAATTATTTGGGGTGTTTTTTTAAATGTCTAATTAAGAATAAATGATTCCTTTTAAGCAGAGGTTTGTTATTATATATTTTTCATTACCGTATTTATTCTAATTATAACAAATAGACTGCGATTACCTACCATGAGAAAAGTATCGAGTTAATGTTTATATTATTTTTCAAAGAAACCAAACAAATTTAACACTTAGAAAATTGCTTAATGTTGTTTTTGATAATTCAGCACGCCTCCCTCCGTCCCCATGCTCTAAATAACTGGATTTTCCCAAAGAGGGGCGTTGAAATGTTTTTTATTCCTTAAGGGGAGACAAGGTTAAAAAGGTTGAGAATTTATGATATAAACCATCTTGACAAAAAAAGAATTATTTGGGGTGTTTTTTTAATTGTCTAATTAAGAATAAATGATTCCTTTTAAGCAGAGGTTTGTTATTATATATTTTTCATTACCGTATTTATTCTAATTATAACAAATAGACTGCGATTACCTACCATGAGAAAAGTATCGAGTTAATGTTCATATTATTTTTCAAAGAAACCAAACAAATTTAACACTTAGAAAATTGCTTAATGTTGTTTTTGATAATTCAGCACGCCTCCCTCCGTCCCCATGCTCTAAATAACTGGATTTTCCCAAAGAGGGGCGTTGAAATGTTTTTTATTCCTTAAGGGGAGACAAGGTTAAAAAGGTTGAGAATTTATGATATAAACCATCTTGACAAAAAAAGAATTATTTGGGGTGTTTTTTTAATTGTCTAATTAAGAATAAATGATTCCTTTTAAGCAGAGGTTTGTTACTATATATTTTTCATTACCGTATTTATTCTAATTATAACAAATAGACTGCGATTACCTACCATGAGAAAAGTATCGAGTTAATGTTCATATTATTTTTCAAAGAAACCAAACAAATTTAACACTTAGAAAATTGCTTAATGTTGTTTTTGATAATTCAGCACGCCTCCCTCCGTCCCCATGCTCTAAATAACTGGATTTTCCCAAAGAGGGGCGTTGAAATGTTTTTTATTCCTTAAGTGGGTGACAAGGTTAAAAAGGTTGAGAATTTATGATATACACCATCTTGACAAAAAAAAAATTATTTGGGGTGTTTTTTTAATTGTCTAATTAAGAATAAATGATTCCTTTTAAGCAGAGGTTTGTTATTATATATTTTTCATTACCGTATTTATTCTAATTATAACAAATAGACTGCGATTACCTACCATGAGAAAAGTATCGAGTTAATGTTCATATTATTTTTCAAAGAAACCAAACAAATTTAACACTTAGAAAATTGCTTAATGTTGTTTTTGATAATTCAGCACGCCTCCCTCCGTCCCCATGCTCTAAATAACTGGATTTTCCCAAAGAGGGGCGTTGAAATGTTTTTTATTCCTTAAGGGGATGGCAAGGTTAAAAAGGTTGAGAATTTATGATATACACCATCTTGAAAAAAAAAAATTATTTGTGGTGTTTTTTTAATTGTCTAATTAAGAATAAATGATTCCTTTTAAGCAGAGGTTTGTTATTATATATTTTTCATTACCGTATTTATTCTAATTATAACAAATAGACTGCGATTACCTACCATGAGAAAAGTATCGAGTTAATGTTCATATTATTTTTCAAAGAAACCAAATAAATTTAACACTTAGAAAATTGCTTAATGTTGTTTTTGATAATTCAGCACGCCTCCCTCCGTCCCCATGCTCTAAATAACTGGATTTTCCCAAAGAGGGGCGTTGAAATGTTTTTTATTCCTTAAGAGGGTGACAAGGTTAAAAAGGTTGAGAATTTATGATATACACCATCTTGACAAAAAAAAAATTATTTGGGGTGTTTTTTTAAATGTCTAATTAAGAATAAATGATTCCTTTTAAGCAGAGGTTTGTTATTATATATTTTTCATTACCGTATTTATTCTAATTATAACAAATAGACTGCGATTACCTACCATGAGAAAAGTATCGAGTTAATGTTTATATTATTTTTCAAAGAAACCAAACAAATTTAACACTTAGAAAATTGCTTAATGTTGTTTTTGATAATTCAGCACGCCTCCCTCCGTCCCCATGCTCTAAATAACTGGATTTTCCCAAAGAGGGGCGTTGAAATGTTTTTTATTCCTTAAGGGGGTGACAAGGTTAAAAAGGTTGAGAATTTATGATATACACCATCTTGACAAAAAAAAAATTATTTGGGGTGTTTTTTTAATTGTCTAATTAAGAATAAATGATTCCTTTTAAGCAGAGGTTTGTTATTATATATTTTTCATTACCGTATTTATTCTAATTATAACAAATAGACTGCGATTACCTACCATGAGAAAAGTATCGAGTTAATGTTCATATTATTTTTCAAAGAAACCAAACAAATTTAACACTTAGAAAATTGCTTAATGTTGTTTTTGATAATTCAGCACGCCTCCCTCCGTCCCCATGCTCTAAATAACTGGATTTTCCCAAAGAGGGGCGTTGAAATGTTTTTTATTCCTTAAGGGGGTGAAAAGGTTAAAAAGGTTGAGAATTTATGATATACACCATCTTGACAAAAAAAAAATTATTTGGGGTTTTTTTTTAATTGTCTAATTAAGAATAAATGATTCCTTTTAAGCAGAGGTTTGTTATTATATATTTTTCATTACCGTATTTATTCTAATTATAACAAATAGACTGCGATTACCTTCCATGAGAAAAGTATCGAGTTAATGTTCATATTATTTTTTTGGAGAAACCAAACAAATTTAACACTTAGAAAATTGCTTAATGTTGTTTTTGATAATTCAGCACGCCTCCCTCCGTCCCCATGCTCTAAATAACTGGATTTTCCCAAAGAGGGGCGTTGAAATGTTTTTTTATCCTTAAGGGGGTGACAAGGTTAAAAAGGTTGAGAATTTATGATATACACCATCTTGACAAAAAAAAAAATTATTTGGGGTGTTTTTTTAATTGTCTAATTAAGAATAAATGATTCCTTTTAAGCAGAGGTTTGTTATTATATATTTTTCATTACCGTATTTATTCTAATTATAACAAATAGACTGCGATTACCTACCATGAGAAAAGTATCGAGTTAATGTTTATATTATTTTTCAAAGAAACCAAACAAATTTAACACTTAGAAAATTGCTTAATGTTGTTTTTGATAATTCAGCACGCCTCCCTCCGTCCCCATGCTCTAAATAACTGGATTTTCCCAAAGAGGGGCGTGGAAATGTTTTTTATTCCTTAAGGGGGTGACAAGGTTAAAAAGGTTGAGAATTTATGATATAAACCATCTTGACAAAAAAAGAATTATTTGGGGTGTTTTTTTAATTGTCTAATTAAGAATAAATGATTCCTTTTAAGCAGAGGTTTGTTATTATATATTTTTCATTACCGTATTTATTCTAATTATAACAAATAGACTGCGATTACCTACCATGAGAAAAGTATCGAGTTAATGTTCATATTATTTTTCAAAGAAACCAAACAAATTTAACACTTAGAAAATTGCTTAATGTTGTTTTTGATAATTCAGCACGCCTCCCTCCGTCCCCATGCTCTAAATAACTGGATTTTCCCAAAGAGGGGCGTTGAAATGTTTTTTATTCCTTAAGGGGATGGCAAGGTTAAAAAGGTTGAGAATTTATGATATACACCATCTTGAAAAAAAAAAATTATTTGTGGTGTTTTTTTAATTGTCTAATTAAGAATAAATGATTCCTTTTAAGCAGAGGTTTGTTATTATATATTTTTCATTACCGTATTTATTCTAATTATAACAAATAGACTGCGATTACCTACCATGAGAAAAGTATCGAGTTAATGTTCATATTATTTTTCAAAGAAACCAAATAAATTTAACACTTAGAAAATTGCTTAATGCTGTTTTTGATAATTCAGCACGCCTCCCTCCGTCCCCATGCTCTAAATAACTGGATTTTCCCAAAGAGGGGCGTTGAAATGTTTTTTATTCCTTAAGAGGGTGACAAGGTTAAAAAGGTTGAGAATTTATGATATACACCATCTTGACAAAAAAAAAATTATTTGGGGTGTTTTTTTAAATGTCTAATTAAGAATAAATGATTCCTTTTAAGCAGAGGTTTGTTATTATATATTTTTCATTACCGTATTTATTCTAATTATAACAAATAGACTGCGATTACCTACCATGAGAAAAGTATCGAGTTAATGTTCATATTATTTTTCAAAGAAACCAAACAAATTTAACACTTAGAAAATTGCTTAATGTTGTTTTTGATAATTCAGCACGCCTCCCTCCGTCCCCATGCTCTAAATAACTGGATTTTCCCAAAGAGGGGCGTTGAAATGTTTTTTATTCCTTAAGGGGGTGAAAAGGTTAAAAAGGTTGAGAATTTATGATATACACCATCTTGACAAAAAAAAAATTATTTGGGGTTTTTTTTTAATTGTCTAATTAAGAATAAATGATTCCTTTTAAGCAGAGGTTTGTTATTATATATTTTTCATTACCGTATTTATTCTAATTATAACAAATAGACTGCGATTACCTTCCATGAGAAAAGTATCGAGTTAATGTTCATATTATTTTTTTGGAGAAACCAAACAAATTTAACACTTAGAAAATTGCTTAATGTTGTTTTTGATAATTCAGCACGCCTCCCTCCGTCCCCATGCTCTAAATAACTGGATTTTCCCAAAGAGGGGCGTTGAAATGTTTTTTTATCCTTAAGGGGGTGACAAGGTTAAAAAGGTTGAGAATTTATGATATACACCATCTTGACAAAAAAAAAATTATTTGGGGTGTTTTTTTAATTGTCTAATTAAGAATAAATGATTCCTTTTAAGCAGAGGTTTGTTATTATATATTTTTCATTACCGTATTTATTCTAATTATAACAAATAGACTGCGATTACCTACCATGAGAAAAGTATCGAGTTAATGTTTATATTATTTTTCAAAGAAACCAAACAAATTTAACACTTAGAAAATTGCTTAATGTTGTTTTTGATAATTCAGCACGCCTCCCTCCGTCCCCATGCTCTAAATAACTGGATTTTCCCAAAGAGGGGCGTGGAAATGTTTTTTATTCCTTAAGAGGGTGACAAGGTTAAAAAGGTTGAGAATTTATGATATACACCATCTTGACAAAAAAAAAATTATTTGGGGTGTTTTTTTAAATGTCTAATTAAGAATAAATGATTCCTTTTAAGCAGAGGTTTGTTATTATATATTTTTCATTACCGTATTTATTCTAATTATAACAAATAGACTGCGATTACCTACCATGAGAAAAGTATCGAGTTAATGTTCATATTATTTTTCAAAGAAACCAAACAAATTTAACACTTAGAAAATTGCTTAATGTTGTTTTTGATAATTCAGCACGCCTCCCTCCGTCCCCATGCTCTAAATAACTGGATTTTCCCAAAGAGGGGCGTTGAAATGTTTTTTATTCCTTAAGGGGGTGAAAAGGTTAAAAAGGTTGAGAATTTATGATATACACCATCTTGACAAAAAAAAAATTATTTGGGTTTTTTTTTTAATTGTCTAATTAAGAATAAATGATTCCTTTTAAGCAGAGGTTTGTTATTATATATTTTTCATTACCGTATTTATTCTAATTATAACAAATAGACTGCGATTACCTTCCATGAGAAAAGTATCGAGTTAATGTTCATATTATTTTTTTGGAGAAACCAAACAAATTTAACACTTAGAAAATTGCTTAATGTTGTTTTTGATAATTCAGCACGCCTCCCTCCGTCCCCATGCTCTAAATAACTGGATTTTCCCAAAGAGGGGCGTTGAAATGTTTTTTTATCCTTAAGGGGGTGACAAGGTTAAAAAGGTTGAGAATTTATGATATACACCATCTTGACAAAAAAAAAATTATTTGGGGTGTTTTTTTAATTGTCTAATTAAGAATAAATGATTCCTTTTAAGCAGAGGTTTGTTATTATATATTTTTCATTACCGTATTTATTCTAATTATAACAAATAGACTGCGATTACCTACCATGAGAAAAGTATCGAGTTAATGTTTATATTATTTTTCAAAGAAACCAAACAAATTTAACACTTAGAAAATTGCTTAATGTTGTTTTTGATAATTCAGCACGCCTCCCTCCGTCCCCATGCTCTAAATAACTGGATTTTCCCAAAGAGGGGCGTGGAAATGTTTTTTATTCCTTAAGGGGGTGACAAGGTTAAAAAGGTTGAGAATTTATGATATAAACCATCTTGACAAAAAAAGAATTATTTGGGGTGTTTTTTTAATTGTCTAATTAAGAATAAATGATTCCTTTTAAGCAGAGGTTTGTTATTATATATTTTTCATTACCGTATTTATTCTAATTATAACAAATAGACTGCGATTACCTACCATGAGAAAAGTATCGAGTTAATGTTCATATTATTTTTCAAAGAAACCAAACAAATTTAACACTTAGAAAATTGCTTAATGTTGTTTTTGATAATTCAGCACGCCTCACTCCGTCCCCATGCTCTAAATAACTGGATTTTCCCAAAGAGGGGCGTTGAAATGTTTTTTATTCCTTAAGGGGGTGGCAAGGTTAAAAAGGTTGAGAATTTATGATATACACCATCTTGACAAAAAAAAATTATTTGTGGAGTTTTTTTAATTGTCTAATTAAGAATAAATGATTCCTTTTAAGCAGAGGTTTGTTATTATATATTTTTCATTACCGTATTTATTCTAATTATAACAAATAGACTGCGATTACCTACCATGAGAAAAGTATCGAGTTAATGTTCATATTATTTTTCAAAGAAACCAAATAAATTTAACACTTAGAAAATTGCTTAATGTTGTTTTTGATAATTCAGCACGCCTCCCTCCGTCCCCATGCTGTAAATAACTGGATTTTCCCAAAGAGGGGCGTTGAAATGTATATAATTCCTTAAGGGGGTGACAAGGTTAAAAAGGTTGAGAATTTATGATATACACCATCTTGACAAAAAAAAAATTATTTGGGGTGTTTTTTTAATTGTCTAATTAAGAATAAATGATTCCTTTTAAGCAGAGGTTTGTTATTATATATTTTTCATTACCGTATTTATTCTAATTATAACAAATAGACTGCGATTACCTACCATGAGAAAAGTATCGAGTTAATGTTCATATTATTTTTCAAAGAAACCAAACAAATTTAACACTTAGAAAATTGCTTAATGTTGTTTTTGATAATTCAGCACGCCTCCCTCCGTCCCCATGCTCTAAATAACTGGATTTTCCCAAAGAGGGGCGTTGAAATGTTTTTTATTCCTTAAGGGGGTGAAAAGGTTAAAAAGGTTGAGAATTTATGATATACACCATCTTGACAAAAAAAAAATTATTTGGGGTTTTTTTTTAATTGTCTAATTAAGAATAAATGATTCCTTTTAAGCAGAGGTTTGTTATTATATATTTTTCATTACCGTATTTATTCTAATTATAACAAATAGACTGCGATTACCTTCCATGAGAAAAGTATCGAGTTAATGTTCATATTATTTTTTTGGAGAAACCAAACAAATTTAACACTTAGAAAATTGCTTAATGTTGTTTTTGATAATTCAGCACGCCTCCCTCCGTCCCCATGCTCTAAATAACTGGATTTTCCCAAAGAGGGGCGTTGAAATGTTTTTTTATCCTTAAGGGGGTGACAAGGTTAAAAAGGTTGAGAATTTATGATATACACCATCTTGACAAAAAAAAAAATTATTTGGGGTGTTTTTTTAATTGTCTAATTAAGAATAAATGATTCCTCTTAAGCAGAGGTTTGTTATTATATATTTTTCATTTCCGTATTTATTCTAATTATAACAAATAGACTGCGATTACCTACCATGAGAAAAGTATCGAGTTAATGTTTATATTATTTTTGAAAGAAACCAAACAAATTTAACACTTAGAAAATTGCTTAATGTTGTTTTTGATAATTCAGCACGCCTCCCTCCGTCCCCATGCTCTAAATAACTGGATTTTCCCAAAGAGGGGCGTGGAAATGTTTTTTATTCCTTAAGGGGGTGACAAGGTTAAAAAGGTTGAGAATTTATGATATAAACCATCTTGACAAAAAAAGAATTATTTGGGGTGTTTTTTTAATTGTCTAATTAAGAATAAATGATTCCTTTTAAGCAGAGGTTTGTTATTATATATTTTTCATTACCGTATTTATTCTAATTATAACAAATAGACTGCGATTACCTACCATGAGAAAAGTATCGAGTTAATGTTCATATTATTTTTCAAAGAAACCAAACAAATTTAACACTTAGAAAATTGCTTAATGTTGTTTTTGATAATTCAGCACGCCTCCCTCCGTCCCCATGCTCTAAATAACTGGATTTTCCCAAAGAGGGGCGTTGAAATGTTTTTTATTCCTTAAGGGGGTGGCAAGGTTAAAAAGGTTGAGAATTTATGATATACACCATCTTGACAAAAAAAAAATTATTTGTGGAGTTTTTTTAATTGTCTAATTAAGAATAAATGATTCCTTTTAAGCAGAGGTTTGTTATTATATATTTTTCATTACAGTATTTATTCTAATTATAACAAATAGACTGCGATTACCTACCATGAGAAAAGTATCGAGTTAATGTTCATATTATTTTTCAAAGAAACCAAATAAATTTAACACTTAGAAAATTGCTTAATGTTGTTTTTGATAATTCAGCACGCCTCCCTCCGTCCCCATGCTGTAAATAACTGGATTTTCCCAAAGAGGGGCGTTGAAATGTATATAATTCCTTAAGGGGGTGACAAGGTTAAAAAGGTTGAGAATTTATGATATACACCATCTTGACAAAAAAAAAATTATTTGGGGTGTTTTTTTAATTGTCTAATTAAGAATAAATGATTCCTTTTAAGCAGAGGTTTGTTATTATATATTTTTCATTACCGTATTTATTCTAATTATAACAAATAGACTGCGATTACCTACCATGAGAAAAGTATCGAGTTAATGTTCATATTATTTTTCAAAGAAACCAAACAAATTTAACACTTAGAAAATTGCTTAATGTTGTTTTTGATAATTCAGCACGCCTCCCTCCGTCCCCATGCTCTAAATAACTGGATTTTCCCAAAGAGGGGCGTTGAAATGTTTTTTATTCCTTAAGGGGATGGCAAGGTTAAAAAGGTTGAGAATTTATGATATACACCATCTTGAAAAAAAAAAAAATTATTTGTGGTGTTTTTTTAATTGTCTAATTAAGAATAAATGATTCCTTTTAAGCAGAGGTTTGTTATTATATATTTTTCATTACCGTATTTATTCTAATTATAACAAATAGACTGCGATTACCTACCATGAGAAAAGTATCGAGTTAATGTTCATATTATTTTTCAAAGAAACCAAATAAATTTAACACTTAGAAAATTGCTTAATGTTGTTTTTGATAATTCAGCACGCCTCCCTCCGTCCCCATGCTCTAAATAACTGGATTTTCCCAAAGAGGGGCGTTGAAATGTTTTTTATTCCTTAAGAGGGTGACAAGGTTAAAAAGGTTGAGAATTTATGATATACACCATCTTGACAAAAAAAAAATTATTTGGGGTGTTTTTTTAAATGTCTAATTAAGAATAAATGATTCCTTTTAAGCAGAGGTTTGTTATTATATATTTTTCATTACCGTATTTATTCTAATTATAACAAATAGACTGCGATTACCTACCATGAGAAAAGTATCGAGTTAATGTTTATATTATTTTTCAAAGAAACCAAACAAATTTAACACTTAGAAAATTGCTTAATGTTGTTTTTGATAATTCAGCACGCCTCCCTCCGTCCCCATGCTCTAAATAACTGGATTTTCCCAAAGAGGGGCGTTGAAATGTTTTTTATTCCTTAAGGGGGTGACAAGGTTAAAAAGGTTGAGAATTTATGATATACACCATCTTGACAAAAAAAAAATTATTTGGGGTGTTTTTTTAATTGTCTAATTAAGAATAAATGATTCCTTTTAAGCAGAGGTTTGTTATTATATATTTTTCATTACCGTATTTATTCTAATTATAACAAATAGACTGCGATTACCTACCATGAGAAAAGTATCGAGTTAATGTTCATATTATTTTTCAAAGAAACCAAACAAATTTAACACTTAGAAAATTGCTTAATGTTGTTTTTGATAATTCAGCACGCCTCCCTCCGTCCCCATGCTCTAAATAACTGGATTTTCCCAAAGAGGGGCGTTGAAATGTTTTTTATTCCTTAAGGGGGTGAAAAGGTTAAAAAGGTTGAGAATTTATGATATACACCATCTTGACAAAAAAAAAATTATTTGGGGTTTTTTTTAATTGTCTAATTAAGAATAAATGATTCCTTTTAAGCAGAGGTTTGTTATTATATATTTTTCATTACCGTATTTATTCTAATTATAACAAATAGACTGCGATTACCTTCCATGAGAAAAGTATCGAGTTAATGTTCATATTATTTTTTTGGAGAAACCAAACAAATTTAACACTTAGAAAATTGCTTAATGTTGTTTTTGATAATTCAGCACGCCTCCCTCCGTCCCCATGCTCTAAATAACTGGATTTTCCCAAAGAGGGGCGTTGAAATGTTTTTTTATCCTTAAGGGGGTGACAAGGTTAAAAAGGTTGAGAATTTATGATATACACCATCTTGACAAAAAAAAAATTATTTGGGGTGTTTTTTTAATTGTCTAATTAAGAATAAATGATTCCTTTTAAGCAGAGGTTTGTTATTATATATTTTTCATTACCGTATTTATTCTAATTATAACAAATAGACTGCGATTACCTACCATGAGAAAAGTATCGAGTTAATGTTTATATTATTTTTCAAAGAAACCAAACAAATTTAACACTTAGAAAATTGCTTAATGTTGTTTTTGATAATTCAGCACGCCTCCCTCCGTCCCCATGCTCTAAATAACTGGATTTTCCCAAAGAGGGGCGTTGAAATGTTTTTTATTCCTTAAGGGGATGGCAAGGTTAAAAAGGTTGAGAATTTATGATATACACCATCTTGAAAAAAAAAAAAATTATTTGTGGTGTTTTTTTAATTGTCTAATTAAGAATAAATGATTCCTTTTAAGCAGAGGTTTGTTATTATATATTTTTCATTACCGTATTTATTCTAATTATAACAAATAGACTGCGATTACCTACCATGAGAAAAGTATCGAGTTAATGTTCATATTATTTTTCAAAGAAACCAAATAAATTTAACACTTAGAAAATTGCTTAATGTTGTTTTTGATAATTCAGCACGCCTCCCTCCGTCCCCATGCTCTAAATAACTGGATTTTCCCAAAGAGGGGCGTTGAAATGTTTTTTATTCCTTAAGAGGGTGACAAGGTTAAAAAGGTTGAGAATTTATGATATACACCATCTTGACAAAAAAAAAATTATTTGGGGTGTTTTTTTAAATGTCTAATTAAGAATAAATGATTCCTTTTAAGCAGAGGTTTGTTATTATATATTTTTCATTACCGTATTTATTCTAATTATAACAAATAGACTGCGATTACCTACCATGAGAAAAGTATCGAGTTAATGTTTATATTATTTTTCAAAGAAACCAAACAAATTTAACACTTAGAAAATTGCTTAATGTTGTTTTTGATAATTCAGCACGCCTCCCTCCGTCCCCATGCTCTAAATAACTGGATTTTCCCAAAGAGGGGCGTTGAAATGTTTTTTATTCCTTAAGGGGGTGACAAGGTTAAAAAGGTTGAGAATTTATGATATACACCATCTTGACAAAAAAAAAATTATTTGGGGTGTTTTTTTAATTGTCTAATTAAGAATAAATGATTCCTTTTAAGCAGAGGTTTGTTATTATATATTTTTCATTACCGTATTTATTCTAATTATAACAAATAGACTGCGATTACCTACCATGAGAAAAGTATCGAGTTAATGTTCATATTATTTTTCAAAGAAACCAAACAAATTTAACACTTAGAAAATTGCTTAATGTTGTTTTTGATAATTCAGCACGCCTCCCTCCGTCCCCATGCTCTAAATAACTGGATTTTCCCAAAGAGGGGCGTTGAAATGTTTTTTATTCCTTAAGGGGGTGAAAAGGTTAAAAAGGTTGAGAATTTATGATATACACCATCTTGACAAAAAAAAAATTATTTGGGGTTTTTTTTAATTGTCTAATTAAGAATAAATGATTCCTTTTAAGCAGAGGTTTGTTATTATATATTTTTCATTACCGTATTTATTCTAATTATAACAAATAGACTGCGATTACCTTCCATGAGAAAAGTATCGAGTTAATGTTCATATTATTTTTTTGGAGAAACCAAACAAATTTAACACTTAGAAAATTGCTTAATGTTGTTTTTGATAATTCAGCACGCCTCCCTCCGTCCCCATGCTCTAAATAACTGGATTTTCCCAAAGAGGGGCGTTGAAATGTTTTTTTATCCTTAAGGGGGTGACAAGGTTAAAAAGGTTGAGAATTTATGATATACACCATCTTGACAAAAAAAAAATTATTTGGGGTGTTTTTTTAATTGTCTAATTAAGAATAAATGATTCCTTTTAAGCAGAGGTTTGTTATTATATATTTTTCATTACCGTATTTATTCTAATTATAACAAATAGACTGCGATTACCTACCATGAGAAAAGTATCGAGTTAATGTTTATATTATTTTTCAAAGAAACCAAACAAATTTAACACTTAGAAAATTGCTTAATGTTGTTTTTGATAATTCAGCACGCCTCCCTCCGTCCCCATGCTCTAAATAACTGGATTTTCCCAAAGAGGGGCGTTGAAATGTTTTTTATTCCTTAAGGGGGTGGCAAGGTTAAAAAGGTTGAGAATTTATGATATACACCATCTTGACAAAAAAAAAATTATTTGTGGAGTTTTTTTAATTGTCTAATTAAGAATAAATGATTCCTTTTAAGAAGAGGTTTGTTATTATATATTTTTCATTACCGTATTTATTCTAATTATAACAAATAGACTGCGATTACCTACCATGAGAAAAGTATCGAGTTAATGTTCATATTATTTTTCAAAGAAACCAAATAAATTTAACACTTAGAAAATTGCTTAATGTTGTTTTTGATAATTCAGCACGCCTCCCTCCGTCCCCATGCTGTAAATAACTGGATTTTCCCAAAGAGGGGCGTTGAAATGTTTTTTATTCCTTAAGAGGGTGACAAGGTTAAAAAGGTTGAGAATTTATGATATACACCATCTTGACAAAAAAAAAAATTATTTGGGGTGTTTTTTTAATTGTCTAATTAAGAATAAATGATTCCTTTTAAGCAGAGGTTTGTTATTATATATTTTTCATTACCGTATTTATTCTAATTATAACAAATAGACTGCGATTACCTACCATGAGAAAAGTATCGAGTTAATGTTCATATTATTTTTCAAAGAAACCAAACAAATTTAACACTTAGAAAATTGCTTAATGTTGTTTTTGATAATTCAGCACGCCTCCCTCCGTCCCCATGCTCTAAATAACTGGATTTTCCCAAAGAGGGGCGTTGAAATGTTTTTTATTCCTTAAGGGGGTGAAAAGGTTAAAAAGGTTGAGAATTTATGATATACACCATCTTGACAAAAAAAAAATTATTTGGGGTTTTTTTTTAATTGTCTAATTAAGAATAAATGATTCCTTTTAAGCAGAGGTTTGTTATTATATATTTTTCATTACCGTATTTATTCTAATTATAACAAATAGACTGCGATTACCTTCCATGAGAAAAGTATCGAGTTAATGTTCATATTATTTTTCAAAGAAACCAAACAAATTTAACACTTAGAAAATTGCTTAATGTTGTTTTTGATAATTCAGCACGCCTCCCTCATTCCCCATGCTCTAAATAACTGGATTTTCCCAAAGAGGGGCGTTGAAATGTTTTTTATTCTTTAAGGGGGTGACAAGGTTAAAAAGGTTGAGAATTTATGATATACACCATCTTGACAAAGAAAAAATTATTTGGGGTGTTTTTTTAATTGTCTAATTAAGAATAAATGATTCCTTTTAAGCAGAGGTTTGTTATTATATATTTTTCATTACCGTATTTATTCTAATTATAACAAATAGACTGCGATTACCTACCATGAGAAAAGTATCGAGTTAATGTTCATATTATTTTTCAAAGAAACCAAACAAATTTAACACTTAGAAAATTGCTTAATGTTGTTTTTGATAATTCAGCACGCCTCCCTCCGTCCCCATGCTCTAAATAACTGGATTTTCCCAAAGAGGGGCGTTGAAATGTTTTTTATTCCTTAAGGGGAGACAAGGTTAAAAAGGTTGAGAATTTATGATATAAACCATCTTGACAAAAAAAGAATTATTTGGGGTGTTTTTTTAATTGTCTAATTAAGAATAAATGATTCCTTTTAAGCAGAGGTTTGTTACTATATATTTTTCATTACCGTATTTATTCTAATTATAACAAATAGACTGCGATTACCTACCATGAGAAAAGTATCGAGTTAATGTTCATATTATTTTTCAAAGAAACCAAACAAATTTAACACTTAGAAAATTGCTTAATGTTGTTTTTGATAATTCAGCACGCCTCCCTCCGTCCCCATGCTCTAAATAACTGGATTTTCCCAAAGAGGGGCGTTGAAATGTTTTTTATTCCTTAAGGGGGTGACAAGGTTAAAAAGGTTGAGAATTTATGATATACACCATCTTGACAAAAAAAAAATTATTTGGGGTGTTTTTTTAATTGTCTAATTAAGAATAAATGATTCCTTTTAAGCAGAGGTTTGTTATTATATATTTTTCATTACCGTATTTATTCTAATTATAACAAATAGACTGCGATTACCTACCATGAGAAAAGTATCGAGTTAATGTTCATATTATTTTTCAAAGAAACCAAACAAATTTAACACTTAGAAAATTGCTTAATGTTGTTTTTGATAATTCAGCACGCCTCCCTCCGTCCCCATGCTCTAAATAACTGGATTTTCCCAAAGAGGGGCGTTGAAATGTTTTTTATTCCTTAAGAGGGTGACAAGGTTAAAAAGGTTGAGAATTTATGATATACACCATCTTGACAAAAAAAAAATTATTTGGGGTGTTTTTTTAAATGTCTAATTAAGAATAAATGATTCCTTTTAAGCAGAGGTTTGTTATTATATATTTTTCATTACCGTATTTATTCTAATTATAACAAATAGACTGCGATTACCTACCATGAGAAAAGTATCGAGTTAATGTTCATATTATTTTTCAAAGAAACCAAACAAATTTAACACTTAGAAAATTGCTTAATGTTGTTTTTGATAATTCAGCACGCCTCCCTCCGTCCCCATGCTCAAAATAACTGGATTTTCCCAAAGAGGGGCGTTGAAATGTTTTTTATTCCTTAAGGGGGTGACAAGGTTAAAAAGGTTGAGAATTTATGATATACACCATCTTGACAAAAAAAAAATTATTTGGGGTGTTTTTTTAATTGTCTAATTAAGAATAAATGATTCCTTTTAAGCAGAGGTTTGTTATTATATATTTTTCATTACCGTATTTATTCTAATTATAACAAATAGACTGCGATTACCTTCCATGAGAAAAGTATCGAGTTAATGTTCATATTATTTTTCAAAGAAAGCAAACAAATTTAACACTTAGAAAATTGCTTAATGCTGTTTTTGATAATTCAGCACGCCTCCCTCCGTCCCCATGCTCTAAATAACTGGATTTTCCCAAAGAGGGGCGTTGAAATGTTTTTTTATCCTTAAGGGGGTGACAAGGTTAAAAAGGTTGAGAATTTATGATATACACCATCTTGACAAAAAAAAAATTATTTGGGGTGTTTTTTTAAATGTCTAATTAAGAATAAATGATTCCTTTTAAGCAGAGGTTTGTTATTATATATTTTTCATTACCGTATTTATTCTAATTATAACAAATAGACTGCGATTACCTACCATGAGAAAAGTATCGAGTTAATGTTCATATTATTTTTCAAAGAAACCAAACAAATTTAACACTTAGAAAATTGCTTAATGTGGTTTTTGATAATTCAGCACGCCTCCCTCCGTCCCCATGCTCAAAATAACTGGATTTTCCCAAAGAGGGGCGTTGAAATGTTTTTTATTCCTTAAGGGGGTGACAAGGTTAAAAAGGTTGAGAATTTATGATATACACCATCTTGACAAAAAAAAAATTATTTGGGGTGTTTTTTTAATTGTCTAATTAAGAATAAATGATTCCTTTTAAGCAGAGGTTTGTTATTATATATTTTTCATTACCGTATTTATTCTAATTATAACAAATAGACTGCGATTACCTTCCATGAGAAAAGTATCGAGTTAATGTTCATATTATTTTTCAAAGAAAGCAAACAAATTTAACACTTAGAAAATTGCTTAATGCTGTTTTTGATAATTCAGCACGCCTCCCTCCGTCCCCATGCTCTAAATAACTGGATTTTCCCAAAGAGGGGCGTTGAAATGTTTTTTTATCCTTAAGGGGGTGACAAGGTTAAAAAGGTTGAGAATTTATGATATACACCATCTTGACAAAAAAAAAATTTTTTGGGGTGTTTTTTTAATTGTCTAATTAAGAATAAATGATTCCTTTTAAGCAGAGGTTTGTTATTATATATTTTTCATTACCGTATTTATTCTAATTATAACAAATAGACTGCGATTACCTACCATGAGAAAAGTATCGAGTTAATGTTCATATTATTTTTCAAAGAAACCAAACAAATTTAACACTTAGAAAATTGCTTAATGTGGTTTTTGATAATTCAGCACGCCTCCCTCCGTCCCCATGCTCTAAATAACTGGATTTTCCCAAAGAGGGACGTTGAAATGTTTTTTATTCCTTAAGGGGGGGGCAAGGTTAAAAAGGTTGAGAATTTATGATATACACCATCTTGACAAAAAAAAAATTATTTGTGGAGTTTTTTTAATTGTCTAATTAAGAATAAATGATTCCTTTTAAGCAGAGGTTTGTTATTATATATTTTTCATTACCGTATTTATTCTAATTATAACAAATAGACTGCGATTACCTTCCATGAGAAAAGTATCGAGTTAATGTTCATATTATTTTTCAAAGAAACCAAACAAATTTAACACTTAGAAAATTGCTTAATGCTGTTTTTGATAATTCAGCACGCCTCCCTCCGTCCCCATGCTCTAAATAACTGGATTTTCCCAAAGAGGGGCGTTGAAATGTTTTTTTATCCTTAAGGGGGTGACAAGGTTAAAAAGGTTGAGAATTTATGATATACACCATCTTGACAAAAAAAAAATTATTTGGGGTGTTTTTTTAATTGTCTAATTAAGAATAAATGATTCCTTTTAAGCAGAGGTTTGTTATTATATATTTTTCATTACCGTATTTATTCTAATTATAACAAATAGACTGCGATTACCTACCATGAGAAAAGTATCGAGTTAATGTTCATATTATTTTTCAAAGAAACCAAACAAATTTAACACTTAGAAAATTGCTTAATGTTGTTTTTGATAATTCAGCACGCCTCCCTCTGTCCCCATGCTCTAAATAACTGGATTTTCCCAAAGAGGGACGTTGAAATGTTTTTTATTCCTTAAGGGGGTGGCAAGGTTAAAAAGGTTGAGAATTTATGATATACACCATCTTGACAAAAAAAAAAATTATTTGTGGTGTTTTTTTAATTGTCTAATTAAGAATAAATGATTCCTTTTAAGCAGAGGTTTGTTATTATATATTATTCATTACCGTATTTATTCCAATTATAACAAATAGACTGCGATTACCTACCATGAGAAAAGTATCGAGTTAATGTTCATATTATTTTTCTAAGAAACCAAACAAATTTAACACTTAGAAAATTGCTTAATGTTGTTTTTGATAATTCAGCACGCCTCCCTCCGTCCCCATGCTCTAAATAACTGGATTTTCTCAAAGAGGGGCGTTGAATTTTTTTTTATTCCTTAAGGGGGTGACAAGGTTAAAAAGGTTGTGAATTTATGATATACACCATCTTGACAGAAAAAGAAATTATTTGGGGTGTTTTTTTAATTGTCTAATTAAGAATAAATGATTCCTTTTAAGCAGAGGTTTGTTATTATATATTTTTCATTACCGTATTTATTCTAATTATAACAAATAGACTGCGATTACCTACCATGAGAAAAGTATCGAGTTAATGTTCATATTATTTTTCAAAGAAACCAAACAAATTTAACACTAAGAAAATTGCTTAATGTTGTTTTTGATAATTCAGCACGCCTCCCTCCGTCCCCATGCTCTAAATAACTGGATTTTCCCAAAGAAGGGCGTTGAAATGTTTTTTTTTATCCTTAAGGGGGTGACAAGGTTAAAAAGGTTGAGAATTTATGATATACACCATCTTGACAAAAAAAAAAATTATTTGGGGTGTTTTTTTAATTGTCTAATAAAGAATAAATGATTCCTTTTAAGCAGAGGTTTGTTATTATATATTTTTCATTACTGTATTTATTCTAATTATAACAAGTAGACTGCGATTACCTACTATGAGAAAAGTATCGAGTTAATGTTCATATTATTTTTCAAAGAAACCAAACAAATTTAACACTTAGAAAAATGCTTAATGTTGTTTTTGATAATTCAGCACGCCTCCCTCCGTCCCCATGCTCTAAATAACTGGATTTTCCCAAAGAGGGGCGTTGAAATGTTTTTTATTCCTTAAGAGGGTGACAAGGTTAAAAAGGTTGAGAATTTATGATATACACCATCTTGACAAAAAAAAATTTATTTGGGGTGTTTTTTTAATTGTCTAATTAAGAATAAATGATTCCTTTTAAGCAGAGGTTTGTTATTATATATTTTTCATTACCGTATTTATTCTAATTATAACAAATAGACTGCGATTACCTACCATGAGAAAAGTATCGAGTTAATGTTCATATTATTTTTCAAAGAAACCAAACAAATTTAACACTTAGAAAATTGCTTAATGTTGTTTTCGATAATTCAGCACGCCTTCCTCGGTCCCCATGCTCTAAATAACTGGATATTCCCAAAGAGGGGCGTTGAAATGTTTTTTATTCCTTAAGGGGCTGACAAGGTTAAAAAGGTTGAGAATTTATGATATACACCATCTTGACAAAAAAAAAAAATTATTTGGGGTGTTTTTTTAATTGTCTAATTAAGAATAAATGATTCCTTATAAGCAGAGGTTTGTTATTATATATTTTTCATTACCGTATTTATTCTAATTATAACAAATAGACTGCGATTACCTACCATGAGAAAAGTATCGAGTTAATGTTCATATTATTTTTCAAAGAAACCAAACAAATTTAACACTTAGAAAATTGCTTAATGTTGTTTTTGATAATTCAGAACGCCTCCCTCCGTCTCCATGCTCTAAATAACTGGATTTTCCCAAAGAGGGGCGTTGAAATGTTTTTTATTCCTTAAGGGGGTGGCAAGGTTGAAAAGGTTGAGAATTTATGATATACACCATCTTGACAAAAAAAAATTATTTGGGGTGTTTTTTTAATTGTCTAATTAAGAATAAATGATTCCTTTTAAGCAGAGGTTTGTTATTATATATTTTTCATTACCGTATTTATTCTAATTATAACAAATAGACTGCGATAACCTACCATGAGAAAAGTATCGAGTTAATGTTCATATTATTTTTCAAAGAAACCAAACAAATTTAACACTTAGAAAATTGCTTAATGTTGTTTTTGATAATTCAGCACGCCTCCCTCCGTCCCCATGCTCTAAATAACTGGATTTTCCCAAAGAGGGGCGTTGAAATGTTTTTTATTCCTTAAGGGGGTGACAAGGTTAAAAAGGTTGAGAATTTATGATATACACCATCTTGACAAAAAAAAAATTATTTGGGGTGTTTTTTTAATTGTCTAATTAAGAATAAATGATTCCTTTTAAGCAGAGGTTTGTTATTATATATTTTTCATTACCGTATTTATTCTAATTATAACAAATAGACTGCGATTACCTACCATGAGAAAAGTATCGAGTTAATGTTCATATTATTTTTCAAAGAAACCAAACAAATTTAACACTTAGAAAATTGCTTAATGTTGTTTTTGATAATTCAGCACGCCTCCCTCCGTCTCCATGCTCTAAATAACTGGATTTTCCCAAAGAGGGGCGTTGAAATGTTTTTTATTCCTTAAGAGGGTGACAAGGTTAAAAAGGTTGAGAATTTGTGATATTCACCATCTTGACAAAAAAAAAATTATTTGGGGTGTTTTTTTAATTGTCTAATTAAGAATAAATGATTCCTTTTAAGCAGAGGTTTGTTATTATATATTTTTCATTACCGTATTTTATTCTAATTATAACAAATAGACTGCGATTACCTACCATGAGAAAAGTATCGAGTTAATGTTCATATTATTTTTCAAAGAAACCAAACAAATTTAACACTTAGAAAATTGCTTAATGTTTTTTTTGATAATTCAGCACGCCTCCCTCCGTCCCCATGCTCTAAATAACTGGATTTTCCCAAAGAGGGGCGTTGAAATGTTTTTTATTCCTTAAGGGGGTGACAAGGTTAAAAAGGTTGAGAATTTATGATATACACCATCTTGACAAAAAAAAATTATTTGGGGTGTTTTTTTAATTGTCTAATTAAGAATAAATGATTCCTTTTAAGCAGAGGTTTGTTATTATATATTTTTCATTACCGTATTTATTCTAATTATAACAAATAGACTGCGATTACCTACCATGAGAAAAGTATCGAGTTAATGTTCATATTATTTTTCAAAGAAACCAAACAAATTTAACACTTAGAAAATTGCTTAATGTTTTTTTTGATAATTCAGCACTCCTCCCTCCGTCCCCATGCTCTAAATAACTGGATTTTCCCAAAGAGGGGCGTTGAAATGTTTTTTATTCCTTAAGGGGGTGACAAGGTTAAAAAGGTTGACAATTTATGATATACACCATCTTGACAAAAAAAAAATTATTTGGGGTGTTTTTTTAATTGTCTAATTAAGAATAAATGATTCCTTTTAAGCAGAGGTTTGTTATTATATATTTTTCATTACCGTATTTATTCTAATTATAACAAATAGACTGCGATTACCTACCATGAGAAAAGTATCGAGTTAATGTTCATATTATTTTTCAAAGAAACCAAACAAATTTAACACTTAGAAAATTGCTTAATGTTGTTTTTGATAATTCAGCACGCCTCCCTCCGTCCCCATGCTCTAAATAACTGGATTTTCCCAAAGAGGGGCGTTGAAATTTTTTTTATTCCTTAAGGGGGTGACAAGATTAAAAAGGTTGAGAATTTATGATATACACCATCTTGAAAAAAAAAAAAATTATTTGGGGTGTTTTTTTAATTGTCTAATTAAGAATAAATGATTCCTTTTAAGCAGAGGTTTGTTATTATATATTTTTCATTACCGTATTTATTCTAATTATAACAAATAGACTGCGATTACCTACCATGAGAAAAGTATCGAGTCAATGTTCATATTATTTTTCAAAGAAACCAAACAAATTTAACACTTAGAAAATTGCTTAATGTTGTTTTTGATAATTCAGAACGCCTCCCTCCGTCTCCATGCTCTAAATAACTGGATTTTCCCAAAGAGGGGCGTTGAAATGTTTTTTATTCCTTAAGGGGGTGGCAAGGTTAAAAAGGTTGAGAATTTATGATATACACCATCTTGACAAAAAAAAAATTATTTGGGGTGTTTTTTTAATTGTCTAATTAAGAATAAATGATTCCTTTTAAGCAGAGGTTTGTTATTATATATTTTTAATTACCGTATTTATTCTAATTATAACAAATAGACTGCGATAACCTACCATGAGAAAAGTATCGAGTTAATATTCATATTATTTTTCAAAGAAACCAAACAAATTTAACACTTAGAAAATTGCTTAATGTTGTTTTTGATAATTCAGCACGCCTCCCTCCGTCCCCATGCTCTAAATAACTGGATTTTCCCAAAGAGGGGCGTTGAAATGTTTTTTATTCCTTAAGGGGGTGACAAGATTAAAAAGGTTGAGAATTTATGATATACACCATCTTGACAAAAAAAAAATTATTTGGGGTGTTTTTTTAATTGTCTAATTAAGAATAAATGATTCCTTTTAAGCAGAGGTTTGTTATTATATATTTTTCATTACCGTATTTATTCTAATTATAACAAATAGACTGCGATTACCTACCATGAGAAAAGTATCGAGTTAATGTTCATATTATTTTTCAAAGAAACCAAACAAATTTAACACTTAGAAAATTGCTTAATGTTGTTTTTGATAATTCAGCACGCCTCCCTCCGTCCCCATGCTCTAAATAACTGGATTTTCCCAAAGTGGGGCGTTGAAATGTTTTTTATTCCTTAAGGGGGTGACAAGATTAAAAAGGTTGAGAATTTATGATATACACCATCTTGAAAAAAAATAAATTATTTGGGGTGTTTTTTTAATTGTCTAATTAAGAATAAATGATTCCTTTTAAGCAGAGGTTTGTTATTATATATTTTTCATTACCGTATTTATTCTAATTATAACAAATAGACTGCGATTACCTACCATGAGAAAAGTATCGAGTCAATGTTCATATTATTTTTCAAAGAAACCAAACAAATTTAACACTTAGAAAATTGCTTAATGTTGTTTTTGATAATTCAGCACGCCTCCCTCCGTCCCCATGCTCTAAATAACTGGATTTTCCCAAAGAGGGGCGTTGAAATGTTTTTTATTCCTTAAGGGGGTGACAAGGTTAAAAAGGTTGAGAATTTATGATATACACCATCTTGACAAAAAAAAAAATTATTTGGGGTGTTTTTTTAATTGTCTAATAAAGAATAAATGATTCCTTTTAAGCAGAGGTTTGTTATTATATATTTTTCATTACTGTATTTATTCTAATTATAACAAGTAGACTGCGATTACCTACTATGAGAAAAGTATCGAGTTAATGTTCATATTATTTTTCAAAGAAACCAAACAAATTTAACACTTAGAAAAATGCTTAATGTTGTTTTTGATAATTCAGCACGCCTCCCTCCGTCCCCATGCTCTAAATAACTGGATTTTCCCAAAGAGGGGCGTTGAAATGTTTTTTATTCCTTAAGAGGGTGACAAGGTTAAAAAGGTTGAGAATTTATGATATACACCATCTTGACAAAAAAAAATTTATTTGGGGTGTTTTTTTAATTGTCTAATTAAGAATAAATGATTCCTTTTAAGCAGAGGTTTGTTATTATATATTTTTCATTACCGTATTTATTCTAATTATAACAAATAGACTGCGATTACCTACCATGAGAAAAGTATCGAGTTAATGTTCATATTATTTTTCAAAGAAACCAAACAAATTTAACACTTAGAAAATTGCTTAATGTTGTTTTCGATAATTCAGCACGCCTTCCTCGGTCCCCATGCTCTAAATAACTGGATATTCCCAAAGAGGGGCGTTGAAATGTTTTTTATTCCTTAAGGGGCTGACAAGGTTAAAAAGGTTGAGAATTTATGATATACACCATCTTGACAAAAAAAAAAAATTATTTGGGGTGTTTTTTTAATTGTCTAATTAAGAATAAATGATTCCTTATAAGCAGAGGTTTGTTATTATATATTTTTCATTACCGTATTTATTCTAATTATAACAAATAGACTGCGATTACCTACCATGAGAAAAGTATCGAGTTAATGTTCATATTATTTTTCAAAGAAACCAAACAAATTTAACACTTAGAAAATTGCTTAATGTTGTTTTTGATAATTCAGAACGCCTCCCTCCGTCTCCATGCTCTAAATAACTGGATTTTCCCAAAGAGGGGCGTTGAAATGTTTTTTATTCCTTAAGGGGGTGGCAAGGTTGAAAAGGTTGAGAATTTATGATATACACCATCTTGACAAAAAAAAATTATTTGGGGTGTTTTTTTAATTGTCTAATTAAGAATAAATGATTCCTTTTAAGCAGAGGTTTGTTATTATATATTTTTCATTACCGTATTTATTCTAATTATAACAAATAGACTGCGATAACCTACCATGAGAAAAGTATCGAGTTAATGTTCATATTATTTTTCAAAGAAACCAAACAAATTTAACACTTAGAAAATTGCTTAATGTTGTTTTTGATAATTCAGCACGCCTCCCTCCGTCCCCATGCTCTAAATAACTGGATTTTCCCAAAGAGGGGCGTTGAAATGTTTTTTATTCCTTAAGGGGGTGACAAGGTTAAAAAGGTTGACAATTTATGATATACACCATCTTGACAAAAAAAAAATTATTTGGGGTGTTTTTTTAATTGTCTAATTAAGAATAAATGATTCCTTTTAAGCAGAGGTTTGTTATTATATATTTTTCATTACCGTATTTATTCTAATTATAACAAATAGACTGCGATTACCTACCATGAGAAAAGTATCGAGTTAATGTTCATATTATTTTTCAAAGAAACCAAACAAATTTAACACTTAGAAAATTGCTTAATGTTGTTTTTGATAATTCAGCACGCCTCCCTCCGTCTCCATGCTCTAAATAACTGGATTTTCCCAAAGAGGGGCGTTGAAATGTTTTTTATTCCTTAAGAGGGTGACAAGGTTAAAAAGGTTGAGAATTTGTGATATTCACCATCTTGACAAAAAAAAAATTATTTGGGGTGTTTTTTTAATTGTCTAATTAAGAATAAATGATTCCTTTTAAGCAGAGGTTTGTTATTATATATTTTTCATTACCGTATTTTATTCTAATTATAACAAATAGACTGCGATTACCTACCATGAGAAAAGTATCGAGTTAATGTTCATATTATTTTTCAAAGAAACCAAACAAATTTAACACTTAGAAAATTGCTTAATGTTTTTTTTGATAATTCAGCACGCCTCCCTCCGTCCCCATGCTCTAAATAACTGGATTTTCCCAAAGAGGGGCGTTGAAATGTTTTTTATTCCTTAAGGGGGTGACAAGGTTAAAAAGGTTGAGAATTTATGATATACACCATCTTGACAAAAAAAAATTATTTGGGGTGTTTTTTTAATTGTCTAATTAAGAATAAATGATTCCTTTTAAGCAGAGGTTTGTTATTATATATTTTTCATTACCGTATTTATTCTAATTATAACAAATAGACTGCGATTACCTACCATGAGAAAAGTATCGAGTTAATGTTCATATTATTTTTCAAAGAAACCAAACAAATTTAACACTTAGAAAATTGCTTAATGTTTTTTTTGATAATTCAGCACTCCTCCCTCCGTCCCCATGCTCTAAATAACTGGATTTTCCCAAAGAGGGGCGTTGAAATGTTTTTTATTCCTTAAGGGGGTGACAAGGTTAAAAAGGTTGACAATTTATGATATACACCATCTTGACAAAAAAAAAAATTATTTGGGGTGTTTTTTTAATTGTCTAATTAAGAATAAATGATTCCTTTTAAGCAGAGGTTTGTTATTATATATTTTTCATTACCGTATTTATTCTAATTATAACAAATAGACTGCGATTACCTACCATGAGAAAAGTATCGAGTTAATGTTCATATTATTTTTCAAAGAAACCAAACAAATTTAACACTTAGAAAATTGCTTAATGTTGTTTTTGATAATTCAGCACGCCTCCCTCCGTCCCCATGCTCTAAATAACTGGATTTTCCCAAAGAGGGGCGTTGAAATTTTTTTTATTCCTTAAGGGGGTGACAAGATTAAAAAGGTTGAGAATTTATGATATACACCATCTTGAAAAAAAAAAAAATTATTTGGGGTGTTTTTTTAATTGTCTAATTAAGAATAAATGATTCCTTTTAAGCAGAGGTTTGTTATTATATATTTTTCATTACCGTATTTATTCTAATTATAACAAATAGACTGCGATTACCTACCATGAGAAAAGTATCGAGTCAATGTTCATATTATTTTTCAAAGAAACCAAACAAATTTAACACTTAGAAAATTGCTTAATGTTGTTTTTGATAATTCAGAACGCCTCCCTCCGTCTCCATGCTCTAAATAACTGGATTTTCCCAAAGAGGGGCGTTGAAATGTTTTTTATTCCTTAAGGGGGTGGCAAGGTTAAAAAGGTTGAGAATTTATGATATACACCATCTTGACAAAAAAAAAATTATTTGGGGTGTTTTTTTAATTGTCTAATTAAGAATAAATGATTCCTTTTAAGCAGAGGTTTGTTATTATATATTTTTAATTACCGTATTTATTCTAATTATAACAAATAGACTGCGATAACCTACCATGAGAAAAGTATCGAGTTAATATTCATATTATTTTTCAAAGAAACCAAACAAATTTAACACTTAGAAAATTGCTTAATGTTGTTTTTGATAATTCAGCACGCCTCCCTCCGTCCCCATGCTCTAAATAACTGGATTTTCCCAAAGAGGGGCGTTGAAATGTTTTTTATTCCTTAAGGGGGTGACAAGATTAAAAAGGTTGAGAATTTATGATATACATCATCTTGACAAAAAAAAAATTATTTGGGGTGTTTTTTTAATTGTCTAATTAAGAATAAATGATTCCTTTTAAGCAGAGGTTTGTTATTATATATTTTTCATTACCGTATTTATTCTAATTATAACAAATAGACTGCGATTACCTACCATGAGAAAAGTATCGAGTTAATGTTCATATTATTTTTCAAAGAAACCAAACAAATTTAACACTTAGAAAATTGCTTAATGTTGTTTTTGATAATTCAGCACGCCTCCCTCCGTCCCCATGCTCTAAATAACTGGATTTTCCCAAAGTGGGGCGTTGAAATGTTTTTTATTCCTTAAGGGGGTGACAAGATTAAAAAGGTTGAGAATTTATGATATACACCATCTTGAAAAAAAATAAATTATTTGGGGTGTTTTTTTAATTGTCTAATTAAGAATAAATGATTCCTTTTAAGCAGAGGTTTGTTATTATATATTTTTCATTACCGTATTTATTCTAATTATAACAAATAGACTGCGATTACCTACCATGAGAAAAGTATCGAGTCAATGTTCATATTATTTTTCAAAGAAACCAAACAAATTTAACACTTAGAAAATTGCTTAATGTTGTTTTTGATAATTCAGCACGCCTCCCTCCGTCCCCATGCTCTAAATAACTGGATTTTCCCAAAGAGGGGCGTTGAAATGTTTTTTATTCCTTAAGGGGGTGACAAGGTTAAAAAGGTTGAGAATTTATGATATACACCATCTTGACAAAAAAAAAATTATTTGGGGTGTTTTTTTTAATTGTCTAATTAAGAAAAAATGATTCCTTTTAAGCAGAGGTTTGTTATTATATATTTTTCATTACCGTATTTATTCTAATTATAACAAATAGACTGCGATTACCTACCATGAGAAAAGTATCGAGTTAATGTTCATATTATTTTTCAAAGAAACCAAACAAATTTAACACTTAGAAAATTGCTTAATGTTGTTTTTGATAATTCAGCACGCCTCCCTCCGTCCCCATGCTCTAAATAACTGGATTTTCCCAAAGTGGGGCGTTGAAATGTTTTTTATTCCTTAAGGGGGTGACAAGATTAAAAAGGTTGAGAATTTATGATATACACCATCTTGAAAAAAAATAAATTATTTGGGGTGTTTTTTTAATTGTCTAATTAAGAATAAATGATTCCTTTTAAGCAGAGGTTTGTTATTATATATTTTTCATTACCGTATTTATTCTAATTATAACAAATAGACTGCGATTACCTACCATGAGAAAAGTATCGAGTCAATGTTCATATTATTTTTCAAAGAAACCAAACAAATTTAACACTTAGAAAATTGCTTAATGTTGTTTTTGATAATTCAGCACGCCTCCCTCCGTCCCCATGCTCTAAATAACTGGATTTTCCCAAAGAGGGGCGTTGAAATGTTTTTTATTCCTTAAGGGGGTGACAAGGTTAAAAAGGTTGAGAATTTATGATATACACCATCTTGACAAAAAAAAAATTATTTGGGGTGTTTTTTTTAATTGTCTAATTAAGAAAAAATGATTCCTTTTAAGCAGAGGTTTGTTATTATATATTTTTCATTACCGTATTTATTCTAATTATAACAAATAGACTGCGATTACCTACCATGAGAAAAGTATCGAGTTAATGTTCATATTATTTTTCAAAGAAACCAAACAAATTTAACACTTAGAAAATTGCTTAATGTTGTTTTTGATAATTCAGCACGCCTCCCTCCGTCCCCATGCTCTAAATAACTGGATTTTCCCAAAGAGGGGCGTTGAAATGTTTTTTATTCCTTAAGAGGGTGACAAGGTTAAAAAGGTTGAGAATTTATGATATACACCATCTTGACAAAAAAAAAATTATTTGGGGTGTTTTTTTTAATTGTCTAATTAAGAAAAAATGATTCCTTTTAAGCAGAGGTTTGTTATTATATATTTTTCATTACCGTATTTATTCTAATTATAACAAATAGACTGCGATTACCTACCATGAGAAAAGTATCGAGTTAATGTTCATATTATTTTTCAAAGAAACCAAACAAATTTAACACTTAGAAAATTGCTTAATGTTGTTTTTGATAATTCAGCACGCCTCCCTCCGTCCCCATGCTCTAAATAACTGGATTTTCCCAAAGAGGGGCGTTGAAATGTTTTTTATTCCTTAAGAGGGTGACAAGGTTAAAAAGGTTGAGAATTTATGATATACACCATCTTGACAAAAAAAAAAATTATTTGGGGTGTTTTTTTAATTGTCTAATTAAGAATAAATGATTCCTTTGAAGCAGAGGTTTGTTATTATATATTTTTCATTACCGTATTTATTCTAATTATAACAAATAGACTGCGATTACCTACCATGAGAAAAGTATCGAGTTAATGTTCATATTATTTTTCAAAGAAACCAAACAAATTTAACACTTAGAAAATTGCTTAATGTTGTTTTTGATAATTCAGCACGCCTCCCTCCGTCCCCATGCTCTAAATAACTGGATTTTCCCAAAGAGAGGCGTTGAAATGTTTTTTATTCCTTAAGGGGGTGGCAAGGTTAAAAAGGTTTAGAATTTATGATATACACCATCTTGACAAAAAAAAAATTATTTGGGGTGTTTTTTTAATTGTCTAATTAAGAATAAATGATTCCTTTTAAGCAGAGGTTTGTTATTATTTATTTTTCATTAGCGTATTTATTCTAATTATAACAAATAGACTGCGATTACCTACCATGAGAAAAGTATCGAGTTAATGTTAATATTATTTTTCAAAGAAACCAAACAAATTTAAAACTTAGAAAATTGCTTAATGTTGTTTTTGATAATTCAGCACGCCTCCCTCCGTCCCCATGCTCTAAATAACTGGATTTTCCCAAAGAGGGGCGTTGAAATGTTTTTTATTCCTTAAGGGGGTGACAAGATTAAAAAGGTTGAGAATTTATGATATACACCATCTTGACAAAAAAAAAATTATTTGGGGTGTTTTTTTAATTGTCTAATTAAGAATAAATGATTCCTTTTAAGCAGAGGTTTGTTATTATATATTTTTCATTACCGTATTTATTCTAATTATAACAAATAGACTGCGATTACCTACCATGAGAAAAGTATCGAGTTAATGTTCATATTATTTTTCAAAGAAACCAAACAAATTTAACACTTAGAAAATTGCTTAATGTTGTTTTTGATAATTCAGCACGCCTCCCTTCGTCCCCATGCTCTAAATAACTGGATTTTCCCAAAGAGGGGCGTTGAAATGTTTTTTATTCCTTAAGGGGGTGACAAGGTTAAAAAGGTTGAGAATTTATGATATACACCATCTTGACAAAAAAAAAAATTATTTGGGGTGTTTTTTTTAATTGTCTAATTAAGAATAAATGATTCCTTTTAAGCAGAGGTTTGTTATTATATATTTTTCATTACCGTATTTATTCGAATTATAACAAATAGACTGCGATTACCTACCATGAGAAAAGTATCGAGTTAATGTTCATATTATTTTTCAAAGAAACCAAACAAATTTAACACTTAGAAATATGCTTAATGTTGTTTTTGATAATTCAGCACGCCTCCCTCTGTCCCCATGCTCTAAATAACTGGATTTTCCCAAAGAGGGGCGTTGAAATGTTTTTTATTCCTTAAGGGGGTGACAAGGTTAAAAAGGTTGAGAATTTATGATATACACCATCTTGACAAAAAAAATTTATTTGGGGTGTTTTTTTAATTGTCTAATTAAGAATAAATGATTCCTTTTAAGCAGAGGTTTGTTATTATATATTTTTCATTAGCGTATTTATTCTAATTATAACAAATAGACTGCGATTACCTACCATGAGAAAAGTATCGAGTTAATGTTCATATTATTTTTCAAAGAAACCAAACAAATTTAACACTTAGAAAATTGCTTAATGTTGTTTTTGATAATTCAGCACGCCTCCCTCCGTCCCCATGCTCTAAATAACTGGATTTTCCCAAAGAGGGGCGTTGAAATGTTTTTTATTCCTTAAGGGGGTGACAAGGTTAAAAAGGTTGAGAATTTATGATATACAGCATCTTGACAAAAAAAAAATTATCTGGGTTTTGGAATAGCTCAAATGTTATAATAAATTAAACTTTTTTAAAAATTGCGAAATTGGTGAGATTTTTTTAATCATGAAAAGCAATAAATAATTCTCAATTCTAAAAAGAGAGGTTCAATCCTTTGAAGAAACTCTCGCCCCGCCAAACCTCCGATTTTCCCCAGTGACGTCACGGCGGCTCAAAGCTTAAACTTTTAATTAAAGAATGGAAGTTCAGTCTAACTAGCTCTAACTAATACTGGAGCAGTCTTTTTTGTGACACTCGTTGTTTTTTATAATGATTTTCCTCAGTTTTTTATAGAGAATTACACGAATTTAAAATTATTAACGAAATGCCAGTTAGTGCGATTGCAACTTGTAAAAATTCTGATGGAAAAACACGTGTTCCCTAAATTAAATGAACACCTATGGCTATTAACGAATGGCTTTAATGTTGCCAACGAAATGACCCAGTTAATATAAAATATGCACGACTATGCTATAAGCATTTCTTGAAAGAAGATGATACGAAAAATCGTTTGCTTAGATTGCCGATTAGAATTAATATTGCAATACCAAGAGTAAAATTGTCATTTTCTTCTTTACAAACAAAGTACTTCTCGGCAAGAAAGATTGAATAAACGAAAAGTGTTGGTTCGTGCATTGGACAAATTAAAAACTCTAAGCCCAAAGAAAAGCAATTTAAATACTACGAATGAAAATTTTTAAGCACAGCAAATTGTGAAAAATGCCTTAAATTAGAAACAAAGGTTAAAATACTGAAAAGAGAGAATTGAAACTTTATGAAAGGATTTGAAATATAAAAATAATTAAGAAATACAGTTTAAAAAATATCCGTTCAGCGTATGAAAAGGTGAGACACATCCCGAAAAAAAAATGAGTAAAGAAGGGAATTGTTGAAATTAGAACAAGCTTTTAAGAAAATGCATAATTTAGAAAGCAGTATAAACAAATGTTCTTACAAGAGGTCAAATGAAAGCTGCTTTCGGAAATTTAAAATTTTTTTTTAATCTCAATGACATGTTCTAAATGAACTTGTTGTAGAGAAGTTGTGAGCAAAATGAGAGTGCTCCGTAAAAAATATCTACTTCCATTTCAAAGAACAATTATTATCTTTATATCTTCGTTATTGGAAAATACGTTGGAGTAAAATACATTTTAACCACTAGTATTACTCAAGATGCTCTAGAGAGTCTGTTTAGCCAAATCAAAGGTGTTGGCAGATTTAATGACCGTCCAAGTCCTACCGAAGTAAAAGATTTAAACACTTGTTAATTTCAAATAAGCTACCTAATCTTTCGTCAAAAGTATGCACCGATAAAAAAAATTCAGAAATAGATTGCTATTTAACTGCGGAATTTTTAGAAAAAGCGTTTAAATAGGACTACAAAAAAAAAATAGTTTCCGAAAACAATGATATTCTAGAGAACATTGAAGATATAATGCATGGCTTGAATAACTCCATTCCTATGTCTTGGGATACTGACCTTAATCTGGAAAACAAAATGATCAATTCACAAGACTAAATTATATTGCTCGTAATATAGCCTTAAAAATATTGATTCAAAAATTGGAATACCATCTTCTCCAGTACATCCAACAACAGGGGAAATCTCTCATCTAAGGGAGGATTCATTGTTCCGTCAGAAATTTGAAAACATTTTTAAAAGTGTGGATGAGACATCGTTCAGAAAATCAAAAAGTGTCATCAAAGAACTTATAAATAAATTAAAGCGACCCCGCAGTGAATAAAACAACAACGCGTTTATTCTGTCGATTAAGAACTTTTATAAGATTTCGCCATTTAAATAGAAACCTAGTCTTCTTTTCTTAAAAAAGAAAAGAAAACAAATAAATTAAACAATGGATAAGTCAAAGAAAATAAAAACTTAAATGAAAAGTATAAATAATTAATAGTTAAAATTCTCATAATTTCAGAACATATTTTACATTACTTTCATTACATTACTTTCCGAACCACGAAACGACATTAGTTTCATGTCCCCCTAATATTTTACTTACTAGCTCCAGAAATTCCATGCAGTGTGGTTAAATTTATCTTACTGTCGGGCCAATCATGAGAGGTTTTCGTGTTTTTAGTTCCATAGAAAGGAGAAGTTTCGTTTTTAATCTCATAAAATAGGTAACTATCGGTAAAAAAAAAAAAAGGCAATTTTATTTTTCAGAAATGGATATAAATATACATATTCTATCAAAATTATACCACAAATATAACCATCCTATTTATCATAAAGTATAATTTTATTATGTAAAGTATAATTAATATTTTTATAACCTGTTTTTTCCTGGGACGTATCGCATACTCGTACAAAACAATCATTTCGATAAAATCCATTATTTTTTCTTGGTTAATGTTTTCCAGAATTTTTCAGAACTTTTTTACGTCATACTTTATTTTCGACAATAATTTGAAATATTTATATTATATGGCAGCCATTACAGAGCATATTTTGAAACATTTACACCATAAATCTGATAAATTTGGTTCAAACATTGCAATCGCGTTTTTACTTAATTTAGTGCGCCTTCCAGACTATATCTGCAAAAAATGCATTTTCGATTCCATTAGAAATGCTTTTTATAAATTGTGTTGTTGTCGCGATTATCTATAACCTTGAAATAATCTTTGAAGGTTATCCTTGGCATAGAGGATGTTAACTCTGTTAAATTTCTTCTTCCTTTTTATTTCACTCCTAAAATAATTGTATCCTAATATAGATGGTTCTTCTTTATATTATCCGAAACAACATTACTTTATCTATCCTAATAAAGCGATACGTATTTAACGTACCTTCAATCTCATTTTATTTTAGTCTGCTATTGAGAAGGGTAGCTTTCAACGTAAGTTTTATTTTTATTTACAAGTGTGTTACAAAACTTTTAAGATTTATTAAAAAACGCATTTATTTTATAATACTTTATGATTTCTGATAGAGTGAAAAAAAGCAAATAAAGAATTAGAATACCATAATAACATCAATGTACAAGTACAAGAATACAATCTTAATGGTTTAAAGATCTAACCTTAAATATGCTAAATAATTTGTGCAGGCAATAATTTAGGTTAAGAAATTAGACGCTAAAAAGTACTTTCACCGAATAAACGGGTCTATATTTTCCTACTGATTTCAATGCTTGAAAAATATGGAAAAATCCTCAATGGAAAAAAATATGGAGAAAACACACACTGAAAAATAGGGTCCCATTAATTTTGAGAAAAAAAGGATCGAATGTTTGAATTCCTAAATGGAATGCGTGCTTTGTCTAGAGCTGTCAATTAAACAAATTTTAAAAAAATTGCAATATATTGAATCTTGTTATTCCAAAGATATTGTTATGTGAAAAAATACTTTTACAAGATTATAATTTTTTCTTATAAAATATAATAGTATTAGAGTAACATTAAATTGTAACGTATATAAATTTCAAATAATTTTAAACTGTGCAATTTTAAGTAAGAAAATTTAAAATTTTTACATAATGGGTGAAATAGTTGAGTAAAAAAAAGTATTATTATGCAATTTTCAATTCTCAAGAACTATTCAACAGATTTTGTCTAAATTTTGATTCTTGTCATTTAAATTTAAATTGTTTAAAATGACTAATTTTTTAACTGATTATTGAGATATCCTGCCATTTAAAAAAAATAAATAAAAGAAAAAAACATATACAGTAAAACTTGTGTAAGTTGACCACTTGTGGTGCATTGTTTTAGTGGTCAACTTAGACAAGTGGTCAACTTATAGAGGGGGCGGGTCATTGTTTACTTTTTCATTTCCTATATCATGTTGCTATATATTTAATTTTTTTTTTACTTGACTTAAAAATTTTATTTAAACAACCAAATGAATATCTTAATAAATGTGTTTAAACCTGAATGAACTTCAATTTGTTACATATACATAATTCCAATATTTAACTAACTTTTTTAAAAAATTATTTCGTTAGTTATGCATGTGAAGTGTTTAATAAAAATAATTTCTTAAAATATCAGAACACTAAGACATGTAGTTTGAAAACTTTAACAAAACAAAATTATTTGAACACTTTAAAATTTATTCAGTTATTACTACACTTACTATCTGCTCACTATTGCAACTGGAAGAGCAACTTTTCAACTAACACACCTGTTTTCAATGAATGAATGAAAGAAATGGTCAAAAGCTGCCCTCCTACAGTTTCCCCAGATGGTCAACTCACAAAAGGGTTTCGATTAGTTTTTTACACTATTTCAAAAAACAAGTGAAATTTTGACATACATTGCAAAATGTAAGAACATTTTCTGAGTTTTTTTTTCTGGTCAACTTATGAGGGTTTTAAAATAGAATTTCATAATACTCCTAGACAAAATTGACTTATTTCAGTGGTCAACATACAAGATAGACAGGTGGTCAAGTTACAAAGGTTTTGCTTCTTTATATTATATAGGAAAAATTCCGTTCTTGATAATTGAGGTCAACTTATGCAGGTGCCCAACTTACAAGGGTGGTCAACTTGGCAGGTTTCACTGTAGTACTTTAAACGACAATTTCTTTCGCTGTTTATTCTGTTTCGCTTTTTAGCATAAAAATTTCATTTTCGCACTTGTGTCTGATTAAATATTTTTCTTTTTCTTAAATTTTGGGAAAAAGCATCGTAAAATGTTTCGTTTTTATAGTATTAGTAATTCAACTCTAAAAAATTTTGAAATAAAATTATTTGAAGTTTTTTCATTTACTTGCAATTACTGATGAGTTTTAAAAATAGACCAATTGTTAGGTTTATGATGTAAATCACAAACTAAAAAGTGCAAAAAATAAAAACACCCGAAATACAATTAAAACTTGTTTGTGTCTTGCATAAGTTATTATAAACGTTCGTCACTTATTAAATAACGTATAACGAAGATACTACATTAACCGAACAATAAGATTTGAAACATTTATGTTAATAAACAAATCGTATTTCAATATTCGTGTTTTCAAGTTAGCGGAGTACCTACGTTCAACTAATAAAGACAGATATCCTATTAATATTATTTTAAAATAAAGACAAATTTGACTCAAAGATCTAAGAACAGAAATTTGTTTAAGTGTAAAATAGTGTTGCTTCTCTTCTCTTCAAAAAATGAAGAAGAAAAAATACATCAAATTATTTTTCAATAATTATGAATATTTTAACCTGTTTCCTAGCTGTTTAGAGAATTTTAAACTAACGAACGAAGACGTTTCCGACCATGGGTTGTTATACAACTCTGAATCTTTATGATGTGTCCCCAGTGCCGAATTACCCATTGGGCGAGACTGGGCCGTGTTAAGAAAAATTTTTGAAAATAAATTTTAAAAAATTAAGAAAAACAATGATTTTTTTTTAAAATAATCAATTTTAAATATATATTAATAAAATACGCTAATTTTTTACAAAATTACTACATAATTTTTTACATATTTATTCATTACTTATTTTAGTTATTATTTATAAGTATTATTATAGTTTATGTATTATTATAGTTTATGTATTATAATATTTATCAATGTTTTTTAAGTTCAAATTAGTCCTTTTGATTTGCACGCGAAAAAATTGAAAGCAGTACTATAGCGAGCTGAGACTTGTTAGAACAAGAAGCAAAGAATTAAATGTTGTTGACATTATTGAGACGTTTTAAATGAAAAAGAAGTTATTTAGTGCCTCAACTGAAGTGTCTCATAATTTTTTTAGTGTTTTATAATTATTTAGTGTCCGTAATTCTATTTAATCAATAAATAATTACAAAATTTTTTACTGAAAGGTAAGTGTTTGTTTATTGTTTTACATACTCTAGAAAAAACTCATACAACTGGTCACTTACAATCAAATTTTATATATTGAAATTGTCACTGTTTAAGAGGTCCAGGATATTATTTATTTTAAATATTCTTTCTTAAATGGAAAGATATCTAAATACTTTTATATTTGAATAAATAAAAAATATACGAGAAAAAAAAATTTAATCTAAGGGCCCCAAAAATTTAAATGGCCTAGAGCCCCACGTACGCTTAATCCGCCCCTGTGTGTCCCCTACCATCTCCTCTTAAAATTTGTTCCAATAATCTTAGGACACTTTCCTGCTTCCTGTTTTTTCCCCTGACGCTAGTAAGTTTTATTAGATGGGATTTATTTAAATTTTTTTATTTCACAATATTTTGCTGCTTATTTTTCTATCTGAAGGCTATCTGACATTGGTAAGGCTCAAACATTTTGTGTTAGAACATTTGGAATAATGTTTAGTGGACTGTTGTACTAATACAGAAACATCACTGATACGCTTGTCCAAATTATTTACCTAACATCATAAGTATTTTGATAAAGTTAACTTTGTCAAAAATATATTTTTGGACCACATGCTAAAAGGGTATTTTTAACCGATCGGTTCATTGAATAAGAAAATTTTGGCTTTTGAGTGTTCCCATATTGAATTGTGCTGATATAATCTGATGTCAAAGATGCAGATAGTCCTCTTCTCGTTATCGTGTTGATTTAAAAAGCCAGTTTTCAGAGTTTGAAATATTAAAAGTTTAGAGAGGCTTCAATTAGCATGGAAAAAAAAGAAATTTTTCAGTACTTATTGCTTCAATGAAATTATTAAAATCACGTAATTTTCAACATTTAGAGTGACACTGTCCTGAACCACATAAGATTTAAATGTATCATTTAGGGATCAAAGTATACTTAGAAATGTTTTGTAACCCCGAAAAGAAGGAGGAGTAAAAAACGGTATGATTAAAGTATGCATCGAAGTTATATAATTGATTATGATAATTTATTATATCAAATTTTGCATTCAGAAACATCATGTTTGATTCTGTAGAAATATCTGCTTTTTTCACATGATTTCGATTTTACTTTTAGACCTGAATAAATAATATGCAGTTGAGTACAGAAGACAACACTTTCGCATTCTATGCAGCTTTGGTTGCTGTCTTGCTAACCTTTTTATACTACATTTTAAAGAAAAGAGGACTTCCTCCTGGTCCGACGGGTCTCCCTTTCTTCGGCTACTATCCATTCCTCGATGAAGACACGCTTCATCATCAGCTGCAAAATCTCGGGAAGAAATATGGGAATGTCTTCAGTTTCACCGCCACCGGAACTCTGTACATTAATCTGGGATCAGCGGCATCCATCAGAGAAGCACTTGTCACCAAGTCGGAATGTTTTCAGAATAGATTAGAAGAACCTAATCAACTGTTTGACCATTTGGAAGGAGGTAAGTCTGTCTGATCACGCATAATGGCTATGGAAAAAAGAATTTTAAATGGAACTTCTTTCACCGACCTCATTTTGGAATTCACTCTGACATACTTTAAACAGCTGGTGAGAGGTGTTCCTTATAGTTAGACAGACCGTATAAATTTCGATATAACAATTAAACTTTAGTAATATAGCTTGCTAATTTTATCATCGTGCATTCGATAGTATTTTAGAGCATATTATTGAAGGAATGAACAATGAATTGCAAACGGTTGTTTGCTTGTCTTAACTATAGAAATATTTATTCACTTTTTATTACATAATTAAAAATTGCCATGCTCATTTAAATCAATAAGGTAGAACCGCATTCAGGCCCGTTTTGCCCCGTGTTTTGTTAAAAATTATGAAAAAAAAGTTGTAAATTATTAACATCAACTTGTTCACGGGCACGTTACTTTATCTAATTCTTCCCAGGAAAGTTTTATTTTAATATGATGTAAAAGATGCATTAGATGCTTTGACCAAGAAATAGTTTAAACGCATAAATATTGCTTGTTTTAATTTTCTCAGTTATGATGATTGCAAATTTATTTGTAATAGTCCAGTTAAATGAGACTTTTTCTTCGGATAAATTATTACCTCAATGGATAGATTTTATAATGACCCGATTCCGTAGCCTTCACAAAGCATCAACTAACATTTCTGGGTTATTTTTAGGGGGGGGGGGGGAATATATTTAGAACATTGCTTACAAGAAAACAATTATTTACATCAGCATTCCGAAGAATCGAATCCTAAAGTGCTTCAATTGTCAGGGAGAAATCTTTATTGTCATCTTCAATTGATCATCGTATCGTCTTTATGCGTTTCGAGAGATTAATCTTGTACTGAGAGAAACGTGTTGAAATTGGTATTAAACTTTATATTTTTCTTCCCATTTAAGTACCAACTTTATGTTCGAATGTGTTTAATAATAGTATTGAAAAGTACAATTTTGTAATTCCGGGTATCTTTTTCAATGACCTGTACTGTTTTTTAACTGCTTCGTTGATATTAATTGGTTCATAGCTTTAAAAATTCCACATTAACTAATAACTTAAAAAATTGCATTTAATTTTTTTTAAGGTATGCTTTTCCTGAAAGGTGAGCCATGGAAAATTGTTAGAAAGTTTTTCCTTCAGCAGTTTAGAGAGAGAGGCTTAACTGTCATCAAAAACGAAATGTCTGGCCCAATTTACGACACTGTGCAGAACACAATAAATGATTTGGCCAAACAGAAAGGAAAGCCAGTGGACATGCCTTCCATTTTGGTTACAAAATGCAGCGAAATTATTCGCCAAACAATCTTTGGCAATGATGGTATGACAGAAGAGGAATTGAAACATTTCTGCAATCATTATGGGGAGGCAGTCAACACCTTAACGGGTACCAGTGTCTTTCCCTCGGGTGTCATAGCCAAGTAAGATTTATTTTTCCTGGTATAATTCAAGGATGAATCCTCCATCGTTTCATATCTAATTCATCACTCATTTATCAATTACTATAGAAGCCTCACTACAAACCGAAGCCAGTCTCGTTCTGTTCTAAAAAAAACATATAGAAATAAAATACGCTCGCGACGTTGCATATTTCCCTATTTCAATATTTTTCTTGCTTTCATTAGCCTCGCCTTCCTTCTTAAAAATCCTGACAATAAGACTATTTTATTCTTCAATCGTATTGTTTATGATTCCCGAAACGGTTTTGTAGAAGCTAGAATATCAACGATGTCATCCTTCATCTATCAAAAGGTACCCCAAGATAGAATCGAGTTAACACGTCTTATTATATGTTAGTTAATTTGAATTGTTTTATTGTAGTGGTAGTTAGGTAATTACACTACATTACTCTGGCACCAGAATTTCATCTCGGATAGAATTCGATGAAAGTATATTACTAGTTGATTCACTGCTGTTTTGTGAGAAGCGGGGAGAGCTGTATTAAGATCACAAGACTTTGAATGCTGATCGTGAGAGCCGTATTAAGCTCAAGGGCGTGGTCGCTCCTGTATTGCCATTAGCAGTCGAGTGCATACAAGCCGACGCTGTGTGTGAATGAGACTGATTAGCAACAGCGTGATGTGGGGACAATGTCACAGTCGCAAATAGACAATAGACAGTCACAAATAGACGATATGAATTTTGCTCGTGGACGATCCAATGAAGTAGGTGTGTTTAAATCTAAATAGACGTGTCTGTCAAGATAGGCGTATTCAAATGACCTCCGTAAGTCACCCTTAAGGGGCGAGTGTTATCGACGATGTCAACCTTCATCTATCAAAAGGTACCCCAAGACATATCTTATTACATACTGGTGAATCGGAATTGCATTATTGTAGTCCTACAGTATGCGATTTTGGATGAATGAATACAAACCAACTGCAACGACACTGTAACATTTAATATCAACAGTTATTTACAAGTTAATAAGCATAATTGATTCCAGTTATTAAATTCATTATTATTGAGAAAAAATATTGACGTTCATCATTTCTTCAATATCCAAATGTATATAGAACATCAGGATTATAATTAAAATGAAGTTATCCAAGCGACGCGCAGTTTTCATTTATATAAAATAAAACTTTGATGCGTCTGAATTTACTGACCTTGCACACTACAGTTTATCTAAATTTCTTCAAATTAACAAAAATATTTGTAAAAAAAAGGGTTTTTTTAAAAAAAAACCTTCTTTCAAGTAATTTTAAACAACATTTAAATTTGATGATGTAAAGATGATGTATGAGCCTTTAAAAAAATTCTGTCTTTGTTCGTTGGCGAGATTCTTTCCCTTTGGCAAAATGTAATAGGCAGGTTTGCTTTCTTCTTTTGCATGCCCTCACTTCAGAAACAGGACACCAGGACGATTTCCAAGAAAGAGTTACGTACTTGAGGGGCATTCTAGATATCTTAACAAAAAAATTGCATCGAATATAAAAACAAGTTTTTATCATCGTTTTAATTTCAACTAAATCCGATAATAGAAAAATGATAAAATGATATTGACAAAGTGATGGCGTGATGGCTAATGACCTAGAGTGCGATTCAGTGTTAAGGCGTATTTTGACAATTTTTTTAAAGCATTCAAGTATTTTTTTTTTTTTTTTTACAAATAGTTGTTGTTGAGCCGCGATGGCTCAGGGGATAGAGCGTTTGCCTCCCGATGAGGTGACCCAGGTTCGAACCGATATGAATTCTGCTCCCGGCACACACCAACCACAGTGCTGATATAAAATATTCTCAGTGGTAGACGGATCATAAATTAGAAATTCCTCGCTGACCGTGGGAGATTTTCGTGGTTTTCCTCTAGATGTAACTCAAATTTGGGCTAATTCCATCAACAATAAAAAATTCCTTTACGAAGGTTCATTTGTTCTAATGCTCGATTCAAGAGTTTCCTTTATCTTCAGTGTTAGGTTCAAAACTACAAAGCGATAGGCGTTGAATATTGACAGTCGTGAACTTTAAATTGGGTCGGTTGTTCGATGCCGATAATAAAAATTTTTTTTAACATCATATTTTTAAAATAGACTTTTTTTTCTTCTTAATATTGGTTTTAACCGCAATATTTTAATAACTTAAAGTTTTATATCTTTAGAGGAAAACCCTACGTATTTTACTTTAGTTTTTATTCAATGTTGAAAAAAATTATAATAGAAAATTTACAATACTTTAGAATATGCTTTTAAGGAATAATCGGAAAGTAAATATCTACTCCTTTTTAAAGTTGTCTGCCGATCGCCGGCAGAAATTTGAAAAGCTTAATCATAATTAGAGGAATTCATTATACAAAGTCAAATTTCGATTCGATATTTTTAGTTGAGCTGTTTTTCGTGTTATATCACAATGTTAATGGAAGTGAAAAGTAACAAAAATATAATATTTATAAATATGACCAAGGAGCCGTGGCGGCAAATGAGCTAATGCGCTCGTCTCCAATTGAGCTAAACCGGGTTCGAATCCTATCGACGGCTGGTCGATTCAAATTCCGCATCGCATCAGGCTCGCACCGACCACAATGCTGACGAAAAATATCCCCGATGGTAGACAAGTTAGTCTTCTTGCCGTCAGGCTAACTATGTGAGAGGTTTTCGTGGTTTCAATCTGCATGTAACGCAAATGCGGGTTAGTTCTATCAAAACGTTCACCACAAAGATGGATGTCTCCCAATACTTGATTCAGGAGTTCTCTTGTCTTCTGGATTGGACTTAAAATTACAAGGTAACGGACTTTAACATTAGTTGTAAACTCAATCATTGGGTCTCCAGTTCAACGACGGTTATTAAATATGTCCAACTAAAAACAATCGTAACTTTTAACAATGAGTCCGCATGATAAGCGTATGTTAACCTTAAAGCGTAATACAAAAGAACATCCTGTGTAAAAAAAAGTTGTATACTTTTAATATTAACTTGTTTGTGAGCATATTACTTTGTCCAATTCTTCCCAGCTAAGTTTTATACCAACATGATGTAAAATATGTATAAGCTGCTTTGACCAAAAACGTGTTTAAATGCATAGATAGTGTATGTTTTAATTGTTTTAATTTTACTTGAAACTTATTTGTAAAAATCCAGTTAAATTAGTCTTTTTCTTCAGAAAAATTAATACTCAATTCCTGAATTTTATGATGGCCCGAATCCGTGGCCAGGATATCTTTAAAATGGATTCTTATAATTAACAATAGCTCTTCATTTCTTAACAGATACTTTATTCTTCCCTACCTCAAAGGTGTGAAAGAAGGAAGGAAAGCAGCCGAAGTGACTCAAGGAGTTTTACTCGATGCAATCAAAAGACGAAGATCAACATACAACGAAAACCATGTCAGGGATTTAGTGGATGCTTACATAAAAGAAGGAAATATTCGTCGATCTAGAAATGATCCAATAGCAAAATACTTCACTGGTATGTTTCATCTCTCGAATGTCAAAACACCTTTGATAATGCATTTTAAGACTGTATTAATTAAGACAAAGACACTATTAACAAACGTGGACAAAATCTGGAACCACACTATATAGTGCAGTTCATTAAACACCCAGTCTATGCACCATACTCCCTAACTGTGCTTTCGGATTTTAATTACAATACATTTGAGTAAAATATTAACCAATGAAGCATGATTGATAGGTAGATAGGTATTCTATTTACGTCACACTAGAGCTGCATAATGGGCTATTGGCGATGGTCTGGAAAGCATCCCTGATGATCCGAAGTCATGCCATCGCAATTTTGATCCCCTGCAGAGGGGATGACTCCCCTGCTTTGGTATTCCGATGACCTTCGCGAGAAGTCGCGCGTAGAACAGTTTAACGAGGACCGATACCGTGCACCCTCTGTCCCTACGCAGGCTGATCAAAGGCGTCTCCCACCCACTTACCGGCTGCAGCCAGTGATTCTTGAGTTCCGTGTTCTACTGGAAACCGCGCCTTTAAGACCAGTCAACTACGGGACAGAACATGATTGAAGAAACACAACTTTCAAAACAACCAGCCTTTATCACGGGACATTGAACCCCAGCCCTCGACGCAGTAGACGAGGTCTAAATCAACTGGTATAGGCATGATGGTTCAGAAATTCATAAACCAGTGATTTGATTACCACAAGGGATATTTTTCGTCAGCGCTGTGGTCGATGCTGAACCGGAAGCGCTATACGAATTGACCAGCCATTAACATTATTTTAGCTCGTGCCGTCCCATTGGAAATCGAGCATTCTAATTTTCTTAACCGTTCCAACAAGAATTCAATTTATAAATTTAAAATGCAATTGTGTAGAAAATGGGAAAGTAATTCTAATTAATTTCGGATCATTTGCATTTGTTCCGCCTATAACCAAAATGATCGAAACACTTGTATATCTTTACTTGTAACAATCATAGCTGTACCAGCTGATGGACATCAGTAATTGCTTTTCTCTTAGTTTATAAATTATTAAAACTAATAAGTGACTATGCTTTTTATGCATTAGAGAAAATTCGTTGCTTAATTCATACGTAAATTTTAGCAGAAATTTTCTTTAAAATTTAGAGAAAAAAACACCATAAATACGTCAAAAAGTTCAGGTGAGTGCCATCACACATTTTTTTAGAATAATTTTTTATTGGTAATGTCCTCAGTTGTTCTGAAAGAGTTGTTTAATATCAGCTTTTTCACTCGGTCTTTTCAGTTTATTATCTTGCTTTGTAGAATCATTTGAAAAGAAAAGCTTTTATCTGCAACTTTACTGAACCCATGATAATAAATGAGTCCCAAAAATTTTAAAGAGTTTATAGACATCCGTTTCGGAAGTATACATTACATCACATGAATTCAAATAAAGTTAAAAATAATAAATTATACAGCATACCGGACAAAAACATAATTTTTAAAAAAATTATAAATAAAAATCAAGACAAATAAATCTATGAATCAGGACAATTTTTAAACAAAAGCGAAATCAAATTATCAAAAACATATGTGCAAAAGGGTAATTTGTTATTATTGTTTTTTATTATTATTTGTTTAGAAAACATAGATAGCATTTACATTTCATTCAAGTGTTAATAACATAGAGAAATTCAGGTGATTTCGGTGAAACAAATGGACTCTTTGTCTCTCGATATTGTCACACCAGAAGACATGAAAGTGTCAAATATTCTTTTTTTTTTATTTAGACAAAGCTTTGGTGAGGACTCTTCTTCAAGTTGTGGGTGACGGTATAGTGTTCCTGTCTTTCTTTATCACTAGTTTTCTGCATGTTTTGTTGGAACATCCAGAAGAACAGGAAAAGATCTATAAGGAGTTAATTGAGGTGGTTGGAGAGGACAGGAATCCAAGCCTTGAAGACAAAAGCAAGCTGCCATACACAAATGCATTTATAGCTGAAGTTTTGAGATGTAATGATTTGTTTACAACATTCCCAACCCTTGAATGCTCTAGTAAGTAGTACAAATCCTTCTATATTTTTCTATTATTTTAGCCAAAAAAGAAATTTGGGGTAGAACAAGCAAGGCACATTCGAATATTCCGAATTAAATCTTGACTCCAAAAAAATGCTGTTTTTTTAATTGAGTATTCTTATGAAATTATTCTTAAATCTATTCCCGCCTGGAGTTTAATTTTGTAAAGATTAAAAAAATGTTCCTAAGTGGTGTTGCAATTTCAAACTGAATAAATATGCTCTACTACTAACTGCCATTGTTATTATAGATTGTTATAATGAGGATGCTTACATTATTTCATATACGTTTTAGCTTTTGAATTTAAATGAATGCATGGTTAAAAATGCTTTGTTTTCTTCAAATAAATGTTCGTTTTGAAATCATGTTATTAACATCAGAAATTTTCTCACAAATATTTCATGCCTTAAGATTTCATTTCAAACGATTTTAACTGCACTTAAGTAATTTATATATATATATATATATATATATATATATATATATATATATATATAGAGAGAGAGAGAGAGAGATAGATAGATTGATAGATAGATAGATAGATAGGAAAGGAAAGGAAAAGGAAAAAAACGAAGAAAATTGAGAAAAACAATCAGTTTTATTTACTGCTCATAAGCTGCAAGTAAATAGACCTCATAAAATAAGTTGTAGATGTAGAGAATAAAATGCAGAGAAAACATGGAAAAATTGCAGAACAACGAAAAAAAAGAAAAATAATAATGAAAATCCGGAAAAATAATTCTGCATAAAGAAAGAAGAAAATTTATAAAAATCTGGAAAATAAAAATTATATATTATATCGTTTATATCTTATATCTTTTAATTTTTCTTATATCCTTTTTTTTTTCTTTTTTTTTTCTTATATCTTTTATTTTTTCTTATATCTTTTATTTTTTCTTATATCTTTTATTTTTCCTTACATCTTTCATTGTATCTTTCATGTGTCATCTTTCATTTCATTTTTAACTTTTTTCATTGTTCTGTAATTTTTCCATGTTTTCTCTACATTTTGAACTTACCTTGTGAGTTCTATTTACTTGCAGGTTATGCGCAGTAAATAAAATTTATAGTTTTTCTTAATTTTCTTCGTTTTTTTCCTTTTTTTTTTGTCCTTTTTGTATTTATCTCTCTCTCTCTCTTTCTCTCTCTCTTCATATATATATATATATATATATATATATATATATATGTCGTGCTCCTACTTCCTTCATAACTTTCGAGCCGAGTTTTATTTAATCATAATAGATTAAAATTAGTTTTCTATAATGTTTGCAGTCATTTTTAAATTATCCTTTTTTATAAGGATGACAAGATAATGATTTTTCTATGTTTTTATTGAGGAAAAGAGTTAAAAACTATGTACAAATTATATACACACGGAGCAGAGCTCCTGGATAGTTGCTTACAGTTTCATTTCTAAAAGATAAGTGTACACTTTTTTAAATGTTCCATACAATATTTTGTTCATGTCATGTGATCCCTAACACCCAGACTATTTTTCATATCTTCTTTGTTAGAAGCGGCGTTCTTATCTTCGTTAGAAGCGGTGTCGTAAGATCTTAAGACCAGATGGAGATGAATTAATATCTCAACATAGTGCTTGATTTTATTGGGAATTCGGCTTCTCTAAGATATTTCGGCTAGATCTTAAGATATTTCGGCTTCTTTAAGATTTTTTTACCTTGCAGCACGGACTTATAAATAAGGATTTCGTCGCTATTCAATGAAACTTAAGATGTACGCGAAGGGCTGAGTTAAGTACGTGATAGAAATTATTTAATGTTCTCAGAAACCAGATAAGCTTATCTGCAGATAGATATAATTCTTTTTATGTTTAGTCTCAAAAGATTCTTTTAATTTCATAAAGCTAGTATTTTAGATGTTACAATATCCCCCCTCTCAAAGGTGTTGAGCCGGAGGTGATCAGGCTCCACATCACATCTCATTGAGGAAAGATCAAAATCCGTACTTATCATCTTCTATTTAAACTATTTAAATTGAATATTAATCTGGATGATTCTGATCACATGACCTGAATTACAAAAACACTCTAAAAATAAAACAATATTCAAATGTTATGTTAACAAAACATATGAAACTACCTCAACTGCACGGGTTTCATACTAACTCTTAAAATTTTAAAATAGATTATATAAAAACATTTATAAAAACACTCAATATTCCACCTCTTAAGATGCTAAAATAACGTCTAATATGAAAATATAAAAATAAAAATATAGTTGCAACTACACAATAGGCCTTAAGAAATTGCTACCTAGGTTTAAGTCCTTGTGACATAAGTCACTTGACGTCACTTGATTCCTTAGCATGCTTATAAAACTTCATTATCCTAAATCTCTTACAAAATCTCTTAAATATTCATCTTACAAAACTTCGAAATATTCTTATATTTTCTCTTTTTAAAATAGTCATCCAAAATATTCTCTTTAACTAACTGCTTAATTTACTTCACGTGAAAAAAACTAACTCTCCTCTTCATTTCTATAAATCTCAAATATACTACTTAATCTCAATAATCACTATTCTTTCTAGTACATACCTCACCACTACTTTTCTTACTTTCACGAATAATATTCATTGCCATACTTATTTACACAAACAATATTTATTTTTTAGAACTCTTTTCCACTTCATTTTTTAGTGCTCATTTTCACTAAAATTATTCATTTTTTAGAACTCATTTCCACTAACAATATTCATTTTTTAGACCTAAAAATTAAAACTCACTTTCTTAAACATTTTTGGCATCGTTGCCACTTTTCATTCTTTGTGACTACATGTCATTATAACCTTAATAAAGTATAGACACCTTATAAAATACAAACATCAAAATATAAAGTAAAGAAAAATACAAGTCAAAAACACAAATTCCACTTCACCTCATTTCACTTCACATTGGACACATTTGTCTTTATTTTGGAGTTTAGGATTCCAATATTTTTAAAGGGAATTTGCTTGATAAGGGATTTAGTTCCTCAAGAGGAGGAAAATAGCCTCGAATCACTGCAATCAGTGTTATGGAAGATCCTGGCAACCTTAAGTGTGTCATCATCAATTATATGCATTTGCGGTTTAATATTTCCACAAAAACAAAAGAAGAAAAATAGAGCTTCGCCCGCATAACCTGTTATCTCTGGTATAGGTAAACACTACACTGGTTTTCACAAATTAAGGGTCGGATCTTCCAGAAAAGGGGTAATATTTCTTATCATTATCATCAATATTTATGAGAGTCCAAACTTATTCTTAATGCATAACAAAATTCATAATTTTTCTTGAATAATTCTTCTTATTAATATTATTTACAACAGTTCAGGATCATTTGTAATAAATTACAAAATTCAAATTTTCCTTACAATAAAATTACAAAAATATCACAACAGAAATTGACTAAAATTCACATAACATGTACTCTTAATTATCATCTTTCGGTGTTAAATGAAATTCTTCAGCTGGATATTTATCTATTTCAAAGTTTACATTAGAAAGTTTCCTTAGTATTGTGTAAGTGCCTGAATAAGGAGAAGTTAATTTTCTGGTGTTAGGGTATTTATATTCTTCCATTATTACCAAATCTCCTTCTTTAAAATCTGCATTTTTAAATTTTAAATCATATCTAAGTTTATTTTTCAAATGATGTTCCTTGGTTTTTTCGAAAGCTATTTCTCTGAGTTTTTCTTCTGGGGGGTATAAAGGTTGATCAATAGGGGAATCAAAAGGCAAGGAGCCAAACATTAAATAAGCAGGTGGAAACGTTGTAACAGCATGAGGAGTATTATTATATTCTGACACAACCTTTTCAAGAATTTTAGTCCAAGGAATTTTTCTAGAAAAGTTATTTACTTTACATTTTAATCTAGTAACTATCGATTGTCCTACCCTTTCTGATTTTCCATTACATTGTGGATGGTGACTGGTTGTCAACAACTGTTTTACATTTTGATTTCTCAAAAATTTCTTAAATTGACTAGAAGTAAAGGCTGGGTTCCTATCAGTTAATAAAGCCTTTGGGGCATAGGATGTAAATAAAGGCTTCGACAAATTCGAGTACACTTCTGATGTAATATTTTTGCTACAAAAAGCCCATATATATCTGGTACAATGATAAATTACAATGTTCAAATATTTTTTAGAAGAGTTATAATAGTTAAAACCACCTACAGAATCCAGTGATATTAACTCAAAAGGTTCTTTACAGGGTGGCATTGACTGTAACAAACCGTATTTTTTCAAGTGTGAGATCTTATTCAACTGACAAGTTTCACAGTGCTTAACATAATGTCCTTAATAATATCTGACCAATAATAGTATGGGAAAATAATGCTTAACATTTTCTTTACACCTGGGTGACCATATTCTTCATGTACTTTTGAAATTAATTCTTCTCTTAAGGAGAAAGGGACTACAATTTTAATTAAACCCTTTTTACTTACAGTTAAAACATCATTAATTTTCTTAAAATTAGGATTATTTACATTATCAAGCCTTTGATGTTCAATTAATTTTTCTTTTTGAATTAAATGTGTTGAATAGCAATTATGGTGAGAAATTTTATGTCTAGAGAGCATATCTGCCTCATAATTAGTACTTCCTTTCTTATATTTTTTCTCATATTCATACATTGATGACTTTAAAGACCATCTAAATACCTGTCAGATGTTTCACATTTCTCAAACAAACTAGAGCTGCGTGATCTGTATGTATGGTGAAAGGTGTTCCATGAAGATAATGTTGATATTTATCAAGAGCATCTACTATTGCTAAACATTCTAACTCAGTAATTGAATAATTTTTCTCATAAGTTCTTAATTGCCTCAAATGGAAAGATATTGAATGTTGTGTTCCATCCGGGTGCTCTTGTTTAAGGACTGCACCTATAGCCTCACCTGAAGCATCTACATACAAATGACATTTTCTTTGTGGGTTGAAAAGACATAAAACTGGTTTAGAAATTAACGCGTTTTTTAACTCTTCAAATGTTTTTTGACAATCTTCAGACCAAACAAACTTATCATCTTTTTTAAGTAATTTATTTAACGGCAATCTTAACTTTGCGTAATTTTGAATAAAACGATGATAAACATTAATCGAATCTAAAAATCTCTGCAATGACTTGACATTATGAGGGGGAAGAAGTTTTTTAATTGTCTCTATATTTGCATCATAAGGAGAACATTTTCCTTGTGAAATTTCATATTCCAAAAACTTAATACTTGTTTTACAAAAATCACATTTAGAACCTTTTAATTTGATATTTTCTAATCTACAAATTTCGAAAATTTTTCCTAAATGAGTTAAATGTTCTTCAAGATAATTACTATAAATTATAATATCATTAAAGAAATTTTTAGCAAATTTAATGTTATGTTTTTGTAGTATTTGGCGGATAGCACGCTGAAATATACTTGGGCTGTTCTTCCAGCCAAAAGGGAGTCTTAACCACTCATATAAACCAAAATTAGTGGCCATCGCAAATTTTTCAGTGTCACAATCTCTAATTTTTAAATGCCAAAAACCTGAACACAAATCAACTTTAGAATAATATTTTGCATTTGTTAAGTCATCAAGAACATCATCAATTCGAGGAATGGGTTCAGCATCTGATTTTATTACTACATTTAATCGTCTAAAATCTATACAAAGTCTATTTCTTTTCCCCTCATCTTTTCTGGTTACCATTGTTACAGGAGCTGAATAGGGACTATGTGAAGGTTTAATAATATTATTTTCTAACAACTTTTTAATTTGTGTCTCAATCTCTAAATTATCTTGAGGAGAGCAACGATATGGACGCAAAGATATTGGCAATTCAGAAGTAAGAATAACCTTCTGAGGCTCTAATCTTATAAGCCCAACATCATATCTATCCTCACTAAAAATATCATTGTACTTTTCTCTTAATAAAGACAATTTCTTATTGACTATTTCCTGTGGTGAGTTACAATCCACATATTCAAGTGATTTAGAATGTTTACTCGTTGTTGATGAGCAAAGACTATCCTTAACTACACTGAGACAACATTTTGAATGAGTTACAATATTTTTTGAGCATTTGAGTTCATTTTCACCCTGAATAACAATTCTTTTATCAAAATCTATTTTAATATTGAATAAGTACATGTCAGATAGTGACAGCAAACAATAATTCAAATTTGTATTAATACTGTACATTTTAATTTTATTTGTCAATTTACCGATACAAACATCTATTTCAATTAAATCAAAATCATTAATTGTGCCTTGTGTTTGCTGCAATGGCACCTTATATTTTTCTTCAATTTTTCTATATTTAATATATTTTAATAATTTTTATGGAACAGTTGATATTGTTCCTCCAGTATCACAAAGGGCCGGAATTTCAATTTTTGTGCCATCACTTCCCGACATAATCATATCACAAAAATATAAAGAATTTAATTGTCATTTTTTATTAATACCATTTTCAACATTTTTGTCACATTTGTTTTGAGAGGATTTATCAGAAACAGTTCCATGGTGAGTTTTTACAGTTGATCGTTTCATTTCATTACTACTATATTTAGAATGATTACTATATTGATTGAAATCAGCTCTATATGGGTAATTACAATTTCGTCCCATATAATGCTGTTGATCAGTCTGATTTCGAAACTGTCCTGGACTACTCTGATAATTATTTGAAAAATTTCTTTTTACTTGTGGTGCATTATATCCAACGCGTCTTTGCAAAGTAGGAGAAAATTGTTTTGGTTTTGTCTGTTTATTAATACCGATTCTTAAAGATTCAAATTCATCTAGTTTCTCTGCCAAATTTAAAGAACTATTCATAGAATTCCATGTGTCAAGAAAATGTTGCTTTACTTCATTTGGTACTCTAGTTTTGATTTGGTTAGCAATAATTAATTCCTTCAATTCTTCAAATGATTCTATCTTAAGCTCAGCTAACCAATCATTAAAGTAAGCAGATATTTCATTGCAAAAATCGCGCCAAGAATCTTGAGATTTTTTATGAGTTGAAAAGAATTTAAATTTTAATTGCTCTGGATTAAGTTTATACCTTTTTAATAATAAGGTTTTAATATGTGAATAATCATGAGCCAATTCACCCTGTTCCCGTGTAAGTTGGTTAACAATATCATGGTGTAACAGATTCAATAAATAAATAACATATTCAGTTTCGGGAATATTGGCTAATTTGGCCTTTGTTTCGAAATTTTTTAAATACAAAAATATCTCATCTTTATGGGGGTCAAACGGTTGTGACAATCTCATTAAGGAAATGTTTACATTAGATGAATTTACACTTGAACATGTTTCCTTATCATTACTTTGAAAACTTAATTTATACAGTTCAGGTTCTAGATTTTTAGTTTTTAAAATTTGTAGTTCTTGCATTTCTTTCTTTTCTTCTAACATACGATTTACAATTTCTTTCGTTAACTTCTCATTGTAATTCTCATCTGATGTAATTTTTTTCCTGATTTCGGAAACTGGTTCGGTATCACTTACTAATATTCCTAACTCCTCTGCCAAAACAATTAAATCAGCTTTTACTAGTTTACCTAAATAGGATATATCTTTGTCATTATTTTCTAGACTTAAAACCTTTCCTCTTAAAAGTTGTAATTCTGATTTTTCCCGTTTTTCTTCTAAAATTCTATTAACTATTTCTTTAGTTATAGATTCGTCATAATTATCTTGCGTTACAATTTTATTCCTTATCTCTGAAACTGTGTTATTTTCATTTACATCTAAATCTAATTCTTTCGCTAAATTTACCAGTTCCGATTTAACTAGTTTCCATAGATATGCCATTTTTCACAACATTAATTATCAAAACTTAAAAATAAGATACTTATTTTTGCAATAAGAAAAATCAAAATAAATTTAAAAGAAAAATCAGACTATTATATTTTTAAAATACCAACACACTCTATATACTTTTTAAAATTGCAACACACACTATAATAAAATATAATTTCTATTTATGAAATAAAACTATCATAATAAAACTACTATTTGTAATACACTTAGTTCAACAAAATTATTTTCAAAACTCACCAATCTTCATCAGTTTTAAAAGGCGAGCGCACAACACAAAAAAAAACACCTTCAACATTTTCCTCCTCCTCTTCCTAGGGCGCATCAAGAACAGTTTAGACAGGGGCGGCAAAAATTATCATTTCGGCGAACACACAGGGGGAGTGTAAGGTTATCTCTGCTTCCTTTCGCTTTCCAGAGGCGGCGAAATTCACCTGGAATCTCCATAGACGCGGCGAAGTTCATCATCGGGGAAACAAATTTCCATCCTTCAGACTTTCCGTTCCAACCAGAGAAGGGGCCGATAACGTTCATCAGTCTCTTAATATTGTATTTCTTAATTCCAGTTCATCATAGGCATCCCGGCAGAAAATGCTTCAATTCAAGTGCATAGGGGGTTCCGAGCAGAGAATATCTTTCTTATATCTTTTATTTTTTCTTATATCTTTTATTTTTCCTTACATCTTTCATTGTATCTTTCATGTGTCATCTTTCATTTCATTTTTAACTTTTTTCATTGTTCTGTAATTTTTCCATGTTTTCTCTACATTTTGAACTTACCTTGTGAGTTCTATTTACTTGCAGGTTATGCGCAGTAAATAAAATTTATAGTTTTTCTTAATTTTCTTCGTTTTTTTCCTTTTCTTTTTGTCCTTTTTGTATTTATCTCTCTCTCTTTCTCTCTCTCTTCATATATATATATATATATATATATATATATATATATATATATATATATATATATATATATATATATATATATATATATATATATATATATATATATATGTCGTGCTCCTTCTCTCCTACTTCCTTCATAACTTTCGAGCCGAGTTTTATTTAATCATAATAGATTAAAATTAGTTTTCTATAATGTTTGCAGTCATTTTTAAATTATCCTTTTTTATAAGGATGACAAGATAATGATTTTTCTATGTTTTTATTGAGGAAAAGAGTTAAAAACTATGTACAAATTATATACACACGGAGCAAAGCTCCTGAATAGTTGCTTATAGTTTCATTTCTAAAAGATAAGTGTACACTTTTTTAAATGTTCCATACAATATTTTGTTCATGTCATGTGATCCCTAACACCCAGACTATTTTTTATATCTTCTTTGTTAGAAGCGGCGTTCTTATCTTCGTTAGAAGCGGTGTCGTAAGATCTTAAGACCAGATGGAGATGAATTAATATCTCAACATAGTGCTTGATTTTATTGGGAATTCGGCTTCTCTAAGATATTTCGGCTAGATCTTAAGATATTTCGGCTTCTTTAAGATTTTTTACCTTGCAGCACGGACTTATTTTATAAATAAAGATTTCGTCGCTATTCAATGAAACTTAAGATGTACGCGAAGGGCTGAGTTAAGTACGTGATAGAAATTATTTAATGTTCTCAGAAACCAGATAAGCTTATCTGCAGATAGATATAATTCTTTTTATGTTTAGTCTCAAAAGATCCTTTTAATTTCATAAAGCTAGTATTGTAGATGTTACATATATATATATATATATATATATATATATATATATATATATATATATATATATAATAGGATGTATAGGATGTAATAGGATGCCTTTAAAGGCTAGATAATTGAAGAGACTTAGTCTTATTCAGTAAAGAAAAGGCATTTTATTACGTTATATGATGTATTGAAAACAGGGTTCGTTGGCGATGTACAATAATGGTTTCCCCATTGCTGGGATGTTTGGATTTGGCCCAGATTTATCTAGCCATGAGAAATATGGAAAAGACACGCATTTTTTGGCGGTCCAAGCTTTTATAGTGAGGTCCTGAAAGGGAGTGGTTGCAAGGATCTTCTTACTTTATTGAAACGTCATTCAATTGATAAAATTTAAAGATTTTGATTCGCTAACAGGATAGCGCCGTTCTGGTTCTGGGAAGTTTTTGAGAATCTTAATGTGTACTTCATCTACGAATTATTGCCCCTTAACTTCAGAAAAGAATCTTTTATCTGGCCTTATCCGGTTTATCTTGACTTTTTATGGCTTTTTGTGAGAGACCGACTTCTACATCTTAAACTTGATAAGAAACATATGTTTTAAGCTTGTCAGTTAATATAGAATGACTCTCATGAGAAATTCTATATTACATATATATATATATATATATATATATATATATATATATATATATATATATATATATATATATATATATATATATATATATATATATATATATATATATATATATATATTCATTTTTCATTTCCGCGTTGGCAACGCGGAAATGAAAAATGAAGCTTCTGAGCTTTTTCGTGAAGCATGAAAGCGAAAACGAACATGTTTACGAATTTCTGAATAAAAATTCTTTTCTTCTCTCCACTCGGGTGCACAATAAAAAAGCTGAAACAAACAAAGTTGAGGGGAAGTTTAGACTAATAGTTCATGATTAAAAGGTTATGTTTAAATTATGCTTATTTTTTAATTAATTAAAAAAAAAAGTGTGGTCGAAGAGCAAAAGAAATGTTGAAAGAATTGTAAAATTTCGTGTCTCTTTATATGTAAGCAAAATTATATTTTTGTTGTTTCTGTAAGTTTTTCGATTCTACGTCATCTATTAAGATTTAATTTATTTTATTTTGATAATTTATTATTGACTAAAAGTTTGAAAATGTTTTAAAAAGGAATGGTAAAATGAAAAAGTACCTAATTTATTTAAATACTTAAGATTTCAAATGGGTTTAACTTAACAGCGAGCAGGGTTTTCAAAACAAACAATGTCAGATTTCATAACATTCTTAGGGGGTTAGGGGATAGAGCCCACTAGTTAATTATGTTGATATCTTTGATATCGTGTCACTTTGGCAAGACTGATTGTTTCGTGCTAATGCCAGCGATTTGTCCTAAGCGCAACAAGTAATGAAAATTCCATAGGAAATGGTTGATGATGTTTTAAAAGTGCGAATTTTTTGATTGAAAACATTTCGCATTATTTTTCAGAAGAGACAACTTTAGGTGGTTATAGAATTCCAAAAGGCGCAGTCTTGATGTATAACTTTTGGATGGCTCATATGAACCCTGATGATTATGAAGAACCTCAGAAATTTAATCCTTCAAGATATGTTGTGAAGGATGGTAAAAAGAGACCCGAGCTTCCTGTTTCATTTGGAATGGGTGAGTGACTTTTTGCAAGGAATGGGCTTGAATAAGTATTTTTAATAAACATCAAATATTGGTCTGTCGGGGTAAAAGAGAAAAGCAGGATATTTTTTTTTCACTGATGAATTGGGTGTTTGCATGTCGAGAAGAAGTGAAGTGCTTCAATCATGTGAATTAAATCACATTTAATGGGCTACCTGTAAGCGAAGTGACGCGTGTGTGTCGGCTTCTGAATCGACACATGCAATGACGTCACTTGCAGCTAGTTATTCAATTAAAGTGCTTTGAATAACTAAAGTGACGTTTCAGGTTTTTCAAGAGAGCGTTTTCTGGAGCACGAATTCCAAGTAAATCTTATGTGAATAGAGCTGTAACGTGATGAAAACTAACTCAACATTATTGAACAAGTCTTGGGTTTAAAAATATCTATTTTGGAAAAAAGATTAGTAGCTTGACCAGAGTCGTATAATTGCTTGTAATCATTCTTATTTAATCCCTTTTTTTATTAGAATTAATTATTAGAAAGAAATTATTAATATATTTATGTTAAAAAAAAACTTAATGCGTGTTTTTTATTCAAAAATCTAATACTTTATTAAGTCCGCCTGTAAAAATAAATAATGGGTTCAAATAATCTAGTTCTGATCCTATTAATCCCACTTTTCTATAGAGTTGCTTTGTAAAATTTTGATATCGTTTTTATTTATTTCAGGCTATTTATACTTTGCATATATTATACTTTTTATATTATAATACTTTGGTATTTTGAGATGTTTTCAGATATCAGCCTTTTTCTTCTTGTCAAAATGAAAATTAACAGTTTAAAAGATCAAACATTTTAAACTACATTTCACTTTTAAAAAAAAGGCAACTTAACAGCCTTTTAAACGCAATGATCATACAATCATTTCTGTGTCATAAGGAAATGTCAATGCTCTTCTGTGTCTAAACACAGAATGCGAGAGAAAAATACTAATAAGCTAAAGAAGTAATAATCAAGTTAGAACAAAGAAAAATAATTGACCAATTAGATAGGGGAACTAATTGAACAAGATAAATGATGGTTATAAATTTAAATTCCAAACTAAACTAAACAAAACGCGATTTTAATCTTATTTTTTACATTATAACAATGCATCGTTTTATCAAACTACTTTATAAGGACTGCTAATTTTTTTTTTACATAATTTCAGGAAAGAGATCTTGCATGGGAGAAGGATACACTATGAATCAAGTTTTCCTTTTTCTCTCCACCATTGTAAAACATTTTCATCTTAAGAAACCGATGGAAGACAAAGACAAATCCTTCATTTGTGCACACCCAAGAAAAGAAAGTTAATGTATAAAGAAAAATATAGTGTTTATTGTTTTTATTTACTGTTTCGTATTTAATCTAATTCCTTTTGGAATAGATTTCAATGACTTTATTTCTTTTAAAATCTCGTATCTTTGACAAAAGAAGAGCTTTTGAGTGAATGATAAAATCAAAATAAAGCAAAGTAATTGAAATAAAATAATAAAAATGAATGATGGTTATGACAAGAAATTGCTTTATACGCTATCATTGTATTGAATTTGAAGATTCATAGCATTGAAGATGATTTCATTCTATTCAAAAAATATTTTTAAAAAACTAGTTACTTTAAACGTACAGCCTTTACTACGCATAAATCTGTCACACCTTTCTTGTTGTTTAACTCTCCCGTGACTTGTGTTGTTTTTACCTTGGTTAAATATTAATTTGCGACTTTCAATGTGCATACTTTATTCTCTTATTTTTAATAAGGATTCTAGAAATGCATGTTAAGGTCTTTATGAAATACCCTGTATATATATATCTCTTTATATATAAGAAGAGAGGGGAATGATAACACATAACCAATCACAGAAGACTTCTGGTTAGTAACGCACGAAACAGCCAACCAAAATTGAGAACGCATGTGTGTGAAAAGGTAATAATTTTTAATAATGCTGTCAAAAAATACAAAATGACCTCAAATAAAACTCAGAGGACTTTGAATCAAATAATTAAGAAAACTCTACTATTACGTTTATAAAAAGGAAGATTTATTAACTCAACAACAAAATTATAACATCGCCATTCCAAAAAAAAAAAAAAAAAAATCTCAGATTTATTACGTGAAGCGATAAATAGGTCAAACGATTATTTATGCAAGCGATTATATATGATTATTATGAACTAAACTTTAAGCAAACGATTGTTTATGATGTCATTAGATAAAAGTGTCATTAACGCAATATTATCCAGTGTTTATTAATAATTTTGAGTGGCAATGTAAAAAGATAGTTGTTTTATAATAGATCTAGGAGGCTTCGCCCCCTGCTCGCTGGCGCTCACCAACCCCCGGAACTGCTTTCGCAGTTCATTTCGGATTGCTTCGCAATCCAATGCTCGCTCATTGGATACATTCTTAACGTCTAGCTTTTGTATACTTTTTTGAATACTGAAGTTCCGAAAACTTTTCACTGTAGAAAATTCTAAACCTGTACATTTCAATATTAATTTGAAATTGCAATTGTTAATTTGGCCATTTGGTGATACAACACTTATAGAATTGAAGGATTTGTTACGTCAAGCGCTCAGGTATCATAATTTTGATTTATGTTGCTAAGTTAACTTTAAAAAAATTCTATGGCTGGCAACAGCATTTTTATTTTTTAAGTTGTTTATTTTTATTTTTGTCGCAACTGAATTGAACAATCTGATAATGCTCACTCTGGTTATTGTTTCCGTTTTAAAAAGCGCTATATGTTGAGCCACCTCAGTTAGATTTGGCATGTGACATTTTTAGATGCAATCATTGGTCGATTTTCTAACGTTGCCATTCGGGAAGTTGTAATGAGGCATTTTTTTGGTGCCGTCCCTATTGGAAAAAATTCCCGGTATAAAAAAATTTATACCGGCTTATGAAACACCGGTTCCGATATCATACTAGATCCGGTATTATACCGGACCCAGTATGATACCGGAACCGGTGTTTCATAAGCCGGTATCAAATGAATCCCGGTATGATACCGGAACCAGTATCATACCGGAACCGGTGTTTCATAAGCCGGTATCAAATGGATCCCGGTATGATACCGGAACCAGTATCATACCGGAACCGGTGTTTCATAAGCCGGTATAAACATTATTCCAGTATGATACCGGAATCAGTAACATACCAAGACCAGAGTTTCATAAGCCAGTATGATACAGGAACCCAGTATACTGGGAAGGTGTAACGGTTTATTTTTAACACAAGTATAGTGAGGTACTACAATTTGATACAGGAAGGTTAGTAAACTGCTCTGAATTAGAAAATAAAACATTAATACAATTGTGTAAATAAATAAAGTCACCTGGTTTATACAGGGAAATAAAACACTGACCTCAATTCACACTTTGTCAAAAGCTATAGCTTGCATTATGTTTATAAAAATCAAATAAACTGTTTTATTTTTTAAACTTCTTCACAGTTAATGAAATTTTTTTAACAATTAATTAATATATTAGAAATAATTGCCAATAATATTTGAATCTAAAATACTACACAAAAAATGTTTTGCAGCAACATTAGAAAAGTGTAAATGCATTCTTCAGATTTTATGAAAATTTATTGAGGATTAGAAATATTATGTAATGAATAGCCAAAAACCAGACTAAAATAAATCAAAATCTTAATTTTTAACTTTTTTTCATATCTTTTGAACTGACAAAATAAATTTTGATAATTAAGCCACGGAAATGTTTGACGAATGCAAATTCACATGCACAATAAGGAGACCATGTTAAGTGTATATATCTATAGATATTAATTTAAACAATCTAATTATAAAATTATGATTTCATTTAAATCAATTAACTTTGGTTTATATTTAAGTAATTGATAAATAAAATGGAATACAAATAACACACATACCAAATAATGTTTGAAATGCCGCCAAAAATATTTGAAATCAATCTAATTTGACATTAATCATTTACTTTGAAATCGGACATTGTAAAATAAAATTATAAAGTTATGTTACATCTTGACCAATGTACTTGCTTGCTACTATAGATTTAAATACAAACCATTTTAATTTTAGATATATTTGATATTTAAATTATAGTTAACTTTAATCATTAAAACATAATAGTGGTTAGAGTAGTAATTATAGCTACAAATAAAAGCTCAAATGACACAAGTTATTAACTAATATAAATAAAAAATTTGAATTATTTTACTCTGTCATTCTATTGACATTTTTCTTAAGATTCCTTGACTTAAAGCACAATTTGTTATACTCATTTTCTATTTGAAGTATTTAATTTTTATGATAATTTACTTATCACGTAATATCTGAAAATTAAATTAGGAAAAAAAGTTATCACCTACAAAAATTAAATCTCAAGAGCGAATTATTTATATAGCGACACAAGTTCATAAAGCATAAATTTTCAAAGGCTTTTCTTATCTCACAATTGGTGTGAACTCAACAAGATATAATTAATATAATAATAAATATATATACTGAATAAAAACACACAACACAATATTAAAACTTTTAAACATTGAATATGACATAATTTAAACTCTGTCTTCAATAAGATATAAGAATTAAACAATTACTAAATTGATATAAACATTACCATAACAGCCTAAAAAATATTAATCTTTTTATAATCAAATGAAATCAATTTTGTCATATTTTAGTAGTTCCTATGACGTGAAGCGACTGAAAAGCACTTTTAGTACACTTGTGTGCAAATTCAAAAATATAGCTTTCAAAAAGTTGATTGATTTGCATAGTTTAAATATGATATCTCTCCCTTCTTGTGATTCATTTTTATTTTCCACAAACACATCCGTCGCTTGCAGGCCTTAGCTGTGTCAAACATGCACTTTCTAACAGTCAATTTTCAAGTCTCTTCGACGTCACCTAACCATCTATTTGGAGGTAGATTGGTTGTGCAGGATCCCTCAGACTTTTCTTTAATGTCTATCTCTTAGAATTATCTTTCTAACTTCACCAAATAAGAGCCAGCAACAATGTTTCCATTTAGAGCTCCTAATATAAACAAAATTTGAATTAACAGAATGTGTAGACTAAACAACAATTTCAAAAAAATCTCATTTTGAACATTGTATGCCTTATCTTTTAATATTATGCTTTATCTGTTTATGATAAATTTTAGATTACAATGTTGATTAAGTTAATATTTCAGATTGCAGTGTTAATTCCATTAGACATTTGTATACTTTTTCCTAACTATTAAATTGACAACAAAAATTATTAAATGAATAAAAATAGTAAATAATTTTTAAAAGCTTTCAACTTTTTTCACATCATATTAATAAATAAATAGACAATGAAAAATGCTATAAATGACAGTTAATTAAGGTTATATTAACTAAAAGCTTAATTATGTTAAATTTTTCATATGATTATGATAAAATTTACCATGACACAAATAGGATGCATAGATTTTTCAGTTCATATGACTTGGTTAAAATTGGTAAAACATTATGCTTATTATTTCTTTTTAATAATAATAATATTTATATCAATACTACATTTACTCCAATTTTTAATTAACTTTTATGCATTTTAAAAACTCAGAAACTAGCTGTTAGAGATGTAAATAACTTAGACAAAGCCCCAGAATGCCAAAAAAAAACAGATTTCATATATTCAATTCTTACAAAATTAAAATAAAATATGTATGCATATTAATAAGATTACGAATATTCAGGGAACTGTTCAATCATACATTTTTTTTAAAAATCCATTGTCTACAGCAACATATGCAACACATACAAAAAGTTAGACTCAATATTTAATCTTATTATTAAGATCTTGAAACATAATACCATAGAAATTTGATACTATTTTAATAAGATTAAATTAAACCTTACTTTGGTTCAAAATAAGTATATACAGTTACAGTTAAATATGATCTAAAATTTCAAACAATGTATGATGTTAATTTACAGATCAGCTATTGTAATACACAAACTGTAAATAAATAAAAGATTAAAATAAATTATTTATAATTAAGAATAAACAATTATCCAAATTATATAGTCTAATTTATACAGTAAAATAATTTTTCAGAATAACTATTAAGTATGAGAAATACAATTGCAAATACTACTTATTTTTCAACTAGTATACCAATCAATTATAAATATACTCAATATTTCAACTGGCTAATTAAAACTTAGATCAACACGACAATAGTAAGAAAAAATGATGGTCCACCAAAATTTTATTCTTTTTGTAATTTGAAAGAGATTTCTAATAAAGGGAAGTTAATGTCTAACATAGGTATCATAGGCTCATACTACCCACTTCTTGTTGACAACACAAAAGAATTCACAAACGCCCACATCATGAAAGCACATTACCAACCAACTTTTTAGAGTGACTCAATGCAAAAATTTAAATATGGATGATCTGAAGTAACTTTTGACCATTTTAGTTTCAGTACAATAATTTTTAAACAGTTCAGCTTATAACTTTGTCAAAAGGTTAACACTTAAATTCATTATGCAAAGCATATTCAAGGCTTTAAACAAATAAAATTTGAACGTAAAGCTAAAAATTGAACTATTCAGTGGCTGAACTCAGAAGTAAAAATATTGAAACATTTAAATTTGCATATACTTTTTATATTCATAAAAATCTAAGAAGCATTCAGTTCTATTTTATAATTAATTTGTAACTACAATATGAAAACTTACAAAAAGGTTTCACTAATTCAATTTATTAACAAACTGAATATCTTTATATACACTGTATCACTTTTATGCACAACGATAAGAATATAATGAATTCAGGACTGCAAACTACTATGTTTTTTGCAAAATGTTTTATTGATATAGATAACTAAAACTTTCAGAATTCTGGGAATTTTGCAAACATCTTAAAAACATCATCGCCACTTTCGGGTCGGCCCACCTCCTGGAGAAATTAAAACAAAAACATGAAAGAACAGGACCAATTTAAAGAGTATAACTTGTAGCCATCCCAGGCAAATCTCTACTAGTCTTTCTTTTTTAAATAATAAATAAATTTTGTAAGCTTAAAATCTTTTAGGCATCTTGACAGTTGTAGCTGGTGTAATGGATCCTGACACTGAAATATCCCTAATTGTAGATTTATAAAAGATAAAATAACTATCGATTTTTTAAAAAAAAAATTCTATAATAGTTTGCATGTTGAATGTGTCAAGAACTAGAAAAACATACCTCTATTGAAATAAACATGAAATATGCTGTTTTCCAAATCATTTCTGGAGAAAAAAAATTTATTTAGAAATTATACTACTACAAAATATATGTACGCTATTAACTGGGTAGTAATATCAAACTTTTAAGTATCAACTTTGTTTTTAAAATGATATTTTAGTTTTACTGAAACTTCAGTTTACCAACAGTTAATAAAATACCATTAAAACTAAATGCTTTAAAATTTTTTAAATAAAATTAAACATTAACAATAACAAAAGAATTTGAGATTAACACTTAATATATAACGCGAAGTTTACAAATATTATATACAACTAAACAAATAATTAATTTGTTAATAACGGTGATATTAGTGAGAATTTATGTAAAAAACATGTGGACAAAGCGTTTCAATTAAAGGATTCAATTCAGCGTAGGAAAAAAACATTAAAAATACTTTCTTCTCATGCAATGAAGTCTATATATCGTTACTCTAACCTATGCATGCACAAACAAAGCAGTAATAATTCAAGAATGTAATATATGTCTTAAATATGTAATATATGACTTAAAATATAAATACTATTCATACTCAAGCGTACGTTTTAACATTTCTGTAACTAACAAAGATGCAAATAAAAGCAAGAAATAAAGAGAAAAATACACTTACTAAAATATACCGCCATCCTTTCCACAATGCTCGATGTCCGGATCGGATGTAAACAAGTGTGATTGGCTGTGAAGTTCAGACAGAGAAACGGAAAGGACTAGAAAAACTGTGCTATATAGCTCAGGTAGCGTGATATGGATTTAACGAACTAATTCATCAATTCGTGTTAGCTTGATATAGAATTTACGAACTACTAAAAGTCGATTCTCGTCTTTTGCGTGGTTCCCATTCGTTTCTGAATTAATCGCTCTTTTTCGCTTTCATAGATTCAATTGAATTGAATTAACTATATAGTTATAAAACAAATTTATTTATTTCATTCAAAAAAAGTTTATTTTGTTTTATGATTTAAATTTATTAATTACAAATTTCTAAAACGGACTGAAATTTATAAATTTATGAAGGAGAGGTTTATGTTTGAAGGAAAAAATTTGAGATTTTATATCAATTTTTAATTTATGTAAACATATTTCTTTTGCTACGAAGTTGTTTGAAACCTGAACTAATTAATTTATTTCGCGAATTGATAAATTAGTTTCGGTTGGGAGTAACATTGTTCTAGAATAAATTCAAATATAATAAATAAATAAAAAAAATTTATAATAAAATTTAAAGTGATGCAGTTAAATAATATGTCATCATGACTTTGAATAAAATAAATTTTGTAAATCAAAAAATAAATAAGTAAATAAATAATAAACGTATAAAAACACAATCTATAAGTATTAAATTACTTTTATTAGAAAATTACTTACATTTAAATGATTTTAAGCAGAATTTAAAATAATTAAAATGTGTAAAAATCTTACTCAAAAACTTCCTTTTCTTCAAAATTATAAAATGATTTTTATATTTTTAAATATGTATTTTTTTAATTAATGTACATAGAAAATGTACGCTATAACCGCCTTTGATATATACGTTAAGAATTCTTATACAAATCTAAGAAATTAATTATTTGAAAGAAGTATATAATAAAAATAAATAAATAAATAAATAAAATAAACGAAGTTTGAAAATGTCAAAACCGTTAGATTTTCAGAACAATATGTACTTACTAAGAATGAAGCTATATTTTAAAACTACTTTAAAACTCCCAGTATATGTTTGAAAACTGGTATCAAAATTTCCAGTGCGATTTTATATCTGGTATCAAAATTTCCAGTATGATCCATACTGGTTAAATTTCTGATATAGTGCCATACTGGTTTTACACTTTCCAGTATAGCACTATACTGGTTTTAAAATTTTCCGTATGGTGTTATACTGGTTTTAAAATTTCCAGTATGGTGCTATACTGGTTCTGAAATTTCCAGTATGGTGCCATACTGGTTTTAAAATTTCCAGTATGGTATTATACCAGGTTTTAAATTTCCAGTATGGTCATACTGGTTCTGGTATCATTTTTACTGGTTTTTGATACTGGTTTTACGATTTTTTTTCCAATAGGGGTGTAAGAGAAATATATATATAGATGTCTGTTTTGATAGAACGCAGTTATTTATTTTAGAATTCTAATATATTTTAATAGCTTAGATAAATCGGGTAGAGTTATTGGAAGCACGAATCAACACTCTTTAAAGAAACTATTTACTTTCCAAATAAACAAAATATATTGAACAGAGTTTATTTTAAAAAACTTATATCTTTTATAAGAAATGGATCGCCGTGAATATCTTAGGCGATATCAACAGCGACATAGAGCTGAACATAATTTAGCAGCATAAAATCACCTGGAAATAATCGTAGTGCTATCAATACGCGACGGCGGAATATAAGTTCATAATGCTGATAATAAGTACCTCTGACATTTTACAATCCTATCATATTCTCTCTATGTGATGTTGGTGCAGAAAAACTGAAAAGCTAATCTAAGGGAAAACGACTTTAATTTAACAAAAATGTCATTGCGTAGCAATTATCGGGGGTTGGCGAGCGGTAGCGAGCAGGGTATATATATGTAGAGCAGAGGTATATATATGTATACCTCTAGTATACATATATATTTATATATATATATATATATATATATATATACATATATATTTATATATATATATATATATATATATATATATACATATATATTTATATATATATATATATATATATATATATATAATTAGGCCGCTAAACTTTACATTTGGCGAGAAATTTTTTATTGTGACTGTTTATATGGTTTTGTTTTCATTTCAAGTAAAAATTAGTAAGTATTGTCAAACTGGGTGACTTGGTGCCATCCTGGGTTTTCGAACTCAAGCGGCTGATGGCGCCAGAGGAAGGAACCGATCGAAAAAGGAAAACTACAGCTAGGTAGCGGGATAGTAGAGCGATTTTAACTGGGGTACAACACCAATCAAATTATAACCTAAATTGTAACCTACCATTGTTTTTGTCGACGTGGATTTGTGGTGTTGTGATCTGGTAATCATATTTCGGAAGCAGTAAGAAAAAAGGTAAGTTCAGTTTTTTGCCTCCAAACTGTCAACGAAGTTCTACACTCTTCGACGTTTCAAAATGATTTTTTGATTACCAGTTATAACCCTTAATTAAATTTTCGATGAAGTGTGGGGTGACTAGGTGCCATCTTGTTTTGCAGTGTTTTGCTCATTTTTAAGATTTTAGTGTGTTTATTGTCTAAGTAGAGAGACAGCCATTGATGTCCTAGATGTTGACCACCCATCTACAACTGTCTCTGGTCAACTGTTGACAAGCAGTGAGTCAGTCAAGGACGCAAACAACACTGGCCCTGTGCAAGTTGACTTTGTTGCAGTAAAATATAAAGGAAAAATGTACCCGGGTCAAATGATTTCTGATTTCGACAGTAGCAACGAGGCATGTGTGAAATGCCTGGAGAAAAGTGGGCAATTCTGGAAGTGGCCTGACACCCCGGATGTTTTGTGGCACAAAAAGAAATAAATCCTGAAGAAGATTTGTCGTCCCGAACCTCTACCAAATGGCGACAAATTTCAGGTTATTCTAAATTCGGATTGACTGAAGAGAGAATTTCTATCTCAAATTTGTAGTTTGTGTTTCGTTTAATAAATTGAGTCATTTTGAAAAACATTTTGATGAGTTTCTTTAATAAATAGCATTTTTCCATATGTATAGCCTTTTTTATTTTAAAATTTGGAGCCATACTCATAAAAAATTAACTTATAATATCTAAAATGACAAGGAGATGAATTCTGAAGGGTGAGAAGTTGCCAGCAATCAGTTCTAATAGATTTAAAAGGAGGAAACATGCGTGGCACTTAGTCACCCCCATGTGCGGGGTGAGTAAGTGCCACTAAGAAAAAATTTTATCTCCCCTCCATGATATCTTAGAATCATTTTTAATATGTGAACTGAAAGCTAAGATGTGTAATTATGTTACATTAAATAATCAACCCGATAGGTGAAAAATTAGAGGAATTATGACACGTAAACGTCAAAAAGTGGCACATAGTCACCCCGTTTGACGGTATACTCTTATTTTACATTTAACAAACAAACAAATTTTATTGGGAACAAAAACAAATATATAAATACAAAAAATATATATTCGTCGCCAAGAAGAAAATCCTGTCCAGGTGACAACGAAAGGTGATACAATAAATTTAAAATAGAAATTAAGAGAAAAAGATAAATAAAAATACATGAAACTATATTAACAAAGGTAACAAAAGAAAATTATTTGAATTGGCACAAGACTGGTATAAAAAATCGAATGCTTCCTTTAAAGTGAAAAATAAAGATCTAAATCGTCGATGTTTATCAAAAATTGAAATAAAGCACGCTTAAAAGAAGAATAAATTTGGATGTTTTGCAACTGAAATGGTAATTTATTACATAATTTAGGTGCTAAGTAAAAAAACTGTTTTCGTGAAATTTCTTTTGTTAAGTGGGGAATCTATATATATATTTCTCTTACACGGCACCAAAAAAAAGCCTCATTACAACTTCCCGAATGGCAACGTTAGAAAATCGACCAATGATTGCATCTAAATATGTCACATGCCAAATCTAACTGAGGTGGCTCAACATATAGCACTTTTAAAAACGGAAACAATAACCAGAGTGAGCATTATCAGGTTGTTCAATTCAGCTGCGGCAAAAATAAAAATAAACAACTTAAAAAATAAAAATGCTGTTGCCAGCCATAGAATTTTTCTAAAGTTAACTTAGCAACATAAATCAAAATTATGATACCTGAGCGCTTGACGTAACAAATCTTTCAATTCTATAAGTGTTGTATCGCCAAATGCTCAAATTAACAATTGCAATTTCAAATTAATATTGAAATGTACAGGTTTAGAATTTTCTACAGTGAAAAGTTTTCGGAACTTCAGTATTCAAAAAAGTATACAAAAGCTAGACGTTAAGAACGTATCCAATGAGCGAGCAAAGCGAGCATTGGATTGCGAAGCAATCCGAAATGAACTGCGAAAGCAGTTCCGGGGGTTGGTGAGCGCCAGCGAGCAGGGGGCGATGCCTCCTAGTCTCATATATTTCAGTTGGTCTCCTTTCAGACACATTGGTTTTTAATTTGCATATGAATTTATTGTTGTGTAAATAAAGTAAAATACGAAAAAATACATTATGGCGAAATGGTAATAGATTAATACTTGTATATGTATTGGTAGTAGTTATACTTGAATTATTTATATTTAGAAAATTAATAATCTTGAAGCATTTATTCTGAACTGAGATTAAAGGAAGTAGATTAGTTTTATATTCAGCACCATATATTATTGCACCATAATTAATTAAAGAATAAAACCAGGAGTAATAGAATACTTTCACAAAATTAAAATGAATTTCATTTTTAAGGTGATAAAATTTAACTAAAACAAAACGTAATTTTTTAAGTAAATTGGTAATGTGTGTCTTCCATTTCAAATTAGAATCGATATATAGTCCTAAATATTTGATATTATTTACAGATTGTGGAATGTAGCATTGACAATTTTCATTAGTACTTTTACAGGAGAGAGAGTGAAATTTTAGATTTAAGTTAAATTCTGATTTTCTTAAACTGAAATAAATATATTTAGTTTTATTTAGATTTAAATTTAGATCATTTACTGTTAACCATTTGGAAATTACGCGTAAATCAGATTCAATTTGAAAAATTAGCTGATTTAAATCAGTGCAAGAATACAAAATTGCGGAATCATCAGCATATGTTATTATTTTACCAAAGAGTTGGAGTCGACAAAAGTCATTGATGAATATAATAAACAATAAGGGTCCTAGAATAGATCCCTGAGGAACATCACGGTTTGAAAAAATATAATTACTAAAATTACTTCGGATTTTAACTCTATGCTGTTTGAAAGATATGAAATAAACCAATTTAAAATATTTCCTCTGAAACCAGCTAATTCTAATTTTTTGATTAAAAGATTGTGATTGACGTTATCGAAAGCTTTTGATATATCAAGAAATATAGCTACTGTTATCTTATTTTCAGCAATACTATTATGAATAATTTTTGAAAATTCCAAAAAAGCTTTTTCTGTACTTTTGCCTTTAATAAATCCATATTGATTTTCAGAGAAAAAATTTGTATGTTTTAAATAATTGTACATTTTATCAGCTAGAGCTTTTTCAATAATTTTGGAAAATACAGGTAATATTGAAAATGATCTATAGTTTGATAAGCAATTTTTATCGCCGGTTTTAAAAATAGGAGTTATGGTTGCTCTTTTTAAAGAAGTTGGAAAAATGGATGACTTGATTGAGGTATTGGTGAAATTAGTTATAAAATTTATATTATTGAGAGCAAATAGTTTAATAAATTTTACATTAATACCGTCATAGTCAAAGGAGTTTTTATATATAGTTAAAGTGCGAATTGCTATAAATTTGAACTGAGAAAAATATTGAGAACACTTATTATAAAGTGGACACTTAAATAACATCTCTTTGATGATGCTATAATTCGAATGTTGAATTGTGCCACTTGGAATTTTTGTTTAGGCAGCGATCGTGAAATTATGTATATTGTTAAACTATCTAATTTAATTTCAAAAATTGTTACCAACATATTGCAGTACATGCATCGAGTGTCTGAAAAATTACAAATTATTTAAAAAGTTAGTTTAAAAAAATGAAAGGAGATTGTAATGTGGTTTACTGCATATAGCTTAGAAGATTAGTTATTACTTCATCAATGAGTTTCAAAATGGGTTACAAAATTCCTCAATAGGTCGCGCTGATGTCCCTGAATCAATTATTCTTGTTCTCAGACTGCACCACATTGTTGCTGCGAACCATAATTATTTTCAAAAACATTGCTTTTCAGTTGAGTAGCAACATCTGTTAACGTATTTTTTGACTAGCTTAGAAACTTGGTAAGAAGGTATTTTCTCATTTCCAGCCTAAGAAGACAGCAGCAAACCATTTCTTTAATTAATTCTTTTAAATAAAAAAAAATCATTTTAGACACACTCGGAAAAAGTGACGTACATTTACATAAAATTTCTCCTTTAAAACCAATAGCTTTAAAATTAAGTATTTTAAATATAAAAAATCGAATTTTGTAGGGTATTCGAATATGTAGTAATTTTTTCTATTTATTTAAGATAATCGAATAAATTATCATAATCGAATCATCGAATAAATTAGAAAATCGAATATTTATCAATTTTTTATCCTTATCAGTATAAAAAGAATATAAAAGTACAACTATCAAAGTTTGAAACTTCTCTGTTATTTAAAAGGTAAATAAAGTAAATCTGAAAACCGGCATTCTTTCTTATTTGGACAATCAATAGGCTCAAAATTCTTATCCAGGCATATATTAAGAGATATAATCAGCTGGTGGTTATAATTCTGAAACAAAAAATTTTAAACTGAATCACTATATAAACACACATTAACTGCATTTTGTATAGTTAAACAAAAATATTTAAAAAGTTACCTTTGTGTTTTTACAAAAGAGGTTTATGGTTTTGTTATTTATACTTTTCTTAATAGCGTTAGTGAAATCTTGTAACTGGAAATAAAAAATAAAACAGGATGTTTAAAAAAAAATCATAAAATAAAATTCTTACAGTCTAACATTTTTATTCTTAAAGTAAAATAAAAGTGTTGAAATTATTAAACCACCTAGAATCTGAAACAAAGATTTTCTGATATTTCCAAATATTGAAATACGTGTCCGATACAAAAACGTATCATAAATAAAATAAAGAAATGTATTATTATAAATAGCACTGTTTATGTATTTTGTATCCTTACAGAAAATTTCTCATATCTAAAAAATTAATAGTTAATATGGCATCTGGAATAATAATAGAAAGCAAACCTAACAATTTTCAAATTTATTCAGTTTCAAAAAAAAAAATAATTTATATCAATATTTTTGTGTAAATATTTTTGTGACAAAATGTGAAGCAAACAACAATTAATTACTGCAAAAATAGTCATACAACGAAATAGTACATTTAAATTTTCTTAATATTATTTGAAGAATGTTCTTAATTTTATAAACTCACAAAACATTTGCCCACGTATTTTGATTAGTCTGTAGTACTTTTTTATACTTTGATGGCCTGTCAAAAAGTAAGATGAATGTATTTTTAAATACGAAATATTTAATGGTTATTATGTATATTGAGATGGGTTGATCGAAAATGATATAAATTTATACAATCGAAATGTGAAATTGTTTGAAAGTTGCCTTCAGCAATAAAAAATCTAATAAAAAGGGTTATTTTTTCCTGAAATTAAAAAGCAAAGATTTTACATTTTAAAATTTACTAGCCTAATACCTGCTCTTCCTGTAGTGGACTGATCGTAAAGACACGGTTCCCAGTAGCATCACTGGCTGCTGTAAGTAAGCGGGTTGGGTGACCACTTTGATCAGCCTGTGTAGGGACCGAAGGTGCACGGTCCACGTTTAACCGTTCTACCGTAAAGTGCACGACTTAGCGGGGATGTCGTCGGGCTCCAAAGCAGGGGATCCATTCCGTCTGCAGATGATCAAAATTGCGATGGCATGTCTTCCGATCATCCTCAGGGATGTTTCCCAGACCGTCGCCAATAGCCCATTGTGCAGCTTTAGTGTGAAGTAAATAGAGTACCTTCTTATACCTGCTTTTTGTTTGGGTTGAAAAGAAAAAAACTGATAAATCGGCATAAACCAACACAACTTTATCTTTATTTGCTTTTCTTATATGTGGGCGTTTCATTACTATGTACTTTTAAATTGTATTTGTTTGTCATTAATTTTTCATTGCTTTTACATTTCAATTTTTCTAATTGCTTTTTCTTATTTGTTTAACCATTATGAAGCCTCGGGGCACAGTCAGTTTTTGGTATTACACTGACGACAGAAAGGCTCCAGTGTGTTAGCAGGCAGTGTGAACCCTGATGTCTTGCTAACACACATATCATAAAATATTCTTTTTTCCGACTTTCTAAATTAAAATAAGACAAATTTGGTTTTAGCTGCTTTAAGCGCTTTTCCATTTTGATTTATTATTTTAAATGTTATTTACTTATTTTGTCTTTTTCTGACATTGTGTAAATCAGTTTCATTCTTTGTTTAGACAACTCAACGAAATCATGAGCATGGAAGATTATGAAAAACATATAACAACACAATTAAGAAAGTTAAAAAAAAATTATCTGTTGTTCTTCTAGATTACTTAACATTATTAAATTAACACGTTTTAAGATTAGTCAAAATACCTTTTTAGTACATAGTTCATACCACGAAAATTAATATTCACTGTATTCTGTATTATTTGCATGGTGCCGTTGCTCGACGCCGGGATCGACCGGACGCCAGATTCGAACTAACAGAACACAGCAAAGAACAAAAAGAAGAGATTTTCTGTTACTTGATTAGAGACTACGTTGAATAAGGATTTTTCTCAGTTTTTTTTTTCTTAATATCATTGTAGAAATTTCAACTTAAATTCAAAGTTTTCACGCATAATTTTCAATGGTCTTATATTATTTGCATATTTTGCTATAGTTATATTAGATTAAGGTGATTTTTTACTATAAAAATTTTTTTCCGACTGCACTGAGGTCACAGATGAATTTGGATGAGTGAAGATTGCAGATTCGCTCCGTAAATTCTGCTACCGGGCCTATTACCGAAACTAACTATCATCGTCGTCAATAACATTATGAAAATTTTTTACTGTTCCCCTAAGAACTTTCATTTTGATTTTTTAATGAGATAGCAAGTACTTAGTGTGGGTATATCAATCCTGGTGGGTTGTTGAAACGCCAAGTTCGTTAAGTATCAATTCTCTTTAAGTGACGCATTCTATATTCTTTCTCAAAGATTCTTCCACTGATATTTCAATTCTTTCACTGTATATTTCTTACTTAACAGAAAGTAAGGCACGAAGCCATGTAAAATGTAAACAAACTAATTCTGCGTCGTAATTGCCAGACACACAAAACAAAAACTTTTTGCTTAAACAGAGCTAGCATAAATGACGTTTATTATTTTCAAATATTTTAAAAATCAGAATCGTGTAGAGTTTAATAATGACTAATTTTTAACCAACGAGGAAATTCATTTTTCAAACTCATCCTCCTAATGAAATTCTTGAATCGAAAGCTCCCCCCCCCCTTCACCCACTCCTCAAAATTAACAGAACTGTTCTGGACACACAAACGCTACCCTTTAATTTTTATGGAAGAATTCATTTAATTTCATACATTTAAGTCTTTAAAATAATTGTGCTTTTGATTTTTATGTTTCTCTTTTTTTATTTCGTTACACCCAGTCTGTTACACCTGTACATTTCCTCTGCAACAAAATTACAGAAAGATGAACTTTTACTGCAAACCTATTTATTTCAAATAAGAAAAATTTAGTAGTTAATGATTACCTTATAAGGTTCATTCTCTTTTGGTGTTATTCCCGAAGTCTTGAGAAATCTAAGAAAAAAGTGTAAAAATAATAGTGTTATAACGTGCTCAGCAAATTACTTCTAAATTCGAGGTATCAAATTAAAGAATACATAAATAAATAAACAGATCATGGCAAAAAGTTTCTGTTTTTTTTTTTTTAGTTCCGTTTTACAAAGAAAAAATCAGAATAACGCATAAGGGAAAAAAATTTGCTGGCAGTTGCTATTCTATGGTATAACTTTGCGGACTTTTTTAAAACTTAAAGATTCTTGGAAATTGAAAATTTTAAAATACGACTATTTTCAAAAATAAAAGTATGTAAATTAACATTATGGCACATTCGATCTACTTATATGGGGACCACATTTTCCAGATTGTGATTTCCTTGTTTTAAAAATTAAGAATTCAAATTCATCGAAGAAAAGTATGTGTTTATCCAGAAAAAGTACGTCTTTTTGTATCTGATTTCGTAGTTTAAAATAATATTTGTACTCATTAATTAGCATATTTAAGGTTAAATCCTTCAATCATTGATCGATTCCTAGTACCCGAGATCGAAAGTTATTAAAAAGTTCGCTGTTTATTTTGCGTGCTGAATATTAAAGACATTCTCTTTTCTAATTTCTTTTCTCCAATTAGTTGGCTAAAATTTAGAAAAGTATGTTTTGTGACATCATTGTTCGCAATTTATTAAGCTAGAAACCACAGGCATTAAAAAAATCGCCTTTACTTGCCCGTAAGTGTTTCCTTGAAATAAAGGCTTACTGTATAAATTTAGTTGATGTTTATAAATTTAATACTTAGAAATTTAGGATACCATCATAGCATACAATACATACAATAGATATCATATAATAGATATCATCTAGTTAAAAAGTTATTCCGGGGGAATTTTTTTTTGACTCACTGTGTCATTCTATATTTTAATTTTTTTATTTTATTTTTTTTTAATTTTATAATGACTGTTGAGAAACCGACCCAATTCCGAGTTTAACTGTGTAATCTTGTGTAGCAACGTTTAACTGTGTAGTCTTGTAATTTTGAACCCAAACCAAAAGACAAGAGACCTTCTGGACAAAGTATTGGGACAATTTGTGGAGGACTTTTTGATCGAACTAAGCCTCATTTACGTTACACGGAAAGAAAAATCACAAAAACCTCCCTCGGTTACCCCGATGGCAAGGGAATTTTAAGTCATCCCTGTACCACTGAGGATATTTTTATATCAGCACAGTGAATAGTGCGAGACGGTAGCGGAATTCGTATCGACCTTTGCTGGGATTCGAACCTGGGTCAGTTCAAAGAAAGGCGAGCACTCTATTCCCTGCAAACAATATATTTATATTTCCTGAACTAATCGAAGAAGGAAAAAAATTCATTAAATGTTGTGAAATAATTATGACATTCTTTGAATTTTTTAAATGTCGCGGTGATATTTTATATCAAAGGAGGAATCAATTAAATCCTATAAGTTGTTTCCATTAGAGGAAATCCTTAAAAAGACTTATCTATGAGTAAATGAAGTAATCAATAGAAAGCATACTTGAATATGTCATATTTATCGTGTAGTTCAAGAACATTTTTGAAGTATTTATATTCTGAATCAAAACTTGTAGCGCAGGTACCATGCTTCAGCCACTCGTGCTTCCTGTTAAAAAATGGATAAAATATATAAACATTGGGAGTCTAAAATTCAACCACCGATTAAAAAAAGCTTGAAGAATTATTAAAGAGATTATAAACTTCAAAAATCTGCTTGATTGAAAGAAGCCACTGATGAGAGGAGACGAATGCAAGTAATGTAACTAGTTTCGATATTTCTAATACAGTTCTTCCCAATAGTGACACCCTAGTGTGTATACTTTTCATTTCTTTTTCAGAAGAATTTTTTTATTTCCAATGTCAGAGAGCTTGACAAAATGCATCAGGAAAAAACAAAGAACAATAAGAGAAAATAAATTTAAAAAAAAAAGTCATTTTCTCATTCGGTTTTTCACCCTCCCAATACCGCTCGACCAAGATAGTTCAAATAGAAACTATGGTAGTCTTCCATAATTATATATTCTTCACAAAAGGTACATTAGGGGTCTGAAAAGACACCCATCGCAAGGATCTTAAAATTATACCAATATAAATCTCAGTGACTGCGGAAAAATACTTTTGTGTAAGTTTACATACATAAAGAGATAAAAAATTACGGTATGATAGACCGTCATTAAAGGAACATTTTTCCAAGTAGAAAGAGTCAGTGATCTTTTCAGGCAACGTAAAATATTTCCATCATGCTTGAACAGCAGAAAGGGAAACACCTCTGATTAGGATCTGAAGGTAACCCAACGACATGCGAGCTAAGCCCAACCGTTCAAAGAAAACCGATATTAAAACCCTCTGTAGTTACCCCACATCATTGACCGATGTTTGACTCCTAAGCATGAGTCCACTATGGGGCGTCAAACAGATAGGCAGCGTCCATAGAAAGAGGAGTGTAAGGAAGAGAGATCATTATTCACCAGTTTCATTTCACGGTAAATGCCTAAATTTTACAGAATCAATTAAATAGAAAACTACAAGCTATAGGGAATATATTATATTAAACAGGCTGATTATATAGTACTCGGTTCTACTGATAGGATTCTAATGAAACTTCAAATATATTGCTATAGGATAGTTCCGTCAAAAAAATAGTTAGAAATTTTTTACAACAGAATGAAAAGAATAATAACAGCTCAAAAATTCCAAGGATAAAAAACTATTTTATTTATTTTCAGCCTGCCTGCTCTGTACGTATGTGGCTGCATCTACTCATCATATGAATACGGTTTTAGCATTTCTGCGACATTTATTTATAAAATTTCAAACAATTTCTTTTTCCAACTAAACTTCTGAAGCATGTTCTAATTTATATAAATTCGAATCCACTCAGTAGAATTGGAGCTAACTGCCTTTGTGTATAGTCCAAATTATTTTACAGACAAATAAAACATTCTATAGTACAGGCAAATAGAAATAGTACTGGGTGAACCTGTACTATTTTTATTTGCCTTCATTGTGTTGTTTGCCTAAATTAAACCGACTGTTACATATAGCTAAAGAAGCAAAAACGCAACATTTTCAATATATATATATATATATATATATATATATATATATATATATTTTTTTTTTTGAGACCATTGACAATATTTAATATATTTCAGTTTTACAATATTATTATTTCTTATAATATAATTATTATTATATCTTATTATTTATAAGTGGTGTAACTTTTTTTCAATTAAAAAAGAAAATTAATATACGTAAAAAAAAAAGAAAATTTTACAATAACTTTTATCCTAACACTCATAAGTGAAATACTTTCATGATTTTCAGTAGATATTAATGCTTAGTCACATCTAAAGACACATCTTCTAACATCTAAAGATGTCATTACATCATTACAGGAGTGTTCACGCCTACGAGCTTCTTTGAAATTATGCTTAATTACATTTACTTATTGTGTTTTAAATGAGCCTGGTAAAAAAAATTGTAAAATCTCTTAATATTTTTTACTTTAACGAGTCAATAATCGATCATCGTTACAAGATAGCAGTTAAAAGCAACAGCACAGATTTAAATATTGATCTATAATACTTAGAATTAAAACTTGATTAAAATCAGTTAAATTTTTCTCGTAGTCAACTTAATGCAGCTTTTTTTATTACTAATTATTATTATTATTACTAATTGTTATTACTAATTATTTCTTTTAACTATTATTCTTCTGGAACATATGATATGTTTTAAAAAGTTTGGTTCTTCACAGAAAGAATAATTTAAGATGAATATAAAATAATTTACTAATTATTGAAGGAAAAATTTTAATTAAGAAATGACTAAGCAAACCTTACCAGAAATCAGTATTTGGATTTTTAGGGTTAGTACTTGGCCATTTTGCCTTAAGCTCTGGTAAAAGAGGCTAAAATAAACAATAAATTTATCAATGTATAGAGCTAAGTCGTATGAATTATGAAAGTATTCAGTTTTGCTTTCAAAATCATTCTCTTATTATATTTATAATATTAAAAAATACGTATGAAACAAAAATTTTAATAAGTAAATATATTTACATGATATAACCATTCATGAAATATATAATTAAGAAGTCTTATGTGTTACATATACAAGGAATGGCTCGTAATACAATTTAAGAGAAAATATCATCAAAAGAGAAAGAAAAGGTACAATGCGCCAAAAATAAAACGAACCACTTTCAAGAACTTTTGATCTAATGGTTGGATCTTCGCGTTCTATGACTTTATCTTAATGGTTCGCGGGCTAACCTTAAATATACTAATTAGTTAGTGCACCTGATATTTTAAATTACGAAATCAGACACAAAAACGTACTTTTTCTGAAAAAAAACATGCCCTTTTTTTTTCTTACTGATTCGGATTTCTTATTCCCACAAAGTCTCGAAAATATGACCCCAATAGTTTTGTTAGGAGAGCGGCTAAAAGTTTCGCCATATCTCTTGTACGAGGGTTGCTATTTATATTTCTGGCCTTGGCAACAGTAAGTGTTGCTAGGCGACCGCAGACGATTTTAATCGAAAGTTTGATATTTTTAAACATAAATTCAGCAGACGATTTACCATTATAGCTTCATTTGTGTTGTTGACAGTAAATTGAAAAGTTTTTCTCTTTCAAAAAATGGAATTGAATCGCGAACATTTTCATGCCATTATTTTTCATAACTTTCGACGTGGATTGTCAAGACAAGAGTGCTTCGATGAACTTAATTCTTTATTCAGTGATAAAGCGCCATCCTACAGCACTGTAAAAAATTGGTATAACGAATTTAATCGTGGTCGATGTTCGATCCAGGACGAATCCCGTGCAGGTCGTCCAAAATCCGTTGTTGTGCCAGAAAAGATCGATGCTGTGCGTGAACTGATAAAGCAAGATCGTCATGTGACATACCGTGAGATAGAGGCGTCTTTGGACATTAGTATGACTAGCATCAATAAAATATTGCATGAAAATTTGAGCGTAAAAAAAATTTGTTCGCGTTTGATCCCGCATAATCTGACAAACGCTCAAAAAAAGGCTCGTGTCGATTGGTGCAAGGAAATGTTGGAAAAATACGTTCAAGGTACATCAAAGGCTGTGTATAACATCTACACAGGTGACGAATCATGGATCTATGCATATGAGCCGGAAACAAAGCAGCAATCAACTGTATGGGTCTTCCAAGGCGAGGCAAAATCAACAAAAGTTGTTCGAGGAAGAAGCACATCGAAACAAATGATTGCCTGTTTCTTCAGCATTAACGGTCATGTGGCAACAGTGGCGTTAGAGCAACGCAGGGCGGTCAATTCTGAATGGTACACGACCATTTGTTTGCCAGAAGTCATCGGAGAAGTTCGAAAAAAGCAGAAGAACAGGCGAATCATTCTTCATCATGACAATGCGAGCTCTCACACATCGACTCAAACAAAGGCATTTCTGACGGAGCGAAAGATCGAACTGATGGGTCATCCGCCGTACAGCCCTGATTTGGCACCCAATGACTTCTTCTTATTCCCACACATCAAAAATAAATTACGTGGACAACGATTTTCGACCCCCGAAGAAGCGGTTGATGCATTCAAAATGCATGTTTTGGAGTTACCTCAATCGGACTGGAAAAAGTGCTTTTAAAATTGGTTCAAACGCATGCAAAAGTGTATTGATCATCATGGAGAATATTTTGAAAAACCATAAAACCAATTTCGATCCTACATATTTGTTTTTTCATTATTAGGCCAGAAATATAAATAGCATCCCTCGTATTGTCACCCTTAAAACTTTGATTACGCTGTGATCAATAAATTAATTTAGGTAACAGAGTTACCCAGGTTCAACAAAGGAATTACTTGTAACATTTACTACCAATTTCATTAAAACTCAAATTTTCAAACAAAAACACACTCAAAATATTTCCAAATGCTATCAAGTAGATATCACATATTTCCAAATTATGCGTTACTTCAAGTTTAAAATTTATCAACATAAAATTATATTTTCAATGAAATGCAATTAAAAATCTAAGGTTCAATATTCTATTACTCCAAATCCAGAAAAAACAATTAAGAATAAAAGGCACACTTATCGTAAAATTTACTAAAATCAATTAAAAATATAGATCACAATATTCTCTGAATCCTGTAAACACGATTAAAAATAAAAGGCTTATCTTAAAATATATATCTAAAAATATAGTAGAAACAATGAAAAGTCAGGGTAAATCATTCTTTTAAAACTGCACTAAAATCGAACTTAAAGTTTATAAATTCAAATCAAAATACGGACCAAATCCCTGGAACGCCCACCGGTATTGCCGCCAGACTCGTGGATCAGGTCAATATTCCATTTTCTGATAGACAGCACTCCAACACTTCTTTGGGCTTCCTTCTAGTATGGCAGTTAGCACTTGTGGGACAACAGACTTTCAGCATTGGGACGCTCTGGATAGGCCAACAGATTCGAACATAGCGGCTTTACCTAGCTCAAAACTTTCGCTCATCCACTCAGGGGTCCGGCCTAGTCCATTTCTCAGCGGCTTCGGCTTTAATTCATTTTCCTCTCAGCGGTTCCGTCTTAGTCCATCATTTCTGACTGACTGACTGATACAGTTTTATCGGAGTGCCTATCCTAGGGGGATATCTGCTCCTTCATCTAAAGTAATAATTATAAGGGTGATGGGATGGGTGGTGCAGGGGTTAACTAAGTTATGTCTCAATTGGAAATATTCTACAATTAAAATAAAATCTGGGATAAGTATATACATGTTAAATCGCATTGGGATACATAAAAAAAATTTAGAATAATATCAAAAATAAAATAAAAGAGAAAAATATTTACAATTATTTTACAAGTGGGGAAGACTCCCTATGCACTCCCTCGCCTCCCTCCGGTTTTAACCGGGCTTCTCAGGTGCAAAGTGCATAGTTTGTCTATGGTAAGGGTGATAATATTAAAACTATCGGTTGTAATATTTTGATAATACGCAATCGCTAAGAAAGAATGCGGTTATCGGACTGAAATTTGCATTATTTTCTATAATGTCCAAGTCTAATAGTTTGTTGAAGTCGCAGGTGCTACAGTCTTTAGCGCCTTTAAAAAAGGAAGCGTTTAATTTAAATAAATATTGGTCAATTTTATCGATTTTTAGGTCGTTATATAAAGTATAGTTTCGAACAAACAAAGGTGCCCCGGCGGTCATTCTTCTAAGTATTTCGTGCTCAAAAATTCTGAGTCTTTTTCTTTGGTTGTTTGTTAGAGTCTCCCAGGCTGGGGATGCGTAACATAGTATTGGTCTTATACACATGAGGTAAATATGTCTTTTTGTGTTAAGTGCCATTTTACTTTCACTGTTCAGCAGGGGTTTTAATGCTTGAAATGCAGCTTCGGCTTTTTTGAGTATGTCTGATATGTGTAGCTTCCAATTTAGGGTACAGTTTATGGTAATTCCTAAATATTTAGCTTTCGAAACCTTTGGGATTTCTTCGTGAAATAGAGTAATTTTCTCGTATTGGATAATTTTTCTTTTATGGAACTTTCTGATAACTAGAAGATTAGAGTTTGAACTGTTTATTTTCACTTTCCACCTGCTGCACCAGGTTTCTAAAGCAGTAATATTATTTTGCAGTTTCTTAGTAGCATGATTTGTGTTTATAGATTTACTTAAAATTGCAGTATCATCTGCGTAGTAAGCTGTTAGTTGATTAACGTCGCTTCTATTAACTGGGAAATCAGAACAATATATCAGAAAGAGTATAAGACCCAAAATTGATCCCTGGGGCACTCCTGCTTTGATTCTTCTAATTGAGGGAAAGTGGTCATTTATTCTTATTAAGAATGATCTATTATTTAGATAGTTATTGATAATGTGAACTATATCATTTGGGATATTATATTGTATCATTTTATTTACTTATCCGATATGTCATAGTCTGTCGAACGCCTTTGCGACGTCCAACATGAGAAAGGCAGTAGCTTGTTTCTTGTAAAATTCCTCACTAATGAATTCCAAAATTCTTATTAATTGTTTAGTCGTGGAAAGATTTTTCCTGAACCCGTACTATTCATTTGGGAGGAAATTTAGAAGTGGATGAAGTCTGTTAAGTAGTATTCTTTCGATTATTTTTGATAAGGATGATAGTAAACTAATTGGACGGTAGTTTTCAGCGTGAAGATGATTTTTTCCCGGTTTTGGGAACAATATAATGGTTGCGTGTTTCCAATAAGTTGGGAAATGGCATAGTTTGAGGCTTGAATTTATAATATTGGTGAGTTGATTAATTGTTGAGGTGGGTAAATTCTTGATCATAGGATTTGTAATTTTATTATACCCCGGGGCTTTCTTATTTAGTTTTTTAGTAATGTTTAGGATTTCTTCATTGTCCGTACTGTTCATAGTATTATTATAATTATTATTATTAAAATATGAGTTGTACGTAGAGGTGATTTGTTTGTCTGAGTTGCTATCAGCGGGTTCTGTATTGGGTGAGAATTGATCTTCAATGGAGTTTGCGAAAATATCTGTTTTTTCTTTATCTGCATATATTTTTCCATTTGGACTGATGAGAGGCATATTTGAAGTTTTGTGAGTTTTGAGAGATTTTATCATCTTCCAGACTGAGTTGTCACTTGTGTTTAAACTTATAACTTTCTCATTCCAGATTTCCTGTCTATATTCGGTTAATTGTTTACTTATTGTTTTTTGTAGTCTACGAGTATTAAGTTCAGTTTTAATGCTTGGATTATTAGTGTTCTGATATTCTTTTCTCAGCCTATTTTTGGCTTTAATTTGATCTTTAATGTTTCTAGGGATGAATTTGTAATCTGACCTGACTTTGATTGCTTCGGTGGCATCATTATATGCCGTATTAATGTCCATAGTTAAATTTTTAATTTCTTCTTCGATGTCTTCTTTCGTATTAATGGATTTGTTGATATGGGATAAGTTTAGGATATTTTTAAAAAGCATCCAATCAGTTTTCTTTCTGTTAATTATTTTTTCTTCTTTGTTAAAACAAGTGGTGGAAATTACTGGTCGCTACTGAGCTCATGTAGTACTTCTAATGAGAAGGGAGCACTTGAATTCGTGATTAGAATATCTAAAACTGAGCTCGAATTGGAATAGTAGGTTGGTTCGTCCGGAGCAAATAAATATAAGTTGAATTTATTGATTAGATTGTTTAGCTTTCTGCCACTATCATTTGTTTTTGTACATCCCCAATTTATATGTTTTGAGTTTATATCTCCAACCACAATAGATTCGAAATTTATTGGAAATAAGTCCTTTATTGTGTCTTCCTGTATGGGGTGTCCAGGGGGGGGGGGGTTGTACAAGCTCGTGATTTTAATATTTCTACTATTTTGAAGTGTGATTACAATAGAAACTTCCTCGTGGCCATTTAAATTGTTCTGATTGTATAGTGTCGAGTTGTAGCATTTTTTGACATATAAAGCAGTTCCACCGCCTTAGCTGGTTGTACGGTCACATCTAAAGAGGTTATAATTAGCGATTTTACATTTATTAAATTTATTTAGGTGGGTTTCATTAATAGCTAGAATATCCGGATCATTTTTATAAATAAAATTTTTCGTTTCTTCTAGTTTGTTATTTAGGCTATGTGCATTCCAGAATGCAATCTTCAGTGGAATAAATTTATTACTTTTATTTAGATCCATATTGGATTTCAATGGTTTCCTGGTAATTTTCGTCTAGCCTTGTTAGAGAGTCGGATATATCTTTAGCTATGATAGTTAATGCGGTTAGCTTATCTGCTACTTCCTTAGCCTCTTTTATTTTTTCTTCGGCTGCGGAAATGGAATTGGTAGTTTGCTCCTTGATTACCGCGGCCGCGAACGTTTTATTTTCAAAAACTGTCTTCCTGGTCGGAGGTTGTTTGTTATATTTATTTTTGTTATTTGAGATGGCTAAGTATGTTGGGCATTGCCTAAAACTTGCAACATGGTTGCCCTGACAACTTGCACATTTTGGAGTGTCTTCTTTTGTTTTATTACAATCTTTAGTAAAGTTTTGTTCAGCTCATTTAACGCACTTTAGGTCGTGCCTGCAGCCATTCTGAGAATGTCTAAAGAGTTGGCAGCGGTGGCATTGCGTGGGCCCTTCGCCTCTTCCTCTGTATTTTTCAATTTTAATTCCAAAATTTAGTAGATATTCTATTTGCCAGATTTCTTTGCTTTCATCGCATTTTTTAAGTGTGACTAAGTAGAGAGGTATGTTTATTCTGTATCCATTAACCCCTTTTGTTAATTGGACTACTTTCTCTGGGGTGATATCATACTCATTTCTTAATGCTAAATTAGCTTCTCCAGAACCGATTTCTTTCGGTACTCCACGAATGACGGTTTTTATTAGTCTATCCTCTGGTAAGGAGTAACTGTGATATTTAATATTTGAATTTTCCAGGACTTGGACTATGGCCCTGTGATGATTTCTCAGCCATTCTACACCACCTTTTACTCTCTTGTCAGCCTGGCGAATGAATTTTGGACTGACCCGTTTTCACCCGGCAGCGCAACCAGTGAACGTCACACACAAAAAAAAGTTCCATTATAAAAACAGTCACAAATTAAATAATACATAATAAAAGTGATAAGACAATACTAATTAAATATAAATAAACTTAAATACACATAATTCAACCCAAAAATCTCAGTTTACAAAGATAATTAAAATTTCTAATAAATATCACTATTGTGATTGAATTTAAAATTTATAACGGTGGTGCCACCTGGAGGCAAATCATGTTATACACCATAAACACTCACAAGAATTTGAAAATAAGTAGAGCTAACCAGTGCAGCTATCTATTGAGGAAATCAGCGAACTATTTCAGCTTAACCCTTTACGGTCATCTGTCTCGTCTTAGCCAACAATCCTTTTTAACAATCCCTCTTTTTTTTACCATTATAATTGTATGTCTACTTTCAGCCAACAAAGCTTTTTTTACCATTGAAGTTTCATGTCTATTTTCAGCAAACATAGCATTTTTTACTATTAAAGTTGTATATCTACTTCCAGCCCAGAAAACTTTTTTTACCTTTAAAGTTGTATGTATAATTTTAACTTATCTCTTAGACACAACATAAAAGAATTATATTGATTTTATAGTATTGAATAATACCGTTTACTTACATTTAAGTTTTGTAGATACACGAAATTCAAAGTAATATTTCATAAATTGTGTTTCAGTGTAATAACGTTTTTCTTATTAAAATATTTTCTGCATAATATGTCAGTACAATAGCAATCCATTCCGACTAGTGTTGAAAACTAAGTGTATACTTAACATGAAAGGGTTAAAACTAAAACTTTAATCTCTTTAGAACTGTTGTGAATTCTGGTTCGAGGTCAAATGCAATAAAGAAACACATAATTCCAAGTATTCTCAAGTTGAAAATTTATTTTCTGTTTTGAAACTAGTTTTCATAATTACAATTAAAGGATGAAAATATTATACTGTAAATACCATTAGCTAAATATCTTTATTCATCTTGAAATTAAATAATCCAAAATTCTCTTCCTCCGCTTTTGATTTGGAAGGATCCTTTTTGATGAATTCTATTGTCCGCCTGATGTACTTTCTGAAAAATCCATTGGCCAATCAAAATGGCAGTTTCAATGACGTCACAAATAGCCACTAAAGAGATCCCCAGCCAAAGTCCCAAGTATCCTCCGATATACGAAAATAGAGACACACTCTGCAATGATAACAAATGCATTAGATACACATTGTTAAAGATGGTATTTTCTAAACCTCAGTTAGCATCTGAAATGTACTGACAATTCCCAGGTGCCATCATTATAAACACAATCCATAGGATGTTTTATTCATATAAAAATTCTCATACGTCTAACTAAAGAAAGTTGCACTTTGGATTATTAAGAGGTTAAACAAGTAAGGTTGTGTAGTAAACATTTAGTACAGGTTTTGATTCAGGTTGGCAAGAAAAGTATCAAAAGCTTGCCCTCCTTTGAAATCCGTCTTTTCTTGCTTCCATAGCAACAGACAGCCTACGGGATGAGTAAGGACAGTACAACACATGATCATACATTTTTTTCTGTCTGATTTCAGCTATTCACGGTTCAGTCGCTTTTAACTTTTCGGATTTTTAAAATTTGTCAGTGATTTTTAAGCTTGAAACATTGATTTTCCTGTTTGGTATCACCATTGAGCGAAATCACAGTTCACAGACAAAATTCACTGTTGAACTTACAAGCACGCCTCTTGGATGGCGCAATCTGTTTGTCTCTTGGTCATTTTTTTTACGTAAATAGCATAACTGAGTCAAAATTTCATTCATTTGCTATTGAAAACTTACTAGTTATTTTTATTTCATGCACGTCAAAGCTGGATCAAAACTTTTATTTTAAGTATGTTTCTTCGACAAATCAAGTGATTTAAAGAAACAATTGTACTACCGTGCACACGTCATTTACTCTGAAGTAGCTGCTTTTATTACCTTGGTATACAGATACAAGATATTGTATGAATGATTGTATGAAATAATCTTAAATCACCTGATATTTTTCAGAATATCTGTATTCGAGAACTTCCATTCTATTGAACGAAAAAATAATCAACGACTTGCATCTAGAAATCAAAATGATCAAAATTAAACAAGAAAATATAATAGATAAAAATAGTTAAAACTATAGTTTATCTACAAATATTCATGGAATCGTAATTTTAAATTTTTAAAAAATGACAGTACAAAAAAATATACAGGTATATATCAACAAAAATAAGTTTTCAGACACAAAAGGAATGGAAAGAATGTATCAAAATGGTCGTCTAAACAGTATTAAAAAGATGTCTTTATATTTATTTTCTATTCATCACCCCATATCACTATACTCCGTTACAAGTTAAGAAAAGACAATTGCGGTATAATATTCAAATAATCATTCGCGAATGCATATAGTTCCGTTTTATTTAGATATCAAATAATACAAATAGGCTTTCAAAACAATATAAAAGCCTAACACGTTAGACAGAAATTTAATTCGTGCTATCTTTTATGATATATATCATAGAATTATTAAAACAGGCTATAGTTTCATAGTTTTACTGGAATCCTAGATTTGGCGACATATTTCGATAAATAAGGAAAACATTTGTTCTTGAAAAAGAAAGAACTGTATGAGGTTGCAAGAGCATTGAATTTGATTGGATAACTGAAAATGCTGACACTCGTCTTGCGCGCCTTGTACTGACATGTCATTAACAAATCAAATGCGGAATAAAGAATTTTTACTTTTGTTTCGCTGTTGAAGAAAATCAACTGCAAGAAACAGTTTTTATATTGTTTCATCAGTTTCTTTAAATCCGAACAGAAAGAGGTATATTTGTTACGATTTTTAGTTATCATTTTAATTAATTCTTATTACTTATTAAATGATAATTATTTTTTCCCTCATTTCACACAATTTAAGAACGCAAGCAAAAAGAAGGCTGTGCGTCAAGAGTTGGCGATGTTGCTGTGTCGTGACATCCATTTAGCGTGAACTTAACAAACAATCTCTCCTCACAGAGACTTTTTCTTAACTTACAACAGAGTATAGTTGCTGCAAAAATTTATTCTATTTCTTAAAAATTATTCATTTCAGTAACTTTAAAGGATACATACGGTGGTCTATAATGACCAACCTCAATTCTTTATCAATGGAAGTAAAAAATTTTAGCTCATTGGGGGGAGGGGGGGGCACAAATTAACATTTCAACGATTAAAAAAGCAAGACGTTGCCAAAATCTGACGAATCACTACTAATGAAGGGGGTGTACAAATTTCACAATTAGTTTGATTGCAGAAAGAAATTTTCCGATAATTACTGCCTATCTTAATTTTTCAGACAATGAAACTGGGTTTTTTGTTTTCCGTTTTTCCTTTCTCTATAATAAATCGTCACAATTTTATAACGTGTTTTTTTACATGGCTTAATTGTTAATATGCGATCGATATAATTTTTACTTCACTTCAGAAAATCACATGCTTACAAAAATTTTTAAATAATATCTCTAAACTCAGCAAAATCAATCTTTTTTAATTAAATATATTATAATACTGGTTATGTGGCGTAAATATTTTAAAGATGAGTATGGAAATTAAAAAATAAGTAGGGCAAACAAAATGGATCCATTTTTTTTAAATTCTCATTTGATAAAATTCAAAAAAATATATATTTTACTCACTCGTCCTCTTTAGCAATTCCAAGCTGCACATTAAAAGTAAACAATTAAAGGATATAACATCAAATACAGTAACAAAAAATGTTAATTAGTTGAACTTTTTCAGGAATAATCGTTTTAAATGTCATCGCTGGCAGATTGTTTTACTTTCTTTTCTACACGTTTTGAACTAATTTAAAAAAGTCGATGCAAAACAAAAACAACGTGTGGCCGATAAATTAATTTTTTAGGTCATATTAAGTTTATACATAGTTGTTATTATGGATTAACTTTTGTTAGGGGAGCATCACACGCAGGATAATAAAAGAAAAAGTTATTTTTAAGAAAGAAAGGCTCTATTACACTTTCACAATTTATAAGAAATTATTTTGAATTTTACATGCATCCACAGCCTATCGACTTAATGGAACAGTTCAATACTATAAGATCAGTGTAGTTCTTTGTCATAATTGCTGGCAGGGTACATACAGTAGACATTAGAGACACAACTGGAACGTTAAAAAAGTTTTGGAGGTTGAGAGAAAACATACTACCGCAGAGATGCAAGTCAATCTGCGACTGACTTGTCAGTTAAGCGAAAACGGGGGACAAATCTGCTTTACGGGCGAAGGGAATGGACTATCTGAAAATTGCTTCGTAGTATTTTAGGCAGAAAAAAAAAAAAAAAAAAAAAAAAAAAAGAGTTCAATTTTGCTCATTACCTTCGATTTTGCAAAAGGATGTTCTTGGACATCGACAGAAATATCTTCTCGACTAAAACACAAGAATAGAATGAATTCATTTGAAATTTCTCAAATAAAGAGCTTTTTAATATTAATAAAGTTCCACTTACTAACAGGCTTGGTGACAAAAATGGGAGCATTCTTCGAATTCTTTCGCTTGAATTTCTAAATTATATCAATCAATATTAGTAAACTTAAAATTTAGAATGATCAACTACTCTATCTATAACAAGGGGCCCGAAAAAAATGAAAACTGACAAATAACTTTAGTAATACGCATACAATCAAAAAGCTAAAAATTGACGTCTGAAATATTTTAAAAGATGCATTCAATAACACCACACTCATCCTCTCCCAATCCTTGCCTTAGAGATAGGGTGGGGGGAAAATCAAAATCTTAAATAAGGGATCCCTATATTTTACAGCTGATTTCGATTCTTTAGAAAAAGTGCTCTCTTTTTGGTTCACAGATGACACCAAACTCGATTCCCACCCTTTGGAGCCCTGGGTAACATTGAATTCATTGTAGAAAAATAAATCACAAACGCGCAATTTTTTTATCGTATTTCCTAGATTTATTGAGAGTTTCAATAATTTTTAGATACTCTCTGTATATAATTTGCTTTTAATCCATTTTTATGCTTTTAATCCATTTTTAAGTGGCAATTTTCGAATTTGATGATTCTTTAAACGTTTCTGATGCAGTTTATCCAGTTTGGTTACTGTAAACCACTAGAAATGTGAAAATATTTACTTTTGAATCAGTTTCTAGCAACCACTATATTTCATAGAGATCAAGTATATCTATTCTCTCAGAATTGATGATTTACAGTGGTAATTGTTAATTCGCTGATTTTCTAAATCTTCCAATCAAAATTTACTGTTCTCGATAGGGTTAGGAGAACTTAATGAACAATCCCAAAATTTTCATTAAACTGTATCATTTTATCATTTTTAGTACATTAATCTTTAGTAATTGAAAATTCAAAATTACATTACCGTTATTTTCATGCCGTACAAATTTAGTGCGAGTTTCTAAGATAGCATAATTTCTAGGTATGTATGACTTGTAACTGAAGCAGAATAATCTAAATACGAGAATTTCATAACAGAACTTATTTTTTTCAATTGTGATGGATGTTTTTTTTAAATATTTTATAAGATTTTTACTTGGATTAAGACCCAATGAAAGGAGATAAATAAAAAATTATATAAAATACAAATAAAATCAGTAATACCTGTACACATTGGAGCCATATTTGGATATTTTACAAAGTATGAACTCACACATCCAAAATATTCCAAAGATTTGTTAAGCCTACACTCTTCAGAGCACAGCTTTGAAAATAAAAAATAATAATCATAACGTAAAAAAATAATAACATTTTCAAAATTGCTTAGTTTTTTACAAGCGAAAATTTCTGAAGAGAACAATAAAGTCTAAGATTTTTTAAAAGAGTGCGAAATTTTATTAAAACCTATGTTATACTTCTTAAAAACGCATTTCTAGATCAAAAATATTAAAACATATAATTTTCTTTCATTCTTCTTTTTTTATACTTTTCGATCCTTCTCGCTTCATATTCTTTTCGTCTCTCGTATATATCAAGATATTAATCAAGACTATTGTTTGGTTATTGTTACGAAATTATAATTATTGAATTTATCCTTCACAAACTATAGTTACAATAAGTACAAGGGGGTGGATGCGTATTGTAGATAGCCTAAAAAAGTGAAAATTACTTTCTTAGGCTCTCTACATATTAATTTTCCCTTTTTTAGAATTACTAAAAAAGTAAAAATTACTTTTTAACTAATTCTTAATAAAAAGATTTGAAGCATTGAATTTAGTTTTAAATTCCTCTTTTAGGATAAATTTAGGAAATAAGCAAAAATTCTCAATATTTCATAAATTTTTATCATTATTTTCATAGTAATTATAAAGTTTCAGTTTATAAAGCACCGAACTAGAAAAGTGTAGTATTTTTCATTTCAGCTGGATACTTTCTAGCAAAACACTTTCATCAGAGTCCACATAACTTTAGGATAATATAGCATTTATTGCTCAATTAACGTAATTGGATTCTAGTAGTTTACGACGAGTACAGGATAGTGAAAGATCAATGCAAATAGCCTAATTAATGATTTTTTGTAATAAGCCTAAACATTTAATTCATTCTCAAGTATCAAAAAAGTTTTTTACCCGACTGCAAGTGAAGCATATATAATAAATGCAATAATTTGCTTAAAAAACAATCATAAAATAATGGACAGATCAAAAGGTAAAGGAGTTACTCTTTTGGTGAGAGGTGCTTTTCCAGATCGCTGTAACCACACTTTGGAATAGTTGAAGCAATCACTTGTGTAGGGAGCTGGTTTTAAGTAACTAACTTGCTGAAATTGTGTACAATCACATTAAATGTTGTGGGAAAAAAGTCGCATAAACAAGACATAAAGTATGAAAAGAAAGAAAGTTTACAACCATCTGAATATAAATTCACTTCTGTATTTTAACTAGAAAGAAATTCTAAAGATAATATACTGATAACATTGGATAACAAACTTTTGTTGCATTTATGCAGGGTGACAATTATTGAATTATATGAAATAAAACCATCATCACTTCTGAACGGTTTGTGTGATGAAGCTCAAGCTTTGCGATTGGCAGCAGGGCATGATGGGAATTGGTATGTGCATGCGTGCGCAACTTGTCAGCCATTTGAGAGTGAAAATGTCAAGGTAAATGGCTGAGAATCTGTATTTTGTGATCGATAAATCTCTCCACCCTAAACGGGTCACTGTGTGATGTGCAATGTCCAGTCACGGAATTATCGGTGCGATATTCTATGACAGCACAGTGACTACTGAAAGATTCGTGAAGGTTTTGGAAAATGATTTCATTCCCATTATCCAAAAAGAACCTGACTTCGACAAGATTCAGTTCGTGCAAGATAGAGCTCGACCTCATCGGACAAAGGAGTGTTTGATGTTCTGGAGGAGCACTTTTGGGACTGCATTCTGGCTCTACGGCACACAGAGGCATCTGGACTCACTTGTTTAGCATATTCTCCGGATCTAAACATGTGTGACTCCTTTTTTTTAGGCTACATTAAAAACAATGTGTACATAAATAACCTCAAAAATGCTTCTGAGCTTAAAATTACCATTCAGGAGGTCATCGACTGCAACAATGTTCCGACACTTCAGTCAGAATTTCGATATTCGTCTGCGCCACAATGATGGCAGGCATATTGAGCAAGTCATAACCTAAATTCGAATATCTCTATTGACAGCCTCGAGGGCTCAGGAAAAAGACAGTTCGATTTCCAATGAGGTAAATGGGTTCGAATCCCAGCGATGGCTGGTCGATACAAATTCCGCATCAGACTTGCACCAACCACAGTGCTGACGTAAAATATCATCAGTGGTAGACGGATTATGGATTAGAGTCCCCTTGCTGTCAGGCTAACCGTGGGAGGTTCTCGTGGTCTTCCTCTCCATATAACGCAAATGCGAGTTAGTTCCCTCAAAGAGTCCTCCACGAAAGCAAATTTCTCTCAATACTTGATCCAGGAGCTCTCTTGTCTTTTAGATTGGGTTCAAAATGACAAGGTTACGTAGTTGATCATTAGTGGTCGTAAACTGACATAGGGTCGGCTGTTCAACGACGGTTATAAAAAATAAAATATCTAGTAGGGAATAAAGTTTGTGCGCTCAGTAGTTTTTAAATAATTTACGTTTTATTTCATAAACAGTGGAATCCCGACTTCACGTTTTCCGTCGGACTAGTGTTTAAAAAAAAACGAAGCGGGAGAACGTAAAATCGGGGTAAAAGGAAATGCAAATATATTTTTCAAAAATTGAAACCTAAGAGAATTACTAGAAAAGAAAATTGCAATCTTTACGAGTTTTTTATTTTTAGATACAATATTAACAATATATCTCTCTGAACTTACAATTGCTTGCAAATTTGTTTTGTCGTTTATGTTCGTAAATATATCAGAGTTATTACGCTTTCGAACTTTTGATCAGTTGTGGGTATATCCTGCGATATTTTTTTCTCGTCTTCATCCCTATCATTGAATCAGGCATTAAATTAGATACTGAAGGAATTTTATTTTATATTATAACCGTCGTTGAAAAGCCGACCCAATTCTTTTGGTTTTAGCACTACTAAAGTTCAACTCCGTAGCCTTGTAATTTTAAACCCAATCCAGAAGACAAGGGAACTCCTGAATCACGTATTGGGAAAAATTTGCTTTCGTGGAGGACTTTTTGACGGAACAAACCCACATTTGCGTTAGATGGAGAGGAAAACGACGAAATCTCACGGTTAGTCTGGCGGCAAGGGGACTCTAATCCATGACCCGCCTACCACTGAGGATATTTTTACGTCAGCATAGTGGTCGGTGCGAACCGGATGCGAAATTCGTATCGACCAGCCATGCTGGAATTCGAACCCGGTTTACCTCATTGTAAGACGAATGCTCTATTCCTTGAGCTATCACGGATCATATTGATGGGATTAAAAGTATTGGGAACTGTGTTGCAGTCGATCATCCACTTTGGAAGATCTTCAGCCATGCAATTTTATTCCAACACGCCAATTGTTGGACATTGAGAAGCAATTTCCGTCGAGAAACTTATTAAACCTATTTGTAATGCGTTTTAGCATCACCTCATACAACTGGAAGCCACCATCCACTTAAATCCTAGAACCGGGGATACGACTTGCCGGTCGAAAAGCTTAAAAGTTAATCATTAGTTTATAGTTAAATTTTGTTATTCCGACACACTTAAGCTTTGATTATAATTATTTTTTAAATGCAGCATTTCAAACAAAATTCTGCAATATATTGAACTTTCGTTTGTTGTTATAACAACTGCTCTAACATACGATTAATTTAGACTGAACTTTGAATGGTAAATCGACTGTTCCAACTTAAATTAATGCAGGAAAATATATAGAAATATAAAAGAAAAAGTAAAAAAAAAAAATTTTTACTTATTAATCATGTAGAAATAAAAGTGATTATAGAAACTTAAAAAGTTTCTATAATGATTGATTACTTATATTCAATACAAAAACAATACCTATTTCAAACACTATACATTTAAGCTATTTTAAATTAAACTTAAAAATTTTTGATAACCAAGTTAAGTACATATGTATATAATGTATATATATATAATGTATATATATATATATATATATATATATATATATATATATATATATATATATATATATATATATATATATATATATATATATATATAATGTTTAGATTGTTAAACAAAGACAAATACTATTATAGGAAAATCTTTATTTTATAAACAAAAATAAATAATTTTTATTCATAAAAATGAGGATTGGCAAATCTTATATACATACAAGTAAAAGTACGATATTTTTATGTATAACACAAATGTTTCACACACAATTTTGAAAGCCAATAACATTTTTGTAAAATTTCAAAATTCGCTTTTTGACATGAAGATTAACAAAGAATTTTTCTAAGATAAAAAGGTGCTCATTGAAATTTAAACAATCAAGAAAAATACTGCCATATTTTAAAAATGCATATTAAAATGCATATTATTCCAAAAAATGCATATTATTCCAAGGAATTTGTAGTGTGCGGACATCTTCGCCAGAGGGCGCTTCGCTCACTCACCTCCGAAAAGTAATTAAATAAAAACAGGAGAAGCGTTCTCGGAACTGGCTTGTGAAGTCAGAACAAATTATGTCTATAACTTACATTTATCTCACGTTAATTTTATGTTATATGTTTAAATAAAAAGTGTTGTCCATACAAGTGACAGTTATTCATGCGAACCAACCACATTACTCCTAGAGTAATACTACACTGGCGCAGTCTCCTAGGATCATGGATAAATCGAAAGCATTGAAGACTACGAGGTAGGCACTCTTTTTGCTTCAATCACTTGTTTGGACATATTTCGTGCGTTTAAGTTTTTAAGTTTTTTGTATTTTAAAGTTGTAAATATAAGAATTTAAAAATGTTTAAAGGGGCTAAAAAAGAGGATCTTAAATTAATTGCAGAAGAGATTGGGGAATCTATAAATCCCGATATTAAGGTAATTGATTTGAGAAATTTAATTCGAAATAGTGTGCATTATAAAAACGATAAAGATTTTGTAGAACAATTTGCTGATTCGATAATTTCTGAGCGAAAGTCGAGAGAAGAACAGCAAGCGAAAATTGAATTCGAAAGAGCTAAGATAGACAGCTCTCGATTAAGTGCGGAAGCGCAGATAGAATTAGAAAAAATAAATCTAGAAAAAGCAAAAATAAACGCTGAGTTAGAAAAAATAAACTTTGAGAAAACGAAACTAGCGAGTACGAGAGAATGTAGCACTGAAAGCGAAGTCACGAATCAGACGAAATCAGTGGAAAACTATATTCAAAGTGTACGAGCTTTAACTATACCTATTCCGAAAAGAACAGATTGTTGGAATTTATTCTTTTCTACTTTAGAGAGAGCCTTTCGAAGCAAAAATGTACCTCAGGAATTTAAGGGAGAAATTTTATTAAATCTCCTCGGAGAAAAAGCTATAAATATTTTAGTTTAAATTAAAGATGAGGAAATAAACGATTATGAGAAATTGAAAAGTGCAATTTTAAAAGAGTACGAACCGACACCTCTAATTTGTTTACAAAACTTTCAGAAAGCGCGTCGTTTGTCAAACGAAACTCATGTACAATTTGCATCTGGATTATCTACTAGTTTGGAGCAATATTGTAGATTAAGAAAGGTACAGGATTTAAATACTTTGAAAGAATTAATTGTAAGCGATAAATTATATCAATCGTTAGATCATGAAACCGCGATGCATATAAATATAAAACCAGAGCAAGATTGGTTTAAACCGGTACAAATGGGTAAAGAATGCGATATGTATTTTGCGTCAAAAGGAAATTCTTTTTCTGATACATATTCTAATTATCAAAAACCCCAGTCTTATAATCAAAATTACACTCGAAATGATTCTAAATATATAGCGCCTCAGTTACGACGCGAAGAAATAATACCGAAGTCAAAAGAAAATAAAATAAATAAAAAACTAGAATGTTACATTTGCGGAGAAAATCATTTAGCAAAAAATTGTGATAATAAATATTCGAAAATGAAAGTCAAAGAAAATGCTGTCATTGCAAAAATCTCCTCCGAACATTTTTATCCATCTGTTGACCTTCACCCTTTGAAGTATGTATCAGTGTACGTGGGAGAGGGGAAGAAGTTAAAATGTGTAATAGATTCTGGAACTCAAATTTTTGTTTGTAATTCGAATTTGATTCCTGGCGCCGATAATGAGGAATGTGGAAAGATTATTTTGAGTTCGGCGTTTGGGGAACATGTTGAGGCTAAGTTAATAAAAACAATGGTCTCATTAAATAGAGATTCTGCATTAAATTATCCCGTAGAATGTATAATTGCATTAACAGATAAGTTAAAGATAGATGGGTTAATACCACCGTTTCTTTATGAGTCTCTGATTTCGTCAGACTTTTAAGAGTTTTTCCAAGGGGGAAAGTAGTGAAAATCGGTGCGTGTTGGAAAAAGAATCAGCACACGTGTTATTACAACAAATTAATGGAAAGGATATTTTGTTAGAGGGGGAAGAGAGTGGTTGCTCATTGAGTGGGAGTGAGACGAATATTTTAAATGGAGATTCTAAATTGTTTTCGGATTATTATAAATTAAAAGAAGAGCAAACCAATTGTATTTCATTAGAAAAAATTCACGCGGAATTAAAACAAAATAAGGGCAATTTTATTTTAATGGATGGATTAATTTACCATAAGGATAAAATTCTCAATGAATCAGTTGTGCAGTTAGTTTTACCAAAATGTAGGATAAATAAAGTTTTAAAATTGGCACACGAATCCGTTTTTGGGGGTCATATGGTGGTTAGGAAAACTATAAAGAGCGAATAAAATATAGTTTTTACTGGCCGAATATGAGGAAAGATATAACGGAATTTGTCCAAACTTGTGAAGGGTGCCAACTTAGAAAAACTGAGAAAATTGGCGATAGAGCGCCCATGACTCCTGTGGTTCGTCCCGAACTTCCTTTCGAAATTGTGAATGTGGATGTAATTGGTCCTATAGACCCACCATCTAGCAGAGGACACAAATATGTACTTTGTCTTGTTGACCAAAATACTCGCTGGCCAGAAGCTGTGCCGTTAAAATCACTATCTGCTAAAACAACTTGCGATGCTTTACTTACAATTTTTACAAGAACTGGTATACCCAACGTTATAGCTAGTGATCAGGCGACTAATTTTAAGTCTGTCCTAACTCAAGAATTTCAAAAGCGCATTGGCTCGAGTCCAAGATTCTCCTGTCCGGGTTATGCTGCTGCGAATGTCCTTGTAGAAAGGTGGAACCGAGTACTTAAGGATATGTTACATCACGTGATACGTAATGATCCAAGAGGTTGGGACCTTCAATTACCATTTCTACTATTCTCATACCGAGAGGTTCCAAACACCACTACTGGGGTATCTCCTTTCAAGCTACTCTATGGTAGAGAGGCTCGAGGTCCATTGTCTATCCTGAAATCATCTTGGTCTGGTGAAATTAGAATCCCTACCACTTTATCTCAGTCAGCTGTTGACTATCTTCAAGAACTGAAAGTCAGACTGGAAAAGGCTGCTGAAAGTGCTTCGTTGATGGCTGCTAACAAACAGAAAGCATACAGTGACTATTTTAATAAAAGATCGCCAGAACGAAATTTCAATGTCGGTGAACAGGTAGTGCTTTTAATCCCTGATTCTATCGATAAAATTTATGCCCGATGGACTGGTCCCGGAGAAATTGTCAAGCACTGTTCCCCACATTCTTATATGGTCAAATTACCAGATGGGAGAGTAAAACAAGTACATGTAAACAAGATAAGGAGATTTCATGCTAGAGTCAATTCAATTGGAGTTATATATGAAAATGAGGACGAATTTGGTGAAATTATTACAGTACCTGAAACGAACATTGGAAAAGTTATGTTTAATTCACAATTGGAACTAGAACATTTGAATGATGATCAGAAAGGAAAATTTATGTCTTTGCTGAGTAAACATCAAGAACTTATGACGGGAAAATTGAAGAAAGCAAATGTTGAAGCGCATAAGATTCGACTTATACCTAACAGTGAGAGGAAGAGGCCTTATATATACCGTATTCCGGATGCTTTGAAAGGAAAAGTAGATGAACAAATAGAAGAACTTTTAGATGCTGGTTTGATAGAAGAGAGTTCAGCTGAAATTTCGTATCCAGTAGTATGCGTTAGTAAAAAGGATGGAGGGATGCGGATGTGTATCGATTATCGAGCGTTGAATGCTGTGACTATAACTGACGATTTTCCAATGGAAGATACTACTGAGTTAATCCATACTATAGGGAAAGTTAATGTAATCTCAAACCTAGATCTGCTAAAAGGTTACTATGCTATTCCTATGGAGGAAGCAAGTTATGATTTAACTTCCTTTAAAACTCACAATTCTCAGTCATCTCGGTTACAGCGATGGGTTTTCGCTCTTCAAAAGTATAATATAACTTTGAAACACTGCCCTGGTTCCAAAATGCCACATGCGGATGCATTATCTCGACTGTTTCCAAATACTATGACTTAAATATTGACTGTTTACTTTTTGATAATTTAAAGTTTTTTTTTTGATATATATATTATTTTGATTTCATAAGCAAGTTATACATTTTAATAGTTTAATGCTACGTTATGTTAAATAATTGAGTGCATTATCTACTTATTGAAAATGTTTTATTATTTGAATTAGCTATATTATTTGCATTAGTTGAAATATTCATTAATATTAGTGATGAATGTTAATTGTCAGTTTATTTTATATATTTATGATATGATTGTTTATTATCAATTTATATGTTTTTTCAGATTAAGTATCAAGGGAGATACTTCAATCTTGCGTTGGGGGGTGTAGTGTGCGGACATCTTCGCCAGAGGGCGCTTCACTCACTCACCTCCGAAAAGTAATTAAATAAAAACAGGAGAAGCGTTCTCGGATCTGGCTTGTGAAGTCAGAACAAATTATGTCTATAACTTACATTTATCTCACGTTAATTTTATGTTATATGTTTAAATAAAAAGTGTTGTCCATACAAGTGACAGTTATTCATGCGAACCAACCACATTACTCCTAGAGTAATACTACAGAATTATTTATCTAACAATAATTATTAATGCGTGACAGATCAAATTGATTAAATAAAGATTTAATTTTTTTTTTTACAAATATAGCCTTGATTATTCAAACAAAAATATTTATTCCTTTTCTTTCAAGTAATTTCTATTAAAAAATAGTTTCTCCATCTTTGTGGAAAACTTTTTTTTTCTTTGATTAATAATAGTAGAACTTAAAATATGAAATAATGAAATACATAATAATACAGTAGCGATTTTTACGAAATAAATTAAAAAATCGATATTATAGCAATCATAGGTTTTAAAACATCATTTTCCTTATTCTCAAAAGTTTCTTTAAAATATTGGCTTTTAAATACCTAAAAACCATTAAAAATACTCACTGAAAATCAACTATTACAGAAGAAATTGTATTAAAAAAAAAATTTCAAATATCTTGTGGCTTGATAGTATAAATATATCATTTTAGCACATATATATATAATTTCATTATTTTATGACTAACAGTAATAAACAAATAGGACACTTTAAGGTAGGTTTAAATCTTAGATAATGTAAATTTGATACACATTAGGTTATAATTAGGTTAGATTAAATGCTAAAAATTCACAATATTCCAAAGAATTAATTATCTTTCAATAATTATTAAAGCGTGACAGAAGAAATTTATTAAATAAAGATTTAATATATATATATATATATTTTACAAATAAAGCCTTGATTTTTCCAACAAAAATAGTTATTCCATTCTAATGATATCCTCCTTCCGGAAGTGAAGCTCACAAATCTACAAGAAAAAAATGTGATTAACAAAGGCTAAGTGACATAAAAGCCATTTAATAACTAAAATGTAATATTTATTTATAGGGTATATTTTACTAATATTATAACATTTTAGCTGCACAATGTGTACTATTATATCTTTAAAATATTTTACATTAAATACCATTCCATAAGAATTTAGTTTTTAATTTTTGTTTTTAAATAATTAAAATTTTCTATTTTATAATTAAATTCTCAAATCTGAATTTATACTTTTAATTCTTTTATAAAAAATTACTTTTAATCAGTTCTGATCACTTGTTGCGACTTCATGCAGTCTGCACAAGATAAAAATTTATTTTTATAAGAAATGTATATAAAACGGCAAAAAAAAATTTTTTTTTTGTACTTATTCAGAACATAAAATGAAGGAATTCATAATATAATAAATAATTCACAATTCTTCCTTTGAATATTAATAATACTGTATATTAATAAGAATACACTTGGCGTAAATATGTGAGTTTAAAACTGTAATAAAAAATCACCCTTTTAACCATGAAACTAAACTATTACAATAAAACTATTTTTGAATTCAATTTCAAATATTGCATTAAATTAACATTCCATTCATGCAGTCTAAATTTTATGTTTGTTAATCATTAATAAAATACAGAAATAATAAATAAAGTCATAAGAAATATATAACTTACTCTTGAATTTGCAGTCAGGGTAAAATCTTCTCGTAAGATTCGGTGTTTTCATATCTGAGATAAATTTTTATCTTTTGGAAACTTGAAGACAGATACTTTTGGACCTTTATCATAATAGTTACCACGGCAATTAAAAACAGAACATCTAAAAGACATCTTTGTAGTTTCAGACTAACAATCAGGTAAACATGTGCCAAGAGGACACAATATGGCAATTGAAATAAAAAAATGTGTAGTATATCGTTCTTCTAAACATCGTTGCTCACGTTCATCTCATGCGTTTGTCAACTAAGATGGTTGAATGCGCAGAACGGTTCACTTTACAGATAGTCTGAGGGGACTACTCTCTTCAAAATCCGAGGAAGTTGTCAAACCCGTGTGGAGGCTTTTTAGTTCTAGGAGGTGATGGTTTTAGTCGACATTGTCCAACACTGTGGAAATAAAATTCAGAGCTTCCGGAGCATTTAATTTTGCTTTAGAAATATTTTGCGGATCACCGGAATCAAGAAAAAGAAATGATTACTTAACCAGTTGCTTAGTTCTTTAAATGATTGGAAAATTTCAAGATTCAATGATTGAAGTTTGCTTGAAAAAAAACTCAACTTTTAAATTTTACAATTTAAGCTTCCATACTTCATATAACTATCCTTTCCTTGCTTTTCCTTCTGATTTTAACTCAAGGAGGAAATCGACCTCTCACGGACAAAAGGATAATAAAATAAAATAGAAAAAATACCAGAAAAGATACTAACACCTATAAAACAAGTCTCTTAAAAAATCAGAACTCTGCGAGCTTTGTAGACAAAAAATTATTTTGATCTCTTCGAAAACCGAATAAAGCGGGATTTTCTTAAAAACGGTAACGTAAAATTTGGAATAATTTAACATTATCGGTACAAGCAACTTTCACGGACTAGATCAAAATGACGTGGAAAGCGGGACAACGTAAATCCGGAGTTCAACTGTAATTCAATAATCGTCATTTGGTACAAACATTTCATTTTACATAATTTGGGTATGGGGATTTGAAATATCGAATCAGTTTAGTTCGAAAAGCTATAGATTTTTTTCAAAATGGTATTTTTAGTTTAGTTTATTTTTAGTCTGAATTTACAAATTTATAAGGAAAGTATAGGCTTACACACACACACATATATATATATATATATTGAAAAATATGAAATTAAGGACAATTTGTTTTTGTTATCAGTTTTTGGGAGAAAGATTTAAAACAGGCTATGGTAGACTAAAAAATTTATACTTCACAACGGAAACCACACTGCTATGTCATTAACAACATTTATCTCTAAACAATTTTCATTTTTTTCAATTTTAGATCTTGCTATCGTTTTTTACAATCCCTTCAGTTATTAATAAAGATAAAAAATAACTATAAGATTTAAAAAAATCAATTCTTTTTTCATTGTTAAATCTAGTGTCATATTACAAATGAGTTTCTGTCCGTAAATGTTTCCCTCGAAAGTGAAAAGTGCTTAATATTTAATTTGCACAAATTAAATTTTTTATATATCTGGGAAAATTTTCAAATATTTTCATATACTTTTACTCAGTATTAGAATTTCGAATACTTTTACTTTTTATCTAGTATAAGAGTATGCGTTTAAGTTAAGAAAGGAATGTTAGTACGATTAACCATTAGGAAAGTATACATAAAGAATGTTTTATAAAAGGAATGTTTCATAAAAGGAATGTTTCATAAAAGGAATGTTTCATAAAAGGAATGTACTAGATGGATTTTAAAGATCTGTGTCAATAAAAGTCGTGTGTTCAAATAGTTTGCAATTAGTTCAGTGTAATGTTTTATTGCAATTAATGGTTTATTGCAATAAATCTACGCAAGTTCAGTCAGATGGATTATTTCTTCTGAATTATCCTAAAGTCATAAAAGATGATTGCGATATATCTATAAAATATCAGGTGTAATATAAATTCCAGCAGCGTGCACCATTAGAATTTCTATCTGAAATTTCGCTAAAACAAGCCGTTGTGGTCTATCCGTCCGATTAACCATAAAGTTTATGGTAAGGAGCATTTCATTATTTTCACAGTTTTGATACCGATTACAACTGGTACGGTTAAGAAACTATGAATACAAAACTGTGCAATTTTGTAACTATTTAAAACTAGCATAGTTTCTAAGCCATAAAAATAAAATTCAAATGGACATTGGAGGTTTATGGGCACTGCGCCATTTATGCGTGAATGTTAGTTCCGTATTCTTACATGGGGTCACCGATTAAAAAATGCGGGACACTAGAAACTCTTCATTCATTGAAGAAATTGAAAAAATACTGTAGTATCAACGCTGATATTCAAACCTCCTGTTTAGCCGGATTGACAGTTAGCCGTTTCGGTTATAATATGTACCCCATCTGTAAGGAACTTCGTGGTTTCATTAGGTGCGATAAAATTCTGGTTGTTTAGCTGTATTAGGTGAAAGCAGCTACTACACGGTTTTTCTCACAGCTTGTTTCTTTAGCTGTTTGAATATCATCTTATTTCTAGTTATTTAGCTGTTTTGTTTTAATATTGTAAAATAACAATTAAATCAACGCTGATATTCAAACCTCCTGTTTAGCCGGATTGACAGTTAGCCCTTTCGGTTATAATATGTACCCCATCTGTAAGGAACTTCGTGGTTTCATTAGGTGCGATAAAATTCTGGTTGTTTAGCCGTATTAGGTGAAAGCAGCTACTACAAGGTTTTTCTCACAGCTTGTTTCTTTAGCTGTTTGAATATCATCTTATTTCTAGTTATTTAGCTGTTTTGTTTTAATATTGTAAAATAACAATTAAATCAACGCTGATATTCAAACCTCCTGTTTAGCCGGATTGACAGTTAGCCCTCTCGGTTATAATATGTACCCCATCTGTAAGGAACTTCGTGGTTTCATTAGGTGCGATAAAATTCTGGTTGTTTAGCCGTATTAGGTGAAAGCAGCTACTACACGGTTTTTCTCACAGCTTGTTTCTTTAGCTGTTTGAATATCATCTTATTTCTAGTTATTTAGCTGTTTTGTTTTAATATTGTAAAATAACAATTAAATAAATTGTTACGGAACCATTTTTTCCGAGAAATTTGTAACAGATTAGTGACTTTAGTCTAAACGCTTTTTTTTTTTTTTTTTCCTGTACTAATAAGAATGACCGCCGTTTTCTTAAAAACGTTGTATCCAAGAAGGAATACTTTCAGTACTTCAGCTACCAAGAGAGAAACCCTTCAGTACTTAATATCGTGGGTAATGGGGGAACATGTGGTTTGTAGTGGGTAAATTTACTGGATAGCCTATTTACGAGATAGAAAGTTTCAATTTTCAGATTCCCTGCGAACCTTTCTCGGAACTTTAGGGTTCTGCGAAACACCTTTTAGAAGATTTGTGATGATTTATATCCTCATAAAGAATTATTAATGTATTATGTAAATTATTAATATAAATGTAGATATAGTTTTTTCCTAATGCGTTATAAGTTTATTCAGTTCTGAGAACATTTTATATATCTCGCAAAGAATAAAGTATTTGTAAATAATGTCAAAAAATAGATATATTATATAAATGCTCCAAAAAGACATAAAAAAATTTTGATTTATTTTTGAAAAAATTAGATTAAACTTACTTTGGAGGGATATACATAATAATTGGAACATGGTTTAATGGTGAAGCCGTTCATAAATGGATTGACAAGACTATATGGATTGTGAAGGGCTAACTGAAGTGCAAATGGAGTTCCAGTGTAAAATTGGTTTGTTTGAGCTTTGTCCGATTTTACAATAACCATAATTACTACAGAAAAAGAAAGAAATATTTAAAAAGAATAAATGCAACACAATCCATTGCATTTGTATATTAAATGATAACAGGGTATCCAAAAAGTCTCGATTAACAGTGCTATATGTTACTCTAAATGCAAATAATTCAAATTGGTGTACATTTTGTGGAGAATCCAAAACTACAATTAAAAACGGGGGTTCCTATCTGAAATTTCAAAGTTTCTCCAACCCAAGCATTAAGTTGGAGTCACACTATGAAATATATTTTTCAAATATAGGATATTTTGCAAGTCTGTTTTCAGACTTTGGATCGTATTACGTGAGATCATTCCCATACTTTACGAGCACCCTGTATGGTAATGACAAACAAAGTGATCTAATTTGAACGTAGATAATTTAGACCACACTGTAATTGTAACCAAAGAAGGAATTAATTCAAAAATGTCTTAATCGACAGTCCAAAGAAAATATTGGAAAAATAATTGCTAGCGAAAATTTGTTTTAAAAAAACTTTCACGCATTACAACAAAAATTCAAAAACTGCACTATGTATCTATGTGGAAAGAAAATTTATCGGTAGTGAAAAAATCTTAAAGAAAAAAAAATTCATTCAAAGAACTTCATTCTCTCAAAAAGGGACAACTAGGCGTTTGTCGACAAATAATTGCCCGATTGCGACGTCATGAATGTTTACGCCATTTTTCAGCAACCAATCAGGTTCGATACACAAGCAAAACGTCGTTTACATGCATCCAATTAATCTGCTCCGAAAGATTGAGTCAGCGCTATAATAAACTAAGTTTTATAGCTGTAAAGTTAACACGCCATTTATATCCACGTGATGATACTCAATCATCTGGTTTCAGCGATCTTCTACTATTCGAGTTGCAAGTACCCGATTGTCTGACATCTATAGTCTCAACAAGTGTTATTTATGCAACGTAAAAAAAATAAGTTCAAAAAACCTCAACTTTGGGGCGCATTACATCAAAATTCAAACAAGCTACAAATTTCCAATACAAGCATTGTTCAATTATATCATATATATCAGCATAAACATTTTTACAGATTTTTCAAATGTGTAAAACTTATTGTTTAATTAAATCCATTGCATTAAAAAGCAAAATGTGCAAGTCTTAAACAGTTTGGTCAACAGCTGATTGCCAGTGATTTGTTGTACATGCAACTTCATAAGATTCTTTCGATCAACCAATATTGCAACACTACCTACTCGTTTATCATAAAAACTCTAAATTTAAAAGTACCATTTTTAATTCCATAAAGATTGAATAGATTAAAACAGCCTGGAGTTTTTAATTTAATGTCTTTTCAAGCATTTTGGTTACGATGCATTCTTAGCAAAAGTTTTTCTGGTCTTGAATGAATTAGCATTTTAATTTCAGCTGAAAGAGTGCTCTAAATAAAAAAATATTGATTAATCACAATTCTTAAAACAATGTAATATTTCAATCAACTATGGTGCTTTAGTTAAATAAGAAAGTCGTAGCTAAATATGTCAACAACAAAAAAAAAACAGCAAAGCTTACGTGACTTCGCTTTAATGAACTTAGATCCATCAATCTTTCCCCATAAGCTGTTAAATGTGTAGCAGTTATTGGGTAAACCTTTGGTATCAAATACATTGACTATGTCTGGACCACTAAAGAGAAGAATTAGAAATTTGTAATGCATAAGGGTTTAACAATCACAAGAAGTAAAAACTTATTACAATATTTATTTTTTAATTAAAACGATTCAATGAAACTTTTGTAAGTTGAGCTTTTAACTATTATAATTTTTTTAGCATTTTTTAAATTTAAAATTAATTTTAAAATTACAAATTTCATAGAACCCTTATAAAAATAAAATATACTAGTTATAATGTTAAAAGTCGCTAGTAGATTTAGTACTGCCTTATTTAGTAAATAGCTTATTAAATGACGAGATATATTTTAAGTTTATCTTCTGTGAAATCATAGAGCAGCAGCATTTCACTTTTTCAGTGTTCTGAAAGCAAAATTTCAAAGGCATTCAGGTAGGAAAAGATTTAGTATCATTTTTAATATACTAAAAGATAAAAGTTTCTATTTTTAGTATATTCTTTAGTAGTGTGTAATTCTAGAACCGTACTGAAAAGATTGAGCCAACAGCTCTTTTTTATATTATAACCGTCGTTGAACAACCGACCCAATTTTTGATTTTACAGCTACTAATGTTCAACTAAGTAGTCTTGTAATTTTGAACTCAATCCAGAAGACAAGGAAACTCCTGAATCAAGTATTGGGAGAAATTTGCCTTCGCGGAGGACTTTTTGGTGGAACTAACCCACGTTTGCGTTGCATGGACAGGAATGCCACGAAAACTTCCCACGGCTAGCCTGATGGCAAAGAGACTCTAACCTATGATCCGTCTACTACTGAGAATATTTCACGTCAGCACTGTGGTCGGGGCAAGCTGGATGCGGAATTCGTATCGACCAGCCTTCACTGGGATTCGAACCCGGTTCTGCTTATTGGAAGGCAAACGCTCTATCCCCTGAGACATTGCGGCTCTCCAACAGCTCCTTTTATTTTTTATATTTTATATCCGTCGTTTGACCACCGACCCAATTTCGGGTTTACGACAACTAATGTTCAGCTCCGTAGCCTTGTACTTTTGAACCAATCCATAAGACAAGGAAACTCCTGGATCAGTACCCCCAGAGATATGATTTGTTAATAGGATTATAGAGGACTTTGTGACTCGACATATTTAACGTGCATCGGTCACTATTTATTACGCGGGGATTCCTCGACTGGCTGGGATCGAACTCTTGAACTTTCCGACTTGGGCCCAATGTCCTACCAACCAGGCTATCCCGACCTCCCCAAAAGCTCTTGAAATGAAACTATACACATTGCGACAGGGATGATGTTCAGAATGTTTGACCTCCCTTCCTTTTTGCTACCGCCAATGAAACAAAGACTTTTTATTTGAGACACTTATGATAGAAGATGAACGGAAGGAGAGGATGCAGGGTAGAAATAGTCCATCAGAAAGCTGTAACGAAGCAACCTCAGTGCGTCACCTTATGTCAACGAAGGGAAACGTGGTCAGTAAGGAGGCAACATCGCTTATAACAAATGTCTTGTCTACCATGTCAGGTGTGACATTTGTTCGATAAGATGAAGGACGTAGTCAAGGGCAAACACATTCAATCCTCTGAGAAAGCACATGCCGTTGCTGAATGAACTGCTGAAATATACTAGCATGATGGTTTATGGTCCACCTAATGTCAAAATTGCATTGACATGGATTACATCTAACTTATGTAATATCTGTTTTCTGGTTGATGTTCCCTCCTGTGATAGCATTTGTGTCAATGGAGTTCCGTGACTCAGAGATTTTAAAGCGACTTTTCGGACGATCTAGATCTTAGTTTTCACGTGACCTCCATGCTGTTTATTTGATCATAATTCTCTTGTCAATATTTTGAGTAATTCTTGCAGAAAAACAAACAGCAAAAAAGTTAAAAATCTTAAAGAATAATAAAATTCTATTCGCCATTTTTAGAAACTTAAGAAACATTCTTACCGGATCTATCGTGACAGTTTTGCTTAAAATGCACCAATTCAAATTCTCAATTTGTAACGTATATTTCAAATGAATTTTTATCTTGATGAAAAAGTTTACAGTAAATAATACAATCGGCGCAGCGTTGAAAAATATTTTAAATTAAGTTTTGTTTTCAAACACTTGAATTCAAGACAAAAATCCTTTGTCTGCAACGAAAAGAATCTCTACTCTTCTCGTCCTATTAAAACCGATTCAACTTGTTCGTCTCTTTTCGAACTGCAATGTCAGAACAGTTAGGAACCCGATCCAAATTCCGGAACTCATCCATTTATTGCTTTGTGAATGTCAGAAATGAAGCCATTTTGAACCTTCTTGGTCAATCGAATTAATGATTAAATTCTAATATTTCAATACAATCAAAATTATTTGAAGAATTTATTGAAAGTAGTGAATAAAAAATAACACCTGCAATTTGTTAGTCTGGGAAAATCATATACTATGCAATATGTTACCAGATCTTCAGCCATCATTCCCATCTCCCTATATTCATGTCGTGACAAAGGAGGTAGCTCGTGTGGTGCAACTGCTGGAATCTAATTAAATATTCAGTTGTCATTAAAATAGTTAAAATGGATAATAAAATAATGTTGTCAACGTAGCAAGGGCATAGCCAATTCCTTTTAAGTTACGAATTCTAAGGAAGTTTTAGCTTGTAATTTTAAAATAGAGTAACTAAGTTTTTTATTCACATTCATGTACAAAATATTAGAAGCTTTTTTTCTTATTCTGCAATGAAGGTGTAAATAAATTGAAGATCAAGGGGAAAAACTGTTAGTTCATTTTTCACAACGTACTGACATTGAATTAAGAATGACTATTCATCCGTTGTAAAAAAAAAAATTATATATGCCTCAAAATCTACATTTTAAAAGTTCGCGCTTCACTTGATATCTATAATAACGAAAAAAGAATAAAGTAAAAAGTAATTAAAGAGAGAATAAAAGAGATTAGATGCTAGCATTTCGATAAAATTCTTAACACTTAGATCGAAATTTCTAACAATAGCCATTTCTAATTGAAACTGTTTCGAAATTATAACGATATAAGGTTATCGTTTTGTATCATTAACGAGTAAAATAACTTAATAATTTCTTTTTACTTAGTCCCACAGTCAGTAATTCTAAGTTTAATTTTTTTTTTCCAAGAAGAGATGAAAATTCATGTATTCGCACATTTCGTTACAATGTTCACAAAATACTCTTGCATAAAATTATAATAACTATGTTTTTTTATGAACAAAATCATTTTTCTTTATTTTTGAAAAACATCGACTAACTTTTTTTTTGGAAAAAAAAGCAACGTTGTTGTAGGAAAAGCGTTGATTGTAGTAAGAAGAGGCGCATACATATAAAAATTAAATTATCCCAGCACAGTTGTCGACAAAGTGCGAGCCACATACGATGAAATTTGGATTATTCTAAAATATCTGATTTGAAAAAAAAAAGATATTTTAAATTGAAGGTCTTGGAACAATATAATGATAGGTCACATTTTACAATTGTTTAGAGCAGCTTTGTTGGTGAAAAACATGAGATATTTCTGTATATTTTGTTGTTTATCTAGTGGGAATTCTAGAAACTACTATAAATTTAAATACTAAGGAAAATTTTGTTAAAAGAGTCACTTTTGTATAAAGTGTTTCTTATCCTTATATGTAATCCTTATATACCAAGCCTTTCGATCAATATTTTATTCTTCTTTTAAAGATGTTAACACCTACTGCTGTATTAGTTGCCTTCAGACCTGCCAAATTCTACAGCTTTTAAGTTGAGATTTTTCCCAAATATTTCAAGTGGTAGCAGAATTTCTGTTTTAGCATTTATTTTTTTTTAAAAAATAGCTACCGCATGATTTAAAGATATACTTAAAATGTTGGAAACGTAAACAGTATTGTCTTTAGCTGATGGTAAAATTTTGACAACATTTGCTTACTTAATTATTATTTAACTATCACGTGAAATTATGTGGAGAGATAGAACTTCTGGGTTAGCAGCTCTGGTTGTCGCCAATGACAGTTGTCTAGTTACTTAGAGTATTTCAAAACTTTAACTATGTAATCATTATCATGAAAAATGAATACTTCAAAGTATGATCTTAGAAACAATTTTAATGCTTTATTTTTTAATACTATTTTACTTGTTAAATAAAATTGATTTAATTTGTTTTGACCATCATTACACATAAATGCAGTGCTGCCAACCTGTAACCACTAATTCCCCAACGAACTTAAAAACATTACAACGTGCGAATCAGGTCTTTTTATGCATCTTTGAATTATTATAGTCATTCTTAATAAAAATATGATAATGAAAGTTTTGATATGACATTAAATAATTGTTAAAAATCACAGACTTTTAGTTGGGCGAATTCGCCGGTCTGTAAATATTTCAAGCATATTATTATAAATATTTCAAACATATAAAAGATTCCATAAATATTTCAAACATATAGAAGATTTCTTATTTATGAGATGATGCTGACGAAATCAAACAAATTTCATTTGACAATTTGTTTTAACAACTTTTAACAGCTTTTATTTAACAACTATTATTTATTAACTTATTTAACAACTTTTACAATTCTTTTCAAGAATTGTAAAAGTTGCCAGCTAAGTTGTTATTTGATAACTACGAGAAAACTTCCTTGACAAATTAAAAATCGGACTATCATTTTTAAGCCTCAAAAACATTGGTTTGAGTTTTACATATCTTCTCTTTAGTTTCACTAAGAAACGTTGGAATGATGTATATTCTAATAGTGTTTGAATTAAATTAACTAAGTTTTCCCTTCTTTGTTTATTTATTTATTTACACACTCACCGAAGATCTCGCGCTATCGCGGGTTTCTTCTCTAGTGGTGGCGCTAGATTGGCGACAGATGTGTTATATAGTTTAAAGCAAGTAAATTGGCTGAAGGATATAACGTTTACAACCACCTATCTCCCATGAAATCGATCTTTTCTACACTGTTAAAAATATCTTTGAAAAAATAGTTAAATAACAATTTATTTAATTATTTTACCATATTAACTAGAAGAAAGACTAATCTCACCGATTACTTCAACAAACTTTCTAGCTATGGTCAGCACAACAGAACCTCTCTTTACCTTAACAATTGGCGCAACAATCAGCGACAGTCCATTCAGTCATGTTGAACTTCTGCATTTGCCTTCTGAAGGCGTTGAGCCCCACTCCTTAAAATCTTGTCTGAATCCTTCAGAGGGAATCCCTAGAGTCCATTTCTGCTCCGGTTACAAAGAAAGATCATATTCCAGCTGAACTTAGGCAGCTAGCTTTGGAAATTTTAGGGCGAGATTCCCAGTGACGCCGTAAAAATTTACATAGACGGTAGTGGAATGGGAGACCTACCTGGTAGTGGCGTCTTCATTGAAAAATCTGGGCAAAATTACTCCATCTGTCTGCGTAATCCTGATTTCACTTCAGTCTTTAGAAGTGAATTAATCGCAATTGAACAGGGCATCGGTGCTATAATCAACGAAAGTGATTTTGGAGATCTTTGGATCCTGTCGGACAGTCACAGCTCCCGTCAACACCTACACAAATGGGCTAAAGTTGGAGACAAAACAAGCATCTCCATCCTTCTTTAACTTCAATTTATTTCAAAGCACCACGACGTTCATCTTCAGTAGATACAATCCCACGTTGACATCTTTGGCAATGAGCAAGCGGATCGCTTGCCCAAGGAGGGCTGTAGTCATTCAACACCTTCGTCCTCAGCCCTTACTAACTCAGAGATTCAGTTCAAAATCAAAAGCCATCTATCAAAAAAGTGGAGGATCCCCCCCTCTCACCACTGGTATGCGGTCAAGGAACCGGGCTCTTCACTTGTTCATATAGGTGATAGAGCGACTCAGACAGCAATTCCCAGATTGGCAAGTGGACACACGAATAGTCTCTCGTACTTTGAAGGAAGAAAGACTGCCCCAAATGTGAAGCCCAGCAGGCCACTGCTGAACATATCCTTGACTGCTTGGGCCTTTCCAAGGAGGACGCTACCCTACTTCTTGTCATCGACTTTTCGAGGGTCAACAACCTACTGGATCTTGTCTGACTCCGTCAGACAATTGGAGGATAAGGAGCAACAACAACCATATTCAACCAAAAAGGTTAAATAATTATAAAAAAGGTGTTATTCAAACTATTAATTGTGAGAAAAATTGTTTATAAAATGTTTTCATCTAATAGGGTTAAACAATCAGAAATTCATTCACACCAACTAGGACTACACTATGAAGCCACTTAGTTCCTTGCAGCTGGTTACTTATTGTAGCCGAGAAGACGAATCTGTCAATATCATGAGCGACGGAGCTCGAATCCCTGCGTTGACACAACTTTCATCTTTTCAACAAATGTAGAGTTTCCAGTATCCAGCTCTTCCTAATGTGTGACCCTGGACTGTTAGAAAAGCAAACTCTCGTTAACGCAAGCACCACAGAATTGCTTAATACAAAAAAAATCTAGTATTTTCTAATTCTCACAATAGATGGTACCTTCAAAAAAAAAACTAATTAAGCCATATTCCATTCTTCATTTTGCAAAGTACATCATTAACTTCATTAACTGTTCAATAACTAAGTAAAATCCTAGATTAGCCGAACTTCTATGTTTAGTAAAATTTAATTCTTACGTTTTTTTTTAACCATCTAGCTGTTAACGGTTTCAAAACTGTAAAAGTAAGAAATATTCTTAACTGTAAACTTTACAATTAATTGGACGGACAGACTGCTGCCGGTTATTTTACCGTAATTTTAGAAATCTAACAGTGTATAGCAATTGGGAAAATAATGGGTACTTATGTAAACTATTTATGCGTATTTTAGTATTATTTGTGAAACTCTTTTAGTCTCTCAAAAACAGTAATAACTGACTTCTTTATTACGGTTAAGACCATAAATAGTCTGCAGCAATTAGAAAAGTGTCTCACTGATTCATTCCTGGGGTCAAAGTTTTGATCGCAAAGTACAGGATACTTCTCACAGAAAGCACTTAAATTCTTGCGAGGATGACAGAGTTCAGGAAATCTGTCACAAAACAAGTTTGATTTAATTCTGAAAAAGAAAAAGTGGTATGGTTGAACAAGTGAAACATGTTTTGCATTAAACATATGGATTTTTATCACTAGAGACATGATAGCATTCAAAAAATATCATGATAATGAACATTAAACATTGAAATCAGTTGACATTAAAAACTTATATCTCGAAATACAGTATTAAATAAACACAACATCTTAGTGTGAAATTTCAAAACAATTAATATAATTCTTTCTTACAAAAGAGCAGCTGTTTGCAAAGCGCATTAAATGTGTATTTTTAAAAGAACTATTTTTGTTGTACAATTAATATCTTTAGAAAGTTTAAAAATCAATTTATGTAAATTCTCTTATAATTAAAAAGGATTTGAGAATGATTTTGGAAAAAAAATTATCTGAGTTTAGAAAAAAATGGTGACTTATTGAAGTAGATTGACAGAATTTGAATCAAGTTTTGACTTAATATCAATGAATTTGAATCAATGAATTCAGGATTCGCTCTTAATTTAAATAGCGTCAGTAAAATTAGAAGGGTAAAAATATTACCCATAATTCCAAATATGTGTATAGAATTTAAAATAAAGGTACACAGCCTGTGGCCCGTGGGCCATATGCGGCCAGCTAGATGTTGAAGTGCGGCCCGGGGCAGCACAAGAACATAATTAAAAAAAAATCTCCTTTTTGAAAAGAAAAAAAGGTTGGAAATTTTCAATCATCCATTCATAGCAGTGGTGGCTCAGAGGATAGAGTGCTCGCCTTCCAATAAGATGAAACGGGTTCGAATCCCAGCGAGTCTATACGAATTCCGCATCCGGTTTGCACCGACCACAGTGCTTACGTAAAATATCTTCAGTGTAGACGGATCATGCATTAGAGTTCCCTCGACATCAGGTTAACCGTGGGAGTTTTTCGTGGTTTTCCTCTCCATGTAGCGCAAAAGCGGGTTAATTCCATCAAAAAATCCTCTACGATGGCAAAATTCTCCCAATACTTGATCAATGTGTTACGTTGCCTTCTGGATTAGGTTCAAAATGACAAGGCTATCGAGTTGAACATTGGTAGTCATGAACCCAAAACATTGAGTTGGCTGTTCTCAACGATGATTATAAAATAAAAAATAATATCCCCCATTCAAATTATGATTTTTAAACGCGCTCAACTTGCACAAATTGCGTCGTAAACCTGTATAGTTTTTCAACCGCTTTTTCGGTGATACGGTATTCCACATAGTCTATTATTTTCAACATATTATTCTGATAAGCAAATTTCAAAATCGAGTTATTTTTGAATGCAATTTGTTTGTGACTATTTCATCGTTATTCCAAATGACTTTTTGAGCTTCGGATTTCCGTGCAGTTCTCGATATTACTCATGTACTACATTATTTCTACTCGCGAATCTCGCATTTAAATAATCACTTTTGATATTTCGTTAATAATTGCTCCGCAATTCTACATGATTTTGAAAATTCCAATGTGTATTAGTAGATACTCGAATCCCGGAATACACTTTGTTTATGCCAATTTTATGACAAATCTAAGATATTTTTTTAATCGTTCTTTTGGTAGTTATTTCTTCTTTTTCGACATGGTTTCGGAAAACTTAATATTTTTAATTTACTATTGTTATGTCCTGCGAATTTTGAATCACGCATTTTAATTATCTCTTTCGAGTTGTTAAATGTGAGCCGATTTCATCGTCATTTCAAATGACTTTTCGATTGTTTTTTTTAAGGCAGTTATCGATAAGTTTTAATGTAATATTATTACGAGTTTCGAATCATACATTTTAAACTTTTATTTCAGTGGATTTCATCGTCTATCACGCAAAATTTTTTTTTTCTTTTTCTTTTCATTTTTTTTTTTTTTTTTTAAAATCTCGATATAATTAATACAATATTATTACAAAACACGTAATTTGCATATGGGGAAGAAACTGTTTACTGTTTTTTAAAACTTTATTTCTAATTTCATTAGCTTAAAGAACCATTCTAGATTTAATATTTATAAATATTTGTTATAATTCACTAATTATAACTGTTCTGAAGTTAGAAATGAGTCCCCAACTAAATGTTGAGTCTTATTTTGATTGTTTTATTCTCAAACAATTTAGACAACCATAGAAGATCTTTAAGTAAAATATTTATTTATTTATTTCACTTTCTTTCTATGAAAAATACAGTTAATATTTTTCTAAAAATAAACTTGTGTATTATGTAATTATATTATGCAATGTGTTAGAAAATAAAACATGCTTTTCCCCCATCCTTATAAAAAAAATTTTTTTGATAAATCTACTTTTTGATAAGAATTTTTTCATAAGAAAATATAATAATTCTTTTTTTGAAAAGTTTCAATATGATATTCTTGAGGTTTTAATCAATTTTAATATTTGAAATCATTTAATTTTTTTAAAAAATATATTACTAAGTTAACTGATAAAAATAATTTAGAAACTAAAACTTTGTTATTTCCATAAAAATTATCACAATTGACGCCAACATGTATAAATGCCTTTCGCTGGCCAATCTGCTGTGGCCATTCACTCGCACTCCTAATCTAAAATCTCGAGATCGAAAGATAAGAAATTTAAAAATTGAAACCAAAACACTTTTTCAACTCCTTTTCAATGGATGGAATGGCCTATCTGCTGTATAAGTGGCCATTCAATCAAAATGTTGAGCACCACTCCTAATCTAAAATCTCGAGATCGAAAGATAATAATTTAAAAATTGAAAGCTGTCTACCAAAACACTTTTTCAACTCCTTTTCAATGGATGGAATGGCCTATCTGCTGTATAAGTGGCTATTCACTCAAAATGTTGAGCACCACTCCTAATCTAAAATCTCGAGATCGAAAGATAAGAATTTAAAAATTGAAAGCTGTCTACCAAAACACTTTTTCAACTCCTTTTCAATGGATGGAATGGCCTATCTGCTGTATAAGTGGCCATTCACTCAAAATGTTGTGCACCACTCCTAATCTAAAATCTCGAGATCGAAAGATAAGAATTTAAAAATTGAAAGCTGTCTACCAAAACACTTTTTCAACTCCTTTTCAATGGATGGAATGGCCTATCTGCTGTAAAAGTGGCCATTCACTCAAAATGTTGAGCACCACTCCTAATCTAAAATCTCGAGATCGAAAGATAAGAATTTAAAAATGGAAAGCTGTCTACCAAAACACTTTTTCAACTCCTTTTCAATGGATGGAATGGCCTATCTGCTGTATAAGTGGCCATTCACTCAAAATGTTGAGCACCACTCCTAATCTAAAATCTCGAGATCGAAAGATAAGAATTTAAAAATTGAAAGCTGTCTACCAAAACACTTTTTCAACTCCTTTTCAATGGATGGAATGGCCTATCTGCTGTATAAGTGGCCATTCACTCAAAATGTTGTGCACCACTCCTAATCTAAAATCTCGAGATCGAAAGATAAGAATTTAAAAATGGAAAGCTGTCTACCAAAACACTTTTTCAACTCCTTTTCAATGGATGGAATGGCCTATCTGCTGTATAAGTGGCCAATCACTCAAAATGTTGAGCACCACTCCTAATCTAAAATCTCGAGATCGAAAGATAAGAATTTAAAAATTGAAAGCTGTCTACCAAAACACTTTTTCAACTCCTTTTCAATGGATGGAATGGCCTATCTGCTGTATAAGTGGCCATTCACTCAAAATGTTGTGCACCACTCCTAATCTAAAATCTCGAGATCGAAAGATAAGAATTTAAAAATGGAAAGCTGTCTACCAAAACACTTTTTCAACTCCTTTTCAATGGATGGAATGGCCTATCTGCTGTAAAAGTGGCCATTCACTCAAAATGTTGAGCACCACTCCTAATCTAAAATCTCGAGATCGAAAGATAAGAATTTAAAAATTGAAAGCTGTCTACCAAAACACTTTTTCAACTCCTTTTCAATGGATGGAATGGCCTATCTGCTGTATAAGTGGCCAATCACTCAAAATGTTGAGCACCACTCCTAATCTAAAATCTCGAGATCGAAAGATAAGAATTTAAAAATTGAAAGCTGTCTACCAAAACACTTTTTCAACTCCTTTTCAATGGATGGAATGGCCTATCTGCTGTATAAGTGGCCATTCACTCAAAATGTTGTGCACCACTCCTAATCTAAAATCTCGAGATCGAAAGATAAGAATTTAAAAATGGAAAGCTGTCTACCAAAACACTTTTTCAACTCCTTTTCAATGGATGGAATGGCCTATCTGCTGTATAAGTGGCCATTCACTCAAAATGTTGTGCACCACTCCTAATCTAAAATCTCGAGATCGAAAGATAAGAATTTAAAAATGGAAAGCTGTCTACCAAAACACTTTTTCAACTCCTTTTCAATGGATGGAATGGCCTATCTGCTGTATAAGTGGCCATTCACTCAAAATGTTGTGCACCACTCCTAATCTAAAATCTCGAGATCGAAAGATAAGAATTTAAAAATGGAAAGCTGTCTACCAAAACACTTTTTCAACTCCTTTTCAATGGATGGAATGGCCTATCTGCTGTATAAGTGGCCATTCACTCAAAATGTTGTGCACCACTCCTAATCTAAAATCTCGAGATCGAAAGATAAGAATTTAAAAATTGAAAGCTGTCTACCAAAACACTTTTTCAACTCCTTTTCAATGGATGGAATGGCCTATCTGCTGTATAAGTGGCCATTCACTCAAAATGTTGTGCACCACTCCTAATCTAAAATCTCGAGATCGAAAGATAATAATTTAAAAATTGAAAGCTGTCTACCAAAACACTTTTTCAACTCCTTTTCAATGGATGGAATGGCCTATCTGCTGTATAAGTGGCCAATCACTCAAAATGTTGAGCACCACTCCTAATCTAAAATCTCGAGATCGAAAGATAATAATTTAAAAATTGAAAGCTGTCTACCAAAACACTTTTTCAACTCCTTTTCAATGGATGGAATGGCCTATCTGCTGTATAAGTGGCCATTCACTCAAAATGTTGTGCACCACTCCTAATCTAAAATCTCGAGATCGAAAGATAAGAATTTAAAAATTGAAAGCTGTCTACCAAAACACTTTTTCAACTCCTTTTCAATGGATGGAATGGCCTATCTGCTGTATAAGTGGCCAATCACTCAAAATGTTGAGCACCACTCCTAATCTAAAATCTCGAGATCGAAAGATAATAATTTAAAAATTGAAAGCTGTCTACCAAAACACTTTTTCAACTCCTTTTCAATGGATGGAATGGCCTATCTGCTGTATAAGTGGCCATTCACTCAAAATGTTGTGCACCACTCCTAATCTAAAATCTCGAGATCGAAAGATAATAATTTAAAAATTGAAAGCTGTCTACCAAAACACTTTTTCAACTCCTTTTCAATGGATGGAATGGCCTATCTGCTGTATAAGTGGCCAATCACTCAAAATGTTGAGCACCACTCCTAATCTAAAATCTCGAGATCGAAAGATAAGAATTTAAAAATTGAAAGCTGTCTACCAAAACACTTTTTCAACTCCTTTTCAATGGATGGAATGGCCTATCTGCTGTATAAGTGGCCATTCACTCAAAATGTTGTGCACCACTCCTAATCTAAAATCTCGAGATCGAAAGATAAGAATTTAAAAATGGAAAGCTGTCTACCAAAACACTTTTTCAACTCCTTTTCAATGGATGGAATGGCCTATCTGCTGTATAAGTGGCCAATCACTCAAAATGTTGAGCACCACTCCTAATCTAAAATCTCGAGATCGAAAGATAATAATTTAAAAATTGAAAGCTGTCTACCAAAACACTTTTTCAACTCCTTTTCAATGGATGGAATGGCCTATCTGCTGTATAAGTGGCTATTCACTCAAAATGTTGAGCACCACTCCTAATCTAAAATCTCGAGATCGAAAGATAAGAATTTAAAAATGGAAAGCTGTCTACCAAAACACTTTTTCAACTCCTTTTCAATGGATGGAATGGCCTATCTGCTGTATAAGTGGCCATTCACTCAAAATGTTGAGCACCACTCCTAATATAAAATCTCGAGATCGAAAGATAAGAATTTAAAAATGGAAAGCTGTCTACCAAAACACTTTTTCAACTCCTTTTCAATGGATGGAATGGCCTATCTGCTGTATAAGTGGCCATTCACTCAAAATGTTGTGCACCACTCCTAATCTAAAATCTCGAGATCGAAAGATAAGAATTTAAAAATGGAAAGCTGTCTACCAAAACACTTTTTCAACTCCTTTTCAATGGATGGAATGGCCTATCTGCTGTATAAGTGGCCATTCACTCAAAATGTTGTGCACCACTCCTAATCTAAAATCTCGAGATCGAAAGATAAGAATTTAAAAATGGAAAGCTGTCTACCAAAACACTTTTTCAACTCCTTTTCAATGGATGGAATGGCCTATCTGCTGTAAAAGTGGCCATTCACTCAAAATGTTGAGCACCACTCCTAATCTAAAATCTCGAGATCGAAAGATAAGAATTTAAAAATGGAAAGCTGTCTACCAAAACACTTTTTCAACTTCTTTTCAATGGATGGAATGGCCTATCTGCTGTATAAGTGGCCATTCACTCAAAATGTTGTGCACCACTCCTAATCTAAAATCTCGAGATCGAAAGATAAGAATTTAAAAATTGAAACCAAAACACTTTTTCAACTCCTTTTACCCGTTAATTAGATGAAAAGTATATTTGATGTTATTCGTAAACTACTTTTTTTAAAGAAATTTTATAAATCAATCTTGTAATGAGGTTTAAGGTAGACTTAATAAAAAATTAACATAATTTCTGAAAAATTAACATAGAATGTATCAACTCTATTCATTTAAGTACACCCTAAACTTTCTCTTACTTTTTCATGTAAAACCATGGAAATTTTTTTCTAATTTTTAAAAAAAATTATTAAATATTAAGCAACGTGCGAACGTTAATTTGTAAAACTGCTCACTTTTCAAAATTTAAAGTTAGTTTTTCTTCAAATTTCTTATTTATAGACTTGAACTTTCACGTACATACTATTGAAATTAATTCTATTTTCATCTCTTTAAAAAGTCTCTTCTTAGTTTAACACTAGTTATAATAATTCTTTTAGTTTCTTCCTTTTAATCCTTTTCTCCATACCACGGGAAAAACTTTTCGTCGCAAATTATCTTTCACCTAAATTATTAATTCAAAATTTGAAAAGAAAAATGGGTTCAGGGAAACCTAGAGGAAGCCTTAAAAAATTCGAATACTGAAAAAAATTTAAAATATCAAAATGCGAACAAATTATTGGAAAAAAACTTCTCCATTGCGTAATCCCTTAATTCGTTTTCCGAATTAAAGGATTCCATTGCGTAATCCTTTAATTCGTCATAATTTGTTTTCCTTCAAATATTTAAACATTTTCTTTTCAGTATTTAAAAGTACATGGCTTACTCTAAGTCTGTCTGAACTCACTTTTTCTATGCTTTCAATTTTAAATTACTTATAGAGATGAAAGAGAATTTGTAACAAAAAATTTCTCCAGTGGTATGGCGCAGTCTTAACACAATCTAAGTTAGGTTAACAGACTTGTTGTAATCATTTTGTTTCAAAAGGTATTTACTTTAAATATAAAATATATTAAAGAAAATTATATAAATGGCAGAATGGTTTATATTATTTTGTCATCTTTAAGCCAAAAGGTAGAAATGTATGACCCTAAATTATCATAACAACAAAAACATATCTTTTCTATAGCATTACTCACCCATTATAGCTGCATATTGTCAAAGCAGGCAGTTCGAATTCATAGGGAAAGGTGTATTGAACATCAACTACAGTTGGATATGTCCAGTAGACTTCGAGAAATGATGTAGTTTGCCAAAAGAATCCAAATAGACAACCAGTGAAGACCATTAATTTGATAACTTTTCTGATGACGTTTTTAGTGACTACAATCTGCGGTATTCCAGTAATAACAGAATTCTTCAAAATTCTCTTGAATCTCAGCCAAAATTTCATTATCAATTTTTATCTATGTAAATATATTTATTCAGTCAGTAGAAGTTTTACGTAAATTAAATATTTAATTTTTTTTATAACAGCTAAAAATTAATTTAATTTGCTACGCTACTTTATTTTTGTTAGACGTTCGTAATGGATTGCTTTAATTAAATCTTTTGTAAGCCATAGTTTGGTACAACCCAAATTATTTCTATCTTTCTAGACTGCAGCTCTTAAGACTTCAGGGGCTCTAAACACCAAATAATCTCTTGCCTTTCTCTAAAAAAAAATGCGGAAATTCTCAATTTTTATTTTTTAGCTTTAATGTATTATTTATTTGAAATTCAGAAGTTCAATTTATTTTAGAGTTAGTTTATTTTGAAATTCAGTTTATTTTAGAAGTTAGTTAACTAAAGAACTGAAAATGCATCTGTGTTATGTGTATTATTTCATTTAATTATATTTTTATTCTACATAAAAGTTACTTATAAATTTTTTTTTGAAATTGGAAGACTCTATGACCAAGCCAGTTATGCCTTTTGGCAGATCAAGATCTGCTAACAAAAAGGATTATAATTGATTGCCTGCAAGCGACGATGCGTGTGGGTAAATCGTGTCATTTGCTTATGCCATGTTTCAGCAGCCAGTCAGGTTTGACACACGCACATGACGTCACTTGCAGGTATCTGATTAAATCTTATCCGAAAATTGATTGAGCGTGATAACAAATCAAGCCTAATAATTACAATGTTAACTGGCCAATAACAACCACGTGATTACGTCCAACTATGTGATTTCAGCGGTATTCTTCTCGAGCTTCAAGTAAAAAAAATATGCACGCTCTTTTTTTTTTTTTATTATTATTATTATATTGCATTAAAAAAAACGTTTTTTACCTAATAATTGCTTTCAAAGATTATTCTCCTCTCTAAAAAAACATAAAGTACTAAACAACACAGCTCGATAACTTCAAATTGTGTACCTTTATTTAAACGAGTATAAATTATTATAAGCTTAGAAGTAGTTTAACCCTATATTTTTTTCTTAAATAAGCACACATCCTTAGAAATTTGCTTACCGAGAAATACACTAATTATATATTTTTAATCAAATGAACAGAAATAATTAGAAATTTCCTTACCTGTGCACTGATTTTCAAAGCTAACGTTATCGCTGAGCACATCTAGGGAAATTTACTAATGAACATGAATGTGATAATAAAAAAAGAAAATGTTTTACATTACTTATTGCAGAAAGGTCTAAAAGAGAAATATTGATTTTTGCTCTTGTCTTATTTTCTGGTGGTAATGATAGTGATTTTAGTCTTTTCCTATCATTTTCTGTCTATTATTCTCTTTTTTTTCTTTATTATGATTCCTAAAAGCAATTCGTCAATATCTATGATGTTAAAATCTTTCCATTAAACAAAAGACAGCAAAAAAAACATATCTACTAGTAAAGAATTCTGAACTAAAGAAATGGTCTTATAATGTTTGGTAAACAGAAAAAGAAAAAAAAAATCATACTAAGTATTTTACAATTATTTTCTTATTGCGAAGCAAATATTTCCAATGGAAAACATAGTGAGACATAAAATAAAAACATGAAACTGCAGCTTAATTGACTCATCAAGTCATTCATCTAAATAAGCAATCTAAATAAATTTTCTGATGAATCCATTTTTCTACTTTCCATGTGGAATTGTTAAACTATTACTTCTTCCATTATTAAAAATTCAATGAAACTTAAATTAAAATTATTGATTTCATATTTTCTTATCCCCATTTCTTACCTTTTTTTATTGGTTTTCATACATTTTATGATTCAAATGTGGGTACTGTTCCGTTTCGGCGTGCAGTAAAAAAATCCTCAAACTATGATTGACGCCTTAGTTTATTGTAGTAAGAAATACTAACAATAGTGTGGTGCCTAATACAGGTAATGCGGTAATAGGATTTCTGCCGAAATGAAGTAGTAGTAGCAAAATGCATGCAAATCTTCACGTTCAAATTTCACTGTATGTATTTATTTTTTTTTTTTTTTTTTGTGAACTTTAAAATATAGGGCCACCATTTATATAAAGCCAGCTAAAAATGCATCCAATAAGTGAGCAAATCTGTCTGTGGGTTGGTAAACAGGGAGTGCAGACCCCTAAGTTATGTATCGCTAATTCTACAATATTTGGGAATATTTGTGTTCATAATCGATACTTTTGTCATGTTTTGTAATTTTTTTATCCACCACTCCCTTAAGATTATATTTCTGGCGAATATTCTTTTGATTTAGAATAAAAAATTATATAAATACCATCCCCTGTCTTATACCAATATTGTGAGCATTCTTGAAAATTTATACAAAAAACTAAATTTGATTTCTTCTTAGTTTAGCTCTTATAACTAATATAAATATATAAAAAAATGAGTAACAAAATAAATTAATAAAATTATTATGAAATTAATAAATTCTTTTTTTATTAAATGAATTTTCCAATAATTAATTTCTAATTAGTTTTCTAGTAAATTTTCTAATAAATCTAATAATTAATTTTGAGATATTTTCAAATATATGAATATGTTTCTCACCCTCAAACATATTTATGTATCTTTAAGAAATTGATATTCTACTACCATTTCTTAACTAACAGTAACCTGTCAAAAAATCATTGATTAATTGATTATTACCCATTGGCAAAATGAGTGTTGTTTTAAGTTTGATGGCGTGTGCACCTTATTTGGACGTCATCACACTTTTCTACTGTGTTCAAGAGAAATATTACGCAAGCGTCGTCATTGCGTGTGTTTTGCTATATGGCGACCGGTGCTGCTTGATAATTTTTTTATATTCTTTTTATTATTAACTTATAATGACGGTGATTTTAATATAAATATGAATGCTGGGGAAGGAAAAGTATTTTGTGAAACACTTATATAGGCAGGATTTGAAAACCAATCCGACGACAAACATCAATTGAGACAGTTATCGGAACCAATCCAGATAAAAAAGAAGCATTTGACCAATGGGTGGGTAATAAAGCGATCACAATTTTTTTTCCTTTGACGCAGAATTTTTCTTTTTGCTAAGGCTCCTTTATTTCCTAATTTACTCTACGTTAATCATTTATGTGGAAAGCAAAACTAGTTCGATTTTTTTTCGTTACCTTAAAACTGAGAACCTTCAAGATTTTCTATTGTTCTAAATTTCATATATAAATATTGCTTTATGAACTGGTTATTTTTTTTTTAAATTTCTACTAAATTTAAATACTTAAGAAAAAAATTACATTTTAAACTTATCAAAAGATTAAACTCCTGTTAGTTGATTTAATTAATACATCATTTATAATTATTCAATTATCTATGCATATAAATGAAGCAAAATGTTTGCATGTATGTGTGAATGTACCTTACATCAATCTGCAATTCAGAACCGATCTGCACCACATTTTATTTGTTTATTTATTCATTGGTATGCATGCAATACAGGCTTGTATACTTAATTACATAAGTAGGGCTTTTAAACCTTTTTCGAGCAAAAAAAACAAAAAAAAAGATAATACAATTCAGAGAAGGACAGTACGAAGATACATTTAGGGTTACGGCAGGATTTGAACCCGCTACCTCCACGGTACAGAGCGTTTGTCAGGTGATACCGCTCAGCCAGGGAGGCCAAAATGATTATAAAAATGATTATTTGCTTGATATCTCCAAAAATGATCATAAAAATATTAGTTTCGTTACTAATCACTCTCGAGAGTTTCAATGAACTAATTTTGTAAATTCAAGGTACGAATTGAAATTTAAAAAAAGAATACATTTTATGATTAAAATTGAAATGATTGGAGAGAAGTAGCTTCTTCGTTTATGAGAACCGTAAAAAATTGCCACGTTATTAATGTCAATGATGCTTGATTAATTTTGGTAATAAGTGCTACTTTTATCATATCAATTGGTGTTTTTTTAATGTATACTAAACATACGATATACCAAAATACCTAGTTACGGCCCAACAAAAGGGATAAGTACCAGTGGAAATTGTTTGATTATGATGATTTTTGGCTATCGTTTATGAGTGACCTTGAGTAATTATGCCACATCTTACCACTTCTAAAAACACGTTATACCTAATCTAATAACGTAAAGACGCCAGAAAGAGCAATAAATAATAACAAATTTTTAAAAAATTAGACATGCTTTAGCTTTAATAATAGTGCCAGTTTTTCAGTTTTGAATATGATTTCGCAATGCTGATCAACACCGATTTATTAGGGGTTTTTTTTTCCAACCCGTGAGAAGAACGGGTATTCATCTAGTATATTATATAATTGCATTAACATACATAAAAATATGATAAATTCCTCTCAGTCAACTTCTAAGTTAACTTAGTATATCTAATTATCATCGAATAATAATTTATTTACAATTAATTCGGGTTCAATGAACCGAACATTAAGGTCGACATTATGGAACGAAGGAATTTTTGAAATAGTTTATTCTGTTTTTTTTCCGGTACTTTTTTTCCAGTGCATATTTTTCCGGTGCTTTCCCCGTTATTCTTACGAAGGAACTTGTTTTCGAAAAAATATATGTCGCTGAAACGTCGGAAAAAGGATTTTTGGTTGATATTTTTTAATGTTAACACTATTTCACAAAGCGTTGTCAAAACAAAATTTTTTGAATTTCAAGTTGGTTTAAATATTTATAGGTCTTGAATAATTGAAGAGCTCTTGAATAAGTGAATAATTAAAGCTATGATGTCATACAGAACAAAAAAGTACTTCTAAATTCCTGGCATAAATTCATAATATTGGGAAAAAATAATAAGCGTCTTCATTAAATTTTACAAATATTTGCATTGAAACTCAAAGATTTTCATAGAAACATTATTGAGCGAAATAGGTTATACACAAAACTTAAGTGGAAATAGTGTGGATGTAGGCTAATCAGTTCTATGACAAAATTTTCGCTAATTATCAGATGGAAATGGTCATGAATTTTATGCTAAGTATCAAATTTTATTATAACTCAACTTTTTTAATGACATTTAGAATGGATTATAAATATACTCAATAAATACTAGAAATTTGGATTAATAAATCTTTAATGTAAAATTCCCTTTTGAATCACGATGATAACAATCTTGAAATAACTTTTCTGCTTTGACTAATTCCTTCTTTATCTTCTTTCGATGGATCCTTTTTCTAAAGTGACGAAAAACAACGTAGCATGTTTCAAAAACATCAGTTATCGCCATAAGAGAAATACCAAGCCAAACTCCCAAAATACCGCCAATATTGCCAAACATTTCGATTCCCTGAAAAGAAATTAAAATAAATAGCTAAAATGAAAGGAGTTGAATTAAAATGTTATCATTTGTTTTAATAAAAAGATCCTGATTTTCTGTTACAAAAAGTGCTTTTCTTTAGAAAAGAGTCATGTTCCCTGAAATATTTTTTAAGAAAAAAAACTAAAAATATTAAAGTTGCAAAAACTAAAAAAATTGCAAGAAAATCAAAAATAGAGTCATAATAGTCTCTCAAATCAAACATAAAGAATTAAAATTAAATAATGCAAGCTAATAGAAACAAACCATTTGAATCAAATATTTTACGAGTATTTTATGAACTTATTGATTGGTTTATTTTCAAATTTAATAGTCCAAAGATTTAAATTTTATAACATTTGAATAACTTTATTTATATTTTAAATTTTCACAAACTATAACTATAACTAAACACACTCTATTTTAAACAGCGTTACTATGCGTCTTTTCAAAATTCGTGTGTTTAAAAACGGCATACTATTGAACTATTACAATAGGATACCTAACTTATGATCTCAGCAGCAGCTATTAATATTATGGATATTGCTGGCTAAGTTTCACCACATAAGTTAAAATGTTAATTCATTGAGTATCACACATCGAACTTGTTAAAATGTCATTTTCTTTTTACTACATCTTCCATTTCACCGAGATTAATTATTTGTTTATGTATTTTATTGTAAACAAGATTATTTTGTATCTGGCAACTGCATAATTCGAGCCTATCTTTGTGTTAAGTAAGAAATAAATCAAATATTTCTTTGTGATGTGTCACTACAGAGAGTTGGACTTACTCTAAATAGAATGGAGTTGCTAACATAAATAAATCCCCATCCAATTAAAAGAGTGCTCTCGCGCGTTCAGGGAACATCTGAAACTGACATCCTGAAATTAGCACCACCCAATTATGATAAAATCTTGTGCTGCCATAATTTATGAATTAAAATTTTCAATATTTTCCTCTTCGATTCAATTCTGTCATGTCCATAATTATTAACACGTTCATGCGATGCGATACTTCTTTTCACTTGTCTCTGAAGATATTTTCTTTTGTGCAAGATTTTGCAAATACACACATGAAATTCTATGTTTTTTCCCAGCCTTAAGGGAAACTAACGAAGTAAAGCTTTAATTAGTGATGCTTCTCACTCTAATCATTTTTATCAAATTTACAAAACAATTTAAGATTTTGAATTTTACTATCAACACGAATGCAACTGGTAACAGCTATAGTTGTTTAAAAATACGTATTTACATTTTTCTATAACTTAATTCGCTGTTTAATTTGATTTTCAAAGATTTTTTACTTTATTGACTCCATTTCATTTGCTTGACATATATTTATAAATGATTTAAAAATGATTCTTTAATTTTTTAAAAGTTTTCATCTAGTAAAACGGTTCCTAAAAGTTGTTCCATGGAACCCTTGGGTTCCGTAGACAGATCACAATCCGAAAGTAAGGAAATCCGAAAGTAAGGACTTTCTTTAAACCCATAAAATGGTTTTTGAAATCATGAATTATATTTATATCCAATTAATAATCCCTAAATTACCTAATACTTTAGTTATTTCAATAAAATTTTTTAAGTTAAAGGTCAATGAAAAAAGTAGCATATTTAAAAAAACGAATAACAATATATTAAATACATCATGAAACTGATATGCATTTATAAAATCTGTCACTATTTCTCATCGAAATTTTAAACGTAAAATTAAATAACCAAATTCAAGAATCAAAAATCATGTTCGTCTGATAACCATGCTCAACAATTATTACTGCTACTTTTCAAAAACCAAATTTTTGTATATTTTATTCATTTTCAGCTTATGCATACATCAAGAACAGATTCTATAACCGCTCAAAGTCTGCGAATTTATTTGTCTGACATAAAACCAAATTTTACATCACGTACAAACTCTAAAGACGCTCAGGGCCTGTGACAATTTGTCGGGCATAAAACCTAATTTTAAGACTATTATTGATAAAATGATTAAAATATTTTCAAATAATTAGTAGTCTTTTTTTGGTTAGTACATTCACGGCTGCTGATGAACTTTATAAAGTCATTTTGCCAAAAGAAGTTCCATCATTTAAGTATCCTTTTTTTTTTTTATCCGTCGTTGAACAGCCGACCCAATTTTGTGGTTTACCACTGCTAATTTTCAACTCCGTAGTCTTTTCAATTTGAGCCCAACCCAGTGGACAAGGAAACTCCTGGATCAGTACTCCCAGTATAATTTGTTATGAGAACATGAAGGACTTTGTGACCCAACAGATTTAAGGTGTAGCAGTCACCATTTACTACACGGGAAGTCTTCGGCCTGCGAGGATGGATCGAACCCACAACCTCCTGGACATGGGCCCAGTGCCCTACCTACCAAGCTATCCCGACCATAGGTATCCGTAAATTATTACTGATCTAGAACATTATTAGCTAGAACTGCAAAATTACAATTATAATGTTCAAATGTCTATTTTAACGCCAGTTAAATTTAAAAAAATTAATTAATAAAATTATATTTAAAAAAATATTGAAACAAAGTTTAAACTTCTGCTGATCTACAGCAGTCATACAAGTAATGAAATTACTGATACGCTTCGATAGTGATAGACTTCACTAAAAAAGTATACTTTCACTTCCTTGATTCTTTTTCGAGGCATTTCTGTGTTTTTTTTCTTAGAGAGAAGTTTAAAGAACAAGGCATTCAATGCCATTCCTGGAATGTTTACAATAAAGTCTTTTCCAATGTCTTAAAATGTCTATATGCAGATGAAATCAGCTTTGTCACTAATAGGATGAAACATTTGTTATAAAATCACGCTTTATAGCTTTACAATCTATCAGAAGAACTGCTGATTTCTCTTGATTATGAGATTTGCCCTATAAATTGTCTATAACAATCTACATATTTCTTTATCTTATGGTGAGATATTGTAGATAGAGCGGATACAGGAATTTTCTATTTTGATAAGTATCGACTTGTCTCTTGTTAATTTCCCAAATTTCAGTTTAAAATAAAAATGCTTCACATTACCTGATATTTCGCGGAATATCTGAAAGTTTTTACTTCCATTCTGCTGAATGCTATTGTCAAAACAGAAATGCACCTAAAATGTAAATGCATAGTGTCAAACTTTTTCTCTAACTAATATATCAAATTTTCTTTTTTGAAATAAAGTCAAATCGCAATTGGATAATATTTAATAATTCAAAACCAATTGGTTTCTCCAATTGGTTTTGAATTATTAAATAAGGCTATACTACGCTTAATTCAAGGTTAAAAAAATAGGCTTAGGGAGTATGTCTAAAAAGGAGGATAACTGAGCTAGGAATGAGGAAATGTTAAGATGAACACTCTAGAATCCGGAATAATTCCACATTAATTCAATCATTCAAAAAACGCTGAATGCAAATTAATAATATTCAACACATAATTAAAATACCCAATGAATTAAAGTGCGTAACTCACTAAGATGCTTAAATTACGAAAAATATGTTATCGGATTTTAAGGGTTTATCACTTTCTTTCGTGATCCCAACTAAGAATTATCAGCGTTAAGTACCGAGATAGCTAATTGGAAAGAAGGTGTTCTATTAGAATCCTTATTGAAAATAAAGTATACAAGTTTGAGATCACACATAAATCTACGTCGTATGACTGAGAAGGTCATTAAAGCGAGTTTGATTGCTTGGTGATATCTTATAGTGTTTTTAATTATTACTTTTCAAGTCATCTGTTTTATTCAACAATCAAACAAGTTTTGTGTCTTCATTCACAGTATTGATTTGGTTAAATTTTGATACCTTCTTTTTATCAGTATTTTTTTTCCTGATTTAAGTATTAATTTGATACCCCTAATGTATATTTTTTTTATGTCAATATTAGCCCGCATCTCTAGTAGTAGCCAACTACCTTTTTTATTTCCTTTTTAATAAAATATTTAAGAATATTTATTCAGAGTGCTCATTATGGAACGCTCTGTTTATAAATAAACTAAATATCAATATTTTTAAAAATCTTTAAAAAGAAATTATAAAAGTTAATTAGCTTACTCATCGGCCTCATCTTTGTTCTCCTAAAAAAGAATGATTTTATTAATCTATAACTGTATATTTTTTCAAAAACACTAGACATTTTTCAAATAAGAAGAGTTAAAGTATTATTTACAAATACAAAATGTTTGCTGCGTTTTTTTATTGTTTTTTTCATGGTACATAAAAATAAATTGACACCAACGAATTGAATTGAAACTGCTCAGCAATTCCATTGAAAGAAGTGAACACAACACACTTATTTTTTTTTCTTTTTTTTTTACAAAATCAATTTGAAAAGTTAAGTTATAAACTTTTGATTTAAAAGATTGCAATTTATTTTAAATTGTTTTGCGAGATGAAAGCATTTGAAAGCATTTTGAAATTTTTATTTATGTTTATAGCAGCACTACTTCTTGTGGAAGAATTTTTCGAACTAAAAAAAAAGCATTTAAATAAACAGATATTTTTTTAAATTTCAGCCGACTTAAAAATGTTTCTAAAGTAGCGATAGCTAGTAGATAATTGAATCAATAAGTCATAGGTAGACCTGAAAATAACGACTAGCTGCATGCCGAGACAACAACAAAAAAGTGACGACGTAAATTAAATAAACAACCGGTCGTTTTTTCACACTACTTTTTTAAAAAATTGTTGAATGATAAAAATAAATCAATGCTAAAACGACTCTAGAAAACGGAATTTTCCTCAAAATGTCCTTCATTCAAAATGTTGATCTATCAGAAGCCATCTATTTTAGATTTTAAAATTTGTGTGGAAAAAGAATTCACATATTTCAATGATGTAATGTATACATTAAATTATTTTGTCTAACCAAATATTTTTTAAATAAAGCTCTTTAAAGTCTTTATGTTGAAATAATTTTTTCGAATACTTATATTATTTTTATTGTTGAATATCTTTTTATAGACGTATATTATTTCTAATATTATTTCTAATATGATTTTTTTAAATATAATTTAAATTATATTTAAAAAAAAGGTCAAATCAAAAAAAGGTTTGAAAAAGTTGGGTATTAAATTAAAGGAAATATCAGTCACCTACTCATTAAGTTTAAGGGGGAAAATAGGGTACTAAGTTATTAGAATCTACCGGCCATTGACTACTAACTGAAAATTTAAATTTTCAGGTCTAGTCATATGCATCAAAATAGTTTAAAAAAAATTAATTAACGAAAGAATCAAAGCTTAAACTTTGTTACTAATATCATAAAAAATTCTTCTGTAAAAAGTAAGTTTTAAGCATTAAACACTCGATTAATGCAATTTTAGTTTATCATTGCGTGAATAACTTGTATTGTTCCGTTTTTACCATTTTTGATCAATACTTCTAAAATCCCAGACAAAACTGGGAAAAAACCCTTTGGCGCAGATGGGACACCAGTGTACTATTATATATTTTTTTTTCTGACGCTTTAATTCCAAGCAAAAATATATTTTAGTATTTTTAATAATAAAAAACAGTCTAATAGTTAATAAAAAAAAACTCTTGAGATTACTAAAATTATATTTGTACTAAACTATAAAATCCAAAAAAATAGCTTGAAAAAAATTTCATTCATAATCAAAAAATTATCAGCAATTGATTTTGTAAATTAAAGAAATTTTAATGATGAATAACTGTTTCTCTTAGATCTACATAGCTCCGACTAAGTGCAAACTTGAAAATTATTGTTTTGAAGTGAGCCGTTGTAAGAAAAATTTTACTTTTAACGCAGAAAAAGATGTTTTGCACCGATGTTTCATGCAGTACTTCGTAATCATAAATTATTAAAATGCTAAATGTGATATTTTTCTCTTATTTTAAAATAAATTAATAGAATATAATGAAAAAAAGTATGAAAAATATGTGTAAGAATAATTCTACGTCAAATGGCTAATGGTCTCATATTAATATTTAAGCTAACTTGAAACAAAAACGTTATTGAATTCCAGAGATTAAAACATCTCGTTTGTGTCAGCCAGATGAAATTCGAAAATATTTCTGATAATTGCCTTTAAACTTCTGTTGAACTTCAATCAAACAGGGTTTATTGTTTTAAATTTCGTATACATCTTTAATGATTTGTTAAATTCTGATAAAATTTTTTCTTTTCCTCTTCACTTAAATATTAACAAGAGTCTCCGAAAGTGTGTTTTTTTATTTCATTTCTATCACAAATTCTAAAAATATACATTTTTTGTGATTTTGGAGCAATCATTATATATAGGATTAAATTTTCTCAGTCTTGAATGTTTTTTCGGTCATGTTAAAATTTAAGAAATTTATAATAATAATATTAATCGAATATTTTTGAAAAAGAAAACAATGCCGCGTCTTCAATATCTAAGAATACTCACTCTTGCCAACAATGACGCATGTTCTTCCACATCAATCAAAATATCTTCGCGGCTTTAAATTGAAAAATAAAATTATACATTAAATTATGTTTATTCATATGCATTAATTTTTGAAACATAAAAATTAAATGGTGAGGAATATACATAATGTTTCGTCATAAAAGCCGTATCAACCTTTCTTTCTGAAGCCCGGCAAGTACGTGGCTTTCTGCAATTTTCACTTTTTACTCAACCCTATTTTTAAGAAGCAAAAAGAGTTGCTTTTTTCGAAATTTTAACTTGCTTGGAAGTTATAACAACTTTAAGCACTTTTTCTCACTTTTTTTTTTTTTTTTTTTTGCTTTACTTAAACATACGTTACATTCTGTTTTACTGCGCAAAACTGAAAGACTTAGTACAAATAATGATAGAAATGCATACAGAGAGAGCGAGGAAATAATATAAAATTTTAACATTTTATAATTAGTACGAGAGTTTTAAAAGCTAAACTTACAGTAAAAAGTACCACGAGGGAGGATCTGCAGCACACCGAACAATAGCTACAGAGTTGAGAAATGACGTGCTGAATAGCGCACTTTTATTTATGAACTTAACACGAGTTTTTCAAAATTTCAGTTTGTTCTAAAGATATTAAAATTCTTTTAAGTGCTCTTTTCGCATATTTTTCCCCATTTTTCTTTGCTTTAAATAATGTCTGTTTATTCATTGTTGTAGCAAAATGTATCTATCTCGAACACTTTATTTTATAAGCTCGTGCTTCAATTGAAGTCAAATGTGACAAAAAAAATAGAATAGAGGTGAATAGAGGTGAAATGTTGCCAGTTGTAAATCCTAACTCTTATACAGAAATTTTTAAAAATATAAAGAAAAAATATTCATTTAAGCGAGATAGAAGCTGTTTACAATTTGAATTGTTTTAATGATGTAAGGTTGTAGTTATATATCGCTAACGATTTATTTCTTCTCATTTATTATATCTCATTTATCCCCAAGTTTAATTTTTAAGTAAAGTTTATTGTTTTACAAATACACGTAATCGTCCATTTCGTTATGAATATCATATTAACAAAATGTCCTTACATAAAATTATCATACTTATATTTTATTAATGAAGTAAAATATTTTTTTTAAAAAGAATATTGATTTTTAAAATAAAATAAAAACAATGATTAATGAGAAGGGAAAAAGGGACTGAACCTCTCAGAGATTTATAAATTCACTCAATGGAACTAATTTTTTAAAAAAATATCATGTTTCTTTTAATTATTTTTACTAACTCTAAAAGAGTAAAGAACTAGCCTAAGTATAAAATGCTACAATCTTACAGAGTCACATCAATAGGTAAAACACTTGAAAAGTTCGTTGTCTTGTTTGGCCCCTTATAAAAAAATTATATGCCTTTTATCAATCCCTTACCTTCCAAAAGCACAGATAATTTTAGTTTATATGTTAACAGAAATAAACATAAATTATATTAAAATTTAAAAGTTATTTTAAAAAAATTTAAGTCCCATACGTTTTTCATTTTTATTTATTTATTTTCTTTTATCCTTGTGCCAAAGTCTGAGACGGGTGATAGTGGCCTTTCATTTTATTTCAAAGAGACTATGACATTAATTACTTTATGAAAACAAAAAATTATAATGACAAGTAAAATAATATTTACTACTTACTAGCATGCCCTAGAACAAAGGTGCAAACACTTTTTGAAATATTTATTTCCATATACAGCTAAAAAAATAAACAAAAGTCTTTTTTGATAAAAAAAAATTTTTTGTTAAAAATAGCTGCAATTTACTTTAAATAAGAAAACACATATTACCTTTAAGAAACATCCCTATTTAAAGCATATTTTAGCAGAAATATTTTCAACTTTGAAGTTCATTGAAATGACTCAAGAATAAATTATTATTCGTGCTCTTTTTTTCAAGCAATATCGTTTCCAGAATTTTATACTTTCTCCATGATGCACTTCGCATCTGTATATATGAGTATTTTGGTGTTTATATCGAGCATTATGTATATTTTGTTTTTTAAATTTGAAAAAAATATTTTGATTAGATGCTTTGAAACTCATACAAGACGCGAGACTGATTTAAGAGAATTCGACTTTTTCACACATTTCTAGTGAAGTAATACTTAATTCTGATAACATATTTTATGTATGGTTTAAATATATGTAGCATAAATAACTATATTAAGCTTAAATAAAATAATCCAGATAAAATGAAGTAGTAAGATATTACCTATTGAAAACTCCGTCAGACAATTAGAGGAACAACTACAACCTTTTGAAAAATTCATACGCTTCAAAAATATACAAAAAATTTTTAAGCACATCAAAAATAGGCGATTTTTTCAAGAGTTGATGGACGTGAAGACGGTTTTGAAGAATATGACGTTTTTAAAAAGGTTAATATATGAAGCATTTGCAGGACTACTCAAAATAAATTTAGGAAATAAGTAATTAGTAAGAATGGAAACACAGATAATATTACATCTCGTATTTGGAATTATCCTGATCACTTTAATTACTACTCATACACATTAAAAAATAGATACTTAAATTTCACGAAAATGCCTTCGTTTTTGACGAAACCGTTTCATGCTATATACTTCGATAAAACATTTCGTTAAAATAACGAAATAACAATCATCAACTTCTTCGAGGAAATTAATTTCGTCAAAAGTAAAGAAATATTTCGCGATTCTATTTTTTTACCAAAAAAAAAAAAATAATGAAAATCTTAAAGCCTAATGTATTCAACTATTTCTGATAATCACTTTATAATGGCACAGGACAAATAGAATAGACCGATAAATTACCCAAAACGAGATTCGAAACCAGGATGTTCCTGGTACGAGGCCAACTCCTTTACCGACGTTCAAGTTTCGTCATTCTAGTGAACATGTTCCATAATGCACTATGATGAGGTTTCAAATGGAGGAAACACTTTCGCCATACACTTGAAACTTCGCTTTTCGTTACAAATCACGTGATTTCTTAACGAAATGATGTTCAAAACTAACGAAATACAGCTCAAGGATTGCTGAATTGTCAAAAGTGAGAGTTTTATTTCTGAGAGTGTAGAAATAGTTGTCAGCCTTTTCATCGATACAAATGAGTACAATATGCATACTTGAGGAATAAGCACAGGAGTTTCCGTATGTGTGTGCATGGCTGACCACACACACACTAGTGTATGAACTCTCGCCCCCAGAACGAACCCATGGTCTAGAAAATTGAGATGGACACAGTAGGCGCTAGAACTTCCTCGGCTGACACGCCACTGAATTTAATTTAGTTGCAGATCAAAAGTTATTGTTTGGCTGCAAGTGAGAAATTACAATTTAAATGATTGAGCCGCGATGGCTCAGGGGATAGAGCGTTCGCCTTCCAATGAGGCGAACCGGGTTCGAATCCCAGTCGATACGAATTCCGCATCCGGCTTGCACTGACCACAGTGCTGACGTGAAATATCCTCAGTGGTAGACGGATTATGGGTTAGAGTCCCCTTGCCGTCAGGCTAACCGTGGGAGGTTCTCGTGGTCTTCCTCTCCATGTAACGCAAATGCGGGTTAGCTCCATCAAAAAGTCCTCCACGAAGGCAAATTTCTCCCAATACTCGATCCTGGAGTTCCCTTGTCTTCTGGATTGGGTTCAAAATTACAAGGCTACGGAGTTGAACATTAGTAGCCGTAAATCCATTAAGTTGGGTCGGCTGTTCAACGACGGTTATAAAATAAAATTTAAATGATTAAATTCTGTTTTCTAAAGATGAAATAACTCTATTCTCGAATCTATTCTTTTGTGTAAACTATTCCGTTGGGGTTCTCGTTCGATCAGTTCGTTTGATGATTTTAGATAGTTTGTCAATTGGCCTTTAGATTCGAAATATGTAACTGTTTGCTAAAATCGCGTTGTTTCTTTCTTTTTTTTCTTTCATTTTTTTAAACTTTTGGGATTTTATTGCCGGCTCGAACGGAGCCTCCAACGCAGTTTTTCTCTAGAATTAAACTGCGTTGGAGTCAAATAAGTACTTTAAAATAAGTTATGTTTTGTTCGATTTAAAATTTCCAAATAAATATTTTAGTTTTAATATTGAAGTTCAGTGTATTTTTATCACGTTGGTTTTTACCTACGAACAATGACTCTAATGCAGTTTTAAATAGAAACGAAATAATTTAAAATAACTTGATTTTAATAGGGACTTGCATTTTATATTCAAAATGGTTCAGAAATATATACTTTAACATTTTATTTTTGATTCTTTTATTGTCCATTATTCATGTAAGTAAATTGAATGGCGTCATATTATACTTAAATATATTGCGTACGCTGTCTTAATCCATTTGTACCTTGAGCCCTTTTAAATGATCAGAACCTTTTTTTTTTCTTTTTTTTTTTTTTCAATAAACGTAAAAAATAATAATGCAGGCTTTTATTTTAAGCATTTGTTATGCAAAACAAAGAAAGTGTTACCTACCAAAACATATTAATATTATAAATATATATTATATACAAGATTATTCAGAAAGATTTTCATTAATATTTCATTTGTATTAATTGGAATCTCCCTATCAAAGAGAACTTCGAAGTTCGTTTGTTACTCAGGTTATGCATTTTTGTTGCACTTCAAACACAAAATCAGTTACTAACAGTTAAGCTTGAAAAGGAGTTGCCAATCTTGTGCTTTAAAATGATTACCACTTTTTTAAACAATTTAAAGATATAGAAAAAACAACTGATAATCCTGTTGTAATACTTTAAAGAGCTAACAAAATTTTAGAAATATTTTTTTACCTCATTGGTCTTTTATAACCACTTTCGATATCGTTTAGAGAAAAAACTTACAGATCAGTTGTTAACAAAATCGAAACAATGTTTACAAAAGGGATGAGGAATATTTTATAGAATTAGAAAGCATGATTACTTACGCTGATTGCATATGGGTGCCGTGTTTGGATACGCTATGTAAAAGGGATCAACGCAATGGGAATCCTCTAAAGTAGCATTCAAAAGACATTCCTCTCGGCACTGCTATAGAAATAGGATTTTTAACTTAGCTTGTATCTAAAAGTTGCAACATTCATTTAAAACATAGTTATTTCATTTCTGTCACTGCACTTTATGACGATTGAGACAAGCTTTAATGAAATTGTTTTATTCGAGTATAACTATCAATTATTATACTAATTAAACTTGAATGAATTTATAAAAATTATCAAAAATGTTTTTAAAAAAAATAACGTAAGGGTTTAGCATGATCTTTTCAACTATACGCTTTATGAAAATTGGATTTTGCCGAAATCCATAAGATAAAATTTTGAAGAGTCTCTTTAACGTAGCAGTTTTATAGTGCTGAATATAATAAAAAGTATTAAATACTGGTATTATAAAAATTAAATTAAATTCGGAAAAAAAATGTCTTTCAATAGAGAATTTCAGTTTTAGTATGTTGAACTTGGACGTAAATGCACTTTGTTTAAGTTACTATCACCTTTATTGAAGTTTTATAAATTAATGCGTGATGTGAGTAGAAAATAAGTAGAGCCCAAACTGTGTTTCTGGCTCTATGAGAATACCAAAAGAACGGTAGTGATTACTGAAGCGCATTAGTAAAGATTTTGGTAAAAATAACAATAAATTTAAGGTTTTATAATAAATATTAAAATTTGGTAAATGTGAAACATTTTGTGATTTTTATAATGATATCTTAACGAATGGCATAAAATACCATTTATTCAGTTAAATTTACTTGTCAGTATAGTATCTGTTACTTAACGAGGGGTAAAAAGAGCTATAATTTGAAAATCAGAATTTCCAGTAAATCGTTACCATATGAATGGAAAAATTTCCAAAAGAATGATTAAATTACCGTGTATTTTAGATTTTTTTACCAGAATTGTGTTTCTTTGCCAGAAATGTCTTTACCATACACTATGGTAATTTTACCAGAGTTCATACGGCCATTCAACGTTGGGATTCAAACCTAGGTCACATCATTAGAATGTGAGTGTTCAGTCGACTGAGCTACCAAAGCTCCACTTTTCCTATTGGAGAAAAATCTTACATTGCTTTAATTTTGAAAGTCTTATTGAAATCATATTTGAGTGTCATCTGAAAATGTCTTTATTCTAATAGTCTTATTCAAATCATATTTAAGTTTAAAAATATTTTAAACGACAGTGGCCCACTTTTACAAAATTGTCTGGCAACTTAACTTACCAAACAAATTACATCTTAAGAAAACATAATAACCCGGTAAATTATCATTTTTACAATAAATAAAATTCACAATTTTATTTATACGATTACGAAAATTCCGCAGTTTTATAAATAATTGCTGAAAAGTAGGGGCATGTATAGAAAATAATTGTAAAAAGATTTTTAAAGGGAGTAAAGTTGTCGTACGGTAAACAAAAATGAATGACAAAAACTAAATTTGAATTGGCGGTTTTGATCTGTTTATGATACGAGTGAAAAACAGAAAAAGCCGTCTAATTAGCGAAACACCTTAAAATCATCACAAATACGAAAAAAAAAAACTGAAATTTTTACGTTTTGCGAACAGTGGTTAATAACAAAAAAATCTGCTTTTTGAAGTGGGCTTTTTTTCTATAGAAAACTGACTTTAAAGATATATTAGTTAGGAAAATGCTGACATATATTTTGTGAAGAAAACTTATTTTTCTTTAGATAATGATTCACAATTTCAATAAAGATAAATATGTTATTAACGTACTGTTTGAGATAATGGACCTACACCTCCTCTCGCTACCCATTCTTCAGAATAATCTGTGCAGTTTGTATCATAAGGAGCTGACATCAAAATATTTATAACCTGAAATATTCAATTTTTTATTTTAATTCAGGAAGAATGTTTCGATAGACAAATAAAATAAATACTAAAGCATTTAATATCAATTTAGAGTATACAAAAAACGAAAACTCAAAGCTATTGTTATATCATACAAAAAACATGTGCAGCACAGAGAAAAGTTTTTGTGTGAATGTATTGTGTAAATTAATAATACATTATTTGTTTAACAAAAAATTATTAACTCCACTAAGAAATGTACAGTGCATTGAAAATGAATCCCTAAATATATTTTGATTTAATGATCAGAATTTCGCGTACTAGGACTCTTAGTGGTTTTAGGGGATGGGTGACTTCGAATAAGCTAATGAGTCAGTGCAGACGATAGTTTAGGGTACGGGAATCAGACACAAAGATGCATTTTCTCTGAATCAACATACCTCCTTTTTTTCGACGGATTTGGGTTTCTGAATCCCAAAATTTAGGTGCTAGCTGCAATCTGGGGAATAGGGTCCCAATAGTTTGATCAGCACAGGACGTAAATAATTATTAAAAATTATTTTTTGAATGAAATTGACTTTTTATAAATGAATTTTATAGTTACGTGCAAAACTATTTCAATTAAAAAAAATTTTCACTAGGTGAAAAATACAATTATCATGAAGGGATCTAAACTTCATTGTACCGTTTTTCGAAGGAAACTATTGGGACCCTATTTTGCAGATTGCTACTTCCCCTATATTTTGGATGACATGAAATCCAATTGCGATGAAAAAAAAGGAATGTTTCTATAGAGAAAGTACGTTTTGTGTTTGGTTTTGTCTGCACTAAGTCATTAACCTATTTCAGGTCACCCCTTCCAACCTTTAAGGTTGAGTCCTAGAATGTGAAAATTGAATTAAAGTGAATAGATCAATGCTGTGGAGGCGTTTCATTTTAGTGATTTTCTATATTTGTAAATTTAAATGTGATTCTTTTGCAAATTTAATGGGATTTTTAATGTGGTAATTATTTTTATTCTTTATTTTTGCTTGTATTATCATTAGGGGCCTCGGGGCACTGTTAGTTTTGGCTTCAGTCACTAACAACAGAAAGGCTCCTGTGTGTTTACAGACAGTGTGTCCCCTGATGAAGTGCTGTTCTGTAAACACACAATTACATTTTATTTTTTAGATATAAAATTATTTTTAAGTTATTTTACATTGTTACTAGTTTATAAATACAAATTTGGTTTTAGCTGCATTGTGCGCTGTTCCAGTTTGAATTGGATTAATAATTGTTTTGTGTTTTTCCTACCTCCAGTATTATTATTTTGAAATAAGTATTTGAATTTGTGTTTAGATCAAAAGTTATTCTGACTGTTTAATTTATTTTTTTCGCACGTGCATACTGAAATTTTGATCTAAAGTTATAACTTTTATTTGTGTTTATGCATACATAAAAATATATAAATTGTAATTTTATTTATAGTGTATTAATTCTTGCAAATTCTATTACATTTACTAGATTTAAGAAATTGTAATACGTTTTCATAACCCTTCGCCTTTTTTGAACCTTATTTTTACTTCATTTATAATAACGTAGATCAAAACAAATATCATATTAAGTATTTTAATAGTTTAAGCTTATGAAATACCAGTCTTTTCCTGAGTTAAAAGCAAATTCTTCGTAACATTTATTTGAAATTTTTTAGATCTAAGAAAAACATTTATTCATCTTTGAAATTTCTTTAATTTGCAAAATCAATTATTTATTCATTTTTGAATATGAGTGAGAAAGAAATTTCAAACTACCTTCTTTTGGATTTTTACTTTAGTACAAATATAATTCCGGTAATTTGACAGATTTGTGTCATAACTATCAGACTGTTTTTTAAATTAAAAAATAACCTGAAACTAGAAAATCAGGAAAAAATATATAAAAGGGTCACTGGTATCTCATCTGAGTCAAAGGGTTATATAAGTTTCATTTAGAAAACATTTTTATTATTCTTCAGTCCTTCATTTATAATTGATTTAGTAACCTATTTTTGTAAACTGAGCTTAAAGTTGCATAGAGAAAATTCTTTTACATATTTTGTGGAAAAAAATATTGATTATGATTAAAATGAATTCATTTTTAATGGATGTTAAATTATCTCATTTTAAATTCCAAACACAAGTTTTAAAATAAAACGATCGAATATTTCTTATGAAACAAAATATCTAAGACACATCTAAATGTCTTGTTTTCAAATAGTTTAAAAAATTTTTTAATTTTTTTTTTCAATTTCAAATTAAAAGTGAATATTGTGACTTAAGTTAATAAATAAATTTTCTTCATTTCTTACCTTTGATGGGTATAGATAATAATTAAAACATGGCTTTACAGAGATTCCCTTTTTAAATGGATTTACTTGAACTCTAGGATTATGAATGGATATTTGGAACACGGCTGGCGTTGCTGTGTAAAAAGTATCCTTCACTGATGTTTTAATTTTTATATTGACATCTAAAAAATATTAGATCATAATAAGCAAAAAATTAAAATAAAGGATTATCTCACTTATCCTTAAGAAACACGCAATTATCCAAAAATTAAAAAAGAAAGAAATGTGCGTTTTTATGACACGTTCATCCTATGGGATGAATAAAAAAATCAATTAATAAGTACTCTGGGAGACATATGCTAAGAAAATTGAATAGCTTAGTGGGAGAACCGGGTAAGTGACATTTTTATGGGTATTTATGAATCAGCGAAAATAACATAAAACAGGTTGCAATCAATATGTTTAATGTAACACAATTGTTTCTGCCTTCATTTTAATCTCAACATAACTAATTCACATTAGTTTTTAGCATGATTTTTATTATCAAATGAGGCACTGCTAAATAAAATAAGAAAAAAGAATTATTAGATTCGCCCTCTAATATTTAATAGGTAATAAAATATTTCTCAGGCCACTTTTTTTCTTCTTACGCTGATTAAAGCCTCTCTGAAAATGTCACTTACCTGGTTTTTCCTCTAAACTTTTCAATTAATAAAGCCGAAATATTTTATTAACTTATTATTATTTGTTGCCCCCCTTGGTGGTTTTACGTATTACATTAAGCAAAACGAGTTTTTTGTAGTCCATCTCTTTAGAATGGAGTTAAACTGTATTTAGCATCAAAAAAAGTATTTTTATTACACATTGTAAAGAATTTTTCTTAATACTTTATTTGTAAACTTTAATAGTTTACAGTAAGGATCCATTAAATAATGTAATTAAAATATGGATTAAAAAATAAAAATAATTCTATGTAAACTTAAAAAAATACTTCTGCAAAGGGATTGGAATTGAATAGAAAAATTCTTGAAATTCTCTTACATTAACTGTTTTCATACCCTTTCTCTACTATACCATGTACTTGTGTGGGGAACAACACTAATGTATAATTTAATGTTAAAATAATATTTTTTTTTTTAAATGCTTCGAATCGGCAGACTCTCCGCATCACACAATTTATTGAATTTATTTATCTTTTTTTTATCGCAATTTATGTATTTTGTGTCTTTATTTCTAATAATTGATCTCAAATATTTTAAATGTTTACTTCTATAGTCTTGTGATTTTGAATCAATCTAGGAGTCCAAGAAACTCCTGCATTAAATATTGGGACGAGCTCGCCTTTCACAAAGACTTTCTTTCTTTCTTTCCTTCCAGACTCGGATACGTACCTAGGTTCTTTCTGAAAAACTATATTAATTAAAAAAAAAAAAAAAAAAAAAAAAAAAAAAAACCTCTAATTTATGTTACGAGGGGATGAAAACCACAAAAATTTCCTGTGGCCAGCCTGGCCGTCGGAGAGCATTGACCCATGATTCTTTTTTTAAGTGAGAGCTGCGGTTGATGCAAATCGAAAACACTACAAGAATTTAACATTCATTATCGGGATTTGGTTTTGAATGATACGTGGCAAATAAACACTTTAGGTGTTTTCTTTCATCTTCCTTAGACTAACATAAGTTCACAAAGGTCTCAAATTGCATAACTATTAGTGGTAAACAAATGAATAATTAAAATAATATTTTCCATAACGTATGCTTTTTTTTTCTTCAAATTTCTGAATAAAATTCTCTCATGGACAGCAAAAGGCTAGAACAAACTGAGCTCTGTAAGTTGGAACGAATGGAAATGTTTATAAGGGAAGGTGTTTCCTACAGTATGCGATTTTGGGTGAATAAATACGAGGTAAACTGACGACAATATAACATTTAATATCTACAATTATTTACAAGTTAATATATAGTTAGAAGCATGATGGATTCCAGTTAAGTACATTATTAGTGAGGGAAAATATTTACATCGATTATTACTTAAATAACCAAATATAGAGAGAGTTAGGATTGAAATTATAATTGCGTTGTCTTAGCAAAGCGCTGTTTACACTTATATTAAATGAAATTTTGAAGCGTGTTATTTTACTGATCTTGCGCACCACATGTTAAAAGCGAATCGCTCATATCAACAAACAAAGCGTTCCATCACGCTTATGCAGGTTCAATAATATTAATTTTATTGATTCGCGATCGCAACGCTCGAGTACGCCATCTAGCGGTAGCCTGAAAATATCAGACATTAATTTATTTAGTTCCATCAAAATCATTGGCAGAATCAGACGCCATTTTCTTAGCAGAAAATACGAAGCAAAATTTCCCTAAGGAAAAGGCCGAAGAACTTCAAAAAACTCTCCAGAATATTCGTAAATCTTTCAGAAACAGAACACACGAAACATTTGAAGAAAAATTCCTCAATTTTTAACTTCTATGATCAACAAACTTGCAACTGATAACTTCCGACTTCGGTATAGCGCACTGATGTGTGTATTACGGTAAAATATATTTCTTCTGTCTTCAATTCATTACAAATTAAAGTGAAGTCAACATTGCTTTCTTCATTCCAATGAATAAATGTGAACGTACAGAACTGTAATAGTTATAGAATATTCTTCTTCTTTATAGAAAAGTATATATTTCTGCATCTACATAATTCAGAAAACATAAATAAAGTATCATCCATATTACTTGAAATAGTATCATTTGTGCTGATTATTAATACATTTTTATCATTTTCTTGGTAAGTACTTTTTAGTTTTGAAAGAATAATTTCAACTAGAATTCAGCTATTCTGTTTTAAAGCTACATATTAAAATTCATATCGAGATCTTACAATTATAAAATTTTGCTGTGTGATATGTTCTCTAAAAGTAATGAAGAGATAATCTATGTATATATTATTAAAATTTTGAAACGAAGAACATTTCATTTTGGAATTCTCCAGATTTATAAATCAGGAAAGTGTTATGATTTTTATAATAAAAAATATTCTTTTAAATAATTTTTTTCTTCTCATTTGATGATAGTTCTCTACAGAATGGTTTTTTACGTCTGATTAGAAACTATAAGAATAAAAAAGAAACAATATGGAAGTTTTTTATTTCAATATGAGGAATTTTTAAAATCGTTTTTTTTTATCCAAAGAATTCTTTATTTTACGTTTTTTACTTTATAATTTTTTGATAAAAATTGTAGTTAAAATAATTGTTTTGAAAAATTAAATGGTATAAATGGTGTTTATGTATACTTCTTGCATATTCTAATGTTTGAAGCAATATGATTCAGAAAAATATGGAATAAAATTTCGGTACTTACGTATTAACGCCACCGCAACTACAGATTTGGCGATTTTTAAGTGCCGCCAATCTACACCTAAACTTTTTGCGACAAATCATAAAATAAAACACTTTATTAAAAATCAAAACACTCTCAAAGTTTAAAACACTTTATTTAAAATCAAAGTAGTTAATCGAAACTTCGGTGGAAAATGGGCCGATATAGAGTTTAACATAGATTCAAAATAATCTCTATTTTCTTTCGTCGCCATATGAACTCTAATAAATAAGATTCCAAATGAAATTACATTTCCAAAACGTACGTTTACCATTATAAAGTTTCATGTCATGAGAATTGGTACATTTTCGTTTTTTTGATGAAATAGTATTTCGCTTCTGAAAAAATAAAATTGCATCTTGTTTTGTTTTTGGCAAATCCCAAAGACAAATTTTCGTAGCACTAAAAAATGGCTTCAAAAAAGAATTGTCTTTTTTTTTCGTTTTTTTTTTTTTGTAAGCATTCTTTATTTTACGTTTTTTAGTTTCTAAATAATGATTTTTATTGAAATTTAAAATGTTTTGATAAAAATTGTTGTTAAAAAAACTTTTTTTCGCAAAATTGAATTTTATAAAATTATGAGGCTTATGTACACTTTTTGTTCATTTTAATTTTTGAAGTAATATGATTCTTATAACTATGGAAAGTTTAAATAGGCTTTTCATGTTATATCATTAAATTTAGCAAAACTATGTCGCGGGCAGTAGGTTTTAACTTTTATAAGAATATACATATTTCTGTTTATGTACAAATATTTTTCCGATGTGCTTTGGATGTTCCTTCTCTAAAAAAAAGAGATACCATTTTGTTTTCGCTTGCATAAGAAAGAATATCAAAAATTGTCCTTTTTTAAATTTAATAAGCCACAATAAAGAAGGAACGTTGCAATGCTACACGCTACATTAAAGACGTCTCTAAAGTAACTGAATGACTGTTCATATAGAAATCGTAGGTATTCGTCTCATACAACGACGCCCCTATAGTTCGTTGCGATCGCGAATTGAAAAATGAGTCGTGCTACTGCTCTTTTAACCTTTTTTTTAATTAAAAACATTACGGGGAATTAGTTTTAAAGATTTTAATAATTGATTTAAATTCTTAAGATTTTACACTAAGTACAATTTAATTTGGTTTAACTTAGTAACGAGTTAACTGAATATGTTTTGCAACCATGTAAGATTGCATTGGATACTTTGGGGATTGGAGAGGGTCAGCGAACAGGAGGCTAAGTAAACTACTAATCTATATATCTCTCTTACACGAAAAAGCTCTTCTTTTTTTTTATTACGCGTTAGCAACAAATAACTGAAAATTCAAGCCTGCACGAGCATGAACTTAAACGCACAGACTTAAAAATTTTTGAATTGAAATTATTTTTTCGCTTGGCTATATTTAAGTTTAATTGACGCTTCATGATTTCCGCTGCAGAGAGACGTTTTTTATCTACAAAAAGAAAAATAGTGTGTGTCTATTTTTTCATTTTCTAATATTTGCCTTTGGTTTTTATTCATTTTACGAGATTATATTTGAACAAATTCGTTATGAGCTTACTTAATAAGAAGAAAATGTTCTATCAACGAACACTTAAATTTATAATGTTGTATTTATAAAATCATTACATTAATTGAATTAAATATTTAAAAATCGAGAGTTAGACAGTTATTACTTATTTTTAGAACGACTTTTTAAAAGGAGTATCTTCATACACATGAAGTTAGACTTGAATGTGCCAGTATCCAATATGCAAGTAAAGCGATTAAAGGCGTAATAATGCGAAAGTGGTTTCGAATTCGACAGCAAGCAGGGGAAGGACTTCCTAGTTTCAAATATTTTATAGCGTTCGAGACTATATTTAATCTATACTAATATGTTTCTAATAGCACAACGTAAGTTTAACTTTTTAGTAAATTAAATATTTTACAGTGTAATATAACTTTAAAAATAGATCATTTTTATTTGATTTAGTTTTAGTATTGTCATCATAAATCTTGCCATTAATTATTACTTACATGTCTTTGACGGAATCTTTTTAATTTTTGTTTCAACTTCTCCCACAAAACTGTTGATAGTGTAGCAGTTGTTTGGTAATCCCATAGAATCAAAGACATCCACTAAGATAGTCTTATTACTTCTGCAATAAAACGCTCCATCAATTACTTAAAGTCACAAAGCTAAATAGATTTTATTTCCGTATTTAAGAAAACAAATTGAAGCTGATTTAAACATGTGCTAGAGGAAATGTGCTGTAAATTCATTATTTCAAAAACATTTGCAAAATAATTTTTCAAAATTATGAAACAAGTATGCCTTTATAGAATGTTATATCAACACTTTTTCACATAAATGTCAATAATTATATCGCATAAATATCAATGATAATATAAGAAGAATGTTATTAGTCATATCACGTGATAATCAATAATTATATCACATATAAATTCCAATACTATTATTGAATAGATGTCAATAATCATAATATTAAAAACATATCACATGAATGCCTATAATCATAATTATCTTATGAATGTTAATAATCATATTAGATGACACTAATATAATCAGAAAATGAATCCATTTTTCAAAAAAAAGAGACAAAAAAGTAAATTAACAATTAAAACATTAAATCAAAATGGAAAAGCGCCTATAGCAGCAAAAACCGAATTTGCTTTATTTTAATTTAGTTATTCAAACAAACAATCAAAGCAAGAGAAAGTATCCGTGATGCTGGCCCACCAGAATTGAAGAAGACTAGAAGAAGTGCTGTCTTAGTAACACATATATCTTTTATTTTATTACTTTTTAGAAGTGCTGTCTTACTAGCACACATATCTTTTATTTTATTGCTTTTTATGAAGAAGTGCTGTCTTACTAACACACATATCTTTTATTTTATTGCTTTTTATTACTTTTTTCCTGCTTTAATTGTTTGTTTGAATAACTAAATGACACTAATATAATCATTTCACATGATTATCAGTAATCATATGGTAACAATATCTAGATAATTGCATGCTGAATTTTAAAACATAATACTAGTTAATGCATAACTGGTGAAGGAAAAAAACAAGAAAACCATTTAAAGTAATCTCCAATTAATTTTAATGGATAAGTGCAATTAAAAATGACCCTAAATTTTAAACTTGTTACAAACAAGCGTTTTCCATTTTTCTCCGTTATTTTAACATTTAGAAATTATCACTATTACCGCTTTGAATTCATCTTCCAAATAAACTGATTATGAATATTTTCATCCATCTTTTTCATAGATTGACTCTGAAACTAATTCGTCAAAGTTTCAAAGAAAAATTTAATAATCTCTCATAAATATTGATTTAAGAAAATATATGTCTTAACTTTCTTTTTAGAAGAATTCTAAATACTGTAAGCGTATAATTAAGGGTAGAAAACAAAATATACCGCATACAAATGTGCAGCTGCGACATTATGTTAATTCATCCCAAACTAGTACTTTTACACCTCGTAGCTATTTGCATTAAATGTTTGGGGAAAAAATTAACCGTAACTTACCTTATTAATTTATTAATGAATCGCGCATGATTACGAGTTTCCACGCGCTTTGTACCATCTTATTTTCGTTTAAAATCTTAAATTAATATATACATTTTGTTTTTCTATAAAATACAAAAGGCAATACTCCCAGGCAAAGTGTCTCGTCGATTCACCAACGCTCTATAAGAAGGAAGTATTGGATTCGAATCCCGTTGTAACCCTGGGTGTGTCGTAGTGATGTCCTTCTCAAACTTATGCGATCTGTAATCTTCAACTTGGTAAGGGCTTATAAGCCGTCTTCTTAATAAGCACACAGGCCTGCATATCTATGCGTAGCAATAAGTAAATAGAACAAAACATGGAACAGAGACTTTCGACTTAAGAAAATAAGTTACTATTTTTTTAGTATAGTTGTCCTAAAAATAACGCTAATGAGCTGATTCGCATTGTCTTAACAAATAATTCATACGATAGTATGAACGTTAGTGTTTAGCTAAATTATTGATTATTGCATAATTGCAATTCTCAATATTGCAAAAAAGAATCAAACAAACTCAATTCGTATTATAAATGAAAGTTTATATGACAACTCAAAAAATAAATAAGTAAAAAAAAAAAAAAAATAAATTGAAAAAAACTAAAAGTGAAACTTACACACAAGAACGGGCGAATGTGGGAAAGATAATTTGGCATGATTCAATGAGATCTGTTTCCCGAGAACCAAAAGACCGAAAATATTCTCTGTTTTTCTGAGGTAATCCATAGGGTGTGATAACTGGAAACTGCAATTCAATAAAATACTACACAAGGTGTTCCGTAATGACTATCCTTAATACATATTTAGAATTTTTGTAAAAATAAATTTTCAAAAAAAATATGCAAATTATAAGTTTTAAATTCAAATTCAAAGGAGACTGAACAAAAAGTATTCAAAATCTGAACACTTTTGGCATCAAAAAGAGAAAAAGAGATCTTAAAATTATCTAAACCCAATTTATTTGAGAATAATGATTAAATGTGTTTTTCAACGAAGGCGAATGCATTTCAGTTTTGCAAGACAATTAAATAGTTTTTTAATGATATTATTCTCCTTTGCTTTTTTAAACGTTTATAATGAAATACTACTCTCTTTCTCAAAAAAAAAAAACCCTCCCACCTTTTTCAAAATTTGACATGCAAAATTTTTTTTTTTTTACTTTTTTTACGGGGATTCAGAAAACACTTAGTAAGGGTAGTTATTACGGAACATCCTGTCTGTATAAATTCCAAATATTTAAAATGATGAAAAGCTATTAAGCAATAATCACTGTCAAGTAAGCACAATTTTTCATTTAACTATCTAGTGCATTATGAATTTGTGCAAATTTATGCATCAGGGTCGCAACAAGAAAAATCAAAAAATACTAATAAAAATATGAGTATATCTTATGCAACATATAATTTTTTTTATCATTTCAATTCTAATAGTTTTACAATTCTTAGCATCTTTGCAAATAAACTAACACCTAACAATAGATTCTTCATTAAAAATATGGCAGACGCTTGCCGTTTGTGAATAAAGGTATTTATGTATTTGATTTATATTTTATCGTATGTTTATATTTAATGTTTATATTTATGTTATAAAATAAAAAATTTGAGCAGGCAGCAATAGGTGTCTCATTCAACGCTTCAAATTTTAACTCTCTAGCTGCGTTTCGTTGGACTGCAGAGCGTTCCGCATGATATTTTTGAAAGTTCGTTTTTTCGTAAGAGAAAGACTGCAAAAGAACCTTCCAAGATAATTTCATAAATATTTTTTTCTTCTCAGACATAATTTAATAAATAGTAGAAAATTGTAGATTACAAAAAATTATTCACTGATTTAAAAATTCTTGAATATCTGCATGAATTTTGGAGAAAAAAAAATCATGGATTGTAGATTTAAGTAAAATATTTGATGCATTACATTTCAATCCAACGAGGAAAAAGTGAATCAGTTAAACTTAAATCTTAAAAAGTTTAAAAACTAAATTCGAATGTAAAAACTGAAAGATTTAAGAGTTCAAAATGTGCAATTTTGATCATGAAAGCTCCTTTTACTTACTGTGACGTTCTCTGGAAATTCATAATTAGTATTGCAGAAATAAACATTTTCTCTGCAAAAGTCTGTATAATTCATCAGCACTGGTGAACAGAAATCAGAATGCACCCTACAGAATTCCGAGGCTAAGATCCTATATTCAATATAAAATGTATTAGAGATTAAAAGGATTTAATAATAATGAACTTTCCCTCTCAATAGAGTGTGTTTGTAGATTGAATACGTTGGCATTTCGTTTACGCCACACCTCGTTGTTCCAAAAGCGGCTTGAAAAAAAGTAGATAGAAGTGAATGCTTAAGGTAAGTTCAGTTTTAAAAAATATTGTTAAAGTATATTGTGATAAAGAATTTATAAAGAATTTATGCATTATAACTTAAAAAAAGTAAAAATTCCTGCTACGTTCAAGGGGAGGGGATCATTGGAACTCCACAACTTCGTAACCAACAACGTGAAAGCAGTAATGTGTTCAACATTGACCACCTTTACTTCCTATACTAGCTGATATCCTTCAAATTGAACAGCTTCAAGCCGACACTGGGGGTCGAAGAACCTCCCTTCATGCATTATAAATACTTATGTATTGGATTGTTCAGAAAGTAATTTCATTTTTTTTCCAAGAGATTTAATCATATTTCTTCCCAGCCAATTTCCCACAGCACCCTTTCAAATACAGGAAGTGAAAGGCAGAATTTTCGGCTTATTTAACTTCTTCACTAACGAAAAGGTAGAAATGCTGTTCAATCTGATGGAGAAGATAGGTTGAGAGTGCCAAAACTTGTATTAAGATGCCAGTTTAAGCTGGTGAAGACACACTAAAAGCATGAATGGATTCAAATACGCCCATCTAATTATTATTTCAATCTCACGTCAGCTCCATCATTACCACAACTACCGCAACTTTATAATAAAAACAAATACTACTATTTGTGTACAATGCTGTTTCATCTCAATAATGGTATTGTTAATAATATTTTAATACTTAGTAATATTTTCAAATTCACTGTGACTAATAGGATTAATAATGTGTAATAGTGCTTAACAGTACTCAATAGTGTTATGAGCTATATTAAGTAGAATGTTATCAAGTTAAATAGTGCCATTTAATAACCATGCTAAATGTGTAATAAAGGTCTGTAATTCAAACTTTATTTGTTTCAACTGTTTTATAACAGTGTTTTTCAATTACCAACTATCTATGTTAAATGCGGTCATAATGACTTATCTCGAAGTGTTTTATTTTTAATTATTAGCTTTAATTTAAGTACAATAACCCCCATCAACCCTGCTAACACTGCACTAATCTAAATCCAAAGGTAAGCAATGTTCTCAAATCAACGTCCGACCACTGGCGACAGTTGTTAACCGAACCAGCTAATGTCTTCTAAATCCAACATCTAATTTTGTAAACCCCATTAGTCATTACTGCTTATCCAAAGGATGCTGATATTAACTACTCAATTGAATATGGTTTCCTAAACCGCATCATTCTCATTAAATGTAATTCAATTCTATATAATAGTAATTTTTTCTATATGATGTGGTAATCTATCAATTCACTTTTAGTAATTTTTTATCCACAACTGTGTAAAGTTTTCTAAACTGTGTCTGACTCCTTAATTTTGTAATTTTTTTCCATGTACTTAGTAAGTCTGTAGGGTTGTAGGATTGGGCACTAGGTGCGCGAGGGATGCTTCTAGGCAGTGGTCGTGAAAAGTCGCAAATCCGCTTCGCGGATCGGCCGGCCACTTGCGGGGACTAAACCGGCGAATACCTCGTGAGATCCCTGAGACATTAAATTTATCGAATTCACCCATTTATGATCATTTAAAAAGTCTATAGCTTAATCTCAAAGCTCAACATTACGGTTACTCATGCTCTACCGGGGAAGAATTTGACGTCTGTAATTTGCTAGACAAATGTCAAGAAAAATGATTCATTTTTTTTAAACGCTTCAATCACTGTGGAGACGAGAAATGGATACAAGAATTTTGAGATGGAAAAACATTTACTTCCATTAAGGATATCGAAAGTCACCTAGATCAGTTTCTTTTTTTTTTTTTTTTTTTTTTTTTTTACCAGCAAAGATCAAAATTTTTATGCGCATGGAATCACGCTACCATCAAAAATATGGCAAAAGATAATGGATGAGAATGGACAGTATATGATATCGTTTCCCCATTTAAATAATCGAATACTCTATGAAAAATTAGGCGTAAATAGATTAAATTTTTCCTCTTCGAAAATTCGGAACCATGTTAAAAGTTCTTTGTCTAATCAAAATGACATGTAAATGATAATCTAATAAATTTACGAAAACTTTTCTATTCATGCAATTTTGTTGTGATATTTTATAAATAAGTCAACTGTGATCCCTTGAAAGACTTGGAGTAATAGACTGATGAGTCATACTTTTTTTAAATGGGATATTTTATATCAAATTATTCCTTTTATTGTTTGCATATGGATACTTTACGAATTTCTGGAATTTACACTGCAATTTTGTTGTGATATTTTATAAATAAGTCAATTGTGATCACTTGAAAGACTTGGAGTAATAGAGTGATGAGTCATACTTTTTTTAAATGGGATATTTTATATCAAATTATTCCTTTTATTGTTTGGAAATGGATACTTTACGAATTTCTGGAATTTACACTGAAAACCGGTACACAGTATCTATTTAGGGAAGTTTATCATGAAAGAACAATCTCTTCCTTCTCCAAGATCTTCATTTCTAGAAGCTCTGTAAAACAGTTTCAACCAAATTTTAAGAAATTAAAATGTACGTCATAAGGCTATATTTTAAAATTGATAATGAGAGATCTTGTTGTTAAACAGTAGTATGATCCAAAGGAAACAAATTTTTTAAGAAATTATGAAATTTAAGGTTACACATTTAGGATTGTGCGTATGAGAGAGTTTTTCATTAAAGCTAATTCTTTAAAATCTCATATTTGGAAAATATAAACTTTAGTTACGATTTTTTTTTATCTGCCATTATTTTTTACCTTTATTTCAACAGAAACTGAATACTAATAAGATAGTGCTTTCCTCATTCTAAGTTCCATAAAAACATTGTGCTGGAGTGATTTACCGGTACCACTTGCCATTTCTTTACTTCTAATAATAGAAGTGTTATGGTAATCATTGTTATAGGTACATATCTTTAAAAAACATCTAAACTGTTATTCACATGTATAAATATAAAAGTGTGTTGGTCATAAATAACACTGAGCTCCTTGGGGAAAAAAAGGCCCGGTATCATTCCGGCTAATTTTCATACAAAATGAATATATGTTCCTCCATCCTCTTCTGGGAACACTCGCTTCTTACGTTTACCAGCAATGGATGATTTTATGGCCATTTAATTTGGCAAACAAAGGATAATGTTTACTTTTAAAATGGGTTGTTACATGCGAAAGAGGTGAAAAGCTCTAAAACATGAGCAGATGTAACAAAAAGGGAAAATTCGGGAATTTTCTCCTTTATTGTAAAAAAATCATAATAATAAATAAATAAAAAAATATTTCAAATGATACTTTCTCGCTTGTTAGCATATTTTATTTTGTCAAATTTCGGCTTCTACAGCCCATTATTCCCTCAATAAACTTTTTCACCTTCACCACGTCGCCATTCATTTTTGCTTTTCAGCACATTTTCTTTTTTTATTTCAATTACCATTGATTTTAATTTAGTTTTATAGTAATAAGTTTCAAACGATAAAAGCAGTCACCATTTCTCCATTCATTTTGCTTTTTAGTGCATAACTTTTGTCTACTTCAATTCTCGCTGATTTTAATTTATTGAGTTGAGCTTCAAGTCATAAAAGTATTGAACCCAATTTTAAGCTAGAAATAATCAGGTTTTTAAAGTCAAAATGAAGGTTATAAATAATTTAAAAACAATAGGTGGAAGCTTAGAAAAAATTATATTTATTCTACTTGCCCGTTATGACTGCATATGGTAACAGCGGGGGTGTCCACATCTTCAGGATATTGCACAGTAACATCCATTACAGTTGGATATTTCCAGTAAACATCCATCTGAACCCAAGTGTAATAAATGAAACCTGTTAAACAAATTATAAATACACAAAATCGGAGTAACTTCTGGCATTTTCTTCGAGTAGCTATAAATTCCGGGACACCAGTAATCACCGACTGTTTCAAGATTATCAACAGATCTTTTTTCCAGCTTAAGGATCTTTTATTTATCTCCATCACTGACTTCATATCCGTCTGAAATCAAAATATAAAATAACTTCAATTCAAAAAAACTTACCCCAAATGAACATTTGAATGATTTAGGTTTATGATTTTGTTTGAACATTTTTTAGAGATTTCAGGGCTATCAACAACTTCCCTCCTTAAATCAATATTAAAACATCAATGTAGGTAGATGCGTACTTTATTTACGTCGCACTAGATCTGCACAATGGACGACGGTCTGGGAAACATCCTTTGAGGGTGATGCAATTTTGACTCTCTGAAGAAGGGATCGATTTGTTGCCCCTACGACCTGTGTACGAAGCAGAGCACTTTACGGCAGAACAGTTTAACGATACCCGGTACCGACGCAGGTTGATCAAAGTGGTCTTCCACCCGCTTACTGACTGCAGCCACTGGTGTCAGTCAACTAAACAGTTATTTACGACTTCATTCACTTAAAATGTAGCAACTAATTTGAGACAGTAAACATAAGTGTAGCAGCTAATTTAGATCGAAGAGAGTATAAAATATATTTGATCTATTAATAATGTAGTTGACCGTAATTTTTTTTATATTGTATTATATTGTAAGTGCTAATTAAATGTTAATTTTATGTCCACTAACAAAGTCTATTAAGGTTTTACGACCACTAGAAAGAGACCTCTGTTAAGACAGTAAAAGTTTACAAAGGTAATATGATTAAAAAAAATTCTTATTTTACTCGACTTTTCCTGCTCATATCTGAAAATTACGGTCTTATTTCCAAACTTCTATTTAAAATTAAGTTTTCTTCGTTACGTTTACTTTGAAGTTAAATTAAAAAGCAAGAGAATTTCAAAGTTAAGTTCCATCTTTTAAAACTAGAAGTGAGATCATTTGAGAAATTTTTGGAAATTTTCGTGTTTGCGTGAATATAAAATGTTTAAAAATCATAAAATGAAGAAAAATTTAAGTAACGTACAAAACTCTGGTTTCATTTAAAGTAATTTTAAAATAAATATTATTTTAAATATATTTCTAAGTTAAAATATTTAATTCATGCTTGTTTAAATATTAATTAAAATACGCATAGTGGTATAAAATACAAAACAAAATTTAGAAAATTCGAGGTCATGTTTACGTTTTACTGAATCTCGTCATGTATTCTTTAAATACTGCCTTTGTTGTTAAAGTCTCGAATCCTTGCCTAAAACACATTTCCCCCCATAATGAGATTCACAATAAAAAATTTTGAAACAATTAATTCTTAACTTAATATTTCTAAGAGAAAAACCGTGTTTTCAAGCTAAATTTATAACTTTGAACGTTGTTCAATCCGTTTTAATTATTTTAAATTAAAGACATAGCCTATAGATTTTATTTTTGAATGTTAAACATATTTTGATTTAAATTTCAATAAAATTATTGCTAGTTCTTCAGGCTCATACGATTTCATTTATTTTATTGCATACAATAAATGATCAAAAAACAATTTTTATTTGCTAATCCAGATGGGTGGTATTAAAGTTTTCAATATGCATCCGAACATATTAGGCTGTATTTAAATGGAGATACTTTGCGCTACGTGCGAATAAAGCAAAACAACGTGAATAAAATACACGTGAGGCTGCAGAAATGAATATATTACAGTTTCAGATTTATAAACAAGAATCTTCCTCCGTTTCTAATTGTAAAATGGTTAAAAACTTAAGGGACATTAAAACTTATATACTGAGGAACGTTCCTGTTTATTGAACTGAAATTATAGTATGTCCATTTTTATTTGTGCTTTATTCATGCAAGGCTGTGATTACAGATTGCATCGCATCTGATAAAAATATATTTTGTTATTTACCTTTAAAGTAGGCAATAGTCTTAACTTCTTAAAGGATTCATGTTCCACTAATTTTGAGCTACGATCTTAGTTAGCCAACAGACAGGAGACACTGTGTAATGTAGACTCGCATACCCTTTAATATTTTTTTTTTTAACATCATTGAATTTTTAGCCCATTTTAACATCGGTAAAAAAGGTTCTCATACTTCAACAAACCCTAGTAACTATTCACAATTCTTTTTTTTTCTTTTCATTTTGACAACTTTTAAAACACCATAAAAAAGTCCTTCTTTTAAGTGTTGTAGACAGCTTGCCAGTGAAAAGAACAAAAAATAGAATCCATTAGCAGTTATTTCTCACGAAAAAGAATAAATGTAGTAGGATTAAATGGTTCGCAATTGTGCTAAATAAAGTTGACATCTATATCAAATAGATGTATGAAACTTTCTGGGGACGAGAATTATTTTCAAAAGAAATTATAGAAAAGGTCTACTGCAATTTGTTTTGCTGTTAGTCGATATTTATTACTAATGCGTTCTACAATTTCGTGTTTTTGGTCTCAATAGCTTGTGTGACACTATAATAAGTTTAGTATAAATAGTTAGTTTAGTTTTAATACTTCAAGATCACGATATTGAACTTAAAGAAATCAGGCAATCCTACAAACAAAATTATTTTAAAAAATAATATAAAATACCATATTTAGATATTTGATATAAGTTTAGATGAGGCTTGTTATATCTAAATTATTTTAAGGTGGTCTTAAAATGACACAATTACAAACTGGCATGCTGGAGTTACAAGTTGAAAACATATAATAGACGAGAAATTAAAGATTATTTAGCACTATCTTCAAAAATACATGAACTCGTGAAATACACCGTCGTTCATTGATTTCAATAAACCGATTGTTCTTTTTTCAGTTCTTCCTTGAAATATAATCTTTATTCCTTGCATAGTTTAGCAAGCACAAAACACTTGATCTTCCTTTCACCAAAGTAACCACTATTTAAAGTGGTTACTGATAAAAACACAATAAAATTTGTATTATTTGCACTGAAATAACTACCTTCTGAAGTGGTTACTGAAAAGGAAACAATAGATTTTGTCAGCATTTAACCGAAGTAAGTATACTTAAAAGTGGTTGCCGAAAGGAAGACATTAGAAGTAGTCTTTCTCTCACCAAAGTAACCCCTTTTTGAAGTGGTAACTGAAAAGAAGACAATGGAGTTCTTTTCTTGTCTGTCTTCATTTTACCAAAGTAAGTACACTTAACAGTGGATCTTCTAAGGACGAATTAGTTTTTCTTTTACCAAAGTAATCTTCTTTTGAAGTGGTTACTGGAAAGAAAACAGTAGAATTTGTCTCGATTTAACCGCAGTAAATGCACTTATCAAAAGGAAAATAATCGAATTAATTTTTCGTCCACCAAAGTAATGCCTATTTGGAATGATCATCATCGCACACACTTGGGACATTCTGTAGTCTAGTTTGTCAAAAATTTTACTTTCAATGTTATTTCAATTGCAGAGCATCACCTCCCATGGATGATTTTGGAATGGTTTATTGAAATATTGGAAATTCTTTGAAAAAGTTATATCTCTGATACACCTGTTCAAATGTTTCCTAATAATTCAATAATATTTAGCGTGTAGTTATACTGTGACAAAGAAACTCCTAGACAGCTGTAATTTTTTCGTAACGTATGAATGAGCAATAGCATTAATTAAATCTCTTTTTATTTCTTAAGCAAACTTTCTTGATGGTTTTCACGATACTGCTTACTAAAGTATAGTAGTTTAATACAAAAGTAAAGTTTTTAAAAGTTCAGTTTACTTTACATACATTCATTGTTCCTGGAAATTATATCTTATTTTTAAATCACTTCAGTTTTATGCCAATAATTTTGTTAAAGTCAATTACATTTGATAGGATAAACTGGCCCAAAACAGAAAGCAATACTATAATTTCAGTGGGGAAAAAATGACTAGGACAAAATAATGTTCTTAAAATGTTTTTCCTTCTAATAGCCATTAAATCTTTGAATTAATTCATATATTAAAAATACATACGTATGGCAAATAATAATCTAAAAAATGTATCAGAAAAATATATTTCCTGTTTTACTATTAAATGTTTCATGAAATTATTGCAAAAAGAACGAAGCAAAGTAAAGTAGTATGAAGTAAATCTTTAGTTTTAAGTATTTAATTCATCCCGCAATTTTATATAATGAACAGAAAAAAATGGAGTCAAAAACATGCTATATAATAGTTATAATGAATATGTCTTGACTTTTGAAAAAAAAATTCAATTTGGGTTTTAAGAAAAATTTTATTCCACATATTGTTTTAATATTTACCTTTTAAGGCGTTTCATAAACAATTTAAGCCTGTATATAAACACCAGAGAGATCATTTTTAAAAGAATGCTTTAATTTCGCTTTTCGTTTAAAACATTCTAAAGGTCAGCAATTTTATCCAGGATTTCATGTTGTTCTAAATGTAACCGGAAGTTGCAGTGAGACGTCATTTTCAATAAATTTGCAGACTCATTAATTGCTGTTGTGGTGAGGCGACAATAAAAAGATAGATTTGATGGATTTTTATTTCCTCGTACCCTATTGATTTCGGCTACAAATTGTGGGAAACGGATTTGTCAATTCTATCAGCAATAAGTTTTCCACTCAAATCAAACTTAGAAAAAGCAACTATTTCTCCCTCTAACTTTTGTCTGAAAGCATCATATTAAAAACAGCAAAAATTTGAATTCAAAAATTAAGATTTGAGGTGGAGTCATATTAAGTTTTTAAAGTCAAAATACATTTGACAGTTTATCCCTTACATTTTTACCAATTTGAGTCTCAAAAAAGTGGTTTCAAACTTTTTCCAACTCTTATTATTATCTGATTTTTATTTTAATTCTTAAAAAAATATTTATTTTTCGGTTTAAAACATTATTATTTTGACCAAAAAAAATATGCGATTGCCTCCCTCTCTGTTTTACCAGCATTGTATAATCCTCTAATTTTTCTAAATTGCATAATTTTGTTTGATACCACATACTTACAAATCATTGGCAGTGATGAGCACCAAATGTGATAGAAAAAGAATGCAATACAAATTTAATTAATTTGTTTCAGAATAAAATTAGTTTATAAAGATTGTGGTGCGTGCGTGTGTGTCACAAAAACATTTTTTATATATTATTATTGCTTTCAAATTAACGTAAGAAGCATTCCAAACGAAATGTTAATGTGTAGATTTTATAACTACATCAAACAATTTGAAAATTAATTTAATTTGATAACAGCAAGGGGACATGCATCTAAAATTTAAAAAAAGTTAGACCCATAAAAAGTAAATCCGAATCAAAATAAGTTAAATAGATTTATTGTAACACTATTGTAACTTATTTCTGTTTATTATTGATAATTAATGTTTTTTATGTATTTTCTTTCTAAAAACTATTATCTATGTAAGCTATAGTGTTAATCAATGGGGATATTTAAAAACAAATAATAAATGGAGGAAATTTATTAGTAATGAAATAAATTAATATCACTCAGAGTTCCCACGGGCTTTAAAAATTTTCCAAAGTTATGAGAAAAATGAATCAAATAACGATATTTTTACATATTTTAAAAAATTATTATATATTTTAGAGGAAATATATCTGTGAGTGAATTCTTTATAATCAATTAACAGTGCTATCATAAAATCAGAACTTTCTACTAGCATTTACGTTAAGTTATGCAACTGTTAATAGCAATAAAAGTTTTACGAGTATTGGTCCTCAAATATAAAACCGTTCTTTCAGCGTGAAAACTATGTTAACTTCAAAATTTTTAGTCAAAAATAATGCTTAAAGTAAGAAATATAACACATCTTGAGCATAAAATTTAATAAAAAGCTGAATTTTTTACCGATTCCTAATTCCAAATTTTAAACTTTAATTGTTGCATGAAACCTAGTATGTGTCAGTAATTAATAAATTATGCAAAATTTTAACGCATTCTTTATTTTTTATATCGTGAAAATACAATTTGTCTAGCAAATCTAAATCAGCACAGACTAGTTAAGTTTTAATTTTTTTCACACAAAAAGTTCTTCTCTGTTAATGATGAACATTTGACGCATGCTCAAAATCGAGGAGCGGATAAGTCCAAAGCAGACGATTCGGAAGATGGAGATACTTCAAGTTATCCTTTATTTTTCACTTACTCTTCACGCATCTTGCTTGATTTTTGAATCGTCTGCTAACTTAAGTCACAAAAGGAGAAAACGATTTGCAGCATATGATTACGATGAATTTTTATTGCAAGATGATTACGACGAAGATTACAGTGAGGAATTTCCCAGAACGTGGAATCTTCCAAACACTGACATGTAAGTTTATATTAAATCCTATGAATTAATGCATTTAAAAAAAAATATTTCTCAAAACTTGTTAATATTTACTTTTTATGTCCTGAAATACATCGATAAATAAGAATTTTTTTAAAAAATCAATTGCAAAAACTTATATTTACTACGAAAGTTATTACGTTTCTAAAAGAAAAAATATATATATATTAGCTGCATGTTTGAAAGTGTGCAAACATGAGCAAATTAAATTTTTATTTATTTATATTTTCCTCTTCGAATCAAATCTTAATCAGACTCAAAATTGTAAAAACAAAAGTGTCTATAATCTTCTTAATTTTGCATGAAATCACCTTGGATAAGTAAGCTTCGTAATCGAATTGAATAACTGCATTAAAATTACGTGAAATTCGTTTTTAGAAATCAGTAAATGATTTCAAGACATTTTGACATTAGAGCAAGCAACATTTTTCATTATTATTTTTGAAAAAGCATATAAATTTTCTGGTCTTTATGATTTACGGAAGAATTTTTTTATTTCTTACCTAAGATCTTACAGTCTTTTTTTATACATTCTATTTTTTGCTTACTTCCTTTCCATATAAAATTAGTTGATGAACTTTTTATTCCAGGAATACAAATCTATAACTTAAAAAAGAGGGGGGGTGGTAATTATCGATTTTACAGCGTCCCTCGCCAACAGTTTCAGTATTCTTTGTGGAAGAATTAAATATGACAAAAAGTAGTGATATAGTATCTATATTTTTCCGATTTCAACAGTTACAAAGATCCCGGAAAATTCTAAATTTTAACCCTTAAAGACCTGATGCAATTTGAAATTACTTTTTTTTTATATATATAAATAGCTAAAAACGTAAAAAGTGCAAGGAAAATTATTCTGTTTCGCACGTTAATATAGGAAATAAGGATAATCCATGCTCACTAGTATAATTTATGAAATTGGAGATCTAATTTTGTGTTTTAATATTAAAATGGTATCGTTTAGAGAAGAATATTTTTAACTTAAAGTTAAATGTCTTAAAATGTTACCACTATGTACATTTAGGGTTTATAAATAACTAACACAATCGAGGGGTCTTAAAGGGTTAAGAAAAATAGTCTCTTTCCACTCAGGTGTCACCTCTGAAAGGCTATCAAAAGTCACCAATCAAAAACCCTCAATAATTAGTAACCATATTATTTCAAGAATTTTAAAAATTATTCCAAAATATTTTATTATGTATTTTAAATTATTTATTGTTATATTAGTTCAAACAGCATTTTTAGTTATTCGGAGAGCAAAAGGTTAAAAATGAGTTAAAATAGGATTATTTAACAATAAATAATTTTAGAGAAAATTTTCATTCTGAATACTACTGTTTAGCACATTGTCGTTGATTTTCACAAATTTTTTGTGTAAGTATAATTTTTTGTTAAAAGTGATCGAAATGCTTTTTCATAGTATTTCCTGTATTTATGAATTTAGTTTAAATGATTTTGACCGCCACTTCTGGTAAATAAGTTGAACAAATATGATATATAAATTTAGTTTAAGTAAGCTCGTTTAATTGATGTATGTTTATGTGTGTATGCATGCATACTCATAAACAATCATTCAAGCTAATCATACAGTGATTTTTTTAAAGTTCAGACAAAATTAAACAAATTCTGCTTACTTAAACTGTTTCTCCCTATTTTAATTATTTTAAATATTGCTAAGGGCAAAGACAACTATGCAGTTATGATTTCCTCATTGATATTATTTAAGAATATTTTTAAGTATTACTTTCCTTAACCAATTATGAACCAAATAACCACAGCAAGTCTCAAACTAAATAATCAGTTATGTTTAGTTTTGCGAGCGTCTGAAATGGGTCATAAATGTGTAACACATTTAAATGGTGTTTAAACATAACTTTAATCATTTATTTTGACAGTAAGTCTCCTTGTTATGATGATAACAACCAACCACAGCGATGCGCTCCAGAGTTCGTTAATGCAGCTACTTACAGAAATATCCACGCTACAAATACTTGTGGAGGGGGTCCAAAGGGTCCCAGAGAGTTTTGTCGTCAAATGGGCACACCGTCGGCCAGTGCCTCGTGTGAAATATGTGACGTTACAATACCTCACAGATCTCACCTACCCCACCACATGACAGATTTCAACACCTACCGCAATCTTACCTGGTGGATGAGTGAAACCATGGAAGATGGACCCGACTATCCTGGACAAGTGAACCTTACTTTGGATTTCAGTAAGAAAGTAGTCATAAGTTTTTGATTAAAGATAATCGATTTATTTTCCAGTCTATTAGTTACCAAATTAAATTTGATACATTATCATTTATAGGGTGTAGTTATCAATGCATTATCTTTTTCTGAAATAAACTGATAGCAACATACTTTTGCCACCATTTTTTATTTATTCGAAATAAATGCAGGACGAAGCTCACTTGTTAAATGATGGTTGAAGCGAGACATTTCTCAATTAAATTAAAACTCAAACCTCGGACTTTAAGTACTTGCAAATTGTGAATTTTGTATACTCGTACAAAAATAATTTAATGATTTCTTAAGAATTTTTTAAAAAAATAAAAAATTTCAGAGTACAAGTTAGGAGTTAAAATGCAAATTGAAATTAAACAATTCTTGTAATTTTATTTAAACGTGTTTTCCGTTTTCAAAATCAATTTTAAAGAATACTTTTAAGGGTTAACTTACTTTTACATAACGTAAAAAGTAACAGTTGTCGATACTTAAAAGATAAAAAGAGGTAATATATTTAAGTTAAAGTAAAATTAATATTTTTTCTGAGAGTTATCTTATTTTAATTTAAATACTTACATGCTTAATGATTTTAAGCTTAAGTGAAAATATTTTCATAATTTATATTTCTCATCTTTATGATAAATTGACGATAAATTACGATAAATTGACCCTAAAAGCAACTACAAATTTTATCTCGTTCCCTCAAAACTTTTTCTTAAAAGTAATGTTTTAATATTGACTTGTGATTAACTGAACTCGGTTTAGAAAGGTTTTAGCTACCATGACGTATAAGTATATAATTTTAAATGCATGTGAAAAGCTTTAAATTTGAACATTTTTTATATATTAAAAATTATTAACCACACTATTTCATAAATATAAGAAATTATAAAAAAAAGTACTGTCCTTACTTAACTTTACCTTACCTTAAAAGTACTAGTTTAAATGATTTAATATTTACAATAGTTCAAACAGTATATTCAAGTACTCGCAGTGCAAATGATTCAATTTTTGAAAATTCATTTCTTATAAAATGTATTATTTCACGTTATTTCACAAACAGTAAGTTTCATTGCTTGTTGAATAAAAATTATTTTTGTTACGAAATATTTGCCGTGTTTAGCAGAAATGCTGTTGAGAAAGTTCGTTGGCATTTTCTTGGAAAACTGAAATGGAATTGAAACCTTGTTTTGAATCCAAGGGCTAAAAGGCCATCCATACTTTTATAACCATTTATGAACAAGGACTTCTGGGGGAAAAGAATTCTGAATTTTAAATTTACGTCTTGATAATCAGCAACCTCTGTATTTAATGATCATAAACTAGTTAAATTAGATTGTGTTCTGTTTTGTCTTAAGCTTTTAAATCTTTAAATTTTTTTCATTTAATGTTCTTGAATACATTTAACGTTTCGTTAATTAATTTTCTATTTTAAAATTTGTTTATTTTCCAATTTATTTATTTAACGAGATCAAAATTCTCAACAAAAAAAATGAATCGTAAGTAATTTTTCAGTTATTTTTTTTTTTATTTTTTTTTATGGCAAAATCCCTACACTTCTTAATAAAAAATACCATCTGTTTCAGTAAAATTAAAAGTAATGAAGACTTATTCTACTCTTTAAAAGAAATTGTGATAACAACTAAAGATATAAATTTGGCTTATAATTCAAATATTCCATATCAAAAAGTTTAATATTGAAATCTACATCCTGGTTCTTAAACAAGAGAATAAAATTCTAAGGGAATTGGCAATGGCTCAAATCTTCCTTTTGCGGACATTCGCTGATTCTGCAAAGACGACCTTTTTTCAATCCAGAAATACATAAAAGGATAACATAAAAACATTAAAAATGGCTCCAGAATGTCCGGAGTCTAGAACCATTCTCGGATCGATTCCCTCTTTTGGGGGGGAGGGGTTACAACAATCACTCAAGAAAACCACCTCCCCCATTAGTTACGAGACTCTTTAAGACACTGGATTCAACTAAATCAATTGGACAAATTTTAGCTCTATTTCGGAAAATAGCACTTAATTGAATAAATACATCGGGAAAAATATTTATTTAGTTCAATAAAATAATTTAAATGTAGTTTAATTAAGCAAACAAATTGCAACACTATTTATATGAGATCACCCTATTTTCCCAATTTAATATATTATTCATTGTCCTGTTGTTTGTATGTCCAAATACATCCAATTTTTTAAGCTTAACAGTAGAGATTTAAAATTTAACTTTTTGGCGACTGCTTACGAGATTTTTTGTGTTTCTTTTTATCTTTTACTATAAATTATTTTAAATATAAATCATGTATATAATTCCTACAAATCTAATGAATTGAACTTTATAAATTTTTGATAATTTAATAATTTTTTGAATGCTTAATAAATAAATGCAAAGGTGAACAAAAATTTAGTACGCTATAACCTTAGTTTTAAAACATTCAAACCGAAACATAGTTAATTTTTAAATTGTCAAAAATCACCTTATTCTGATCAAAGATTAACACATTAACAGAGGTTGAAGGTGTCCTAAAAAGAGCATTAAAATTAAAATATATAAGGCAATCTAAATATATTTCATTAAATTTTGAAATTGTGAGATAAGTTGTGTGATGATTTGGATGCAACCTTATGAATTGATATATCCTTGACAAATGCATATCACAATGACATTCCTATTTTATGAAAAAAACATAGTGATTCATATACTCTTAATATATTTCTTTTCAACTATTATTTTAAAACTACTATTGTAATATATATATATATATATATATATATATTCAAAACTGATTCTGATCAATTTCTAACTCAATAACCTTAGAAAAACACGAACCAAATTCTATATGATAGTCTATATATTTATTTCCCTTACATGACAACAAAAAGGCTGATATTTCTTAATTTAAATTGGCGACACTTTAATCATCTATAACAATTCATTTTGCTAAGTTGTCTTAAGTAATAATTTAAGTGGTGCTAAATAATTAGTTACACGTTAAATATTTATTTAGATTCATTTTGTTAGGTAGTCTTAAGTGATAGATTAAGTAGTGTTGAATAATTATGTAGTCATACGTTATGTATTTATATAAAATAATTGTGTATATTTTTATGAAAATAAAAACTTACTTACGAAGTAATTATTTAATTTTAATTTTAAAATGGTAATAGAAATTTTAAATATAAACGATGTGCCACATACTGTCATACCAATTATTGGTGACAGAGCTAGTTTTTTTCGAGCATACGATAATCAAGTTATGGCTCGAGAGGAGTGTCAGAAAGTAGTACAGCCAAAAATTATAGAAAGGAGAATCCAGAGCTTCGAATAGGTAACTAACTCACCGAACTGCTCGGTGAGGTATAATATGCCAGAAAAACAACATACGGGGTGAGGAACACACTGAATGAATACAATGGAATGACGAAAATGAATACAACTAACACTAAACTTTTACCATTTCTGCTTATAATATACATGTCACTACACTCTTTCCACGCAGGAAAATCATTCGACATATCATACGTTCGCCTTCGTTTCTATAGCAGTCGACCAGAGAGTTTTGCTATATACAAGAAAACGACAATGGATTCAGATTGGGAACCTTATCAATACTACAGCGCCACTTGCAACGAAACATATGGGGTGCCGGATGGAATGTATGCTTCCAGAGAGAATGAAACATTGCCTCTCTGCACATCTGAATATAGTGATATATCTCCTCTGACTGGTGGTACAATTATATTCAGCACTCTGGAAGGAAGGCCTGGAGCATATGATTTCGAGAATAATCCACAACTTCAGGTACATTTTAATCATTTTTGCTCTCAATTTAAGATTTCTTTAAATAAAGCTGTTTTTTTTCCTCTTTTTTAATAATTTTAAAGTTGAATAAATGTAGTTTATTCTGAAGTTATACCAGCGACTGCAACAATATCAGAATCTTAAAGAATATAAAAAGATTTCTAATTTCATGTTTTAATTACTACTGATGTAAGACGGAATGAAAAAGAGGAATTCATGAAGAAGAAGAAAGATTGTGAGTGAAATACAGAATGAACAGAAGTTAGTGAGAATCCCGACACCATAGTAGAAATAAGTTCACCATTATCTGAAACTAGCGATTCCATCTACCGAAATTAGAGACAATTTTCTGGTAATATTTAAAACTAGTGGTCATTTTATGGTCAAATCCAGCCTATTCATAAAGATGGAGAACAGGTCTCTACATTTGATTCAAGCTACAGTTCGCTTCGGTAGAGATGATTTGTTAGTAGAGTCAGATAACTCCTGAAGTTAGTCATTTCTGCTCATAAAAATGAAACATTTTCAATAACATCCTCGTAGGATAAACTCGAATCCCATTTACGAGCCTTAAAACTTTTAGAAATAATGACTGAAAAATAAGCTTTGATATTATACCCAATGGAAGAACTCTGCTTAAGAGAAGATTTTTAAAAGGCTTGACACTGTCACCTAGCATCTTCAGTTTCTGTTGATGCCTGGGAGTGTTTGCACAACCAAATGCAATTCATGCAGAAGTTGAAGGCGATGAGCGGGAAAAAAATTGGTAACGTCGTGTTTTGGATTAAATGATCCTAAGTGTACGCAAAGTTACAAAAAAGAAGCAATGGGAAAAGAATCTTAAATTTTGCAACATCAATCCTATAGCTGCCAATCTGTTGACGACAGCATCAACTACAGCTGTTATTAAGCTTATATAATAACACTTTGTGATGGCAAGAATAAGAGTTTTGAATAATTTTCAGCTAAAAAAAAAAAAAAATTATTTTGAAGAACGATAGAATAGGGTTAAAGAAAAACACTGTTCTGTGTGTATTGGGCACACAGTTAAAATTTGACGAACTTCTTTGAGATTTTTTATTTGCTCTAGAAATCATGTGATATTGATCTGTAATAAGCTGCATACACAAGACTTTTGCAAGAGAAGAAGAAAAAAATCACGTTAAAAATACTGTCAACATGTCTAATTTAAATAAAAGTAGTACAAGAGTATTTCTCCAAACTTTAAAATTCATGCTGGTATCGGAAAATGAAAGGAAAAGTATAACATTACTTTTAGGTTCGGTAGATTGACAAATGTTTCACTAGAAATGGGCTATCCTTCTCCTTGCCAGGAAAGTAGTTAGTGTATTCACCTTTTGAAGGTGTTTCTAGCAGAATCTAGTCATGTAGCTGTTGAAATCCTATTAGGATGGGGATTCATGGGAAAAGTGCCCGAAGGAGATACCCCAAAGGAAAGCTCAGCTTTGGCAATGAATGTAACTTCCTTGTTAGTATTGTGACAGTCTAATTTGATTGAAACCAATGCTCCTATTGAAGCAAGGAATTTAGAACTTCGAGCAAGAAATCGACATTCAAACTTCTTAGAGACCATGAAAATTAATTGTGATGAACGGTGCGAAGTTTCTTTACCTTGAGCTGATGACAAATAATCGTTACTCGATTAATTTACACTTAGCTCAGAGACGACTGGGTTACACTACTTAGAAATTTAAAAATATGAATTTGTATCAGAAATACGAAGATATTTTTACAAGGTGGCTCAAATTGGATCTCACAGAAGAAGTTCCACTAAATGAAATACAAAGAAACGAGGAATAAATTGCCTCAGATTTCTAAGAATCGGAAGAAAAATTTAATTATTAGAGATTAATTATTATTATTTTTTTACCCTTCCTAGTGACTTTACGTTACTATATAAAGCAAAACTTTTTTTTTGTTTTATATAATAACGTAATACCATCCTCAAACTCAACCCATCAGAATGTATATTAACTATATTTAGCTTCACTTGGCGTAATAATATTTGCTCGTGGCCAACTCATGATAGTAAAAGTTTATCCCTATCAAGTAGTTTCCTTATTGCATATCCCTTTTCATCAGACAATTAATTTCACAGTTTCGGTACTTAAACTGTTTTATATTGGTTCAGTTTTAATAATCACCAAATATAATCAATATAATACTTTATACCTAAATTAGTACATTTGGTACTCATTGCATACCCTTTCAACATTTGAGTTTTGTTCGAATTTCATTTATTGGTAGCAGCAAACTAAAATCGAAATTTTAAAAATAAATAGAATTCTTATAAGAGCTTGATAAGGACTTTTGGGCAAGATAATGTCTCCATCTGACCTTCAATTTACTGTTTAAAATATAAGGAGTGGTGAGAAAAAGTTATTTAAATTCTAATTCATTAAAATATCAATACATTACCTTTGCTATCACTGGAAAAGTATTTTCTGATACTTTATACGAAAAACTCATTGTAGAATTCTTATTAAAATAGCACTAACCAACTTCACTTCTTATATAAAACTGCACCATAATAGTAGTACACATTACCAAAATTAATTAAACGTCATCAGCGATTTTTTACAGTTCCCTTAAACAAATTTCCCATTAACCTTTTCACGGTTAGGCACGTAGCTTATTTTTTTATTTCGATTAATCCATATATTAATTAAACATCGTTATCAATAATAATATAGCGATCAATAATATCCCCAAAGCGAATAGTTATCTTTTTGCATTAACTTTGTTTTTTCATAGATAGGTTTTTTAATTTCAATTCTTAGATATTATCAACATTAATTAAGCAATGTCTCAATAACAGTATAGCAATTTTTTACAATACCTCAAAACAAATAAATACCTTTATTTCAGTAATATTGCTTTTTAATACATAGTTTTTTTTAAAATTTTAATATGCATATATTACCTCTTAAATGAATTAAAAATCATTAGCGTTAATAATTGTATGACAATTTGTTACGTTTTTCTAAGGCGAATGAATTAAAACCACTTTTCCATTAATTTTGCCTTTAAATACATAACTAATTATTTTTCATTTCAATTAACGATGATTTTAAATTATTTACTTTTACAGAAACACATTTTAAACGAATTAGTATATACAAAATAAGCACGTGGTATCAGATAAATTTAGGAATATTCATTTGGTGATGTAATGCTACCACGTTGATGTTTTTCATTGAATTTATCTGACATAGGGAATAAAAAAATAATTAAATATTAAAATACGTGCAATATACTCTTTTTTTTTTTTTTTTTTTGATGAAATAAGCTAGCAAATATCACTGACGTTACCTTAAAATATTCGAAAAACTGAATCACTTTAAGTTATATTTAAAACAATGACAAACGCTTAACCAATCAGAAGATTCCATTTTTGTTTCTTGCTCATCTCACTCGAACGGTTCGTGGCAGAATATTCTAATGTCGAAAGTGGCCTTCCTCAGACCTTGAACTATCTGTATGCCAAATTTAATAGCCTTTGGCCGGCTAGTTTAGGAGTCTATAAAGGACATACGCAGACAGACATCATATATATATATATATATATATATATATATACAGAGAGAGAGAGAGAGAGAGAGAGCTTTTCTGCAATAATAACTTAATATTTTAAAATTGATAATACATATTTATCATTATACATTAATAATAATTCAAATAATTTTCCATTATTATTTAATATCATATGTATAGAGATTTGTAAAGATAAAAAAGTAAAATAAACTACAATATTTCGCGTTCAAAACAGTGGCAGACTTTGATTTCAATTTAATTAAAATAATTTTTAATTAATAAAACCCTAAAAATTAATAATTTTGTAGTGAACATTCAGTTAACATTAACAAAACTTTCAATATAGGGTTGATACATATGTTTTTATTCATAATAAAAAGTAATAAAATCATAGTATGAAGGGAAATTCTCAAATGAAATGTCTTCTTTATCATCGTCATTTGGGTCAATATCGTTTATATCGTCTTTATATCGCACATCGTCATTATATTCGTCATTTGTCAGCTATAAATAGCCTGATTACTCTTAATCGAAGTGGATATGGTTAAAAACATAAGTCTTAAAGTGGTAAAAACACATAGGAAAAATAAACAGAATGTTAATTATTATTACCATACAGCCGTGGCGAATCTATTAATTGGTAAAAACATTGTAGTTTACCTCAAACCACTTCAACTGGACTTTGAAGAATTGTAAAAAATGATGATTAAAATTAGAATTTACTCCAGAGTGACAAATTGGTCAAATTCCGACTGAAAAACCGACTGATTAAGCCAGTGTTATGGCTCGGGGTGTCTTTCGGGTAAGGAAGTCAGCGAACTAAATGCCACAAAACTGGACTTTTCAGTAAGTGTTAACCAAATGACCCAACTAATGTATCAAAGCTAGTTTACACGTAACAATTTTGACGTTTTCCAAAGGCCACGTCAATCTCCAGATCTTAATCCCATATACTCGTGTATGAAGACATCAGTATTAAGATAAAACCGATTATTCCAATGTTTGTAAACGGAATGTGATCAAATTCTAACTGTCGATAACATTAATAATCTTATGGAGTCTATGGCACCACTTTGTGCTGCTGTGATTTCTGTAAATAGCATAGCTACAAAGTATTAACAGTATTATATAATTTTTTGGCTGGTATATTAATTTTTCAACTTATATATATATAAATAAGTACTCATTGCTTAAGACTTTTGAACACGGAAATATTACAGTTAATTTTTAATTTTAGGTTTAAAAGTCTTTATGCATAAAATAATAAATACGTCATAATGTATTATTATTTCAATTTGGTTATAATAATAAATAAAATGAATATTATTTATTTTTCACTTATTTAAACAGCCAAAAACTGGTTAATGTTATTAAAAGATATATTTAATTTAAATTTTATGTGTTTAAAAATAAATAAAATTTTTAAAAAAAGGTGGCAGAGGTTTACATGTTTTGGCGGCTTTTGCCCTGCGCCAGGCTTACCGAAAAGTACTAAAAATATACTGGCCGGAGAGTTTTGCGCACCACTATGTTAGGGATTTATTTTATTTTTTCTTACTCTTGCTAGCATTTTGTTATGCACTCACTGAAATAAATGATTTGTTGTCGGTTTATTGTTTCTTTCTTCTTTTTATTTAGGAATGGGTGATAGCCACAGCTATTCGTATCTCTTTAGACAAAATAAATACTTTTGGAGATGAAATCTTCGAAGATCCATTAGTTCTAAAATCTTATTACTTCGCCATCAGTGATTTTTCAGTAGGAGCCAGGTAAATACACTTTATGGAAATTCTCATTTTCAAGATATCCAGAATTTAATATTACCCATTCAGAGCTCTCCTTGCAAAAATTTCATTGTGATGTAAAAGGTTTGAAAGTGCTTTCAAAAAAATTCTAGTTTTGGCAACCATTTATAGTTTTAAAATATAGAAGTTGTTCAATTTTTATCAAGTATATATATTTATTTACATTATTAATATATTATGGTGATCACCAATACCTTATTTTACCAAAATAAGTTTCGAATTTGAAATCATAATTTTTTTTAATCAGTTCATGGTAACTTTGATCCTGAATTTATTGAAACAATCATAATTACCTATGAGTGAAGTAAATACACTTTCTAGTTATGATTCTTTTTATTGGTATAACCTCTATTACTGATAGCAGAAATTATTTCAACTATATAACGCTAAATATTTTTAAGGCTAGGACTTTTATATATTTGTAATGATCATTATCTATCACCTCTGTTAAGCAAATATAAAAATATTAATGCATTCATTTGCTATCATTTTAAAAAGAAAATATCTCATGAAAATCAAGAGTTTAGGCAACCTTGCACATGGATTGCTTCTTTAAGAAAAACTTTGTGAGTTTTTTAATAATTAGAGGGGGGAAATTAACTAATTTCTCCCTAGACTACACTGTCAGAATTTCAATTCTTTTTTGTTCTAAGAAGCTTTATGGAGTTGTTAGTACAAAAAGTTAATGAGAGCATCGTATTCTAATATTCCAGGATCTTTACTTAGGGAGTGCATGACACTAAAACTTCTGTTGTTGAGAATGAAGGAAATATTGTAGTGCCAACACTGCGGCTCGAACCTCCGTTCTGTCAATCATAAGATTGATAGATTAACCCTCTCGAATGTAATATGTACCCAGCTGCAAGGAACTAAGTGGCTTCATTAGGTGAGCCAAGTGGTGCGATAAAATTATAGTTGTTTAACCCTATTAGGTGAAAATAGTTAATAGCAGCTTTTCTCACAGTTGACAGTTTGAATAAATCTTACTAATGTTTATCTGACTGTTTTGTTAGAATAGGGTAAAATAACAATTCAATAAATTATCATTACCCTTTTTTTTTCGAGAAATTTCTAGCAGTGTAAAATAATACAAACAACGATCGTTGTTGTAGTATCGTTGTCAAACGTTGACCACCACTACCTGCTATTTTTCAAATAAAGCATATCTATATGAAAATTTTATCTTGCCTTCTGAACAATACTGTAAATAGTTAAATGAAATTTCTCCTAACAATTTCTTTGACGTTAACTTTTCTAACACTACCACAAACTTATAGGGTTAATTACTTAAATTATAGTTTTTCTATTTAACTTACTCTTTAGACGAACTTCTGGAATCTACTATTTTTATTTATATTCTTTTCAGGAAAGCAAGTTTTAATATTATAATATTTTTTTTCTAAACGCACAGCCAGTTAAGAGAACGAATTTATTTAAAATACAATGTCGGTTCAACCATAATATACAGCTGCAATGTGTTAAATTAAACCTGTTGAATCGCATGGTTATCATAGGTGCCACGTTTGAACATAAAATAATTTGAAGCATCAGCTTCTAAGAGAATCTTGAAACTCTTCTTCCAACATTTAAATCTGTCGAGATAGATATATCTAAACGAACATTAATTCATGTTCATTTAAAATTTTATTTCAAATGACTACACCCAATAATCTATTCCCTCCATCCAATAAAAACGTTCAGAAATAATAAAGCAATGCTTTAAATATGTATAGTGTTACATTTTTGTATTAAAATAGTCATGATATAGCTTTATTACATGTCCATTGGAAGCTTTGAAATCGTCATTTTAAATGATTAAATGAAAACATCGATAAATTAGTTTGATGTTCTTCATTAGATGTCGGTGTTATGGACATGCAAGTGATTGCGTCTATGCTCCAGACGAAGAAACTGGAATAATGAGACTGGTCTGTCGATGTGAGCACCGTACTATGGGAGACGATTGTGATCAATGTTTACCCTTGTTCAACCAAAGACTGTGGGCACCTGCCACACCCACACAACCTAATGAATGCATAGGTATGTTCAACAAAAATATTTATTTATTTATAGAATTTTTACAAAGACCACCTTATTTCATATCCATTTAAAAACTCGTTATGTAGAAAATATCAAACTTTTTTTTAAAAACATTTGGTTTTTTAAATATGTCAGAAACTGATACTACTGCCACCATTTTTTCAGGAGCTCAAAAATATTTAAAATGAGGCTTATTATTGAAGCACACTATTTTCTTCATAATCTTAACCTATAACAATCTGTCTTTCCATGTCTTACTAATTTAAGATAGTAATAGTAAAGGTACATAAACACTAGTAGAAATATTCCTTTTAAAGTCTAACTTTTAGAAATTCGACAGCTTGGAATGTGCATCCAGATAGATTCTCACACAGAGATTATTTAAAAATAATGCATAATGATGGTCACATATATTATTAAATATCAATGATTGTTTCATTTTCGCAACCACTTTTTAAAACTTGTTAAACCATTGAGAAACCTATATATGGGTTACTAAAAATGTTTCTACTAGAGCAGTGTTTCCCAAAGTGTGGTACGCGTACCCCCAGGGGTACGGGAACAGTTTAGAGAGGATACGCGTTCTTATGCGAAATATCTTGCAACAAACGAAAATTACAAAAACTTTTATTTAAAAATAAAGCTAGACGTGAAAATTTATGATGACGTATTTTTCTATTCGCTATTTTTTTGCTGAGTTAACAGTTATATTAGTGGTATCAACAGCCAGTTGTGATTTTTAACTTTAGTGCAATTTTTTATAGTAAAAAATACGTTCCATTTTTTATTGGTGGTACACAGCAATACGAAAAATTTAGAAAGGGCACACAAAAGTCATAAGTTTGGGAAACACTGTCCTAGAGTAAAAAGACCAAATAAAACTAAAACAGCAGGAAAAAAAATTTTAGAAAAAGAAATTATTTTTGTTCAATTAAATGTTATCGTTATAATTTTGAAATAAAATTTTTTTTATTATTTAACTCATTTTACCTTTATTCTTTAAATAATAATTATTTCTTATAATTTCCCCCTAAAAGTTTTGTTAATAAAAAATTTCAGAATAATAATTTTAAAAAAAAAAAACATAAGTTTCTCAGAACATTTCTTTATGAAAAAATTTTTAAATTTTATGCTAATCAAAAATGTTTAATTAATTTGTTTAGTACGTAATTACGCATAAGTTTCTTGGTTAAGCTTTAAAAATCCTCATTAATTTTCACGAGTAAACTGTATATTTTTTGACTTCCTGTTTAGTAAGAATTTGTAAAAAGAATAAATAAAAATATGTCTATTTCAAAACTTCGTTTGTGCCTACGCTTCTATGAATGAACAGGTTTAGTGTGATATCTGTGGTCTTCCTTATTCGTCCAAACCATACTTAGTATGGGCCTCCCGGCTTGAGAAGGCGGCGGTGCGGCCTACATATTTCCAAAGTAATCAAGATCGCATACAACAAGAATTCTTTCTCCACATAATTTACGCCATTTTCTGACAAATGCATTTTCATTTTTTTTTTTTTTTTTTTTTTTTTTTTTTTAATAATATTCCTCTTAAGAAAAAAGCATTACACGGTTAACATTAATGTAATAAATGAGCTTTAAACTTTTAAAAATTTTTAAATCTATGATTTTATAGATTAAAAATTAAGATTTTAATGGATTGAAATTTTTTATTACTTATCTATTGCATTTAAAAATCTGAAAGAAGAGAAATTATTTTAAATTTATAAATTTATTTCTCTTTTTTTGTATAAAATTATTAAATTAGTTTGATGCAATTTTTAACCTTATTCCGTTTATATTTAATATTAAAAATCTTAAATTAAGATTATTATCTGTAATATTAATAAATAAAATTAATAAAAGAATTTTATTAAATAACTGATATCAAAAAGATTTTTTATTATATTCACTATAAATAAAACCTGCTGTATGTTATAATTTGATAAATTCTAATATTATGATAAGAATTAAAATCTTCCTAGTTCGATATAATTATTTGCTTTATAATTGAAAACTAAAAAAATTAATTAAAATAATAATTGGCATTTAAGTGGCATTCATTAAGAAAACTGTAAAATATAAATACCTATGTTAAAATTATTTTTCAAATTATTGCTGTGAAAAAAATCTAGAAAATTGAATATAAATTGAATGCAAAATTGAATGTCCTACAATGTAAAGGTAAAAATCAACGCTTTTTATTAAGCAAATGATTCAATAGCTAGCTTCCAAAAAAAGAACATTGGCCTCTATAATAATAATTTGTTCTAAAATAACTTAAAAAGATTTAACACTTCTCCATATTTCATGAATGAAATTAAAATAGAACTTTTTTCTTAATTAAAAAGTTTAAAAAAAAATAAAAATATTTAAATGTATTATCAAAAAGCAACTTAAATAAATTACTATAATGAAGTACAGGCTTTGTTTTTATAAATATTAGCTGACTATCTCAATATTATCTTTTTCATTTTGAAATTTCAAATACAAGGAACTACAATTTTTAAATTCCTTATTTATAATCATTTAAAACATATTATAAATACGAAATATATGTTTATAAAGACATACTTGAAAATTTATAACAGATATTTTTACTTAAGTGAATCAGTAACATTTATTAAATTAAAAATAATTATTCTAATTTTCTGACTGAAAAAAGACTCTTTTCATCGCAAACATTAGATTATCAAATTAGTACCATTTAATGAATATAGAAGCACTGAAATAATCAATTTTTACATGCAATTGTACTTATAAAGATTTTCATCATCCTGCACTTTATTTTTCTGCGATTTTGTTCGAAATGTCAGACAACCCTAAACCCAGTGGAAGAAAAGTTGTTCTTCAAGAGTTTTCTTGCTCCGACGAATCATTAACTAGTAACTTTTTCTAACAAATTTATTCAAAAATGTATCGATTCTCGATGAAAACACAATAATAATATTTTCTTTCAAACAACTTATTTCGACTAAAATATCTAACTCGATGTTTTTAATTTCGCAAAGATTAACCTGCATTTTAAATAAGAAATGAGCAACAGGTGTCATCGTAGAATCGTCTGCGAGTTGTTTTCAGTTCTTCATTCTGTCTTTTTTCACCTGACAGTAATCAACACAAAACAATATGTTATCCCAAATCGGATTATAGAATGAAACAATTTACTATCACTCCTAATTTTCTAATTATTATTCCAGGATTCCATTTAAGATAGTTATAAAAATGTATTTAGTCGTAAAAATTTGTTATATTTTAGTTTTATTTATATTAATTGAATGTCGAGGAGGTGTTAAAAAGAAATCAAGAGTGCGTCAGGATTTTGAGTTCACTCTCCATGGTAAGTTGAAGCTCAAAATTATAATCAAATTTACTTTATAAATTTATTTATTTAACTCATTTTTTTTAGCGTTCGCTAAAAATGTACATTACACATTATTTGGCTTTTTTTTTTATTTTTGAAACATAAATATGTCTCAAATTAAGCGAATGGGTGTATTTAAGCAGTAAATCTGCTTAATTCCTATAAAACTTTTATTTTCACAAAATAAAAATATATAAAATTTTTATCTCTTTGGATATAGCGTAGGGAAAAATAAAGACGATTTGAAATTAATAAATATGAAAACGAAATTAATAAATATGAAAACGAAATTAATAAATATGAAAATGAAATTAATAAATATAAAAATGAAACTAATAAATATAAAAAATTACATTCTTTTGGACAATACAAATGTGTTGCAAAATTTATAATCATAAAAATAATTACTGATATGGATGTGCTTTTTCTTAACAAATTTTACCTCATTAATTAAAATTTCTTTATAAACGAATTATTTTTTTATTTTGTTTCGTTAAATAAATGTCATTATATTTTACGCAGCAATTTTTAAATTTATGCTGTTTTAATTTCCTTACATTAATATTTTATCAGTAACTAGCTGAATACCTGTTCTCCGTACGGGGTGAAAAATAATTAAACTATCACTAAATAAGTACTAAACAGCACTGTGAAATTATGCACAAAACGTGCGCTATGACTAATAAAGCTAAAATAATTCTAATTTTTTCTAATTTATTATTATTGTTCGTCCTTGCCGGGAACTTTACGCTATTAGATTAAGAAAAACACGTTTTTACTAGTTTATCCCATCAAATAATTGTACTCACTATCTTTTGGAATGATGTTATTGCTTGATAGTTATAGCTTATGAACTGCAGAGTATTAATGCAATTTTAATAGGCACCAATTATACTAATTTTTCCTTATTTGGTCTTGATTAAAATTGATATCATATAAGCTGAAAGTGCCTATTACCAAGATTTATTAAAGCACCTTTGGCTACATCGATTTTTAATGTTACCCTTAACAAACTAGTTCCATTTCTTCATTATTTTTGCTTTTCAGTACATAGCCAAAATTAATCAAACATCATTGGTGTTAATTATAGTATCTTTTACTTTCGCCTAAACGATTTAGAATTATTTCTATATTAATTATTGCTTTACGCAACTTAAATTTTTTATTTAAAATACTGCTAGTTTTAAATTATTTAGTTTTATAGAAATATGTTTTAGAAGCATAATTATATGAAAAAATAATAAGCAGATGGTCTCTTATTACTTAAGGAATACTAATTTGGTGACGTAGTCCACCTATGTTACCACGCTCGTGTTGATCATTGAATTTATCTGACATAACGAGAAAAAAATAAAGAAAAATAAGAACGTGTAATAAACCTCAGCAAGCAATCATTTCTATCTCTAAAATCGTGTGCAGTTTCATTTATATCAATTTCGCTAGCTATGCCAATAAGAAAAATTCCATTTTTCTCCAAATATCTCTGCTGAACGATCTAATTAAAATTTTCGGACGATTTTTAGGATAAAGTTGTCCCTTTCACCCACTCTCCAAATAGCACAACAATGAAATATAGAAAAAATATTCTCAAAAAAATGAGAATGGTCGTCAGTTATGAGCTGCGTCTTTTATCGACTGACGCTACTTCAGTTAACTTAAGTTATAACATGAGTACACACAAAATCTAAAAAGACGATAATAAAACTTCAGAAGTTACAAACAGTACTTACAATCGTATTAACTGAGCCGTGGTGGTTCAGGGAATAGAGCGCTCGCCTTCCAATGAGGTGAACCGGGTTCGAATCCCAGCGATGGCTGGTCGATACGAATTCTGCACCGACCATAGTGCTGTAATGGTTCATGGTAATCATCCATGGATCATGGTGCTCATCCGACGTAAAATATTCTCAGTGGTAAATGGATCATGGGTTAGCCTCCATGTCGTCAGGTTAACTGGGGGAGGATTTTGTGGTTTTCCTCTCCGTGTAACTCAAATACTCGTTAGGTCCATCGTAAAGTCCTCCATGAAGGCAAATTTCTCCCAATACTTGATCCAGGAGCTCCCTTGTTTTTTCGATTAGGTTCAAAATTACAAGGCTACGGATTTGAACCTTAGTAGTCGTGCACCCAAAATTGGGTCGGCTGTTCAACGATGATTAAAAATCGTATTATTATGCTGTACGATATATAATAGAACTCAATTCTGATTTATTTATTTTTTTAATCATAAAAATGTCCAGTTCATTTAAGGTAATCCTCCTACCATTGCAATGAAATAAGGCTTTTAATACAGCAGACCGATCTTTCGAAGCTATAGTGATAGACATTGTTGGAATGCAATGGAGTAAAATAAATGACAAAGCAGACCAAACAAAGGCTGACAGATATCATGGCAGAAGAAAGCAAAACAATGAAGAAAATCATATCATTATAGCTTGTTGAAGGGAAATAAAAACGTTCACGGCTACCAAGATTTTTTAAACAATTATGACCTATACATCTCACTGTTTGTTGTCAAAATTAAATAGGGATGAATAGCTTATAATTTAGAATAGTAAGAGCTTTTATTACTCTTTACGAAAACCAGCTGTAAATGAAACTATTTCACTACCAGTTTCTTCTCTTACTTTCCGCCCTAGACCGAAATAATTTTTTTTTATATTAATTTTTATTATTAATTTTAATTACCACAATTTTAAATATTAAGTTTTTAATTTAACGTACATAACGTGTTTTAATGTAGCTGAGTCATAAGTTTCTTTGGCAATGGAAAAACTCTTTAAACAGTGCAAAGTTAACTTTCGACTCAATAATAAACTTTATAATTTGGAAAATATTGGTTGACTAATACAAAAAAAAAAAAAAAATAACAATAAAATAATAATAATAATACTGTGGCTGTAGACGGCCGCACCTTAGGTCAATATTTATTTATTTATAAACGAGAGTTGCCAAAACCCCACATTTCGATAGAAAATCAGTGCCTGTATTCATTTTTGGAAGTTTTTCCTAAATTTCGAGGTTGCTTTTTTTTAATTCATGTTTAATATGTATTATGAACAATTAAATAGACATATTACATGATATACATTCATAAATAAAAAAAATTTATCTGTTGTAAATATAACTCTTCTAACTTTTCAAAACTTTTTAATAGTTATGTTTCAATTTTTTTATTTATTTATTTTTTTTTCACTTTTCCACTTTGTTGAGAAAATTTCTCTAAATCTTTATAAATGACACTCCTTGTTCTCTTTCCCAGGTGAAAAGATTTTTTTTTTTATCTTATAACCAGTTATTGTGTAATCATGATAATACATCTTTCCACTGGATTGTGAAGAAGACATTGTAGTATGCAAAATAATTTGCCGTTTTATTTATAACCAATTTGCAATTTCAATTATATCCATTTAATTTTATACATATTTATTTATATACGAGTTTTTTCAAAACTTATTAAATATGTAGTAAGTGTATATACTAGTTATAAACGAATAAAGATTAGTTCTGTCCAAAATAATTTATTTTTGAAATTGTTTTCAAATCTAAACTTACTTTTTATTTGAGAAATTGGTTCTCTGTCTTTAGAACTCATTTAGTTTTGAGTTTCACAAAAAAATTAACTGACTTCATTGCTTAAGAAATTATTTTGCAATAATTATGCAATAATATTCGTATTAAAAATTTTTTTTAGAAGTGATAATGGGAATTTTGTTATAGTATTGTTGTTAAATAATATTACGTATTATTTATACATTTTATCGTTAAATGAGTAAAAAAAGAACAATTTTTTTTTAAATTTAGTGAAATTTAAAAAAAATTAAATGTTTAATATTTATTTTTTAAACAACTTATTTTATCAACCCTGATAAAAGGCCTCAATGTTTCACCCAGAACCGCTGAAACAATGAGCACGCCTCTGAGTTTTACAAGTACCGATACCGCACACCCTTGATCCCTTCACAGACTGATAAAAGTGGTCTTTGACGGCTGTCAGTATTGCTTGACTGAGGGGTTATACTGGGAACCCTATTCAACGATCGGTCCAAGGGCCGTTCTCGCTGGATACGATTTTCCCCAGCGGACAGGAATTTGGTTGATGGAAAATATTTACCCGCAAAAATGGCATATTTCAATTAGGTTCTCGTTCACACATGAAGAAATCGCATATCACTATAGGAGCCCTATAGGAGATTGGGAGAGAAATATTTATGACTGATCTAACCAGTAGCGAACCATCTAATTGTAACAATAAAATGCAATAAATATGGAAAGGGGAGGACTCCACCTCCATCAAACTGATTCTCGTGAAAGTTCAAAAGTGCGTGAAAAACATTCAGTGAGATTAAACCTGAATATCTACCTGAAACACATGAGTTTCGGTTGTGATCTATGAAACACATATATGAGCGAAACTAAACCGCTGGAAGCGTTGCTTTTGAAAATTGTGTTATATTTGTTGTTCTTGCGAATTGGGTAATTTTTTAGCTTGTTTCATTTTATCATTATGTAAATAGTTACCTGTATTTATTTCTCAAGTATAGTGTAGCTGTCACTGCACGCCTAGTTAACTATTCGGAGATTTCTCAAACACATACGAATTTGTTAATTTCGAACTTAAGTGTTAATTTTCTTGTGATAACCTAGTAATTTTTACCTGTATTAATTTATAGCTGAGGAATTTAATACATGTGTTATTTAATATATAGCCTGTATTATTATTTTATTTATTATTCTTTTATTTATTTATTTATTATTCTTTTATTTATTTATTTTTTTTTGCATTAAACAATGAATGCTGTATAAGTTTTTTTAAGCACCAAAAATTCTTCAGAATTTTGACCACATTTGAAAATGAATAATTTTTAGTTTGAAATTATTAAAGATTCTTTTTTTTCCTTCCATATTTAATCATTAAACAATGCTAGCTGTAAAAACGACATTTTCTTAACAGTTAAAATCGCATTTTCCAGAGTTATGCTGTATTTATATCAGTATAGAAAGAAAAATGGGTGTAATGTTCAATGATACTAAAGCTTCACAGTTCAAAAGCTATTAAATATTAACTGTTATTTAGCATATGTAATCTCTGTTAATGTATTTTTAGCTTGTAATTGCAATGGAAAATCCAACAAGTGTTTCTTTGACCAACAGTTATTTGACAGAACTGGCAGTGGAGGTCATTGCATTGAGTGTGAAGATAACACTGAAGGAGTTAATTGTGAGCGTTGTCAACCTCTTCACTATAGAAGAAAAGATGACAAAGAGTGTGTTCCTTGTGCCTGTGATAGTGTCGGTAAATGCTGATTTTTATAATTTGCATTTATTAATACTGAATTTATCTTCATTTTATAATTTGTATTGATTATTACAAAATTATCTTCATTTTGTAATTTGTATTGATAATTACTGAATTTACTTTTATTTTATAAGTTGTATTGATTAATATTGACTTGGATGGTAGGGCATTGGGCCCATGTCCAAGAGGTCGTGGGTTAGATCCCTGCCTGCCAAAGACTCTCTGTGTAGTAAATGGTGACTGATGCAAGTTAAATCTGTCGAGTCTCAAAGTCCTCCATGTTCCCTTAACAAATCAATACCTCTGGGGGTACTGGATTGGAGATTGATCACTCTCTTATTCAGGTCAAAATTACGATCTGTGGATGTATGAATGGGTCCACCCTATAAACGGGTGTGGCGTATGGGTGTGTCAGAAGTCAAATTCTCGGCCATAGATGGCACCACTGGAAAAATGCAAGCAAACGCACCCCCTCTACTTTAATGGCATACGTCAACAACAACATTGACTAATATTAGATTTATCTTCATTTTATAATTTGTATTAATTAATACTAAATTTATCTATAGTTTGATTATATTTTACCCTTCTAGTTCTATGTAACTATATTTTGCATTTTTTTTTTTTTTTTAATTTAGTGAATAGTTCTTTTTTTGATTTATAGAAGACTTTACATATTAATAGATTGGTTCAATATTTAAAATTAAAGCAATCCTACCAACTTCTTCTTTTTTTTTTTTATCTTCTAAATAAATATATAATTCTTTTCACTGTTAAAATAAAAAAATTTTTTTCTTTCCTTTTTACATTTTAATATTGCTAATATTTATATTATCAGGTATAAAAAAGATATTCTTAGTTATCCTTTTAAAGAAGTTCAATATTTACTAGGTTCCACAGCAAGTCAATGTTTGGAAGATGGTCAGTGCCAATGTAAACTAGGTGTTGGCACTCGAACTTGTGGAAAATGTGCGCCAAATTTTTATGACATGACAGCTAATGGTTGCAGGTAACAATTTCCTTTTTTTTTAAATCATTAATGTTTTTGTTTTTTAAAGCTGTTTTTATGTTGCTTTGTGTTTCTGCTAATCCTTTGAATAAATTAACTAGGATTTATCAAATTCATTGTTAATTATGCTATCCCTTCTATCTAATGCTTTTCTTTAAGTGCATGATATAAGAGAATAACACAGATTGACTCTTTTAGTAATGCAAATGTGTAAACATAAGAAAAGCAATTTCAAATTGATTCACAGTTTACAGCATTGATATGATTAACAGTTGAATTATTTAAGCTTTAAATTTTACATATGATGTCACTTTTTAACTAGCATTATTGTAATTGAAATAATTTTTGTTTAATTCTGTTTATTTTCAGACCCTGTGGATGCAATCTTGCTGGTATTGCTCCAGATGCACCAAGTTGTGATCCATCCTTAGGGTATTGCCCTTGTAAAGAAAATGTTGTTGGTCAAAGATGTGATAGGTAAATATTTTTTATGCATTCAAATATGTTATTTTAAGTTATTATATTATATGTTATTGTATTATATTATATGTCCTTGATAAGAATTGTATATTTTATTTTATAACTAGTTAATTATTGAATGATTTATCAAATAGCACCTAAATGATAGTTTTCTAAATTTTTTTTTTTTTTTTTTAAGTAAATTAAATTAATATTTTCTTTTAAAATAAATTATTTTATCTGTACCTTATTTGAAATAAATTTTTGGAATCAATATAATTTTTTTATTATTCAATCAAATATTTAATTATTATTTTTCTTAAAAGTAAAAAGAAAATTCTACTGACACTTATTATGCATTTGTTGCACTGCAATTGCTTGTCCCTATAAATACTTAGAAACCTTTTCTAGTACAATATTTTTGAAAGATCGATTAAATCTTCTATGATGCATAGTTTTAAAAAATTATATTGTATTTTTCATTAAAGATATTTTTAAAAATGACACTGTTTAGAGTTATTAAGTTATATTTATATTTATTTATAGTGTATTCATCTAGTTTAAAAAATTCATCTATATTGGTATTTATGAATTTTGCACTATCTACAGCTATATATCCTATTTATCTACCCTTTATAATTAATAGTTTTAAAATTTTATTTATCTAATAAAAAGATACAGTACTTAAATTAGATTCACTTTAACTGCCTTGATTCATTAATTGTATTTCTAATAATCCATATTTAAATTTAATATTTAAACGTGAAAACACATTTTTTAAACAGTAAAATTTTAATCAAATTTGAAGCATTTATTGTATTACTTAGAAAAATAGTTATTCCTGAAGGGTGGTATATTCTTCATATGTTTTTTGTATCATAAATCCATTCTTTCTTTATTTTCTCTTTCTTAAAATAAAAAATAAATCCTATTAAAAAGAAAAATTTTTCAAAAATCTGACTTTGTTTAAAATTTGGAATTGTACCCATGTAATATTTTTCTTGTAAAAACCACTTACAGGAAATGTTTAGTGTTTCTATGTTTAAACACAAATTCTTTTAAGTTATAAAACAAATTTAGAGATTTTCAGTGAATGAATATATCAGTGAAAGTACATCCATTTGTATGCTTATATTGAATCATCATTAATTTTACCTTCCATTAAAAATATTTTAAATTTTACCAATGCTTCACTCTTATTTTAAAATTTAAGTGATAGTTTTCATTTAATTTGAGTAGCTTTCTATATTAATATTATTTATTTTTTGCATGAAATGCTTTCAGTGATAACAAGTGAAATATTTGTCTTACAGTTGCAAAAAGGGATTTTTTGACTTACAATTAGACAATGAATTTGGATGTGTTGCCTGTTTTTGCTATGGCCATTCTAATGAGTGTCACAGTGATCCAGGATTTTATAAAAAGCCAATAGAATCAAATTTTGAGAGAGGTAATCAAAAAGCTGTTCAGCTCTTAATGCTTGGAGGAATTAAAAAAGCTATTTTGATCCAATGTATTTGATTGACTCTGATTTTTAGTTAAATGTTCTTATCTAAAAGAAAATTTTATTTATCTCATTGCTGTTTCAAATTTTAAAAAAGTCAATAATGTTTGTCAGTTATTGTAATGATTATATTTTCTTGCTCTTTTTGCATCTAAATAAATTAATTCTTATTCATAAAATAATTTATCAGTATTTTGTTATCTATTTTTTAAAAATAAGACATTTTAATGCTTAATATAACTTTAACCCTCTGACGCTTTTGAAAATAATCAAATTATATGAAATAGACCATTCCCATTTCAATATTGAGTTTTTTTAAATTAAAAACAATAGCAACAGTTGATGACCTAATTTTAGCAAATGGGAATTTAATATTTTTCTAGCACAAACTCTTAAACAACTGTTTTACTATAGCTAGGCTGTTATATGGAGCATAGTCAACTTCAAGTAAATTATATTTTTGTGTAACTTTTATTGTACCATAGATAAAGAAGACTGGACAGCTCTTGATCTGAGAGGGCGTGCAATACCCTTATTCTATGATGCTGACCTTCAAATAATTGAAGTACGTGGACAAGGGGGGGAGTTTATATATTTTGTTGCTCCAGGTAAGCTAATTATTTTATCTAAAAGGAAAATCATGTTTTTATTTTCAAGCACTGTAGACAGTAAAGATTTTTATTTTGTGTTTGCTTCTTAGAATGCTATTTGAGAAATCAGAGGGCATCCTATAACCGGTTTCTGAGTTTCACCCTAAGAATTGGGGCAGAGAGTGTGCGAATCAGTGCCCACGATGTTATTCTGGAAGGTGCTGGGCTACGTGTCAGTGTGCCGATCACCGAGCAAGACAATCCTATTCCGTCCCATAGAATTCAAACCTATAGATTTAGATTGCATGAAAACCCTAAATTTGGTTGGACTCCTAGAGTTAATGCTCTTGATTTCATAAAGATCCTATCAAATTTGACTGCTATAAAAATAAAGGCAACTTTCTCAAGAGAAGGTAAGTTTTTAGTCTATAAAAAATATATATTATATTCAAATCTTATTTCTGGTAATTTATTTCACCTGATAGTTAAATTTTAACCGATTCTAAATAATACTATTTTCTAAACTGTATATTGAATGCATGTTTACATGTTGTTGTTTTTTTTTTTTTTTTACTATTTGATAAAAATATTAACTATATTTTTAATTTTTATTCTGAAAAAAAATCATTTTCAATTTGCGTCTTTATCACAGTTTAAAGTATATCTTCTGCCTCATTTAAAAAGTTGAGTTTTATTTGTCTTGATATCTAAAAACTTAGGTGGTCAATTAAGAAAGTAGTTCATCTTTAATTTTAAGCTTAGTTGAAGTCTGAAACGAAAAGTTTTTGTTTGGATTTTGTTATTTAATTTTTCTGTAAACATATAAAAATATTTTTAATCAACTTCATAAAAATGTTTTTATTTTCTGCAAACAATATTGTCCTTATTTGTACATAGACTATGATAAAAAATACTTGTAAAACTCGAAGAACTTATAAAAAAAATTTGAAACAAAATTACAATTATTTAACATTCTTTGTTTTTTAAATGTAACATTTGGCATAACATTTTGGATGTATTCCCATTAAAAATAATGCAATAAAAATACATTAAAAAACTACTATTTAGTTAGTGATATTTCCTTATGCTTTTTCAGAAAGGCCATTTGTGTTTGTTATTCACTTTTAAATTCACTTTTTAAGTAAATATTCTTTAGAATTTCGAAATTTAACTTCCTATCATAAGAAAATCTATATTTCCGGATATTTTTCAAAGGTATTGGATATCTTGATGATGTTGTTCTGGAATCTGCATCAAAAGAAAGAAATACCGTTCCAGCCACCTGGATCGAGCAATGCGCGTGTCCCGAAGGCTATACTGGCCTGTCATGTGAGTTATGTGCTAAAGGATATCGAAGAGAACCTTTGGGTGACAGTCCTTACTCTCGATGTGTGAAGTGCTTTTGCCATAACCATGCTGATACTTGTGATCCTGTTACAGGTAGTGTGTCTCTTCCCCTGAACATAAAGGTCTTAAAACAATTTTGTGTTCATTTTTAGTATAATTCGTATAGTAAATTTCATTGTTAGTATAAAAAAATTATAAACTGATATATAAATTCATATGTTTCATATATTTTTATGAATTTACAAAATTCACCTATTGTTATTTTTTTTTAATTTGATTGTATGTTTTGTTCTTTTAGTATTATTTATAAATATTTATAAATTTGATGTATTTTCAAATTGCTCTTTTGTTTTTAATAGCCAAGAAAGTATTTCTCTTTGCCTTACAAATAAAAGAAAAAGTTTTTAAAAAATTCTCTCGTAAAATATAAAATTGTTTTGTTTAATTCAGCCATTTGATGTGTATTTATTTTAAAATTTAAATTAATAATTTGAAATTCTAGTTATGCTTCAGATAACAAATATGAAATTCAAGTTAGACTTTTAATGAAGACAGAATTTTATAACAAAGGGAATTTTTATGACAAATAGTGTACACAAAAATTAAACTAATATTAGCATGTTTCCTTCTTCCATAACAAAATTTAATGCTTGGCTTATGGGAAGAAAATTTAATGCATCACTTGTATAAAATTCTGTTAATTTTTGGGAATTAATAGAATTTTTAAAAATTCATCTTTGCTAAGTGAATCTTTTTTTCTGTCCTCTGCTAAACGGGAAAACTCTAGTTAACTGTGACTTTGCTTGTTAATAGATTAAAAGTAGGTGCATTCTGCAAGCATAGCTTACTTGCCAATTTGTTCAATACTATTTTGAAAATAATTTATAATGTTTTATTATCCATAGATTCAAAATTTGCAAATTTTAATTTCATTTCCTCTATTGGTAACCGTAGTGACTTTAATAAATCTGTACTTTCCTTTACTCATTTATATTTTGGAACCTCATATATAATCAACTGCATAAAAATTCTACATTGTTTACTCAATGAAAGATTTTATTATCCTAATAACAAGTGTCCTATTTGATAAACTTGAGGATAAAGATTTATCCTAAAGTTTATAAAATGGGACACTTCAAGGTTATATCTTAAATATGAAAATATACGTATGGATTCAAATATCGTGAGAACAATGAGAAAACTGCTTTCCCTTTTTGTTTATGAAGAGAAAATATGATAATCAACTTATTAAAATTTTTCATGAAGTTTTGAATATTGCTATTAAAATTATATATTTAGAATCATTAATAATTATGATATAAACTATGAAAAAATACTTATTTTGATCATTTCTTAGGAACTTGAAAAAAGTAAGCAATGAAAAAAATAACTGTAAGGGAATGAATATATTATCTAATATATCCTTTCATCTAGTATGTGTTGTATGATATGTACACTGTCTCATTCTATGAGTCATTTAAATATTATTGTGCAAATAGTTTAAAAATAGTTTCAGCTTTTTCGAAAAACATTTAAAATTTTTATATATGATATTTAGTCACTTTTTCATAGTTATTTAGCATAAAATTCAAATGGTAAATTTTTTCTGTTGAAATATTTTTTTCTTTGGATACGTTACGTATAAAGTATCTCTATATTTAGGGAAATGTGTCTGTCATCATAATACTGAAGGTAATCATTGTGAACGGTGCGCTTTATCTTATTATGGTGATGCTCGTGAGGGAACTTCTGCAGATTGTAAACCATGCCTGTGTCCCGACCGAGGACCCTGTGTGGTTTTGCCGGGTGGTCAGGTTGCTTGTCAACAATGTCCCTTAGGTCATACTGGTATGTATTTAACTATTTCTTAAATTATTTTCTTCTCAGATTAAAATAATAGAAATAGTTAAAATTAAATGTATTTTAAGTATAAAACCCATAACATCTTTTTGTAATATATTTTAATTTCAATATTTTAATTACTTTCGGTTTATGGTTAAATTTTGTTTTTATGCATTAAGTATTAATCTTTGTGCTAGGAAGTATATTTTATAACTTTATCATAAGAAATTATATATATATATATATATATATATATATACACATACATACACATACATCAGGGCTAAAGAGAAGAGAAGGGCTAGTTCACTCCGCTCTCTGAACTGAAGATACGATTTTTCTCCTCATGACGTCACTGTGTCTACAGATCTCGGAGGTCGCTAGCAAAGATATTATAATAACTTTGCATCTTTCTCTCTGTAAAAATAAGTTAGACTTTTTCTGGTTCTTAGTTTTCAAACTTTACACAATATTTCCGTTCATAAACATAGTTCAAAAAAAAATTTCTTGGCCATAATAATAAAATAAATACCATTTAAACTCTTAAAAATATTTTACTAGTTGTAGTAAATGAAGCTATAAATACTTTATTTTAACATTTTCAGTTTTAACTCTTACTGTTACAAAGAAATAAAGCATATATCAATACTTTTTCAGCTACATATTGTTCGATAACAATAATTTGTAAAGTTTTGTTAAATTTAGAATCCTGATTTTAAAATAAGCTGTTAATGGTAATTTGTTTATACTTAATCATTAGGAAACTACAGCCTTAAACGCTAATTACTGAAATAAAATAATAATTTATTTTCATAATAACATTAGAAATTTTGCAATTGCTTATAGATGTTTAAATTTTAGAGAATAAAATTTTTAAAAGAAATCATAAGTATGTAGAATAACTACATTCAAAACTTATTTATCGGTCATTCTATCTATCATTCAAAGCTTATTAGAAGAAATTTAACTATTAATAATTTTACTTACTTTACTGAGAAGATGACATTCCTAATTTTGAATCAATATTTTTAAGGCGAAATGCTTTGTATCCGGCAATATAATTTAGACCTTCTTTTTCTTGTGAATTAATAATTTTGTTTCCCAAATTAAGTTCAACATCCCAAGACATAGGAATGGAAGTTAAGTCATGCATTATATCTTCAATGTTGTCTAAAATATCATTATTTTCATAAACTATATTTTTTGGTGTGTCTTTTTTAAACGCTTTTTCGAATAATTCCGCACTTAAATAACAATCTATTTCTGAATTTTTTATTTCTGTGCATACTTTTGACGACAGATTAGGTAGCTTATTTGCAATTAACAGGTGTTTAAATCTTTTAATTACTTCAGTAGGACTTGGGTGGTCATTAAATCTGCCAAGACCTCTAATTTGGCTAAATAAACTCTCTAGAGCATCTTGAGTCAATCTAGTGGTTAAAATGTATCTTGCTCCAACGGATTTTAAATCTTCTAATAATGAAAATAATGAAGATATTGAGATAATAATTCCTTTTTGAAATGGAAGTAGACATTTTTTACCCCGCACTCTCATTTTGCTTATAGCTTCTCGGACTTCATTTAGAACAAGTGATTGAGGTTGAAAATAATTTAAATTTCCGAAGGCAGCTTTCATACTTTTTGCTGGAGGGGGCTCTAAGCTCTTGCTGTTCATCACATCAAAAAAATCATCGAATAATTTAAAAAAATCATGTGCCTTTTTGTTTCCTGTAAACTTTAATATTCCCTTTGCTGTAGTGGCAGAGAATAACACCTTCGCTGATGTAAGTTTTTGTCTATCATTACCTTTGACTAATAGATATGACTCTTTTAGTTTGTGGCACAATTTTATTTCTCCGGTATCTTTTCTCAATACTTCTTCAACAATTCCAGAGTCGATAAAAGTTCCATCCTCTAAAATTAATCCAGAGTCCAAAAAATGATTCCGCAGTAACTTTACGTAATGAAGCATATCAGCAAAAACAAAATTTTTTGACGATGGTCGGGTAGGATACAAAAAATAAACTGATTCAATTGTTATTTGGAGATTCTTCCAGGGTGTCCCACATCCTCCTAAATCTGAAACAATTGCTTTTACATCGATTTCAATTATTTCCAAGCTTTCTATGACTTTGAAAAGTAAGACTTTATTCATTGTAACTTCGAAATCGTAAAAAATTGATTGTTTCCAATTTGAAAATAGTCCTCTAATCAAAACCAGTGGAACTTTTTTGAAAGGACCTAGGATTTGATCAAGTCCAGCATCATAGCAAATATCTGAGGAGACATGCATTTCATCAAAACTAAGGACACATATTTTTTTTAATCCACATACATTTTCTGCAAAATTTTTAATCAAATTTAAAGCATCTTTCTGTAAGCCTGGAGCACAAGATAATTTTGCGCACCATCGCTTTAACGTACTAGCACTTGGTAGAGGTAGGCCAATTTTAAATTTCCAAAAATCATACGCTTTTAAAGAAAGAGAACGTATAATAATACATAGGGAAATGTCTTCTGTTGTCCATTTGACATTTGAAGTACCCTTCATTAAAGATTGTATTTGACCTCTTGTAAATACTTTTTTTACACTGTTTTCTAAATTATGCCTTTTCTTTAAAGCTTGTTCCAATTTCAACAATTCCCTTCTTTGCTCATAATTTTTTTTCAGAATTCTTTTTCTAGATGCGTTCCACCGCTTCATACGCTGAACTGATATTTTTTTAAACTTTATTTCTTCATTATTTTTATTTTTCAAATCCTTTTCTAAATTTTCAATTCTCTCTTTCAGTACTTTAACTTCTGCTTCTAATTTAAAGCATTTATCACAATTTGTTGTACTTAAAAAATTTTCATTCCTTGTATTTAAATTGCTTTTCTTTGAGCTTAGAGTTTTTAATCTGTCCAATGCACGAACCAACACTTTTTGTTTATTGAATATTTCTTGCCGAGAAGAAATTGTTTGTGAAGAAGAAAATGGCAAATTTACTCTTGGTATTGCAGAAGATTTTAAAATCACTCTAATCGGCAATCCAAGCAAACGATTTCTCATATCATCTTCATAATCTTCTTTCAAGAAATGCTTACTGCATATTCGTGCATGTTTTATATTAACTGGGTCATTTCGTTTGTAACGTTGAAGCCATTCTTTACATAGTTGCACATTTACTTTAGGGAAAGCATGGAAAATTATATTTTTTCCTTTTGTATTTCTATCAGAGTTTTTGCAAGTTGCAATCGCACAAACTGGCATTTCGTTAATAATTTTAAATTTTTATAATTCACTTTAACCCACTGACGGTTCTGCACGTAGAAAGTCGTATTTTAACCTGCAGTCTTCACTGCAAAGCAAAACCGGTTTTCCCATGTTAATGGATAGGGGAACTGTGTGTTGGGGAGAAACATTCTCCCAATTTCGCCCATTTCCTTAACCGCCAGTGGGTTAAAATACTGAGGAAAATCATTATAGAAAGCAACGAAAGTCTTGGAATATGTCTCAAAGAAGGAATGCTCCAATTTTAGTTAAGAGTTAGTTAGACCGAACGCTCCGTTCTTGAAGTAAAAGTTCAAGCTTTGCGCCAAAGTGTCGTCACAGGAGAAAATCGGAGGTTTGGCGCGGCGAGCGTTTCTTCAAAGGAGTGAACCAGCCCTTCTATTCTCTTTAGCCCTGTACATACATACAGTTCAATAAGTACTGTTTCATAAATTTTAACTGCTAAGCTACAACTAAAATAATTTAATGTATTCAAATAAATATATAAAAAAATCTTTATAAAAAATTTTAAATTGTAAGAAATTTGATAATAAATTAGTTTATAATAGAGAAAGAAAAAAATGAGGATTGTTGAATGTATTTCAAGTAAAAATTGCATTAAAAAAATTGATGTTAATAAATACTATGAAAGGTTTTTAATGAAAGACCTTTCATCCTATTTATTGCTTGTACCAAAGTCAAATACATGTGCAATACAAACAGAAATAGTATATTCTTATTCTGTTCTAGTTTTTTCTTGGGATATATTGATGTTTATTTTCTACCTCTTGGTTTGTTTGTTTTTTACCTTAAATTTTTAAATATATTATACATATTATGTTCCAGTACATGTTTCCAAACAGATATTTTTGTTCCTTAGGTCATCAGTGTGATATGTGTATTGATGGCTATCATGGCGATCCTTTGGGGAGGTTCGGCCCACCAAGACAATGCAGAAAATGTGAGTGCAGTGGAAATATAGATCCCAATGCTATTGGAAATTGTAATACGTAAGTTCTATTTTTACTGCTGTTTAGTGTAGTGTAGTGTTGATATTACTTTTTTAATCCACTTTATTTGCAGTACTACTGGACAGTGTTTAAAATGTATCTACGACACAGCTGGTTTTAGTTGCGAAAGATGTTTACCAGGATATTATGGAGATGCTTTAACCTTGCCTAAAGGAGGTTGCAAACGTAAGTACTTATTTTCTTCATCTTACCCCAAGAAAGAAAAATAAATTTTTTTTGTTCAATTGAATATCTAGTTGCTTCCGGTTTACCTTTTAGTGTGTCTTGAATCTTACTGAAAGGTTAACATAACATTTCTTACTCATAAGAATTGAAGAATTGTTAAACTTCCAAAATAAGTTAGATTAGAACATACTGCTATTTGGTTTATGAAATCTTTTTACAAATATGTTACAAAGATTTGATCAGGGAAATAAAAGTTTTTTATTTTTTTATATTGATTTCTTCTTTTCTGTACAATTTTTTGAGACAATTTGTAAATTAGGATGACTTAAATTTCATTCTCTAAGCATTAAACACTTGGACAAGTTTGCACAAGTTCAGTGCAGCAACCTGAGGCAAAAATATTCTTGCCGCAAAGGAAAGAAGCCAAACTAGATAATTTCACTTGCTAGAAAATTAATTGTCTTGCAGCATATTTTAAAAAAATTAATTTTTTTTCACTTCTCTTTATCTTAAAAAATATTTTACATTTTTAACTATCCAAACTAGTTTAAATTTCCCTCTTCTAATCTTTTTTTTTCCCCATAGTGTCATAAAAAAATTTAAGTAGATTTAAAATAAAGCATTTTTATGATGGAATGAGAATATATAAAAACACCAGCCAGTTTGTTTTGCACATTATGTCTTACATTTCATTGATGACTTATTTAAATAAGTAAGTAAGATGAAATAAGAACAAATAAATAATATTTTCTTTTTTTTTAATTCAGGCTTCATTCCTTTAACTTTGAGGGGTTAAAAATTTTGCTTTATAAATGTATTGATAAATATCTATAGGCTTTTACTGTTCTTTCAAACCATTGATTTTAGCATACATTTTGAAAACAAGCTAAGTTGTTTAAATCAAAAGATATAATGAAATGTTTTGTTATGGAAGAAGAAATCTCTTTTGAATATAATACGTTGTTTTTGTTTCATTTAGAATTCATTCATTTCATTTCGAATTCTAGAATTTTTTGCAGCATCTATTTGAACTAATAAGATCTAATAATCTAGATAAAAAAAAGTTATTTTCTTGATTTAGTTTGTAGTATTATGAAGAATTTGTGTTTCCTTTGAATCATTTATATTTGTGGTTTAATACTTTTAAAGGCTGTATATGCTATCTTCCTGGAACAATTGAATCTGAAAGGAGCTCCAACCCATGTGAATTGACAGGAGGTCAATGCCGCTGCAAAGCAAATGTTGTTGGGCGTAAGTGTGATAAGTGCAGAAATGGCTACTGGAATATAGACAGCGGACAAGGCTGTGTTGCTTGTGATTGTGACAGAATTGGCTCCTACAACCAAACCTGTGATCTACGGTCGGGCCAGTGTCATTGCCGCCCAGGTGTAGTCGGCCGCCACTGTGATTCTTGTGCTCCTTACCATTATGGATTTTCTGAAGAAGGATGTAAAGGTAAAAATCATTTAATATGCATTTTATTTTGTCTCCAGTTCGTATAATTCTATTTTTATACAGAATTAATAGCCTTCCTTGAATTCTATATAGCTAGGAACATTAGATACTGTATTATTTTTATACCTATAGTTATATTAATCAATCTATAATAAAATTATGCTGTTATATTTTTTTATATATCATAATTTATTATATGATTTATATTTAAAGCATTAGATACGTTAAAAGAATGTTTTGCAATTTAAGTAAATATGTGAAGCTAAATATCAACCATTAAATTATTTTCATTGTTTTATTTTCTTTAAAATTTTATACAGTTAAGAGTTTTTTTATATGAAAAAACTCTTAATAATTTTATAATCTAACCTTAAATATTGCTTTTTTCGTTTTTCAATCATAACGAAAGCCGTTTCGAACCTATTTCTCAAAGAAGTAAAGAAAAATTTACTGCCATTTTCAAAAGCATTAAGCATTTCAAAACATTAAGTTTCTACATCTATCTAAATTGTTGTATTAGTAATAATTCTTTTTAAATTCAGTTAACGGTGTATTTTATGCCTTATTCAAATTTACTTAATTAATTATCTTTAATTTAGACTTTTCCAAATAATATCCTAATATTTTAAATGCTGTTTCGTGATAAGATGTAATTTATATTTATTGCAGCATGTGAGTGTGATCCTTCTGGATCCACTTCCTTACAGTGTGACACTGCTGGTCAGTGTCAATGCAGGAATAATAGAGAAGGAAGAAGATGCAATATTTGTCGAGACAACAAATATAGCAGAGGAACTGTTTGCTTAGGTAAAATACTAAATATTTTATTCATTTATGTTTGTAACTTTGTTTTTAAATTATCTTTTCATTTAATAAAGTATCAAAATGTTGTCAAGTTGGAATATTACTGTCTTTTAAAAAGTTCTTTTTGTAACGTGAGTAACTGATTAGTATTCTCACAGATTAGTGTTTTTCACAGTTTAATTAAGTTTTTTAACCTTTTTTTTTTAATTTTTATTATCTTAGAGTAAGTCTTGGTGCATTCATAAATAACATTATTTTAATTAACAATTAAGTGCTCAAGAGCCATAATTATTAATGCATTTTATTATCAATGTCATTTACATCAATAGTAGGGTCCAATTACTTTTGTAGGATTAATCTATTCTGTTTTAAAATTACGGAAAATGACTAAATGTTTAAATGAAAAAATAAATTATTTATATAAATTCAAATAAAAAACATCCATTTTCAAAATAAATTTTTAACATGTAAGATTTATTTATGCAATGGAACATCGCATTACTTGTCCAACTGTATTGTTGTGTTTTTTGTCCTATGTTATGTAAAGTGAAAGAGAACTTCTCTAGTATTTCAAAAACAAGGAATACATCTGAAGAAGAATTCTAAAACAAGTATTTCTAGAGTTAAAAAGTATCATCTCTAACTGTATGTAATAAGGTCGAGAAAATAGTATTTATAATGTAACTATAATTTCAATTGTATCGTGAATTAGTATATTAAGTTTTTATGAGAATAGTACATTATTTCCTATTTCTAATAATATGTGCTTTTTTCCAAAAGGTTAATTAAAAATTTTAAAGCACAGAATGTAGAAATAATGGAAATATAAATATTTAAATGTATGTAGTTTGAATTTTATTCTTTTATAAACTTATTATCTAAAACTTATTTGTTAATAATAAAATGCAATAATGAAAAAATCTCATTCGGGTTTTTATTGGGGGGGTAAGTAAAATCAACCCTGGGAATAAAAAATTTTTTGACAGTATTTCAATTATTCCTAAAAATGTTAACTTCATATAATATGCTTGTAGTTACATAAATGTATCTTACTCTTAGATTGCCCTCCTTGTTATTCACTTCTGGAAGAAGCAATTGATCGCTACAAAGATAAGTTAACTGAGCTTTCCAAACTGATGGATGAATTGAAAAACCATCCTGACACAATTGAAGACTTTGATTTTGAACGGAAATTGAGAGAAGCTGAAAGAAAAATAGAGAATTTGCTCAGTGAAGCTAAGAGAGCTGCAAGTAAGCAATTTAAATATTTTTGGATCAAATTGAGTTGCTAAATTTGTAAAACTACAAAGATAGACTGTATTGCATTCATAAAAATACCATACGACTTTTAATGCAAATCAAACTTTATTTTAGAAAAAAAAAATTTGAAGTTTTTTTTTTTTTTAAGTGTTTCTTTCCCTATCATTTAAAATATATAGCAGCAATTTACGATGAAGTTTTATTAATTAGAGTGTTCCTTTCTTAAGTTGTCATTTTAATTATAAAATGTTTATATTGATTTTTACTTAATATCTTTTATTCATTATTTCTGCTAAAATGAAATTTTAACTTTTTATTTAATCACTACACTGTTTTTAATAAACAGTATAGCGATTAAATAACTGATTTTAAATAAAAAATGCAGTAAATTTTCATAAATTTTGCTTTTAAAAAATTATTACCTATGGATAGTAGTCTAAATATTCTCTCTCTCCTTAAAAAATCCTATATTTTTTAAAGAAAAAATAGAATATTTAGATAATAGAATATATAATTATATACATATATATATATACTATTTTTATAGTTGCATTTTATTCTAGTGTGTTGTTTTTATATTTAAAAACAAGGCTCCCAAAATAGATCTTTCCTCTTGAAATTTGTATAGTAAATTATTAGTATGTACTAATAACTCGTTTTAAATCGAACTAATAGCAAACAAAAATTTATGTTGGTAAAACTATGTAAGCACCAACACTGCTCAATCAGCATCTAATTGTTTTTTTTTTTTTTTTTTTTTTTTGCCTAATTCATTTTACAATATAAAAAAAAAACAAGAATAGAAAAATTACTTCATGAAAATATTTATTTTTCCAAATTTAATTTTGTGAATTATTTTTATAAAATTTATGAACCTGAAGAAATCTTTGTGAAAAAGAATTTGTTATTATAATAATTTCATGTATTGCATTAATAAACCAGTTCAACAGAGTTTGTTGATGTTCAAGACTTTCTTCAAATGTTTTTGTTTATAAAGCAATGTACCTTGTCCAATAACAACCAAATTCTCTCACAGTTCTCACAGATAATTTTCTCTCACAGTTGCAGATAGCAGCTTAATCAATCAACTAAATGATTTACGCAAGCGAATCAAGGAGATTGGTGAAACGGCTGGTAAAATTAGAGAGCGATTAGACGATGGTGAGGAATATCGAAGATATGGACTCAATAACATATCGTTGGCAGAAAATATCATACAGCAGTCTAAAGATGCTGTTGCTGCTTCTCGAAAATATTTGGATACTCAAGGTCGTGATGCCTTTCACTCTGCTTTGGACAGAAAAGACAGGTTGGGGCAGCAATCTGAAAGATTGTCTCAGATTGCAAGAGAAGCACGTCAACTTGCAGATCAGTAAGTTACTGCTCACGGTATAGTGTTGATATTGTTTCTATAAATTTGCTTTTGTTGGTAAGTGTTTGTATGGAATTCACTATTCACTCTGTTATTCATAAATGATTCTTAATCAAAGTTAATCACTAATATTGAATATAACTTCAACTTCATTTATGAATATACAATTTTAATAATGTTAGAATGTATGAAAATATGAAAGATTCCAAGTGTAGAACAAGATGTTTCAAAGTTGTATTTATTCTGAAAGAGATACATCCTATGGGTAATTTAATTAATTTAAAATTTGATTCTAAATTTTTTTAGATTTTCTCGAACTTGTTACGATTCAGACTGAAAAATAAATGTATTCTCTGGACAAATTTAATTTCCAAAGCTTTCCTTCTTTAATACTTATGCTGATGGCATTTAACTTTAATAAATTTATAAGTATGAGTTGTGACTAATTATGAATTTATCCACTAGCATAGCACTCCTAATCTCATTTCAAACTGAGCTCAGAAACAGGGTGATTTAAATTGCCTTTATCTTTTATTATGCTGCAAAAAATTTTGTTGTGTACTGTTTAAAGAACATGTCTTTTAAGATGATGTTACTCTCTTGTAAGTAATAAAGTGAAATAAGGAATTAATAACTTGATCATCACTTACTGGTAAAACTTGACATTTTTACCCTAAATGTAAGCTTATTGATAGAAAAATAAATTTTCTTTGACAACTCAAACATGTATGCATTTTTGACACACATATTTCATTAAACTAATTTTTTTTGAAAAACTGTATCATTTGTTAATCTAAGATCTGTTTTCCCTTTTTAAAAATGTACAATAATGAGGACTTCTAATTTGTAGGCAAGAAGAAGATTCAGATGTTAGTGACAATGTTTCTAATCGGGCCTTGAATACATCGATTGAAGCATATCGTCTCGCTCGTGAAACTCTGGATTCGCAGGAAAAGTTAAGCAGTGAAGTTTTTGACCTTGGGAGAAGGTAATTTTCATTCTATTGAATATTTTAATTTTTTAAGTTATTCATTTTTTATGTTTAAAATATATTAATATTGATTATATTAAATAATGCTGGAAAAATTTTATAATTACAAAGAATTAAATAATTATGCATCCATGAACTATGCATTTTGAAAGTCCTAATCTCTCTCTGACTTGCAGATTTTAACAATACTATATCATTTTCCTTACAAAAAATTTATATTAGTGTAAATGTAACCTGCAAACCATCTATTTCAATAATTTTTTTGCCAGATTGTTGCTTATTTAAACTTATTGAGGAAAAAAATAAGTCTTATTTTTTTATTTCTATCGTTTTATTAATATAAAGAGACTAGTATTAAAATTGATTATAAATTTTATAAAATTGAATCACAAAAATCAATTTTTGTCATTTGTCTAACATAGGTGAGAAATTTCAAATTAAAAAGCTTATCTATTTTAAGAGTTGATAAAAATAAATTATGCTAATTTTCAGGTTAATTGAATTAGATGATTTTGTGAATAGAACTAAAGATCTAGCAGAAGATGCAAAAACTGAAGCCAACACTGTTTATGATGATGCATTGGGCATTTATACTGATGCTAATTCTCTAGTAGTGCCAACAGCAAATGTAGAAACTTTGCAAAATAATGCATCCAGAATAAAAATGGAGGTACTTTAGCTATTAACTTTATAAAATACATTTCTTCTATATTGTTTTTATTTGTCTTAACTTATTATTAATTTCCATTCAAAGGCTAGGAGAATTAAAGCGCAAGCAGATTCTCTTGCAAATAAACACAAAAATACTTTATCGAGATTAGATGATCAGGCAAAAGATGGCCAAGGATTATTGAATGAAGCAATTAGACAGCAACAGGTAAAGTTAAACACTTTTGTATGTTTGTAATTGTATAATATATGAAATAGTCATAAATACATAACGTTTTGCCCCACTACATATTTACAACATTTTTATATCTAAGAAATGAAAATTCTCCATTGATCTGCTTACAGAATACGTTAGTCATGACTCTTTGAGAACATTTAGCTTTGAATTAAGTTATTCTGTTAGATCAATGGATTTAGTAAAAAATTTACTTTCTTATTTAGTTATGATTCAAAACAAACCAAAAGAAGATTAAAACATTTGATTTTGGATAATGAATAAAAGATTTCTTGTTTCTAAGGGAAAGAAACATGCTATTAACAGCAAGATCTGTTAAATCACTTGTCTAAAAGCATCAAAACCTGTTTGATTGCTGGAGGATATAGATCAGAAAATGCAAGTTTTAAAAAACATCTCCAACTTTCACCAGGCAATTAAATGTTTTTTATTCTATTTTTTACAGTAGTAGTGATAAAGGTTTAGGCATTTTTGCTTTTTTCCTTTTCTTTAAATAATTTGCAAATTTTAATGAGTATACTTTTTTTACTAAATAAAATTAAAAAATTATTAATCACTTGAGAGGAAAGTGGGACTGAAAACATTAAAACCTATTTGAGTGCTTGAAGAACCAGAGTAGAATAAAAAAGCTATTAAGCAAACTCCTCCATGTTTCCCAAGACAATCAAATTTTTTTAATGTCCCGTCTTACACGCTTATAAAAATTCAGCTGATTTTGATACAATATCGTTTTTCTTGGCTTTAATAGTCATTTGAAACCTTACACTTATATTACCGTATATTCCGGCGCATAACGCGCCCCGGCGTATAACGCGCACCCGTAATTTCTAATACTTTTTTTAAATTTTAAGATATACTCTTCGTATAACGCTCACGAAAATTAGGATTGTACATGTGCAATATTTCGTCTTTCAAGATCGTAAATAAAAAGTTTTTTTCCCTATCTTTTGCAAAAATAAAAGAACTGAATTTGACATGTATGTGAGGGTAGAGTTGAAAGAGTAATAATGTGATTCTGAGAAAAGAGATGTAGTCGTATTCAGCAGTGCAGGTGTGTGGAAGAATGTTGTTCCCCACATTCTAGAAGTAAGGGGGGGAGGGGTATCTGGAATGCTGTCTATTGTGTATGTCTCAAAAGCATACCACGAATCAGGAGACAAAACGTAATTCCTCTTCGGCCAATCACACCATTTGATGTCCTGCCTTTGAAAAGTAAACATTGTAAACTTCAAGAATTCAGCGTAGTTTTTAGCAGTAGACATGGCTCCTATCAAACGAAGCAAACACAGCGCTGGATTTAAATGCAAAGTAATTCAGTTTGCGAAAGAAAGTGGAAATCGGGCTGCGGCGAGACATTTTGGTATTGGGGAAAGCTCGGTGCGTGAATGGAAGAAAAATGAACAAAAAATAATGGATATGCCTAAGGATAAGTGTGCATTGCGTACAGGACTAGCAAAATGGCCGGTGTTAGAGGAAAATGTAGAAAACTGGATTTTGGAAAATCGGCAAAATGGCTTGATTGTAACAAGAAACTGTGTTCGCTTGTTTGCTCTAAAATGGGCAAAGATTAATCCACACGAAAGTGAAAACTTCAAGGCTACTGTGAGTTGGTGTAGCCGATTTATGGCTCGAAAAAATTTAGTTCTACGTGAAAAAACCAAAGTATCACAAAAACTACCAAAAGACTTGGATAGTAAATTGTTAAGTTTTCAAAAATATATTATAGAACTGCGGAAAAAAAAGGAATATTTACTTTCGCAAATAGGAAATATGGATGAGACCCCAGTCATGTTTGACATGATCGGTAATAAAACAATTGATTTAAAGGGAGTAAAATCTGTCAACGTAACAACAACGGGACATGAGAAATCTCATTTCACCGTAGCCCTTTCTTGCTTAGCGGATGGAACGAAACTAAAACCAATGGTTATTTTTAAGAGAAAAACTTTTCCCAAATGTAATTTTCCAAACGGTATTTTTGTTCATGTCCACGAAAAAGGCTGGATGGACGAAAATGGTGTTAAATTGTGGGTAAAAAATGTCTGGCAAATCCGTCCTGGTTGCGTAAGAAAACCAGAAAGCCTTTTAGTGTGGGACATGTTTAGGTCCCACCTTACAGATAATACAAAAAAATTGTTGAAAGAATGTAACACCGATATGGCAGTTATTCCGGGTGGATTGACACCATTAGTTCAGCCATTAGACGTCTGCTTAAACAAACCATTTAAAGCCAATTTAAAAAAACAGTGGAACACTTGGATGTTGGAGGGCGAGAAAACCTTTACGAAAGGAGGACATATGCGTCATGCAAGTTTGGAAACAGTGTGCGAATGGATATTAAAAGCATGGGATGAAATTAAGCCTGAGATTGTTAGAAAATCATTCAAAAAATGCAGCATTTCAAATAATCTGGACGGATCAGAAGATGACTGTTTATTTATGGATGAGGGTAACACAGATGATGAAGACGAAACAGATTGTGATGACGTGCCTGAAGAAATAACGGAAGACGAATATAATGAACTATTTATGTAATAACGAAAATGAATAAAGTATATAGGTAAAGGTATGTTATTTCTTTAAAATAAAGTTTTTTTCTATATGAAATTTTTTTTAATCAATAATTTTTTATATTCGGTGTATACCGCGCACCCGTAAATTCCAATATTATTTTTTGTATTAAAAGTGCGCGTTATACGCCGGAATATACGGTACTTAATTTTTGACAAGGATTTTAAAACTACATAATGAGAGAGCAGAACACTTAGTTTGATATGTTTACTGATGTTTTACCCTGCATAATTTCATGTGGGATTCTGCTTTTTCCAAATTGCTGTTTTATGTTTATTTTTAATTATTTAATGCAAGCGAAAATTACAAAGATTAATAACTTATGTAATCATCTGCATTGCTGAGAACTTTCATTTTAGATTACAGATGAATTGCTTACTGATACTGATGCTGCACTTGCCAAGGCACTAAATGCAATTGAATCTGGTGAAAAAATCTTAGAGGATGCTAAAGATACCCTTGATACACTTAAAGGTATTGCACTTTTTTTTTATTAAGTTCAATCCAATTACTAAATAACAATTCACTTGTCATTTACAAGCTGTATTCTAATGTTGATTTATTATCATACATTATTTCTCTAAAAAGGAATATGTATGAAAACAATTTTAGATACAATTCTTTTTGTTAGGGTTTGATCAGCAAGTGAAAGAAAGTCAAGAGAGGGCAAATGAGACAATTAAGAGAATACCTGAAGTAAAAAGAAAGGTTAACGAAGCTGAAAATAAAACATTTGATGCTGAAGATGCTTTACGTGGCGCCATCCAAGATGCCGCAGATGCCAGGGATATTGCAAGAGAAGCTAAAAGATTGGCCGAACAAGCATCTAAAGTAATCTTTTTTTTTAAAGTTAATATTTTCTTTTGTTAAACTGTAGAGTCAAATTTGTTTTTTCTTAAAAAACATTGAATAGCTCACTTCCTTATCCCAAATACAGTTGATAGTAAAATAGTTTAATTGTACTGTAAAAGATCTTGATTACGTCAATCTTAAAATGGGAAGCATTATACAGAATTATTTTTTATTGCAGTCCTCGACCAGCCGACCCACTTTTCGGTTTAGGACTACCGATGTTCGACTCTATAGCCATTTTGATCCCAATCCAGAAGACAAGAGAAATCTTGAATAAAGTATTGATAGAAATTTGTCTTCGGGAAAAATCTCCTACAGTTACCCCGATAGCAAGGAGCCGGGTGCAGAATTCGTTTCGACCAGCCGTTGCTGAAATTCGAACCCGGGTTACTTCATTGGGGGGTGAGCATCTATCCCCTGAGAAACAGTGGCTAAACATTTTGTACCATTAAAATCATTAAACTTACGAACTAAACATGTTAATATACATTATGTTTGAATAAACAAATTTTATAATTGTGTGCAAAGAAATTTTTAATTCGCTTACAAATTTCTCGAAATATGGTGAAATATGCAAAAAGTAAAATTGACATTATGGGGTCCAAACTTTGGATTGCATTCCTGACCAAACTATGGAGACTGTATATCCCAGATTGCGGCTATCCCCTATATTTTGGAATCCGTTGAAAAAAAGGCAGAGAAAATACATTTTTGTGTCTGATTTTGTAACTTTAAATATAGTCTGCACTTATTAATTAGCATATTTGAAGTCACCTCTTCAAACCATTATGAATGAGTCTTAGAAGACAAAGATCCGACCTTTGGATCAAAGGTTATTCAGGGTGGTCCGTTTTTGTTCACTGCAATAATTTTAATAAAAGTGTATGTACTGTAAATTTCCTAATAAATAATAAGTAAAAAAGGTCATATTTTTAAAATTATTTCTACATTTGAATCCATTGATATGATTTTATTTTCCTAAGTTTTCTGGGAGACCAAACTAATACACTACTGATTTCTGCCAGTTTTGCGAAGTGAATATGTTACTGTAATTTTTAATGTTTTCATAGGTTGTAAGCATTTAATTTTTTTTTCACCAACTATAATTTATATAAAGTATATAAGACCTGTTAATTTGTTTAACATAAATAAAAAATCTTCTATTTAATTCATAGTTTCTGAGTCAAACTAAATGATAATTTACAGAATAACTCTAATTATTTAGGAATATTATTTTTACATAGTGCATGTCTCTAATAGGTATATTAATTAATGAAAACATTGCTTTTGATAGGATGCAGATGGAATACGCAAAGAGGCTGGACAAACTAAAGAGGATGCTAAAAGACTTAAAGGTCAAGCGGGAGAACTCACAGATGACGTGGATGATACTGATGAACGGATGAAACAATTTGAAGATGAAGCCAAAATGGATGCAGACTCTTCTGAAGAGGTATGATTTTAGGCCAACATTTACTGTTATTCTTGTGTTGATAAAATTATAGATACGGTGAGCAAAATAGAAAATAGAAAACTTTTGATTTCCAGGTAAAGATGCAATCTTAAGCATTTAAGGGATTGACCTTGAGATATCAACAGCAAATTTAATAAAGTCAAAACTAATTGATGCGATCATTATTTAAACTTTATCCCATTAGTCTTCAAAACTCAAATTCGTGTTTCTGGTGAAACTAGAATTATCTATCACTTTTTAGACTTTATACAAAATTAATTTAGTGTAAAAAGAAATTCTTGTGCTTTTTCTTGAAAAGGATATACATTTCAAGAATCTTCATTCAAAACTGTATAATTATTTTATAATATTCAGCAGTTATAAAAAATCTTCAAGTTTTTAATGTTAGAAATGGAATTGTTACTTTACTTGGTCTTTTTGTAAATAGATATATCAGAATTTTGCCTCTAAAGTTTACTAAAGGCTTCTTACGTTCATGTGACTTCAAAAATTGTCATAGTGCTTTCCTTAAAGCAAAAAATGCTAAATACTGCAAGATACAATGTTGAACAATTCATGTTAGAGCAGAATTACGTTTCTTTCAAAATAAATAAATTTAAAGTTGTATTAAAAAAATTTATACGTTGTTTATAATATTTATTTCATTGTATAGTTAATGACTCGTAACTTGGTACTTAATTAATTGATTTTCCTGTTTACAAAATAAAATTATTTGTCACTTAAAAACCGTTTGTATTAACTAGTTTGAGTTTTTAATTATTTATGTTGATACCTGCTGAACATTAGATACAATGCCAATACTGTGAATATGATTACTGGCCAACACCACTTCTTTGAGAATCTTCATTTTCAAATATGCGAACCAATTGTTAGCTAAATAAACTCCATGTTTCTAATGTTTAATAACGTGAGATTTTGTTCTAGAGTTTCTTCCAGCGTACAAAACCTTGTTTGTATGCATTTTACAGTCACAAAACAACCACACTCATGAGGCAGACAATAGAAATCGTTTATGCTCTAATGTTTCATGAACATGACATGCATTTTTTTCTGGAACATCCAAATTAATATTTAATGAAAAAGTGCTCTTGTCTGAAAATAGTTAACTTGTGAAACTCAAACTTTTATTTTGTTTTTGAAAAAAGCTATTCCTAATTTTGACAAGAATATGCTTCTAATTCAGTATTCATTATTAGACACAACACAAACGTGAAATTTTGTTTACTTAATACAAACTTTAAAATTCATAGTACATTTTTCAGACTAATTCATAGTAAGTTAATTATCAATTAATCTATTGTAGGCTCTAAGTAGAGCAAATGAAGCAAAGACTGCTGCATTGGAAGCTTTAGACAAAGGAAGAAATGCCAAAGGAAAATTAGATGACATCTTAGATGCTTTGGGTATTTATCACTTTTGATTTATAGATATGTACTGAAAATAAACACATTTTATACAAAAATGATGGGAAATAGTTTTAATATTCCTGAGTGGAAAAAGATTTCTTGTAAAATATAAGACTGTATTTATTTTGGTTAAGAAATTGTTGCAATCTTGTCAAATGCTTTTCAGTTACTTCATCATTTTGTTTCTTTGAAGTAATCAAACAAATTTTGAAAGAAAAAAAAACATTCCACATTCACAAAACTTTAATGTATTTAAAAAAGAATATAGATATTTTTAAACATATTTTTAAAAGTTTTTGACTAAATTGGGTGTCTTGTAATTTATCATCATTCTATATTTTTACAACAGAAAATTGATGTCTATAAACTTAAATCCAGGCAAGAGAAATGTGTAATTTAGGAGAAGTAGAATACAGACAAAAATAATTGATATTATAGAAATTGAATATTGACAAGGTCTTGTTTCTTTTCACTGTTTTCTTTATGTATGAGCTAAAAAGAGTATTTTGTTTACAAATGAAATATTTTGTAGGGTTAGTGAACTTCCTATGACTCTTTCTGAAAGTTTATAGCAATTGCTAAATTCAGGACCCTGTGAATGAGACTCACTTCTTATAGAACTAAAGCTCAAAATTTTAAGTATTTACTTAAATACCATAAGCTTAGATTTTTTTTATCTGTATCAAAATTATACAATGTAAAGTTGAACTCATAGTTGTTACACTCAGCTCATTACCACCATTTTTAGCAGTTTTTAATTTCAAACCTTTAAATAACTTAGCAGATCTGTGTATCAACTATCAGAATAGAGAATGTCATTATTAAACATTTCAATGAATAAAATGAACATTGATTGGCTTACCTAAAAAGACTTGTCAGACTGACACAAAATTTTTCATGTGTAAGTATAGTGGTGATAAGTAAATGATTAAAAAATCAATGCAAAATGGTAATTTATTGCTGGAAAAAATACAAATGAATAAGGGTTTTAGCATCCTTTCACATGAATGCAGTTGGTCGTTAATGAATCCAAGTCTCTTTTTGTATTCGTTCCACAGTTGCTATAAAACACTGCTAAATATGGGGTTATCCTACTTCCCATCACAAGTGGTCCCCTATGTTCTCATTTGGTATTGAATCGGAGAATGGAGCAGGGAAAGGTGACAAAAAAGTATTGCTTGTTTAAAAAAAAGGCTCCTAGGATGTCACAAATGCACCACAGGCTCCCTAGATCAATATTAGGAAGGATCTTGTGATGACACCACATACCATCCCATCAGAAGCTGCTGAACAACAGGATTGACACCCACTTACAGTTGCCTCCATTTGGAGTGCTGTTGCCCTTGACAGCATTGAACTACAACCAAATAGATTCAGATAGAGAAGAGAGGATCATAGTGTAGAGGCCCCGTGGTGAACGCCTCAATTCTACGCTGTACAACAGCACACTGCTTCTACTGCTGGTGTAATGGTATGAAGTGCAGTCGCATACGACACACAATAACCTCTCATCTTGTTCCCATGACAGCCCTGACAGAATACCATTACAGCCCTGCGGTATATTCTTCAACCACATGTGTTGACACTCATAAGCCATTTTTCTACAAGAGAATGCCCCTGACTCATCCGAGACTTGCTCGATCCCCAGATTTGCATTCGAATGAACATATGCAAGTTGGGCTGCCTCCGAGTTCAGCAGTGTTTTTACAGCAACTATAGAACAAGAGAGACTTCAATGCCCAGCATCTCACATTACAAACCTCCATTCATTTGTATATTTTTCTGCAATAAATGATCATTTTGCATTGATTTCTTATTTTTATCAACATTGTACTTGCATATGTAAAATTTCATTTTATTCTGAGACTCTTTCTAGGTGTGTTCATTTTTATGGCCATGTTGCTAAATAAGTTAGGAAATTTCTTTGATGAAAATCTCCATTTGGCATAATAAAATCCCTTTTCTGTGAGAAGATTATAACTTAGTACCAAACATACATTTTCATTCAATAGCACATTTGTTGAGTAACCATCTGCACATACTAACGTAAGGGTGAAACTGGGTCTAGTTAAAATGACTCATATTCTATGATGAATCTTTTAGGTGACCTTGACAGTGTGGACAATTCTCAACTGGATGACCTAGAGCGTTTGTTAGCCATTGCTGAACTTGAACTCATCAATGCAGACCTAGGACCTAGGACTGATGCTCTAAGAGAAGCTCAGGTGGAGCAGAAGAAGTGGATGAGAGACTACGAAGATGAAATAGAGCAACTTAAGAAAGATGTTTCAAACGTAGCTTCTATCAGATACTCTTTACCAGAGGACTGTTATCGTAGACTTGTCCTCGAACCTTAAAACAATTTCATACAAACTTAGACAAGATCTAACAAAATTTTAAATAAGACTCTCTTATTGAACAAACATGTATTCAAATGGTTTATTGGAAGAAGATAGTTTCATTCTGCTAAATGTTCAGTTGAAACGTAAATCTTTAGTTTTCTAGTTGTTTCACTAACAGCTGTTGCAAAAGCACCTCCATTAAGAGAATTATATCATCATTCACTTAAATTAGGTAACTAAAATGGCAGAAATTAAAAAAATAACATTTTTTGTTTTCATCGAAATTAAATACTTTGTATATTATAATTCCAATGAAGCTTTTAGCTAAACTGTGAAACCAAATTTTATTTTCAATTAAAAGAAATATTTTTTTTTTAATATTACTATATACTTACTATTTTAGCGGTCTATCTTTTTTCTATAAATAGTTCACATTTTTTAACGCTAATCTAAAAAAATTTGTATTTTTGAAGATCAAAATTTAAATCAGATGTTTTCATTTACATATATACTTACTTCTCTTGCTTGTGATATTTAATTGATTTTGATTTTTATTAAATCTTATTATTTTAAAGATGCAAAACATAGTTTTGATGTGTTATGTTTAGTCTTATTGTATATTACCACTAATATTAGTTTTATTTTTGAATCTGTATTTTATGTATTTAATAAAATTTATAACTTTCGTTTTGTGATATGCAATTACTGTCAAATCATTTAACACTTTTTCTTTCTGATTTATATAGTGTATATAAATTCAACACAGACTATTAGTTACTTGGTCTAATATTAATTAATATGAATACTATAATTTCAAAAAAAAGTAAGTAATTAAATTGCCTTAAATCATTTTTGACATTCTTTTAAGTTTTACATTACTATAGGGCCCAATACATGTTTATATTGATTATAACCTAATTCTTATGAGAGAATTTTTTTTAGGAAAAACAAATTTATTGAAAAATTATTCTAAATGTTATAAATTTTGATTTTGCTCATATTTCGGCAAATTATATTTTATGCTAAAAATTTGAGCGCCATTAAAAATGTTCAAAACAGTGCAACAAAAAACGGCTTTACTATCACACAGTTTTCCACAAATTCGAGAAAATATGAGATTCAATATCCATTTCAGAGAAACTCATTCCTGTAATGTATACTTTTTTGCGTTGAAAAAAAAAAGTGTTATAGGAGGCACTTTTACTCTTGTAAAGTGTTACAATTATTTTCTTTAAATACATAGAGTAACAGAAAAATTTAATTTAAAACTTCCAAATTATTTATATATTTCATTATTAACTCCAATTTGATTTGTTCTTATAAATGTTAGATTGTAAACAAAGCTCTAAAGTGGGATTTGACTAATGTCTACTGTGCTAACTCCAAGAGGAGGAAAGCTTGTGATTATACGTAATTTGCAATGTACCTGAATAACTTTTGATTTAATGGTCGGATCTTCACGTTCTAGAACTCAATGGTTTGAGGGAGTGAACTCAAATATGCTAATTAATTAATGCAGATGATATTTTATCTTACGAATTCTGACAAAAAAAAACATACTCTCGTTGATTAAACATGCCTTTTTTTTTCCAACGACATAGGCAACAACTACTAATGTTCAACTCCGTAGCCTTGTCATTTTGAACTGATCCAAAAGACAAAGAAACTCCCGGATCAATAACCCCAGAGGTATGATTTGTTATGGAAACATCAAGGACTTTGTGATTCGACTGATTTAACGTGCATCAGTCACCATTTACTACACGGGGAGTCTACGTTTGGCGTGGATTGAACCCACTATCTCTTGGACAAGGGCCCAGTGCTCTTCTAACCAGGCTATCCCGGCCCCTAAGATATGCGCCCACGGGTGGGCTCGAAGAAAAAACATTTCGGTTAACAGCTGAAGGCGCTATCCTGGTCATATGTGGTAGCCCAGTGTTTAGATAATTCGACGCCGATCTTCGACTCTGCTAAAACCGCCGAATTCATACAATAAACGTGAAATCCTGTGGTCGCTGAGCAGTACCATGGATCTTTAAAAAATTCCTTTCCCTTCGAAATTATGTCTAAATTGTGAAAGTGGTCTCACGAGTAAGTGGTTCTGCTATCTTCCGTGGTTTCACCCTTGCAGTGCTCTCTTGTCAAACGAAAGGCTCACCTTTATAACATAATATATATATATTGAAAACCTTCGTCAAGAACTGTACGCCATAAAATTGAAGATAACATTAGGGAACAAATGTTTTGTTGCAACTATACAAATGCTTGTTCTCTTCTCATTCGGATGCAAGGCTTTCAAATATAAAATTAGTTTTGTTTCTAAAGCTACAGTTTTTTCTGAAAAGTCTATATTCTTAAAAGTTTACAGTTTTAAGCCGATTTTTTTTATTTTAATGTACAAGGTTAAAAACGTTATATATAACAAGGAAATCTTGAAACCCACTTCTGGAGAAGTTAGGGCACATCATCGAGATTAGAATAGCATAGAAACCCGTTCCCGGAATTGTCGTCGTATACAGGTAGAAAACTTGTGTCATGTTCAAAAGCACAGAAAGAAACAGTTCGTAATAGGGAAGGGTTCCTAGCGGCGTATGACGACTTTTCCGGACCTAGTTCCTATTCCATTCTAATCCTGATTATATGCCTTCACTTATCTAGAAGTTAAACGTAACATTTTCACAGCCCCCTACTATATATAACTTTTTTCAAAGTTGAACATTTCGAAGAAAATGTAGCTTTCAGAGAGAAACTGATTGCAAATTTGAAATCCCTAGGTATCTGACTTCTGTTAAAAAAATTCTATGCAAAAAAAAAAAAAAACATTGTTAAGAAAGCAATGTTTTATATCACATGGGTGAAGATTGACATGAAAGAGGTTGTTGAGCTTTCTTCTTTAGGTGATGTCCCAAATAGTTTAAATTTTAGCAATCCTTGGGGAAAAACTTGCATTTTAAATTTACTGATGATTTAAACGGTAGCTTTTTCTTGCATGCAAATATCTACTTTATCCTATTAGTACTTTTGATTTAAATTAATTTTGAAAATCAACTTATGATAACCTAAAAATTTTATCTCGATATTAATTCATCCTTTTTCTGATTTGTTTCAGAATAAAAACACCCAATCCTCCAAAATCTCGCTAATTGAGCAATGGTCGTTGTTGGTTACGCTTAAATGATTAAATTGTTAACGCTCCATCAACAGTGCCATCGCCAAAAGATTTGTTTTTCTGAAACATTGTTACTCTTTTTTTAAAAGAATTATTGTTTCTTTTCAAACTCGGTCGAATCGATCTTTGTGTTTTTGCTCTTTTTTAATGAATATTCGTTTCATATCCTTAGAACTTTCAAGTTAAAAAGTAAGTTGTATCCCTGTATGATTTTATTATTCTTTTATTTTTATCAAAACAATTTTATTTTAAAAATATTAAATGTATTGGTTTTTATTTATGAACTGAAGTATTATGAATGGGTGTCCCTCTCCAGTTTATATTTCATTTCAATCAAACATTCTTCTGTAGTTATTTTTATCGAATTTTCGCATATTCATAAATATTACCATAGAAAAATTAAGGATAAAAATGGATAAATGACGCAACTTTAGTATCGGCACAAAATAAATAAAAGCTATAAATATACTTTTTTTACAAAAAAAGATTTGTTTATCTTTTATTTAACGTTGTTTACGTGTAATATTGATTTATCATTTTTTCTTGGTATTTTTCATACTATTATAGCATTTTAGAGTTTGATTATTACATTATATATATATATAGTTCAAAATATAGATAAAACAAGGGAGAAATTACAGAACAATGAAAAAAGGGGAAAAAAGAAAAATAATAATGAAAATAAAAATAGCAAAAAACCGAAGGGGAACAAATCAGAAAAAAAGGGACAAAAAATTTTTTAAAAAATCCAGAAAATAAAAGATATAATCTTTTTATCAGCCCACACGATTATATCCTCAATTTTCTTCGTGTTTTTTCTGTATTTATTTATTATGCTATATATATTATAAACGGAAAATATTATTTTTAGCATCAATACGAATGACAATATTTTTAATATGCCCAAATGTGATTTAATAAGGAACGAGAACAGGCGGAAGAAAAGATACTTTCATGGAGGATGATCCTCAACAATACCGGGGGGAGGGGGGGTCTTTTTTAATAAATCTTGTTTAACAGTACAAAATGATATGTGTGGTAAACCCCGTATCACCTTGAGTATTTTCCTGAAAAGTACAAAAACTACTTGAAATGAAAGAAAGTAAGAAAATTGCTTGAAACTTTTTAAATGTTGAATATATTCAAATCGGACTTATTAGTTGCCAAATATAATTCACTATGAAATTAAAAAGAGAAATTTTGTTTTCATTTTTCCGCGCATGCGCAGTATTAAAAACTACTGTATTATCTTGCCTAGCTGTAAACGAATTTTCTCACATTTTAAAGCAAAATTTTTGTGATAAATTTTAAATTGCTCTAAAAAAAATTTTTAAATCGAATATTTTTAAAGTTATAGCAAAAATACGTAGGACGAAAAAATTGGTTTTTTATAAAAATGTCCATAAATATTTAAGCTTGGTTTACGAAATTATGTGTAATTATTAGATATAATAACCAAAATAACATTCGCAATTTCCAAATCTATTGCTACAAATTTTGGAATAGAGTCTTCAAAAATAATATTTTCTGTTTATAATTTATTGTCGGTCCCTCTAAAACCTTTAAACTTCAATGATGTGTATGAGATCCAAACACTTCTGAAGTTATAAATTATTTCGTTAAGTATTTCTGGAGAAATATGAAAGAAATGTATTAGTATAAAAGTCTTTCCATTATTTTGTCCACACCCCTCCCCCTGCATATACCTATATATTAATATTGAATAACTGTTTGACAAATATTAAACTCTAAATAAGTTATATTTAAAACGTTGTTCATTCAACTCATGTAAACTAAAATAAGAAATTATAAAACATTATTAGGATTCAACTTTTGGCAGTTACAAAATAATCTTCCACTTAGCACTACGGCCCAGACTGGGCTGTAGTGCCATGTTTTTTCACGTTAATTTTTTGTTAACATAAAATATCCCCAGTGGTAGACAGATCATGGGTTAGAATGCTCTGGTAGTCGAGCTAACTGTGGAGGGTTTGGTTTTCGTGATTTTCTTCTCTATGTTATGCAAGTGCGGTTTAGTTCCATCTAAAAGTACCCCCTCGGAAGTTAGTTTGTTCCAGTGCTTAATCCAGTAGTTCCCTTGTCTTTTGTTTGGAGTTGAGCATTAATAGTCATAAACACAGAATTGGGTCGACTGTGTCAAGTCAAGATAAACCAGATAAAAGATTATTTTCTGAAGTTAATCGTCGATGAAGTACGCATTAAGATAGTCCCAAAAACTTCCCAGCGGCAGAGTGGCGCTATCGTTTTGTCGAATCAGAATCTCTAAATTTTATCAATTGATTGGTTTTATTGGTACAACATACATTTGCAGGCTTGTGTGCTCAATTAAGGCTTATAAACCTTTTGTCAAGTAGAAGAACAGATAGCACAATAGAGAAGTACATCACAAAGAATACATCCAGGGTTACAGCGGGATTTGAACCCGCCACCTCCACGCTTAGCAGAGCGTTTGGCGAGCGATACCGCTCGGCCAGGGAGGCCCCTTATCAATTGAATGACGTTTCATTAAGATAAGAATATCCTTGAAGCCGCCTCCCTTTCAGAACCCCTCTTTAAATATCAAGAGCTCCGAGAATTCGTGGTTTTTTCTCATATTTACATGGCTAGATAAATCTGGGCCGATTCCCAACATTCCTGCTAGGGAAGCCTACAATGTAATAGATGTAAAACTCCATCGAATATATGTTTTCAATACTTAATGTAAGGGGGCCGGGATAGCCTGGTCGGTAGGGCGCTGGGCCCATGTCTAAGAGGTCGTGGGTTCGATCCTCGCCGGCCAAAGACTCCCCGTGTAGTAAATGGTGACTGTTGCACGTTAAATCTGTCGAGTCTCAAAGTCCTCCATGTTCCCATAACAAATCAATACCTCTGGGGGTACTGATCCAGGAGTTTCCTTGTCTTCTGGATTGGTTCAAAATTACAAGGCTACGGAGTTGAATATTAGTAGTCGTAAACCCATGAAATTGGGTCGGCTGTTCAACGACGGTTATAAAATAAAATAAAAAATACTTAATGTAACGTAATAAAATGCCTTTTTATCTGAATCAGCCTGAGTCTCTTAAATTATCTAGCTTTTAAAGGCATATTATTACATATATATATATATATATATATATATATATATATATATATATATATATATATATATATATATACATAAAGCATCTATTTTACTTTCAGAAACTCACTTTTTCAAGGAACTTTTAATCACTTCCAATAATCGGACAAAATGTTACTTTTCACTCGATTTTGATCATACCGAACTCATAAATTAAATGCTGAGCAAACATTTGTTTCATTTGATAGAGATCCAAAAAGTGAGTATACCATAATTTAATTTATATATATATATATATATATATATATATATATATATATATATATATATATATATATATATATATATATATATATTATATATATATATATATATATATATTATATATATATTATATATATATATATATATATATATATATATATATATATATATATATATATATATATATATATATATATATATATATTAGGGCCCGTGCTAGGAATTTCAAACTATTAGTCAAATATCAATATTTTCGAAAGTCTTTGCCAAATACAAATCTTAAGAATTTCTTTGATTAGGGATAGCCTAGTTGGTAGGACACTGGGCCCATGTCCAAGAGATAGTGGGTTCGATCCCCTATGGTCGAAGACTATAGTAAATGGTGTCTGATGCACGTTAAATCTGTCGAGTCTCAAAGTCCTCCATGTTGCCATAAAAAATCATTACCTCTGGGGGTACTGATCCAGGAGTTTCTTTGTCTTCTGGATTGGTTCAAAATGACAAGACTACGGAGTTGAACATGAGTGGTCGTAAACCCAAAATTGGGTCGGCTGTTCAACGACGGCTGTAAAAATTAAATAAAATTTTTTTGATTAATTTTTTCCCATAGAAAACTATTTTACGGTAGTTTGTTTCTGACTTATATTATTTGTACCCAATTCAAATTGGTTGAGTGGCGCATCCTCCGAAAATTACTGTAATCGAATAAAAAATACTGATTTCTTTAGAAAAATTGATTTTAACGTAGTTTTAATTTCTCTCCAGTGGAAAAAATCATTCACCGAAACACAACTTTACTTGCTTATGATTTTTATCGCAAATTTGGCGATATATATATATATATATATATATATATATATATATATATATATATATATATATGTATTGCAATCTACATATTTTAAAGAAAGCCGTTCTTATGTGTATTAATTTTTACACAGTCCGCTTCAAACGGCTACCTTTTGTTTTTTATGTCCAAAACACGCGAATTCAAGTTCAACTAATAAAACACAATCTGGACTTCCATCGACTTTAAATGAATCAAAATAATGTGTAATTGCTCAATTAAATATATCGTGAGGTTTACGCTTTTTGACTACAGAGGGTACTCAAAAAGTAATTTGCAACTTCTTTGTAAAGTGTGCCGTATATTTTGTATCACTTAAGAGTGGATGATGATAGAGTTTGACTCGTAAAATATTCTTAGTAGGAGGATGCTTTGCGTGCAATAAACTATCTACTGGCATTCGAGAATCTTTTCAGTTCACTGAAGTTCCGCTCTCTGAAAAATGTATTTTGTGTGAGAAATTTGATTGTTTACAGTAAAAATATGTCGTCGAAACTATGGGACCGTAACTGGAGTAATGAATTAATTTGATAATGCCATTTGCTATGGACAATATCGGTATTGTTGCATGGCAGTATTTAACATTGTCCACTTTTTTTTTAATATGTATAAAAAAAATTATAAAATTAAAGCGTAATTTTTTTTATTCTATTGTTTACTTTATTGCTATCTATTAATTAATTCCTCTTTTTCCGATACCGTTCTATAATTTTAGTTTAAAAAATAAACACCTTTGTTAATTTACCCACATATTTTTCATATATACACAAAAACAATTCGAAGCCAAAAATTAAAAGGAAATAAAAAGCTTCATACCTGACCTGAAATTTAACGAATCATTCAAAGAAAATGGAAGAAGATAATTAAAATAAATGGTTTGTAGCGTTCTGCCAACATACGAGAAATTGCTTCGATAAAATTTACTTTCATTTCAGATGACTCTGCGAAAACTATATCTGTTTTATTAACCACTATTTTCATCAACAGAGTATTACAGTTTAAGGCCAAATTTAAAAGACACTTTAGTTTGAATGATCAGACGTGCAACAGAAAACGCTTTTATTTTATAACCGTCGTTGAACAGCCAACCCAATTTTAAGGTTTACGACTACTCATGTTCAACTTCGTAGCTTTGTCATTTTGAACTTCAATCCAGAAGACAAGGGAACTCCTATATCATGTATTGGGATAAATTTGTCTTCATGTAGGCCTTTCTTGTACTAACCCGCATTTGCGTTACATAAAGAGAAAAACCACGAAAACCTCCCATGGTTAGTCTGACAACAAGGGGACAAATGATAGTTTATCCAGTCAACAACACCATCGGCTGATAAATTTTGTAACTAATTTTAAAACTAGCTGAGAAAAACTATTAAGTTTCCTAAGTAGAACACGGCCAATCCTATAATTTTATCTCCAACCGTTTTTCCTAAATGGATTTTGTAAAATTCCCGCCATTTTAGAGACAGCAGGTATGTCATTACAAAATATCTAAACAAAAGATTTTTTTTACATTTTAATTATTTTTGAGATAATAGTTGAAAATTAGATATTGATAAATCTAGGGCAATGGTCTCCAACCCTCGGACCGATACCGATCCAGAGGCCTCTCAATTAACATTAAATTATTTGCTATAGTGCATTTATCTCTGGTTTGTACGACTTTCCATAAACGAGACGTTAACCAGGATTTGAGAAACGTCACCTAAAGACGTCGCTCATGTAATTGTATTTTATTGTATTATGTAATTGTATGCTCATGTAATTGTATTATGTAATTGTTTAAATACAATTAATTTAATAATGTAAAATCAAAATAATCTGAAATATAAATAATCAACTTCTCTCCCCCGTCTCAGCGGGTTGCCGTGAAATTATCGAGCGTTGACAGATCCGAAGCGATAAAAAGGTTTTAAAGCTACGGAATTCTAAATGATCGAACATCTTTTGGCGAAACTCAAAGTTAATCAATAAAATTAGTAACTCTGAATATACTAATCCAAAAAGAAGAAAAGAATGCTAATTATTTTGATTATATTTAATGAAAGAATAAAATTTATTGAGTCAACGTTTTATCAACATTAGACTTAAAATTATAGGTCAATCCAAAGAATTCGCTGGTCTGGAATGTCATCTATCTAAAAAAACTTTTTTGGTGGATCTCTTAATTAAGTACGCTGAATGAGAGCTTTCGAAAAAGAACTGCTATGAATTTTGAGTATCAGAGAAACATTCTAGAATTTGATCATTTTATATTGAATTGAAAAGTTCGATAAGAAATATGAATGCATTTTTTCACAAAAGCATATCTTTTTCAAAATTTATTCAGTATGTTGTTGCTGGAAGAATTGTTTTTTTTTTAAATTGTGCAAATTCTTTTTTACTCTTATTTTGCTCAAATAATTTCCTAAAAATAACCAAAATGTCACATAAATGAAGGTTGAATGTTTGGATCTAAATATAATGACAGATTTTAAAAAAAAATTTCTGGTTTAAGAAAATGTGAACTCTCGGAACCCCTGTGAACATTCTACGGCACCCCATTCGGGGACCGCTGATCCAGAGCATAACAGTATTATAGTTCTAGAGGAGAAAATATTGAAAGTATTTAATTTATTTTAAATTAAAGAAAATTTGTAAGTGATTAAAATCTGTGTAGTTCTCTAAGTAATAGAAACGACTCAATCTGTTTTAAATTTTTGATAGGAATAAAATTAACTTTGAAAAAAATGAGTCTAGACTTTTCTATTTGCATTATTTATAAAAAAATAGTATAGAACTAGTTCACTTAAACTTAACGGGCTGTTGATTTTTTATATTTTTGATTACGTTTACACAAATTTGTATTATTTCCGTACAGATGACAATGACAAATATTAATCTAATCTATTTCAAATATCAATATCGTTAACATCTGATAAAGATTTTATACTTCGTCTTGTTTTAATGTCTCTCGTTTCAATTCTGTTTTTGTAATAGAAAAAAAGTTTTTCTTTTTCTTTCCAGATGGATTCAAATAGTGTAGAATATTTATATAGTCTATTTTTAGCATTAGTCCTAGATATTAGGTTTCAATTGGTATTTGGTTTTATATTGTTTGCTCATTGGGCATGGCGATTACCCAGACCCAGAAAAGGAGCTGGCAATCGAGCCGTCTTCATAACTGGTAAGCGGACATTATCTATCTATCTACATATCTATCTATGTATCCATATTATTTATGTATCTATCTATTCATTTATCTGTTATTAGTAATGAAATACAAATTATCACGTAAAGTATGTAGTATGAACACAAAATGAACAAAAATAATGATAAAAATGTGCAAAAAAAAAAAAAAAATGACGTGAGAGAAACAAAAATCAAACTTACTATCTTTAGAAAAATTAGATACCACCTTCTGTATTGTTTAAATATTTTGTATAAATATAAAAAATATATGCTTAAACAATGAAAAGAAGAAAAAAAAAATTCTTATCGGTTTACACAGTAAATGGCCTCAAAATTCACCACGAGATTTGAGTTACAGAATGTTGCCAAAGGGGGGGGGAAGGAGTTCGTTATTAAAAATGAAGCACGATACAACGCATTTTTTATTGTTGAGCAATATTTTAAGCATTGTTGTGACATTTCCTCTGGTCGTGTTATTTCTCTTTTTGGTGATCAGAATTTTCCATTTACACTGATTAAGTGATCTCTCTCATTACTCTTCTATTAAATAAATTGAAACATTCATTTCAAATTATAATGTCACAATTTTTGATAATAATTTGTTTCATCAAAATTACTTCTTGCGTAAATATCCCCTGAATAGCAAATAATTAATAAATAATGAAAATTATTTAAAAATTATATATTTTGAACGATGTCATTCTTACGAGTTTAGAATGTATATAGGGGGAGTACAATAACTCCAAAATAATAAAATGAAATAAACATCACTTTTCTAATAAATTTCTATCTCCACTGAAAAATCCTCCCACGCATCTCGAAAGTGATGAGTCCATTTAGGTTAGTGAAAATAACATTTTCTCTTTTGTCCTCTTCTTGTATAACGTAATGTCAAAAAATTTTATTTCATTTTGTTATTTTCTTCATTTTATTAATGTGTGTACTTTTTTTTTGTTTATATACACTGGTTATTCTAAAATGACAAAAATAACTCTTCCAAAACCCAATGAAGTTTGAATATGTTGTCGAATAAGATTTGTTAGGTAAAACTGCAATATGTAAATGAGTGCAATAAAATGACGCAATCTGAAATGAGCATAAAATTGTATGTTGGATCACCGCTGTGATTTTGAAATAGAAATTTGAGGGAGCCAATTTGCAACAATAGGATCATTTATCCGAAGAACTGAGATGGAGACTAGAAGGAGGACAAACTCAGATAGAAGTGATAAATGTGAGTCCTCCTGTGATTCATAAACTTTCGTAACAATGTCTATCCACAGTATCCAGAAGGTTCAGCCAAGGACTGTCAAATGTTACGACGATCCGATACCGATATTTATCGTTATGTGCTCGAAGGAATAGACTCTGAATAAGCTCTCTCTTAGCGCAACCATCGAAAAGTGGTTGTCAACGTCTAATGTGCGTAGAAGGTTTATTCGCTAGGTGACCCACCATTTTGCACCTCCATTCTATGCCATAGAGGAGTGAGACATGTCCACTAATCGGCTGACCCATGGAGGGCTGTTGTTCTCTTCATAGATAAATCCAGATATAACCTCCAAAGCGATGATAGCAGGTGTTGTTTAATTTAGAGAGAACCTGGATATCATCCATCGATCATCTCTGAAGGGAGGTAGTGTCTGTATGTGTGGGGTGGAACTGTCAATACTCATCGCGTATTGAGTTCACATCCTTGATGTTTATGCTGGAGCAATAGATAATGATTTCGTGCAATAGAACGCAACGTTGATGATTATCTGCAGCAACAAACAATTCAGCGCATGCTCGATCTAATCGAGTGTGTTTGGGATGCTTTAGGAAGACGTGTAGCGGTTCTCAATCCTCCTCTGACCCTTGCAAGAGCTCTGCAAGGCTCGCACTTCTAACGGAACCGCATCAGTGAAATTATCACACATCGCTGTACTGCTGCTAAAAGTGATCATAGTCTATACTGGAGGTACTATTTCAAACTAACGCACCTGATTCATTCATTTCATACATATGTTTATTTCTGTAACACCATAATTGTCAGGTAAATACTTTTCATGTTATTTTATGCATTATAATGTGTGCCAGTTTGATTAAACTCTATGAGTAATTTTTTGAGTTACGATCATTTTCTGAATTTTCCTTAATTTATAATGACTAGTACCGCGTGGGTCCGCTTAGTGGATAGAAGATGCTGATCGCATATGGCAAGAATCATTATAGTTGTACAAAACACTAAACACGATTTTTCCATCCCGACTCTGCGAACTTGAAGAATTGCATTTGAACTGCCGACAGGAACATTTCTACTTACAAACCACTGAAGACATCCTTTTAGAACACCATGGCTAAGTGATTCACAGGAAGCAATGTACAAATATCTAATCCTTTATTCATTTCATCAGCAATCAAATTCAAATATAGCAAGAATTCATGACATCGTCTCATCAATCTAAAAATCCAACACGCGGATCATGTCCTCCCTGTGTGCTCCAGGGAGTAGATAGAAATTTAAATTAACATTATAAAGTTGATGATGATTTATAGTAAATTTTATGATGCATCAAATAATTAGAAAGTACAGTGCAGAATTAAAAATAGTGATATTAAATACTTTGAAGAAAAATCAACAGTCTTGGAGCACACAGGGGGAAAACATCTAACATGCAGCTCAAAAAAAGAAATCAACTGCACTCCAGTGATCTACGGGGAATACTGGTCTATTTCCAAAAGATAGCGTCCTCTCCTTTTAGCGGTTGCGAGAATCTCTAAAGGCGAGCTAGGAGTTGAGCCCTAGAGATCCTGCAAAGGCAACGAAGAGGGCGCTCCTGTTGGAGACAGCCCAGTAGGTATTAGGAAAAGTAAACATGGCGGTGATCCCATGATCACACCACAACTAGAGTAAAACAAATGGAGAGTGTTTGAGCGTACTTGCCCTACACGCATCAGAAAGGCTTTAAATGAACGAAGGCGAACACAAAAACAATTGGTGAATGTGTAACAAGAAAGAACCACTGAGTTCGGAGAAAAAATGTGTTTACAACTCATTTGGAGCCTTACATCAATCTCTCCTTAAAATAGGTCACAATTTCAATTGACCATAAATTCTTTTTAACGATAAGGTAACCGAAGACAATTGAAACTTGTAGACATGGGAGCATCTGAAATTTGAGCTCACACCATTGCTGTGCTGTTGTGAGGTACCCAACAATATTTCGGAACTTATGGATGTTGTGTAAACCGCAACAGTATTAAGTTTCCGAACTTCTTCCATATAAATTCGTTTAAAGTATTAACAAGGGCTCCGGCAGTGGGGTGCAAGGAGGTGCACTTGCATCCCCTGGCTTTTTTTAAAAACAATTTTTAACAAGAGATGCAGAAAAACAACTGTTGTATAAAAAAAATTTATTTAAAATATTTTTATTCAAAAACAAATAATTAAGTAATTATTGATTCATAACAACTAAAGAATTGTTTAATCAAACAAGAATTGTAATAGTCTTTTTTGCTGTGCAAATCTGTTTATAACCTTTTCAATGAATTCTGAGTCATCTTTGATTCTTTTCTTATGCACACTGAGCATGCACAAACTACTTAATCTCTCGTGAGACATTGTAGACAGATTCCATGTTTTGAGGCGTCGCATTGTACTAAAAGTGCGTACAATAGTCCACGTAGTAGCTGGAAGAGTTAGACCAATTTTGATTACCTCCGCTACAGCTGGATAAAACGGTGTGGCCTCAATAACTAAATCGACGTATTCGAGGGATTCATAAGAATTTCTCTATTCCTCCACATTTCGTACCACGTTGTAGCTTCAGTAATGAAATTCGGCGAGAGCAGATCTTTACATAGTATATACGTATATCTTCTAAAACTTCAAGATATGATGTTTTGTACAGTTTGTTCATCGCATTCGGATGAAGCTGTAAGAGTGAAAATGTTTTTCTTTGTGTAGAAGAAAAACGGTCTTTCAACGAAGATGTAATGGAGTCCAAATAAGGAATAAAGATTGACCTCCTGAAAAATTCTTCTGCGTTTTCAGAAGGCTCTTTCGATCTATGAACTTGTCTAGATGCCACTCGAGGTCGATTCATTTCAATGCCTAATTTTTCGCAAATGTGTTCTGCTTTCGTGAAGATTGCAGTAAACTCTTCAGAAGCATTGTTTTGATGAATTTGCAGCACAATTCTATCAATTTGACTACATAATCAGTTACTTCTTGCAACTGATTGCACACGGTTTCAAGTTTGGCAGATGAATAAGTAGCAAAAAGTGATACAATGTATGTTGGCGTTCTGATAAAAGTATATTAGCTTTCACTTTGGTGTTTTTGTTTGCCGCTTTTTTCTGTAAGGCCCTCTAAAGCTTTTATAGTTGTAACAAACTTTTCAGAATATCGTGTGGTACTCTTGTACTTTTCTGGCCAGCGTGTTTCACAGAGTAAAGGGATGTTAGGAATTTCTTTTCGTCCCTAGTTACTTTCTCTGAAATAATTTCCTTCGTTATCCATTCTGTACTTCCTTAACGCGGTATAAGTCGTTGATCACGAGATTCAATACATGATTGGCACAATGAAAAAACACAGCTTTAGGATATGTGTCTCGAATCAATTTTTGAACACTTCCTTCTTGGCCAGCGACAAACACGTTAGTATACGAAATTACTGTTTGTAGTTATTTGTGTTTCAAAGTCAGTAGCTATGCCAGCGCCATCAATATAGTTTTTCGTGGAAAAATTTGCAAGCACAAAAAATTCGTACCTTTTTTTAAATATCTTGTAAAAAATGAAGAAATGAATTTTGAAAAAAATTAACAGATGAAAGTATATGTATTAACAAAACAAAATGTAATAACAAAATAATGTTTTTTTTTGGGGGGGGTGTTAGTTTGTTAGAGGGTTGCACCCCCTTTTATATTATTCTGCCGGCACCCTTGGGTATTAATATCCCAAGGTAAATGTAGATATTTTTACGCCAAAAAATATAATGAATGAGAAAAAATATATAGCCATTACTATTTACCTTCTCAATATTTTACAAGAAGAGCTTTCGACTAAAATCTGGCAAAGAAAGATATGAGAAAAAATCGAATTGAAGAAGAAATATATTCGTTTCAGTTAAATACGATATTCGAAAGTACTTTTGCATTATTTCTATAAATTAAAAACAAACTAATAAAAAGATCTTAGTTGTTTAATTTTCGAATTTTTTAGATCAACTTTTCAGTTAGCAGATCTCAAATTCTATACATAATATGTAGTCTATATATAATATGTCAAAGTTCTTTAATTAAAACTCAAATTGTTTTTATTTATGAAGGTTGTGACAGCGGTATGGGTCACCGAATGGCGAGGAGATTCGATGAGATGGGACTACATGTATTTGCTGGTTGCCTACAACCTCATGCTCCTGGGGCTGAAAGTTTAAGAAAAGTCTGCTCGAAAAGACTGCACGTCGTACCTATTGATATTACTAAAGAAGATCAGGTTAAAGAAGCAGTTGCATACGTAAAAGGAAACTTACCGACCGGAGAAAAAGGTTTGTTCATATACGCCACTAGAATTCACTATTATAATCTTTACGCGTGCATATAACGCGAATCCTACATGAAATTTAATCGTGGTAGCAGGGTTATTAGAGGGCTATTAGAGATGTTCTTAATAATCGCTTAATAATAATTAAATGTATGAAGAACTAATAACGAAAGTTTGAAAAAAAATATTGATTTATTTAAAAATAGTTATTGTTTTAATTAATTTCAAAGGTTTAATACGGGTTTTACAACTTCAAATTCCATTTTGTTATTCTGAGACTTTCAATGAAACTTAAAACAAATGAAATTTTAATAGAATACCAATGGCATATTTTTTCTTCCCCCTCAAAAAGACAGCCCAAACATACAGTAAAAACAAAACTCTTCACAACAATAAAATATCAATTTAGTTAAATTCTTAAGCTCCTATTCTTTTGTTGTCAAGGCAACACGATCAAGTTTCTTAATCATTGTAAAACTTTTAGTCTATTATGAATAGATTAAGTTAATCAAGAAAATTTATAAAATCTGAATTTCCTTTTCGCTAAGGACTTGCATTTTAGAATAGATTTTAGTTGCGGTAGTTAAAAGAAATAATTATAGAATTGGAATATGGAACAAAATATCTTCCTCACGACTTTAATTCTTTCAAAAGATGGATTTCTTAATTTTCCTTTGGATAATATTAAAGCGAAGTAAAAACTTCACTAACCGCCCATACTTGAATTTCATTAAAATCAAAAAGTTCCTGGAAACTCATTTTTATTTTACTTACATTCTACTGGATATAGGGAGATTTCTTTTTAGCAACCATGGGGGGAAATCAGGTACTGAAGAGAGGAAAATATTTTTTAAGGATTTATTTAAGGATTTTAAGAAAGAATTTTTTATCATTTGCGGAGGTAATAAGATTTTTTAAAAAAAACTTACTGAACACTTTCCTTCTACTATTTTTGTTACCCTGCAGAACATAAGTGCTCGAGTTGTTTTATAGTATAACTAAAAATAGACCCGTTTCTTTTATTGGTATTTTTAAAAAATATTAGCTATCTTTTTTTTTTTTTCTTTTCATATTCGTAGCATTACTCCAATTCACAGCAAAATCAAGAGACTTTTTAATCTTGTTTATGATCTTCACAACAAAAATAAAAGTGAAATTCACCTATTTTCACGACTACTTTTATCGGTGTGTTACCTAATTATGCTATTTTTTCTATAGGTTTATACGGTTTAATTAATAACGCTGGAGTGATGGCTTACACCTATTTGGACTTACTGACGTCAGAGATGTGTGAAGAAGTTATAGCAATCAATGTCATGGGTACCATAAGAGTGACGAAACATTTCCTCCCACTCATTGCCCAAACACAAGGTATCATGGGTCTCTACACCAATACATAAAAATGATTATTTTATTTTAATGATTCTTTGTAGTGTGTCGGGAAAATAATACACCTTTTTATGCCATGTTCACATTTATATTTGCCCTCGTTTGATGAGCGTGAGAAATTCTGATTCTACAGAATATTTGTTTTTGCTGTTTTAGAAGTTTTTTCGCCAAAGAGAAACCACGATCAAAGTGTCCTAAACTAGAAATTCTTTGTAAAAAATGTTGGAGAATATTTTGGTGTTGACTAAATACATTTTTAAGCACAGAACTGTAGTTATCGTGCAAAAAAATGACATAAAATTGACAAAATAACTATTGTTGGTGCAAATATAGTACCAAAAATGTCACAGTTTTTGAAACGACATGTTTTTGCAATGGAGCCATAAATTGATTCGTATGAAAATATGTGTTCTCAGTAAACAAACAAAAACTGAATTAATAAATAAAACAGGGGAAAAAGTAAATAAAAAATACGGTAAAAAGTTTTAGTTGACCTTAACACCGAATGGTGGGAACTCTACACCAAGTATTATTTTACAGGGCTACATCTTGTCGAAAGATGTATCTAGGCTTAATAGGCTAATAGCTTTAATAATTAATAATAATTTTTTAAAAATAACATCATTGCGAGATTTTTTTACTAAGATGATAATTATTAAAAACGTTAAACAATTCAATTGTTTTTGTAAAAATAGAGCATTAGAGTAACTTTTCAATAATTAAAAAATTAAATTACAAATGCTTTCCGCTTTCACAAAACTGTAACATGACGCACTTTTGTGCCATTTCTCTAATTAGCATAGAAGCTCCAGGTTAAAGATAAGCAATAAACATAACCAACAGTCGTGACTGACAGTTATAAAAACAGCATATTATTCGGTAAAAATAATTATTTCATGTGACGGCTTTGAAAATCAACTTTATAGAGGCAACATAGCGGATGAAAGGCTTTCAAGTGATCTTTCTAGCAAAACCACTGGGAAACAAAAACAAGATTTTTTTATTTAAATGAATTGCGTCTAAGTTATCGATAATTAAAAAAGCGCAATATTAATGTTTCGATCCATTCTCGTATTAATTGGTATTATTGGTGAATTGTACAATAAATTCATGTCGATCATTTTTAATTGCAGGTCGCATTGTAACGATCACAAGCATTGTGGCTCGAATGCCCTTTCCCTTAACATCAGTCTATGCTGCCACCAAATATGCCTTAAATGGTTTCTTTACGTCATTACGCTATGAATTACAAGATAAAGGAGTACAAGTTGCTATAGTGGAACCAGGCGATTTCAGTCGTACAACAGACATCATGCAGGTACCATGAGTTTAATTTACTTCATTAAAACTTTTTTTTAACAATTTCAACTATGGCTCAAAATATCACTTTATGACCATCTCTGTTTTGTTTTGTTTTAAAAACATTAAAATATTTAGATGAATGGTTTGCAAACTTAATGAATATTATTTCAAATTTCGTCAATTAAAATTATCTAGGGCCGTGGTGGCTCAGGGAATAGAGCGCTCGACTTCCAATGAGATGTCCCGAGTTCGAATCCCAGCAATGGCTGGACGATACGAATTCCGCACATGGCTCACAATAACCCCAGTGCTGACGTAAAATATCTTAGAGGTAGACGGACCCTGTGTTAGAGTCCCCTTTTCATTGAAACCCCATACTTACCGCGGGAGGTTTCATGTATTTCTCTCTCCGTGTAAAGTACATACAGGTTATCTCCTTCAAAAAGTCCTTTACGAAGGCTTTCTCCAATGCTTCATCCAGGAATTCCCTTCTGTCCTTGGTTGGTTTCAAAATTATAAAGCTACAGAGTTGAACATTGGAAGTCGTGAACCCCAAAACGACGGTAATAAAATAAAAAATAAAATCACCCATGACTTTTAAACACGCTCAAATTTATGCAATATATTGAGTTAATTTTCGTTGATTTTATCAGCAACTTATACTAATGAATATTTTAAAAAGCAAAATCAATTAAACACTAAGTTTACCTTATTTAAACTCACTCCACAAACACATAAACGAAAAAATTATCATAACAGGCATTTCATAATACTTCTAATCTTAGTATCTTGCAGTGGAGTGATCGCAAGATACGATCCAGCATTACTGGCTGCAGTCAGTGAGCGTGTAGGTGACCAGTTTGATCAGCCTGCGAAGAGACCGAGGTTATGTGATATCGGACTTTGTTTAACTGTTCTACCGTAAAGTGAACGCAAGTCATTGGGACATCAAGGTGCCATCCCCTCTGCAGAGGATCAAAATTGTGATAGCGTGTCCGCGGATCATTCTCGATTATGTTTCCTAGACTTGCCGCTAATAACCCACAGTGCAGTTTTAGTGCGACTTAAATAAAGTACTGCTACTATTTCTAAGCTTCTGGATTCGTCGCTAGTTTCGAGTGGCCTAGAACTTGTAATCCAAGACTGCGACACATTGCCGGTTCGTATCCCGAAGTAGCTGACACAACGCTTACTAACAAACTCCAAAAAAGCGCTTATTTGTTCTCCTAATTCGAATAAAGCTTCACAATGGCGACGGTCTAACAAATATCCCTGATCCGAAGGCATGAAATTATTGATCCTCTGCAGAATGAATCTTATTTGTGAAGCCAATTCATCAATTTAGATCTGGAGAGGTACTGCTCAGCGACCGACTTTTCGATTCCACGCATGTGGGTCTTAGCGAGGATGTCTAAAGTCCGATTCTCCAACTAGTGGGCTATCATGACCCACGTTATGGTGAGCTGTGTTTAGGTCTAGAAAAGGTAATAGGTTTGAGTCATGAAGTTATTGAAGAATATCAGTGCTTGCGACCTATTGAAATATAAGCCTATAATTGGAACATATCCATTGTAGATTGTTGTTCATTTACGTCGCACTAGAGCTGCACAATGGGCTATGGGCGACGGTCTGGGAAACATCCCTGCGGATGATCCAAAGACACGCCATCACAATTTTGGTCCTCTGCAGAGGGGATGGCACCCCCGCTTAGGTAGCCCGACGACCTGCACGCGAAGTCGAGCACTTTACGGTAGAAAAGTTTAACGAGGACCCACACCGCACACCCTCGGTCTCTACGCAGACTGGTCCAAGTGGTCACCCACCCGCACACTGACCGCAGTCAATAATGCTTGACTTCGGTGTTCTGCTGGGAACCGTGTCTTAACGATCAGTCCACTGCGGGACCTGGAACTTATCCAACTTCAGATTAAATAAGAGTGATGTGTGATGCGGCCTCACGAAGTGGCTAAGTTCTTTATTATGAAAGAAATGAACAATAAATGTAGTCATAACTAATTTTTTTAGTATGTCGTTGTAGTAATAGTCCTACATTTTTTATTTATATTAATCATGAGGCAACCGTTTGCACGAATCCAGATTCTAAGATTAAACACTTCTTTGCTATTCGATACATTTATTTACGTGACGCTCAATAGACTGCTGGCGACGGTCTGGGAAAGATATGTCACACACAGATGGTAATTTTGACCTCCAATCCAATACCCCCAGGGGTGTTGATTTGTTATGGGAACTTGGAGGACTTCGTGAGGCCGACAGATTTAGCGTGTACCAATCACCATTTTGTACATGGAGATGTCTTCTGGCGGCGTGGATCAAATTTACGACCTCTCGGACAGGGGCGCAACGCCCTACCAGCCAGGCTATCCTGTGCTTCACTTGTTTACTCTGAAACTTTTAGAGATATCATCATTTGGTGCCAACACAACAGTCAGGGTTGCGCTGAGAGAGAAAAATTTAAGGATTGCATTATTGAATATTCATTTTTTAGCATACTGTAAGACTTTCCAAAGACGTAACGTAACGTAACGTAGTCTTTTTCAGAAGACACTGTGTGAACATGAAGCTGTGAACTTGTCTGGTGTTAGGTCACCTTTCAACACTGTCGATTAAAACATCGCTCATGTCGTTGTTTAAGAGCTGATGTATCGTGAACTCGATCCTGGCTGCTAAAGAAATAACCGGCGTTGTGCACATCTGTTTTGGCTGAAAGTCCTCTTGTTGGTTGTGGTGTAGATGTCCACGTCGTCTAATCTGAGTCAATGCTGAAATTGCGCGGACTTATTATGCATGACCGTGGTTGGGTGATGTTGTTCATGTACAAAATTAATAATTCTAGAACATTTTTTCACGACTTTTATTTTAGAATAAAAAAGCAACAAAAACATTGTATATTTTTGATTGACAAATTAGCTTTAACAGCACATTTTATTTTTAACAGTGGACACGGAATCATTTAGACGACATGTGGAAGAATTTGAGCCCAGAGGAACAAAGTATAAAAAAACCTATGTTTGAACAGACGAAAAGATACAGTGCTGTAGCCAAATCCTCCCCTTCCCAGCAAGAAGCGAATTATAAATATCTCTTAGAAGACGTTGAAGATGCCCTGTTAGCAGAGGAGCCCAACTGGCGATATGTCAGCGCCCCATTCTCACTTCGAATAAAATTATGGATCATAAGAAATTTGCCAGAGGAAATAAGTTTCAAACTTATCAGTAGAAGATCAGTTAGAAGCGAATAAAGTTCAATAGAAGTAGGTCATATTGTTAAAATATCAGCGAATAATTTTCAGATTGCTGCTGTAAATCGAAACATAATGACTTAAAAGAATAAATGAGTTAAGTACTGGTGACACCCCCTTTCCTAAGTGATTTACAATTATAAAACTGAATGTTTTTTTTTTTAACGCTTTATTATGACGCTTAAAATACAACTTCCTTCTGAAATGCTTTGATCAAGTTAAAAGCATCGATTATCTTATTTAGATCCTCTATGTCCTCATAATTAGTTTAGATTTTTAATAATTGATTCATGCAAAAAAAAAAAAAAAAAAAAAAAAAAAAAATAGAATCCATTTAAATATTCTATTTAAACTTAAACATCTGGGCACCTGAGGCCACTTTCCCATTCACCTTTAGCTTCATCTTTTGGGTGCTTCGATGAGGTTGTGGAAGCAAATGAAGTAAAGGAGTATTCATGTGGATCATTGAAGTTCTGACTGTGTAATTATATGCAGTAGAAGACTAAATTGTAAAAGTAAGAACTTTAGCTAAGCTGATAATATTGTATTATAAACTAGATCGATATATATATATATAATAGTTGGGCCTTGAAACTGTACTATGTTTTAGACCCATTTTATTGCAAACTCTTACGTGATGCATCCTGAACCTTAATCGTGATACACAGATTCAGACTTGGACTAATTCAGAATCGAACCGCTTGGGACCATCCTATTGAAATGCTTTTTATCAGACCCATTTTGATAACAAAAATCTGTCGGTCTAAAAATTTTCGAAATGACCATCTAAAATGAATAACATGAAATTTATATACAATAAGAATTTTTACCTAAATATCATTTGATATGCAGAAAATTCGAACAATATATTTGCTTATGACTTTTTGATTGTATAATTTGCAATTTTAAATTAAGGAGAAGCCTTCCAAAATATCAGCTGCCAGACAACCTCAAAAAAGTAGTTTCTGAACACGAAATTTACTAATATAGCCACGACCAGCTGATCCGCCTACTCGAACTCACAGCTTTGCGGTTCCACATTGTTATGCCTTTGAACCAACTCACTGCTTCGCAGATTTCCGTTTTCTCCTCCGGCATTATTCTCCAATTCTTTGGAATTTGTATTTTAAGTGCAAATCAGAAATCTATGCTTCGCTGTACCACATGCTTGTCCACCTGCACCTATTCGTGTTTAAATGGCACAAAAAACCGAAATCGGCTATGCTGCGTCAAACACATAATGGTAATTCGTGGGAACATGATATTTAGAATACCTGTCAATTAGTCTAATGACCCCTGATTAATTCATTCGTTACAAAATATTGAAATTTAGTTTTTTAGTTTTTCTACAAGTTTGTCTCATTAAATGCAGATGGTCTAAATGAGGGATATTTCATTAATATATATATATATTATTTTGCATTACTGTCCATATTTGACTTTTTAGTTTCTCTTTTTATCTAATAGAGAACACGTGATCCAAATTTGACACTTCAAGGTTGGTAAAAACTTGTTATTTAGCATTATTGCTAATTAGGTTAATTACCCAGAAATTACCCGAAACTTTTTTAGTTTTTCCAATTATCTTTAAAAAAAAAACAATTCTAAACTGTTGCTTCATAGTAAGAGGAAAAGATACTGAGTGAGCCTTTTATGTCTAGAATAGATATTTATAACTTCATAGAGAGACATCCCACTTTTCAGGGGAAATATAAAGTATTTTAGATTTTTTGACAATTCTACAATCAGATCAATTTATATATGTATAATTGAAATCGAATATACATATCAATATAAGTGTTCTGATCAATATAATTCTACACCTAAAATTTGAAAAAATAAATTCTGAAAAATGTGTAATTTTAAACTTCTTACTGGAATCTACAAACCACATAACTTTATTGCTTTAAAGTTATGGAGGAAAATACATAGAACATCTAAAGATTATTTCTTCTAATCAAATTACTTTCCACACATTTTTCAAAACGTATGACGGAATTTAAATAGTTACTTTTTATGGAAAACTTTAATATTATATGGTGCAACTATATGATAGAAAAAATCAAATTGTATAGATTTTTTCTTCTTTTTTACAATGAGCAAATAGAGAAGTAAGAGACTTAAACATTAATTTATGTATTATAATTGTACAATCTTTATTTGGCAATTTTACAAAGAATTATCTTAACATTTACAACAATATTTCAAGCTTTGTACATCAGTATTTTACATTGTATCCTTCATCAAAGAAAGATACTAATTCAAATCAACAATTGCAAAAGAAACCAGTGAAATCAATCATAATGAATCAAATCAGACGGAAAACACCAGATAAACAAACAAAATAATTATTCAAACTAATAGATAACTTCCTATCAAATTTTTTTTTAAAAAGGGGAAAGAAAAATTGCACTGTCGAAAAAAAAAAAGAAAAAAAAGAAAGAAAGGAAGAAAACGAGTGGACGTGTGCGCGCATTTAAGGAACAAAATAATTTATTTTTCTGCACAATACAAGAAAATCAATTTGTTTTCAAACAAACATACAATATCCAGTCATTTCTGTATTGTTGTACAGATACAATAGCAAAGCTTCCAAATTTAGCCATTTTCAAATTACTTTTAAAAAAATTGAACAAATATTTTTTCAATTTAATGAGTTAACTGCTTTAGCTTGGTAATGAGTCGTATGGAATTTATGAATACTTTTTATTGCGTTTTAAATTTAAACAAGACTGAACTACTTTTGGAATGTTTCATTAAAATGGACTAAAAATGACAGTACCCTAGGTCCCAAAATATTAAAATGTCAAAATTACATTTAAAAAAATGAGTAGTGGAAGCAAATTTATTAATGTGACAAATGCTTTGTTCTCTAAAAGATATTAAATATTTAAATAAGTATATGTATTTTCACTCAAAAAAACTTTAATATGGGACCTTTTAACCTAATTAAAAATTAATAAGCTACCCATATTTGTTTTCTTAAAAAGCTTGGAAACCTATTGGCACTTCTTTAACTCGCATCATTTGCAATAAAAAGAAATTATAACCTGTATTAAATTTATAAAGTGACATGACGCATTTCAATATTGCACAAAATATATATAAAAAACTGGGTTTAAAAAATAATAATAATGCATAAAGTTTTGATTTTCTCAGTAAAACATTGCCTTTATCACACAATTGTTACAAGAATAATTGAATCCATCCATAAATTTGATCAGTACATAAAGAGAGAATAATCTACATACATCCAATATTCTGCTTTTAAAGATAATTAGAAATGCTTTGTTCACAGCAGCAGCAGTTCCAATGAGAATGAATAGAAAATGGATATTTACAATAACATTTTTCAACCTCTTGCAATGCATGGAACAGACTTTTAACGTTAAAATTTGCGAGAAATTTTAATTTAGCTTTGGTAACAGTATTTAATTAAAAATAAATGACTCAAAGTTAATGTATTGCGCGCAAATTATTTTATATTAAAAGAGTTATAAACGGTCAAAAAATGTAACGCATTCATGTATGACATGTTTAAATATCTGATGATATGTGTGTATAATGCATTTTCTAAAAAACCTTTCTTATTATTGTCTGAAATTGTAAAAAAAAAAAAATGGTTTTAGAAGTGTGTATGCATGTATTTTTGAAATAGTACTCATATTATTGTTTGAAATTGCGATATAAGGATTTTATATGATTTTAATATCTGAAAATGAATGTATAAGCATATATACTAATCACAATTTTAAAATAAAATTTTTACTCATTTCAAGTAATAATAATTTGAAATTACAATATAATAGTGTCAAGAACTAAAAATGGTTCATTAGGATTGAAAGCGAGCATTTTAAAATAGCACTCAGACAAATGTATAATTATTTGAAACCACACTATAATGATTTAGAAGTAATTTTAATATCTAAAAATAGTAAGTATGCATAAATACCAGTATTTTAAAATAGCTCGTGTATTAGTTTTGTATTATCTGGATTTGAAACTAATGGTTTGAAATAGCACTAATATTATTATTTGAAATTATAATGTAAGGATTTCAATAACTAAAATTGCATAAGCATGTAGATAAGTCAGAATTTTAAAATAACATTTTTACTCATTTCAAATAAGTCAGAATTTGAAATTATAATATAATAGTTTCAGTAACGAAAAATGGTCATTTATGAATGAAAGTAAGCATTTTAAACCACATTATAATGATTTAGAAGTAATTTTAATATCTAAAAAACAGTAAGCATGCATTAATACCAGTATTTTAAAATGGCTTCAATATAATGGATTAGAACTCATTTTAATATGTATTTAAAATAGTGTAGGTCTTCTATGCTCTAAAAAAGCACTAATATTTTATGTCTGAAATTACAATATGATGTTTGCATTGCAATGTAGTACATATATCACAGCAAATGGAAGTATATATGAGTCTTAATAATACAATATAGGCATAAAACATAAATTCATGAGCTAAAAATGACACACAAAGAAGATAAGTCTCAAAATATAAAGAATGATTAGCAATTGTCTAAAAATATAACAACAATTTTAACGATTAGAAAGTATTTAAAATTATTTAACGTATGTCAAACTGGATTGATTATTCAGTCTTAATAAGTGAAGTTTTAACTGGTTTTATGAACACAGAAGATATCTATATTTAAAATTTAAATAATCAGACAAAATTTGATGGAAGAAAAGAATATTTTTATAAATAAAACAAATAATTACCATATTATGGCCATATTTTTAAGTCATCCTATTAATAATGATTTTGAATGAATTGATAATTCAAAAATGTAACTAGTTTCGTCTCAAATGAAAGATGTGGCAGTTAAAAATCATGTTTTACTATTAAATTAAATAGCTTTTATAAAAAAACTGCCCGAACAGTTCATAAAATTCAGTCGTTCGAATTTTCCCAGATAAATCGTCTCGTCGGCCATTCAAAATTCCAAAAAAATAAGTAAATAGTTATTCAAAATCGGTCTTAAAAGTTTTGACAATCAAATTTCCGTGGATTAAGAGGCGACACTCTAAATAAAATGGACAGAACTGTAAATTTAAAATTGACTGAATTAATTCAAGATCTTGAATTAATCTAAAATTCCAAATGTTTCAGAATTTTGAACGGTCGAGGAAATCTAAAACGGGAAACCGAACACTGAATTTTAATAACTATTCGGGCATATTAATATAAAAAGATGCAATATTAAAAAAAATGGAAACTTGATTGTCAAAAAACTAGAACCGTTACATAATGTTAAAAAAATATATATCTACACAACAATACGATAAATATATACATCAAATTATACACTGCAAAATCACTCAATAAAAAAGGAACTCAAACATAATTTCGATATTTTATGATTAAAATCGTTGCCACTGACAGTGCTTGCTTATAAAAAAAATTTTTACAAAAAAAAACACTTATTGGCCTTAATATAAAATTCATCACTTGAACAAAATATTTTAAATAGAGGGAAATGAACCATAAATGTTATTTCTCTGACAGAAATACTAAAACAGTTTCAATGAAATTAGCATAAAATCCTCAATTATATTCTTTAAAAATTCAAAATTGCGACGTAAAATTGTTAAAGTAGTAATTATTAAAAGTAGTAAATGTTAAAATTGTAAAAAAGCACAAAACCGAAGAAAAAGTATTGATAAAACGAAATTTCAACAATAATTAGAAAACAGCTTAAAAAGAAATGCAATAAATACAAACAAGATTAATCGTCATATTCTTCAGCTTTCTCACCTTTACGTCTTTACATTTTTATTATAAATAATTTTATTGAAATAAAAAGAATGAATTTAAACAATTAATAATAATTTTATATCCAAATGCAGCTAAATACGCCAAACATGAAACAAGATAAATTTTGAAACCATATTTTTTGAGCATTCCTTACATTGTATTATAAATATAATAAATTAAACCTTTTATGCTTCATAATATGCAATATGATCAACAATAAAACTAGTCATTTTAAAGATACACAAATAACTCAACTATATATATATATATATTTTTTAAATATTAATAGTATATCTTACGAAATCATTTTTAATTAAATTGTGAAAGAATACATATTTGAACAGCTATTATTTTTGTTTTTCCTTCAGATAAAAATTTTATACAATAAATCCATTAGTTGATAATCAAACTAAATGCACGTCATTTAATGAAGTAACTATTAAATGCCTGTTCCATTAAAGTTTGTGTCCTCCTGCTTCTACGTAACGGTGAGCATTGGTGGCGGAGGTGGCTGCTGACTGGCTGTGGACACTTCAGAAGGACTCTGAAACCTAGACATAGGGTCCGTCCTAGTAATCAAAGAAGTCTTCATGGGTGAGGCGCGGTGATGATGATGATGACTGTCGAAATGATGAGGCTGAATGAGCTGACGCACGCTGTAAGGATGGTGATACAAATGCTGTTGAAGAGGACTCTGCGGTCGCAGCATTCCGTTGCTGTCGAGTCTAGGTTTGGTGTCCATTTCGTCAGTACACGGACTGAGAGGAGAATTATTGTTTTGAATAGTATCCAAATCTTGACTGTCAGTATCTTCAGTCTTATTGGAATCTGGTGTGGGTGCCTCGACACTTCCGGCACTACCCAAATTGTCTTCACTCTCTAGAGAGTTATCACCACCGTCCAGGTAACGAATGCACTTCTTCTTTCGCCTAGAACAACAACAACAACCTTACATTTAATGATAATGGAAAACTTATATTTTCAGGTTAAGTAAATCTAGAATTTATTCTGAAATTTCTTTAAATAAATAAATAATTTTCAATATAACCAAATATTACTTAAAAGCAACCTAATGTTTCCATAGCTTCTCCAATTCAATAAAATATTGCTTAATAAATTCACTCACTAAACTCTCCCATTATGAGTCCGATTTTTTTATTTAATTAAAAATGTAATTACATATTAAATTTAATTATATGTTAAATAATGTACTTAATTATGTATTAAATGTAATATGATGTAGACAGTTTAAAAGTGCTTGAAAAAATGACTAGGAACTAGATCTAAAAACATATTGTAATAAATTTCAAAAGAACATGATGAAAATTTCAAATGTCTCTCTGAATGCAGCAAGAATTCTATGATAAATTGGGAAAACCAACAATTATACTTAAATAACACATGAATTTTATTTACAAGCATTTAAGTTGTCAGTACATTTTTTTAACCGAGGGACATGAATCGTGAAATTTTTTTTTACATACTAGCTGCTTTTATACCAAAAAAAAAAAAAAAAAAAAAAAAAATATCCTATCATTCTCTAATTGATAGGATATATAGTTAGAAAGGCTAGATAAAGGCAAGATAATTTTGAAATATTTATTTGGAAAACTTAATAAGTGACAAAAAATTGTAATAAGATTTGCAAATAGATAATGAATAATTACAAAACACAAAGCATATGCATATTACATAAATTACAGAATGAATAAATATTAAATATATAACTTATGAAATTAAATATATAAATCCACCATCAAAATTACCTGCAAGGTTTACACCAACTGTTCTGTTGGTCTAGACCAAACCTGGCTCTGCACTTCTTGAGGTTGTTGCCGTCTGTAAAAGTTTATAAAAGATTATTACTTCTCAGATTTCATGGAATAATACATACGTTTAATGATAACAAAAGTTTGGGTGTTACATGGAAAACGTTGTTAGGATATAATTGTTAAAATAATATTCAGCCCTGAAATTTCAGAAAATGATTTGGCTATTTTTCAAGTATTTGCATGTTATTAAACCTCCTTATGTCAATTCTAATCAATTTAGCAATCAATTTATTCCACCTTGTTGACAGAAACAAATGAAAGTGCAGAACAATTTTTGTGAAGAAACACATGCAAAAGAGAAAATAATATTTACATTTTTCAGTGAAAAAATGCACAGTTTAGAGCAGAAGAAATTTCAGGGCTGAAATATTTAGATATTTTAATAAAACTCATATTGAAATGCACAATCCCAAACAATTATGAAAACAGTCATAAATATATTTACAAATCATATAGAAGTTTAACTTTTAGTTGAATAGAGACAATGATAAAATTGCAATACTTATTTAAGGGATCATGCCAATAGATAAAGAAGAATGTTCATATAAAAGATAAATGGAGGAAAAAAATTTTAAAAAAAAGCAATACTACTTAAATTAAAAATTTCTTACATTTTTAAAAATTTTAAAATACATTTTTGAAAATATTCCTCATTTCTGAAATGACATTATTTGTAACTAGGGAAACAGAATTTCTCCTGCATTAGGTCTAACTGGGAAGGTCACAATAAAAGGGTGTCCTATAATGACCTCCCTTAGTCTATATCTTTAGAATCCTTGTCAAAAATGAAGTGTATTAAAGCATAAACATTAAGGCTCGCAAACTAATATTTAAATGCATAAGAAACAAAAATGATACAAAATTCTGTCATAAATGATAACTAATGTTCATACTTTTTTTAAAATTTTCTTTGTGACAAGAATTCTAAAAATACATATATGGAATGGACATTAAGAAAACAAAGTAAAATGCTTTTGTTACTTCCATGGTTAAAAAATATGATGCGTATCATTTATTCCATTTGCAAGTAAGTACGGTGTTAACCTTCATTTCATTTTGTTGGGATGGCTGTGATTCATTTCGAACGAGAATGCTATGCATTTTAAAACAAAAAATTTTTTTAAAAAAAGGGGGGGGGGGAAACTTTGTTGAGTTGACAATTGTCATTTTTTTAAATACAATAGAATATTATTTTAAAGTACATTAATATAAAGAAATAAAAGAGGCAACTAGAAAATAACTTAACAACTTCTCCTTAGGGCAATTTGAAGAACAGTATTTTTGGTCAAAAGGAAGCACAAGTTGATTTCAAATTAATATCATGTATAGCCTAAATTCTAAAGCAACTTATCTTGGTAAGCAAATGATTTACAACAAATGATCTAAGTAAGATTTTTTCACCCAAGTAACATTTACTTATTCCATCGCTTAAATTTCAACTCTTTTAAACAAGAAATTTTTTTTTTTAAACTAGGTTGCAAATGCATAAACTACATTGATTATAATTTAAAAGATCCGCACGTAAAAAAAAAAATCTGAGTTTTTGTCCCGGATGTACTGTTTTAATTAATTAGCTTTAACAGAGAAAGAACAAACAGAGTTATAGATATGCATGTTTTGCTTCAAATATTATTGATGGTGAATTATGTAGCTCTCTCCTTGAATTAAAAAGAATGCCAAAACATGAAGCTTTTAACAGTTTCAAAACAGTTTATGCAAAATTAGACGAGCTCATATTCGTTTTAATTCTTTCGTTTTTGTTTAATTATCAACTTTATAGGTCCTAAATAAAATTAATGCACATTCTATTTATTTCAAAATTCTCTAAATATCTGGGTGTTGTGTCATTTCAAAGTTGAGATATCATTTATTTATACATAACAAAGAGATAACAAAGGAAATTATGGTAAAAGAAATAGCTTATTACAAATATAAGGGGGGAAACATATATGCATGCTTTTGCAGATTTGCATGCAATTATGAGAACAAAAAGTTTATTATTGGCAGAGTAATTAAACAGGCAAGAACAAAATGCTAAAAAAATGTCAACTAGGTGGAATAAAAAGCGTAATGATTTGAAGCCAGAAACCTGTATTAAAACACTGTACTTACAGGTGGTTTGATCTACCCCTGGCTGCATGTTAGTACAAATGCAAGTATTAAAAACTTTAAAAAAGCCACTGCACTAAACAAAAAAACATTTAAAATCTAAAACATTTGACAAAAAATTATTTTTAAAAGATAGGTATTTCTTAAAAATTATACAGATTAACATATTCATATACATATTCATATATAAAGTGTAAATATGATAGACAACTTAAAGACTAGTGTAATTTTTGTGTTATAACAATAAAAAAAATTGCAAAGAAACAGATGATATTATAATATAACTTAAAAGAAAATTTGAAGATCTAGTTTTAGATAAGAAATTAGCATAAATATAGCATCCTTTATCTAAAGTTGCATATTGAATTTATAAATAATAGAACATTTATTCAATTTGTATACACAGTTAAACAACTCATTGTGTTATCATGATGATTAATCATTTTGATGTTTATTGAAGCTTCGCTTATTATGCAAAAAGTATTTGTTTTTGTCTAAAACTTTAACTGCTGAGGGAAAAAAAAAACAATATCATAAAGAACCTCAAAGATCATACATAAAGATCTATTTTCTTATAATAATATATTAATATTTTTTATTAGAATAATAAAATAAGTTTGATAAATTTATTGAATGGGGAATAATTGATAGGAATGTACCTCCATCTTGAGTTCTATCCCTTTTTCGTTTCTTTTTCTTGACTTGGAGAGCGTAGTTATCACGCGCACTCCAGCCAGGGTACTTTTGCATATGAAGCTGGCGTTCCTTTCGAGCCATTTCATAATACTTTGCCTGTTCATCACGTGACAGGCCGTGCCACTGAAAGAAGAATAATTTTTACAAAAATTTTTATTATATAGAAAAATGCATTCAATTATTTATATAAACACCGTATGACCTATATAATAAAATCAGCTTGTAAGGAGAAATACCAACATAAATATATTTCGGATAGTGATTTTTGAGTTCATTCAAAAATGCTGATGAAAATAAATATGAAACAGTTCATTAAATTAGAATTCATTAAGTTTGAAATAAGAAAAAAAATCAAAATTTCTAGTGTTATTTCTTAACTTATATTTTAAAAAAATTACACTGCCTGGTGGTTATGTCCTCCTTAATAAATTATCCTGAAAAGAATAAAAGTAACACACATGTAGTGATGTGCATCACTTTCAATAAACCTTCAAAAATAGAAAAATTATACGGAAATATTGTAATTTTTTTCTAGCCTTAACATAGAAATTTTTCTAATGATATGTACCCGCTTTAACATCCAGTATGCATAAAAATATATGAAAAAATTTTGATTTTTTAAGAGAAATCATTAGCATGAAAATTAGTCTAGTGTCTCTTTTTCAACAACACACAAAAATGTAAATCGGTCCAGTGTTAACCTTAAGAGAACGCAGGATAAATTTTTTGTTACAAATTCTCTTTCCCCTCCATAACTAATTTAAAATAAGGAAAAAGTGAGTTCGGACAAAACTATAGTAAGCTATGAAGTTTCAAGTACTAAAAAGAAAATTTCAAATTGAAATTAAATTATGAGAAGACAACTTAGGATTACACAATGGGAAGTTTTCTTCCAATAATTTTTTTGTGTCTCGATATTTTGAATTTTTTTTTCTCCAGCAATTGAAACTTTATGGCTTACTCTAAATTTGCCTGAACTCACTTTTTTTCTATATTTTAAATTAGTTACGAAGATAAATTTGCAACGAAAAGTTTTCCCCTTAATCTCACAGAATTGAATAAAAAAATATGAAAAATTCCGTTTCTCTCTAAAATAATTAGCATTAGGTTGAAACAGTGTACATATGTTTCCCAAAAAAAAATCTTCTATAATAGAATAAAAGTATGGAAAACAAAGTATTTAATAATAATAAAGAATTTCAGAAGTTTTTAAAAAATTTAAAACACGAGGAAATCCTTAGCTGACACACTATTATTCAGGCAGAAATAGTACTTCAATATTTGCATATTATAAAAAAATAAAAGTGTTACCTTTCGGCCGAGTATTTGGTTGATAGCTGCACTTTCCTTCAAGGTACACTCCGCCACGACTTTGGCTCGCATTTCTTTCATGTAAAGCATGAAAGCATTAAGGGGTTTTTTAATGTGCGTTTTTCTCTCTCCATTATTATTGGTCATGTCATTATTGTTGTTGTTATGAGTACTAGTTGGCACTAAAGACTTAGGGCTGTATTTTTGTTCAGAGTATTCTGGCAAGCTCCTGAAAATAAACCTCTGTAAACAAATTTTCTAACTAAACAAATAACTATAAATACTTGAGCACATTGATTAAGCTTTATACTACAAACCACTGTTTTATACCTAATTAATATGACAACACTTGGTTATTGCAAGTATGTATTTCTTTTAATTCATCATATTAATGCTAAAAAACCTCCCATTATTATCATTAAGGCTAGATCATTACAAATAAACCTAAATAGTAGGCAAAATTATAAAGTAAATAACAGTTATAAGTTAAAGTAAAAACAATAAAACTATGCGTACAAATTTTTAAAAAGAACATTAACCATTTTAAAATTTTATTTAGTTGTTTGAACAGTAGATGGCAGCACAAGAAGCAGACTTAGTTGATAAGTAGACTTCTTTTACCTGTACCAATAAAAAAGTTTTCTTGCACATGCTATGATTTTCTTGACAAAATAACAGCAATGGTGTATCAAGATTTAGTCATATATGGTAACTATATAATGTTGGTAAAATGGAGAGGGAAAAAAATCAATTTTAATGAGTTGATTTTTTTAAATATTTTTGAATGTGTTGAGTGAGAAACAAAATATAGAGGAAAATAAAAGGGGTGTTATCTTACAGTGGATACCTGTGGTTGGTGTGATGTAAAGATAACTCCTGTTTTGGTCCAGATGTAATAAGGGCAGGATGAGAGATACCCGGATAGTGCGTCAGTATCGTTGGCGGACTGAACCTTGGAAGATTCGCAGACGTGACAGGCAAGGCAGATGAATAGGCGCTTCGGAAACCGGCCGAAGTCGTCGGGTAAAGAGATGGCGGGTGCCTACAATAAATAAATCATAAAGATTTCAAAAACTGACATTACATTATTCAACAAAATTCCCCCATACACTTTGTTAATTAACTCCTCTTTAATGAAACATTATTGAAAACGCCCCAAAATGCAAAAATTGGTTCTCAATCATTTCTCTGTATTTCTTTAAATTTTAAATCACAAAAATATTATGCCAAATGATTTCAATATTCAAAGTTTTTAATAGCAAATTATATACTTATTTGAGTTGTGCAGCATTTTAGGAAAAATTTAATTATATCTAGACACACATATATTTTAAAAAGTATTTTGTGTAACATATTAATTTGTTTTAAATTTTATTTTTCATCTAAAAATTTTAATTATTCAATTTTAAAAAAATTTAATTGTAAGTGACATTTATGTTTAGTTAAATAAGTGATTAATGAATACCTTACTAAATTTCAATTGGTATTTTTATGATATTTAAACATAACTGGCAGCAAGAAAAATTATATTCAGAATGATTATGAAATAACTTACAAAAACACCCAAATTTCTTCTTTTTAAAAAAATTAGTGTTAAAAAAATTAGTCCACAGTTTGCTGTTGAAGCTTTATATAAGTATAGAGCGTGAGATTTCATACAGCGTATAGGAATACCATAACCAATGTAGAATCAATCACTCTTTCTAAAACGTGGCTTCATTTCTATAAAAGCATCTAGTAAATCGGAACAAAACTATTATTTCTTATTAATACCACTACTTTGGTGCACAATATATCTAGAAAAATTACAATTTTTACATTCTATTTATTTTCAAAGAATTATTACAGCTATTCATTTCTTATAACTACACTACTACTCGTAGTATTATACTTAATACTCGAAATAATACTCGTAGTATTATACTTAATTGCATTTTTGACAATTTTTTTCTTTATAAATGCATAACAATTGTTATTAAGAGGAGGAAGTTTTAAATTTAAGACTACAAAAAATTACAGTCTTTTATAGCCAGATATCACTTAATATAAAAATAGAAATTACTTCATATTACGTTTATTTGCTAACAGTAAATAAGGCAAATGCCATATTGACTCAATTATTATTTAACACTATTATGACAGTTAAATTCATCTGTGTGGTCCATGAAATCAAAGATAAAATGAGTAAATTTCTATTATTTAGCTGAATCCTGTTTCAAGTGGGGGAAAAAAATCTATTATTTCTAAAATTACGACGTTTATGAAATCGCTTTATTCCATTTTCCTTAATTTTCTTATTAAAGAATATTTTTAAGTGCGAAAAATAGAACCGAACGAGGAAGCAGCATATATTTAGGATTATTTTCTAGTTTTAAATTTTTTTTTGTTAATGATTAACTTCTGTTGTTAATGGTTAATTTTTTAATTATTTAAACACAAGGACAACTTATGGATTAAAAAATTAGTTTACAAGAATATTTTATTAAATTTAAAATATTTAAGCATTCCACTATACGACTATACCATTCATAAATTTCGTATTAATATTTACACGAGTATACAATTTAAATTTAAACCAACAATCTATTATTTTACTTTAAATTATATAACCTGCTAAGATATATCTATTCAGAACAATACACTATTGGATGAACAAAATAATAAATCAGCGGCACTTTCCAAATAAAATCAATAAAAACTGAATAATGGAGTCATTAACCTTCAAAATTTAACTGGCATTTCAAAAGAACAAATATATATATAAAAAATTAAAATAAAAAGGCACTTTACTAATAAAAATTTCATTCAGAAGTTCCCACGCCACCGCCGCTCCTCTTTTTCAATCTAAAGTTATTTCATAACCTGAAAGGGCATAATTAAAGAATCATAACCGCAACTGATAGCTTTTAAGGTCATCGTCCATTCCTTTGTTGATTCTGAGCGCGCTGCCCGAAATGAATAGTTCTCGATAACGTCTTCCATTGTTCTGAAGTGTAATTTTTTAATTGCTGACATTTGAATCATTCTCTGTAACCGCGAGCTGTTGTATTGGTGTGGTCTATGAGAATGAATCAAAATCTATCATGAATATGAATTAGATGGGATTTTAAAAGGAGTTTGTTCTTCCTGTTGAACAGCTTCTTTATTTATTTTTCACATTAAAAAATAATCTGAGTACGAAAAGAAATTTCGTTGAAGTTCTAGTATTAAGGAAGTACTAAGTGAATGTGCCCGCGGGATGGAAACAATTATATTTTATACCTATATTTGTATTATTTGCTACCAAAAGAGCCTATCACCAAAAATTAATGAAGCAACTTGGGCATCAATAATAGTACAGCGATTTTTTACGTTTCTCCTAGGCGAATGAGTAGCGTTAGTTGTACTTTTTTTAGTGCATAGCTCATATTAAATATCATTGGTGTCAATCATAGAATTTTTTATGCTTCTCCTAAACGAATTAGTACTATCTTCCATTAATTTTGCTTTACATAACTTCAGTTTTTTTTTTATTTCTACAGTTAATTTTAAATTATTTAGAATGACAGAAACACCTTTTCAAAGCATAATTATAAAAATAAATAAATAAACACGTGGTTTCAGATCATTTTAGGAATGCTAATTTGGTGGCGTAGCTTGCCTATGCTGCCATTCACCTAGATCGTTGATTTTATCTGACGTAACAAATAAAGAATGCCTGAGAACGCGAGATAATTTCCATTTTTTTTTTTAATAAGAGCTATAAGCTAGCAAATATCAATGATGTAATCTTTAATATTTGTCGAAGCAGAATCGTTTGCGATTTCATTTTTATCAATGGCATTTCTGTATCCAATAAAGTAAATTACATTTTTCAAACGTCTGTTCTGAACAAAGTAATTGAAATTTTTGTGCGCTTTTTATGATCGGGGTCTAAAATTGCTCCTTTCATCCACCGTTCAAATTTCAAGTAGCTAGCATAAACGGAGTTCATAGAGACAAAATTCTAGAGTTCAAAGTGAGACAAACTCTCCATTTCATTAATATTGATAACTGAGTGCCTATAATAGAACTTTTATCGCAATTCCCCATTTTAAATCGGTTTTTGTTGTAATTTCAGTTTTATCATTGTTTTTTAAAAATTTCTACTGGTTTTTTAAAATGTGTGGTTTAATTACCTTGTTTAATTGAAACTATAAGAAATACGTAAATGTAAGAAGAGTTGTTTCATTTATCATTTTCATAAAATGAATTTATTTATTTATTTATTTTTTTTTTAAATTGTTCAGTTGAGATATATTTTATTAAATGCTTTCCTGCATAACCTTTAGTCCTTCGTGTCCTTAAAAACGAAACAGCTACAATTTCAATACAAAGCAATTTCTTTTTCATCGCTTAGTTTTCATATTTTGGGCTTCGTTATTTAAATAAATAAATAAAAAGCAAAGAGTGTTGTTACAGCTGTAAAAGAGCCTTCTAAAAAGAGAGAGAGAGAGAAAACCTATTTTGTTCTTTAAAAAAAGAATAAATAAATAAAAATGTTAGTTTTTTTCTCACTAAGTTACAGCTTTCAACACCTGCATTAGACTTAAACATAAAAAAAATATTAAATAATAAAAATAAATAAATAAATGAAGTATATTGCACTTGTGAAAGAAACGCAAATTCTTAATTTAAGTTACAAAATGGTTGTACAACCATTTAAGAATTTTAAATATATATCAATATCAAATTGGTAAAAGAGTTGCTAATTTTGCTAAGCAATTTTAGTCTTAATAATTTGCATCAACGTCAGATTCATGTAATAACCAGACCACGAAAATCAACATACACGACTTTTTAAAGCTTGAAATGATCGTGACAACTCCTTCATTAAAATTACAAAACAAATTGCTGCTCTTCTTATTAAATATTTCTTATTCGAAATGAAACTAAAGTTGTGATTTTTAAGAGATAGATAAAATCAATACATAACTCATTATAAAAATAAATTAAAAAAAGAACGTATTTATACCAATGTGTTATCACTTTAAAAAAATATATCTATTCTGCATCACTCCAATATATATATATATATATATATATATACGTATATATATTAAAAAAAAAAAACATTCTAGGATCCACTTTCACAGGTAAAAGGAGGGCGGCTACGTTTTGGGCTTAAAACCATTGTACAGCAAGACAGGTAATTCAGAGGCATATATTATCAATAATTCTCGCCACTTGGCAAGGACTAATTTTCGGAGAAGCTAAAAACATACACAAAAGGACAAGATAACAATTTGAAACTGGTCAAAGAATAAAAAAGAGGAGGGGAGGTGGGTTTTTTTTATCTATAGAAAGTATCACTGGGGTCGTTCTAATTCACCCCGGTAATAAAAGAACGTGTCAAACATACAAACAACGTCGCACAATGGGATTCCTGAAAATAAAAGCTTCGTGTTCAATAAATCTCCTGATAAAAGGTGAACTGTTTAAACAAGAAAATTCTGTGGGGAGGGTTAAGGTGGTTTCAAGATGTCAAAATAAGAATGGGTTTAAGTCCTGCAGGGTAATAGTCGCTTGTTCTGCACGTTTTTCCTTTATTGCATTCTGAGGATTTTTTTTCTTCCTTGTCCTCAGCTGCATGGGAGGGTCTTCCATCACAACTTTTAGTCCTAAACAATGTTCTACCATGAACCTTCCAATCAAGTTTAAATGACATTTTTTTTGCCACTCTTGGACACATATACGATCTCTAGGCATACATATTGAATAGATTTGGCATTTGAAATTTCAAAAACGGATTTATTTTTTATTTTTTAAGTACTGTGGTAGCCATGATGTATCTTTAACCCTTTGACGAAGAATTTTTATTAAACATATTTTCAATATTTTTTTTATCATTATTGTGTATTGATTGAGGTCAAAATAAATGAAAAATGATATATTTAACATTATAATAATTCATGGTTATGAATTATAGCGCGAAACACTGGTATCTTTTACTGCATTAAAGTTCAAATTGTCAACAAAAAAAAAAAAACAAAAAAAAAAAAAAAAACAAAAAAAAAAAAACTCCCACTTGCTAACAATATTCACTTGCAACGGAAAAAAAATTTCTTATTGGATTTTATATTTCAGTACAGATAATCATATTCTGATAATCTAAAAGTACTTTTTTTAAAAATAATAGTTTTTTTTTTATAAAAACCGAATTGTATTTTTATTTGTAATTAGAGTGTTGGAAAAAAATATACGAAAGGGGGGCACCGGTGTTCCATCTGCTTAAAAGGGATCATTTCAATAAAATAAAAAAAGTTTTAGAAACAGGCACTATGTGTGAAAAGGTATCCCTTAATTGTAATCTCACTACAGTCATATATATTAAATTAAATATGACTGTAGTGAGATTACAATTAAGGGACTTCCATGTTCACAAATTGTCGGTAAGAGCCAAATAATATTAAATGTCAATAGTTTTCTCACACATACACTATTTTCCTCTCGGGAGGAAATTGTACCCGGTCCTTGCACTCATTAAATTGCCCACAAGAAGAAAAAAAAATTTTTTTAATACAACTGGGACTTAAAATTTTGTTTTTGCACCGTTAACCTATAGTAATAAAAAGGTGGAAAAAATAATAAATGCTTAGATTTCCTTACGACTTCGCCAAAATCATTAAGAAAATAAAAGAGTAGTGGATGGCATTTTTTGTGTATTATTCATTTATATAACTAATCCGTGCGTTTTAAAAAATGCCTAATGACTTTTTTGTGTCACAAAAGAAAAAGAGATGGATTGTTTCTTTTTTTTTTCTTTTTTTTAAGTCAGGAAATATGAGCGATTCATTTTAAATAAGGATGATTTTTGTACATTTTAATCTCATTATGATCACCCCTAAAATTTCAATGAAACAAAATAAAAAGTGCTAAACAAAATGTTTATTGATATTGGAATAATGATGGTTGACTAGGAACACGAAAATCATATTGGGTTTCATCCTGTCTTGGTCCATTTCTAACAATAAGCTAACTAACACTATTATAACAAAACGAATGAGTTTAGTTTCATGGATAAGACTTCACACATGAGTGATTACTTACCACTGAATTTGATGAGTGAAGTCTGGTGTGAAAACAGGCGGATATTGTGCCGGCGGACCTATGTACATTGTCCGGCTCGGTATGCCTAAAAAATAAATGGTCATAGTTAGCACATAGTTAGTCATTTCATTTAAGTAGGAGATAAGCAACACACATACCAGTTTTTGGATCTATCGTTACAGGAGGAATTCCCATGTGAGCTGGTGGTGGTTGAGGGGGAAATGGTTCACCATGAATATTCACCATAAACGGCAAGGGCGAACCGGAATGCGGCGGGACCATTGGCACCTTGCCAGCCTGAAAAAAAAAAAAAAATTATTATTTATGCAACATTTTTAAAGCAAAAGCAAAGTTTAAAAAAATTAACTAACATGGATGGTAGTTTGAAAATTTCTGGACTACTTTGAGCCATGACAACGTCGAAATTTTACAACAATCATACTATGTGTTGTTTTAAGTTGAATACTATTACAGAACAAATTAACTTTCGTAAACCTCATTCGATATTACGGCTTAACTTGAAAAGAAATACAGCTCACACTTCATTAAGATTGATGCACAATATATTATGGTTCGAGATACTTTATTCAACGTAGAAATCAATATTTTCTAAAAGTGTTAAATTTTAGTGTATCTTAATGCCAAAAAGGATGACAACTTCTTTACATCTTTCGTATAGTGAAACATCCCAGATCATTCCTTTGTGTTTGATGTTTATCTAATGACGATATCTGAAGTGAGCGAAAATAATTCACGAATTGTGTGAATGCGCGTGAATTTGGAGCGAGCAATCCACATTATTGGTGTTTATATTTAACTACACTTTTTTTTGTAAAGGTGTGCATGAACGCTCGAACTTCAAGCAAAGTTTTTCCATCACACAATATTTAGAATTGTCCAACAACTCACATCAAATTCAGAGACATATTGTTTTACTGTTACTGTAAACCACAGTTTTTACTGAATCTGTCCACTGTGCAGCTCATTGAGCTAACAACTTTCTTCTGGCTTTTTTTTTTCCTTTTTTTAAATCTTAGATATGGATTTTTTTTCCGAAATAGTTTATTCGGATACAATAAAGGTTTTAGAAAATGAGTTCACCATTTCGCATTTATTTTAAATAAAATGAAACCTACTCTCCTCAAGGTATACAATGCTCACTAGCTAAGGAGTTTCACAGAAATTAGGTAACGAACGAAATATAAATTAGAAGCTTGCATCATCACATAAGGCCATTAAACGAAAAGTGGTTTTAAAAAGTCACTTTTGCAATTTTTAATGATTTAAGTCAACTATGGTAACATTATGGCACATTGTGTCATGTAAGTTGAAAACCTATATAAAATCAGAAGGCTGCATCAGCATTCGGAATATCTTACCCCCCCCCCCAATCCTCGATGCACCCTTTCTCTCCACACCATTCCACCCCCAGAATAGCTTATTCGGCGGATACTTAATTGGCGGTCAAGGAGGCGGAAAAATTTCCGCTAATGAATTTTCCGCCAAGTGATTCAGCGGATCCGAGGAATTTCTCAGCATCCCTCGTATTCACCCCCCTCCCACTCCTCCATTAAATGGATAACATTCTGTGCCGCTATACGCTAATGAATTGAGAAGTCTAGCCCTCGGGCTAAGGCAGGTACGTGATTCGAGGGGTAAGGGGGCACATGCCTCTTCTGCTTCCCCATCGGGAAGTGCTCGAAAATGATTTCTCTCAATTCCACCACCCCTTTCCCAGTGGGTATCGGAAGCGATGAGCTTTTCAAAATTATCGATTCTTCAAATAAAGGTCGGCATTCAAGTACCTGGGGTTCAAACTAGGCAAAGATCACCCAATTAAGAGTATACCATGGAATAAACCCCAAACTAATTGCAAATGATGGTTCAATATACGAGCATTATTACAACATTTGTAATTTATTATTTTGAGAATAAATGGCAGAAAGATTGATTACCTGAGTTACGTAATAAAATTTCATAAAGCATTTGGAAAACTATATGCAAAGCTAGATATTTTAAAAATGACATAATTCCATGTAAACAGTTCGGAGGAGAAAGTTTAAAAATCGAATAGTAACCTTCCCTGCACTCCAAACTATCAGTGTGCCAAATTTCATATCTTTAAAACAAGGATCTTGGTTCAGACAACCGTTATGTAGTTCGTTTTGGACCCATGCTGTAAAAACAAAAAAAACCTATCGAATAAGTATTTTTACGTTTCCCGTATTTCCGAAAAACTAAATATTATCCTTTAAGATACTTTATCCTAATCTCATCTTTAAAAGAACGTCCTTATTTTAAATAAATTGATTGTTCTGATGTCTGAAATATGATTAACGTGGACGATGCTGCTTATTAGTTACTTACTTGCTCGCCTATTTATTAAACCACTTTGCAAATCTAATTAAACCTAAAAATGTACATCATGCAGATTTCGTGACAATTTTAGGGGTTTTACTCAGAATTTAGATAAATTCTTAATCTTCCTTATTATTATTATTTTTTTTTAATGTTCGTGAAAAATCCTCCAACAAGAATAAATACTATAAATGGATGCCTTTTTTCATCGTATTCTGCGTTTTATATTATATTTTTATAAAAATTTTCAAAATTGGCAATAATAGTTCAAAAAACAGAGTTTAGTGGAAGATTTTTAAAGAGACATGTCAGAGCAAATTGGGAAAATCTAGCTTTAGAATGTATGGTATTTAAGAACAGAGAGGAATTCTCATTAGAAACAACCAAACTTGACAAAATGGGTCAACATTAAATAAATACTCATGGCTGATCTTAACATGATAATTTAACAATCAACAAAATGTCATTTAACATGTTCTTCCACCAGAAAGAGGTGAGGTTTTCAGCTTAAACGCAGCACCGTTTTAAACATATAACCCATTGACCCTGTTTAAGCACTTTTCAATTGCTTTTTTAAAGACACCCATTTTAATTTTAAGTCGAATCATACGAGGCAATCAGATGATGTCCCACTCGGACACAATGGAATTCTCTCATTTTGAACCAGGGTGTTAGATGCCTTTCCAACTGATTGTGCCACCGGGGGGGTCCCGTTGGCACAATCTAGACTAATTCTTAATATTTGGGAATATTATCGTTAAAAAAAAAATAATAAATAAATAAATAAATAAAAAAAATTAAAAAAAAAAAAAAACGATAGACATTATTTATTATTTATACATTAATATTTATGAAGCAAATGATATGTATTATGTTTCGTAGTTAATTAGTACTCAAATGAGTTTATGTATTTTAATATTGTTGACGTATGCCTGTTCATGCAGAGGGGGTGCGATTGTTCTTGTTTTCCAGTGGCGCCATCTATAGCCAAGAATTCGACTTCTGCCACACCGTACGTCACACCCGTTTATAGGGCGAACCCATTCATACATCCATTCATTCATCCACAGATCGTAATTTCAACCTGAATTGGAGAACGATCGATCTCCAATCCTGTACCCCCAGAGGTATTGATTTTTTATGGAAACATGGAGGACTTTTGCGACTCGACAGATTTAACGTGCTTCAGTCACAGGGTTGCCACTCAAATCTGGAAAAAAAATTCCCTGTGTTTTCCCTGTACATGTTATACACAATATATTAAGAGAAAACAACAATTACTGGGCAATTACTAGCTATTGTTGGGCTAACTATATTTATTAGTTTTAATTGCTGGAAAAACAGCTGAACATACTTAAATAATGCTATAGTAAATGAAATAGTTAAGTATAGCCGAAATATCATGGTTAAATATCCCATAGATTACGCTTTGAGTGGTCACCATTTTTTTTAAAGACAAAAATAAGAAACAAAATTCCCTGCGTTTTCCCAGTTTCTAAAGAAAAATCAAAATACCCTGCATTTTCCCTGTTATTTTAGGTGATTTTTAAATTCCCTGTATTTTCCAGGTTTTCCCTGTTCTCCCCGTGGAGTGGCAACCCTGAGTCACTTTACTACAAGAGGAGTCTTCGGCCGGCGGGGTTCGAACCCACGAACTCTCTCGCACATGGGCCCAGCGCCCTACCGATTAGGTTATACCGACCCTATGTATTTTAATATTTCTTTAATATGTTTTAATATTTAAGTAAGACAGCGCTTCTGTTTTTATATTCGACTATAGTTCTCTGTACGTTTGAGGAATACAAAAGAAAACATAATTATTTTCGCATACCTTATGTTTATGCTTGTTTCGAAGTTACCTCATTCTGAGCACGTCTTTAAATAGAAATCGTAATATTTCACTTTTATAGTACAGTATTTTTCAACAAACAAAATTTCAAAAAGAAGGAGGGAAAACAACACTTTACTTAGATAATTACAAATATTCGTAGACTACAGCCTTATTCAGGAAGCTCAAAATAGCACTCCTAAACATTGCACAGAAATCTTTTTTTTCATTGAGACATAAGAATGACATACAATGCCAGCGTTACTGTCACAATCTCTCAAAACAGTTCGCGAAAAATAAACACACAAACAACAGCAAAAGAAAATTTTACGATGCAAGTTTTAGAAAGAAAGAAAGAGATAGAAAAGGAGGGAGTTTGGAAGGATGTTTAAAAAAAAATTCTGTAAAACGACAAAAATGACGAAACTCTTCACTCCTTTTCATGACGGGATTATATGGTACCGAAAAATTCAAAATAATAAGAAAATAGAAAAAATAAGGGGGGTTGACGATGTAAAAGAAGAAAAAAAAAAGGTTCTTAGAATAGTAAATGAGATTTATTGATTGGAAGAAGGAGGATCAGAAAATGGTGTTAAGTCAGCAACGGGCGTCAACTGAAATTGAATATGTTGAGAGCAAAAATCCTTTTGCGCATGCGTATTGCTTAGATGGAGAGAAAAATTCACTAATGATGGCTGACACGGTGTTTTTAATACCTAGTCTTAAGGACAGCAATTTTGTTGCGTTTCTACTTTAGATTTTTTTTTTTTTAAGTTGAAAAATAAGAAAAGGGATTTAAATATTCGAAAGCATCTTAAGAGGCCGAAATATTTTTCTTCTTCGTCGTTAAAAGCGTCCAACCGTTTTGCTTATGCAAAATTAAGATCCATTGAAGGGTATAAAAATGAATGTGTTTAGAAGTTAAGAAGTCTTGAATTCACTTCAGTTTAGAAAGGATATAAAAGAAGGGGGGAAAAAATACCAGCTCTAATTCTGAAAGATGTTTAAGCATATTCTAGAAAGAATTTTAAAAATGAATATACTACCCACTCAAAAGCTTTAAAACGAGTATTAAATATTCCTCGTTTGAAGAAAAAGGAAAATGAAATTAGCAGTGTATAAAATATCGTTCTGTTGTGCGAAGAAGATTTTCGATTATGAAAATATCTCATAATCGAAATCTTTTGAACCTTTTAAAAGCAGCAAAAGATTTGCAAGTAAAATGTTTTGGAATTTAGAAATCAAAAGATTAATGGTCTAAAACGAAGGTAAATTTGACGAACAAGAAATCAGATTTCAACGAAGCACTTATTTTATTAAAAAAATATTTAATATTGCTCCCTTTAAGATTTATTTAAATTTGAGAGCAAATTACGCTCTCTAAATTTAAATGTTTTTTAATAGTTAGAATACAAAACACTCGTTGTAGGCAGTAATTAAAATGGGGATTAATAAAAGAAGAAATATTTTCATGAGCGTTCTACATTCTACAAAAATGAACAAAAAAACCTTATTTTATTCATTATTCAATAAACAAGTGAAAAGAGTTAAAAATTGATGTATGGTAGGATTCCCACAGGGTTAGAAGTTTCCAATTAAGATTATATGATTCTTTTGAGAAAACGAAAAACTGCTAAACTAAGCATAATAGAAATTATATAAAATATTACATTATGCATTCTACACTTAAGAAGACATGACAGTTGCTGAAAATTTTATTATGCATAGTAAACGCATAAAAGGTGATAAATAAATTAATACACGAAATAATTCTTATTCTAAAAGTCAGAAATTTTCTCGTTCTAAAAACCAATTTTGATGATTCGAAGGTTTGACCTCTAAGTGTTAATTAACGCTAACTAAGTTTATTTTTATATTCGCTTTTTTATGATTTTAAATACTACGTTTTGACCCAAAATTGTATTATTGAATTGAAAAGAAATCTAAACAATGCGTAGCGTTGCAAGTACATAAATTATTCATAAATTCACAAATTTAAAGAAAAAAAAATGTCCGGCAAATAAAAATCAACAACAAAGAATCGTCATAAAAAAAAGAATATTTATAATGAAAAAAGTTTATTTGTATAAATTCAACCCTTTTCTTTTCAGACGATATCATGACAAAAACAAAATAATTGCGATTAGATTCAGTCGATCTGAAAATTTCCGTCGGAAAAAAAAAAATCAACCTCATCCGTTACGGAGGTCAAATAACGGAAAAAATAAAGGAGGGGAGGGGGTATGAAATAATAAAAAAGCTTTCTGATGCCATCTACTAGAAAGCAATTACGCAGGGAACATCTCTTTCATTGTAAAAATGTCTCTGAATGCAGAAAAGGTTTTTTCCTACAATGGCTCCATCTGGCTTCGTCTATTCTGTCCTACATTAGCGTCCGACCCTTAAATCCTCTTCAGAGTTTTTACTTTTAATACAACTCGTACGAGTGTTTGTATTGTTGGTGATATTTAAAAGCTTCGGTTTTTCTACGAGTGTTTTTATGTCCCTCTTTACACTCAATGAGGATTTTATAAATCCGTTTGTGCATTAGAAGGATTTGATGTAGTGTCACCAAGTTCGCGCCCCACAACCTTTCGCTGAAAATGGAATTTTAAAAAAAATAACATAAGTTTTTTTTTTTCTTTTATGGCTGATTATTGGTGTAGTAACGCAATATTGTTGAATGATTATTAGAGCTATTTCCTGTCTTCGCTAAATGTAAATCTAATGCGTTCCATTTCAGAATTGAATAGCGAATGTATTGGAAAGTGGCAATAGTAAATATGCATTACAATGGGCAACACTATTTAAGAATGGTTATTACAAGATGCATTGTTGTGTATAAAAAAAATAACTTAACATATTTGAAATTACGTATTTTAGTAAAACAGAATTATTAACAAAATTTTGTTTTTGTCACTTGGAACCATCTTGTCATTGGAAATGGTACGGATCGGTATTTATCGCAGATTAATACAAGTGTTTTCATCATGGAAATAATATTTAAAGAAATAGTATCGTTATCAAATCAAATATTCATTTTTTGATGTTTAACAATATATATATATATATATATATATATATATATATATATATATATATATATATATATATATATATATATATATATATATATATATATATAATATATATATATATATATATATATATATAGTATATACGAAGCTGCAAATTTTTTAAAGCTTTCCGCTAAAGATATATTCAATAAAATATTCACGATGCGGAGATGTCCTATATTTTGTTTAAAAAAAATGCGCATAATAATTTTAAAGAGCTTATTTTGAAGTTTTGTATAGCGCCTTCATTTAATCTTTTATTTAAGACCTTTTATTTTAAATGAATCGGATATTTAAAATATCGAGTCATCAAAAATGGCGAATCTATTATGATATTGCCACGTTGATATAATAGATTATATTTTTTTCGCCACTTTGCAAACAATCCATATCTGCAGTACTATGAAAAAAGCGACCTCAATCAAAACCTCATTGGGTCGGTCAGATCACCACCCTTATTTTATAGTCAAGCAAATTGCCCGAAAGGTTTGCAAATGTACAGGAAGAAACTGTGGAATCACTACCGAAGAATACAAGATAAAAATCAATCCGATAAAACTTGGTCTTTCAACTTCTTTCAGTTCCGTTCAACAATCAAACGGAATTGGATGCTTTCAGTCCCGCCTTCTTTAGTAGTGAATTGAGTTAAGTTTTTGCTTTTTTCTCGCTTACATATAAATGAGCGACACCCACTGGGCTTACATTTCGACTTCATTTTTGAAAAGGATTTTAAGGAGGGTAGTATTAAAGAACACCCCTATAATGTTCTTTAAGTATGAAAACAAGTATAGTCAACGTCATAAGAATAAACTATCTCAAAAATGAAATTAAAAAAGAGTTTTAATTATCTCCAAGTCCAGTGTTCATCTATAATAAAACCGTTTATAGATTATTAACCTTTTTCGCTATCTTATTTCCTTTCATAGCATACATTGTACCAAAATTCAATGCTCCCTTATTTAAGTTGTAATCGAGGTAAATAGCGTGAGAAACACCAATTAATAGGACACTTGAGTGATAAATTAATAATCCGTCACAATCTTCCTCTACTCAGTATTCTCCAAATATCGTTCCGAAAAAAAAAGAGCAAAATCATTTTTTTCTCCTTCCCCTCTCTTCTTCTTATCCAAGCCAAAAATCAGCTAGGCGTGTCAAGGTGGGGGTGAGCAGCGTAGTGAATTGAAAAAAAAATAACCTTAGTAACAACACCATAGACATCCATAGGCACGACAGAAAGTGTGAAAGTAGACGGAGTTGAGGGAGAACGAGCCACCTGTGGCGCGGATGGCGCGCTTTGGTGCGTGACAAAATGATGGCCATTTATCGGGCTGTTTAAAAAAAAGCGCCAAGAGGCGACAATGTCTGCATTACAATGAGTAGGACGATCAACTGATTATCCTCAGGTATATATAGAAAGGGAAAAAAAATGTAGACAGCGGAAATGAGCACCTCCATAAATGAGGCCGTGTTTAATATATGTTATATTAACGCTTTTGTGTGGTGTTTATTTAGGATTGAGTAACACGCTTAATATCAATTTACTTTCGCGACAAGGTGTTCTTTTTTTATTGTTTAACCCATTCGATATAAATGAATGCGAGTTTACAAAGTTATATCCAGTTCGGGAGGATGTTTTAACACGACACGCAAGGCGTTACAGCTGCTTGAAAACAACACTATCTTTAGCTTATCTAACGCTGTGCCATTAGGGGTTGTAACATGAGTTAATTTTATTATATTATCAATAAACACGGGAGTTTTATAGCTTTTGTGGGAGCTGCTATGAACGGAATCAGTATGACTCCGATTTCACTGCTTCTAAACACGATTATTGCATTGGAATAAAATGTCAGAGTCATTTAAAAATTATGTGTGCAATTGCCATATCGTGCCAACTAATAATGATATTTAAAATTAACTAAATGAGAGGAAATGAGTTACGTAATGCATTCCAATTGAATGAGTTTAATGATACGTAATTCCTTATGTAGGAAATCACATTTTCAAGAAAAAAATTTTTTTTTTAATAAATGATGGACTACACCGGGAAACATTTGCTTTTTCCTGTTGCATGAAATTTTTTTTAACAGATCTTAGGTAGTTTATTTTCCCTAATTTTGAATCTGCAATCGATTTTTCTTTCTAAGCTAGTTTTTTAATGACATTTTAAATTGTCAAAATGTGCCCTATTATGAACTGTTTCTTCGTATGCTTTTAAATATGGGTTTTCTAAGCAATTTAGAGTGACCATTGCTAATTTAGAATTTTGTCGCAACATTTACGCCTGTTATATGTAACGCTTTTAAACTTGTACATTTCGGCCTAAAATTGACCAAAAATGTTCTTTTAAAAAAAATCTATACCTTTCAGAGCAAAACTAATTTCAGATTTGAATCCGTATTAGACAAGATCAAGAATTAGTAAAAATGCAATAAAAAAAAAGTGTTATTAATATTACTTCTAGTTTTGGCATGCATTAATTACTAATTCATAAAGGCTTAAGTTAATTTATCGATGTTAATTCCGGCATGCTTACTGATTAAAAAAAAAGTGAAGGTTATTTTTCGTTTTCACATTCCAATTCTTGCTTTAAACGTTTTTTCTTTTTTTTCCCTTTTCTTTTTCTTTTTTTCCATATTCTAGCGATATTAATGGAGACTAACAGATGATAGTGATACAAATAAAATACTAATACAAACGACACAGAACAAGATCTTTCATATAAATAATCATTTACTCACATGAAATGATACCAATATTACGTCCCATCAAATATTGCCTGTACGCAAATAATCAATATTACTGGAGGCAAAAAAAAAAAAACTACAGTATCGTTTTACCACTGCACCTGATTGGTTCTGCAGCATATTTCTATAGTTATCCTCTAGCTGAGTTTTATTATTATGGGCATCGAAAATGATGAAGATTACGATTATCTCAGATGTACAGGGTATCATAATCCTATCTTAAAAGAAAAAAAAAGTACTACGTTAAACTTCTTTGATCTAATAATTAAAAATCAAAACATAATTTGTTTTTCCTTTTATTTTATTTTTTTATTTATTTATTTATTTATTTTTTTTAGATTCTCATAAATAAAGCACAGCTTATATTTCTTTATAATCTTTATTTTAAAAGAAATTTTTTTATTCACTTACAATAAAATGCGTTAATCAATTTGCTTAAATTGAAATAATATAGGTATTTGTTATTTCATAAAAGTATAAAAAAATAAAATAACTGTAATTTTGAAGAATACCAATATAGAAAATTAGGTGATCATTAATCAGTAAATATGGCCAAATTGCCATAATACTTTCAATATTGAATTCTTAAAAGTTAAAGAAATAACTGGTGATGTATATCAATAATTTACTCGTATTTTAAGTAAAGAACAAAAGTTAAATAAATATCCATTTTTTTTTCGATAAATCTTTGGCGATAAGAAATTTTTACTAACAAATGCAGAAAATAAATTTGAAGAAACCGCTTTACTACCGTTCAGTAGAAAAATCAACGCAAGCGTCAAAAAATTCATAGTTAAGATTTTTAAGCAACATATTGAAAAAAAAAAAAAATTTTTTTTTTTCTTCTCAAAATTAAATTTTGTTCAATCACTTCTTTAGCGTTTGTAGTATTAGCAATAGAAAGGAAATATTTGCCACTTTTTTCAAAATCTACAGTGAGGCACAATTTCAATTTAAATATATTTATCGGTCAACAATCAATGAATATTGAAAAGAATATTTTCAACACTAAATTAATAGCTAAAAATAATATCCGGTCTAATAATAATCTAATTATGATATTTATTATTAATATCCGGTCAAATAACAATTTAATAATAATATCCTGTCCACTAATAATCTAACAATAATATCAATCAATAATATCGCGTCTAATAGTAATCTAATTATAATACCTATTAATAATATCCAGTGTAATAATAATCTAGTATTAATATCCGGGCCTTTACTAATCTTATAATAATAATCTAACATATATATTAATAACATCAGGTCTAATAATAATCTAGTATTAATATCCGGGCCTATACTAATCTTACAATAATAATCTAACATATATATTAATAACATCAGGTCTAATAATAATCTAATATCTATTAATGATATCGGGTCTAATAATTACCTAATATATATTAATACTATCGGGTCTAATAATATTCTTGTACATAATAATATCGGGTGTAATAATAATGTCTATTAATAATAAATGGTTAGTCAAGATGAGTATTCGAAATATTCGGCGCCCTTTTAAACTAACTTTGGCTAATGTCAATTTCTACAAATAGCTAAATAAATGCGACAAAACAACTTTTTAACTGTATATTTATACAGATTATGAAGCAAAAATACAACCGAATATAGACTTAGCAGCTTTAAATAAATATTGCTATTAAAAAATTAGAATAAAAAAAAAACATAAGATTTTAAATAAAATAATTCTTGTAAGAAGTCTATCTAAAAAAAAGAAGAAAACAATTCATGGTAAGAAAGTCTTGTTAAGGAGAAGCCCAAGAATTGAGGAAGATAAGAGTGAAACAACCAAGTTAGAGAAAATTGACCTGAACACCTGAGGCTTCATTTAATCGAATCCTATACTAAGATTAGGTACAAATCGATTGCTCACTTCATATAACTAATGACAATGTATGAATTATGAGTATAAAAATGACGGTTTTTTTTTTTTTCCAATCAAACTAATTTTGCTAAAAACTTATGATAAAAATAAAACTTATGATGTGGCTACATCAACCCCTAGTCTGATTCTGATGAAACCAAACTTTTCTCAAAAATAAATAAATAAATTAGAGGCATCAATGTTTCTTTCAGTAAAAACTGATAAGAAACAATTTGTTTTAAAACCGATTCAACTGAACTCATTTTAATTGCTAAATTTCTGGAAAGGAATATAGCTGGTTTTATATATTCGTAGACAGAATAAAGCCTGATTTTAGCTTTGTAGGTAAAAGATTTTGTCTTCGAAACATAAAAATAATAAATAATAATAATAATAGGACAAAACAAGAAATATATACCTACTGTTTCATAGAAAAATGCTAATAAGATAAAAGAGTTTAGGAAAAGCTGATAAAAAAGTTAGCAAGACTTTTAAAAAATTTACAAAATTTCTAAAGCAGAACCGATAAAACATATCAATAATTATATGTAATATACATTTTTTGCTGAAATATTTTACAAACTAGTTTAAATTTAAATTATTTGGAAACATCTTAGCTGAAATAACAACTAATAGTTAATGCAGTATAACTTTTAATATGAATAGCCAGCTTATAACATACGCTGTATAATTACTTATAACATATTAACACAGGCTTAAAAAAAAGTATAAATGAGTCAAAATACTTATAACGCATTGAGAAAAATTTAGTATATATTAAATTAATTCATCATTCATTTTTAAAATGATTGACTTCAGTTCGTTCGTTTTTTTAATTTAATATGTAATAAGCCTTTAAAAACTTATTTAATCACATTAAATAGCGTTAAATTATCAAGTCAAAATCTTAGTTTAAAACAACAATTTATATAAAAACAAGAAACTTATCAAGAAAAACAAGTGAATAAGAAATTACATTTTAATTCATTCATTTCACCTTCAGCCTTTACGAGCAGATTTGATTTTTCAAAAAAAAAAAGAAGAAGATTTAAACAAAATCGAATAGCTAGCTGCAAATGACAATTTCAGCTTCTTTACAAATCTCAGCAGCACGTATTTCCACACTAATGAAATTAAAACAGTCTTTAGTTGAGAAAAAAAATGTAAAAGCTTTCTTTTTCGTCTGATTTATTTCTTAATATGAGAAGGGGGAAAAAAAACAGTAAAACGAGGTTATAATATCTTAGTTATACAATAGGAAGTAAAAAAAAATTAACAATAATAATAATTGGGAAACTTTAACGGTGCAGGGCGCAACTCTTTTACATAGAGATAAAAAAATCAACACTTTTTTTGTCCTTTCGCCGTTGAGGTAAAGCTCATTAAATTAATACTCATTATTATAATCTTAATTTCTTTGACGCAAATATAAAAACAGTAAAACCTTCATTTAAAAGAAAGCAGTCATTATTTTTTTTCCAAGAAAAAAATTAAATACCGGTGAATGAAATATGATAAAAAACAACGATAAACTTGTGGTTGTATAGAACAGACAGCAATGGTGGAAGAAAGAAAAAAAAAAAAAAAAAAAAAAAAAAAAAAAAGACTGAAAAAAAATTAGACTAACGAAGATGAACTTTAAAAATCGTTTGCGTACATAAATATGGCGAAGGGGGGGGGGGGGGGGGTGGAGAAAACAATTTTTTCTCTTTATCATTTTCACTTAAGTAAGAAAAGAAGAAGGGAAAAAAAAAGAAACACTTTTTGCGCTATATCCTTTTTTAAAAAAATAAAAATAAATCATTCGTTAAAAAATATTTCCTTACCTAAAGCAATATATTTTAAAAGAAGGGGGAAAGCAAAAGTAGAGGGAAAGAAATGTTAATTAAATGTTTCATTAAATCACGCCAGAAATCTTGCCATATTTTTTTTTTCCACGTATCTTTGGCGCTTCTTTAAGTAAAAATTCACTTGCGGTTGTATGATGAGCAGAAATAAAGGAAAAAAAAAAAAAACGATTTTAAAAAAATCGATTCAAAAACAAAGCATAAACGAAGTTCCTCATTTATTTTTGTTTGAAAACCAACTCTTTATTTTAAAGAATCAACAAGAAAATTAAAACTGAAAGGCCGATGACAAACAGCCCCCCCCCCCCCCCATTACACATCCATAGTTAAGAAAATTTTTCTTTGAATTATAAAAGGCGCGGTCGTAAACTCAAGTCTAGGAGTAGCATGTACACCCAACGCTCCTTGAAATTATCTCTCCCCCCCCCCTTAAAGTTAAGGGGCTTCTCCCCCCACAAAAAAAGTATATATACACTAGGAAAAGTTTCTATAATGAAACAAAACCTTCTCTCGCTGTATTGAAGCACACCTCGCTTGTTTCTCAAGAGGAAGGATGTAGGTAGGAGGCAGGGGTGTAGAAATTGCGAAGCCACAATGAAATTCATTAAAACGGGGGAATTCTGGAATGAAGGGGGGAGAAGCATACAGCGTTTTCTGATTGGTGGAGGTTGGAGTAGTTGAAGGGGTGGGGGGGCCCGGGAAAGACCTCATTTAACATCTCATTATGAGTCGCACTCATTAGAGGCGGACCGGGGCTCTAATTGATTGCTTGTAGTTGCAAGTCTTTTGTGTGCAGGGGCTCTTATGGTGCAGAGGGAGGGGAGAGAACAGTGCATGCAAGGTTCCCTCATTTTCGAGTGGTGTGGAGGTTATGGGTTGCCGCAAGGATATCTCCTCCACGAGTACCGCCAAGCACTGTTCACTCTATACTGGCCATTTGTACTGTTTTGAAGCCCGCTTTAATAGAGGATATGATTGTCAAGAAGAGATGGCTGTTGAAAATTTATTGTTTTTTTTTATTTTTATTTTAAAAAAGAGGTGAAGAGGTAAAAATGTAATGTCAAATGGAGATAGAATTGAATTTCTACCCTATGTAGAAATGGAGAGGGTCAAATAAAATTCAACAGAACGATATCGAAGGAAATCTTCAACACATCTGCAATATCACAAAAATGATAAAAATGTATGAGTAAAGTACACAAAAATTAGAAATATATAAAATGCCATGTTCATTTTTGAATAAAAAATAAAAATATAAGCAAGCTCTCATTTAATTAATATGACTAAAAATTTTATGAACTATAATTACTTACAAATACGTTTCATAAAGAACGAACTGAAATGCATTTATCCTATGATAAAATTATAGTGAAAGTTTTCTGAAAATGAGTAAATCTTAACATTTAAAAAACATATTTCTCAAAGCATGGAAGTTTCGAACCGAGATGCATCTATAGCGAAAGATGTGTGATATGAATCATACACAGATAATCCTCGCATTGCTTTTAGGGAAAATCTTGAACATTAACTAAAAGAAGAACACTTTCGGTTGCTTTCATTTTCATCATTTTCTTTCATTGATTTAGGTACTTGAATAATGAAAATATTTAAAATAATTATCGAACATTAAATATTTACTTAAAAACAATCAAAGAACTGAAAATAATTAAATTGAAAGTCGATCCACACGAGTGACAGAAAAACAATATTTATTGAGCGTAATATTTTGTGAGAATAAGAAAAACTGAATAAATTCAGCTTTTATTTCACTATAAAAGAAGGCAACTAAAAGCTCAACGCAAGTTGGCTTTTTAGCCCATACGCTTCTATTGCGGAGAAAGAACATTTACAGCGCTTCCATATAAGATAGGCAGAACGATAATACTAGTACATTGATCAAAAGAACTAGAACAGGGTTCTCACTCAATTTCAGAATGAAAAAATTCCCTGAGTTTTAAGGGTATATTAGGTAAATTTCAATGAAAATGCATATCATATTTTATCTAGCAATTTTTCATCTTTTTTTTTTATTAAATTTTATTTGTAATGGATATGTTCCGCTAAAAAGTGGAATTTTATAAGATAATTGTGGTAGATGTTAGTTAATTATTTGACTCGAATCTCTCCTGACAATTCTAAAACTGGTTATTTTCCCGGTATAATATAGGAATTTTCCGGGTTTTTCGTAAAAACTATCCTTGACTTGACAGGTGTTGCAGTAGTACCGAAGCGGGCATCTTACTCCTTCATCTGATAATATAAATAATAGTTGAGACTTAATGGCATTTGGTAAAGAAAAAGATTCGAGTGTTGGCTCTGTAGGAATACAGTCAAATCTGAGTATTAAATAAAACTATCCTAACTATTCCCCGCTTTTTAGAGTTGAAATAAAATTCTCCGACAATTCCCTGCTTAAAGCAATATTCATTTTTTTAAAGCCTGAAAACTATAAGTGTAAATTAATAATTTGAATTGAAGAGTGAGAAGCTGGTTTTTCAGACAATACGCTGTCACGGCAGAGAAACAGCATTTACAGACCTCAAGAACAAGTTTTATTTATGCGGGAAAATACTTTACTCAACAAAATTATTTTATTTTAGGTTAAAGCAAAAATTTCGAAACTGTATGTTATAATAAAATAATGATGGCTTTGAGAAAAAAAAGAATAAGAAGGAAATTAAAGTAAATACAAATAAATAAACGGAACATAGATTGTTTTCTGAACATATTTATAAGAGTCATAGATAAAGTGGATAAATACAAGATAATGCGTATCCGAATTATTTAATTTAACCACGAAACCCAGGTTTTTCAAACTAGTACAGGCAACAATAATGTTAAATTACATTGCTTTCCTTTTATTATAAATAGGTTTTTACTATTTTTATTTTATACAATTTGAACAAAATTAGGAGTAAAAGTATCGAATTTTTAAATATGCAATTGAGTAAATCTAGATGTAAAACATTGTTAATGTTTGAACCATTCTTGTGAAATTCTAAGTTCAACGGATGAAATATATCTATTCACAATTATAACGAATAATAAGAGAAGATCCCCCCCCCCCGCAATGTATTAAATACTTTTTATCTGTTATAAGTTATTCCAGTCGATACTTTACTGAATAGTATTTTGATGACGGCACAATTTATAATTATTAGAATTTTTGAAACAGTAAGGAGTAGAAAATGCATAGTGAACAAAACGGAGCATATAACTTGTACACATAAAGTTATTCACAACTTTAAAAATTAATGCTTATTTATCATTTGATTATAATAATAATTCAAAGTTTATTTAAAATATACAGTTTATTAACATTTCTACAAACATCTTAAATCTTATAGCATCTAAAAACAATCAGCAGGCACCATAAAATGTCTTTAAAAAACTTTTTTAAAAAGCATGGAATAATGTCTTCTTAATTTTTTTTTAAAAAAATCCCCGAATATTTTATACTATTTTTTTTATTTGTAATTTAATTTTAATTTTTTAAAAACATTCACAAATAAAAATAGGAAAAAAAACTTTTTTAAATCAAAACTACAATAAAAATTTGTTTCCATAGTGGAGAACATGTTATAATTTTGTCAAATATAAAAGGTTATTTAAAAAAAAAAAAATTATAAAATATGTGAAGTTTCGTTAATTTTATAATCAATTTTAAAATAAATATGAGTAAAACAAGCAATTCTGAAGCTGTGTATGAGATACTTCCACTACTAATTAACCACATGAAAATTGACATCATTAATCATATATTTAAGAAATACTTTTAAAGTTTATTTTAAAATATAATGGAGAGTTCAGAGAATAAAAAATTTTTTTAAAAAAAAGTTTATAATTTTTAAATTTATAAATTTTACGAAAAATATGTATTAAAATTGTACTATTCTTCTCAAATATCGAAGCAAAGTAACAACTGAAAAAAATAACTTAAGAATCCTTTTTTATTTATTTATTTACTTAGGAGCGTTAAGAAAGGAAAAAAAAAACTTTTAAAAAGACATTCGAAAAAGAAAAAAAATTGTAACTAGAAGCTTCAGGAAAATCTTCCATCGCTAACAACCACCACACAATGAAAAAGATGAGCGCCAAAAACTGGAAAACCTTCCATCGCTCCTCCTTTCTAAACCAACTCTTCCTCGAAAACTCCCGATCAATACACCACACAAGAGAAGGGGACTTGAAAATTCAGGAAAACTTTTTCAAGTGTTTTGCTCTCACAGTCTCTCTACCTGGAAGGGAAGAAAAGGGCTTGTCTTGATTGGTAACATCCCAAGTGAGGAGTTCTTCAAGTTCACGGAGTGACATAGTATCATCCATCCATCCTGGTTTGGGAACTGCGCATCACTTACTTTACCAACCATGAAATGGCACTTTGATGCATTGTCTGTCATAGGAGATCAGCATGGCGGAAAAAATTCAGGAATCAGATTTGCGTGCAAAATAAGATCGAATAAAATGTCTAGAGTTCTAAGATGGGATTGAATTGGTATCGAAATTGAACCCCTAACATTTATTTGAATTGTAATGAAGTGTCTTATTCATGTAACTATGACAACACGCATTGAAAATTTTCAACAGAATCGGGATAGTTTTATTATTTACAGAAAGATTAAGCGTAGAGAATTCTCTATAAAACGTCACCATTTCTAATTTTTTTTAATATTTTATAATTGTTAGCACTGACTATTTTATCTGTAAAAGTCAAGCAATTTGGCAAAGTCGGACATTTTGTGGAAATTTTCTTTTAGACACACAAGAAAAAAAATATTAACGAAATTGTTAAATTTTTATTTCGTAATAGCGAAAAATAGGAAAAAATGAAACTTTTAAAAAGACTCAAATTAAATAATCAACAGAGTTTGGAATGGAAAGCGGCTAAACTGAACTTATTAATTCAATATTCAATGCATAAAGTTCGAATTAAATATGGACGTTATTAAGAACTGAAACAGCATTTGCTTTAAGAAAAATATAAATGAATTTTAACCGAAAAAGTATTAAAACTAAATAAATTGATAGGTTTTGAAATATTACTAATTACTTTACAAGCAAATACATTTATTTTAAATTTTATTCTAACTTTTAAAATAAACTCATTATTAATAAACCAAATATTATTAGTTAAAATTTAGTTTATTGTAACAATAATAGTAACAGCATCAATAATAATAATCAATAATTAACTTTGTTTTCTTGCCTTTTGCATTTTTACGCTAGCAAAAATTTTATGCAAAAAATCCATAATGTCCAAGACTCACATTTAAGCGAAACACCACAAAATTCGAAGGGATTCCTGATTTAAAACAAAAAATATTTTACAGAAAACTCAAATTTATATATTTTAAATTAAAAATAACATGAATATGATAATTAAAAAACTAAATATAATCCTTAATAAATACTTAAATAATAATTTCGTCAAGATTTTTTTTTTCTAAATTCAAAAACAGTGTAACCCATAACATTTCAAACTAAATTTTTTAAAACATGATTTTGAATTTATCACTTAAAAGAAATCGCTTCAATTCATACGTATGTTTTAATTCATAAAGCATTAAATAAATTATTTTAAAACAGTTTGTGAAAAAGTATTTTATTGATTTAAAAAGTGTGTGCAATTTTTTTATCTAGAGAAATATATTCCTTCTTTCTCAAAAACCCGATTTGTACAACAAGGGAAGAAAAAATGGTTGCATAGAGGATTACTTTACAACAGTCAAAATGGGAAATGTTTGGAACTAAACAATAGGAGAAGAACTCTGCAATAGGAGACACACAAGGAATAGACTTCCGATAGTTGCCCTCCAGGAAATAATGCCCCCAAGACTCTAGGAAATAAGGTGAAAGAGGTTTTGGTAAGGGGGAAAAGAAGAATAAAAAATCTGTACCCATAAGAAAAATTCTTTTTGTAGGATTCAAAAGAACACCTGACATATTTTTTTTATTCAATAAATTGTGTATCTTTTTCAGGACTAAGAATACCTTCTAAGAGATTACCCATTAAAATATAAAAATGTCTTTATTTGTTGTATGTATAAGTTTTCGAAAATTCTTATTTAAATAGTATATAAGAAATAAACACTCGCTTAAGAAAGACACATTTAAAATGTATAAGAAATGCACATTTAAAAAAAATATATCACGTAATATTTGCTTCTAACTGTGACTAAACATTTAGAAAATATAAATTATTTAAATAAATTTGAACCGAAATAAACACATCACGTATAGTGATAAAAAAAAATTTAAAAAAAACTGTCAAAATTTTTAGAATAATATTTCCAAATATGTACGCGTGTTATGTTCCACGTGATTTCTCTTTCAATATAAAGTTTTCAATATCAAAATGAATATTAAAAAAAGTTCAGTCTTAAGTTAAACTGGTAATAAAGGCATTTGGAACTACGTGATTTATTCTGGAACTCTCTGTACAGTTGTACTGTACTTACACTGTTACTATTTTGTACAGTTAAAATTAGTTATATAGAGGTGAAAGAGAACTTGTGGAAAACCCGTCGTTTAGCGACCTCTTAAGAACGAGATAAGTCGTCATTCAAAGAAGTGGCAAGAACCAGTTGATACCAGGCATTTTTCTCCGCCTTCTATGAATTATCCTTAAGATAATATTTATCAGATGAATAATCCATTTCTTTTGTTTATAACCATCGTTGAATAGCCCGACCCAAGTTTAGGTTTACGACTACAAATGTTCAACTCCGCAGCCTCGTCATTTTAAACCCACTCCAGAAGACCAAGGAACTCCTGAATCAAGTATTACGAGAAATTTGCCTTCCCGGAGAGCTTTTTTAATAGAACTAACCCGCATTTGCTTTACACGGAGAGGAAAACCACGTAAACCTTCCATGATTGGACCGACGGCAAGGAGACTTTAACCCAGTGTTTCCCAACCTTTTTTGTGCCATGCCCCACCTAAGCCTTTCTAAAATTCTTATGCCCCCCTATGTAACATATACATAATTTTTAATATTAAAAAATTGAATTTTTCACTTAAGAAACTTAAGTGATAGGTTTTAGGAAGAAATCACTAGGAAATTGTGAACGAAACACAGTAAGTACATTTTCAAAACATATAATAAAAAACTAAAATTCAAATTCGAAATAATTTTAATAAAAAATTTTCTATGATAATTTAATATTTTCATTTATTGAGATCCTTTCGCTTGATGCCCAGAGATTTCCTGTTAGGTTCCAATTTGGTTAGCTTCAGTCTCAAGTGTCTCCCCGTTGTGTTACATCCGGATGATTTCTTTTTTCTTTTTACCAGTAAATCATTTACAGCACTAAATCCACATAACGGTTTTAAATATGAAGATGGTAACGGTTACAATATTTTTCATGCGTATTTGGTTGAATTTGGGTACTTGATTTCTGTTTCCTCACAAAGCCATGCCATCACTCCTTTTATATTAAATAAAGTTTTAACTGACTCATCATTTTGCATTTCTGCGAGTTCTTCTTGATACTGCATATTTGATATATCAGACAAATCCAGTAACATTGGCTGCATCATCCATGTTGGAAAATCAATTTGTTTTAATCAGAAAATCTTTCTTGTAAATCAGCCGATAGAATTTTCAGATGATCGACAATAACAAGTAAATAGGCCGGGATAGCCTGGTCGGTGGGGCGCTGGGCCCATGTCCACGTGTTCATGAGCTCGGTCCCCGCCGGCTGAAGACTCCCCGTGTAGTAAATGGTGACTGATGCACGTTAAATCTGTCGAGTCTCAAAGTCCTCCATGTTTCCATAACAAATCAATACCTCTGGGGGTACCGATCCAGCAGTTTCCTTGTCTTCTGGATTGGTTCAAAATTACAATGCTACGGCGTTGAACATTAGTAGTCGTAAACCCAAAAATTGGGTCGGCTGTTCAACGGCGGTCATAAAATAAAATAAAATAACAAGTAAAGCGGGATCATTTACTTTACATTTTTGGAACCAATGAAACCGTTCAAAGTTTTTGTTGTTAATATATTTCTGATATAACTCACTAAGGGTGATGAAACCAAATATCTTCGCTTTTTCATGAACAAGAATTTTATTTGTTCCTTGAAGTTGCTTTATTATTAAATGAGTATATTATTAATATAAAATTGACGATGAGTGTTTCTAACATATAACTAATTTTTTATCTACTTATCCCCCGACTGCTTTATGGTTAAGCAGTGAACAAGGCCCACCAGTAACTTAAAACTAATAAGCTCATAATCGAACGTAACAAACCTATACATTTCTATTTCCACTTGTTTTTCTTTGATTTTTCAATTCATTTTAATTTATTTAGTTTTTCAAAGATATCGGCTAAATAACTCACAAATGCTTTACCATCAACTGCTAACAGATACTTCATTTCAGGTTTGTCGCTTAAAAAATCGCTAAGTCACATAATATTTATTGGCCGCAATTATTTAAGAATTTGCTTTTTTCTTTCAATCTTAGCATCGAAATCTAGCATTGCCTTTAAATGACCCGGAGCAAAAGGCTTAAACTCGTGTCAAGTCCATTTTCAAATTGCTCCCTTAACAATCAAATTTCCCCCCAGTGGGGCGTGGGCCCCACATTGGTCCATCTACCACTGAGGCTATTTTACATCAGCACTGTGGTCGGTGCGGAATTCGTATTGTCCAGGCCTCGCAGGGATTCGAACCCGGTTCACCTCATTGGAAGGCGAACGCTCTATCTTTCGAGCCAACACGGCACTAGGGACGAGAAAAGTCAGCTTCCACAAATTTTCTTAGTTAAAAAAAAAAAAAAAAAAAAAAAAAAAGAGGACGAGTATTATCGCCTTGTATATTTATACATTTTTCATTGCCACGATGGATATGCTTAAAAACGTCACAGGGATTCTAGCAATTAAAGCAAATAACAGTTTTCAAACCTGCTAACACTTAAAAAGTAATAAAATAAAGAAACGTTTACATTACAACAAGAAAAAAAAGAAGAAAAAAACACACACACACAAGCTTTTTCCTCAATTTCTAGTTTTATTGAAGACAAACATTTCCGATTTCTCATCCGCTTTTTTTTTTTCTCTCCAAAAAACCAGATCCATTTCTCGGTATAACCACAAGTCTTATAAACAATGCCTTTCGGCTAAAACAAACAGTATTTTTTTCTTTTTTCCTTTCATTCAGGGAAACAGGGGAATTTGAAATCTGTATTTATTTATACCGTATTCAAGACTTCTTTAAACTCCTCGTCAAAAATCCCAACTTTTAAGAGCACTTCAGAGGGGTTTATATATATCTATACAACAAGCATTCCCCGCATTGTTTAGAAAGTATATTTTCGAAAAAGTTTATAAGGATATCTAAGTCTCAGATTGGTCAGCATCACCCCCGGGACATACCTGAATTTCGATTCAATATCTTTTTCTCTTTTCTTTTTCCATTTTTTTTAATTTTTTTTTTTTTAAGAATTCCCGAGAAATAAATCGATATATGAATGGTAAACGTTAAAACTTATTTTATTTTTAAAAAACTGGATAGGAAATATCAGTTCATTCTTAAGAAGCAATACTTTCATGGGGTGGGTATCATAATTGGATTCATTCATTTAGATAACTCAAGTGTATGTATTTTTGATCATGAAATAAAATCAGACGCTTTCAAAAATAGATTGACGGGCCTAAATTCTTTGATGAGGCAATAAAATTTTAATGATGACGAGTGTCAAAATGGTACCAGCGAATTTTAGTGTCACTTCATTCTGATGAAATGTATAGATTTTTTTTTTATTTTATCGCCTATTCTGAGAAAAGATCTGTTTAATAAGAACTCATAGTTTTTCTTTGATGAGAAAAGTTTACTAGTTCATAACTGAAATAAATCGTAAAATCAGAGGGTATTTAAAAAAAAAAAAAATTATTGAAGACGTTTTAAAAACGACTCAATCAGCTGACCATTAGTTAACCAAATAGGTTCATTAGTTTAAGCATATTTTTTTAGCTGTTTCTTTCTAATGAAAACATTAGATAGATAAATAACAATTATCTTATGAGTCTTATTTGCAGAAGCAAAGAAACAAGAATATAAATAGAATCCTTTAGTTAGCTACAATTTTTAACTGAAGTTAGATTAGCCAAATGAAAAATTTCAATACCCAATACACTTCCCAATGTAGCGATCTTCATTAGAACCCTAGCGATGGAGATGTTCTTAAATATTTTTGTTTTCAGACGTAGAAGAGCTTAGATGCTAGAGAAATGTGGAATCTCTTTGTAGAGTACCTAACATTGAAAAGTTCACCACTAGAAGCAAACGTGGGTCAGATTCATTTAAAAAGTCTACCACAGTCAGAAGTTTGTTCTAAAATTTCGTTCTTGCGATTTTTGTCTTTTGGATTGAGTAGAAAATGTTACAGAACTGAACATAGATAGTTGGAAATCTGATAGGGTTCAACGGTTCCAGTTATTTTATTACCGGGGTGGCTAACCCAATTCTGATTTTCTGACTATTCATGTTAAACTCCATAGCCTTACAGTTTTTAACCCAAACCAGAAGACAAGAGAACTCCTAAAACAAGCGTTGGGACAAACTAACTTTCGAGGCGGACTTTTTAATCGCATTTTCGTAACATGGAGAGGAAAACCACGGAAAAATTTCGCAGTCCGCTCGATGAGAAGGGAATTCCTCACCTAATGATCTACCACAGAGAATATTTTACATCCGCATTGTAGTCATCCAACCACCACTGGGATTCGAACCGAACCAGGGCCATATTGGCTCTATCATCTTAACTACTGTAACTCCCCTACCAGCTACAGAATACAATAATGCAACGTAAAAAAAATTTTAAAAATATTCTTTCAGTACAGGATGGTCAAAAAAGTATTTCATGTATAAAAATTTTGACGCCGTTTCGCATAACAGCTCAATGAAAGGTTTCACGCGATCTATATTTTACTAAAAGGCATAAAATGTACCATAAATGTAATTTCAAAACCAAACAATGTTTTTATGAAACGAGAAAAAAAATTGAATTAAACGCATTTTCACACATTGACTTCTCATCCGTATCATTGGAATAAAGATGTGTTAAACAATTTTATTATATCATCCGTTACGGGATGCAATATTTAGCCCCTACCAAAATAATAATAATTACGTCACACTAATATATCACACGTTACTGGAGACACTATTTAATTCCAACAAAAAACTAATTGGTCGCCCATTTACATCATTGTACAACGTAACAGCAGGTAAATGCTCCATTTGCCTGTGACATAGGGGTGGAAAACTGTTAGTCTTTGAAATTCAATCTATGGCTCTTTCCATTTTCACAATTTTTTGGCCCAAATGGTAGAGGAAGGAAAATAGAATTGAAAGCGTCACAATGCGAATGAGTTTATCCTCCTGTTGAGGGCACTTACAGACTGAAAAGTGCTTTTTTGTCACCCTAAAACGAGGAAAAAAGAAAAAAAGTAGATGCGAAAAGCTTGGAGTGGACGACCAGACCACTGATTTTTTATCTTCTATCTTTTCTTTAAAAAATAAAAAAACCTTATATTTAAAACTATTGCAATAATTGTGCAAAATATTTTGTACGATTTCTTATATTTTGTACGCAATAATTGTATAAAATTGTATGAGTGTAATCCACTCATTTTACACCGGAGTTGTAGAAAATTACTGATATATATTAATTGTTCTTGAATTTAGCGAGCAATATATAATAGTTCAGCGAAGACAAATATCTCTTATTCGTATTTTGATATCAAGTAAATGACATAAAGAAAAGAAAAAAATGAATGCTATCAGAAAAATTTTAGCTGGCTCAGTTTTGAAATTATGAAGAGAAATAAAATTATGCTAAAATCAAACATGCAAATGTACTAAAAAGGACATCGAAAAACAGATCTAACCTAAATAGCCTGAAATGATAAAAATTACAATAGCGTCAGAATAATGTCACACCTCCATTTTTTTATTTTTTTTTAATAATAATAACAGCAACATTTTCAGTTGGGGCATTACGCTGACACAAAAAAATAAAAATATACAATAGTATACTAAGATCAAGAATGTAACTGTAGTAAGAAAAGAAGAAAAATGAAAAACAATACAATAGATTATTACTGTATTAGTATATTTTGCTTTGATTATTAACTATACCATATAAGAAAGCACTCTAATTTGCGGATATAATAGTGTGAGCTGACGACGAGATTATATCTCTTCGTCACTTTGTTTTCCGACTTTTAATTTTATTTTTAATATATATATATATATATATATATATATATATATATATATATATATATATATATATATATATATATATATATATATATATATATATATATAAGAAGAGAGTGGAATGATAAAACATGGCCAATCACGGAAGACTTCTGCCTAATAACGCACAAAACAGCCAATCAAAATTGAGAACGCATGTGTGTGAAAAGGTAATAATTTTTAATAATGCTGTCTGCAGAAATGTTACAACTAAATTTACCAGTTAAATCTTTTTGCGATTTTTATTTTATTGAATGTGTGAAATATATGGAACAGGGTTTACTTTAAAACACGTATATCTTTTATGAAAAATGGATCGCCGTGAATATCTTAGGCGATATCAACAGCGACATACTGCTGAACATAATTTAGCAGCACAAAATTACTGGGAAAATAATCATAGTGCAGGAGTGTCCAATTGATCAGCTATCAAGTGTCTGAATAAGCCTTTCATTTATATAAACACATCAAAGATTATATTTCTGTTCTCTATTTTACCCCAGCTGTCTTCAAATTGCTAAGAAAATTAAAGAAATTTTCAATGGGGGAGAAGCATTGAAAGCAATTAAGATGTCATTTAAACTTGAGGGGTCTCATAAGCTGTGAGATCCAGATGAAAAGATCAAAAGATGCAGCTGTCAGAATTATTTCAGAAGAGCAGTACCATTTTCTCTCCTTTCTTTACAATGATAAGGCAAGGTGACAGGAGAAAGATTGATTTTTCAATGAAATAGCTTAGCTTAACAATATTTTTAGTTATGGATAAGGCAAAAAATTTACTTGTTTTAAAAATGGCGAAAAGTTGCATTTTTTCCCGGTGCAATTTAAAACAGAAATAGTTTTTTTTCTTTCAAATTTTGAAAAAGTAGTGTCCGGATTGAAGAGATGGAAAATAACGTTTCAGGACCAAAATGACTGTCGCGTCCTGTTACGGGAGTGTCCGCTTTGCGGAGAATATACATAATGGTTGGTTTATTCATAGAAGATTCCCGGAGAATTAAAAATATGTCCGTATTGAGAATCGTCCGTTTTGCAGGAGTGTCCATAACAGGAGGTTTCACTGTATATATATATATATATATATATATATATATATATATATATATCTGAAAATCAAATCTCTAAATAACTCTGAAAATCAAATCCCAAATGGCATGAAAATATTTTTGTTCCCTTTATTTTTAATCAAAACTACAGAAAATGAACGCAAAAATCCCAACTATCATTTGGAGTAGAAAATTTCCTTGTATCAATTTCCATCCCAAGATTTGAAAAGAGAAGAAACAAAACAATCCATCGAAAGTTTCCTGCAACAACGCACAGAATATTTTCCGTCTTTCGCATTATCTTAAATTAAGAATGCATCGTCAAAGGGGTGCATGGAACTGAAGGATTGAAGAGGGTTAAGAGCATCCCTCCTCCCCCTCATCCATTTCCGAACTGAGAACCGATGCTAATTAGATGCAACGTATCCCCCTCTCTTCCCTCACATCCTTATCCATTCGTCGTAGGCGTCGCAAATACCATTATTGGACGAGGTACCAGATTATGTCACTGTAAAAAGAAACATTACCCAGAAGCCTCGTGTCCACACATCCCTAGGGACCAGGTGGTTGGGACCTCCCTTGAAAGTAAAATCCCTGTTCTGTGTTCTCAGTATTTTTTTCTATTCCCTTCTTCTGTTAAATGTAATCGATGTGGAAAATACGAAAATTGCATAGTAGAAATGGGGCGCTCACAAACCCTGAAAATGAAGGTTCATTTCACACACTCAAAAGCTTGTCGATTCTTTTAGGTTGGTGTGTTATTTTAGATGGTTTTTTTTTTTTTATCTGCTTTTCTTGGTAGCAGACTTCCACTCTATTATTCTTAAGCAGACGTTTACATTTGAGTGATAATTCGTAGCATATTATTGGAAAATAATGAGTCATATCATAAATTCATCTTTTGAGACAATAGTTTAAAATGAACCATGTAAAAAAATAAAATAAAAAATGCATTAACTTTTCATGATATTAAAAATAATTTTTGGTAAAGTAAAAGTATTTTCTAAAACATTATGTTAAAAAAAAAGAAAAAAAATTTATTATCTTAAAGAACCACTTTAGTCCATCCAAGTATTGTATAGCGAAATGTCTGAAATAATTCCTTATTTTAACAACCGTCGTTCTACAGCAGATGCCATATTTTGAGACTATTTATGTTCAACTCCGCAGCTTTAACCAACCCAGAAGTTAAAGGAACTCCTTAATTAAGCATTGATACAAACAATCCTTCGTGGTTTACTATTTGATGGAACTAATCAACTTTTGCGATACATGGAGAAGCTAACCACGAAAACCACTCACGGTTAGCAAAACGGCACACGGATCCTTCTACCACTGAGGATATTTTACGCTAGTAGTGTGGTCTTTGTTATTCAAATCAAGTTATTCACTCAATGGGAGGCCTCCTCACCTATCTCGACACAAAAGTTCTTTATAAAAAAATTTTAAACCTCCAAAGTCTTTTTTTAAATGCCACCCTTAATTTATATAATGAAAGACGTACTAGCACTTAAGCAGACAACACATCTGATGAAGGTTCACTCTTTAAAAAACTAAAATTTCAATATTTAATTTTGAGGGAAAAAAGACATTTCTGACATTTAACAACAAAATATATTATGTCTAAAGAAAAGATAATCTGGAGTTCCTACTCAATTTCAGAAAGAAAAAAAATTTCACCGACTTTTCTAGGTATATCAGGAAAATTTCAATGAAAATCCAGACCCTATATATCATGCAAAATTTCATTCCATTTCATTTTTTATTTGCAATATCAAATATAGGATTTTGTGAATATATCATTGAATAAGAATAAAAGCATAGAAGTTTCATTAAAATGTGAATTTTTTTACAACATAAAGCTGTAGTAGATGTTAGAATTATATTACTCAAATCTGAATAACTGTTACTGGCAAAATGGTATTTTTCTATGTAGAATTTGGAAATTTTCCAGGTTTTTGTAAAAAATTGCAACTTTCCCTGTTCTTTTTAAAGTCAAAATAAAAATTCCTGAAAGAATTCCACTTGTTTCCAGTTTGAGTAAACAATGTAGGAAATAAATAAGGGTTTTATTTCTCTAAAAATAACTACCAAAAAAATATTTAAAAAATGTATAATATTGATAAAAATATAGGGGAGAGTCGGGTACCCCTCCCCCCTCCCAATGTCAATTTCATATGTATAGAATATTTTTTCAAGTCAATAGGCCATCGGACAATAATTGTTATATTAAAAAAAGATTATTTTCAAAGTTTCAAGTATTTATGCAGCTGGTAACATGGTAAACAATAGTTTTGAAAATATGTTGAATACAGTTGTCATGATATTAAGAAAAATTGGTTGAATGTATAGAATATTTGAATGTTTCGATTAAACTTCATTTTAATATTAAAAAAATAATTTTTTCTATACATACAGCATTAAAGTATGTAGTCTTAAGTTTAGTTTGAACAAAGAACGAAGTTTATTTGTGAAAAATTGTTCGAGTAATTACAAATTTACCAAAAAATTGGATTTCGGGTAACCCCACTCACATGAATGTTAGGTATCACAGCCCACTTTTATTTCGTCGATAAATGTACGGTTCCAAAGATTTACTTAAATTAAATTATTTCCTTTAAATATTTAATATAAATATATATTAATATTATAATATGTTAATATACATTAATAATAATAAAAAATATAACATTTGTTGTTAATAAATGATAGAATTCACTAAAAGTATATAAATATGTAATAAAAAAAAATTGTGATAAAAATGATAAATAAAGTTTATCTATTGTCAATACATTGGTCATTTTCATTTACACCTGAAAAAACAATCAAAAAACATAATTTTTGTAACTAGGGCTACCCGACACATTTTGAAAAGAGCTGAAAAACATGTTTTTTCAAATTTCTATTTTTTTAAGTTAAACTATTCTTTTTTTTGGTTTATTCTTTTTGTATTATTTAATTAAATGATAAAACAATAGAAACATACAAAAATCTCGATTATTACTCAATATTATACAGAAATATAAGCAATAGTCCTTAAGTGGGCGGGACTACCCGACTCTCCCCTAATTAAAAAAAAAAACTTCATAAAAGTAAAAACATAAAAGTAAACTTCATAAGGATGAGTGACATGATTAAGAAAATCTAAATAATTTGGATATTTGGGGAATTTGTACAAAATCTATCATTAATGATAGCCCGGAAAATTGAACAGTTATTAATAATTCCCCACATTTAAATTAAGGCGAAGTTTTATTATTTAAACTTAAAAATAGCTTCGATGTCATTTCATAAGAATTAGTAGTCTGTATAACAAACGCAAATTGAGATGCCATACGCCCTCAGGTAATATATTTTATTTGAAGGGCAATGGAATTTTATTCTTATTCGAGAAAGACCACGTGCTCTAGAGAAGGCAATTTTTTTCGCCATCACCACCAGGTTATTGAAACACCTCTAAAGCAAACAACAGTCGAAGGAAGCGTTCGATGGTGACACATTTTTCATTCATTCGTCCAAATTTTATCGCGCCAACAAAAGAACTCCATCGATGCCATCCCATTGCCTCAAAAATTTCAATCATTTGCGGGTAAAATTCTCCTTCTATGTCAACACAAACACGAGCACTCCAATAACTGCGAGGCTTCGTTTTTCCATCAACAAATTAACAGCCAAGAGCTGACTCACTGTACCTTGTAATGAGATACCGTGTCCGTGTATTCCTTCGATTATTCCTCTTCTGCTACCCCCTTCCATGTTCTATCATCTTATACAGAAGGAAATATATCGGACTAATTCTTTTTTTTTTTTTTTTGTTCCACAAGGACCCTGGCATCCCCCCTCTCTTCTCCTCCTACATCAAGTTGATGAAGAGAGAAGCAAAAATGTTATTTGCACATTGCATCAGCTGGCTGCTGCTCCCTGAGCTGATTGACGCTGCCGTCCTTTGATCTTTCGCCGACGTTACCTCCGCCATCCCCCTTTCGACTCCTCTTTAGGAGCAATCCCTACTTCCCCCCCCCCCATCAATATCCCCCATTTCCATCGTGCGAGGATAAATTTCCGACCATGCTAATTCCCAAGTACACACACACTCACACACATCGTACACGAAGGTTTCAAATTAGATGTTACAAGGCTCCATTTTGCTCTACTACAGCATCCTCCTACCCACCCACCCCCCCGCAACATTCTCTCGCTGTTAATTAGAGGCAGGTTTCACCTGATGGAGGGATTATTCAGATGCGAGAAGGATGATGGTGATGAGGTATGTCTGTCCGCGCGTTCGAACCCGAGCGAAAGGGATTAAGTCATTTTTAAAAAGGAAAGGGTGTATATCATGGTCCTGACAACCATTAGCTTCTTACACCCTCCCTCCCTCCCTCTAAAGAAGGAAAGAAAAAGATTTGAGAATGAGAAAATACCATTTTCATTTGACTCGCTAAATTAAGATGGGTTTTTTTTTTTTTTCCTTGAAAATTCTGGTTATTTCTGGAAAAGGGACATCTGAACATATTCTCGGTCAGAAAAAAAAAATAATAATTCAATGTTCCTTACTTACTAAGAATAAAAGATTTAAAATGTATCAACGGTACAGTATTGAACCATAATATTGGTATCTCAAACCATAATAGGATTTTAATTTATTGTAACCTTAATAATACGTTAAGTTAAACCATATTGACTGTAGTATTGAGTATAAATTGGATATAATAATGATAATATATTTTATTGAATTGAAATATAATAAAGTTTAAGAAAAGGGGTCACGTGGTAAAAAATAGCATTACATTAAGGTTCCAGCAAATATGAATAATAATCAATATACTAATAATCAATATATATATATATATATATATATACATAAATGCAATGAGTAAGATAAAATATAGAGAACAAATTTACCGACGTGGAGTAAAATGTCTTAAAATATGAAATATATACTAAGTTTCGATGTAATAAGGGTACTATTTATTACAATCTTGTTTTAAAGACAACAGTGCAAAAAGGAATAATATTGATATCATATTCAAAATAATACTGTAAAACCAAATATGAACTACGGCTAATAAAGTGATTGATTTTTTTAAAAATTTATTTATTCTTTGAAATAAGTAGACTTAAAACTAAGAGTTAATTCAATAGGGGAACAATGCGTTATATATTTTAAGTGTTTTCGTTAAATAAAGATGAGTACATAAAACTATTAAAACAAATTTTTTTGTTACGAAAAACAAAAGGAATTGAAAGTTTATTTAAAGTTGAATATCCAAACTCTAATATCAGCGACGGGTTTAAATTTAAAAAAATTTGAAAAAATCTTTGGAATACATAACAGTATTCTTTGGAATACATAACAGTTTTGGAATACATAACAGTATTCTTTGAAATACATAACATTATTCGCATTCTTTGGAATGCATAACAGTTACTGAAAACCAAAGATTGTGTGACAGGAACGTAATATAAATGAATCTTAACCCAATCTCTTATGCATGCACCGAATTGATTAAAAAAAAAAAAAAAAAAAAAAAAAAAACAACTTTTATGGAATAACAATCAGAGTTGTTATATGTTTCAAAATTTAATAAAGGAAAAATTCAAGTGTTAGTATAAACATGTCCCTGTTATTCATCAATGAAATTTCTTCAGCTTTCAGATTTTAAATGGAATGGAAGTTTTTAAGTGTCCTTTCTCAACAGGAACTTTCTTTCGGTACGTCCAAAATTAACTTCCTAAATAATATTATTTTCAAGCATTCGTTTAGTAGACTACGGACGAACGACAGTTTTGCGAAATTGTTATTAAAAATCGCGGCGCTTTTCTCTGCTAATAAAAAAAATTATATATATATATATATATATATATATATATATATATATATATATATATATATATATATATATATATATATATATATATATATATATATATATATATATATAAGTTTAAAATGAAGAAAACAAAGGTAAATTACAGACAAATGAAAAAAGGAGGGGGGGAGATAATAATAATGACAAACAACTGGGGAAAGAAAAAGAATTAATTAATAATTAAAAGAAGAAAAAAAAGGATAAAGTTTTTTTAAAAAATCGGAAAATAAAAGATATAATCTTTTTATCAGCCCACACGATTATATCCGAAAAAGAGTGCTTTCTAATATTGTATCAATATAGCCAAAGCAAAATATATCAATACAATAGTGTGAGGAGCACTCAAAAATTTTTTTTACAAAAATTACGACAAAAAAAATTTTTCAAGAATGATTTAAAATGTTTACGTAACAAGATTGCCAGATTGCAAAATATTAAAACTATGAAAACAAAAGCGCAAATTGAGTGTTACTAGTGTATTACTAGTGTATAATGTAGTGTATTATTCCCCCCCTCCCTCCTTTTTTCATTTGTCTGTAATTTACCTTTGTTTTCTTCATTTTAAACTTATTTTATGAGTTCTATTTACTTGCAGCTTATGCGCAATAAATGATACTTATTGTTTATCCTAATTTTTTTCTGGTTTTTTTGTATTTATTTATTTTGCTATATATACACACACATGAATATGTTCAACAACGGTGTTGACTTTCCTAACTAGCTTCCAGCAATCTGAAATACAGTAATACACACAGCGTGAAAAAATTCAAATTTGCGTAGTTTTAAGATGTTTTTATTTCGTAATTCCATTTAGGTATATACCTAATAATATTAATATTATGCATAAACATAGTATTAAATCTAAAAATTTATAACTTAAGTATTAATTTTCGTTGAATAATCGCTGTATTCGATTATTAGTCATTTTGATTTTTTAAACTTGATTGCCAACAAATAATTATATAAACTAAGTCTGACAGAAAGAAAAAGTAGTATATTAAAAAAAAGTCACCAAAATGCATTTGAACCCGCATTAACCAGAAGAAAATAATTACTCATAGTTGGGAATAATTTTTATGAAATTTCGAACTTTTAGTATTCGTATTTTTAGAGTTATTATTTTATATAATATAACTTTTTATATATAACTATTATTTTGTATAAAGTTATTATTTTATATATATAGAGAGAGAGAGAGATTTCATAAAAAAAAAAAAAAAAAAAATTCAATTGTTTTTCTCATTGAACTTTTGAATTCAAAACGAAATAATTACTCTAAACGAAATAATAATAGCTCTATTAAAAAAAAAAATATATAAAAAAAATTCAACGCATATTGCATTTATTTTTCGTGTTCTATTATTTATATTGTTTTCATATTCAGCCACCAAAAATTAGTTCAGATGTCAACTACCCATCGTGTTGGACTCTTGGATGGAAATTCATCCCCATTTGCGTTACATGGAGAGGAAAACCACGGGAAAAAATGAAGCGATTAGCCTAAGGGTTAGGGGATTCTAACCCATGATCTGTCTACCACTGATTATATTTTACGAGAGCCTAGTGATCGATCGGTACGGGCCGGGTGCAGAATTCGTATCGACCAGCCATCGTAAAATATTCGAATCCGGGTCACCTCATTGGTAGGCGAGTGCTCTATCGCAGCTCTTAAAGTTATTACTTAAAAAAATATGATAATGTTTTTGAGACCCAGGGGCAAGAGCGTTTGCTTTCCAACGAGGTGGAACAGGTACGAATCCTAGCCATCGCACCGACCACAGTGCTGACGTAAAATATCCTCAGTGGTAGACGCATCATGGGTTAGAGTCCCCTTGCTGTCAGACTGACCGTGAGAGGTTTTTATGGTTTTCCTCTCCGTGTAACCAAAATGCGGGTTAGTTACTTCAAAAAGTCTTCCACGAAGGCAAATGACTCCCAATACTTGATTGATGAGTTCCCTTGTCTTCTGAATTGGTTTCAAATTGACAAAGCTACGGAGTTGAACATAGGTAGCCGTAAACCCAAAATTGAGTCACGTGTCAAAATTGGGTCGGTTCAACAACGGTTATAAGGAAAAGGGGGCGGGGGAAAGCGTGCTTCCAAAAAAAAAAAAAAAAAAAAAAAAAAAAAAAAAACAATGCTTTAAAAGCACATCAATTGAAGGGTAATTACAATTCAAGACCGCCAACAACAAACTCAAAAATTTGTTGAAATTTAATCCGATTTGCGGAAAAGGCAAACAAATTCTAATACCAATTCGGCAAATGTGATCAAATTATCATCTTGCTTGCAATTAATTAAGCAGAACTGCTGCCAAATTATCGTTAATGCTGACTTGCTTCTTTATTTCTTTCTGTGATTTAAAATTTCAACCCAACTGATAGATAGGAAAGGTAATAAAAATTCTGAACACCTCGAAATTACCCGCTCTCTACTCCCCTTCACCAAAAACCTTTAAAACTGTAACATTGGGTCACCTACACAACACCATCCCCTCGCTTTATCTTCCGAAAGGATTGAAGCGAATCCCGGGATTTGACGCCATAAAAGAGACCCCGATCTCTTTGATCTTTACCGACCGAAAAGCAGACGGTGGCCGGATAATATTAAGCGGCGCGGGGATCGAAAACCTCCCGCGGAAACTGTTGCCGTGCTGCTTCGTCACTCCTATGGAAATGCACCGCGGATTTCGCGTCCACTCGTAATAAAAGCGATGTTTTTTCTATTGCTCTTTCAACAGACAGAAAAATAAATAAAACCAAATCGAGTCATTCAAATGTTTTTTCTTTATTAAATATTTTTTTCGAAGATATTGAATTGGTTTTTGTTTAAAAATATTTTGAATGTTGAGCTTAATTAATATGACATAAAACACTTAGGACCAAAAAAAAAAAAAAAAAAAAGCTTAATTATTGAGGACGATAAAATTGAAATGATATAAATTTTTTTTTCCACGAGAAAACGGTTATTGAATAATAAAAAATGTTTAGTAAATTAGGAATTTTAATAAAAACTTGCTCTTTCTGTTTTAAACGTGGGTAAAAAAAATCACATGGGAAAAGTGCGAAGTAAAAAGTGTTGTTTTGTTCTCAACCATTTATACTTTAATTTTATTCAGTTCTTACATAAGAATTTATCTTAAATAATTCATTTAATTAATTTTTTAATATATATATTTAAATTTTACTTTAATTAATTAAGTAGATTAAGTTCATTCGCAAATAAAAACTACTTAACCTAATTTGAGACAACAAAAATACAATTGGAAAATATCCATTAAAAATTAGATAAATTATTTAAGTTTCGATTACAAATAATTTCATATTTATTCGGAACGAAATATAAAATGCATTAATTTTTAAACATCGCATTTAAACAACATTTCCTCGAATAAATTATTATATTAGCTCATTTCATGTTTTTCATTATAAATCATTAGGAAAATTTATTTAAATAATGACGTTTTTAATTTAAATGACTAACTGAATTTTAGAGCTAAAATTAAAAAATCGTATTCTTATAATATTTAAAAACTCGAGGAAAACTAAACAAGCTTGAGGAAGCTAACAAAATCTCAATATTTATTCACATATAAAAAAAGCTAGATTAGGAATTTTTTTCAGTTTTTATAAATTTTACAATAATTTACTCAGAATTTATTAAATATTACGTTTAACTGAACAACAAGAACAAAAAATGAGTAATAAAAGAGACTCGGTGACTCTCCTCAACCCATGCAGTGCAAATGAGTTAAACCAATTATTAAAATCTTTAAAACCGCTTCAAAATTAAAAGTTTTTAGTCAAAGATAAGTTATTGAAATAAAATTTTTAATTTAAAATAGATGCATTGCATAAAAAGGAAAAGCTTCTCTTACAACTGTCATCAACGGTTCCTCATCGCTTTCTTTGATGATGCGACACTCATTTTTTAATGAATAATAATGACTAAGATTACTATTAAACCTGCATAGGTATTATTAAAAAATATAGAACTATGTTTATTGACACGAACTATTCGCTTTTAAGATTGCAATCTTCCCATCTCAGTTTCTTCCAGCTTTTCTTTTTCTACACGACAAAAAAGAAGAAAAAAAATGCTTTTAATTAAGAAATGTGTCAACATAAACGATTACGTTTTTATGTTTATGATTCGCTTTACGCTTTCATTCAATTTTCAACATTAAACATTTTATATAAATTAATTACTTACAGATATCTAATGACCATCCACTAATTATTTAATGACATTAAATTCGAGTTAAGTGGAAGGTACGAATGTTCTTTTTTTTTCCTCATTCAATTTTTGCGTGATTGATAATAACGCTAATCCAATTTTATTTCATAAACTTGAAAATAGACTTCTAGTTATAGAAGTTATTTCTTTGGCAGCAACTATCGTTATTTTCAAACAAAATGCGAGTCAATATCTTTTTTAAAGTCGTATAATAACCAAGCTATTTTTTTAAACACTATCTCTTGAACTTGCATCTTAACAAAACATGAGTTAGAATGTGATCCGATTGCTCAGCTTTACTCAAAACCCTTTTAGACATCGATAAGCTTTCGACGGGATTTATTCTATTAAAATGCACCCTACCTATTTTACTCAACATAACAAGACAGTTATGAATTGGTTTAAAATAAATTGTGAGGCAGGCTTTATGGTTATAGTGTAACTTTTGACGATAACAAAGATCGGCTCTATCTGATATATTAGAATCAATTATGATTAATACGGATGTTTAAAGAAAAATTATTTTAAACTAGGGGGCTAAACCCCCTGTTCGCTGCCGCTCACCAACCCCGATGATTGCTTCGCAATAATTGTCTTTTCTTGGCAGAAAACAGTTTTTCTACATAAGTTAAATTTATTCATATATATTTACTAAAAGGAATTCTGTTTGCTTACTCTTGTGCCTCTACTTCCCAAGTCCAAATATTACTATTTATTGGTATTATAAACATTTGGATCTCTTGATGAACGGAAGTGATTTTTCGAAGTAATCATTTTTTAAAATAACATTTATATTCTTATAACTTTATATTGTTCAAACAAATTTGAGTTCACAACCATAATTTAATATACTCGCTAATAATAGCAGTACTGGAAAATAAGTTTAAATTAGGGATACAAAAATATTTAAAGAAAAACAATACCTTTACGACTATTATTAATTTTATGCTGATGACAACCAAAACAATATTTAAATGAATGAGGAAAAACTGGATCCTATCACGTGATTTCGCGGACAATAAAAACTCACGAAATTGCGACACTATCATTAGATTTTTATATATAGTAAGATTATAAAAATGTAACAATACCCAATTAAAAATGATGCTATTAAGAAAAAAAAGACTTATTTACTTATTTATTGTATTTCCCCAATTACTTTAGAACTATTTCAAAAAATTAAAACTGAACAAATGTCACAAATCATTATCTCTTCTTAGAAAGAATTGATCAAGCAAATAAATGAACACCACAGTTGATTATTTTATTTTGTTTTATATCCGTCATCATTGAACAGTCAACCCAATTTCATGGGTTTACGACTACTAATGTTCAACTTTGTAATTTTGAACCAATCCAGAAGACAAGGAAACTCCTGGATCAGTACTCCCCGAGGTATTGATTTGTTATGGGAACATGGAGGACTTTGTGACTCGACAGATTTAGCGTGCATCAGTCACTATTTACTACACGGGGAGTCATCGGCCGGCTGAGATCGAACTCAGGACATGGACCCAGTGCCCTTCCAACCAGGCTATAGCGGCCTCACAGTTGATGATAGATGTTTTTAGATTTCTTTTTTGTTAAGAAAGAATAGTTTGTATGGAGTCCATTGAATATTGATAATTCATTAAAATAAAATCACGCTTACATTTTCTATTTGGGTCTTTCATTTTAAAAGATTGGTTTAACACAAGATTCCATCACATTGCAAAAAAAAATAGCGAATCCCGTTCCATAGGCTCCTGCACAACACAGATACCTCGAAATAATTATGGTTCTCTACAAAACTTGTGCACGAACTACGCCATAATTTGGGTACCTTATGCTTAAAATAAAAGCAAAGCTTTAATTTTAAAGCTATATTTTCCTGAAAATGCTATTGCAAAATAGCAAATGAATAGCAAAAATGAGATTTTATTTAAACCATATGAAACATATAGCTTAGAAAGTAGTCATATTTCAAGTAAAATAAATTTTAAAAAATTCATTTAATTTTTTTTTAATTTAATTTTTGAACTTTTAAGTTAAACTATCAATTACTTCAAAAAACAATGATCAAACGCATATTAGGATATTTCTACACTGTTTCGTGATGTTGTAGTCATGAAAGAAAATTCGCTAGACTCAAATAATAAATTGTTTCTCTCATTCTTAAAGTTCCTTCAGTAAAATAGAATGAATCTATCCCTTGCCATAACAGAAAGAAATTCAAGAATGTGCCTCATAAGATGGGTCATTATTTTGAATTTTGACTTCAAATAAACAGAGATGCTAAACGGAGATACGTCGCCAAATCTGATAGAACCAAAACAGACCTGCCAGACATTATTTTGCGACATTTTCTTCGCAGTAGAAAATAAAATAAGAAAGAATAGAGTGACAATGATAGATCAGAGAGAAGGACGATGATTCAAGAAGGGCTTTAGTTGACAAACTGAAACGGAGGGGAATAAAATGACTTCATCCCCCCCAATCTGTCTTTCCGAAGGAAACACGATACACTGCAGATGCTTTTTTTTTTTGTGATTAGTATCATCCACATTCTATCTGTGAAATGTGACGCATAATTTATACAAGTAGTGGGACCCGAAACGGCAAACGTTCTTAACTGTAGGCTTAAAACTTTAAAATCAGGACTTTAATAAGCACCATTTCATTTGTGTTGCAACGCTAAAGAGTAGGGCACTTTCAAGACGGTTTTTATATAGAGTAGATTATCCAAAGACCTTGTTCAAAAAATAGATTTGCTATGCTACAATTGTGTGAAGTTACGTAAAAGCATTTCTCGTGACCAAATCATCCGAATCGGGCTTTGGTCCGGATAATCGGCGTTCAAAATTGAACGAGGGAATGGAAGAAAAGAAAAGAGGTGAATCCAAAGCATAAATGTGGAACAAAACTACGTCTATTTTGGAACGGTTGATATTTAATTAATTTAGGGTAAAACATATTTTTTCTTTAAGACCATTAATGATTCATCTACAACTTTCTACGAGGGTGCCCCTAAGTTCAAATAAAATCGGTGATGATGAACCCTAAGAGAAAAATATGCATAACAATACAAGAAAATTCTAACTTATTTTATTATTATTGAGAATATTTAATAATAACACATAAATTCTTTTTGAAGTAATGGAATATCACCAAAGCAATCGAAAAACATTTTTGAACTGGTTAAAATCCTCTGTCAATTTTAAATAGGCTGTCATTAAAATACCAGTAATATATAATATTTTAGAATTAATCCTCATCTTTTATCATTCAATTTGGAAACATATTAATAAGCATTGTAGTGAGTTTGTATCTTTGTAAACAGGTTTAAAGAAAAGTTGCTCAGGCATCCATTTTACACGATTTATGACTCTCCACCCCAAGTGATATGCAAATGTACCAGTGACAGCCGAACTTTCCAAATTTAATGCTTCTTCACGGGACGATAATAACGAGTGAGAAGAGGAAAAAAATAAAGATGCACAAAAATGGGACTTAATTCACTCTCTGACAATAACTATCATTTTCGACGCCTTAATGGCTCTCTTTTGTGTCGCCAAGAGGGCTGCAGGTCAAATGATAAAGCAGGAGGGTTGCTGAAAACCTTTACGCCACATTGGCGTTTTTATCACATCCTGCGATGATGGACGTGTCATCGTCAGATTAAGAAACTAAGTTGATTGCTTTTTGCTAAGAAGAAGGAAAAAAATGATAAAAGAAAAAAATTATTTAATCAGAATTTTTCTTTCATTTCTTTAGAGTAGAAAAAAAAAGTAATAAGTTGTGCTAAAAAATAATCATTCACTTTATGATTTTGATAAGGACAGAAAAAATTATTCACTGTCACGCAATATTTTGAGAAATAATGCTATAAGCGCTTAGAATGAGAAATTCGCTATTTTTTAATTGCATTGGTCTTGTGTGCCTTTTGAATAGAAATTTTTTTGTACTAGAATTATACATAACGTTAACAAGATAAACGAATTGGAATGTAGTACACGTGAAAATAAGAAACTTTAAGAATAAAAATGCGCTGGACGAGTGATCATTTTATAAAATGAATTTAGGAATTTAATTCACTTTTCAAGAGCTTACGTCAGTAAAACCTATTTTTAAGAAATGCTATCTGTTGAGTCAAAAATAGAGATTAAATTAATTAGTTATGAGAATTAGTAATAGAATCAGTTATGATTCTATTTTAATAATCAATTATTATAATCATAATGTGTAGTAAAACAGAATATAAATGACTGATAAGTTACAAATTATATTTCTTACACTGTAAAAAAGTCTTTTAATAAATTCATAGCTCCTAAACTAAAGCTATTCAAATTTTACCAAAGGAACTTTGTATCACAAACAGTAAATTCATAGATTACTGAAACATAATTACTATGTTACCGGTGAATGTATTCTGTGAGGGCACCAGAATCTAAATTAAATATTACGTGAGAACGCCTCAAATCCTTCTTTATTGTTTTTCTGGGAACTGGGCGGGGGGAGGGAATTCTGACTCAATAAATCAGATATAAGTTTCATCAGGCAGGCAACGACACACAGAGAAAGGAACCCAAGAACAGGAAAAATCGACAAGTTATCTCGTCCACTACCAGAACTGATTGCCCAATCCTCAGCTGTCAAATCTTTTAACCCAGGCGTTACGCTTGGCGCAGACACTTTCAGAAAAGAAAAAGAAAAAAAAGACAGAAGTGCCACAATCAAAGAAGGTCCCTCAAAGTGGTTAGCCAACCACGCGCTAAGGTTGGGATTCGGCGGGAAAAGTGATTTAAACGTACCACTGTGGAGGATTCAAGACATATTGTTTAGGAATTAATATGCGACTGGCGCAGTGTAACTCTCGCAGAGTAGAATCAATAAACACTCGACTAGAAGCAGTATCACACGATATTACACTTCCATCTATGAGGATTAAATTGCCCTTCAGCTGATATAAGCATTTGTCATCCGCCTTTCAAATGTCGCATAAAATGTCAACCATTGTCAAAGTTCCGCCATGCCTTTATCGAGTCAGCATCCCATGGTATTGTGTCAACATCGCCATCCTTCAAAATTAATCACTTTTGACACCCCACAATTATGTATATACTGCAGCAGATTTCTATGCTAGGAGTGTCATAATTTAATACGCATACCTGGTTTTAATGAGCTATAGTGATAATTTTGGAAAGGAATTATCATTTGAGTTTATTCAATTACAACAAAGTGCCTGGCGTGGAGGTTATATAAACAGTTTAAATGCCAAATATTATAAAATACACGCACCGTTTCTTATGGGATGATATTGATCAAAGACATGTTAAACCAAATCGCGTACTTTAAACTGGTAACCTGATTTCGAAATGGATTGACTCAATAAATGATTGAAAACTGCCTTACATAAAGACTTGGTGGAATGTATTAATATTTTAAACATATTTTGGTGACAGCAGATCTAAACATGGACTCGAACATCTGATTCATTTGGAAATATCATTCAACAGGTTTTTTTTTCAAAGAATAACTCAGCTAATTAACTCATTATGAATTGTTAGTAGTCAATAATATAAAGTAATACATATAAAACTACAAAATTCAATTGGATGAAAAAATTACAATTAACTTCGCAAAAAATTGAATCCTATTAAATTTTGTTCATGCTATACCACCTTTAAGTAAACATTTAAAGAAGCTTTAAGTGAAAATTAAAGTTCTAATCAATGAAATTTAAATCAATTTGTACTTCTTTGTTAAAAAAAAAATGCCTTGAGAATTTGAGAAAGGATAATGGTGAATTTTTATTCGTTTTGCTCAAAAAAACCTCGAACAAACCTTTAAAAAAGTTAACTATAATAATAAAAAGTCACAAAGTTAAAAACTAGAGCATATCAAAAAAATTAAAGAAAAAAACTCAAATTAAAAGGTTATTCGCAATGGGTATAAACTGCTATTGACTTATGACAAAATAACAGCGAAATTATGTTGAATATTTTATCGGTTGCTCGTTCTTTCCTAATTAAACTCTTCCCTAATTATAAAACTAAGAAAGATTGGAGATGCGAACAAAAAAAAAAAAAAAAAAGTTTTTAAAAAATCGTAAAATTCAGAAAAATAAGCAAAGTTTGTATAGTATCAAAACAAACAAAATGTTAATTAAAGACAGAAAAGAAGAATATGTTTAAAAAAAGTGCCACAAAAATGAATAAATTATGAAGGTGTGTTTTAATTCTACTCGGGAATGTTAAAAATGATCGCTTTTTATGTTTATTTATTTTTTCCACCTAGAACAAGCGAAACTTCCTGAATAATTAAATATTTATCGTTAATTAACGCACGAAGTGCAAAGAATGTTAATACAATGAGCACTTTACGAACAAGTTTTTTGGTGTTATGTGATGGAAAATTGTAAAGCATGCTGAGTTTATAAGATCAAATGTGCTCATTATGCGAACAAGATTTTAAAAAAAGAAAACAATTTTCTCACTTTTAAATTCATAACTACGATAGGATACTTAAAAGTTTTTATGGCCAAATATTTCAAAACTTCTGATGAAAGATTTTATTATGTTCCTACAATTAAAAGCCAGAAGGCTTATCGTCTTCATTTGTATGCAATATTCATTTTTGCCTCTCTTAAGTCCAACAAATTCGTGGGGAAGAATTAAAAGGTAAGATTACGGACCTTTGTTATTTTTTATTTACTATCCAGCATACACGTTTTTATATAACATAAAAATGTAGATTCAAAGTGATTTTAGAATTTTTGGGATGAATTTTTCCGCGTTGCTTTTTTTTTTCCAAGGAAAAAAAAAAGCAACAGTTTTATTCTTGCTAATACATTATTTTTCAGAAACGTGTAAAAAATTTATTCTCTGAGCAGTCAGAAATAATTCTTTCTTTGGAATGATTCATTAAACTTTAAAAAATGCATTTATAAATTTTAATTCCTTTACATTATTTTTATTATTTCATATATCCATTCTATTGTATTACATTTTTATTTTTTCAATAAAACGCGGATGAACAAGTATGAATCTAAAAATTAAAAAAATTAATAAGAAATCATCTTAAAAATAATAATTTAGATAACGTGATAGCATAGTTAATCTGGCACTGAATATTATTGTTATACAAAGCAATGTAGGTAGTGGTCATTAAAACTGAATTATAACTTTCTGGTCTTTCATTCAGTGAAACTGCTTTTCCCTTCAGAGATATTTTTGATTTATAAAAATATCACTGAGCTCAGGGATATGAAAACAAAGTTCTTTTAAGAAAAAATGCTAAATCAGTTCTGATCTGTCTATTGTGATTATAAATCATTCATTTTCATCAATTAGTAGGGGAATCCTGAAAAGACTTTTTTTTAAAACTAAACTGTTTTGTGACCTTCACCCAGCTAGAATTCCTAAGAAGAGAGCGGGCTAACGTGGTGTCCAAATTGGGTAGCCTTCCACCCCTTTCTCAGAAGATTGCACCTGTTGTAAATAAATTTTAATAATGATTCAACTGTTTCTAGATGACCTCGAAACCTATAACACCCTAAGAATTTTGTAACAAAGTATCTTTAATAATTATAAACAATGAATAGTGCACAGTTATTTCTATTATCGTATTTCTGAAAATATATCTCTACTATTCCAAAAAAAAGCAATACAATGTTATATTGTTTACATAATAAATACAAATAAAAACATCAGATGTGAAAGAGATTGGGGGAGAAATGTTCCCTTTTAAATGAAACACATCTGGTATGTTTCTTTTCCTTTATTAAAGTTATCACCACAAACCAATGCAAAGAAGATGCTGAACTCTATCATTATTCATTTGTTAAGAAGGAGAGAGAAAGGAGGTGGGACCCACCCACGCTCTTCATCTTGTAGGACTAATGGGCCCGAACTTTGACCTCGCTTTAGTGACACCTTCAATTCAACTGAAAGAGGATGCTTGGGAAAAAAGAGAGACCTTATTAAGACAAATGGAAAAAGAGAGAGAGAAATTTTAAGTAATATATCTCAATTAATAAGCTGCTTAAAATAAATGATATATAAAACAGAAATCTAAAATTGTGACTGAAGGGAAAAATTATTACGAATTTGTGAACAAGTTTAAGATTTAAAAGAAAATTAGAATTACTTTTTTGCTTTTTAATTATTTACTCTTATAAAAGTGTTTACTTTTTTAAAAAACAATCTCACTGCATCAAACAGTGTCTTCAGCATATTTTTATAAGAAAAGAACTATTAACAGAAGAAAAAAAATTGGAGCTTCTTTGGAACCCTAATCTTAATGAAGTCAATTGCACTATTATTTTGACCAGTTTTTATAGCAAAAATGAATGTATAACAAAAGAATTTAAAAGAAATAACTCCCATTGAAAAAAAAAAAAAAAAACTAGAAATAATAAAGGTAAAAACTAACTCCTCTCAGGGTATTGACGGCTCTTTTTGCCGTCAAGGAAAAAAAAAAACTAATGTACCGTAATTTTAACGGTAATATTTACTGTAAAATCTCTAATTAAATAAATACGACTGAAAAACTACGATGTTAAGATATGCAGTTAAAATGGATTGAATGGGCAGTCATTTTTACCGCAATTTGATCCATAATTTTTTTTTCAGCACAAGTCATAATACTACTATTACTATGTACTATAATATCATTATACGAGCTATTCCTACGGTTTAAATGAATCATTTAATGATGAAGGGTTACATTTAGAACAAAATTTGATATAATTTTTATTTTGAAAAATAAATTGATCAACAAAAAATAATTTGTTACGGCAGTAATAAATGAGAACTACGTATCTTACTTTCAATAAGACATTCATTTTAAAACTTTACACAGTTTTTATGGCCCTAAATTAATTGGTTATCCATAGTTAAAATTGATTGACATTTGATCTTCTTTATATGAAATTAATATATTTCAGTGAACGTCGTTAGTAATTCAGTGTCATAATATTAACAAAATAATTTATAACGGCTTAAAAGCCTGAAACTTGCAGTTACATTATATGAGAAAATAATCGATAGAGTAAAAGTAATAACAAATTAAAAGCCGAGAACTCTTCCTGTAATGCAATTCACATAACATTTAATCAAATCTAATAGTAACGTGAAAAAATAATTTGCAGCATATGAATCATCAATATCATTTACAAAATAATGTATATCACCTTTGAAATCACCTTTTTTTCCTCCCAAGTCTAATAGCTCTATTAAAAAAATGAATCAACAGTGTATCGTATTTACAATCTTATTTTATCAAAGATACAGAAAGGAAGAAAAAACCTGAATTTTAAAACGCGTAAGTTACATTTATGCTGACGTGAAAAATAATCAACGGTCTATTTATTTACAAAAAATATTTTATCAAAGATACAGAGAGGAGAAAAAAATAATTTTAAACCTAAATTTTTATACGTGTTAACTACATCTATTTTAATCTAGTTCCCATAACTCAGTTCCCAAACAAGATAGATGAATTTATTTTTGACACTTAACTCATTCGTCTTTTTTCTTTTTTTTAAAATCAAGCGTAAATATTTAAATTGAAAATGATCTCATTATACAAGAAACAAAAGCGAGCCTATGCGAATAACATCACGGATATTTTTTTTTTTTTTTTTTTTAAATTTGAAGTAAAGGGATGTCGGTAGTAAGGCAAGGATCTAGGGAGAAAGACGTAGGGTTGATGCAAGCTCATCCCCCCTGCCCCACACTCATCGATCAAGTCGTTGAGAAAGAAAATGACACTTCCTCCTGTTTCGAATCCAAACCTAGCTTGGCAAACCTCCTTACTTGTTCCGTCTTTTATTTTGAAATTTCCTCCATGAATGAAATTCTGAATCGATACGATTTTACCGTTTGAAATTTATAACATTATTTCGACTCTAGATTTTATTATCTTAGCTTTAATTTCTCTTGTAGCTTTTTTGATGCGTGTTATGAAATTTTTGGATCGATTTTCGAATGACTCACAATAGATATCTCAAAAATGCCTTTAATATTTGTTTTTTAACGATTTAACGAATTTTCTCGCCAACTACGCCAAAACAGAGCCATGTGACGCAGAATTTAAGAAACAATGAAATATTCAAATCAATCAATTTAAAACGTATTTTCAATTATACATTATAATTGAAATGTATCCAAATATTTTAATAAATAATTAAAATCCAATATATCTAATAAACATTTTGTTAAGTCAAATGTAATTAGATTGATTATAACCAAATATATTATGTATGTTTAAACAAAATTCTTTATAAATGAAATAAAAGTAAGAAAAAATTTTTTTATACGAATTTGAATACTTTTAAAGTTTTCGAAAAAGAAATTTTTGGGGCTTTTTAGGGATAAGTTGAGTTCATGACGAATAAGTCTTTTTAGCGTAGAGGAAAGGCTCAGTGTTTAAATTAAGTGCAAATTAGTTTAGTATTAAATATAATAGTATTAAATATCAATAAATTTAAAAATAAAAAAGTTTCTTTTTGTTAACTTTAACGAGTACTTCACATACTATTTATAAATACATACGGACATAAAAAGTTCGTCTTCTGCATTAAATCTTGTTTATGCAGATGAAAATTTCTGTTAAGCAGTCAATTATGACATATTATTGAAAAATAACTGTTATCTGTGTAACACATTAGAAATCTATACAAAATAGTTTGGTAAAGCCGACATACACCAAAAGCAATACATAACTATCCTCGAACGTTATTAAGTAAACTAATCGAAAACGGGTGGTTAAAATCCGTATTTATGAAATAAGAAACCATTAAAATTAATTATAAATTTAAAAAGCTTACATACCTTCAACCTCGCATACAGTTTTATGCAGTAGTCCAAATAATGATAAAAGTTCCAATCCATATTTGCAACTAATATTGTTCCACGACCCGAAATCACACATAAACAACCCAATCCTCAGACTGAATTGAACTAAGCGCCTGCAAGTGCAGTACTGACCTATAGTGCGGAAGTTGTTCCTGGAATTTTTTGGGAATGCAACAAAGAAAAGGGGCACGCTTCGAAATTTTGAGTAGATAATTAACAGGTCTTCATCATTCTTCTCTTTCATATTGGCAATCGATAGTTGTTAAGTGCCCTTGATCACCTTTTGTAAGATGAATGACACATCCGCGAAAGAAGAAGAAAAAAAATGGACCTGGTGTGATTGCTTCTATGTTATCACCAACGGTCACACAAAACCTGTCAATCAATTAACTATTCAGACTACAGAGGCACCAAATAATGACATTTTTGCACAGCTGGTAATTTTTTCAAAAATCATGGAAAGGGGTGCAATAGGTATAGTTACAAAGATAAATTATAAATCATAGTACACATTCTAGTTGAATTGAATTCATATCACTCATTGAAATAAATTATCTTGCATTATAATAATATAGAAATTTTTCGGAGTTTTCTGGAAACTTTTTATTCAGACTAACTTACTGTCGAAATAAAGGATTCAAATAAATGCAGAAATTTTATAAATTAAATAAATTAGAATGAAAAAAAAATTCAAAAAATAGGCGTGAAAAACAATTATTTTTGATTTCCAAAGAGAAAGTGGCTAATTTATAAGATTTCAAAGTTGTTAAAAAAAAACTTTAAAATTTTCATCAAGTGGATTTTAAAAAAAAAAACAATCATTTCACAAATTGAATTTATACAATAACCGGACAAGAAATAGAAATGTTTTCTTTTTCCAAGAACTCTAATTTAAATATTTTAAAATAGTTAAAAAAATTTATTTAAAAATCTGCATAATTCAAATTTATAAAAACAACAATATGTGTGATTTTACTAAGGAATTTCATATGCGGATCTCCAACTCTCTATGCTTATACAAATAATTTGATCTTTCAAACATAGTAGTTTTATTTCCAGATTTTAAACCTTTAAAAAGAAATTTTGGACACTGACAATGAAAAATTAAAGTGAATTAAAACAAATAATAATAAAGAGAGAAAAAAGTCAATTTTAGCCCATATGCTTTCTCTTTATGTATCGGCACTCAATGTCTATTAGCATTTATAATTTCATTATATGATACAATTTATTTTAAAGGTTCTAACATGTTTAGTAAACTGTAGAATATTCTCCCGCTAAATTCTCAGGAGTGTACAGGTAGCGGGTTCGATTCACATAGATTCACTCTTTCTTTTTAGGAGGAGGGGGGAGGTTTCTGTACCAAATAAACTAAGTGAAGCAAATGCTATTTATAATTGAATACATTTCAATTCTAAAAAATACGGACACCAAAAAACACGTGCCTAACAGTTTCTCATAATCCTGATAATTAAAACAAAATCATAAATGCAATCTAGAATCCGACACTTAAGACTGTAAATGCAATTCAAACTTCTATGGTATAAAGAGTGACTAATTACTAAAATATATACATACTATAAAAACATGATGATCAAGGCTAAGACGTCAAAATAAAAATAATAAAAAAATTCAATGAAATATAGATTATACAGAATATCTCTTCCGTAATCGAGGACTGCGTTTGAAACGATCACAAGTTCGTGCCCCAAATAGTTATAACGCTCACTTTCACATGCATCCTAATACAATGCAATGCAGGATCTTTGGGTTTAATTCTTCTTAAATTTCAAGAATACTTTTAGCAGCATATTTATCATTCGGTGGTAAAATTATTATCGTAACATTTAAAAGTAAAGATATTTCCGAAGGTTCTACGTATAACATAACTCGAAATGTTTATAAAGAAATATTTCGTACATGTTGTGTAACGGTGAAAGTAATGAATCTGGCTAGTATTAATAAACACGTTCTTTGATGCCCATTAATGACATCGGTTATTATTAATAAATGCCAAAGAATTTATTAAAACATAATTTTTATTATAAATCGGTCGTTGTAGAGCAAAATATAAATACAGTCAAGATCTGTATGACATATTATTAGAACTATGATATTCCTTAGCATAACTTTCGTATTAAGGAAATTTGTATACTTAATCAAAATTGAGAGACATTTTTGAATAAATTATTTTGGCCGAACTTCATTGGTAATTATTAATAATGATTATTTAACTATCAATAATTCTGGTAGATTATTAGGGTTAAAAGACCTATTTGATTATTACTAATAATCGAATATTATAGTAAAAGATAACTTTTTATTATTTTCAATGTTTTTGTTAGCCGTTTTGTTTACGTATTTTTTATTTTACTTTATGTCGGTAATTTTTTTTCCCCTTCATTTTAAACTTATTTGCAATTAGCACTTTATTATTTCGTTTTTTTTTTTTTTTTTTTTTTTTTTTTTTGGTATTGGTGCATTATAAAAAGTTATTTTTATTTCAAAGTAATTATTCTTAATTTCGAAATGCCTCCGCGTAAAGCTACATTAGAAAGCACTATTCAGTGGATAAAATCGTGTGAGCTGATGACAAGATTATTTTTTTGTTGTTTGTTACCTGGATTCTTTTTCCATAATAATTTTCCTTATTCTCTTTTTTTTTTTAAAAAAAAATGCTTTTCCTTCGCTAAAATTTATTTTTGTAATTTCATCTGGTTGTAATATATATATGTATATATATGTATATATATGTATATATATATATATATATATGAAAGTATGTATTATAATTTTTTGAAGACCTTCAGACTGATTCACGTTTTACGACACTGATTAAAACACATAACTTGATAAATTCAAGTCATAAATAAATACATTACAGCATCGAATTAAAAAAAACGTGGCTCTATCCCAAAAAGTGAAAAAGACAGCTTCAAATCTACATTTTGATTTTATACCTCTGCTGTAGGCAGGAGTAAGAACAAGTCATTTTAAACAGGTAATAAATTAAAAAACACATAATCCTCGCGTCGATGAACACGATAGCTAACGCCAGAAAATAAATAATTTCTTGTAACTTTATATTTTTATTCCACCAGAAGAACTCACATACCACCCAGACATGATTCATGACATTTTACAACTACTGCCTGCAAACCAAATATTGTATGTGATAAGAATAGGAAACAACGGCATGGAACCGCTTTCATGCGATAAATAACCTAATTTTGCTTCCACAAGTGAATAAAATGAGTGAAGAAGTAGTCATTTTTCATCGTTTAATGGTGACTCACGATTCATTTTATCAGAAAGATTTTCAGCTCTGTTTAATTAGAATCGCCACTTTAATATGAAAATGGAAGAAAAAAATATTATATTTTAAATTCAGTTCAACGGCTTTCAATGGATTGTTTTCTAAGAAGTGGTTTGGTACGCCTTATTATTATTGTCGTGAAATAATAATAAGAAGAAAAACAACGAAACATGTGGTGATGATAGAATGCCGGCTCGCACCACCCACAGTGCTGACGTAAAATATCCTCAGTGGTAGACGGATCATGGGTTAGAGTTCCCTAGCCGTCAGGCAAACCGTGGAAGGGTTTCGTGGTTTCCCTCTCCATGTAACGCAAATGCGGGTTAGTCAAATTAAAAAGGTCCTCCAAGAATGGAAAATGTCTTCTATACTTGATCCTAGAGTTCCCTTGTCTTCTGGATTGGGTTCAAAATGACAATTGATAGTCGGCTCATGACAATGAACACTGGTAGTTGCAAACCCACAATTTGGATCTGCTGTTCAACGACGGTTATAAAATAAAAATAAAAAACCATTCATACACCGCAAAAATCTGAAGCCGATTTGAGTAATGTTGTTATGGTTTAATTCAAATTTATTGTTGTTTTAAAATAATGTATTTTAATTTCCCTCATTTAACAAAAATATACTAAAATATAAAAGTAAATGAATCAAAATATTCAGTACATTTATTATTGCATCATGAAAGTCATAACGTTTCCGTCTTCACTCATTGAGTTCTCAATTTCTCTCAATTTGAAGCTCATAATTTGTTAAAACTAGAATGAGACACACTTCACGAGTGTTGCACAATCTGTGGCAGTGTTTTTTAACTATGCAATGTCATTTTTATATCATAAAAATTTCAATATACATTTTTGGTGACATAAAAGGAGTTTATAAGCATATTTAGTTGGGTTGAAAATTTCTAAATTATGAAGGTTTCACTTCATTTACACCCCAAGCATCACATTTTAAGTTTACTTTTTTAAACTTCATTGCATCGCTATTCATTCTATAAGATCTCTTGCATTATTTTCTTTTTCTATTTCCTAACTATTATTATTATTTTTTAAAAATCTAAAAATATTGATAAAGTAGCAAAAGCTTAAAGCAGTGGCGTTCAGTGGTGATAGATACCTGAAACCTAAATTCCTTTCAGATTCCCCAGAAAAAAACAAGTAAAATAGCTAGGAGGGGGGGGGGGAGATAAATGAAAACACGTTTAAATAAATAAAAAAAGGTTTTCCAAATATCTCAATCCATATTTTAAATTAATTCTTATGTGTAAATTCAGATGGAAAAATTATTCTATAGTAAGATATTATTTTTTAATTGTGATTTTTTTATTAGTATTTTAATGCCCTAAAACCTACTTTATTCAATTTATTTCATTCATTATAAAATATTTTCTTTCGTCAAATTTTTAAAAAGTTTAATTTCATAGGAAAAAGAATAATAGTGAAATTAAAGGTGCGAGTAGCAGGCTTACTATGCGATACAATAACATAATTTTATTTATTTACTTATTTTATTTATAATGTAGTATAGTAGGTAAAGTTGTATTCTTTCTCTATTATTAGAAAAGAAAAGGGAAAGAAAGCGGTTTGAAACGAATCGATTTCTTACATTAATTAACAATCATTTTATAAACAATGAATCATAAAATGATTCATTAATGTTTCTAATTCTCTCGATGTATGCTTGAAATTATTTGAATTTACAAGTTTGCTGTTTAAAGAATATACATCAAAATTATAATATTTCATATTGGTGAAATTTTAATATTTCTCAAAATGAGCACTAAATAACGTTATAATCGTGCACTGTATGCTATATCCACTGGTCTACGTACGCCATTAACTGTAACGAATGATAACGGATGACGTTGTTTATTTTCCAAATAAGGTAAAAAACGAGGGGGTAAACTTATCACAAACTCTACATAGTATTTTATAATTTCTTAAATAAATAAAAAACTTAATAATCAAAAAGTTTTGTACTAATACCTATTAATTTAGATACGAAGGTAAATAAAAAGGAAACTATAATGGAGGGGGGGGGGGAGAATAAAAATTACAATAATCTGTATTATTTTTATGTTAATTCAGGAAATCAATTTATATTGTATTTCGCTTGTTCTATAAAAGCTAATATTTTACGAGACTATCTGAAATATAATAGCGCAAACTAAAAATATTCGATAATGATAGTTAGATAATTGATGTTTCGTTTAACGTAAAATAATGATAATAAAAATTTAATTGCTTGAAAAAATACAAATGGCTTAAACCTGCTCAGCAAATATGTCTACGTGTAAAATAGAATAAATAAATAAAAGATGAAAAAATTCAATAACCAAATGGAAAGTTCCCCCCCCCCTTCCACAAGAATAGTAAAATACTAATTTCTTTAAAAGAACAAAAATCGTTAGGTAAAGAAGAAAAAAAGCATTTTTTTTTCACTCTAAAAATAAGCTGGAACGAAATGAAAAACTGAGCAGAGGATAAAAAGGAAAGAAAAAAAAGAGGGGTGGAACGGTTTAACCGTGATCTTGTTTTGAGATTCTCAGCCATTTCCTGCTTTACTACCTTAAAAATGTAGAATTCCTTTTTCCCTTTCCTGAAAAATCTCTTTTTTCCTGCCTCCGAGCTACGCTTTAATAAATATACAGTTGCCTTTTTTTTTTTTTTTTTCTTTTTACACAAAAGTACATACTTCACAATCATGCACTACTATACCAACAGTCAGGAAAGAAAGGAAAAAAAAGACACAGATTTTCCTATTTTCTGTTCTTTTTTTTCACCCCTTCCCCCAAGCTTCTTTTAGCTAGAGTTCTTTTATTCTAGAAAAAAAAAGTGAGAGAAAAGAAACATACAGTCTCTGTTTTGGGAGGGGGTAGAGAGGAGGAAAATATTTGAAAATTTAGACCTGCTCAAGTTACCCCTAGCGTACTAACGAGCAGCAGCGACGGTAATTTGTCAAAACTCACGACCCAAGTTTTCTCTTGGAAGATTTGGTGTGGTATGTAGATATAGGGGGAGAATGAAAACAAAATTGGCCGAAAAATGACACATTTGGCGAGGATTGAATTGATTCATACATGTGGCAGACATCTTTGCAGTTTTTTGCGGATGCACATTTTTCTTCAACTGCAAAAAAAATTTACAAAAATTGCAAATGAAAAAATAATTTTTTTTTTGCGTCCAATTATGCAATAAGTGTCCCTTTTTTTAAATTCACGTTTGGAATAATTACGTAAGAAAGATTATCTATTTTGAAAATTATACAGGTATTTCTGATCTCTTCCCTCCGACAGAACGTATTATCAGCAACAGACTGTAAATATGCAAGAATATAATCCAACAAAAAAGTAAAACAAATGAAATTTGAAACCATCAAAGAGATCCCAGATATTTTGAGATTTCCAGAGAGAAATTAAAAAATTATTATTAAAGATTTTTCACAACTTCAATAAACTTTTTTCGAAAAGAAATTTAAAAAACTTCTTAAGTTATAGTTGTATGTAACAAGAGTTCATGTATTAATTTAAATTATTTTCTGAAAAAGTGTCAAGATATTTACCAAAAAGTTTCAATTTGACACATTTATTATTTATTTATTTATTATTTATTATTATTATTATTTTTTAAAGAAAAAAGCTCTAGAGATGAATTAATTTGATTAAATGTTTATAACCTTAATCTATTCAGAAATTTAAATTTAAAAAAAATAATGCTTTTCTTTATAAGAAAGTGAATAAAAATTATGGACAAAATAATAAATTAAAATAGCAGTGATGAAAAGAAAAATGGTTCTTTTGATAAATTGAAATATTATGGCGGTAAAGTAAAAGTTGTGTGTGACCATTAAATTGCTTTTAATAAACACTGTAAAAAATTCATAACCTAATTACTGTAAAAAGTTTCGGCATTTAGGGTGACGTAACTTTGTACCGTTTAATCCAATTTTACTGGAACATGTAACGAAACCAAAAATTCGTTATACCATAATTTTTACAGTAACATTTACCGTGAAACCAATAAATCACTCAAATTAATTATTGTTGCAAAAATTACGGTAAAAATAGATTCTATGGTAAAATGAATTTTACTGATGATGCATCCAATGTTCTGGTACCTTATACCGTAATTTGATCCTGAATTATTTAGCATTGCAGGAACGTCCAGAGTTAATTAAGAAAGTTTCCCGGGTTTGCACTTTCCAACCCGTAAGAGCATTTTCTTTTGTGTGTCTCTTCACCTATATTAAAATTTTTTAATAAATAGCTTAAATTAAAGATTGCATAGATTTTTTTTTTAATTAAAATAAAATATAATAAAACATACATTTTTGTTTTACCGAAGAAATTAAAATAAATCGTTGGTCAACCAATGCAAGTTCCGTATTGGCGATGGAAATTTCTGAGAATTCTATTTTCGCATGACATGCGCAGAAGTTCCTTTTCAAATCTGCGCGACATTAAATAAACTCATTAATGACTCCAAGAAATATTTTATGGATAATGGTTCGCCGAATTCTATTTTAGGGGGTCTATAAAAATAAATATACGATTATTACTTCATTCATTTCAAATAAAAACAATTTGAAGCTATCCATTCTAAAACAAAATATGTATTATTGCCCTTCATATAAATCACTATGAGTTTTATTTTAGTTGAGAGATATTGAAAAAATACAGTGAAAAAAAAAAAAAAAACGAATAAAATAAAAGTGGTGTTTAAGACCTTAAATAGTGTTTAGTTTTTCATTTAGAACAGAGTTCCAAATTTTAAGATAATTTGAAATAGAAAACAACAAGTTTTCCGATGGATTTGATTATTCATTTTACAATTTCATTCGGTATTCATTGTAAACAAACATTTGTCTTCAGAAAAATGGCAGTGATGCAATTTTTAATTTAGAAAGTTTTAAAAATCAACTGTTTTATTGAATAAACAGTGCAGGGATGAAACCCTGTATTCGAATGACGAGAAAAACATGCCTCATCGTCATGCAAAATATTACTATCACTTTGCTGGCAACCACAACACGCATTTAAACTAAATCATTTGATTGTTTTAAAAAAATGTCTTTCCACTAAGCTTTAAAATATGCACCACAAACACATGTCATTTATATAATTATATTTATTTATGTTTGTCTTTTCTGCAAATTTTTACTATTTTCCGCCAAACAACTTCTTTTAAAAAACATGGTAAGTTCCAAAAGGACAAAAAAAAAAAAAAAAAAAAAAAAAAAAAAAAAACTCAATAGAGAGTGATGTGAAAAAGCATTGATATTCAGTTCATACAAAATGTTTGATATCATTTTTTGAATATATGTATTCATTCTCTTTCTCCAGGGGATTCCTCAAATGAAAGCTGTTGATTGGAATATTCTGTTGTACCAATAGTGTCGATCTTCAAGGGGGAAGGGATTAATCCACTTCTTATGCCCCTCCCACCACTTCAATGCACCCCATAACACCTCCGGGATTTGGTGATACGCAACATTCTTTTGTTATGCATAACGTCATCTCTTTATTTCGGCAACCCATTCAGAGAAAGAGGAAATTCGGCCTCTTAAAACAAATTAGAGGTGTGAATATCATTTACGCTGGATTTACTTTTTTATTACATTTTTACACGAAAGTGTATTACTTATATAATTTTTTTATTATTTTTTTTTTAAGAATCATGTGATATGGTATTCATAGCACGAGCAATTTTTTTTTTTTCGGGGGGGGGGGCATACCTTCTTGAGATTTCTATCTTTTTTTCTTCTTAAAATTTGATGCCGTCTGATGTATACATGTGAAGTACATACGTGCGAATTTTAGCATTTATGCGAACATTAAAAGCTAAAATATTTATATTTTTCTTTCCAAAATGGCCTTTGAAGAAATTTTCGAGAAAGAAGTCGAGAAAATGGTTATAACTTTCAATTAATCATAAATAAATGCAGTTACGCAAGATACAAAATTTATCGGTACATTTTTAATGAAACATTATTTATTTCAATCAGACAATCAAGGTCAATCGTAATAATTAAACTGGTTATGAACTATTGTGAAGAAAAAAACATTAATTTTAATTTTCCTTTTAAAATTACGGTTAAAAAACCGGCAAGTCTGTCAATCCAATTAACCGTAAAGTTTACGGTAAAGAACATTTTTTACCTCTATAGCTTTGAAACCGTTTACAACTAGTATGATTAAAAAACCATGAATGCAAAACTATACGTTTTTTTTAACCATTAGCAATTAGCATGGTTTAAAAATCGTAAAAAAATGTATTTGGACATTGGTGATAAGTTTTTCGTTAGGTAATGGAGAATGCAGCACACTCGAAGCTGTGTTAAAGGGAATGGAGGAAATAGTGTGTTGTAAACGCTGAGACTCGAACCCCTGTTCTGTCCTCTGTAAAATTGAATCTTCTCGACCAAGTACCTCCTATATACCAAGTTGCGAGAAAGTAAGTGACTTCATTAGGTGAATCTAGTGGATGCGATAATATTTTGATTGTTTAACCGTTTTCGATGAAAACAGTTAATAAACGGTTTTTCTAACCGTCAACAGTTTGAATACCATTTATAGTTATTTAACTGTTTTGTTTGAATACGGTAAAATAACAATTAAATGAATTATTATTTAACCATTTTTTTTTTAGAGAAATTTCAAACAGTGTAATAAATATTGAACAAAACTTTGTTCAATGTAGAATTCGCTAACTTAGTTCATGTACTATAGATCTCATTGTAAAGAAACCAAAGTTTTTTTAAAATTTTTTTAAAACAAATTTGGAGCTATTTAAATAAATAATCAAAAGCTGAACCATAACAAATAGATAACAAAATCAATTTTTGCTGTAATGCAGTGTTTCCCTAACTTATGACTTTTGTGTACCCTTTCTAAATTTTTCGTAACGCTGTGTACCACTCATAAAAAAATGAATGTATTTTTTACTATAAAAAAATTGCACAAAAGTTAAAACTCACAACTGGCTGTTGACACCACTGATTATTAATTGTTAACTGCAAAAAATAGTCAATAAAAAAATACGTAATCGTAAATTTTCACGGCTAGCTTTGTTGTTAAATCATCATCAAAGCTTTACCCCGTCCCGCCCACGTCAGGGGGCATCCGGAGTTTTTAAATAAAATTTTTTTGAAATTTTCGTTCGTTGCAAGCTATTTCGCATAAGCGTACCCCCGCTAAACTGTTCCCGTACACCTGGGGGTATCGATCCTACAGAAGATTTGAACGTGTAGTTTTCTCACTCCTAAACATTAGGACTAACAACTTTAAATAATTTTCTATCTAACTAGAAAATAGTCCTTAGGAGTAGCATGAAAATAGTCCTTAGGAGTACGCTATACCGTTAGAAGAACTTTTAATTGCAAATTTTATTTCATCTTTATAACTTATTTAAAATTTAAAGTATAAAAAAAGTAAGTTCACGCAAATGTAGAGTAAGCTGTGAAGCTGTGATTGTTGTAAAAAAAAAATGCAAATAAATTATTGAAAGAGAATTTCCCCATCGTCATCCTAAGTTATTCTCTCATCATTTATTATAATTTTGAAAATTTTTTTAAGTATTTGTGACGTCACTCTAGGTTTTGTCTGAACTCACTTTTTATAGAGCCCTGATTGTGGCGAAATAACGTCCTCTTAAGGTTAGACACAAGGTTGGTTAAATTATGAATGAACGACTGTAAATTCTTTCAAATGAGTAGAATTTTCATTGTAGAGCCCAGTATAATGACGCAACAATAAAATGTCTAATGTGGTCCCAATATTACATAGTGCACAATGATGATAACATCAAAACAGAATGGTCTGAAACCGTTTCGCATTGTTGTCGGGGTTTTCTTATTGGCCTGTAAATCACATGGCCTTCATTACGAAAGATCCAGATTTCTTGGGTTGTCGTCAGCATAAAATTAATAAAAGTAATAAAGGTAAATTTTATCGGGATATATATTTAACGGTGTTCTTCGTGTAATATTTATTTATCACTCTTTTTATTTTGTTTATTAAAGTGAATAAAAGACTTGAAAACTAAAAGGACCTTTATTATAAAGTAATACGGAACATTCAAAGATAGTTCATATAACTGAATAACCATTTTAATACACTCAATTAGTTACTTTGATAATAAGCTTTTTATATAAAATGACACGCATTACGTTACGTATGCAATGAAAATAACGAATACAAAATTGCAAACATGATTAGGAATTGCACTGTCTTTAAATAATGTCTTTGGGAAAAGACTCACAACGAGTTGTTATAGTAATCAGAAATTAAAAAGGATTTTTTAAAAAAGGGTCGATAAGTTGCAATGGTAATCGAACAAAATGATCTAAATTTTAAACCCATTAGAATCGGAACCGAAATGTGTGTTCTTTTTGTGATCATTGAATAGCTTTTAATCTTAATGAAATAATCTACGAATCATAAAGAAATGAAATGGAGGTTGACAATTTATAGCGAAATGAACGGTCATCTGCCGGCCACTAAATATAACAAGTGGTTATTTTAAAAGTGTCAACCAAGAACTCTTTTCGTCGAAAATGCACACCGATGAGCATTTTGTAACCATTATTATTTTTTTTAATACTTATGGAATTATTATGAATATTTTATAACATTCTGAAAATTATTTTATTTCACGCTCGTTTCTTCACATTTTTATGCAATTTAAAAATGTTTACTATATTTTGATAATCTAATCATTTTTATATTTACCCTATTTTGAGAAATGATTTAGAAGAAATGCCTTTCATAATCAATTTCAAAATTTTTTTTCAATCGATGAAAAATTTAAAAAAAAGTGGCCGCTATTTAAAAATGCTAAAAAGCTAATTTTAGCCTATAGTTGCCAAACGAAGTCCCCTAGCCTTGCTGTATTTATAAAACAATGTCTAAAATAAAATATGGAAGCAGAGATTAAAAACAAAAATATATAAATAATTGGCTTTGACAAAATCTGAAATGCAATCATGATTAATTTATAAAAGGCACCTGTAAGAAATGTGGCATCGGGGGAAAGGATAATTAATAATAGTAGTTTCCCATCATGCGACAACATCGGAGAGATTCAACTGAATAGCTTTGACTCGATCTCTTCGCATGAGATGAGGGCAAGCGATGCGAGATGGCAATATAAATTCCAATCTGACACCCCTCCCCATACCATCTGACGCAAGAAGCGACTGATTTGACGCCACCCCCGTGCAGCACCCCTTTTGCTCTCCATCCTCTCGCATTGGGCGATATACGATCTGCTTGAATAATTGATGAGGGAGGAATCTCCCCTCTACATCTCAATAGAAAAGGTGTTGTCATTGTTGAAAATACGTCTTTAATAGATTTGGAATATCTTTATTTGTAGCATCGAATAATCTAAATAATCGTGTCATTAATTCTTTGACATGCTTATAGATTTGGAATAGCTTTACTTTTAATAACCTAAATAGTTACAAAAGTATACCTTGACAGAAATACACGTTAATACATTTAGAATAGCTTTATTTACACTACAAAGTTTCGAATAATCTGAATAACTATAACATTATTCTGTGACATGACTCTAGAAATTCATGTAAATAGAATTGAAATAGATTTATTTACACTACAAAGAATCTGAATCACGGTAAAATTATTCCATACTATTAACATGATTCTGGAATACACGACAAAAGATTTAGAATAGCTTTACTTGCACTATAAAGTTTTAATAATATAGATTTGGAATATCTCCCAATAAAGCTTCTCAAAAAATTTCTTTCTTACTCTTAAAATAATCGACAGTTTTTTGTTCTTAGTAGTAAAATATTCCTCATAAATTTAGAATACCTATATATTTATACAGTAAAATTTCTAAAACTCTAGGTATCCACTAAATTAATTTTATATTATTAACATTCTTATAAAAATAAATTATAAATTTGAAATCTTAATGGCCATTTATTCTCCAATATTAGCATTGATGTAAAAATTAGTATTAATGTATTTGAAATAACATTACTCCCATTCAAAATTTTCTAAAAATCTAACTTGCAACAAAACTTATTTGACGGTATTAACAATTTTTATTAAAATGCATTGCGATAGATTTGAAACATCTTTAATCTTATTTTCCTTTGATTTATAATCAAGAAAATTGATTGTAAATAAAACAAATAATATTAATAATGATAATAATCCCTTTTTTGAAGCAAACGACTAGTAAATATGCCAAGTTATCAATTTATAATACCAAGTTTATCAATTATACCGAGTTCATATTCAAAGAATTGATTGCAAAGCAAAGAAAAATAAGATTAAGGTTCCTTTTATGAAGCAATCGACTGTTATAATTGCCATTTTATCAATTTTTTTCCAAATATTACTTTTAAACCATTGTTTTTCAATAGAACAAAACCATTGTTCGACAGTATTCACTAAACGCAACACGTGTATAAATAAGATCGCCAAATGTATCGCCAAATTTTAGTAAACTCACTTGTTGAGGATCCATTGTCCAAGGAAAGTTTCGTTTTACTTGAAGGTGAAAAAGCCCATTTTCCCCAGAGTGGCCATTTACGATCTTTTGAAGGATGAGTCCCCCTTTTCGCATCCTGTTGCAAGGGTCAGATGGGTTTAGATAATGGGTAAAGATAATATGACTTGTAACAGTTAGACTTTCACTCTTTACCCATTAAAGATTATGAAGAAGGTAATAATAATGTCATATTAAAAAGTTTGTTTTCACAATCAAGCGCGTTGACTTTTTTTTTTGGGATTGTTTGAAGTACTTCTTTGCAACATTTTTAACAACTTGATGAAGGGCATTGACTGAAAACATTGATTTTTTACATCAAACAAGTCCAGCAATTTATTATTTCTTTTAATAGTCAGAAAAAGTTCTTAATATTTAATTTTTTAACAGAAAAAACTACTTACAATAGTGCGCATTTTATGTTTATTATTAGGTAGCAACTGCTACAGTATCGTGTCACCTTAAACTGAAAAAACAATTCATATGTTAAACAAGCTATAATAGTTTTTTTTATTTATTTATTTATTTTTTTTTTTAACCACTTGGAGCTCAAAACAAAATAAGATGCCATGAAAATTCCTTTAAGTTACATAAATATATGCGTGTGTTTTGGTTGCCAAGCTAGATATTAATCAAACTCCTTGAAAATGTAATCATAGACTAGAAATTGTAGAGCAACAGCACATTTGAAGAACAAACATATTAAAAAGCCATGGTGGCTGAAGGGATAGAGCGCCTGCCTCCCAATGAGGTAACCCTGGCTCGAATCCCAGCAAAGGCTGGTCGATACGAATTCCGTGTCCGGCTCGCACTGACCACAATGCTGAAGTAAAATATATCCTCAGTGGTAGACGGATCACGGGTTAGAATCCCCTTACCGTAAGGCTAACCGAGGAAGGTTTTCCTAATCGTGTAACGCAAATGCGAGTTAGTTCTATCAAAAAGTCCTCCACGAAGACAAATTCCTCCCTTTACTTGATCCTGGAGTTCCGTCGTCTTTTGGAATGGGTTCAAAATGACGAGGCTACGGAGCTGAACATAGGTCGTCTAAACCTCAAACATTGGGTCGAGCGAAGGTTATAAAATTATTAAAAAAAATAATGATAAAACAATCCCATTAAAATAACCAATTAAAATCTAGCAAAGCATAATAGAATGGAAACAGTTCAAACAACGATTAAGAGACGAACTGGAAAGATTGCATAATGAGAAGGAAGAGAACTTCTTATTTCTCAGGACATCGAATTCAAATTGAATAAAGATATCACGGATAACCGGTTTGTATATGTCACTTGCTGGCTGTTAATAATGGTCACCTTTATATGCCAACAATAGCAATTAACAGTTTACTGTTATAATATGGTAATATAAAGGTAATCAATTATTTAGTTTTGAACCTCACGTGTATATTTTATGAATGACTTCTGTAAAAACTCTTTTCTTTTGACTTACAATGTTTCATTCATAATTATTTCATTATACCACTACTCTCATTATCTCAATGGATTGAGTTACATGAGGAAAATGAAGCACTGTTATGTGATCTTTTAATTAATAATCTGTTCAACGCTAACGACAACGTTAAAAATTAACGTATAGTTATTTGTTGAACAATCGTATATTTACAATTACCTTGTCTCATGCCATTTAAAACAAATTATTTTGTAAACAAGCGAACTAAGGTAGTAATTTGCCTAGTATAGAGTAAGACCAATTGCGGTGCAATGGTTTCGTGGTCAACTTATAAAACAAATTATTTTGTAAATAAGAGAAGGTAATAATTATAGCCTAGTATTATTATTGTATAAGGTGATAATTATTGCCTAGTATAAGGTAATTATTATTGTCTAACCTGAGTAAGTGGATCATTCGCGGGGTCAACATTGCTCGCAACATTAACATTGCTTTTTGTGGGAGAAGTACGACTCATTGCTTTTCTTTCATCAATTTTATATCAATGTATTCCAATCGAAATACAGATAAATTTCGTTAAGCAAACTTTATATTATGTTGATTTTTTTTTAATGCATAGTTGCATTTTTAGCGTGCCAGTTATTTATTATGACGTATTTCTTGCAGCATCACCACATGTAATTAGCTATGTAATTAGAAAAATGAATATTATAGTAATTTCAACTTATTTAAATTTGTATTGTTAACAAATTGTCACCTTTTGCAAGGAAAAAAAAACATTATACAGTTTAATTCTAAAAGAAATTTAGGTTAGCTTTAGGTTCATTACGATTAAGGCAATTTTTATAAGTAAAAGACTTATCAATGGAGATTCTAGCTGTATAAATCATTTCACAAATAAAATTCTTTTTTTTTAAATATCTATTTTAACTTTAAAAATAGATCGAGTCTTTAATTTAGAAATTAGAGTGCTTCTGAAATGTCGCCAAATGCGCAACATTATTGGCACTTAACTACATTTTGGTAAGTACAATAAATATCAAACGTTCTATTTGTTAGGACTCAGTTAGAAACAAAACTGATCTGAGAAGTAAAATTGCTAGACTTAGATAGCAGGTACTATAGATTCACGTAAAAAGTAAAATTTTCGCTGGCTAAATCGAATTTTCATTCTTGAAAGAACAAGGAGGCGGGTTTTCAGCTACCTCCATTTCTCGGTTAACATGATTAGGTTCTTTTCTGGCGTAACAAACAACGTTCTAACAAATATTAACCACCGTAATATTCTTTCCATAAAGTAAAACCATCAAACGCCCGTCGGCTTTCTAATATCATTAAAAACGGCAGAAATATGGCGAAGCAGCGACTCATAATTGCCATAATGCAATCAGATGCTCCTAATGATATTAATTAGTGCACTGTCTCATTAGGTGCGTCAATCATCTACAGCTGCTATAACAAGGCAAATACTTTTTTTTCCTTCCTAGATTCCACGTTCTTTCTTGTCCTGCGCCAATCCGATGAAGACGCCATTTTGAATTTCGAGTAGGTCACAAAAGAATATAAGTCGTTTGCAAGGGAAATTCGATTATCAGCTTCGATTCCGCCTGTTGATTAATCGTGGGATTCGATTACAGTTTTAGATATAATTGGATAATCGATTAAGGAGGAATTGTCTGTGAGTTGGAAAGTTAAGTATGAAATGAAGTGAAATGGATGACTGATGAAATTTAATTTTGTGGAGGAAGCAAAAGTTAGAAAGAAGATCATAATAGAAGAACGAGTTAGTATTCCAAGTGTTTAAAATAAGTTAGTTCATTTTGAGAGAAACTTGCATGTCTTATCTTTTAATTTGATTACAAGAAAGAAATTAACTTGAAATAACATTATTTAATAATTTGAATCTGATTTTAATAAAGTTAATGAATAGTATAGATTTAATAATTAAAATGGTTTTACGATATTTATAATTGTGAGTAGAATCTCTCAGGAGAAAACTGTAATTTTAATTATTTCTTCCAATTAGAGCAATGCAATTAAATTCATACTTAATAAAATTTTAAAGATAAAAGGATAAAATAGGTAATGTAAAATTACTTTCAACGAAAATATTTTAAATATTAACATGGTGTATTTATTTACTGACTCACTACTGATTACGGAAAAATATGAACTATTTAAATTTGCTAAGTAATAAGTTTCGTTTTTTATTACATAAATATTACTTTTAAATCTCTGTTTCCGTAAAATAAATAAATAAATAAATAATAGCACTTTTTGAGTTTCTTATCAAGAAACGCAAAATCAGATAAATCAGTGATATTGACTTTAGTTTTAATATTAATGAGGAGAGGGTCAAATGAACTGTTAAGTTTAATTTTAGATCTCTGAGAGACCTTAATTTTAGACCGGTCAGCAAGAATCATTAAATAATTATTTCCCCCCCCCCATGCTTACGTTAAGATTTTTTTTTTTTTTCATAGTTTAGAATAATTCATTCAGAAATAAACAAATAAGTTGCTATTTGGTTCATGTATTTATTTATTACTTCCTTTAAGGATTTAATTTTTATTCGACACTAAAATGAAGGGGAAAAGCATTTTAAGTCAGAGGAAATGACTTAAATTATAAATATACCATTTATGATAGTGAAGCCAATTTTAATTTTACCATTTATCAAGCTATTTTCAAATCCCCTTTAAATTACTTAAGTTAGAACTTCACTCTAAATCAACTATATTAGCTGAATGAATACCATCATTGCCATTTTCTTCATTTTTCTACTCAAATTAATAGATTGCACGGTAAATATATATATATATATATATACACACACACACACACACATATATATATATATATATATATATATATATATAATATGCACTCAAATTTTATGAAACTATATTCGTTTTTGACGAAACCGTTTCTTGGAATATGCTCCGAGTTCATTAAAAAGACGAAAATGACATCGTCACTTTTTTCGATGTAACAAATTTCGTCAAAAGTAAAGAAATATTTCGTTATTCTAATACCGATTGTCTTGAGCTGAGGTTGATTACGAAGCGGACACTCCAGTCCTTCATCTGTTATGGTGCCCGTCGGCGCCTGGAGATTAACGAAAAATAGTTCAATGAATGTTGAATCGTCAAAATAAAGAAAAACTTTAAAAAAAAAAAAAAAAAAAAAAAACTGGTAGTAAAATTTCTTTAAGAATGTTTGAAAACTAAACTGTTTTATCTTTCCAAATTGATATTCTTAGAACCTCTTAGGGATTCTTTAATGGAAATATTTTTAAAAGGTAAGAAGGTGAGTTTTCGAATGTTTTTTTTTAGAAATTTATCGCTACCAGTTTTTTTAGTTTATAGGAGACGTTGATCACCTTGCCTTAAGGTAAATAAAACGGAGCCTGCCTTCATTTTTATCTATAAGCATACGAAATTCAATAGCAGAATTGAAGGGTGTAAAAAAAAAATTTATATGTCAAACTCATTTTTTTATAAATTGAGCCCTGAAATGAAGAAAAATGACCGCCACCATTAAGTTAGTCATTTCAAGGTCAACCATTAGTTTAAATATAATCTTAATTTAGGGATTATTTATTATTTTATTGTAACAATTTCAAATTAAATTTCCTTCAGCAACTCCTACATGCAGATTTATCAAGAATCAAACATTTTATAAATTTCTTAATTGTTTGGGCGATATTTAGAGTACGCCTTTGTTTAGGATTATTTCTTATTTTTCTTTATGATTTCACTCGTACTAATCGCGAAAATCTAATAACAATATTAAGTCATTTAAATTAAAAAATATTTCTCCCTCTTGTACTGTGAATCCAAATGAAATATTTATTTCATTCCTTCAATTTTATTGTTTTTGTTTAATCTAGTAGTTTAATTTAAGGCTTTTTTCTTTTGTGCTTTGTATATATGTTAAATAAATAATTCCAAGAAGCACTGAATCTAAATGTGGAGAGATATTGTAGCACAACACTGATTTGCCCCTCTCGACCACCGTGGTTTTTCTTGTTCTGTTTTTCATCTTCTGTTTTCTTTTTTTTTTACTCTCTCGGCAACTGTGTTTTTTCTCGTTTCGTTACTCACAATCTTTTTATCATTCTCTCATTTGTTTCATTTTTCTTTGGCAACTTTACGTTATATATTTCAAATCACTTTTCGTTATATGTTAAATCAGGTCTTTTCATTCATGTCTTGCAAGTCTTGAAAATGGGCGTCCACTTTTGAACGCTTGAAAAATGTTGACCGTTATTTTCAAGTTGAGCATTTGTGAAGTAATTTTTTACTTACACACAATCCCAAGTAATAAATTCGCGATGCCATTAGCAATAAATTAAAGTAAGAAAATTTTCGACTATTTGAGATATTTTCTTGTTTAAGACATGTAACTACTGCTCACCTAGTGCCTAAGAAAATCCACTTAAAACATCAGGGTCTTTCGTATTAAATAAAATAGGACGCATCAAATTTTTAAAAAAATAAATAGAACAAAATAAAAAAAAGGCTCACAACGAGACAGTTAAAAAACGTAAAACTAAAGGGAAGCCGTGCTTACTACTCGAAAATGCCGCAAAACCAATCCGCCATAAGTATTACGCTAATCCACTCGAAAACTCCTTGAGATCGGCTCCCGCTATTGGCTGTTAATACCGGTAGGCGCACGCCTGATTGGTTGTCTGACATTTGGTGGCTCCTCTTACCAAGCATTCCGCTTCAACCGTCCGCTTCCGCTAAAGGGGGAAGTTTTCGAGAACACTTTAGAAATCCTGGAACTCCGGCTGCCTCGCAGCTCCCGAATCCGGAATTATTGCATCGGATTTTCTGGAGTAGAGGCACTCGTCGTCGGGAAAAGATATTCGGGAATTAGTGGCGCGTGCTTCTTTTACGCTCTATGTGATGCATTCCCAAAATGCGGGATTGAATAATGAAACAATAAAAAAAAAAAAGAAAGATTGAATGAATAAAAAAAAGAGCTGATTTCTTTTGTTTCAATCCCTTCTTCCAAGTAAAAGAGAAGATCTTTTCCTCAAAATGCACAATCTCGCTTATAACTGCAGGCTGAAATTAATTTTTTCTTTCTTTTTTTAAAGATATAAAGAAAAGCGCAGAGCAATTTTATCAGACAACTCACGTTTTTTATTTTAATTTTTATTTAAGAAATGCGCAGTCTTCCAAATACGCTTGAATTTTGTTTATTCTATTTATTCGAATCTTCATAAATGTTTAAAATGTAAGACAGAAAAGGGATGAATAATAAAAGCGATTTCAACTAGTTGTTGAGAAGCTAATATGCACTCGACATATGCTTTACTGTTCGATTTTTATGCCTAGTTGAATTTTTTTTCTTCTTTTTTTTCTTAAGAGGATAAAAAAAGACTTTAAAACGAACAACAATAGCAACTGATTTGATCATAATTATGAATTAGACTTTTAAAAATTAAATATAAAAAATATTAAAATGCATTATAAAAATTCAAAAATTTTTCTATCAAAAAGAATTGGTTATTTATTATATGACTTGTTTTCAAACGTCTGTTTGAATGATTAAAACATCCAGTTATTCATTAAATACACTGGTATGCATAAATTAATCGTCATCGTTAGTTATTTTGTAAAAATTTTAAGAAACTTTTGAGGCAAATATAATTGTGAAATACAATATCTACACTCATATCAGCACATCTTGATACGCTGAAATCTTGTTTCATTCATATGAATGCTGATTCCCTTGTTAACGACATTAGTTCCTCACCACCACTCTATAGCGCATGGAAACGTATTTTACCCTGATTCGCCCCTCTCGGCTTCAACGATTTTTCTTGTTCTGTTTTTCATCTATTTTTTTCTCTCGGCTACTGTGGTTTCTTTCTTGTTTCGTTTCTCACCTTTCCCTTTTTTCGTTAGCAACTTTTCATTTAATAGTTCAAGTGGCTTAAAACTTACTTCCATTCCAAGTTTATTTCTCTTATTTAGCTTTTTAATATTAATTTGTATGCATACGATTAGCACATTTTTGGCCAAATTTAGGAGAGAGAGTTAATTTGTTCGGTAATCATTAAGCTGAATTGACACCAATCTGTCTTTTTTTTTAAAAAACTAAATTCAAGATTCTTTTTAACCATTTTCTTCTTCTTTTGAAGTAATTTCGTTGAGCAGAACATAAAATTATTAATAGCAGATATAATTTTTACGAAAACAAAAATATTTTTCCAATCACTAACTTTTATTATAACCCCAAGCAATTTACTTTAGTATTTAACTTAGTAGTATTATTAGCATACAGTCTTGAAGCCGACAGAAAAGGAAAGCAACTAATGATGAACAGATGAAAACAATTCAAATTTAGTATTCAACATTTTGAATAAAATCATCATTCATTTTTTTTTTTTTTTTTTTTTTTTTTTTGAAACCCAAATCAGAAGGGAAAAGTGAGAGGAAAACGTGTCTCAAAAGCTGTTCTTTTGTAATCGAAAATCTGCATCTGTCATGCAATTAAATGTCAACCAATAGAAGGAATGATCAGTCAACAATGTGACGTATGAGGTGGAAAATTAAAGAACAAAACAATCTTTCAAGAAATTTGTTAAGTTTCTTTTTACACCTGACCACCTAGTGGTTAAGATCTTGCATTAGAAGCCCATGTGCAATAAGCCAAGAGGCGGATGATGCCTCGAATGATTTCAAACTTCTCCAATTGGAAGATCAAGACCAGGGACAGAGCTGCCTGGAGAAATAGTGTGTTGCAAGCTAAGGTCTACTGGGCTGTAGTGCCAATAAAGAAGAAGAAAATCATTCAAAGCAGTTTGAGCCATGGAATGTTGCGCACATAACGTGCAAGGCTAGCTTTACATTCGAAGATAGATGTGATGGGATGATGGTAGGTAAAATCAAAATCTTCGAGACATCGTCACAATCAAAACCCTCAAGGATTCAAGTCTGAAGATCTTGGTGGCTAAGCTCTAGGATGAGGGTTATTGGTCCGACCTCTTTTTAATGTGCTGATTCGTGATTCAAAGATGATGCATGAAATTTCCTTGAGCAGTTTTCAATGGGGGGGGGGGAGCTATACCTACAAATTGCTTAAAAAAAACACAGAGAAGAATCATAGAGTGAGTCCATATTCTTCATAAAATATTACCCTTTTTATACTTAAAAACATTTTATTGATTTTTAATAGAACACAACTATAGCCACGTGATCAAAACTTTTCTGTAAGTAAAAGTTCAGATATGTTTCAATTTGTCTAACGAGAGATATCTCTCGGGGACTATTCATTAGAGCGCACCTTAACTACATCTAAATATTCTCCAAACAAAACATAAAAATAGCTTTAATATTATTCAATTAAAAAGAAAAACTTCAATTAAAACTTCTTTCAAGATGGTCATCAGTCGATATACCACTAACGAATATCAAGTCAATGTCTTTTCTGACACCATAGAAAGACATGGGCGTTCGGTCTCTTCTCCACCTCCTGAAGTAATGAGGCGCATCGGCGGCGCCCCTAATGAGAGGGGTCCCAAGCTGAGGATGAAAGGGCCCTCCGCCCAGTCCCAAGAGTGAAGAGAGCGCCCCAGCATTGTCTTCTCGCGTTTCTCGGGGTCGGCCTAATTAATAATGGCACGCGAGAACATATTATCAGTTTCGCGCCTGCTGTAATCGTGGTCATGGTTTGGTTTTTGCAGATTGGATTCGATACTTTTTTTAATGAGCAGAAAAGAGTATCGCAGGTGAAGATTTAGGGGATCGAAAAGCGTATTTTTTAACTGAGATATATGTTCGCAATTAATAAATAAATATATTATTTAGCTTATTGGAAATTGTGGATGAATTTTTAATACCCTTTCCATTTACACGAATACGCCTAAAAATACAAGTCATTTAATATTTTATGAAATGAAAAGTACAGGGGAAAAAAACTAAATTAAGAAGTCATATTTCATGAGTACAATTATTATTATTAAGAGTTTATTATTAAAAATACAAATGTATAAAATAGAATGCCGGATTTGAGGTAAAGTTTAATAACAGATAGATCTCAAAGCATAAATTGTCCCAAATTTAAGTAAAATCAAAAATCGTTAGATGGATTATTTTTATGATTTGTTTTTACTAATTTACATAATATCTTTACTTTGACTATCAGGTTTAAGACTATTGGTGAAAAGAGTTATCAAGATAATACCATTTTTTTTAAAAGTTAGAGGCTAAAAAGAGAACAATTTTACAAATTACCCGACTTTCTACATCGTTCAAGGACTAAATTATTCGAAAAGTAGATGCAGGAAACAGAGTAGTATACCAATTTGCTATAATCTTAATATGCAATTAAATTGAACGATATTAGATTTTTATTTATTTATTTATTAAATTTGACTACATAATACTATGTTACTTAATTAAAAACTTATACAGTTCAAGCGATCAAAACAGATGCCCATTTTCAAGACTTAACAGACGTGTATGAGAAGCAAGAAAAGTTATTTCCAACTCTAAAACGTTAAGTTGCCATTCACAAATGGAAAATCAAAGTGGAGAAACAAAACTAGAAAAACCACAGCAGTCGAAAGAGGGGGGGGGGGAATGAAAAACAAAACAAGAAAAACCACAGTGACCGAAAGGGGCAAATCAGGGTAAAATGCATTTCCACGAGCTATGCAAAAAGAGTGCTCCAAAGCGCATATAAAGTAATACCTTTTCAAGTGATATATTTTTGGGATTATTTATTTAATGCATAATACTATAGTTAAACTTGAACGAAAGCTCAGAAGTTTAACATCTTATAAACGTTCTTGCAAATAATTTCGGTATTATGGTTCAAGGTTCTGGTTTACCTAATTACGATTCAATGTGCCACGTTGAATTGATTTTTCTGAAAAAATTTTAAAAATTATATTAGAAACCTACATATGTTTGCAAACTAAACAGTGAAAAATGAATCAACACAATAAATTCGAATTTATTAATCCATCAAATTTATTAATCCAGCGTCTCCCAAAAAGTGTTTCGAGTAAAATTCAGTGTTCCGAGAGTTTTTATTTTAATAAAATAATTATTTTTGATGTCTTTAATAAGTCCTTCTAATTTATTTAATGTTTCGATTATTTTTATGAAATTCTTAAAAAAAAAAAAAAAAAAAATGACAAGGTTTAAAAAAATTTTTTTTCATTATTATTTCTCATCGAACTGCAAAATATAATTACCGAATTCAAGAATAAATAATTGTTTTTCTCCGATAACCATTTTAACAGTTTCAAAAAAAAAAAAAAAAAAGAATCTTTTTTTAATAACCATAAAATAAGCTTTTTTTTTTTTTTTATTCCATTTGATTTACGTATATACAAAAAAACTAATAGACAAAACATACCGCTGCAGACCTATGATTTCAACTGCCTAATATAAAACTAATTTTAAGATCGATGAAACAATTCATAAATTAAATCATTTTCTATAGGTGTTTCCAAATTCATTTTTTCTAGCATATTCATAGCTTTTTTTAAAAAGATGGGGGTTCCGACCGTTCCGTAAGAAAAAAGAATTGGGAAGAGCTGTTGTCATTTCATATGACCTTCGTCACAAAATAAACGTTGAATTTCATTACCAAATTCATAATTTCATTCAAATAACTACAATTTTAATGACTTTCGCAAATAACGAAATCCCTACGCAACACTTCCGTACCATCGTCAAGTTCACTGAGATCATTACAGCATCCAATCTCTAGATTTAAATATAATCAAAAATAAAGCTTCAAAATTAGAAGGTATCGCAGGAGGCGCCGGACGCGCTCAACAAGTCCCTTAATATTTATTCATTTCTCTCGCGGATGGCAACGCGAAAAGCGCGCCATCACGCTGCGTTCCAAACGAAATGACACATTTTACGATTTCCACCTCATGTTGCGAACTAATTTTATGACTCGAACGCAAAAGATAACGGCCTTAAGAGCGATATGAGAAAGACATGGAGGATAGAAGGAAAAAAAAAACTTTTTTTTTTCAGCCGTCACGCGAAAACGCTACAAAAAACAAAGCCAGATAACATCGGTTGTAAGGTGATTTATTGGCCATAGACAACTTAACAACTCGAATAAAAAGATCGTCATTCAAGCTTTCTCTTTAGACGCTGATAGTTCTTCATTAGAGAGGGATTCACGAGAGAATGTTGTGTTCTAAAAAAATAGCCAGGTGTGCAGTCAGATTTTCAAAGAACACTCCTCAACCTGTTTTATTGACAGTTTTTTACTTGCTCAGTGCGGTATTTATAGTATCTAGCCAATCTTCTAAATCAATGTGTAATAAGTATTTTACAAATCGTTAAAAAAGAGACTAAGAAAAAATTTATTGGAAAGTAGGAAATGATACTGAAAAAGAAATATCAATAGTGCATTCATTATTTTTTCGAAAACATTCGTGTTTTCCGTCAGAAGGATTTCATAAAAATTAAATTTATACACACAATCTCATTTCATTTTTTTATATATAACCGGCACTGAACAGTTTCTGTTTATGACTGTAAAATACGACTGTTATGATGTTCCAACCCTACACACTAGCTATTTTAAAAACGAAAAACAAGGGAACTCATTAGTCTTTATGGAGGATTTTTTTGATAACCCGCATTTGCGTTACATGGTCAGAAAAATCAGGAAGCTTCCCACGGCTAGCCCTAAGGCATAACTTATCAGCCTACCACTAAGGATATTTAATGTCAAAACTGTGGTCGTTGAGAGCCGGGAGCAGAATTCGTACCAACTAGCCGCCGCTTGGGATTCGAACTTGGAGGCGAATGCTCTATCCTTGACATGTTGTATTGCGCAGTGGCTGGCATCTGACTTCTTCATCTATTTAATTTGCCCTAGGGCGACTAAGACTTTTGGCGTTAGGCATAAGGAGGTGATTGGGTAATTGGCGGCTTATACATTGACTAGAGGATTAGGGTAATCTGGTGATTGGTATACTCTCGAGTCGAGGATCATCTATAGTCATTTCCTCTCCTCAGAAGTATCCATAAGTTAAAAGAAGGGTAGTATAATTAAGGTGGATGATAGTGATCGATCTGGGGACTCTATCCTGGAATCACCGCGTCTATTAAATCTATAATTTTCTGCTAATAATAGCATTAAGCATCTCTTAAAATATAACTTTTTTCGGCAAAATTACAACCTTTTAAGCACGCAATTGAATTAAATGACTGCTCTTTTCAATTCCTTTCATTCTATTCCTTTTGTTTATACAATTGAAATAGCAACGAAAAACATAATTTTTTAAAATTACATTATAATTAAGAAATTCGTAAAATTATTGAAAACGTATCATAAAAATTGGGTGAAACGTAAATTTTCATTCAATCATTAGGCACCCAGTTACTATGGTAGGATCACATACTACACATGGGTTAGAATGTCAGAAAAGACCATAAATTGGGCGGTTGTGAGTAGGGTAGAGATCTCACACAGATTTAAATTGCGGTATTCTCCTATACTTTCATTTGGATCATTTTTTAGGGAATATTCCTAAATTATTAATTCCTAAATTATAGCCCAGTTATGTAGCTCTAAAGCAAGAGCAAGGATAATTTTAATAATTATTAATGTTTCAACTCATAATTTTTTAAATATTAAAATTTTCATCACACATTTTTTTGCATTCCAATGAAAAATCGGAAATTCAATGACCGCTTTGAACGTTTGATTTGACAAATATAATCCGTTCCGCATCTTTTGAAAGAAATAAGCAAAATGAACGCCTCATTTAAACAATAAAAAAAAAAAGAGAAACGGATCTTAATTAAAAACAGATGATATGAAAATGTGATTCTCCGCCTCCTTAATCTTTTTTATTCACGCCATAAGAAGGCGTTTAAGAAACTTGTCACCCATGGATTAAGCCGTGAAATATTAGCACCAGTACAGGTGTGCTAGAAGCGCAACAAAAGCACCTGAACTCAACCCCCACAACAATGGCGCTGCTTACGGCAACAGAAATATGTGCGTATCAATTCCTCCCTCCCAACTTCATAAGCACGTGCAATATGTTGACACACAGAATCAAGCCATATCATGAAAGGCGTCACACAACGAGTAGTGAGGGAGAGGGGGGGGTGAACATCCGTCCTCTATTTAATGGAGAAATATGAATGAGTTTTAGGATTAATGTGAGATTCCGTTCATCCCTTTCGTTCGCTCCACCTCACGAAATGGAGTAGAGTATATAAGCGAGGGGGGGGGAGGGAAATGGCTATTGCGGATGGTGTTGAGGTATGCAGTCCGGCTACTAACAAGATGATGAAAGTTGTCCGACCAGTCTAGAACACCACGTGTGTGGGGTTTTCTGCTTTTGGCTACTTTTCGCTAATACCTATCGATTTTTCCTTTTGAAAATTAACTGTTAATTTAAAATAATTTTTAAACGTAAAAATTTTTTCTAGTTTGACAAAAATAGAAAAAAGTTTAATTTTTTTTAAATGTCCCTAAACATATGAAGAATGAAAAAAAAACTTTAAGAAAAAAAAAATTTTTTTTTTTCAAATGATTAAAAAATTATTTTTAATTTATTCAACTTGGAAGTGTAGACTGAAATCTCACCATAAAGCTCAAAAAAGTTTCCATTCAATGACTCCATTTATTGAAGCATTAACAAGATTATTGTAATTGAAAATGTATGAAATTAAATGGACTTAAAATGTATAATATTGTTTTTCAACTATGAATAAAAAACCTTATTCGTACAGTCAATAGAATGAAGATAAGGCTGACACTTTTACAGAATTATGACAGATGGAGTAAAACTTCTCATCCGAGGTGTTAAGATTGCACACTCATACACAATTAAATTTATTAGTAGACATGTTTGGCGTAAATTACAGCTCTGGTGATATACCCTACTTTTTTTTAACATCACATCTTTTAAATAACGTTTTTTTCTATATTATCTAATACAATCAAACGAAGACCCTCCTTCTTTTTTTTTTAATATCATTTTTTAAAAAATGGAGTGAAACGACTCATTTTATATCATAAATCAGTCGTTACTAATTTTTATTATTAATATTTACAAGAAAAGAAACAAATATACACGATTAAACAGAGATCACATGGTCTGTAATGGTAATCCTAAAAACTATTCATATTAAACTCACGTGAAGAAATAAAAAGACAACTGTATAGACAGTGCATACAAGTGGCAAACAAGAGTGTCGTCTCTGTGTATTTTTTGAAACAAAGAAAGTGAAAAATAATGTTAAAAGAGGTTCCCAATTTTGTCAATTGTAAATAAAAATTTCTTTTATTTCCGTTTGAATGTTTCGTTGTTCGGAACGTTTTGCAAATCAGTGGCACTATTATCAAAGAATTTAGGAGTTAAACGACCCAAGTTTTTTTTAATTTTTATTTCTATGAGGTATGGGCATTCAGTATATTTCGATAAGTCTATATGAGTTAATATTTTCGCATTTTTTTGTTTGGGTTTATATGATAAAGCTGTTGCAAAATAATTTAAATACATAGATTTTATGATATTTATGTTTTAGATTTCAATTTATATGTTTTAGATTTATAAAAAAAAAAAAAAAAAAAAAAAAAAAGAGAAAAAAAAGCGGTCCTTTGTGGTCATTACTTTCGATACATTTATATATTAAAAACCTTTGCAACAAATGAAATCCAAAAACATGCCTATTTAATTTTAAATAGCAAATAAATAATTAGAAAGGGGTCATAAAATTAATAGTCATCTAACGATAGTTTTGGAGAAGTGATTAAGGGTTAGCCTAATTTAAATCACAAAATTCTTTAAAAAAAAAAATAATTAAAAAAAAAGAGAGAGAGAGAGCTATTTTTTTTTCCTTGCTGACTCTGGTGCATGATATTCATGTACAAAAGCAGGAAATGTTAATTAAAAAAATCTTATTTCTATAACAGAACGATTTAGAGCAATTTAATAACAAAACATAGTTTCTCCAAACGTTTTTTACTTAAAGCTATTCCTTATCATTATCTTTAAATTGTTTGTGTTCCTCTAAATAACAGCCAAAATATACATCTTATTGCCTACTTGAAATTCTCTCAAACACACTCTTTTAAACAATTGTTATAGCTCCAAGCTCTTTCATTCAATACAAAAAACAATAAGAATAAAACAATACTAAAATAATCTAAGTAATTTTTTAAGACCGACTTTTTAATTAATTTATGAATCGGTTTTTAAGTTAGAAAAATCTTTTAAGTTGTCCCTATTAAAAGATAATTGCAATGGATTCCCAATCCAATATAACTTAAAGTTGTAGGTAAGAAGGGAAGAAAAAAAAAATCCTCTGACGATTAACAGCAATTTGTTAACGTGCAGAAAAACAAATCTTGTTTAGGACTCCTCTCATTGCCGAACAATGAAATCCCGAAATAGACACAAATCATGCTTACTTAGCGTGACAACAATGCTCCATTTCTTCCATCCTCAATTAGGTAACACTTTCTCCGCGGCGAGATTTACCTTCACTTTGGCGACTATTTTCATAGTAAATGAGAAGGGGAGAAAACAAACACTGGCAACCCTTGAGCCACCCCATAAAGTTTACTGCCCTCCCTACCCACAACTGAAACTTTCTTCTAAGAAAAAGAAACAAGGGATACATATGATGATCAAATTCATTCCCTTTATGTTTTCATAGAGAGAAACTTATTAATTTGTTTTACAAACCAGCACTGTAAAATTGACCGTAGCATCAAAAGAAGAAGAAGAAAAAACGGATTTGAAAGGGTCACGGTCGTTTAATTCATTTTCTTTTTTTTAAGTCACCCCTAAAAGGGGAGAGAAATCGCTTGAGAGGGGAAAAAAAGGGTGGAGGGATAATTATCTCGCAAATTATGATAGATTAATAAAGCTCGAGCTAGGACGTCGAAGACTGGCTATTTAAAAATATGACGAGGCGATGACGATAGATTTGAAAGAATGATCTAAAAAAATGCTGGAAAAAAATCCAGTCATTAGGATAATCTGTTCCGATTTATTCTCATTTGAAATGTAAAATAGATAAATTAAAGCTTATTTCGGTTTTGATTTATAAGAGATGACAGTATAATTTTATGGAACTATGAATTTATTAACTTCATACATTATATTTAAAAAAAAAAAAAAGGAATGAGAAATTTGAAGACATAATCGTTTTTAATAAATAAATCGATTTATTTTTAAATGTCAATTTTGAAAAAAGTTGTAGTCCAAGCATTAAACTATTTCTATCATAATGAGTGATAAAAATGATAGTTCAACTACTAAGTAAAATATGCTATAAATCTGTGCTAAAATTGATTTAAAATGGCCGGAAACTCAAGGTTTCAATTCAATTAATAAGCTGATCACTAATTGTATGCAGAATGAAGATGGTGGAACGTTTTTCGATGAGTGTGCAAATTAAATTATGCTTTTCAGATGTTTAGTTGTTATATTTCTTTTTAAAAAATAATTATTTCAAACCATGGAATTACAATGTTTAACTTTTATTTGCTGTTTAATTATTAATTTACTTTAAATCTGAAACAAAGCAGTTATTTATAATTTATCATGCAATCCATTGATGCAAACAACTGTTTATATAATTATGAGAAATTGCTATATTGAAAATATTTTCATAATTTGTAATTTAGTTTGGGTCATTTCTTTACACGAACTTCCCAAGAAAGAGCCAAACAGCTTACGATAGTGGAAGGGGCATTCTTCTGGAAAATGTCCCATTGGCGTCAAACCTGTTTCTAATGCGCTTTTCTAATGCCCTGTTTCTAATTCGATTACTAATTTATTTTTTTTGAAATGTTGTCTTCATTGAATGTAGTTGAATAAAAAAAATTTAATATGAATTTCTTTTGCACTAGAAGAATCCATGTCACGCGTCACTTGTTCACAATCTTCTAACTTAGAGGACGTGCATCACACCCATTTTGAAGTTTAACTCAAAAGACGGGAAAATTTTTGTATCAAAAAATTAAAAGATCGCAAGAATCTAAAAACGAAATGAAATATTCAATGTGCTTGCATAAATTAAAACCTTAAGAATGCTGAACACAACAGCAAACCCAGGACAGAAATTATATCTCTGAGACAGGGTTATTGAAAGTATACAGGCAGAAAGCGAGCTTAACCTCGAAGGTTACGGCTCAACTATCACAGTTAGATTTTAAATCTGCATCGGACGCAATTCGTTAAATTTAAATACTTTAAAGATGTTGCTCTCCAAATTTGACTCTGGAATCTGAACGTAAAAAACATTTCAAACTCTCTGGTCTGTCTGATTATGTTAATAAATGTAATTTTATTCATAAAATAGTATGAAAGTGTCAAAAAATGTTAAAGGATGGGCAGATATAGCGCTATATAAATAATATTAATCAAAAATCCAGCTTAATTAAATATTAAATTGCAGAATCTATTTGAAATAACGTTTATAATTGCTTTAGAAGTTAAAGATTATAAGTCAACATAGTTGGAACTAACTTAGATAGAATAATTACTCATCCTATTGGTTTACACTCCCAAGTAAATCGCATCCAAGAAAAAGCAGCTGATTGACTGCTTGAAAATGCAAATAAGAGGAATAACTGTACATTTAATAATAAAATGAAATCAAACTGGAAAAACCATAATGAATTATCGACAGAACCTGAATCGGTTGCGAAAAGTCGATTATAAAACATCAGCAATTCGTGAAGCAATTACTTAAAGTTCCTAATATTAAAAAAGCAATTCCAACCTTTTAGCTTGTCTGTTCACTAAATGAATAAAATATTTCAAAAAGAAACGCTGAAAGAAATTTTATACAATAAAACCAACCAGAATTAGTCTGCAACCCTATCTGTCATTCCACGAAAGATTCAATCGCTGAAACTATTTGGAAACTGAATAACCCATTGATTAATTTCTTTAGTAGATAAATAATGAAAGGTCAACATAGTTCGAACTAACTGAAATGGAATAATTACTTAAATACGAATCGGCCGTTTACTCCCCAAGCAAAGCTATAAATTGTCTTCAGTATAAACTAAACTCTATTCATCCTATCAGGAGATTACCCATTTGAAAATGCAAACAAAATAATGAATAACTATACATAGAATAGTAATAACGAAATACACATTCAAACTGGAAACATAAAGACTGAAAAAGTAAAAAATAAACTGTAAGGAAAGCAACGAACTGATTTCACTTTAGAATATTTAGCAAAGTAAACACTTGTATTTTATTCGCATTTTTTAATTCAAAATCAAACTAATTAAGGAGAAGCACGTTTCAAAGTCCTCCAAATTCAAGAGTGTGCGCCGATTTTACAATTGAAATTAAATCTAAAAATTAGCGACAAGGCTCCCCCCCCCCCCCGCTGAATTCGTTAATTAAGCTGAATCGCTGTTGGGGTGATTCTAACTGAGCTAAAATTAGATAAAATTCTCTTTTCATTTCTCTGGCTTTCTGCTAATTAATGGAGTAAAGTGCAATTTTTTTTTGGTATAATTTCAAAACAGTGATTTCGTGAAGCAGAGAACTTTTCCCAAAAAGAATAATTTGATAAAATTTCATGAGTTGTGTGATATTAAACACTGCTATGACATTTTTGTTTCTTTTGATGATTTTTTTCAAAACCATTTTTCTGTTATTCAGGTGTCATTCTAAATATAAACTCATAGAAAAAAAAAGGTCCCAAATTGCAAATAGAGAGTATATTATTGCACGTAAGCTGAACACTGGTTACACAAGTGGGTAATCTATAAGTAGTTTTGATAAAGCTCGTGTATATCTTCCAACGTAGTTATTGATAAAGCGATGTGACAAAAATAAATAATTAAATAAATTAAATAAAAAAAACGATGAAAACATCAGATGCACTACATTTATAACATTCGTGTGTTATTATTTTTTTTTATCATAATGGTTTACAAACGAAGTATACTAGTTAATACATGTTTTATAAAAATTAATTTCATTCCTAAGTTAAATTTTATCACTTTAAATATAATATATTACCTCAGCAACCCAGCTAAAAGAAGACTGTACTTGACTGTACAGCTATTCACCATCTATCATAAAATAAAATAAAAAAATAAATAAATAAATGATTAAAAAACTACATGGAGACTTGCTGTCCTCCTCTGACGTCGTAGCAGAACGTGATTATTATTATTTTTTATTTTTTTAAAATTTCTATCGCTTTAATACTTCATTGAATTCGGCGTGATGGGTCTTAAGGGAATTTGAACATCTTAATTTCATATAATAACAAATTAGTGCATAATGCACCCAAAATAAAAACAACTGCCACCATTCGCAAACAAAATTTTCGCCATCGGAAGCAAATGATTATATATATATATATATATATATATATATATATAAATCGAAAAATGATAGGTATAAACAAAAATTGATACGAACGAATCTTCTACCGGAAGTTGAAACAACCTCTGCAAATAGTGCCCCCTACTGTTGAGAGCACGAAACACGGTCGACAATAATGTCAGTACCCAAATATATAAACAAATGAACCCAAATAAACATAACGAAAAACTTAAAATTTTCCTACAATTTGAGTACATGCGTATTACTATTTAGCATTGGCATTTGAGATTCTTAATTCAATCCTAAATATGAATGTAGCAGAACACAAATAAATGAAAAAATAAATAAAAGTAAATGCATGTATAAAAGTGAATCACGTGATGCGGCGATGAGTATTGTTTGACGTTATCAGCATCATCCAAGAGAGGTAAGTCTATGACAATTCGTGTCGTAAGACAACAAAAGACATCCGACCTTGTGATAAAAAAAATAAAGAGTCAATTGAAAAGCACATTTTTTAATGCTTAGGACAGGGTTTTTACACTCGTGCATCAAAATGACGAGGAATCATTCACTTAAATTGATGATAGAACAAACAAGCATCGTCTCCGACAACATCTACAAAATGTCATGCTATTAGCTTATTTAATTCATTTATACCATTTTTGTTTAATACGAATGTTGGAAATTTCTGCTTTTAGGATTAAACATCATTATATATCTTTCTGTTAAATCTTCATTAAAAAATTAATTGCTGTTAATAAGCGATTAGACTAAGAATGATCAAATCTTATTTTCGATAAAAGTTTGTTTAATTATAAAAAAGAAAGGTTTTCAATGGCGGAAGATAAACATAATTTAGTTCAAAAAAATTGCATTAGAAAACGAAACGTACATTTTAAAAATACCTATTTAAAGAATTTTAAATACTTATGTAGTACAAAATTAAATTTTTTATAGTCGTTGATTTTGCATAAAACTACATATTTATTTTACCAAATCTTCAAATATAGCGATTTTTGATTTTTTTTTTTTTTTTTTTAAAGCGTTTGTGATGCTTTTATACATTTTAATGATTATTTCATGAAATAAAATGAATATGCTATTGACAATGGATTTTTTTTTTCCCCTGGAAGAATCTTAAGTAACTTAGCAAAATTCAGTTATGAAGACGGGATTTAAATTTAATATAGGATGAAATAATTTTAATTTAAATTTAATCTAGGGTGAATTTGTATGGAGCAAAAAGGTTTTGTGACTTTTTGCGCGATCGACCCTTTAAATTAAAGACTTATTTATCATTAAAGTAGTTAATAATTGAACATCAAACAAATTTTAAATTTCCTGAAAAATAGATATGGCTACTGGTTTTGGTCATTTGGCTTACATCACTTTCGCATTTTTTGAAGTTTAAATTCTGCTTTTGAAGATTTAAAATTTTCTAAAAACTTCATGCATTTTATAAAACGAATCTAGATAGATACTTTTTTTTTTTTTTTGAAATATGGAAGTGGATCGAAAGTTTAACATTTTAAATAATTTGCTCAACTGTTTCGAGCATCTTCACGTTCAAAATGTTAAGACATCCTTTAAACCCATTAAGGTGCTCTCCATCACAAAAATAGTCATTTCTTACAGACATACACACAGAAAATTTTGTTTTAAAGTTAAGAATAATCTATAACAAAATGTTTATTAAAATGACACGTTATGTGTGCAATTAACATGCCATTTTAAAAAATCAGAAAATTAAATATCAATAAATAGAGATCTCAAATAATGTCGATACTTAAAGCCATACAAATATAAACCTTTTTTCAGCATTAAAATTCAAAACATTTAAATTACTATTTTAAAATATGTATCGTAAATCACTTAACCAAGCGAATAAAATCGTCACTACTTGAGAAGCGGAGTTAAACAATTTAACTATTAAGTTAGAGTTAGTATAAAATAGATTAAGCAATAAACTAAATTTCGATTATTTTAACAAAATTGTGTAAAAAATTTGACGATTCAACGTATTAAAAATACTACAAACTACATTTAAAGTTTGTTATGTTGTTTATAACAAACTTTTTGCCAAGAACAGAAAATGTAGGACACCGACCTAGAGAAGGATGGAACTATAAAGAGGATTTAAGTCAGCAGAAAGAGTAACTCCTTAACTTAATAGACTTCGCCGAGACCGAAATCTCATAAAAATCTATCTATATATAATATATATAAATTTAGAAAAAAAAAACCCGATGATAGTTAATAGAAAGAGGCTTAAGAGGGGTCAAGCAACCGAGCAATTTAATCCCATTTCTTGGAAGTTTAGTAACGAAATCGTTCCTTCGAAAAAGCCTTTTCCATTAAAAAGAAAGGAGATAAAAAAGTAGTTCAATTTTAATGGATAAAAAATGCTGAACACTACATTTAATTCATTTACATGTATGTAACATTCTTGTAAATTTAAACCATTTAGTTAATAAACATTTTGAAAACGCGTCAATTAATTTTGAGAAAAAATAACAGTATTAAGAAATAAAACTTATCGTATAATGGAAATTAAATTACGGTGACATATAATAATTTTACTCGCACTTCCGTATTCATTTTTATGAAACCTCCATTCTAAATAGTCTATTTTAAAGTATAATAATATTTTAAATAGTATTGTTTCAAAATTTATTATAGCGTTACGTCAAATGATCAGCATTTCATAATATTTGCAATGTAATTATATTATGTAATGTAAAATTTTTCTAAGAAAGTTTTATTTTAAAAAAAAGTGGTAGCATTTATTTGAAAAGCAGAAATGAAAGATTTTCAAAAAGTATTTATGATAAGCTGTTTGTGTATATTTATTTTCATATTATATAAACACAAAAATTTATAACTATATAAACTTAAAAATGAAGTTACTGAAAGGCTATGAGTGACCTATATATATATATATATATATATATATATATATATATATATATATATATATATATATATATATATATATATATATATATATATATATATATATATATATATATATATATATATATATATATATATATATATATATATACAGCAAAATAAATAAATAAAAAAAAAACAGAAAAAAATTAAGATAAACAATAAGTATCATTTATTGTAAGTAAATAGAACTCATAAGATATGTTCAAAATGAAGATAAAACAAAGGTAATGAAAAAAAATACGGGGGGGGGGGAATAATAATAATAACAAACAACTGGGAAAAGAAAAAGAATTAATAAATATAAAAAAAAATATATATATATATTAATAATTCTTTTCTTTCCCCAGTTGTTTGTTATTATTATTATTCCCCCCCCCCTTTTTTTCCATTTGTCTGTAATTTACCTTTGTTTTATCTTCATTTTGAACATACATATATACATACATACAGGGCCAGCGCTAAGGTTTTCAAATTAGTAGCCAATTTTCAAAAGTCTTCGTCAAATGCAAAATTTTTTCGATTCGTTTCCTCCCCATAGAAAGCTATTTGAGGGTAGTTTATTTCAGGCTTATATTATTTGGACCCAATTGTAATTGGTTATGCGGTGCATCTAACGAAAATTACCGTAATCGAGTAAGAAATACTGATTTGTTTAGAAAAATTCATATTGACGTAATTTTAGTTTCTTTCCAGAGGAAAAAATCATTCGACAAAACACAAATTTATTCGCCAAATTTACGATTTTATCTCATTTGGCGCGATGGCGAATGCTTAGCGCGGGCTCTATTTATACACACACACGCATACTTATATATATATATATATATATATACACGCATTGACTGTATACATATATATATACACACGCGAATGAACATTTCCTTTTTGTCTTGAGCTTCATGTTTTTAAAAACAATCAAATAACCCTAAACTAAAGAAATAATAATAAAAAATTAAAAAAAATAGAAAGGGGAAAAAAATGCTTCAAACACTTAAAAATAATTTCTAAAATGTGAATGTCAAACTCCTAACTTTAATCATGAATAAATAAGGTCACTAGAAAAATATATTTAGTACGGTTTAATCATTGTTCTACTTCAAAATAATGTTCCTTTCCTAATCAGTTTCAGTTAAAATAGAAGTAAAGAAAAGCACGTGTCTCATCCTAAAACCCACATATAATTCACACTATGTACACATCCGGAAAATGATTTGGGAGTGGTAAGGAGCCAACAGCACTGTGCAAACACACAGCAACCCAAAAGCCTCTAATTTCGACTACCGACCTCTACCTCCCTCCCTCCCTACCCTCTAAGTTTTCTTCAGAAAATTCTCATTCTTTTTTTTTCTCGCCCCCCCTGATTTTGATTTTCTTCCCCAATTTACCTCATTTCTCTTGGCCTTGGCGAAGTTCAAAAATATTAGGAACATTTTTCCAACAAGACGTGTGGGTAGGTTTGCCACATAAGTATATTCATTGCCCAAAATTTGGCGTTCAAACAACGGTTGAAACAAATAAATCAACTACATTTTTGTTGATGTTTTCCAGACAGTAGTCTGTTTGTAGATGAAACAAATCTTGCGAACTGCGTTTTTTTCCGCCCATTTTATTAATATTTAAAAAGGGTAAGTTAAAGTTAGGTTGCTTCGATTTAGAGCCCCTTTATGACAATGAATTAATGCGTTTATATACATAATAAGTGTATGAATAGCCATTCGATGACAGCAAATCCACCAGGATTTATATACTCATTACGAACTTGAAGCACATGCTTAGACATAAGCCAAATGGTGTTTATAAAAAAAAAAAAAGTTTAAACTTATTTAATATATATATATATATATATATATATATATATATATATATATATATATATATATATATATATATATATATATATATATATATATAATTATTCTGACATAAACAATGTGCTATACCATTAGCAATAATAAGCAATGTAAAATGAAAAGCTAGTAAAACGCACCATTTACTCAATGAATACCAATCATTCAACCAAAAATGTATGTTTCAGACTAATTATATCTTACACACCACTCACCAACCTATCACAATAAAGTTTTTATAAAAAAATTATATACATAATAATTAAGTATAAAAACAAGAAAAACAAAAACCAATAAAATCTTTTTATTAGTATGCAAGTAAAAGAATCACATATGCAAGAATTATCTAAAATCTATATTGAAGAGTTTAAATAAACACAAATGATAATTTATGCGTATGAGGTTGGAAAATGGCACAACGTGTAGTTTCTTTTTTCCTCCATAAAATTCTATTATTATTATTTTGTTAACAACAGTAAAAATGATGTATTAAGGTTGGAAAAAATTCGAAATACATAAGTTGTAGAAGAAACACATACACACAGACAGAAATGTCGAGCAGATACCTTTACCAAAAAATATATAAAAAAAGAACCTAAATATAGAAGCGAAAGGAAAAAAAAAAAAAAAAGACAAAACATTAAAATACAGAAAAAAATTAACTATATAAAAAAGAAAAATATCGAGAAAAAGCTGAATACATCATAAAAATATCCTAAATACAAAAGGCGGGAAATTATCTTTAATTGTAAAAAAAAAACATTCAAAAACAAGAAAAATGGAAAGAAAAGACATTTAAACACTTAAAAAAAAAAAGAAGAAAAAAAAAAAAGGAGAGAGTGAGAGAGCAAAAACACTCCTAAATACAAGAAAAGACCTTAAAGATGATTGAGTCACGAAAAAGAGAGCCTAAAATTTCCGCAGTCATTTTATGAATTTTAATCAACGATGTATTGTTTACGTGATCGGGATGAACTCAATTTATGTGTTGTATTTTATTAAACCGTGAAGTTATAAAACGCAATAATTGTCAATTACAAACAAACTACTTTCTTTCATTAAGCTAATATTTCCATTTTCTATAATATGGTTCCATTCAACGACGAAAACTTGTTTTTTTTCTTCCTGCTATTGTCGCCAATAATTATGACTCATTTTAAAAATTATTCGAAATACATAAGTTGTAGAAGGAACACACACAAAAAACCAAACCTCGTATAATGAATGCAATATAACATTTCCGTTGATTGTAATTTACACAAAAATAATGCATACTTTTTGCAATGAATACCTTTCAAATCAATAACTGCTCTATCCGTAAAAAAAAGTTTGTTAAATGCAATTAATAACTTTCTTTATTTCGAAATGGGTCACCATTTCTGTAATTGTTATAAATATATTAATTTAACTACGCAATTTGGCAGGGGAAAAAAAACGCATTTTTTTTTTTTTTTTTGCAATTATACCTTTAAATAAAAATTGTTAAGATAAATAAGCAACAATAATTTGAAATTAACTGTATTAAATGTCACATCTTATGCCAATTGCGCATAGATAAGTTTTAAAAATTAATTTTTTTAAAAATTTTATTGATATATTTCTTTTTTTATAATTTTTCCCTCAGAGACTTTTGTTTTTTCTAAGAACTTCATCTCAGTAGGGAAAAATAATCCATGTTAGAACAATTTCAAAAATATGTATCCAGTTTAGTTAAATCTAAAATTATGTTTCGAATTAATAATTGTTCAAGTACGGTTAAAAAGAAAAAAGTTAAAAAGCACGTTTTGTGATAAATGAATGTGTATGCCATTTTATTTACATAGCAAATTTCATTTAATACTTCTTCCGCGAGTGCTTGAATAGAATACTTTACATTAAAACCTAAACAATCTTGAATAGATAAAGAATTTTATTTCATTTTAAATTTAACTTATTAATCCAATTTTTACATTGATTACTGTTTCAGTTAGTAAATGACTATAATATCCTTAATAAAAAAAAACATCTCAGCCGAAACAAGACCGTGTCGTATAACCGTGTTTCAAGATGAATCTCGTTAAATGTTCGCCAAAAATGAGCGATAACACGCCAAAATAAAAAACCATTATAGAAACAACGGAACTCATGAACGGGACTCCTATTAAACCCCCTTCTCAACTCACAAAATCAAGGTTCGAAACATAGCAAAGAATGTGACGACTCCTCCCCCTTCCCTAAGAAAAAGTAAGAAAATGACCATGTTAAGAGCAAGCAAGAACTTCCTAAACCCCCCTTCACCTTAGAAATGCAATCACGATCTTTTTTACGTTCTCTAGGCCCCCGGGCGTCAGGGGTACACCCACCTGTCTGCGAAGGTCCAGTAGACAAACGAGGCTCTCCTTTTCCACTACATGGATAACAACCGAAGGAAGAAAAAACTCGTCAAAAAAACAAAACAATGAAAACAAATTCAGGCGAGAAGTTAAGTTTGAAGAAAGAGGGGAGAGTAAAAAAGAAAAAGAAGATTGTTTTTAGTGGTTTTTGTTGCGGGAGGGGGTTGGGGGCAGCATAGAATCGTGACGCAATGGTCGTTAAAGCAATCATAACGATATAAAAAAATAATGTATATACAGGATTGCTGGTAGATTTGCAAAGCGATAATTAAGAATGATTGGTAGGTTCCTGGGACCTATTGAACGAGATGAGATCGTTACAATGTGGAAATCGGGTAGTGGTGATTGAATCTCATTACAGAGTTATGGGTTATTTGCTTTTAGTTATAATTGATAAGTCTACCATTAACTAATAATAGAAACTGTTATTTTAGAGCTTGGAAAAATTTTCGTTTTGCACTGAATAATTAAAAATGATTGTTAGGTTCCTTAGCCTATTGAAAGAGTTGATAAATAAAGAGATTCCCATATTTGAAAATCTAGTAGTGGTGGTTTTATCTCAAAGAATTATGGGTTATTACAGCAGATTAGTTCGGATAAACTAATAGAAAGTGTCCTTCTCAGGCTTCGGAAAATTTAGTTTTTAACTGAACCTTAGTGTAGGCAATTGAATTTCTTTAATGGACGTCTTCATATAAATCATGACAAAATAAATATTTGATTTTTAAATGTTCCAAAAAAGTCGTAATAATCTAAGTAAAATTAGAAGTACAACATACTTTTAAGAACCACGTTGCAATATGAATTCATAGAAACCAGTGTTAACCTATTTATGTCCAACCACGTGTACTTTTGCAACAAAGGAGTTAAAAAAGTGGGAATATATCTTAAAAAGCAGTTGAACCTGACCTGACACGGCACATTGAAATTTACAAAAAGTATTTTAACAAATATATATTCATAAAATTGGATCTTTTCATTTTACAACCGTCGTTGAACAGCCGACCTAATTTTGGGTTAACACATTAGCCAATTTTGGGTTAACACATTAGCCAATTTTGGGTTTACGGGTTAGTTCCATTAAAAAGTCCTCCACGAAGGCAAATTTCTCCCAATACTTGATCTAGGAGTGCCCTTGTCTTCTGGATTGGGTTCATCATTACAAAGCTAGTTGAACATTAGCAGACGCATTTGCGTTACATGGAGTGGAAAACCACGAAAACCTCCCATGGATAGCTTGAAGGCAAGGGGACTCTAACCCATGATTCGTCTACCACTGAGGATATTTAACGTCAGCACTGTGGTCGGTGAGAGCCGGACGCGGACCAGTCATCGCAGGGATTCGAACCTAGCCCAGCTCATTGGAAAGCAAACGCTCTATACCCTGAGCCACTCTGGCTCAAAACTGGATCTCTTTTTTCTTATTTTATAACTGTTGTTGAACAGCCGACCAATATTCTTGGGGCTTACGACTACGAATGTTCAACTCCGTTGCCTTGTAATTTTGAACCAATGCAGAAGACAAGGAAACTCTTGGGCCAGAAACCCCAGAGGTATTGATTTGTTATGGGAACGTGGAGGAGTTTCTGACTCGGCAAATTTAACGCGTATCAGTCACCATTTACGGTATACGGTTTTCGACCGGCGGGGATCGAACCCCCGATCTCTTGGACATGGGCCCAGTGCCCTACCAACCACGCTATCTTGGCATTGGATCTTAATAACCGTCGATGAACAGCCTTCGTGGAGGACTATTTGATGGAACTAACCAGCATTTGCGTGACACGGAGAGGAAGACCACGAGAACCTCCCACGGTTGGCCTGACGGCAAAGGGACTCTAACCCATGATCCGTCTACCACTGAAGATATTTTACGTCAGCACTGCGGTCGATGCAAGCCGGATGCGGAATTCGTATCGACTGTGATTCGAACACGGTTGCCCCATTCGAAGGCGAACGCCAAATTCCCTGAGGCTCTCGCCTTGGATCTTCCGTCGTTGAACAGCAGACCCAATTTTTGGGTTAACGACTACTAATGTTCAACTCCATAGCCTTGTAATTTTGAACCAATCCAGAAGACAAGGAAACTCCTGGATCAGTACACCCAGAGGTATTGATTTTTTATGGGAACATGGAATACTTTACGACTCGACAGATTTAACGTGCATCATTCACTTCACAGGAAGTCTTCGACCGGCGGGGATCGAACCAATGAACTTTTGGACATGGGCCCAGTGCCCTACCAACCAGGCTATCCAGGCCTTAGATCTTGAGGTACTTAGGCCAACTGTTCAAATTTAATTATCTTAGGTGACTTTAAGAGCTCATCCACCTTCTGAGCAAAAAATAATGAAACGCCAAATTTCCCTTTCCTGTGTTTATGTTGAGATTTTCTTTAAAGCTAACTTTTGTTTCAAACGTGAGCAAGCGTGTGAATTTCAGTTATTTATTCGAATTTTTTTTTCTCCAAACATTACTCCTTTGTCAACAAATTACATATCCTTTCGATGCTTAAGTCATATTTAAACTACCCTCGACGTGTCATGCTTTGCATTAAAAATTAAAATCAATTCATTAAAGTTTATCTATATGAAATTTGAAAAATGTTAAACAATTTCGGTCAACAAAAGAAAAAAAACTGATGATCAAATTTAAAAAATTCAGTCATAATATACAGCTAGATTCCCTAATTTTAATTTATTGAGCTGTAAATATAAATAAGCCTTTAATCTTTTCATAAATAGTAGTCCATAAGAGTCATCAAATTGTAATTCATTAACACTTTGCTTCATTAAACTCATTAAATTCTTGATACTCGAGAAGGGTTGATTATGAAAGGGGGGAAGAGAACAATACTAAAATAAGTGAATCACATATATCAAACTTCTTCCTTAAAATTCATCCAAATGACTGAGGTAAAAAAAAAAAAAAAAAAAAAAAAAAAAATTTATCAAGAAAAGAAATATGCATAGGGAAAGATAATAATTCTAGCAATCTGTCTTTTTTTAAATTTATTTTTAAGACTACTCAAAGAGATAAGTAGGCGTAGAATTGTGGTGTTTTGCTGAGACCCTAGTGATAAAATAGAACCAAACAAATTGATCCGAACAGGTTCTCAAGTGTCTGAACTTTTTTTCCACGGGTGGTACCCCTCCCTCATACCCAAAAGTAGTTTTGCTTATCCCCCCTCCCTTTTTTTTTCCCATACCAGATTCCCCCATATCTACTTCTAGGAAATGGGGAAGCTTCTACCTGTCCTGCTCTTCTCATTACTTTTTTTTGTTGCAAGGTCAGAGATAGAATGTCTAGGAGAAGAGGAAAAAAAAAAAGGTTCTAAATTGAACCATAGAGGGGGTAAAATGCTTTGATAATTGTAGGAGTACCGAACTAATCACCTCGTGTCATTCAATCGTTTCAAAGACACTATAATATCCGTGAAATAAAATTTGAGGCAACTTTGAAGAGTTTTCTTTTCAAACTGAACTATAGTAGTATATGGTTATCGAGTGAATTAACTTAGCAATGCAATAGGGTTTAATAAGCGCTTTAGGGTCGCAATACATCTAAACTATAACGGTTTCTCAAAAATGTGTCATTTTTTAATATCTAACATGTACACTTATTAGAAATTCTGTGTTGAACCATAACATCTCTGCAACCATAATACGATGCTAAATCACCATACGATGAACCACATGAAGCATTCCACAAGTTGATGACACTATAATATAGGTTCAACTGGACATTATTATAATGTCTTTGCAAGATTCAAATATTACGTCAGCATTTCGGACTTCTTATGGTCACCCCACCCATCCCTGTTTGCGTAAAAATGATCTCCTTGCTTTTTCTTTCTTTTCACTATCCATAATTTTAACTGAAGTGATTTAATTCTAAGAATTAAATGACAACAGATCAAGTCAGAATTAAATTCAAATAAAAGTACAGTTTTGTACAAAACAAATGTTTTTTTTTTCTTGGAATTTTTCCAAGTGCAATGAATTTCAGATAGATTTAAAAAATAATAATAATAATAAAATAAAGTAAAGGAAGGATTTAACGTAAATATTGCTTCCTCCTTATGGTGCTTATGTAATATTTGAATAAACCATACTGATATTATACCGGTCTTTCTAAAAATTAATTTAGCTTACACTGCTTATGCTACCTTTTTAAAAAAAATTTTTAAAAGTAAATAAAAGGGAGTGTTACTTCATCCGAATTGTCTCGCGTTAAGTTAAAAATAAAGATAATAAAATGCATGGTTTAAACGGGACCTTAAATTTAAAATGTTTCCTTCCGTTCCGATAGCTGTCATTCTTTTTTGCAGATGGAAGTAACGGAAAATATTCCTAAGAATGAGCAAAGCTTTTGCAATATTTTATACCATCCTGGATTTTTATAAATTGTAATAGATAATGCAAGTGAAATAACGAGTAAACTCGTCAACAATGTGTTAAAAAGAGCTTTCACCGAGTTAAGAATTAGAAAACGTTTTACAGAAATGAATTTGGGAGTATTTCAGAATATTCATGTGCCTAGACACCTTCCAAAGGAATGCTTTATCGACTGAATGAATGATAGCTCCAAAATGGATAATGTCTGGATTATCTGTATTGGCAGAACCGACCACTCAAGTGTTTTTTCGTCAACCCCAGTAAGTAAAACACAGCAATAATGATAGTGAAACCGTTCCTCCCAATGGGGGATGACATGTCCTGAGCACTTATTTTATTCTACCAGTAAATAAGTTCACTTTGTAAATAGTTCCTTGATCCAAATAGTTCACGAAATATTAGTTTTTAATAAAAATTATTATTCATTGAATTGGAAGAGAAGATGAGTGCATGAATTTTAGTAAGTGGCATGTTTAGAAAATTTGAGAATATCAGAAAATAGAAAAATATCTTTTTCAGAGATTTGGAAGGAATAAACTTATATAAGTTGTAAAGCTAACCATAACACACTCTTGAATCAGAGGGTTTTGGACAATCACCCAACAAAAATCCTTCACGTTTTTTTTTTTTTTTTTTTTTTTAAAGTTCTATTCGAAAAACTTTTCTTTGCAGATTCTCAAGAATGCAATTTGTGCTGATGAACTATTTAAATGAAGAAATCAGAAAGTCCTCATAGTAAACGGAACGGTCTTTTCAAAAATAGACTGCTAAAACGGAATATACCTTTCCTTGCTACCATCACAAATAATACTGTTTATTTATTAAAGTATAAGAAATTCTTTAGTTTATTTCGAAAATAGTGAAAAGTGACGTCTTTTTTTACTACACCAATACCGTCATTTACCTTGCCTTTTTACGAACCGTGTATTACATAAAACTCAAGAATCGGAATACACAATTTCATCAAAAAGTATTACACGCAGGCTCCTTTGTACCGATGTTTGATCCAGGAGATTCCTTGTCTTCTGGATTGAGTTCAAAAGTATAAGCCTACGGGGAGTTGAGCATTGATAGTCGTAAACTGAGAATTTTGTCGGTTATAAAAATAAAATAAATATATCTCGCGAATTTGAGACACGATTAGAATAATGGAAATGTGATAATACGGTGAGTAAATTACTAAACTATCATTGCGTAGTTCGGAGTTCAGTTCTTAGTAACGACTTAAAGGCAATTCAGTTTCAGATGAATGGTTACCAGCTTGGCTATCTGAATATGATAATATCCAACTCGGAACTGAAAGCGACCGGTAAGTAACATGGCGTTGATTTCAAAATTATGACCTTTACTACCAACCCTCAGTTAACAACTGTTTGTAACGAAAGTGCTATTTTTGTAGCTATTATTAGAACAAAGACAGTTTCAATAACAATTCACTTTTTATTTTCTAATTAATATTTCGTTTACATTCAATTAAAGCCAAATAATCATTTATAATAATCAACCTTTATACTTATCGGAAGCCCTGATGATACTGTTAGCTTATTTTAGGAGGCATTATCTATAGTATCATCTCAAGATTTTAAATTTTTGATAGTGTCATATTAAGATAGAACTTATCTCGAAATTTTAAGATGTTTAGTATCTTAAGATATGAAAGCCCATTGAAGAAAAAGAATGTTTATCTTTTGTATTAAGTACTCAAAACAAGTATTTCGTAGATAAGGATATAATCTCTATCGGCGTTCATACAAAAGAGGAATAAAAAAACAATTGCTGAACTTAACAGATAAGAAGCAATCATAATACTAATAAGAAATGCTCAACATTGTTCTTTTTCTCAAATGAGGGCACCGTTTAAAATTTCAAAATAGTGGTCAGTGTGTCTTCAAGGTTGAAAAAAGTAGAATCAACTAAAAAAATAACAATTCATAGCCAGAAAGGTTCAGATTATAGACTGATAGATTCCAATCCATAACAGATCAATTAATATACATCTTCTGGTCAGCATTGGCCACAGATGTATATCGATCGCAGTAGAGCAAACCGTGGAAGGTTTTCCACTTAATAAAGCCCAAATGGATAATGTTTTAAAAATCTAATGATGTGGACAAGCTGTTCACCAGAGTCAAAAGGTTATGACAAATCTATTTTACCTTTTTGTCCTTGTCATGCCGCTTAAAAGTTCCTTATCTTCCGCAGAGAACAACAGATATACATAATTGAAGAGAAAAGAATGGGTAAAGGTTTTAAGTAATATTTTTGTAAACATGAACTAGCTTCAAAATTTCTTTGAGTGAGAGAAAATAAAATTTGTTCTCGCAAATGAACACGAGGCGAAATCTATGAATATGTAACAAACATTTAAATAGCAAGTGGCATTACACGCACTATTAGTCTTTTAATTTACTGCCACACACTTTCATTCGAAAATTATTGTCAAATAACTGGCTGCAGTATGTCCCTCCCATTAACCGTAAAGTTTACGGTAAAGAAATGTTTTTTATCAATACGGTTTGGAAACCGTTTGCAACTAGTATGGTTTAAAAACCATGAATGCAAAACGGTTTTTTTCCAACCATTTACAACTAGCATAGTTTCAAAACCGTTATGACGGTTTAGAAACTGGATATAAATTTACTAGATTGGTTATAACTGGAGATAAGGTTTCTGTTAGGCAACGGAGAGTGTCAACCATGAGAACTTCATTAGGTGGGCCTTCTGTTTAATATCGTCCAGTAAAATTAGACAACTGCGCTCAATAATTGCCTTCACTATTACACCCACTTCTCACTGTGTTTCTACCTCTTCTCATTGAATGAAATTTATTCACTATCTCGGCGATAAATTTCTACCTGGTCGAGAAATGTACAACTCGCGAAAATAATGCATTCGAATAGAAATCGATAAATTCAATTTCGTACGTAAAATCTATTAAAATCATTTGTCTTTTTTTAAACGAAATGACTGATTTAAATCAGCTGTGATTTTTCTTAAAAAAACATTAAATTAAGCAAACGTAATTTTCGTAACATTTAATATAAACTTAGTAAAAAAACATCATTAATTTAAGTTTAAAATATTTTCATAGTATAGTATAATTAATAAATACATTCTTAAAGGTGTGATTTTTTTTAAGGGAGCTACTTTTTATTATGAAATAATAAAAGACATGCATTACTATATTAATCCTTTCATAATTCTATTAAAAAATGTATTAATCTAAATCAATAGTGATTTAAAAAAAGACAATAATTTAAACACCTTAAAAAAAATATTGATTCAAAAAATATAATTTAAACATAAAATATTTTTCTACAATTAATAAATATTCTTCAGGTGACGATTTTTTTAAAAATTTGATTAGTTAATGAGGATTTTTACTAAGAAATATCGAAAGGGATATGCATGTAAATTATGTTTCAAAATAGAGTGAATTTGCATATGAATGAGTATGTAATCATATAATAATAATTTTCTCCACTTTAGTAAGAAATAATAACTATATTAGTTATATTATTTTTAAACTTAATCAAGTCTTTTTAAAATCTTTCATCAGTTGCTTTAGATGGTAAATTTAAAAAAAAAATCTAAAAACCCTGATTTAAATAATAAATATAAAAAAAAAAACGGTTTAAATCAAATATATACGATTTTGTTACTTAAAAAGATCATGATTTTTGCCAGCCGCGTCTTCTGGTCAGTGTTGAAGTTATTAACTTTTCAGTAGATAAACGGTAAAAATTCAAACATTTTCTGCACATATTTTTGTTTAAATGATCTGTAAAAGTTTGATTGATATAGATTGATTTAAACTAGTAAAACTTTTAAACCAATATTCTTGAAAAAAATCGCTTTGTTCCAATTAAAATTTAGACCGATTTTCAAAACTTCAAAAAGCCCCATGCCATCTTTAAATGAACGAAGAAATTTTTTTTTTCATTGTTTATAGTTTATATTTTAAAATTACAGAAGTAAAAATTACTATTAAATGAAAATTTCATAATAGACCAAAAAATGGAGAAGCACTCATTAACCCCCCCCCCCCCCACTGCACACTTACTTTTGGAGATTATTATTGGCGAGACCACGATTTGATCATAAAATTTTTTATTACATGTTTGGAGAGATGGTCACAAGTGTTACTTTGAGTGCAGTACACCAACCCTTCAAGGGGGGGGGGGATAAGATGTTAGCAGCGCAGTCCACCAGGTCTTACGAAACCATTAGCGCAGTCCGCTATCACCGAAAATAAGATATTTTGCAGAGGTAAATCTCACTATTGTTTAAAATAAATATTAAAAACCACCTTCTAAATTCATTAACTGCAAGTCTATTAAGTTATATGAGGGAATCAAAAATGGTTCGGGAGTGCTACACAGGACAATTTCAAATTCGAAACATCTTAATAAAACGCAAATTGAATTTTATAATAAAAAATGGAAACAATATTTTTACTTTATAAAAAAAGTTATACATTTACATTAATAATATAAATAGGAAAAAGAAAATGAGCAGGAAAAGAAGAAACTCAATAGTTAGTCTGTGCCTAGCACGTAAATTGTTTAAAATGGACCTTTATTTTTTAATACATTCATTTTGTTTCGGGGAGACTAAATTCATAACTTAATTGAATGTAAAATAAAAAGTGTTCAAATATAATAGATACAAACTAGCCTCTTTCTTTTTTTAATCAAGCAAAGAAAAATAAATCTAACGAAAGCATCAATTCACATACAAGAAAAGCTGAACTATTAAGTTAAAAAAAAATAATAATGAAATAATAAATAAAATAAAAAATCGTGATAAGTTAGATGGGGAGGGGGGTGACCTTTTACTACTTTTTATCATCTTCCCACTTACGAATATAGAGGGAAACAGTTACAAGAAGAGAAAGCATAGTTTAATACGATGTGTGTTATCTCTAAAGGTTTCGGCTCGATACAAAGTACAAACAAGTCCTTTTATCACAACGTCGCCTCCCAAAATTCCAGGAACACTGAATTTTGTGTATCGAGCTTTTAACCCTCATTCAAATATTTTTCCATCCCTCCACGTGTCGAAAGCGTATAATAACTCGACCTGCAAGAATTAGAAATTGTTTAAAGACTGGTTTCAATGTTTAGATTGAGTTTCCGTCGTTTTTATGGCTACTGGCGTTCAGGGTGGTGATGTATAGGAGTTCTTTTATAAACAAACCGTTACGTGAGTCTATCGATTTTGAAGTACTTAACTTTATGATGTAATGAATGATAGAATTAGGTGGATAGTGTTTCTTTTATAAAACTAATAGACAAGACTGAACAATGAGATACATTTATAAAAGTTGTCAATGAAGAGGGATAAAAAGCTAAGATAAAAAAGAAATGTGTGTTTATTTTTAAGGTTCTAGTTGGGTTTTTCAAAACGCACCGTTAACAGTTTAGTAGTTTTGCGATTTTTTTTCCTTTCCATACGCTGGAATATTACTAAACACCTACTCACTAATATTCATTGACATTTACTTTTTTCGTTTTAAAGTTTTTTCCCTATTCATAACTCCCAGTAATAAACTTGCTCTTTCAATAACTCGAATCAAAATATTATCTAAAGAATTTTCACAAAAAAATTTACGTTTTATGCATCAACAACATTTATTTTAATCGATGAAAAAGAATAATTAGGGCAAAATCTCCATTATCTATATCTATATTACGTGAAATAAATATTTCAACATAAAAATTATTAAATAAAACAGTTTTGTAAGCATATTTTGAGCTTTCTTCCTCATCAGAAAAAAGGAAAAGTCACCTTTGTACTTACGCATGACTTTTTTTTTTTTTATATAATTTTTTTCTCACCGTTAAAATTATTTTTCCAATTTACAAAAGAAAAAAAAAATTCTTATAAATTCTTTAGCATCGTACATTTTTCTTACAATGCCTCTCCTCCTTATAAAAATAAACAAATAGCTCTAAGGTGTTTAATTAAAATAGGAGAAGACCAACAGCTTAAATATATAAATAATGGAAACATACATATTAACAAAATGCAAGAACAATCAATGCTAATATTTGGGGAAAATTTACATAGTCAACTAAAAGCGAGTCAATTGGCTATCAAAAAAGGTATGAATGATTAACACTTTGTCTTACAATTCTTATTAAATATATTTTCCGTAATTTTTTCTCCATTATTCTGTATTAGTTAAAAATAGTCCAAATTAGTGTAAAACATTATAATTAGCATTTTTTAATAATGTATGGTTATGAAATACCGAATGAAACACCGGTGTCTTTTTCTGCATTAAAGTTAAAATTTTTCAAACACGGCTCACTTCTAAACAATAATTTTTTTAAATTTGCCCTTACTTGTAGTTATTAAGATCTAAGAGAAGCAGTTATTCATCATTAAACTTTTTTTTAATTTACAAAATCAATTATTACTTAAAGTTTATTGCTATGCACGAAGGTACTTATTGTAATCTTATTAAAGTATTTAAAAAAAAAAAAAAAAAAAAAAAAAAAACAACTCTTCCAAAAATTTTTTGCTCTTGAAATGATGCATAATTGCATAATTTAAATTTGCATGAAAGGGCGAAACTTTTTAAATAAAAAAATAGAAATAAAATTATGTATATTATTTATTGATGACAGTATCATCGCATGGATTAATTTCTGGAAATCGAGAAAGGAGTTTCAAAAGTTATAACGATTTCTAAATTATAGATACCATTATTCAGAAAGAAGAAAATGAAAGAAAATATCAAATTTACGCTAAAAACAAAAGTTTGCCAAAAATGATTCAAAATCATCAAACAATACAAAACTTGGTAATACAAACATCGCCGAAGTCAGTTTTATTTACGATAATGAAATATAAGATTTCCTATTCACTATGATAAAAAATGAGGAAATGATATATTTTCATCGTCATAGGAAAATGGATTAATAAAATTTTGGAAAAAGCATTACTATAATCATGAGTTTTACAAATTTTAGATCTTAATTATTTGTTTAATTAAAATTTAAAGGAGAAACGTACAAATCAGTTCTTTATTATTTTATAAAGAGGGAGAGAAGTTTATTTCACGTTGTACTTGGATAAAGATTATTAATTTTGATTAATTTTTTAAACAACGTGAAATGATAGTACTATAAGATAATGATCTAGTAATGAAAATCGAGGATAAGATAATGTTCTAGTAATGAAAATCGAACATTAAAAAAATTTTCAAAACTATATCTAATTTAATATTAGAAAAAAAGAGTACCTTATTCGATTTAAAAGTATTCATTATATAAGTCAATTTAAATATTATATAAGCACCTGTGCTCAAGACATAATATTAAGTATGCACTCTGTGTATGCAAGCTTTGTGATTTACTCATTTTTGCTGACAAGGGGAAAGAGGGAAATCAGGAGTGCTTACGCAAGACATTAAAACCCCCTCTTCATAATTTCTTAAATGTAAAAAAAAAATAGGGAACAAAATATTACATTTGGAGAATTTTAAAATTTGAAATTAGTACAAAGAAAGGAAGAATAGGAAAAAAATTTCTCCGAAGATTTTCAGCGAGTTTTGACCATAGAAGAGCAATACAAATGTTTCCTAAAGAAAAACTACCCAAACTACACAAAATTTTATAAAATGGATGAAAATTTTACTTTGTCTAAAGTTACCTCTTTCATTTAATCCTAAAATTAGACTACAAAAAAAGTCAAAGCAAAAGGATGACTCTCTTGTTAGAATGCGAGGAGAGGGGATGCTTATTTTTGCTGAGGAGGGGGAAGAGGTAGTTCTAAAGAACATGCTTACGTAACATTTGAATGGCCCACATGCGCTTCCATGTCTAATAAATGAATGACGGTTCGCAACTTTGTAGTATAAAAATAATTAAAACCACTTTGTTGGCACAGTAAAATTATCTTTTTTTAAATAAAACGTTTTTTTCCCCCCATGAAAATCTAAAATCTTGAAAAGTATGTTTTATTTATGTTTTAAGCTTCTATTAAACGTGTCATTTTAATCCCTTTTTCGTAAACCATGTCAATTCAAATCCTTTCTAAAATAATGGCTATAATAGCCATTATTATACAATAGCAAATAAAGGTATAATACCTTTATTTGCTATCTATATAATTTCTTTCCAAACTAAATGAAAGAAGGTACTCACCATGGGCATGGGTCCCAAAGATCCATTATGTGGATGATAGGAGGATACCAGGTATGGAATAGGACCTGCTGAATGGGGTGGTATGTGATCGAAGCTTTTCCCTAGAAAGAAGACACATCATCCATCAGAAAGTATTTATTTCTAAGTACATTCATTACAGTATACTAACTTTTACCTTAACTAGCCTTTTTTCTTTTTTTTATGAGATGTAAACATACCAGTTCAGAAAACATATCATGAAAGCTATCCGAACATTTTTTATTTCAGTCTAAAAATGAAAGTTTTAAGAACTTGCTGTTATAAAAAAAATTAATAAATATAGACCATCCTCTAGAGCAGAATGGTCGCCAAAGTGGTCTATATAGACCACCAGGGGTCTATTTAACAAAAGCGGGGGTCGATCTGAGCCTGGGGGTCGATCTGAATCGGAAGAGTCGATTGGGGTCAAAGAAAAAACAGTTCTTAATACGCAAAAAACACATACCTTATTGAGTATGTGAAATTTGTGAATTTTTTTATAATTGACTTAATATCAGTTTCTTTATAGAACATAAATTAATAAACATATATTTATTCGGGTGGAACAAGTATTTACGTACCAGAGTGCAGTGGCACGAACTCTGCTCTTCTGGTTTATAAGTCATATGCATATGTGCTGCTCTTGTCCAAATGTCACGTGCGACGAGCATTGACGTTACAAACGCAAATATCATACGCAGTTTCAGCTATCTTTGCTAACTTTGAACAGTGTTGAATATTTGCGGTGTCATTAATAAAACTTTTATAGTTTTGGATAATTAGTTAGTTATTGTTTCGATAAAACCATTCGTTTAGTTTAGATATCAATTTTAATTATCAATACATGTAAAAAAGAAGGTAAGCATTAATAATATGGATTAGTACAACCCGCGACAAAACTATAGCACACTTTGTATTTTTGAAAATACTATTACTTTAATAATTAATTAAATGTACTAATTAACTTTAACAATCAATTAATTAATTAATAATCAATTAATTAATAGTTAATTAAATGTACTATTACTTTAATAAATGTTTAAAATCATTTAAAAAATGTACAAACACAGTATCTAATAGAGTTTTATTTTAATTAACAGAAAATTACTTTTATGGGGGTCGATGGAGATTTCGAAAAATTATATAGGGGTCGATGATCAAAAAAGTTTGGCGACCCCTGCTCTAGAGGAAGCTATACTGAGGGAGAAAAGCTTCATGGTAAATTCTGTCTCATCTACATAAGTAATTTAAAATTTAAAGTATAAAAGGATCAGGTAAACAAAAAATAAACAATAACGTTTAAAATACTGATTTTATATTTTATATATTTAAAATTATTTTATGTAATTTAAATTTTTATATATTAAACTGATTTTATATATTTAAAATATCAAAATACAAACATATTACAGTAGAATTAATCCTTTTAACCCTTTGTGTGCCCTTCAATTAAAAACAACAATTTATTTTTTAAACGTAGACAAATGGGTAGCAACAGAGCCTATTAATTAAGGCCTAAAATAGTCTTTTTAAGCGTTAGGCTTTTTTTTCTTCCTTTTCTAGAAAAAGATATTACTACATTATTTATTAAGATACAAAAGGCAGAACACTAGATTGTCAAACATTCAACTTAATTACCCATTTTACAGGCTTAAAATAACAATTAAAAAAATACTAGAATAATTTAAAAAAACTATTTTTCGATTACGATTAATCTGATCGTAATTTTAGCCAGTTTTATGAAGAGCTTTTTAGCGTTACTCATTATGGAATTGAGTCGCTAAGAGATTTTTTAGCAAACGATTTCTTAGGATGATCTCAAATATAAATGTAAACAAGTAGAAGACAAAATGTTCGAATATCGTCTCGGTGTTGACTAACAAAACAAACACACAAATTTTGTGAAGGGAAGAGAATCGGATTATGTTCTCGTTGAACCTGAGTATTAAGAAGAGTCAGAAATGACTTCTTTGATTTATGCATGTCTCTAGTTTACTGGCAAGAGGCCAAATACAGGCACTGTTTTCCTGTTTTTCTTTTTTCTTTTCATCCCCACAGTTTGCTATAAATAAGGATGTGTCCTGATGTTTTTTAAGAAACTCAACAGGGAAGAGTCAATGGTTCTTCTATGGCAGTGTTTCCCAAACTTATGGCTCTTGTGTACCCTTTCTAAATTTTTCGAAACGCTGTCTGTGTACCACGGATAAAATAATGAATGCATTTTTTTAAAAAAATATTTTAATTTTTATTTTTTGGTGCAAGTTTTGTTAACAAGTTTATTTACATCAGTGAGAAGGATGATATTGTTTTTGCTGTGATAAAAAAAATTGCACAAAAGTTAAAAACTGGCTGTTGACAACACAAATTATTAACTGTTAACTCTGGAAAAAAATAGCTAATAGAAAAATATGTAATCGAAATTTTCACGGCTAGCTTTGTTTTTAAATAAAATTTTTTGAAATTTTCGTTTCTTGCAAGATATTTCGTATAAGAACACCGTACCCCCGCTCAACTGCTCCCGTACCCCTGGGGTTACCACACTTTGGGAAACACTGTTCTATGGGTTAGGAAAAGAGTTCCTTTATTTTATCTAGTTTTTAGTGATCCTCATCGATGAGTACGGCTTCTATACTTCTAGATGCGATGCGACTACACTGCAAAAAAATTCCGGATCCATTTACTTTATGAAGTCCCAGTACTTGGGGAGCATTATCTGAAAAATGCACTTATGCTTCACCCTCATTTTTATTCAGATATTGATTTAATGAAAATTATTCAGTGATTTTAAGGTAAAAATGACGGTGTATAAATTTTTGTTGTGGTAAAAATGGATTTTACGGTGAAAAGCACTGATACCCTCAGCGTCGGTATTTTTTACTACCGTAATTTTACTAAGAAATTTTAACAGTGTACAGTGCCGGAAAACAAGCGAAAAAACAAAATAAAAGGTAACGATTTTTTTTCTTGCACTGCAGCATGAATTAAAATGTAAAATGGTAAATTATCGCACGAATTCCAGTTTTTATACACCATAATTTAGGGGGGAGGGGTAACGATCGACGGCAGAATACCGATAAAAATATTGAAATGTGTTAAATCACGATATCCTTCAAATCCTTTAAAACTCAAGTAGTTTTTCAAGTTGAGTTGAACCCTATTATTCTGAAACTTAATGACACGATGAAAAAGTTCACCATGAATAGAAACAAGATTCAATTCAACACTTTATTATAGTTGTAACTAACTTATAAAACTGAAGGAGATTGGACTATACATTTTGCGCCATCTATAAATAGTACTTTGTATGTAACACCTTCAGTGCTGCTGTAAAATATCTTCAGCAGAAGACGGATCATGGGTTAGAGTCCCCTTGCCGTCATGCTAACCGTGGGTGGCTTTCGTGGTATTCCTCCATGAATTTCTCCCAATACTTGATCGAAGAGTTCCCCTGTCTTCTGAATTGGGTGCAAAATTACAAGTCTACTGAGTTGAACATTAGTAGTCGTAAACTCAGAGTCGGCTGTTCGACGGTTATAAAAGGTTATCGACGGATAAAGCTTTTACACAAATGTTTCATTTGTCAACACTGCACAGCAGCAAGAAATTGAAATAAATTTTTGTCTCTCCCACAGATCACGATACTTGATTTCAGATTTTAATTTACATTTACCTCCTTATTTATGATCTTTAGTTCCCAACAATAATCATAATTCATAATACAAGAATTCAGTGAAATCATTACTTCTGTTTCAAAATGTGTCAAGAAAAAAGAAAAAATGAAATTTTTTTTAAAAAAAACTGTTTTTCTAAAACTTTAAGCACAGTTTTTAGTTATACATTTTCAAAGAAAATTAAGTTTTTTCAATAAAATGAACAAAATATAAATAAATAATTATGGTTTATTTTTAGTAGTAAGTACTGTTTCATACTTACATTTTCAATGAAAATTAATTTTTTATAACAAAATATAAAAAAGAAATAATTTTGGTTTGTTTATTTACCAACAGGCAAAATAACAAAATGAAGCAATTTTAAGACGATAGTTGAAAGTTAGTGAATAAATAATAACTTTTATATATTATGTTCACTACTGTGTATTATTTCAGAGTGTTAAAAAGTAATTTTTATTAAGTTCATATATCTATAAACTTGAGAGCAAATAAAGAAATAATAACTTTGCTAAATTAATAGCTTTGCTATATTAATAAATTTTCTACATTAATAACTTTGATGTAATAATATAATAAATTTGCTATATTCACTCATTTGTATTGCTTTAAAGTTCATTGATCTGAGTAAAGTGATTCAAGTTTTTATGTGGAAATTTGAAAGCAAATAAGGAAATAATACATTTGAATAGTAAAATTACTATTTCTTTGTTTAACTTCTGATGTGTATAGAAATTGAAAAGCAAATAAATTGAAAAATAATTACTCCGCTGCTCAATGGTTTATATTATAGTTCATTGATTTGGAATAAAAATTTAACCGAGACGCTTTTCGTTTGAAATTCAAGCGGGTTACCAAGCAAATGCGCAAGAGTGGAAAATATGCATAATGTATTGTCAATAAAAAAAAATAATAAAAAAAATTTAAAAAAATATATAAAAAAAAACGCGTTCTCAGAGTGCGATTAAAAGAAGAGAGGAACTTCTAAACACATGTTTCACAAAAGATCTGCAATAAGAAAAGTAGAAAAATAATGAAATAATAAAACTTTTGGTGCAACGACCTCTTCTTAAAAAAAAAAAAAAAAAAAAAAAAAAAAAAAAACTTGCTATGGAAACTAAACGAACTAAGAAACCTAAACCCCGCAGAATGGAGAATCCTAAAAAAATTTACAATAAAATTTGCAAATAAAAATGTGTAGAAAAGAAAGTAAGCAATGTGAAGTTCGTCAACTGAGATCTTTAAATTGTCTTTGTTATTTCATTATTGATTGGTCCAAAGCCGGAAACGATGCATTTTCGAATATAGAAGAAAAGCGGGTGATGAAAAACAAAAGCATTAAACTCCCAGCTGATATGGATCTCGGCCACGGTTATAATTAAGCGCAGAAGAAGATTTAGTTGCCCACGTATATTCTTGAAATAATACCTTAGGTGAATAAACAATTTTCAATTAAAGTTTTCATTCGAGCTCCCACAGCGAATTACTTTCCCACATTAAGCTGCAAGGAACACCCATTTTTCTTCAAACCGAATTTCGGTTAATTAAAATTTCATCGTCATCTGGAAAATAAATATTCAAGGGGAAAATATTTCATTCGGGATTAAAGAACTTTCAATGAAGACGAAAAAGTGTTCTAAAATTTAAGAGTGTGCGGAAAGAATAAAGTAGTAAGGTAAAAACCCTCGCAGGTTGTGAAAAAGAAAGGTGCCAGAGTCTTTTAAATACTTTATTAGAACAAGGAATAATTTTAAATTATGCAAACGAATTTTTCATTAATAAAAAGTTTTTTTTTAAAAAAAGAAAAGAAATAAAATGACGAGGTAATGTAATGATGACATTTTAGTGCGACGATATCCGAATGCATCTGCTGCTAGTAACATACATACGCACTACATTTCTTTCATTGCTGCGATTTAATGAATCTCGTATACAAATGAATTAAAGTCTAGTCTTATTTAAACATAAAAAAAGATTTTTAAGACAGGTAGTAAGTTGCATTTTAATTTTTGCCTGAATCTACTACCATTTTTTAACATCATTACGAAATTACCTATATATTGCTCGCTCAACAAAAATCAATTACTGTATTAAGCTCATCTTTCATGGCGCGAGACGGATGAAATTATTTTTCGCGTTAAGAGTAGAGAGAAATATGCTTTCATTTTCCCCGATTAATAATCAGCTTTATAAAGTAATAAGTATGTCTTAATTATTACTGAAATTACCTTTCATAATTCTCGAAAAAAATAAAATGTTTATTTAATAAATAAAACTAATAAGTTATAACTCTGTTGTTAAAAAATAACGAAGATTTTAATACTTTTGGTACATTTTTGAATTCCATGGAGCCAACTCAGTGGGAGTAGACCTCCTGGGATTATGAATAGAGAGCTGAGCTCTAGCAATAACCCCCCGTCCCCCCAAATAAAAAAGAAAAATCTAGAAAAAATACGTTCTTAATCCCAAACTAATACAACCTTATTTATAATCATTTCGCAACGTTTTTAGAATGCATGCAATCAAGATTAGAAAATCAAATTAACAACATTTTGGTTTCTGAAATTTAATTAGACTTTTAAAATTGAAACTTGAGAAAATTTTCACATTAACGACATAAAAAGCAAATATGGTATCCTGATAAAATTAACATATTTTGTCAACTTTACTAAATTATATTATAATATTAAATTATTAAATACTAAATTATAGTAAATTATAATTTATTAAACATTATAAAATTACAGTTTATTAATAATTTTACCAAAATCATTACAAAAGAGTTTGGTAAAAATTATCGAGGTTTTTGGTGTTCTCATAGAGCCAAAAACACGAAATTATTTTACTATACTTTGGTAGTTTGGGCCATATTTTTTTTTCCTCAGTGTACTTACATTTATTTAAAGTTTCATGGAGAAACCTTTTAGAATCATACAATGTCATCAATAAACAGGACATTTTGAAATGGTAAGACGGAATATCTTTGTAAAATAGCCTAACTACAGAAAAATCTGACAATTAGCATCTATTTGAAGGTAGTGAAGGAAGAAAAAGAGTACGACCATTAGTTTTTTTCCCCCTCTTCTTTTTAAAGAAAAATGGAAAAATAAAAAGTCCTCAAAACTCAACACATCATTAAGATCTCTTGTACAACTTCCAGATATCAAAGCAAGAAAATTAAATAAATAAATAAACAAACTTCCGAGTAAATACTACTCCAATTGTTACATTTTATCTTTTAATAAGCGATGGGGACATCGTTTTATTTCTTATCCTCCCAAAGATGAAAAGAATGAAACAACTGGTTCACTCCGAAATTTGATATTCCGATGACTCGATTAACTAACACAAGCACCCTCTTTAAACTGCTATTTAATCAGGTCTCCACCGTCGAGAAAAACCTCTTTGCAGCCAGGAGTCAAGTGGCTGGAGCGAGTGTCTGCTTGACGATGATTACGGTTACAGAAAACTGCTTTCCGTCTTATATATCTCACCTCATTAGAACCAACGTTCAAAGAGACAAGAAGAAGAAAAAAATAATAAATAAAGGCTTCTATCGACTTCCGAGAAGTTCTACCCGCCACGTCAGAAGAAATGAGAAATAAATACGACTATTCTTGGAATGTTATGGATGAACCTAAGCAGAATGGACCAAGTTTCACTCCCTGCGAATGATGATAATACACAGCCAGCTGATTGTCATATTCCTTTTATTTTCTTTCAGAAAGACTATGTAAAAGGCACTTAACGTACTTCCGACAGTAAGTTTTTGAAAAATGATTCGGGAAACATAAACTCGGAGAAGACAAGTACGAGGGGGCACCGATACAGGGATCAAGTGTGACAGAGTAGAATACACACTCTATACTTTCATTAAAGTTATTTTTAGCTTTTTCTCTCAACATGACATGGGTGAAAAGAGTAGGACCTGATTTTTGCATGAACTTACTTTGATCCCTATGTATGGTTCCTAAGCAGAGAAATTAGCTGTAATGTTCTTAATTTTAATGTTAATTTATGTATAGGGGTCCCTAGCAAGGCATTTAGCTTTGCGGGTCGCGTAAGACGCCTTGGTGAAAAATATCAAACATTAAAGACAAAAACTCAACGTCTTTTCTTAAAGCGTGGTTTAACACATTTTTTGAATTATTTTGGGTGTTTATAATGACGAGTGCTGTTAAGAAAATCTATATTATATAAAACGCTAATACGTACGTATGTATCAATAAAACCGATTATATTTCTTTTCTCGCGTTGGCAACAGTTTTCATTTTTAACGAAGTACTTAGTACAACTAAATAAGATTCTTTTCACAACACTTAAATATTTACTTTATTTTCTTTATTTATAGAGAGAACAGTCGGCAGAGAATTCTGTTAGGTTAAAAAACATTTTGCTAAAAAAACAACGAATTCTAAAAGAAATAAAAATAAACAACTTAAAAAATAAAAATGCTGTTGCCAGCCATAGAATTTTTTGAAAAATAACTTAGCAACATTAATCAAAATGACATAGAAGCGCAACTAGATCAAAACTAAGATACCTGAGCGCTTGACGTAACAAATCCTTCAATTCTATAAGTATTGTATCACCAAATGCCCAAATTAACAATTGTGTTTTTAGAGAAACTCTTTCTCTCTCTCTCTCTCTCTCGCTGTGTGTGTGTATATCTATCTATCTATATTTTGCATTTTACAACTTCATATTAAACTTTTATTGTGTATCTGAATACTGACATTTAGAACAAAATTAAGGTTTAGAATTGCTTTGGAGAAATTTGAATTGTTAGCAATGACTTAAACAAAAAGTTTTATTTTAACTGACAAATGCTATATTATAATTTTAACTTTTTCTATGACTATACTCATTTTCTTACTCTTTTCTTCGTTTTTTATACATTTTATATTTTTGTGATAAAATAAAAAACTTATAGTTAGTTGTTCTGCATCTGAACACTGATGAAAACATAAAATGGTGAGCTTCATCAACAGTCAAAAATATATACATTTATTTTACAAATTCCATATTATTAGGGTGGCGCCCTTCAGAGAATTAAAAATAAAAAATTTTCTTCATCGAAGCCGATGCTTTACATCCGGCGTTCAGTGACAGACTACTATTTCATATTGTTTTACAACACATGGCTTTAACACTCTGGTGGGAAAGACTTTAAAACAAAACTTACAACTGTTACTTTTCTCAACAACTGAAATTTAGAATAGTGTGATTCAGAAAAATATGTAAACAGTTTGCAATTTCAAATTAATATTGAAATGTACAGGTTTAGAATTTTCTACAGTGAAAAGTTTTCGGAACTTCAGTATTGAAAAAAGTATACAAAAGCTAGACGTTAAGAACGTATTCAATGAGCGAGCAAAGCGAGCATTGGATTGCGAAGCAATCCGAAATGAACTGCGAAAGCAATTCCGGGGGTTGGCGAGCGCCAGCGAGCAGGGGGCGAAGCCTCCTAGTTAAATATATTTTGTGAAGAATTCTGCAATATTACATGAAGGATAAATGGAAGGGATTAAGTATCGAGATAGGGTATGGTATAGCACGCATATATCAACACTAGAAAAAAATGACATTATTATCCAATGTTTTGTTACCAAATTAATATTTAAGTGAAGCATTGCTTTGCTAAAATTAGACAAATATTTTCTAAATATGAATACAAATTAACGGTATTTTTATGTACTCACGAAGTACAAACTTCACGTTATAGCAGTCGTTTTCGTGCGGATGAAAGTGGTCGTTATATACTGCCGTGCAACTGAAAAATCAACGTACAAAAAATTCAAAATTGATATTTTTATATATTTGACTTCCTTGTATGGTTAGCTATATTTTGTAAAAAAAAAAAAAAAAAAAAAAAAAAAAAAAAATTACAATTTCAAAAATAAATTTTGCTTTATGAGTTCTTGAAATTCTATTTTAGCGTTCATAGCATCAGCAATAGAAGGAAAATAGTTGTCAAACCACTTTTCTCGGAATCAATCGTTGCTGCACTTGAGTTATTTTTCTTCAATTTTGTATTTTCAACCAATTTACCATTATAAGGAATGATTCTATAAATTTACTTCGCATAATAATTTTAACATTACCTGTTTGCAGAAACGCGTTCCGCGACACGGAGCTTTTGGAGCCCGCTCCAAGCTGTTCTGACAATTGCCGTTCGAAAACAGATTGAAAAGTTAAATCGGTAAAGATATTCCTTTTTTTCTGTTTTTGTTATGAATAAACGATTTTGTATAGAATTCAAATGTTTGAAAACAAACATATGATTTTAATGTAAAAATATTTTAAAACGTTGCACGGACAACATTACTTTCATCAAAATAAAAATTTATATAAAATATACATTTGGAAATTCAGAATTTAATGGGTGCATTATAAGAACGTTCAAGCCACATGCAGTAGGAATGTTCCCTAAGTTTATAAAAATCGTTCATTATATTTTACTTCTCTTTCATAATTTAACTTTTCTGTTGTAGTTAAATTTTCAGATTTTTAAGACATTGATAAAATAATTATTATTACGTAAAGAATACTGGCATCACGTGAAAATTGTGAATTGAATCAAACGAAAAATCTACAGGGAACCGTTTATTCAAAAATGATCCACTTCTAAAAAGTTGAAGAAATTTAGCTTCAAAAGAGCAGAGCTGACCTATTCGAACAGACTCAAAGCACATTTGAAAGAATATTTTTTCATGCGGACTCTTATTAACATGGAATGACAAGCAGACGTTTGTTGCCATCTGGAAGAGGCGTGTGTTAATTGTCATCGAAAGTTGCGTTAAATTTTGTATTAGATCGAAAACCAAAGAAAAGAAAGCCTACTAACGAAAAAATTTTCCCCAGTAATCTTTAGACCTCGTTTCAACATTAATTATCCAGTTTTTTTATCTCACAGAAAAATATCTGAAATAGTTTTTTTTTGCTTGATATAATTGAATTCTAAGTAATAATGGGAAACTTTTGGACAAACATAAATACACTTATTTTTATACCAACATAATTAAATTTTTAACCATAATTTTTTCTTTCTATTAAAGCAAACCATACTATCTAGATTTTGTTAATAATCGAACTTAATTTTTTTAATGCTGCATCCTATTGTTCTCGATATCGCACAGGGAAACAAAATAATTAAAATAATATAATCACAACAGAAAAATCAATTCTATGTTGAATCATAAAATCAGTACTTAAACCATATATCATGCAAATTTTCTGCAATCTTAATAATTTGAAAAATGAAACCAAGTTTTTGACCAAATTTAACTATAGTAGCGTATTACCCAAGTTGAAGAAGATTTTATTCCCACTATAATATGGTTTATTTTGACACCTTATAAATAATGCAGAAAATAAGAGCAAAATTATGGTACAAAGCAGTCTAAATATATAAGTGTATTTCAGCGAAAAAAATTTATATTATATCTGTTTCTTTTTGAAGTATACTAAGCACAGTTAGAAATTGAACCATGATATTGTTTCAATTTGCAAATTTTGGATCTGGATGTTTCTCATCTTAATTAGGGTGCTAAGTGGAACTGTATTATCTTACTTTAAACTTGATTACAGAAAACTATGGTTCAACTTGAACAGAAACACTGTTCAATCTAACACCTTATAAGGGTAGCAGCAAATCTGCACCATAATGGTTGCAGCATATTTGAATCATATTAAGAGTCATTGAGTTGCAAAATTTGCAACAAGTATTGCAAAGGTAGTCATTTAAGTATATTTGTTAAAGGTTTAATGTAACCACAAACAATTCTTTTTGATTAATTCTCTAATTTAAAACCTACCGCTTTTTTGTCAAACAATACGCTAGTATTCATTTTCAGTAAATCAAAAACTCATGCATGAAATTTTTGTTGAATTAACCAATCCAACACCTGATTAGGGTTGAGGAAAATTTATTCAACATTAAGGTTGCAAAGTTTCTTAATAGTGTATAACTTATAGTATTAGGTGTAGGTGAGAAGTATTGCAAAGTAGTATTAAAAGAAGTATTGCACACTGATAAAAAATAATAAAAGTTTGGTCAAAATTACTAGAATATAACATTTACCGTGTTTCTGGCTTTATGGAAACACCAAAATGTTCGGTCATTTTTATTGAAGCGCTTCGGTAATAATTATGGTAAAAGTGGTATAATTTGGTGATTTTATCATGATACTTTAGAGCAGGGTGTGAAAGACATTTATTTGATAAATTTACTAGTGAGTTTTGTATTTTTTATCAAATGTGTGGTAATAAGAACTATAATTTTGAAAACCAGAAATTCTGGTAAATCGTTATAATATGACCTTAAAAATTACTAAGCGAATGGGTAAAATACCGTATATTTTAATTTTATTAACTAATATTACCAAAATTGTTTTTGTTTGTTTCACCAGAAATATTATTATTACACTTAACTAGAATTCTAGTAATAGAACTATTTATCCCTGCGTAACTTTAGAACACCAACTTTGCCATAAAGATTTTATCTAACCATAAAAAAAAATTTTTTTTGATAAATTCTCCAATTTTAAACATACTGTTTCTCTGACAACCTATACACTAAAATAAAATTTCGGTAAATATAAAACCCTTTCGTACAATTATTAGCTTCAAAATTAAATTGAGATCATGGTTTTAAAATAATTTTCGTTGACTTCCCCCCCCCCCCCCTAAGCTCTGATCCAGATATCATTGAGTGAAATGATATTGTATACTAAAAGCTTTTTAAGAAAAGAAAAAAAAATAATAATATTGCAATAAAATATTTTTCAACTATTTCAGGGCAAGCTTTTTATTTTCGCACGCGGCGAATGTGGTGGTTTTTTTCAGCAAGTAAAATGACTGTATTTATAGCGTAAGATTGTTACGGAAACGTACGTTTTGTAGTCTTAAGTCATGAAATTGACCAACTGACTCCCATTGTAAACAAATGTATTCAACCGTTTGTGGTCGTAAAGTTGATCTCGGTGCATAATTTTCATTGTTCCACCACTGCTTTATATTCTCGAATGAGGGGAGTAGAGTATGAATAGGCGATTCGTATTATTTATATATTTTTTATTCTGGCGATCCATGGGTCTAAAATTGCCGCCAGATTAAGAAAATCGCAAATGTCACAGCTTCTGAAAGCGGTGCTTTTCTGACTTGGCTAGACCTTGCAGAATATATTTAAGAAGAATGGGACCTCTATTTGGAACAATTTTCTTATTTTCCACATTTTATTAAAGAAATAAATGACGACTAATGTTAAATTATACATTACTAACAAAAACAATCTTCTATTGGAAGATTTGAATTTCTATTTCGAATAAACAGTTTTAAAAAAAAAATTCATTTTTGGTATAAAGAAAAAAAAAAAATGTTACTGAAATTTAGCGTTGCAACTCATTTTTAGAAAATGAACTCAAAGTATTTTCTTTTCCAATGAAGCGCTTTCGGTCAAATGTATACGTTAACGCTGTTTTTTGAAGCTCTGTCGCAAAGGGGGAAAAAAAAAGAAGAAAAAAAAGCCGTAGTTTAAGTGCCTTACACTTGAAGCAATGTGATGATTTTAAACTATATATGTATAATCTTGCCGTGAAGAATTATCTAGTCTTTAAAACAGACAAATAAATTAAATATTTTAAAAGTTATTAAACTTTTTTAAAAATCGTCAATTTGGCGACATTTTTCTACCTGAATGGAAAATCAAATCATATCAAATCTTCATGAGCCCAAGTAATGTAGCATGTTTTTAAATATTTAAAAATTAAACCCCAAATGCTTTTCATTCTAACAAGACTGTGGTTTTTCCCCATATTCAACCTTTGCGCCATTTTTAAAATAAGCGTAGACAGCACTGGCTTTAGACAGGCTAAACTTGACCCAACAGTCATGAGTAATAGTTGCAAATTCACAGCAATTATAAAAATAGCATATTATTTGAAAAAAAAGCATCTTTTCATATGATCAACGAAAAATAGCCTTTGTGGTGCTAGATGATATGACTGGACCTAGGCGTACATGGACTAAACATACCCCGATCGTTTCACGATATCGGATTCCAGTATATTTCACGAAATAAGATTAATTCTAAGTTAACTATTGCTTATTAGACCCGCAGAAACAGGGAATTTTAGAGATTTTTACAGTGGATGAACAACAGAAATAACAGGATGACTGCAAATGAATATAAAGTGATTTTATTATGTTTTTTTTTTTTTTTTTTTTTAATGTTTTTAGACACAAGTGTATATATACAATTATTATGTATAAATACATTTATTACTATTTATTATTATTCATATTGTATTTATACATTTATTATTATTAATGAATTTATTAATGAATTTTAAACAATCTAATCGATCAATTTTTTTCCTTCTGAAATTTCACAATTTTAGGAAATTTTTATAATACATTAAAACCAAGAAAGCCTTTTATTAAATCAGAATAAACTGACAGAATCCAGTAGAGTTATGAAGCACGACGATTTGAAACGAAATTTTTTTTAATATTAAGAAAGATATGTATAAATAAAAATAAATTGTAGCAATTCCGCTTTAAATGAAATCCCTTGTCCGCAACAGAATACTAAAAACTTTAATAAATCATGCTAAAAAAAATAATAAATAACCAACTGTTATAATAATTTGACCAGTGGGTACTATTTCAGTAGAAACAAAACTATTGAACCATTTAAACTACACTACTATTTTTATTGAAATATCATGGGGTAATTATGAATCACGGGGTAGTCAATTACGAATCATGGGGTATTTACAAATTACGAATCAAATAACGGGACATTTGCTGATTGTTACTTATTTAAATATTGTATGTGTTAATGAAACTTAAGATGTGAATTTTTTCTAATCCGGTTAGAACAATAGATGCTTCATTGTATTAGTAAATCACAGAACTAAGAACTTTTTTTCAAAGCAGAAAACAATTTAAAAAAAAAAATTCAAATAAAATTTGTTGGTAAAAAAACTTATTTTTAGTACAATTTAATTGATAAAAGGAAACATTGATGAAGAAATATCACTTCGATAAACCCAAATGTTCAATAGGATAACAATTTCTAACATTTATTCATTTTAAATACTTTTTTGCAGAAAAAAAAATTTCTCTAAAATATACATCCTATAGATATTTTATCAAAAAAGTTAAAATTGAATTGTTTGAATATTTTAAAAAATAGACGGGAATTGATTGAAAATGTATAGAAAAGATGATGACATCAAATTTTTCATCTTTCTTGAAATCTAAATAAATGCCAAAAAAGAATTATTGAAATGACAAGGAATAAAATTCCAAGAAAAGAAGAAACAATGCGTACAAAAATTTGAAGAACTCTCTTTTTTTTATTTTATTATTTCCAACAAATCTATCACAAAAACATCTTACACTACATCCGTATTTAAAATTAACTACCCATTGTTTAGTCTACTAAAGTCTTGAAATTCACTGTTCAAACAATTTGGTGAACAAAACACGGTTTAAAAAATATAATTCTTTAAACAATGAAATTCTATTTTTAAAAAAAATTAAAATCGGCGAATAAAAAAAAAAAGTTTCTCGCACAGAGTATCGTACATTATTAGATAATAGAGAGTATTAAAACACCTGCAGTTACGGTTACAATGACAGAACGGTAGTAATAGACAATAAAAGAAATTGTTATCTTGAACCTGCACATACAGACAAGCTATGAGATATATATACATAAAAAAAAGAGGGGCTTGAAAACTTTAGACGCCAAATCACAGATAATTTTCGATTAGATGTAATCATTGAGGTGTGTCGATCGAAGAAATACTATGTTCTTTTCCATTGTTCTTTTGTCTAGATTGGAACCGATGCGGCGAGCATATGTGGAAATGGCAAATTGAAACGATTTATAACCCACCTGCTATTGCAATCAAAAAACACACATTTCCAATATTATAGAAATCAAAAGAACTCATTTTTATTCTAGGTAGGTTATGAGATAGTTTGATAAATTAAATGAATTAGTTAAAGGATTAAGATATTCGAAGATTTTTTATTCAAAGTTTTAAAACAAATCTTTGGCAACTGACTATTAACGTGAGCTATCGTTTAAAATGACATGCATTACAGAAATACATAGCTTAACTTATTGCTCATTTCTTTTTCTTTAATAAGTATTTTTTTTTTAACGTTATTTTTGCAATCATAGGCACATCAAATATATTCTTCGTACTAGAAATATACTTCGAAAATATACTGCGTTCGGCGAGGCTATTCACATTCATTCATGTTTGTATTCGTCCCAGCAGTTGCCATTTTGTTTTGTATTCGTTTGGAAAATTTAATTTTAACCTTTCATTACTTATATAATAAAGACGATTTTTAGAATTTTGATTTCGGAAAAAAATCAGAAAAATGCTTTTTTTTCTTCATTGGGTGAACGACTTCAACTCTAACATAATAAAATAATCTTTATGGCTTATAATGAAAATCAAATTCAATGTTTGATTAGCTAAACAAAATAAGACTTTGTATGACACAGCAGTTGTGTCTCAAATTCATTAAAAAATGTTAGAAACTAAACCAATACGATTACAATATTTGTGATATTTCATATAATTAACTATCTATAGAACTTCAATTTCAATTTTTAATTTTTGAAAAAAAAAAATCAGAAAAATGCTTTTTTTTCTTCATTGGGTGAACGACTTCAACTCTAACATAATAAAATAATCTTTATGGCTTATAATGAAAATCAAATTCAATGTTTGATTAGCTAAACAAAATAAGACTTTGTATGACACAGCAGTTGTGTCTCAAATTCATTAAAAAATGTTAGAAACTAAACCAATACGATTACAATATTTGTGATATTTCATATAATTAACTATCTATAGAACTTCAATTTCAATTTTTAATTTTTGAAAAAAAAAAATCAGAAAAATGCTTTTTTTTCTTCATTGGGTGAACGACTTCAACTCTAACATAATAAAATAATCTTTATGGCTTATAATGAAAATCAAATTCAATGTTTGATTAGCTAAACAAAATAAGACTTTGTATGACACAGCAGTTGTGTCTCAAATTCATTAAAAAATGTTAGAAACTAAACCAATACGATTACAATATTTGTGATATTTCATATAATTAACTATCTATAGAACTTCAATTTCAATTTTTAATTTTTGAAAAAAAAAAATCAGAAAAATGCTTTTTTTTCTTCATTGGGTGAACGACTTCAACTCTAACATAATAAAATAATCTTTATGGCTTATAATGAAAATCAAATTCAATGTTTGATTAGCTAAACAAAATAAGACTTTGTATGACACAGCAGTTGTGTCTCAAATTCATTAAAAAATGTTAGAAACTAAACCAATACGATTACAATATTTGTGATATTTCATATAATTAACTATCTATAGAACTTCAATTTCAATTTTTAATTTTTGAAAAAAAAAAATCAGAAAAATGCTTTTTTTTCTTCATTGGGTGAACGACTTCAACTCTAACATAATAAAATAATCTTTATGGCTTATAATGAAAATCAAATTCAATGTTTGATTAGCTAAACAAAATAAGACTTTGTATGACACAGCAGTTGTGTCTCAAATTCATTAAAAAATGTTAGAAACTAAACCAATACGATTACAATATTTGTGATATTTCATATAATTAACTATCTATAGAACTTCAATTTCAATTTTTAATTTTTGAAAAAAAAAAATCAGAAAAATGCTTTTTTTTCTTCATTGGGTGAACGACTTCAACTCTAACATAATAAAATAATCTTTATGGCTTATAATGAAAATCAAATTCAATGTTTGATTAGCTAAACAAAATAAGACTTTGTATGACACAGCAGTTGTGTCTCAAATTCATTAAAAAATGTTAGAAACTAAACCAATACGATTACAATATTTGTGATATTTCATATAATTAACTATCTATAGAACTTCAATTTCAATTTTTAATTTTTGAAAAAAAAAAATCAGAAAAATGCTTTTTTTTCTTCATTGGGTGAACGACTTCAACTCTAACATAATAAAATAATCTTTATGGCTTATAATGAAAATCAAATTCAATGTTTGATTAGCTAAACAAAATAAGACTTTGTATGACACAGCAGTTGTGTCTCAAATTCATTAAAAAATGTTAGAAACTAAACCAATACGATTACAATATTTGTGATATTTCATATAATTAACTATCTATAGAACTTCAATTTCAATTTTTAATTTTTGAAAAAAAAAAATCAGAAAAATGCTTTTTTTTCTTCATTGGGTGAACGACTTCAACTCTAACATAATAAAATAATCTTTATGGCTTATAATGAAAATCAAATTCAATGTTTGATTAGCTAAACAAAATAAGACTTTGTATGACACAGCAGTTGTGTCTCAAATTCATTAAAAAATGTTAGAAACTAAACCAATACGATTACAATATTTGTGATATTTCATATAATTAACTATCTATAGAACTTCAATTTCAATTTTTAATTTTTGAAAAAAAAAAATCAGAAAAATGCTTTTTTTTCTTCATTGGGTGAACGACTTCAACTCTAACATAATAAAATAATCTTTATGGCTTATAATGAAAATCAAATTCAATGTTTGATTAGCTAAACAAAATAAGACTTTGTATGACACAGCAGTTGTGTCTCAAATTCATTAAAAAATGTTAGAAACTAAACCAATACGATTACAATATTTGTGATATTTCATATAATTAACTATCTATAGAACTTCAATTTCAATTTTTAATTTTTGAAAAAAAAAAATCAGAAAAATGCTTTTTTTTCTTCATTGGGTGAACGACTTCAACTCTAACATAATAAAATAATCTTTATGGCTTATAATGAAAATCAAATTCAATGTTTGATTAGCTAAACAAAATAAGACTTTGTATGACACAGCAGTTGTGTCTCAAATTCATTAAAAAATGTTAGAAACTAAACCAATACGATTACAATATTTGTGATATTTCATATAATTAACTATCTATAGAACTTCAATTTCAATTTTTAATTTTTGAAAAAAAAAAATCAGAAAAATGCTTTTTTTTCTTCATTGGGTGAACGACTTCAACTCTAACATAATAAAATAATCTTTATGGCTTATAATGAAAATCAAATTCAATGTTTGATTAGCTAAACAAAATAAGACTTTGTATGACACAGCAGTTGTGTCTCAAATTCATTAAAAAATGTTAGAAACTAAACCAATACGATTACAATATTTGTGATATTTCATATAATTAACTATCTATAGAACTTCAATTTCAATTTTTAATTTTTGAAAAAAAAAAATCAGAAAAATGCTTTTTTTTCTTCATTGGGTGAACGACTTCAACTCTAACATAATAAAATAATCTTTATGGCTTATAATGAAAATCAAATTCAATGTTTGATTAGCTAAACAAAATAAGACTTTGTATGACACAGCAGTTGTGTCTCAAATTCATTAAAAAATGTTAGAAACTAAACCAATACGATTACAATATTTGTGATATTTCATATAATTAACTATCTATAGAACTTCAATTTCAATTTTTAATTTTTGAAAAAAAAAAATCAGAAAAATGCTTTTTTTTCTTCATTGGGTGAACGACTTCAACTCTAACATAATAAAATAATCTTTATGGCTTATAATGAAAATCAAATTCAATGTTTGATTAGCTAAACAAAATAAGACTTTGTATGACACAGCAGTTGTGTCTCAAATTCATTAAAAAATGTTAGAAACTAAACCAATACGATTACAATATTTGTGATATTTCATATAATTAACTATCTATAGAACTTCAATTTCAATTTTTAATTTTTGAAAAAAAAAAATCAGAAAAATGCTTTTTTTTCTTCATTGGGTGAACGACTTCAACTCTAACATAATAAAATAATCTTTATGGCTTATAATGAAAATCAAATTCAATGTTTGATTAGCTAAACAAAATAAGACTTTGTATGACACAGCAGTTGTGTCTCAAATTCATTAAAAAATGTTAGAAACTAAACCAATACGATTACAATATTTGTGATATTTCATATAATTAACTATCTATAGAACTTCAATTTTTGAAAAAAAAAAAAAATGACTTTAAGTGACAGAGGATAACATTTTATTAAATGCTTCGCAAAATAACAACGATTAAACATTTTGTTAAAAACAGAAAACTTCTCAGAAAAGCCTAGAATTAAATTTAGCCTCACTTTTTATTCTTCGTTATATTATATATATATATATAAAGAAAATTAGCTTTAGGAAACATTTATAGCACCTTTACAGAAAAATATAGCTCATACTTGTTAACATCCAAAACATTGTATTATCTTCAGGGATAATTTAATTTATTTTTTAAAGTTGAATATGACACTTCTATAGTTTTCAGGATGTTATTGTCTACACAAATATTATAAAATGAAATTTAACTCCTAAAATTTATATTTCACTAAATAGTCATTTCGGAACCTGAAAATGCTTAACCAACCTGTCAATCTAAAAATTAAACATTAAATCATGTCAACCATTCATTATTCAGCACTGAATTCAAGTTCATCATCATGCCCAGCGAATCATTATCGGCATATTAATTACAATAAACTGAGCTGCAACTGCAATCTGATCTAGACTTTTGGGAAATTTAATTCAATTGCGCGAACTTTAAAAGCTTCAAATTCAACCGTTAGCAGGAAGAGATCAAACGTGTTGGGACAAATGCAACACACCAACCACTGGACATACTTTTGAAATCTAATCAACAATTGAAGACAAACGACACACGAATCAAAATTTTAAGGTCCACTTAAATTTCCGACAACTATTGTTCCCTTTGAAACCAAAACTTGGACAACAGGGAGGTATACCAACCACTGGACAGCGTAGCTGTTGCATATTTTAATGGCTTAAGTACCTTTTCCCTATTTACAGCTCAGCCGAAAAGCACAGGGGATGATACATCTCGTCCAACGATAGAAAATCCCTGAGCTTTTCATTTCGCGGAGCGAGGCTTTTCGAATCAGAACTACAGGAGCTTATCTCTGATTCAATAATGACTCCAGAATTTAAAAGACAAAGGGGACATCAGGTTATTTAAAATGACGGTTAATATTAAATATTTCCCCATTGTCCTTCCTAAACATCTCTCATAGATCTTAAAATTACAAAGCCATCGGAGACAAGTTGAATTGGACTTTTCTAAAAGTGGACCTCCGAAAGGTTTTAACCACAGACAGTATTTCAAAGCATTTATTTTAACCTTTGTAGGATGCACTCAACCTTCCATATTTTTAATTTCAAATTGTGGTTTGTTTATTAAAACTGTAGAGTTAGATCTATTTTTATTCTCTGGTTAACAATTTAAATAACTTGTGCACGACCTTTTCTGGAAACACAAAAGAATTTTTTTTTTTTTTCCTTTACTTGACTTTCAGGGCCGTAATAAATTTAGTTTTCTTCTCAATTAGTAATGGCTAAATTATTATTTCGTAATGTAAGAAAAGTAGGAATTGGCATAAATTAAAACAAAGTGTGTGAGCACAATATTTATGAATCGAAAATATTTAAAGTACTGAACACTTTGTTTTCTGAAATAAAATCAAAGTAAGTTGTCAACTTTCTAAATGGAAAAATTCATTTCATAGCTATTATTCATATCATTATTTATTGTTGAGAAATTACTTATATTAAAATAAATTCCGTCAACTATATTTGCTTAGAACATGTTTCAATCAAAGAAAATTTGCTTTAATAAAATAATCGAAATATCAAAAGCTTAAATCTTTTTACACCAATTAATTGTTTTAAAACCAATAGTTATATTTTTTTCCTTCAAAATTTATTGAAATTAGTATGAATAACACCTCTTAAAAATTATTTTCTCCAATTGATGCCAGTTTTGTAGTTTTTTTCTTTCTTTCCAATCTATAGTTAGAAGGCAGTACATTGACTATTTGAGAGCCGCAGACTGTACAGTCCTAATTAAAATTAATGTTATTTTTTAATAACCATTTTAACCTTTATCCGCTCAGAGGCTAATTTTAGGATCTCTGATTGCAGTCATTATCAGAAACATTGAAAGCATAATTTTTAATATTGTTTCTTAAATCACTCTTACCAATTACATTACATTAAAAATAACATAGAACCAAGAGTTTTAATTAGAAATCATTTACACGATTGTTATTTGTACGTAAAGCGCAACAAAATTTTGGTCACTCTATTGAAATGAAGAAACCAGTTCAGACGTTCTGATGGGTATTAAAAGAGGAAAACTTGTCGAGAAAGAAGAAAAAAGTCAACTTTCCGAATTGCAAACTTTAAGGGAAAGTAAGAAAACGTTCAAACAATCAATTTTTCACTTTTGCCTGTTTTTAATAAACGAAATTGTAAGCAAATAGTGTTCCACCCTTTTGTTGCATGATAGTCTGTTTCAAAAATATCAATTGGAATAAACACTACTTTTAAATTGGTTTTATCCTTAGTTTTATTTATTTTCTTAACATATCTCGCAAATACAATGATCGGTTGTTAAATTTACCAGTTGTGTGGCAGATTTCTTTTGAAACATTGTTGTGATTTAGTTTGTTGCTTTCAATAAGAGGGTAACTTTTTAAGCTTTGATTCTGTTTTAGAGCTTTATTTGTTATCAATTTGTTGATTTACTTTTATTTCAAATCTCATTGTTATCATGATTAGTTACAGTGACAGAAGTCATAGTAAAATTATCATTAGTTTGAAATACACTATTAAATGAAGTTTGCAAATCATCTCAGAAACTTGATGTATCTGAGAACTACTTTTATAAATATATTCTACAGAAATTATGAATGCACAGGTAGTACATGTTATATACCCCTTCCCAGCTTTGATTAAAAAAAATAATAATAATCTAATATTGGCATAGGCAATGCTGTGCATGGGTAAAGCTGTCCTGAACCTCAGGACATATTTAAAAGCTACAACATTTCGTTAAATAGTTTCTGTATCAAATCAATACAAAGAAGTATCGAAGATGCTGTGGTGTGTGGGAATGACTTGCCATATCAGTTGATGGTTCATGGCACACCTCAATTAGCAATGTTGTTACAGCAATTCCAGTTGATAAATGTGGAAAATTATTGACTCAAAAGCTTTGTTGAAATATTGTTTCTGGAGCAAAAGAGATAAATGAGCTGATCTCCAAAGAAACTACGATGGTTCGGGTGGGGGCATGTAAATAGATGCGAATTTTTAAGGAAGCTACAAGGATTGTGCCTTGGAGAGGGTGGCTCGAAATATTTCATGAAAGTCAAATGTCTACAGTGATATTACCGAAGAGAAATACGTTGGCCACGTCTAGAAAAGAATGGGTGCCTGTCTTAAAGCCTTGAAGAATGAAAAAACACTCTCTGATGGTGAAGACAATTTCTGGACATTTGATTGATATTGAAGTTTTGCTAATTCAGAAATATTATGGCTCAGCACTTAATTAGAAGGAATATCATGAACTCTGTTGAAGACACTTCAAAAGCAGTAAGGTCAGTTAACTTTCATAAGTTGATGACAAACCTCAGCACGCACTATGTAAAGTGGATGAAAACACTTGATGAAGTTTTAACTGGTGAGAAACATTCCCCTTGCAATGAGGAAGATCTTTTGAGATTTATCCTCAAAAAAAACTTTTGCAAAAAAAGTATGTATGTATGCAAAAATGTATGCACGTATACAGAATCGAAGCGAAAGTTTCAATAATTGTGTTTGGGAAAGAATTCCGAAACATATTTTTGTCGATGTTGAAAGTGCTATGGATTCTGTGATCTGGTTTTAACAACATTTTCTTCAGTCGAACTCATGCAGAGAGTTAATGTGACAATATGCGCGATGGTATACAAATAATTGTCAAAGTGAAGATTTGCAAATCCGGAGCTGTTGATTCAAAAGTTGCATAAAGAAGAACCCACTATAAAACGGCATCAGAAGAGAAAGTGAGACCCATTATCTGAAGATAACTATAGAGTTTAATCACCATGCAACACCTTTTGGTTTTAAGCAACTTGATTAGGTTTTTGCTTCCTTCCTAAACACCTTTTTTTTAAACATTCAGGCGCACTCGTACAAATATCTACATATTCAAAATTTTTGAAATGGGGCACAGTTGTGTTAACACGTTATATACTTTTATTAAACTAGTTAATTTATTTTAGTAATTAATTTATTTTATTTTATTTTAGCCAAAAATATGTGTAAATTACAATTGCTTTCTAAATTTTTTTCAGAAACGCCCTATTTATTTTATCTGTATAAAATATATAATTCATAAACCATAAAAAGAATTATATCACTTGATGTTTTAAACATATTCACATGTACTTATGCTTGTGTTATGTGCTTTTTCTCCAATAATTTCTTTTCAAAACGTGGTAACACACATTTATTTTGTAAATGCAGATGCATAATACATTTTGAATTATTCATAAAAAATTGAATACCAATACCTAAGCATTTGAAATAACATTTGACTTTCATTGAATAACATTAATATAAACTTTTTATCTAAATAATGTTTAAAAAACTAATAGGTATTTTTAGTGAAAATAGCATATTTTCTTATGGTTAAAAAAAGAAATATTTTTTCGCTTTTGTGAACATTTTATCAGTAATATTACTACTTCCTTTTCCATTTCGAATCTACAATAGGGTGCGTGACAAATACATTTTTCGTGTCCAACAACTTAGAACGAAATGCGTTACACGGAATATACCTCTCCACCAAGGGCTTGCAAATAAAACGTTCCACAAATATAGAAAAGGGTGTAGGGACAAAGAGAAGGGTAAAATACCCTTTTCAAGTGAATGGAGGGACAGTGTCCAAGTGAATGAATTGGAGCTGTCAAATGCCAAACATTCCCCGAGGTAAATCGCCCAAGATGTGCGACAACAACAGTCTGGCTCCGGTAAAAAAGAGGGGAGTGTTTTCTAGTGGAAGAAGCAACACGTGGTGTGCGACAGGGAAGCTTGGAAGTCGAGATAAAAAAAGATACAGCAGGAATGAGTGATGTAGTTATGACGAGATGGTATTAGTCATTGGTATGCATTTGGGAGAAAGCGGGTCGAATCGATCATTTACGACTAGAAGAAAAGAAAAGAAAAAAAAAAACTGAAAACACGAAATGACCGAAGATAATTTTTTATGACACTTTGTAGAAAAAATTTTTATGCATCCCATATAATCGTGTTTACATCTTGATATTTAACTAAATTTTCCCACGTTGAATGACTTCTCATCTAAGGTGATTAATATTTTTCAAAAATCGAGACTAAATTAGGTTTTTTGACTGGAGAGAGTTCGATACTTTAAACTAGACACTCTCGATTTCATAACTCTTCTTTTATTTATGTATTCATAATTTTTTATGGCAAAAAAAGTCCTTGTCTATAAATAAGTCGTCTAATCGCATAAATCATTAAACATCATTTTTTATTTTTCTAATTTTTTTAAATATCGCAGGTGGTGGAGATGACTTATGTCAGAAACTTTGGATTCCGTAATAGCGTCTAAACTTGTAGGGTTCCTTAATAGAGTAATAAGTTACATTATCATATTTTAAACCCGAAACTATAGTTCATTTTGAACGTTATTGTTAAGAGTTTACCAAAGTGGTTGCGAATTTATACTGTATTAGTACAAGATTGTCAACATTATGGTTTAATGTCGAACTTATTTTTTCAGGAGAGAGCAGGCTCTGTTGTAGATAATAGTTTCCATTTGTTAAAAAAAAAAATGAATGGTATGTAGCTTCTATAACTTTTACCCAAATAAATAATGAACCACGTGTCTTCTTTACTAAACTATACATATTTTAGCAAAAATAATGTTTTTGACTTAATTCAATTCAGTATTTAAAGAATAAGTAAAAAAGAACATTTGTATTATCGATTTTTTTTTAATCTTTTTTTTTTTTTTTTTTTTTTTTTTTTTGTATAATGTAGCATATTACTAAAAGCTTGATCTCAGAAGGCACTGTATAAACAACAAGGTTTCCACTTTCAATGAAACAATAATAACTAAGTAGAAATGCCTGTTTCAAAATTGAGATACAATTATAAACAAACGTCCCTGCCTTTTTCCAAACATAATCACAAAAAGAAAATAAGGGGGGGGGGGAGGGAGAGGTGTTCACGAAGATGCGTGTGTCTCTTAACTACGCACTCCAAAAGAATAAACTGAAATAAATATATAAAAGAAGAAAAAAAATACTTTACAAGTGTAAGCAATAAAGTGCTCAATTATTTCTATTCGATCCAAGAGCAAACAAAGAGAGTTATTATTATGTTTTAGCAAAATTTCCATTTAGTTACGAAAGAATTAGAAAGGAATAACAAATGGTTTGAATTAAGATAATAATTTGCGTTCATTGAAACCATTCCTAGTAACTTAGGAAAAAAAAATATATATATATATACAAAAACGTTTTACACTATCCGCAATGGATTTCAATTCTTAAATGTGATGTAAATTTCGGATTAACCAGGGGATTCGAGGGGAGAAAAAAAAATTCAGAAAAATTGAAAAAAATCCGGTCACATTATTGTGGAACAGATCCTCACGAAACCAACATACCGTGCTGCAGATACTTATGAAAACAAAATAACGTGTCATTGAATCTCACATAGATAAAATATCGTGAGGAAAACTTTCATACCGCAGACAAAATATCGCGAAACAGGGTCGAATCAAGCAGACGAAATATCGCGGGAACTCTACCTCTGGCAGATAAACAACTTAGGTGGAGAAAGTCCTACGCAAGCAGCTTTTATTTTGTTTTATAACCGTCGTTGAACAGCCAATCCAATGTTTTGGGTTTACGACTACTCATGTTCAACTCCATAGCCTTGTCATTTTGAACCCAATCCAGAAGACTAGGGAACTCCAAAATCAAGTATTTGGGAGAAATTTGCCTTCGTGGAGGACTTTTTGAGGGAGCTACCCTGCATTTGCGTTACATGGAGAGAAAGACTTACAAACCTCCCAAGTTTAGTCTGACGGCAAGGGGGCTCCAACCCATGATCCGTTGACCACGTCGGATATTTTACGTCAGCCATGTGGTTGGTGCAAGCCGGATTCGGTATTCGTATCGACCAGCCATCACTGGGATTCGAACCCGTGTCACCTCTTATACCTATTACCTGAGCCATCACGGCTCAAGCAGTTAGTAACAGTTGTAATTTATACACGCGAGATTTTATTAATGATCGCCCAAGATTCTATCTTGATTCTTACTTGATTGAACGCAAATTGAATAATTGAGAGTTCACCTAATTTAATTGAATTATGCTAAGAGTAAATAAAATTTTAAAATGTTGGATGGAAATCGTGAAGTTCAAAAAAGGAATATTATTGAAGATCTCTTAATTGGTGTCATGCAAAAGCATTTATTCAAAAAGAACCAATTTATTATTTTTAAAGGCAATTTTAATGTTTCAATATCATCACTTCAAAATCAGTCACAAATGCCTGAATCAAAACAAAAGCAGCTACAATAATAAAACTATTTTCTCAACTAAATTGAAAATGAAAAAATGAAAGAAAAGTCAACCATCGGAATAATTATTAAATACTTGTGAATTACCTTATCAACAATTAAAACTGATTTGAAATTTCCGAGCCCCAAAAACATTTACAACAAAAGAATTTCATACATCAACAATATTAATTTTTTTGTCTGATTATTTTAAGATCCACCTAGCTTAAGAAATGATCTAAGATCTTAAAAATCGCCTTTACATTAACCATTTTTATTAAAAATAATTATGTTTTACTTCAAAAAATAAAAATTGACTTGGAATTTCGGAATCTTAACAATACACCTACCTATAAACAAAAAACTTGGCTCATGTACAAAATTTCTTTTGCCTATCTAATAAGAATCAGTTAAAAATCTTAGTTATATTGAAGACTAACAATTGGTTAAAAAAAAATTATTTCACAAACTAATAATTGAAAACGGATTTGGTATTTTGAAATCATAAAAAAAAAAAAAAAAAAACTATCTTCAACAGAAGAATAACAGACATCAACAAAATTTCCACTACCGAGAATCGATCCAGAAACCCTAGTTAGATTTAATATTAACGATTATTTTAAAATTGTTAAATCATAACAAAACCATCGACAATTAGAAGAATTCCACACATCAACAAAATTTCCATTACAGAGAATCCATCCAAAAACACACGGGATCTTTTCCTGTCAGTCAGGTAAGAATGGGAAGATGTGCTAACACATAAGAAGCTTATCAACAGACTCTGTAGGAAGGGCTGTTGTTGGGGGGCCTTCACCGAGGTGAGGTTATCGGATAATCCACCAAAGGCTCCAACAGACTCGTTTCCTAAAACTATGACAAGCTTGTTATTGAAAGTATTGGATACGATGTGTGTATTGGGGATTCCCAGAGGAAGAGAGCTTCAAGAATCGGTACTTTCGCGCCTTCACTACAACGGCGGCATTCTTTTGTGTGTCAGGAAGGAAATGTGATTACGAAGATGGTGTTGCGTTTTGTAGAAGCAGTCATTTTTATAGTCCTCCGAGAAGATTTGGTTTAAATAAGTAAAGTGTATTAATGGGGGAGATAGATCACCGAGGATTAAAATGGAAGGGGACGGGTAAGGTCGATGGTCATGTTCAATAACGTTTGAATAATTCCTTTTAGACGTAAAGTTTAAGTGAAATTATAAGAAAAGTTTAAAAAATAAATGGAAAAGCTATAGAAGATTTATATTACCTGAATTTAAAGTTTCTAAACATACTCATTCAATAAAACAATCCAAATAAAACATTTTGAGTTTACACTCATTTATTTTAATTAATAATTATCATTGTCAGAGAAAAGCAGGTATTTACAATTTATTTAATTTTATTTCCGGTGTTGAACATCAGACCCAATTCAGAGTTTACAACTACCAATACTCAACTCCGTAGCCCTGTCATTTTGAACACAATATAGAAGACAAGGGAACTACTGGATCAAGTATTGGAAGAAATTTGCCTTCGTGGAGGACTTTTTTGATGGAGCTAACCCGCAGTTTAGTTACATGGAGAGGAACACCACGAGAACCTCCCACGGTTTGTCTGACGGCAAGGGTACTATAACCCATGATACGTCTACCACTGAGGATATTTTACGTCAGCAGTGTGGTCGATGCAAGTCGGGTGTGGAATTCGTATCGACTGGGATTCGAACCAGGTTCGCCGCATTGGAAGGTGAGCGCTCTATTCCCTAAACCATCGCGGCTCTATTTATTTGAAATCTATAATCGTTTTCTCAACATTTAAACTCGCAATGCAAATCTTCGAGACGTGTTGACCCATTTAAATAACCGCTGGATTGTTAAGTTTTATTACATTTATTTGGTTTGAGAATCAAAATACGAAAAAGTTTGTTTGGAAATGAAAATTCGACTGAAAGCGGGGGCTTTCAAGAGAGATGAATCAAAGAATCAGAAATACTTTTTTAACACAGATTATTCTTAGTCATTTTTTTTTTTTTTTTTTTTTTCTGCAACAAAATTCTGAAATGGGTGTATTTAAATGCTAAAAGATAGATTTAAAGTTACATTTATTTGGCACCACTGATCATTTAAATGCAAGACGTAACAAAATTCTCAGCGATTTAATGCAAAAAAATAAATCTAAGTTTTTTAACTACATAAACGAATTGAAGCAAGAGAGTTAGTTACCCTTGAATAGTTAAACCTTTGATAGTCGATTTGAAACAACCACCATCTAAGTTCAAAAGTCAAAAAAAGAAAGAATAAGTGCTTTCTCAGTTTCATGGGGTGTTGTTATCTACCTACCATAAGCTTACAACAAGCCAGAAAAATAAAAAATGTTTTCTCATAACTCGTTTAGAGTGACATCTTTCCTTGACAGAATATTCCATCTACCACAAGTTGACGATTAGGGGAATGACCTTGGGGGGTAATGTCACGGGAATGTCGGAGAGTGGGGAGAGCACAACGCTCACCTCAGGGTAAATTTTCTCCGTTTAGAATTTATTTCCGTTTCTTTCGTCTACGTGTGGGCGGATAAGTTTCCTTTTGCCCCACTCACCCTTTTTGAAAGAAAGGAAATCATAAATTTCATTGCACACATTTCAGCACAGTTTGAAAACAAAAATTATAATCATTCGAATCACTTTCCGTAAAAAAATTCTAGATTCCGTAGTCAGCCTACTCTGACTACGGCTCTATTTTTCCCTGATTTTTTAATAATTTATTTATTTTACGCTATTCAATTTACACACACTCAAAGCACATTTTAAAATTAAAACCAGCAATCAATCAAATCGCTTATAAAAGTAAAAAAAAAAAAAAAAGTGGGGGGGGGGGGAAGAGGATGATTAAAAGAATGTTCCACCGTTACCCATCTTTTTTTTTTTTTTTTTTTCCCCTCATCGATTTAGTAAACATACAGTTCAACACATTTTAAAAACGAAAAAGTCGAGGGGAAAAAATTGAAATCAATTTAGAGGGAAAAAATAGGTACTTTTTTACAAGTAGCTACGGAAAAACTGAAGCATGAAAAATACGAGTCAAACTTAAATGCATTAC